>OY728146.1:1530517707-1532987082 GCA_963277665.1 Viscum album | reverse complement strand
GGAGTTAAATTCAATATGATACTAATGCAGGTGATATAGAGCTTCTTGTACCTCATGGGGATCCGATAGATGTTCATATTTGAAACAAAATCATAAGGTTCATGAAATCCATGGAAAGGGAGACTGTTCTTACCATGTATTTTATGTCTAATATTAAGATATAGTTTTAGCTATATAATCCTCATACATTAAATGGGGAGGGAGGCCCCCATGAAGTAATGTTTTGGATGGAGCTAGTCCAGATGATCTTCATGTATCTAGAAACACCCATAAATATGAGGGTGATGTTTTCTGAATATAGTTTTTGTTTCCCTCCAATGAATCGGGTGGATATTATAGAGTAATATGGTAAAACATTGGAGTTATATCAGAAATAATTTGAGATAAAGATCCCAATACACTTCTATATTGATTCATTTGGAGACGATAATGCATGCAGGTTTATTCACATGATGTAGGAGGGAGTTTCAATGATGGACTATGCGAGATACATCATCGTTCTATATTTGTTTTCACTATATTTCACTGCAGATGAGATCTCAAGAGAGGAATTTTTAATATGGGGATCTCTCTAAGATTAGGTCATCAGTGAATGTTTTTCTCTAGAAAATATTTTTAGATGTGATTAATCAGGTAATCAAAAGAAAAATAAAAATTACAGTGTCCCTAAATCGTACTCAGGCTGTTTAAATAAGGTGAATTGGGTGATCTAATTCTAGTGTCATGAATCAGCTCTTTGATAGTTATTACTATGGAAACAATGATCAACGAATTTAAGTGACTGGGAATCAATCCCATGAACATGATCAATTGTAGTGATACCGGTATGGAAGGTTGGCCCATAATCTACCTCAATGTGCATACCCTACATTGGATTTATATTCTTTGATGGTTTGGGTCACCTCCAAATGTTTTTTGGGATCATATCATTGTATAACAATTGAAGGGGACCCGTACTAGTTCGAGAGTTTCGGAATGACCAAACTACCCATTATTTGATAGGTAGATAGGGGTCCATAGGAAATTTAGTTTGAGGAAGGGGATGTGGTACCCTAGTACTATAATGATAGTACCAAAAAGAGAATAGAACATAGTGGTGTCATCCTTGATCCCAGTGTAGAGGGTCTAGCTAGTTTCATGTTGTGTAAATTACTCTGGTTATTGGTGATTCATGACCTTTTACCATCATATCTATGATTATTGTATCATATACCCTTTAATGCATTTTTTTGATAAAGGATCACCATGATACTTTTTTATTATCATTTTGAAAATGGATTAGGCTTGGTTACCAAAAAATTGGATGGTTTTTTATCATTGATACACTATTGGGAGAGTGGTCAATGAATATCAAATGTACATAGGCATATTATCTCGAGATTGGTGGTTACCATTTTTTAGGTACCTTGCATGCTGTGAATGATAGGTTTCGATTTAAATCTTGGTATTAGTTAGATAATTCAGTTCCAATATCATATTTAATGTTACAATAAGAGAATTACCTTGATATCTTTATAAGGAGATATATATATTTTTACCAGGGTTAGTGGGATATCCATGCTGTTCATGTAGGAAAAATTCATTGTAGATTGGATTGTCTCACAACTCATATCGAAGGTATTTATCTATATTATAGTGTAATATCGTAGGATTATTATTCACCAATGGTGAAATAATTTTATAATGTATTTATATATTAGTTTTATAATGTATTTGACTGTGGTACTTTTGGGAAAACAAAATAATTTATTCAAAATTCATATAATTCCAGTTTTAGAAGGTTATTTTTGGTGTTTAATGAAAGACTTATCTCATCTAGAAGAACTGATGTATAGGCTATCCTATAAAGGGGACATGTTTATATAACTAGATTCTTGTGGGAGTTATTTTTAAGGTCTAAAGTTAGGATAACCCCACCACATATTCTCAGCTTACTTGTTCCATGTAAACCATATACAATGTACTATGATGCATCCAGAGTTGGTCTTGGAGCAGTGAGGATATATGTGGATCAGGTTCTTATCTATGGATCTAGATAGTTGAGACCGTATGAGAGGAATCATCCTAATAAAATTCTAGAGTTATATGTTTTGGTGTATTCCCAGAGACAATAGAGACATTATCTTATGTGTGAGAGGTTTTTGGTGTTCTTGGACAACAAGTGCCTCAGGTGTAACTTTTCTTAGTTGTACCTGAACATATAACAAATTAGGTTGAATGAGTATATATAGGATTTTGACATTGATTTTACTGATACACCAAGTAAGGGAGATTTCTTTATGATTCCTTGAGATGAAATTCATAGAAAGGGGAAGTGAAATAGTATTATCATAATTAGAAGATGATGGAACTCTTTGATGACATGTATTCAGATGTTTTGGAGTCACATATATGAGTATATAGATCTTCAATATCTATAATACATATTCTTCTTGAATGGATCCTGACAGGGAAGTTTTTGGAAATGTAGGTCTTAGTTTGGAGATACAACTTATAAGGTAGGGAGAAACGTTAGGATGTCCTCTTAGTAGTAATAATTCTCTTCATATATATGAGTGAGTATGGCTTCATAAAAGAATTCATGAGGAGATGGTGAGTGAGATTTATAATTCTATATGGACAATAAATTAGGATTTAACAAATATGTATTGTGATCTCTATATATAGTACTAATTTTTAAGAATGAAGAAGGAGGTATCATGATCTATGGTGAGATTTTTCACCTATTAGCAGTTGAGAGCCATGAATCAGAGGGTTGTTGGGATTTTGTGAACTCTGCCTATTACTGAGTGGAAATTACAATAAGTTACTATAGATTTTGTAATAGTATTTACCTGTAATACCTATTTGAGTGATGTAGTAGGTGTGATCGGGGATTGATTTATGAAGGCATCCCACTTTTTTAGCAGGGATACCTTCATCATTTAAGATCACGGTAGTCTCTACATGTTTGAGATTTTTCAGTTGAATGGTGATCTGAGTACTATCATTTTCTAATAGATATCCTCATTTCATATATCTATTTTGGAAGGTTCTTTTTACAAATTTGGGATAATATGTTTTTTGGTGTTTGTATTCTTGGATCAGCTGTTTTTACATTGATTACATGTATTTTTTATGTATTAAATATTAATAAAACTTCTTATTACCTATTGGTTTTTGTTTTTTTCATGAATATGTTTTAATAAGGTCAAACTATATATGTCACATTGATGCGGCCATAAAAGTTTCACACTATCATGAGAGCCTTTATTTTCTAAGACTATATTCCCCAATAATGTTCTGGAGTTAGATAATGTACTATGATGGGACTCATATTAAATAGAAATTCATGTGTGAGTATTCATAAGTAGATAATGCTTCTTCTCATGATGTCTATACATGGTAATATCTGAGAATAATGATTAATGGAACTTACCCACAAGTAGTAATTTTTCATATTTTGATGTCATTGGATATTCATATCTATTAAAATGTGTGATGGTCCTTAAAATTTAATAATATTATTAATTCATGTTACTAGTCATGTATCTATATGTATTTTGTAATCCATGACTATAAAAGTTCATGGCGATGTTGGATACATTGGGCACATCACGAGTGACATGTCATTAATGAATAATTAATGAAAGTATTTTCCCATCCATATTTATGATATCTTGAATTACAGACCCTTTTTTTTGAATAGAGCCATCAAATTAAATTCCATGGCCGCTGTGTAATGACATGTTTATTTAAGATAGTGAAAGAAATACATATCGAGCATATAGGTTGGTGACACAGAAGTGCAACCAACGTTATGAGATAATGCGCCAAAGAGATTATATAACACAATGAGCATTCATATTTGTTTGGAAACTTTTCAGAATTTATTTACTTATTTTAGATGATTTTAACTATTTGTATATAGTAATCTTGGAATTTAGGCAAACCCATAAAATGACAATGAAAAATAATCAGAGAGGGTGATAGTCTATGTATTTTCATCAATCTTGAATAATTATATATGAATTTAATTTATTGAAAAAATTTTATTCTCTTGTTTTAGGGATAATTTTATTCAATTAATATTGATCTCATAAATTAATATAATATTCAATCACTTGATTGGGAATAAAATATTGATTGTATTTATAAAATATATTTATAAATATTTATTTGATTGATTTTGAATAAAATATTGATTTATGAATAAAATATTAATTCACTTGTTAAATAAATTCTAGAATAGTTTTAATATTCCATGATTGTGTTTGATAAAAATTATTAATTCAGTAGACCATAATAAAGTATTTCTTATTTTGAAATTTGGCACAAACTAAAAAATAATCAGAGTATAACTCTTATTTGGTGGCATGAGGTTTATTAAATGTAAAAAAATTATTTATTGGTAAGTATGAAACTAAATAATATTTTTATTTAAATCATAACTATATAAATATATGACTAATCCTATTGTGCAATGTGTACAGAAATTGAGGAAAGATAATTTTGGCGGACAAAAAATTCTCTATCCACTCCACATTCTCTCTCACTCTAATGTATGATTAGTGAAATAGTGATTTATTGAAGGCCAAAGAATGTGAGATAAAGAATTAACAAATAAAGACATTGGAATCCTTCTTCTAGGACATGGAGATCAAGTGGTGTGTCTTGGTGGTCATAGGAGCACATGTAGGTCACTGCTAGAGTGTTTCTATCCTTGGATTCTCACAACACAATGAAGGTAATATGAATGTTTCTTTTTTGGATGATACAAACTCAACAATGAATAAATTTCCTAAGAACAAGTATTTATTTCCTCAAATATTAAATATATTAATTATAAAATTTATGTGAAAGATCCTTGCTATTGGTTTTAAGCACTAATTATTTAAATAAATTTTAATATATCACCACATTTGGCATGACTATGGTATATTTAGGACTATCAAGTGGTAACATAATGGCCGAATTTAATTTTTTAATTATTTATTTGATTGTTTATCTAGGCACAATTTTTATTTGATTTTCCATTCATGCTATTCGTTTTTTAATCCAATTTGAATAAAAAGTTATCGAAATCATAATCATGTTTCTTCGGTGTTTCATTTTCTTAATGGATTTAGAACAAATGAACAATGAATGGAGATTCTACCAGGAAAGGGAAAATAATTTGTTGGTAAAACTAGTTTACATGCTGTATAGACATCATATATTCCATATAAACATGCACATTGTGTGTATATGTTCTGATAAATTAATTACACATAGTTTTTTATTTTACACCACATGTTGATAGGGCCAAACTAGAAAAAGGAATGAAGATATAGAGTATGTAGATTTCATGTACATGTTATGCAGTTCTCCTGGGTTAACACACCCAATCCATTAGTGTATGACTTGGATATAAGGAAATAAATGTACATGCCATTTACCTAGATGTACACACCGTTTAGTCTCTCGAAAATGGAAAAATTAAAATATCATTAAATTTGAAAACTGTAGCATTAAAATATTATTTTATTGATTGGTACACCGTTGTGTGTTTGTAAATTTAATAATGTTTTTAAATAATTTTAAATTCTCAATTAATATATTTTAATTAATATTTCATTATTGGTTTTGCTGTTTATATTACATGAATTCAATTAATAATGGTTATCTATAAGTAATATTATATGATCCTTAAGATGAAATGTAATTACTTTATTTTTAAATAAATAAATAAATTAATTAATTAAAACATGTTTATCTTAAATAAGAAATGTATTAATAATGAAATGAATTCTATCCATTTATGTTTTCATATTTTTTTCATGTATGACTATTCATGAGATTTTCCAAGACATGTGTATGTGTTGTATGTTTTTATTTAATTTATTGAAGGATTTTATAAATATTTAATATTAAATTAAATGATTCCATGAAATTCATCTCTCCCTCCATTATTATAGAGGTTATAAATTCCTAAGGATATTTAAGTAATCCCGTTTGACCAATCCTTTAAATCCCCTCACTAGAAAGTGTGTAATAATTGTTTTTAATTAATAATGAATCTCAGGGCATGTGGAGTCGGTTTAGGAGATAACCACAATGACTCCAACCCAAGTGATGCATAGGTGGACATGTGGAATGTTGAAACTCATTCCAAGACTGATAAGAGTTATTTACCCTAGTTTGGATGTTGATTTATGGTCTATTAATTAAATCAATTATTATATAAAACACATGAGTGGGTCATTTAATTAATTAATTATTTCTTTCTATGAAATTATTTCATTTATAGATGACACGTTGCGATCACACAAATAAATTAATCAATGTGAATGAAGGAAATAAAATAAATGAACTATGTGTAAATGGTTTATTCAAAATGTTTAATTAATTAAGTGAAATCCACTATATATTAACCATATGTGTAAATGATAAAAAAAATTTAAAATTTTTTATAGTAAATTAAAATACCCCATTTAATTTTAACTCATACAAAGCCATCCATTACATGATTAAAAATAAAACCATATAACTAAGTGTTGGACACTACAAAAGTATACACAATCACTTTTATCAGGTAGTTCTCATCAGAGCATTGGGTTGAATTAATAAGAATTATATTGATTCTAATTAACAATGTTTGTTCAATAAAAGTTTTGTGACAACTGTTGATAGAATCCAAGTCAGGATTTTAGGATAGTTGAATCCACTCAACAGATCATGGAGATACAAGTTATCAGTTTGAAAGATCGCTTACCTAATGACATTATTATAGTTTTCATGTCCAATGAATGGATCATTAAGAAATTTAATGGGGATAATTTCCACTAAAATATTAAAGAATCTAGAAATTTTGAGATTAATGGAAAGGGATTTTGGGATATTATAAAATAGTAGTAGATTTAAAAAAACACTTCATTTATTGTATATAATTTACTTTATATTCCATAATACTTCTAATAAGAATGTATATTTAATTATATAATTATAGGAAAATATTATCATCCAAACTATCCTTATGATAAATATTGGATAAAGATAAAATCTTTACTAGTAGTAACTTCTTCGAGACGGTTAGATGACTTCAGGTTGTGCTACACCCTGAATAGATATTTGATGTTCTAGTATTATCAATGAATAATATTTCTATTTAAATGGTGAGTGTTGAAGGGTTCCCTATATATGAAAAATATTTTACTAACGTGGTCAATGTTCAATGTTTGATTATTTAGTCAATGTCTAGGGAACTAATTACATCTCATGAAAACATGGATGCATATAACATGCATGAGATCCTCCAAGGTCTTTACTAGGAGACATTTATATATGAAAACCTTGAGATTTTCATGGTGATATTTTATATCAATTTTAAAGAGGGTTCCCCAGATAGTCCTCACATAGTCATTCTTATTAGCCAAATTGAATGATTAGAGGTTCTAGGGATAATAATCCCCAGTGAAATGGGCACCACAATCATTCTGAAATCACTCTCCCCAAGCTTATCCAGGTTTTTATTGAAATTTTTAATATGAATTTTTTTGAAAATACTCTTCTAAATATTTATTTCACTTATTATCCATGTATATAAGGATAAAAATCAGAAGAAAACTTTTTTACATCGGATGATCAAATAGAATTGAAATGTGGAAATCTTTATGCCCAAAGATTCTTCATTCACATTCAAGAAGTGGATTTGAAATGGTAAAGAGAGGGAAAATGGTGAGATTTTTTTTCATATTCAAAGAAGGGCCACGAGAGGAAAACCTAAACCCAGCAAAACAATAAAATCGAAGCTTCATTTTCATTTTATATATAGTGAAATTTGTCTATTTATAAAATTTTTGTATAAGCTAAAACATGGGGATCTCAGATATGTTTTCAAAAACATTATCCTAATAGATTTAGTAATATTGAGCAAGGAGAGATAGATCTTCAAGCATCTAGATGAGAGAAACATTATTATGTAGCTATTAGAGACCTTGAACTCATGTTGGAAACTAGTATAATCATGGTTTTATTGGGATGTTATAATTTTCCTCAGTTACCAAAAACATTATATACATATCTAGACAACATAAAAATGGATTTATTTTTAATTTTTGTAAAAATGTTTCTTTTTTTTAAAAAAATTACATTATTTATGCTATAAAAATTTAAATAACAATCTTTCTGTGTTATATTATACAAAATAATGGAAATCGATAATTAAGTTACATCACTTGACTCATACCACACCCAACTTTAGAATCACTAGATAGGAATTGTAAAAGAAAATTCCTTGACTAAATTACATCAAGAAGGATATTTACATTCATTGAAACTAAAAATACTTTGTTTGTGTTACACATATTTACAAGTAGAAATGACCAATGAACTATTTAGTAGGAAATGTGAAAGGTCCAAAATGCTTATTGAATTAGTTTATACCGATGTGTGTAGATCATCACTTATTAAAGAAATGGCAGGGTACTCAAACTTCATACCCTTTACGGATGATTTTATTATATTTGAATGTATCTACTTAAAGAGATAAAAGTCATATTATTTTGAAAAATTCAAAAAATACTAGAATGATGTTGAGAACTATCTTGGTAAGAAACATTACTCAGATAATGGTGAATAATGTAAAAATCAAGCCATCATTGATTTTTGTGGGAGTTTTGGATTATATCTCAACTCCCACATCCATCTAATTATCTATGGGTAGTGTGATAAAAAGGGGTTACCACACCTTGTTGTATATAGAGATATTAGTGACGAGTCATGTGAGTATTCCATTATCATTTTGGGGATACCTATTACAAAAAAAATTATACTAAACCGAGTTACTAATAAACTACTAGATCATATACGATACAAATTATGGAACGGAAGGGAACCCATATTGTCTTACTTACATGTGTTGGGTTTTGCACAATTTGTTAAGGCCTCTTCACATAAAACTCCTGCACCCTGAGGAAAAAATTGCATCCTTATAGGATGGACCAAAAAATGGATATTACCTATAACATATATTTGAAGAAAAGGTTGTAGTTTATAGAGGTCCCACATTTCTTAAAGATGATCCTTTAACTAAATGGGTTAGTAGGAGTGAGATTAGATTTGAAAAATTATAGGATCGAGATATACAAGATTAGGCACATGAACAATTTCTAAAAAACCTCATTGGAGAATAAATTTCACATGAGACACAATTACTACGTTGGAGTAATATAAATTCTAGGGAACCAGAAAGTATGGTTTTCTAGTCACTATGGATGATGACTCATTATTATTTTATAACAATGATAGTCTGGCCTTCGTGGAAGCTGTAAGTCGCAAAGATGTTTCCATGTGGAAAGAACCCATGAATTTTGAAATGGTTTCCATGTACCAAAACCATGTATGTATTTTTGAACTTGTTGTTGATGTTAATAGCATTTTTTGAAAATTATTATTCAATAAGAAAAATTACAAGGAATAACATGTTTATAACATATAAGGTGCATCTAGATTCATAAGGCTTTATTTATCTTGAAGTAATTTACTACTATGAAACCTTTTCACCTATTTCAATGATAAAATCCATTAAATTTCAAATTTAAATTTTATATTTCCATGATTTTGATATTTGGAAAATGGATTTGAAAACACCATTCCATATCATGAACTATTCAAAATGTGTTTATATAAATAATCCTAATGTTTTTGTGACTCCAAAGGATGCCAACAAAGTTTTCAAGTTTCCAAGATCCATTTATTGAATTAATAAATAATCCAAGTCCTAGAACATTCATTTTGACGAGGCTATAACCTAATTTAGTTTCATAAATAAGGAATGCATGCCATGTGTCTATAAACAATTTAGTTGGAGTGCAATCATATTCTTATTAGTATATGTTGATGACATATTACTCACTAGGAAGTAAATACTATTATTACAATCTATTAAGTCTTGGTGTAATAAATAATAATCTATGAAGGACATGGGATTGGTAGCATATATTATTTGGATAATTTTCCATCAGGATAGATCCTAGAGGTTTCCTATCCAATGTCTAAGTATATAAAATGAAAAGATACTAAATAGATTTAGTATGAAACAATCCAAGATGGATTTTTCACCAGCATCACATGACATTCATCTTTCTAAGAGAATATGTCCTCAGTCACATTAGGAAGAAAATAAAATGATAAGGATTCCATACACATTAGTTATTTGGATAGTCATTTATACTAAGCTATATACTAGGATATATGTTTCCTATACATTAATTGTGGTAGGAATATAAAAATATTATCTAAATTATGACAATTAGGTTAAATTCAAGACTATCCTTAAGTATTTATGTTGTACAAAGGATATATTTCTTTTTTATGGAGGAGATAAGTAACTTGTCATCAAAGGATATACATATGTTAGTTTCCAAACTGATCAAGATGAAATGATGTCAATACCTAGATACGTCTACACTTTAAATAGAGGTGATGCGAGATGAAAGATCAAAAAGGATTTTTTTTATAGATTCTATAGAATAGTATGAGTATATTGTGGATTCTAAGGTAGATAAAGAAACGTTGTGAATGCACAACTCTATCCAATATCATGATGTGATATCCACCAGTAAAGATCATATCTCACTATATTGTGATAAAACTATAGCAGAGAGTATTCTCAATGATACAATGGCACATCAATGGATAATGCACATACTTCAAAAATATCATCTCTTATGGTTTTTTAGGAGAGGAAAAGTTATAGTGAGAAGTAATTCCACATAAGATAACATGGTAGACACCAAGACTAAAATCTTCACTCTGTAGAAACATGATTATCATGTGAGGTCAAGAAAACTGAAGGTCTTAGGTAGTTTTATCTAGTACAATTGGATGCTTTTTTGATGTAGGTTTCCTAGGAAGAATTGGTTTTACTTTGATTACATGTATATTTTATGTATGGAATATTAATAAAAAACTTATTAAATAGTGTTTTATGTTCTTCATGAATGTAATCTAATAATTTTATAGAATATAAATTACATTGATAAGGTCATAAAAGATCCCCACTAAGATGAAAATCTATATGTTCTATGAAGATATTCTCAAATATTGTTTTTGGTTAAATAACATACTATTATGGGACACAAGGGAAATAGACACTCAGGTTTCATTACTCATAAGAAGATGAGGCTTCTTCTAAAAAATTTCACACTTGGTAATCTACAAGATGGGAGATTATGAGAATAGATATGCTATTAGGAATTCCATATGTTCTGGTGTCATCATATATTTCTATCTATGAGTATGTGTAATGATTGTTAGACATTAAAAATATAGTTATTCTTATTATACCTCACATACTTAGATGTGCTTCATAAACTATTATGATAATAGTTCATGTAAAAATAAGATCTATTGGGGGCTTCATAATTGAAATGACTTTTTTGAATAATTAAAGGATGTTTTTTCCCTTTCATCTTTATGGAAGTTGATATCTGTTCTCTCTGATTAGAATAAAATAGTTGCATTAAATTACATTTCCATGGTGTAACAATGTGTTAATTTCTGATATTAAATGAATCAACTATCAAACATAAAGGTTGTTGACACATATGTGAAACATTCTTTATGAGACATTGTGGAAAAACAATTATATTAAATATCGAGGGTTCATATGCAGCTGTTGATAATGAACAATTAATTTATTTCTCTTGAGATCATTGACCCTTTTCTACATAGTAATCCTGGAATTTAGGCAATACCACCTAAATACAATGAGGAATAATCCTAGAGGATTACACACTAAGTGCTTCTGATGATCTCCACTAGATTCTATTTGAGTTTAATTAAATTAATAAATATTATTCTCAATTGTAGGAATAATTTTATTCAAGATACATTGTTTACATAAATTAAAAAAATAATTATTCTCTATCTTGTGAATAAAATATTTATTTTATTCATTGAATATTTTAAGAAATATTTATTTTCCAGATTGTGAATAAAATATTTATTTTTGATTAAAAAATTTCATCAGTTGCACCATAAATTCTAGAGGAGATCAGATGGACCATGACCAAATCTGGTGGCAAATGTTAATTAACAACACCAATAAAGGTGATTTTTATTGTGCAATTTTGTTCATGTGATAAAATAATAATTAATAATATGTTTAATTGTATTTATTAATGGAATAATTTTTTATAGGTTTATATACAATTAAATTATTATTTTTACATAAATCCTAACATTATAAATAAATGGATATGTCAATTTTTTAGTGCATAAAAAAATTTAGAATAGATAATTGTTTCTCATAATGAATTATCTCTCAAATACTCTTTTTCTTTCCCTCAAAATAATAAAATGTGAAAGAGATATTTATTCAAGAATGAAGACTGAGTAATCAATAACGAAAACTATAAGGAATTTGAATCACCCTGAAAACACTTATAGATTGAGTGGTGTTCCTAGATGTTCATAGGATAATGTTATGATCACTAGTAGAAGGATTTAATCACATGATCATCATAGTGCAACAAAGGTAATCCGAAACAGTATTTTCATATGATCAAAAATCAACAATAAAGAATATTCTGAAGCCCAAGTATTGATTTCTCAAAATATTAAATAAAAAAATTATAAATTTTTCTCGTAAGATCCTCGCTCACATATTCAAGAATTGTTATTAAAAAAATGTTAATATATCTATAAACTTTGAATTCTTTTACTTCACCCAGTACCTTCAATTTTGAGAAACAAATATCATTCTTTGACTGAAAGTTAATCTGATTAGATTATTCAGATTCAAAAGTATATGTTAGAAGCTTCTTTTATGGATTATGTTGGTTCATGAATATAGCATTGGGAACTGGACGTGTTTTCAGAGAAGGGAAAACTATTAGGATTACCATTATGGATGAACATTGGAATTTGAGGCTAGGCATCATGTTTCCCATTAAATATCTCTTTGGTTAAGGAAAACATAAATCCAATAGTAGTGAAATATAGTTCCTAGGTTTTTTAGGCTGTTTGATATAGTGGGAAGTTTTGGTCAAGTGGAATATTAATTAGCCCTTCAATATCACCATAATTCCATGAATAAAGTTTTTCATGTGTTGTAGATTCATAGATACTATCTTGACCCTTATAAGTTTGTTAGACTTAGATGACATTGTGTTTGGTGTTAATGATTCCTTGAAAAACATCCAATATGAGATTTGGATTGTGGTGAGAATTATCTATATGGGGGAATATACCTCGGGTTTGAGTGTAGTGGTAGCATGTGCATGTTTAAGAGGAGACCCAAGTGAGGAAGTTTGATATGTTAGTACTCTAGCAATACATATTTTCCCTGACACTATAATTATGCTTAAATGTGATCATGGATGAGATATTATATGGTGTAGAGGTTTTAGGATCCTAAATTATTCTTGTAATGTCCCTATTTTTTTTCATAAGACATATTTTGGTGGGGTTTTCTTCTTCTCTAGAGCTTGGTGGTCTATTATCATTCAGAGAGGACGAGATATTACTATTAAATAATTCCTATTATTTTCGAATGTATGTTGTTTTGAAGTAATAGGGTGTAGTTATAAACATTTTAAATGTGATTATAACATCATCCCAAGAGTTTGGAATGACTTGGATGTGTTTTGGGAGCCTTTGAAGAAGCTAGGATTATAGATGCATGCTGGTCATTTACACGATGTGTAACACCCAATGAAAAGATTTTGTTAAATGAATGTATGAAATAAAATGGTTAATGGAATTAACCATATTACACACCTTGAATTCTCATTACATGATTTGTTATTTTTGAGAAGGGGTAAAACCACCATAAGAAACACATTTTCAGAATACGTCATAATTTAGAATTATAATTCATGTAGTTGTTTTAGGAACCATTTATTTCTCAAGATGTGATATTTTAAGGGAACACGATGATTATATTTCAATTCCCCTTCTATAACAGTCATCCTCTATTAGACCTAAGGCAATTTCGAGGTGCTTTTGGAGTTCCTTCCTCTATTTCTGATGTCACAAATATAAAGATTATTCCAAGTGAGATTTATAGATTAGTTTTTCCTCCCATATCTTGTCGAACTCTGTTATTGTAGTTAAAATCTATTGACTATAATTTTTTTGGGATTTATCTCATTTTTCTATTATCTATATTCCTTTTTATGACCATCCTCACCTTTGATCTTGTTGGTGATCTTGGTTAGAAGAGATGAACAATTTACAAATAAATGTTTGGGGACTAAAACCTATCCCTATGTTCTGTGTAATTATTAAGAATGAATAAGAAAATAGTTTCATTGACACAACCTAATCATTAATTAATTTAATGATTAATTATGGTACATCATGGATTGGATTATTCTTTAGATGCATTTGGATTCCATGGTATTATTAACTGGCTTATAGATAGCCATTGGGTGAGGAAACCATTGAATAATTATGAATTAAAAAATGGATTGAAGTGTTTTTTTTCATGTAATGGGTTTTTAAGAGACTTATTGATATAAAATCAGATGGGTGATGGATTATTAATTACTGAAATTACTACTGATAATTTTTTTTAAAAAAATGATATTGAAATTGAAAAAAAATCTATTTTTTATATTTAAACATTATTGATTATTATAATATATTGTGATATCCATTATTTTATCACTTGTGTTGTGATAAATGATGAAAATACTATATATGGGATGTTTTTTAATTCTGAAATTGTAATAGAGTTGGCCTAGACCATTTTGATGCGTTAATTCTTACATAGATGGATATGCATGAACAATTAATTGCTTATATATTGGGCATCACCCATTTTTATGCTAAAATTCTTATTTAGCAAGAATGTCCCACTTTATGTTTAAATTATTATATATAAGGACTTCACTGGAGGCTAAAATACTTATACATTGTAATTTTATTAGGTATGTTATTATACCAAGGTTTATGGTTTTGGAGGAAATTTTTGTGCCACGTGATCAGAGATATTCTGAAATAGTGCGAAAGATGGTTTATTATTATATTATATTATGTTGATTATTTAACACACATGTTATCACATTATTGAAAGCACTTATTATTAGGATAGTTTTGTTTATACATGGTCATGTCAACCTGCTGAGTTTTAATCACACCGTATTCTAGCCACTGTTTGGTACCTAAGTAGATTACATGGACACAAGTATGAAAAAAAGAAAATGATCTTATTGATGAATATTACATGCTGGACAAGATGGATTTTGGAGATGGGACAGACATAAGGTTTGTGAAAGAGGTATTTTGAGTCCATTTTATTCCAGTTGATTCATTTTTAATGAAATTTAGATACATTTTAGCCTCTAATTATATGATTAATTAATATTTAGTTTATCGATTCCCCATTTATTTCCTAGTTGTATGTGGTTATTTTCTTTATATTTCTACTAATATGATATTTATTTATATTATTTCATTCAACTCTATTGTAACTATGTACCAGGGGGTCCAGTCTCTCCACTATATCATGACAAGCTTAGTACTAGTTGGAAACCCCTGGTGTTCATGGAGTCATGAATGAGGTCAAAAAACAACCTTAGTTGGCCATGTGATAGTGTGAAAAATCTAGAGAGGTTAAAAATATAGATTATCAAATAAAAATTTTATATGTGTGGAAAATTAAATTTAATACAAGTTCATGTAACACACAAAACTCCCTTCATAACTTTACCATATTAATTAATTTTTAATTTTAGTTCGATTCCTTATGTCCAACACATAAGTTTGAATTATTAACCGATATTATTTATTATTATTAAAAATATGGAATCAATTTTATCACATTCAACACATATAAGTTGATTAATTTAATTTTTAAATGAATCTATAATAACTATAAAAAATATGATTTCTAGAAATGAATTTTCAAGGCTAAGAAGATTTTACATTAGCTATATAAAAAATAATCATCGTTATAGTTATTAAGATTCATGTATTTAAACCTCTAATCTATAAATTTAATTTAAATTATTTATTATCAAATATTATTTTAATTAATTAAAATGGATATTAATTATTCACTTAAACACAATACCCTGAAAAATGTGTTTTTAAGATTAAAATTAAATATATACCAAAATATATTATAAAATTAATCAATTATGATTTACTATATTTAATATGAAGAAAATAATAGTTTCGTTAATTTGAAATAAAATTGAAATCATATTGGGACTTTAAAATTTTGTAATTTGTTGAAAGAATAATAGTTTTACAGAAAGTGGTATTTTTCATCGTTTCATTGAAAAATCACCCTTTTTCGAAAAATAAAACATATTCACCCTATTTTAATTTTTAGAAGATGATTTTAGAAATTAATTTCAATTTTTATAATATAATCTTTAAAATTGGAGAAGTTATGTGTATTTTTTCTCACAAAATGTAATACAAATATTTTTGATGAAAAAAATATTTTTGAAATAGGTAAAGACATTATAAAAAATTTAATCGTAATTTAACATTATAATTTCTTCTTCAATAATATTTAAAAATAAAATTTAAAAAGTTTTTATTTTTATTCTTTCCACCAATTTTAATAGTTAGTTCGTTATAGTGACATTAAAATAGCATATAGTTTTCTATTTAAGTTTTATGTGGCCTATCATATACTCAATGAAACATAGTATTTGTTTTTTTAAAACATAAGGTGTTACATATATTACTCCATCATTGTATCAAGTAGAGTTATTGGAAGGTTTAAATGACCACGCTCTAGATGTGGTGGGACTTGAACCACATATGTTACTTATTTTAGTGCCACTTATGATACCTCCCGTGGTTCATGGATAGGGTACCGACACCCATCTTACAGGGGTTTTCCTACATTTGGTGTGTTCTATACAGGGAGCTATGTGATCTTTATAGAATGTGTCATAGATTAATAATACAGTTCCAACAACATCATTCCCCCATTTTTACGGAAATATGGATCTATAGGATACTGATTCCTGACTAGAGTCCGTACATACAATCTTTGAGAATATGGTGACACCTTCAGAAAGGAAAGTGAACTTCATTACATACATGATTAAACAATCTTCAAAGAGATGGTGGGTTGAATTCACTCTGTAATATCACTATCATGTTATTATATGGAAAGATTTATAGACTATTTTATATTATTACAACTTCTAAAATATGTTGAGAGATGATCAACCTAGAGAATTTATATATATTGAGTAGGGTACTATATCTGTTATGGACTACTCAACTTGTTTCATGGAGAACATAAATTTAATTTATACTTTTATTGGTGATTTTTTTTATGATTTAGGTGATTTTAGTATAGGTTCAAGAATTCCATCCTATCAGGAGAGAAAACATTCTTTTTGACTTCCATTTTAGAGAGAGTAATGCATTCCCTCATCTCAGAGTATAATTTGAGGGTGGACGAATGTGTTGGACCAAATGTTTTTTCATGTAGGAAGGGAGGAAAATCATATATTGTTATGAATTACTACCTAGAGATGTATCCTATGTTTAGTGGAAATCAGAGTGTTCACATTGACAATTACTCGGCATGTCATCAGTATGAAAGGGTAGGTAAAATGAGGCACTAGTGTTGTAGAATCCCAGTTGACTGCTGATTCTACAACATGATGGGCCATATTTAGTAGTTTCTAGGGTCCTCTCCTTAATGGAACATTGATAGAGGATATTACCCAGAACTATTTTCTAGAATGAGATCTACAGCTCCATGTTAGGTAGAGAGATGGTGAAATATTGACCCTTCAGCTCAAGGAGGTTGATGAGGTTAAGGAATCCAAAATTTTGGTATGACGTTCCAAAAAAGGGGACCTTCTCAGGGTATTCTGGTTGCAGCTTAGGGAAAGTGTTTTATCTTGACACATTTAGTGATACCTACACTAGAGGAGAAGAGTACATGAACACCTACAATGTGAGTTATGATCTTAGTATCCTTGAGATAATGGGACTTGACAAGTTTTTTCTGTATGGAAAAGTTATTTCATTATCAAGACCATAATAAATCTTACCACCAAAATGAATATTTTTTATCACTCAAGGGTAGTAAAATATTTTATAAGGGAGAATTATATGTCTGAGAAATTCATTATGGGCCTGATCATCTAGCGTAATGTAGAGTGTTAGCCCAGATTGTGAGTCTTTTTCTAGATGCAGAAGCAGTGCATTGGGATTTGTTTCCCCATGTTAGGTATAAGTTGATATATTTATTCCCTAATGTACTATATTGGATAAAACATTAGATGGAGTAAAAATTCCCCATTAATCAAATTCAAGGAGTTGATCCAATGTTTATTTGTTCATACATGATTAATCTTACGAATCATCAATAACTCAAGATATAGTTGAAAGAATGAGGGGCTAAAGGGTTTATAGGACACAATTGTTCTCCTGGGGGTCCACCAATTATTCTTTTCTAAAAATGAGGATGGGACCCATAGGCTATGTCTGGATTATCGATGGTCAAATTAGTATACAATTAAGAACCCATGCCCACTTCCATGTATTGATGACCTCTTTGACTACTTCCAATAGTCAGGGTCTTCTCAAATATTGATTTATGACTGGGATATCATCAAGTAATATCTAGAACATCATATATTCCATGTATAATTTTTTGAAGTAGGTATGGAATGTTTGAATATTTGGTAATACCACTAGGTCTGATGAATGTTCCTACATTCTTTATGACCCCAATGAATTGGGGCTTCCTCCTACAGAAGGATTTTTTATAGTCATTTTTCTGGAAGATATATCAGTATATTCTCGAACTCGAAATAATCATGACAAAAACCTTGACATCATATTGAGTACACTAAGAGATAAATAGATACATTATAAGAATTCCAAATTACACTCATGGATTGAAGAAGTCCAATGTTGGGTCACATTATACTAGAATAAGTTATATATATGAATCTATAGAATGTGAGAGTCATTGTTTTATGGGACTATCCCAAGTACATTTTTTATATATGGATTTATTGTCCATAGGGATATTATTGAAATTTTATTCAGAACACTTCTGGTGATGCATAACCACTTAAAAGATTTAAAAATAAAGTTGCATTGTTCTCATAGTGTTATGATAATGACAAATCCTTTCAAGAGTGGAAAGGAAGGATATCCTTAGCACCAATCCAGATTTTACCCGAGCCTAAAAGTTGATATAAATTTTATTATGATGGATCAAGAATCAATATGGGAGATTTTTTGATTAATGGGGAATAAATTATGGTTTATGCGTCTCATCAGTTGAGGCCAAATTAGTGAAATTACTCAACACACAATCTTTATTCTATTGTAGTTTTTGATTATTTTTATATCTAGAAGAATTCTTCTTTCGGGGAAGGATTCATCATATAAAAATACCATAAAGGCCTCAATTACATATTGAATCAATGAAAACTTATCCTTCATCATTGAATATTCTTTGAATACCTTCATTCTTCTGACGTTGAGGTTTCTTACATATTTAGAATGTGAAATGAAGTTTGTGATGCTCTATGAAAAAAATAAGAGATCCATGTTATTTAGATATCTATTATTGAATGGAAATTGATGTATCTAATTTATAAGATTCATTGGAATGTTTAGAAATTTAAAAAAATACGTATATTTTTTGATATAGAAGTGACTTCATCACATTTAAGTAGAATAATGAAGATACAAATTTTAATATGTGAATGTTTTAATCCAACGAGAATGTGTTTCTTATGGGGAATCAACACTTGAATATACTATTAAAGAGGATGAAATCTTGTATATACATGTACATGTTTGGGTACCCATAGACAAATGAGCGGCTTTTATATTGGAATATTATGATTCTAAATCTGTATTTCATCCCAAAATAACTAAGATGCAATCATATTTAGACCACTATTATTGGTTGATTACCCTGAAAAACCAAAGAGTAGGTATTGTAACATGGTGTCCCACTAATTAGTATATGAAGGCCGGAAACTAGTGTCCTTGTATTATTTTATATCCAATTACCTTTCTAGAATAGATACATTATTATGAAACATTGTATTTTGTGATGGTATTACCATAATCACCTTTGGTAGTAAGAAATAATGGGTGATTATAGTAATAATGATGATGATCACCCATTGAATGCCTATAATGGTGTCCTTATTAGGGAAGAACATGTTATAATATTTTTCAATTGATATTATAAATCATTATGGGGTTCCACATTACATCATATAATATTGGTATTCTTGGTTTTATTCTTGGTGGTGGAAAGTGTTTTAGAGGTACCTAGGCTCATCCATAATTATGAGAAAAAAATATTATATACATATTGACTGCCAATTAGAGTGCACTATACAGGTTTTGGTAGACATGATTCTTTCATATATACTTGATTTTGGAGGGTCATGGGAAAAACAATGAAATATTATTGATTTCACCTATAAAAACATTTTTTAAGGGACTATTCAAATGGATAATTATGTGTCCTCATATTGAAGAATGTGGAAATAACCTATGTGCTGGATGGAGGTAGGGGATGCAGATTTACATGGGCCATGTTTTATTTAGGAGATGTAAAATTATGTACAATTGATCGGGAAATGTTGGTATATGACTCAATCAATGTAAGAGTTTAATATTTACCATTATCACTTTCATCTAGTTTTTGTGGTGGGAGATCAGGAATTCATTCACATCTCGCCGATGTTGTGTCATCAATGGATTCATATATAAGGGCTGATAGAACCTTGGTTTATTGAATGTTTCAATTTTTTTGAAAGAGTTTGGATGGTTTCCTATATGATATTTATTTCCTAGAGGATCCGGTCAATTCACACTATCTTTCATGATTCTCCACTTCACCACTATCATTCAGACCCATCTCATTATTTTTGTCTTATGGTTGTGGAGTCATAAGTTTATGCTTCTTTTGAGGAGTACCCAGTTCATAGTGTTGATCGTATCATGAATCCTCTTCGACATAGGTTATTTTCCATTGTAGAGATTCGGATGTATTAAAACCATGAATATGTAAATAAATGGGAGTGAGAGGTTGATATATGGGATCTTTGGATTAATATATTCTTGTATGAAAATAAACCACCCTAAGGGATACAATAGGATGAGTTGTTTTAAGGATAATAGTTTATTAGATCAAATGATTTCCAAGAATTGAGGATCCATTAATTTGTTTTGGATTCACTAATTTTATCTTAATGAATGTGTATAAATTTGTAACATATATCTTAATAGTTTTTGGTGTTGGTTGAGGGCATGAAGTTCCAGTTTTTAATGAAGTAAGTGAGGACCATATTTAGCACACAATTAAGGCTAACTGTGAACCTCAATCATGTGGTCTTGGGAGGATTGCAATTTTTTTAAAAGTTTCTTCAACAAAGGACACATTAAATTGGAGAACCTATAATAAAATTTAATGTTTAATTGTATGGTATGTACCCAAATTGTCTATCCATGCACCTAGCCCATGTAGTATATGTTATTGACGTAGTGTTGGACACATGGTTTGTGCATATTTTGTCAACCCATATACTTAAACCGTGTGATAGGAGTGAATTTATATAATAAATGATAAAACTTTTCACACAGATTAGAAAATCATATAGCCAAACCTTGCATCCCTTCAATATAAGGGAAATTAAAATTTTACTCTTCAGTATAGTAAGCATTATTTTCTATTTATACTCCCCTAAAATCACAACAACTTG
Source organism: Viscum album (assembly GCA_963277665.1). Classification (NCBI taxonomy): domain Eukaryota; kingdom Viridiplantae; phylum Streptophyta; class Magnoliopsida; order Santalales; family Viscaceae; genus Viscum; species Viscum album. The sequence continues at coordinate 1,532,965,387 of OY728146.1, read as the reverse complement.
TACACTTGATATATCTCTTATCCTACCATTTTAGGATGTGGGGTTTCTCCGTCATATGAGACTTGAGTTGATCACCATCGTTTTTTCGGGATCACCCATGGTTAGTCTATCATTCCTCTTTCTTCCATTATCTATTGTATATATCATTATAAATATTATCTTAATGTTAGATGATTTTTCCTATTAATCATAGGGTTTGGCTAGTTTTCAATTTTACCTTATTAAAACATTAATCAAATGTTCATACTAGATGGATGGTCTTATGCTGGAATATGGTTAGTGGTCTAAAATATTCCCTAAAAGTCAAGATATCTATATATTGGGATGTTGTGCCATACACTTGACCTTCTATGTATTTATTTAAAATATATATGTTCATTAATTAATTGTAAAAACCATGACTTATAGACCCCTTTGGTACCATTAATATATTTTTAGGTTAGATACCTTAACTCGATCCACCAATTTTGCCATGTTATCAAATGGGTGTAAAGAATCATGCCCTACTGTGAAACTGAGCATCCATTGAGGGGGTTATATTTTCCCTTAATTAGAACGGTTTAAAAAATTAAACTGAATGTGAATGGTTCGTCCATGTAATTTGGAGCTTTATAACCCATTATATCATTCCTTGGGAGATACTTGGATTCCGTCTCAGAATTCCATGGTTGGGATTATAGGAAAATCAGAATAATATTGAGCTTAATTGTGGATTATTCATGGATGACTAAAAAAGTGGGGATTTCATTGGCTAATACATGGATTCCCTACATAGAATGCCTCATATGGGATCAATATTTCAACCAATTCATTGACACATAGGACATGTGAAAGGAAAACCCTTAGATTCAGTCAATGTATTTGATACATGATTGCATTGAATTATCTCCTTCTATTTAGTTTGATATCACAAACCGGCTTATGTTTTTCTCCGTGGGCTCCTATCAATTCTAGAACTAAGGTTACCTTGTAGTTGATCCAAGATCTCAATTAAATCACTTATAGTGAAATTCCAAGGAAACACCCATGTCTTTTCCATGAATACTTATTATTAAATGTTAAGTGACCTGTGTATCCTCTATACGATTTTATTATACACGGATTCCTTGTTTATATTCATTGGGTCCCCATAAAATATTATATATAATGTCTACCGCTTATATACATTCAATATTTTTTCATAATAGGCTGGATCAGACATGAATCCCATGAAGAACCTAATTCATCATGGTTAGATTTATTTTATTGGTATATCAATATTTTATGAAAACACTACTATATTTTATGTTCACAAGTTGGATGGTGTTAGACACAAATGACAATGGCCAAGTAGGTTTTACTCAGACCCTATTTGGGCTACCTTTTTGTTCATAGATGGATTTTATGTTTTTTAGTAGGGATGAAGGAAAACTACTAGGTATGAATGTATGATTTTTTAATAGGTTAATGTATGGGAGAAATTGATAATGATAATTCTTATGATTTATTTAGATATTAAATTTTACCAATTTAACATATTTTTTATAATATATTCTATATATTCATGTTTCCAAGTATCTCTCCATACTCCCATTTCATTTTTTATAGTAACAATACTGCATTATTGGTATATCACTTATTTTACAACTTATGTAGATTTATTATTATCTTGAATATTAACTTCTATTAATTCATGTCATTTCATATACATATTTATCAATTATTTACCATTATTATCCACTATGATAAGGTGTGCAATGTATCACCGCCATACCACTGTAGACCCTCGAAGATAGTTTCCAACCTCTAGTGTGTGGGGATGTTTGCCTGAGGTATTTTTTCTCAATAGGTTTTCTTACTTATGAGTGAACCAGGTCTTAGACATCATAATTTCTCCCAAAACAATTCTAGGATTCCAAATATTATCATTAAACATGTTATACTTGAATAAAAATTTCACTCAGTGAATCAAATTATTTCATTATACGAGCTCAATGTGATCTAAAATATGATATGCCTTTTCATCAAAAGATATAGTCTCCTCTAACTATAACAATTTATGTATGAAAATATGAGAGGCATTAGGTATGCACTTTCATTGGAAAGAAACAAGAAATAGATAATATGACTGAGAGAAAATAGGTATCCCTTTCTGGTAAAAACATAACCCCTATTTCTGTAAAAATCCAAAGAATCTAATGAGTATTAGATAAACCTTTCCTTTTATACCCATATTCACCATACTTTTACAAAGATATACTATTAAAAAACACCATGGACCACCTAAAATGAAATTCCTTTCCTCTGATTATCTATATAACTCTTCTATCTACTATGAGTTACCTGGAAATGGTGTTAAATCATATTTACCTTATCGACCATCTATTTAACCATTTCTACTACTAATAAATTAATTTCACAAACTTTTGCACAACATGATGGAGTTTTAAATTCTTTTTATATTATTTATCAAATAGTTTCAACCATATAATAGAATAAAATAATTTATTATAAGAAAATTACCCCAACGAATGTTGATAATCCCAACTTCCCTAATAATCTAAATATTAGGCACCAAAAATTTCTTCCTAATCCTGAATTTTTAATTTTAAATGTCAATCATATTAAATATGGAATGTAGTACTAAAATACAGTTTAGTACCCCATGAATTCTAAACAATATTAGAAAAATTTAATGTAATTATGGGAATAAGATTAGATAATAGAGAGACAACAACCAAAAGTTATCTGATTATCAATTTTTGATAAAGTCTAGAATTTTTATCTAAATAAATAATATCTAGAATCAAAATAAAAACTATAATTTGTTGAATCATTAAACAATAAACGAAATCACATCATTAGATTGATATTTATTTTGTAATTACATCACAAAATCGAGGATGATTTTCTGAAGCATCCATTTAGGAACTCAGAAAGGCTGAAACCTCTCCTATGGTAGTTTTCACATAGACTTAATCTATTAACATGTCTAAAATATCATTACAAAATAAAAATATGATTTCTTATACATCCCCACTAATAATATTTTCTGAGGTATCTATATATTTTAGTACTACAAGGATGAATAGGGAATGAAGAACTATGTGATTCACTTAACCAATACTTCTTCAATAGTGAATTCCTCATAATAAATAACCTCTTTACAAATCAAACAACACTTATTTATCAAATTAAAACATAGAAAAAAACCTTTATTTATGATTCAACTCTTTCATGTAAAACATGGTCAATTTTTAATATTCTACAACTATTTTAGAAAAATATTACTACACTAATACTTGATACAAATATAATGAATTTTCTGAATTGATAATTTCTATGTCAACATTCATCAAATCGTTAACCGAAGGATTATGTTCCAAATGTTTCATATTTAATGACATATTATCTTTTTGACTTAGGTTATTTGATAACTTGTTTAATTTTCCAGTATTATATTGTATCATACAATCATATTCCCTTATATGTTATAAAAATATTATCTACATTAGGATCAATATATTTAGAGGGAATATATACATTAATTGTTTTTGGTTATTATATATTTTATAGTTTATACAATAAATATTATTCCTCTAGACTTTTATGTAAAACCAAAACCACAAGATCAAGATATTTCATAAGAAAATTTTACACGTGGAGTATAAATAAAGGTAAAGTATTTGTAGTTACCCAATCATCAGGCATTATGAAAAAATCATGTATTTCAGAAGAAGAATTTCTGTAAAAAAAAGTTGACCATTTCATTTGTTTAAGTCTAACACTGGACTATTATCTAATATTATTTGCAATTTTGGGAATCATTTATATCATTCTTCATTCTAGTGGAATTTAATTCTTTTTTATGTTAACATAGATATTAGTATAGATAATCAAGAAAATTTTCGAATAAAGAATCAAAAGTGACCAATTAATATAATAAACATTGAATTTTAGTGACACTTATTATCCATTTAAACTGTTCTTATACATTACTTTTAGTGGGATTAACTATTTTCCTATATATGTAGACGATATTTCCATGGAATGAAATCTGTTATAACCAAAATCACATTAACAATATTTCCCATAAAATGAAAATTATTTTAATGTTTGTCCAAAATCCCTAGGCAGTTCTCAATTTCATTATAAATTTTAGAGTAAACTATAATGTAATTAAGAAAAATGACCTCCACTTTATCTGAATAATGAAAAACAAATCAATTCATAATCTTCATAAATACAATGTCTCCATTTGTCATCCTAAAATTCATAATAAAAAACAACTAATTTCCATATAAAGTATAGAACGTCATACTCAAACTTTATTCCAACATTAAATTAACTAGGCGATAATCATACCAGGGATCAATCCTAGGAAAATACTGAGTGCCAAGAAGCAAATAAAAAATTAGTGATATGAGGTAAAAAATCCCTGATCAGAGAATATATTTTATTTAGTGATATATAATTTATGAAATTTATCATTAAACTATCCATTTATTTTTAACAAAAAAAACCAAATCACCCAAAGTTGATGTGATAGGGTGGATGAAACCATTATCAAAAATAACATGTAACTTATTTTTCAATTATAAAAACTAAAACAAGTATTCTTTATAAGGAGGTTTTGGAATTATATTAAAATCTGATACTAATCCAACAGAATATTCAACCTTGTTATAAGGAATAACATGATTAATATTATCCATAATTATATAAATATATTCTTTCACTACTATCACAACACTGAATTGAATAGTTTCATTCTTTTCAAAAATATGAAAAAAATAACATTAACTCCAATCTTTAATAAGTTTCTAAGATTCTTGATATGTTATCAATGGTATCAAATCATTCATATATATTAAAGGAAACAAACCCAAAAAATTCAATATGACATCTTTTAAATATACAATATATCTTATCATGATAAACTAAAACTCAATCCAATCCTAGAATAAAATGAAAATCTAAAGTAAGAAATACAATATTTTTTGGAGAAAACCCATTCCATTAATAATGTAGTGAATGTTTCTAAAAATTCTTGATTCCATAATACTATCCCAAATGATAATTTTCAAATATATTTTACTTCATTACATAAGATATTATTTTCATTAAACATTTAATTGTTGGATTGTAATATAGATGTATAAGTATATTAGATGACACAATAAAATAGGGGGTGTGAATTGTAGAATTTAAAAACGATTTATTTAAAAACATGAGAAAGGACTTAGTGTAATATGTCTTAAAGCAATAAACTTCACAATAAATACAATTTACCATATAGGTCTTCGATTCGATGGAAATATTATGATATAAATCGAAAAGAAATTCAAAACATTTGTACTTGGATTGAATACAATTTCCAGAGTAAAAAAATGTTATTTATTCTACCATAAATCATATATAATGTCATAATACAATATGAATTGCAATTTAAATAATTATAAAAGAATTGAATATGAAAAGAAAGGGGAAACAATATAATTCCCCTTTAAATATAGATAATATCAGAAATGTAAAAATATTACAATTATTTTATCAAAAAGAGTAGGGTATCCATTAAAATAGGATAAAGGTTGGTCTTACAACTACCTTGGTAAGCCCTCTATACGATGATCAACCCCATTGACTTCTTACCCCAAAATCCGGTGATTAAGAATGTAATTGAATCCTCTGAATTTAATGAAATTGAAATCCCTTGATATGATAATAGTTATCACATATTCCTTTCCACAGAAGCCCCCAATCGTTATCACATTGATCGGTGGCACAAAGAAAAAACAAAGTAGTTATAGAAATATAAGAACATGGATCATGTTGTTCACTTCTTGTATCTTCATGGATTTCACAAGAAGCAAGATAGAAGTCATAGACTCTATTTCAAGAACATAATAGAATTAAAAGTCATATATTCAAGTTCGAATGACCTTCTATTTATAGGATTCTGGTTTTGATAGTTATACATCTTCTAAATATCCTATTTATCAAAAAAACTCTGAGGGAAGTAGACACCTGGCGTTACAACGGTCAAAACAAAAAATAATGCATGTCGTAGTTTTTATTGGTAAAAAACCATCTAAATAAAATCATATTAGGTTACAAAGTTGTAATTAAAAAATATTTAATAGTTAGTATGGGTAACATTTAATCATAAGAGGATTTATAAAAATAATGTAATGCAATTTAAAAGAACAATACATAATATGTTTACTAGGATTATCAAGAAAACAATGTATATCTAGATTACAATTTATAACCTGGTTACAGTTCTTAACCTGGTTATGATGCATGATATTTAATTTGATAATGATACTAGAATACAATTCATTAAAAAGAATACAAATCATAAGCTTGTAATAAATTATGACTATGATAAAATAGTTAACTTGGTTATGATGCATAATTATGATGAGGTACTTAACCTGGTTACGATGCATGTCCTGGTAATAATTCATGTGATTACGATTCATGTGGATATAATTCATGTGAAAATGTTATAGTATATAATATAGTTATGAATCATGATTACGATGTTATAAATAGTCTCATTAGGATTTCTGATTACGTTGTAAGTTATAATATGGATATGATTTCTGATCACGATGAATGACATAATATGGTAACGATTCCGAAACAACATATAAAATAATTTGAGTGAACAACATAAAAGAATATGATAAAATGAACCATATAATAAAGATAATATGAGTGATTATGATTGTAAAACAACAAACATGATAAAAAATATATATGATTACGATATGTGTTGTTTGTGATTTAAAAAACAAATGATAAATGGGAAAATAGAAACACATTTTGACTCAACAATCTCCACTTTTTGGAAAGCACCAAACAAAACAAAACAAAATAAATAATAAAGAACATATCTCCCCTGAGTTTAATAAATCATCTGAAATTAATTGTGAATAAGAGTAATTATATCTTTGGTTTAAAAACAACTAACAAGGGATTGTATTCTCTTTAATTATACTTAATATTTCTCCCCCTTAATAGGGCATTCAAATAAAAAATTTCTTCTCACTTCCATTCTTCCCCTTTGTGATTTTGAAAATGAATAAAGGAAAGAATTAATTTCCAAAAAAAGGTTAGATAAACATAGTACAAAAAAATAATTGCTACTTGAAAAAAAGGTTTATTACAACAAGAGTTCTTCCACCACTTTTTTCCCTTTTGTTTTTCCAAAAGATCAAATAAAGATAGTTTTATCTTATAGAACTCTTTGTTATCCTCCATGATCTTGTAATGAACATCTTGACGTGACTTCATCTTCTTTTCATGTCCAGTAATAATGTTTTCATTCTTTTGAATCCTATGTTCATAATTTCGATTAATAGCTTCCTAAGCGTGAAGTGTTTATTCCTAGTTATTAAAATCATCCATCATGAGTTTATTGGATTTTTCTATGATAGAAAATATATTTGCGAGTAAAACAAAACCATCACCCTTTTTTTCCATCTTTTACTTTAAACTCATAAGCTCTACTAAGGATACTTTTTTTGATGTACCAGGTCTCTGAAATTCTACAAAAGTTTCATTCAAATTATCAATCAACTTTAGATAGTGTTATTTGAGTTTGTTTACCTGATGTTCCAATTCTTATGGCTTGTCCAGATGATTACTTAGGATTTAATCAACCATATATGACCACTTCAGTACCTTATTGTAAGAATTTAGGTTTTTCACAGAACATCCTTTAAAATCTTGAAATCATCTTCAAGACATATAAACAAATCCATTAAAAAATGAACAAAATATATTCTATAATTATGGGAATTTGAAATAATTTCGAGTATGGATTCACCTTTTGGAAGAAATGGTAAAACATTCTTCAATATATTCAAGGCTTATTGGATGTTCTGAATGCATTGACAATGATTTTTCATTCAGAAGCTGCGTCCTCGTTGAATTTTGGAAGATCACTGAAATGTGTCTCAATTCCAATTCCTTGAGCTAGCTGGTTTCAATTCATATCATATTCTTCCTCTTATTCGTCTTATTCCTCTTCATTATCGGACATATGAATGACTCTTTTGGGGAATCCTTTTGAGATACACTCTTTGGGGGATGAGGATCTGGAGGTGGATATACAAAAGGTTGTACTTCTGTTGACTCTGTGGTATGACTTCTCTTATTTTTATCTTCTTTTTATTTTAATTATATTTACTCGTATCCTTATTCTTCTTGATCGTGTTATTATTGGCCTTCTTATTAATATTATTATTCCTATTCTTTATGTTATTTAGCGAGATATTGTGCGTCCAATTTATCTAAAAATTATTTCTTCTTACATTTCTCTCCTAAAATTGATTGTGTTTTACCAGATGGATCCCTTATTTCAATTTCGGATTTTAGTTGCCCAGCTATTCAGAGAAGACTATCAATGTCAATAGAATCAAACCTTCTCTTCATCAATATCTTATTTCTCTCTTCTTATTTCAAAGTTTCTTCAAACCTTAATTTTAAAGCCAATGCTTCAGCTGGATCTAATCTAAAGTGAGGATCCCCATATTTCCGTTTCCGCATTTTCTTCCTCAATTCAACAACAACTTCAAAAGATATAATTTTTTTTATTTAATGTATTTAGAGTTGTAGTGAGAACTATAATTTTTTTGTTTGAATTATAATTTTAATGCTTATAAGGTTTCTCAACACCTTCAATAACTTCCTTTTCTTTATCAGCATATGGATCTTTTTCAAAAAAATTTGATTCAGGATTGAATATTAACTTGAGACTTCTTATAATATCTTTACTGATTAAGGGATACTTAAAGGAAGTAAGATCTAACATGATTGAAATATTAAGCAAGCCCAAAAATTAGTTCAGAAACAAACTAATAATGGTGGGAAACATTATCACCTGTGATTTTATACCACCAGATTTGATGTTCTTAATTATTTGGAATACAAACCCATAATGTTAATCTTCCTCAAGTTCACCAAGTATTCAAGAACATACACATATGATAATTTTAATGTTTCCTTATCACCCATTCATGGCACCAATAATTCCTACATTCAGAGGGATATGAGCCTATTATCTTCTGATAAATGATTTATTTTTCCTTTGGCATCATGAATCTTAAAAAAGAAATTGTTCGGCATTAGAGCTATCAAAATTTCAATTAGATTCTGGTAACTTATCAGAAGGACTTAATGCATCTCTATCAAATAGAACACCTAGAAACTTAGCTTCTTGTTTTGCGTAGGTTATATACTTCTTATTTTACAACTAAAAATAAATGTTAAGATCCTTTTATATTTCTATTGATTCATAAAAATGTAACGCCTCATCATGATAGACATGATCTTCATCAGAACTCGGTCTTTCTACACAAATTGATTCCCATCCTTGAAAACATATACTATTTTTTAAAGGTGAATCAAAAGTATTATACAATTTTCAAGAGACTAACCTTTCGACTCTAAATGTCATCGAAGAAAATTCTTTTTGAGCCTTTTATTTCAGAGAAGATGTAGTAGAATCAGTCATGAAATACTAACTCACACTCGGATGATCCTACTTATTAAAAAATATGTATAGATCACTGCTTACAAAAACTGAGGTAAGAACTGATTTCAAACCATACCGACTACTTATAGAGAAAATTATCTTGAGAGAAAAATAGATGAGTTAGATTCGGGATAGTTTCTCTTAAAATGAAACTAACAGTAAATATTATATCTGAGAGATGCAATGGTGAAGAATGGTTTAAAACTCCAAAGGTTTTCCTTAAAATAAAAATGTATTTAGACTGAAACTGTTTAGGAATTTAATGAATGAAATGAGGAACAACTATTGAAATGACCCAAATATGTCGTTATAAATTGTCGATGTCAAAGTACCAGGATACATGTATTATTTTTGATATATTGTTCTTATAGTACAAAACATAATAAAAATTTTAAATCGATAAGAATTAAAAACCCGATATAATCAAATAGACAAGTCCTGATTACTTTATACTGATAGAATCATCCCAAACCGATAGTCCTGTATTGAAAAGGTAACCCAATACCGATACATTAGTACCGATAAATTATTTTAATTCTGATAGTATAATCTATTACCAGAAATAATGAATCTAATAAAACGAAGAAGCTAATAAAAACCTGAATACTGTAAAAAACTAAAGAGTAAAACTGATTATAGTGAAACCGATTAAAAATAAATCTGATAAACTGTAAAGAAAAAATTGAAACTAATTCATGTTAAATATAAAGAGTAGAAATGATAAAATTTGAAACACAAATAAATAAAATGTATTCTACCCATTTAAAAAGGAGTAACTCAATGTGATGAAATGGGTTAAACAACAAATATATGTGAATGATTTCATTACACTGATCATTCCTAGTTTCTGTTTAATGTATTCAAATCTAACAGAAGATAGTGGTTTTTTTGAAAAATTCAGCAAGTAGTTCTTGCATTCTAATAAATTTTAAGACAATAACTCCTTTTATTGTGTGATATCTAATAATGTGATGCCTAATATCTATGTTTTTTCATATGGGTGATGTGTTGGGTTTTTACTTGGAATAATGGCACTAGAATTGTATCATAATATTTGAGTTTTGAAAAAACTCATGCCATAGTCAGTGAGTGTGTGTTTCATATACAACCCCTGAGCACAACAACTTCCAACTACTACATATTCCACTTCAGTAGTGGAATGTGCTACTGAGTGTTGTTTCTTAGATGACCATGACACTAGAGAATCTTTTAAGAAATGACATGTTCTGGACATACTCTTGTTATCCATCCAACATCCACCCCATTCATCATCTGAAAAAAAATTCAAAACCAAATCATTTTCAGAATAACAGAATAATCCTAAATCCATAGATCCCTTTAACTAATGAAAAACTATTTTTTATTCTTTTAAATGAGATTCTATTGGATTAGATTGGTATCTTTCACATATGTATACAAAAAACATTATGTCTGGAAGACAATCATTCAGGTATAGTATGCTTCCTATCATACATCTAAAAGTTGTTTGATCCACTGGTTTCCCAGTTTCATCATGATCTTGTGTATTTGATGTACCGATTGGAGTTCAAATCCTTTTAGTGTAATCATATCCATAATTTTTGAGTAATTCATTGATATACTAATTTTTTGATAAATAGGTTCCTTTAGTTTTTGAGATATTTGAAAACATCATAGAATGTTAACTCTCCCATCATACTCACTTCAAAATCACATTTCATTAAATTCACAAATTAATCAGTTAAGGATTGGTGAGTTTAATGGAATATAATGTCTTCAACATTTATTTTGATAATCAAAATATTTTTTTTCAATTTTTATAAAAAGTGTTCGATCAAAAGTACATTTTTCGCACATTTTTTTAAAAGAAAAGCATTGATACTATCATAACATGATCTTGGGGATTTCTTAAGGCCATAAAAATCTCTGGAATGTTTAAAAACATGATCATTATGTTTGAATCATTAAAACCAGGAGGTCTTTCTACAAAAAATTCTTCTTGTACAAAACCATTAAGAAAAGCACATTTTATATCTAATTAAAAAAATTTGATATTGAAGTACACTACAAAAGATAATTGAATTCAAATAGATTCAATTATAGCTACCAGGGAAAAGGTTTCTTCACATTCTATTTCCTCATGTTGATTATATCCCTTAGAAACAAGTCTTGATTTATTTATTATGAAGACCCCATTTTCATCACACTTGTTTCTGAAAACCCATTTTACACCAATTACAGTTGTTTCATTAGGTCTTTCAACCAAATTACAAACTTGATTCCTTTAAATTTCGTTTAGTTCATCATTTATTGATTTAATAAAATCTTTACGACATAATGTATTAATAGAAGATTTATATCGAAATTGATATAGATAAGATAGATGTTATATTTCAATTCATAAGGAATTTCTTGTTCTTATAGTTTGTTTATGTCATCAATGATATTTTAACTATCTTGATTCTTTTGAAAAAATTTATTTTTTATTTTAAACCTATTCATCAACAAAAGAAATTAAATCTTCTAGAGTAAATGTTTCAGAAACATTTTCTTGAGTATTCCCCTTATCAAAAGTGTTTTTAATCAAAAGATGATAATCAGTTTGTGAAAATACATCCTTTGATGTTGTTATGGATTGTTTAAAAACAAAGGGTTTATTTTCATCTAACATAACATGTACTATTTCTTAAAAAGTGAAATATTTTTTATTAAAAACTCTATAGGCCTGATAAGTTGTTGAATAATAATGAAAGATTACTTCATCAGATTTGGCTAAAAATTTATGTAAACTCTCTTTTGTGTTAAATATGAATACTTTACAACCAAACACTCTGAATTAAGAAATTTTAGGATTTTGGCCAGTCCATAATTCATAAGTGGTTTTTTTAAGAAAAGGTCTAGTTAAAACATGATATATAGTATAACATGCAGTACTAAGAGCTTCATCCCAGAAATAATTAGCAATTGAGTATTCACCCAAAATGGTTCTTTTAATTTCTTGAAGAATATGATTCCTTCTCTAAACAACACCATTTTGCTAAGGTGTTATTCGAGATGACAACATGTGAGTAATACATTTCTTACTTAAAATGGTTTCGAAATCCAAATTTTCAAATCATCCACCAAGATCACTATATATAGGTCTCAATGGTAGGGTTTTCTCATTTTTATCTTTGGATCTAAATGTTTTTAAATAGAAACAGGATTTAGATTTATTTTCTAGAATATATACCCATGTAAATATAGAATATTCATCTACTAAAACAAATACATTGTACTTTACTTCGATGCTTCCAGTATTTTTAGGATCGAAGAGATCTTTGAGAACTAAAAATAATGCATTATAAGTTGAAACATCATTGATTTATTTAAATCTATTATTACGTTGCTTTCTATATTGGCATGGATCATAAAATTTTGAATAATCATACCTTAGATCCGATAGATCCTTAACATGTATTTTATTTGATAGAATACTAAGGTTCCTTAAGTAATAGTGCCCTAACCTTCTATGCCATGACCCAGATTGGTCTTCCATTGAAATTAAGTAAGGTAAGCCTTGATCTTATGGTCTTGTATGTTGATTGTGTATACATTATCATAACTATTGGAAGAAATAATTAATTCATCCTTAGAATTATGAACTAAACATTTATCATTCCTAAAATTCAGAAGGTGCACATCATCACATAATTGAATCATGTTGATATAGTTGAACTTAATACCATTGAAAAATAAACTATTTGAAATTGAATCTTTTCCTAAAAAACAAATTACCTATACCAAGGATAATTCCCTAAGCATTATCTCTGAAGGTCACTCATCCACCTTTCATTTGAATAATATTTTCAAAAAAATCATTGTTTTTAGTCATGTGTTGGGAACAACCACTTTCCATGTGCCAAAAGTTATTGTTTTCAGTATACTTCTTATATTAATGAAAAGGAAACAATTATTTTATTAGAACCCAAACTTGTTTGGATCTGGAAATGTCAGATAATATAATTTTAGGAATCCAAATTTGTTTTCCAAAATGGACTTTATAAAATCCTAATGATTGAGTTCTATGACGAGAAAAATTTCAAAGCCAATTTCCACCACATTGACATTTATTACAGAATGGGGCACTTGGAGGAACAAAATAGTTAGGACTAATAATCGATTAGGAGTGAGTGTGAGAAATTCTTGAAATATTACTAATAGGATAAAGTAGAGAATACATTTTATGAAACTCTTTTCCTCCAATAGAGAATTTTGATAAATTTTTCTTAAGAGACAAGATTTCATATTTTTATCAAATGAAAAATTTATCATTCTCACAAGAAATTGTTTTGGAATAGTTTTCAGTTTCAAAAATATTTTTCTTTAAAATAAGTAGTTCAAAGTCCACAGAAAGTTTATCCATTTCAAAACATACCTCCTTAAGAGTTTTTGAAATATTTTGAAAAACAATATTTTTCATATTAAGATATTTTGCAATATCTAGCACTTCTTTTGTAAGAATAGATATTCTAGAATTTTCCTTATCATGATTTATCTTGTGTTTAATATTTTCAATCTCATGTAACATGGAAAACCTGAAAACATATTCAAAGGAAGGTAAATTGTCTAATAGTGAAGAATATTCTTTATCAGAAGTGTAAGACTATTTCTCATTAGGGTATTTTTCATTTAATGATACATTGGTAAGCGATTCGGCATTGGGTACATTAGCCATGAAACAATGATTTTCAATAGGTAGTTTGGATATTAGTCTTATATTCTTCTGACTAAAATATTTTTATTCTGATGATTTTTTATATGAATCACTACCACTTACACTACAAGTATCATTTTCCTTCAAGACGTACTTTTTCTTTGAATTTGAATAAATTTTCATGTTTCATTCAGAATGCTTATCATTTCTGTATTTTAATTTATGTAGAGGAAAATCTATTCTAATATGAACTCTCTTTTTACATTTATACCATGTTACATATGAGTCTTTATTTTCCTTCCTTTTTTTTATTTTTGAACTTGTATTGAAAGTCTTTCTTTCCAACAATCTTGTCCATCCATTGAGAACGATTGGCTAACACATTCTCTGACTGATCACTATCACTTGATTCTAGTATTACAATGACTCTCTTATATATGGATATAGTTATAATTTCCATTGTCTGATCTTTGGAGTTAGTAGTAAAATATACTCTCCAATTAACATTCTTCTACTTACTGAAATCTGCATCTCTTTTTATTCTTGTCTAATGATGAATAAGTGTTCCAAGTAACTCATCAAGAGTAATTTGAGTTACTTTGCTTTTCTCATAAATAACTGTCCCTTTTGATTCCCATTCACTTTGAATTATATCAATTATCCTGTTCACAAGTGAATCATCATCCAGACCCTTTTTCAACAATTAATTGTATACTATTGAGGATTATCATAAATCTTTATTGAAACTTTCATACTGGTTCTCCATTAGAAAAAACCCATGATATTTGTCTCAAATCATTTCTCTTCTTATTTCAATAACATTGGATGTACCAAAATGTGTGATATCCAATTTCTTCTTGGTAAAATTGGCTTCTTCATATGATGATATATGAATATATATCCTTTTTCATGGAACACAAAAAAGGATTCTGTACCGTGTAGTTTAATTGATATTAATGTTTCTCTTGATTAGTGAAGTTATTGTATTACTTGTCTTGGATTTTGTAACATCCAATAATCATGATAATGTTTTCTACTACAGTATTAATGAAAAAAGTCTTCATTTGATATCTCCAGTATTCATAATCATTTAAATCAAAAATAGGTGGTATTGTTCAATTCGGATTTTCATTTGATCCAATATTCATTTCATCAATCTTATAAAATAATACTTTTCTACTATACACATTGGTGTAGTATGTAGTTATAAAAAATGGTTTGTAAAAGAAATACAATTGTATTTCTAAAACAAATGAAGTAAGTAATACAATATAGTGGAAACACCCTCTGATACTAATTGTTAGATCATTATATATATATATATTATATGGCACAATACAAGAGGGGGGTAAATTGTAGTTTAAAAAAAATGTATTTAAAGACATAACCAATAACTTTGTTTACGAGCTCTTAAACTAATGCAATTCACAATCAATAAAATAAACCCTATAGGTCTGGGATCTGCTAAAAATACTATAATGTAATACTACAAGAAATATAAAACAATTGTATTTGAATTGAATACCTTGATCAGAGTAAAAAAAATTCCTTGATTCTACCATAAACAGTATAGAATCTATTAATACAATATGAATCATAAATGAAACAATTACAGTTGAATTGAATATGAAAAGAAAGGGTAAATAATATAATTGCATTTCTAATACAAATAGAATGGGAAATGTAATAGTATTATAATTATTTTATCCCAAAGAGTAGGGAATCCTTTCACCTAGGAAAAATTAATGCCTTATAACCACCTTGGTATGCCCTCAATATGATTATCAACAAGACTATCTTCCAAACCCTAGAAGCCCTAGATTAAAATGGTAATCGGTACCTCTGTCTTTCATGAAAATGAAAGCCCTCAGAGCAATGATCAGGGTCACATATTCCTATACATGGAATCCCCCAGTCATTATCACACTGATCCGTCAGAAAAAGGAGAAACAAAGAACTTATAGAAATACCAGTACATGGAACAAGCAGTTCACTTATTGTATCTTCAGGGCTTTTTCACGAAGCAAGAGAGAAGTCACATCATCTATCTCTAGAACATAATAGAATAAAATGTTGTATATTTATGTTCTAATGACCTTTTATTAATAGGCTTCAGGTTCAATGGTCATATTTCTTCAAATGGTCACATTTCTATGAAAAATGTGGAGGGACATGGGCACCTGAAATTACAGCGTTTAAAAAAAATAGAATACATGAAATCCTTTTAATTGATATACAATCAACAGAATGCCTTCATTTATGTTAGAAAATAGTAAGTTCAAAGATATAAAACTACGAGTATAAGTAACATTTAATTGATATATGAGTTTGGATAAAAATGTAATGCATTTTAAAAGTACAATACATTACATGTTTACTAGGCTCATCTAGATAACAATGCATATCTATATTACAATATAAAACATGGTTATGGTTATTAACGTGGTTAAGATGCATGATATTTAATCTCATTACAATACATGAATACAATGCATTAATATAAATACAAATCATAACTTAGTAACTATTCACGACTACAATACAATACATATCTTCGTTATGATTCATAATTAGGATATGATACTTAACCTTGTTATGATGAATATCCGGGTTATGAATAATTTGATTAAGATGAATGTAGATACAATGCATGTGAAATTGATGCAGTATATAATTTGGTTACTAATCATGATTATGATTCTATACATAGTCTGTTTTAGATTCCGGATTACTTTGTAAGACATAATCTAGTTACAATTGTGAAATAACATATAAAACAGTGTGAGTGAACAATATACATGATTATTGTAAAATGAAACATATAATAATATTATTGTGATTGATTACGATTATAAAACAACACACATGATAAACAATATATTTTATTACAATATGTGTGGGTTGTGATTTCAAAAAAACAATTGATGAGAAAGTTGAAACACATTTTGAATAAACATTAAATTTACTAGAAATTAAATAATGTGTTGATATTAAATCAAATAAGGTATTGATATAATTTGAATAAAAAATTAATTTACATGACACCACTTCATTTGGGGGTTGAACATCTATTGTAGTACGAGAAAAACACTTTTCCACACATTTCTACATTTGGTCTTGATGATATCCACATTGGGTAAATAACATTGAAAATGAATTATCATAATAATATAACTCATTATAACAAAAATATCTTATTTATTTTTGATTAACTATTTCCATAATACTTGCCTTATTTGAACTATTTTCCTTTTAGTTAAAAGTTATATGATAGAGATTACCACAATGATATATCATTTCACGATACAACTACAAAATATATAAAATCACTTTTACGATAGCTAGTACATTTGTGGGGATTACAACCATATTTATCGGTTTTCAATTTCCCTATTTTTACTAATATCACAACTTCTTACTCTTATTTCCATTGATTATATATGTTCCTTAAAAATATATCTCAAATTTCTTATCATAATGAAAAACGTCCAAATTAATTTAAAATTATTGAGATGACAATGCTCTTCATAAATAAGATTTTAGACCTATATAAAATATAACAAATTTACACCCATGGAAGAGAACAGTATTCATTACCTGACTAGTTGGTTTAGTAATAATTTCCTTATAATTTAAAATTGATTCATTTTGTATTGGAATCATCCCTATAAATTTTCTTTCCTTTATATTTTGATGAAATTTATGAACAATATTATTAAAATATATATTTACTGTTCCTTGACTTTGTGGAATCAATCTCAACTTTTTTACTTACTATATTAATCAAATACCACTATTGATTAGATTAAACTTAAAAAAATATTTTAAAATAGGTACCTTTTGAATTTTTATGTGTCCAAAAACTATAAATATCTTCTCTATTTCATTTCTCCATGTTTAAACATTTATTGTGTTTTATAATGAATCAAAATCGAGATCATGCTATTTCAAGAAATTATATAAAATAAATATGTTTTTCTATAGAGATTTTAGTATCTCCCCTTCTTGGGTACCACAATTAATAACATATATCAATGGAGTTAAAAGTAGAACAAACCAATCTAATCCTATAATTCTAGGTTCATGATTAGGAAGTCTATTATATACTTCATGCATTCCTACACCATCATCCCGGTTTTCTCGGCCGTTTGTTTGGAATAGACTTGTATTAGATGAAGAAATATGAAAATATTTAAAATATATACCATGATAATATAACCATAAATTATCATATCATTAAATTTTATTTTAACATTCTATTAAACTATAATCGTATCTAATACTTTCCTTGGATATCAGCTATAAGAACCCATAACATCAACATCCTATAATTACAAGATTTATAATAAGAGTTTCACTTTATTATATTTATAAGATATTTTTGTGTTAAATTTTATGGTAATTAAGTAAAAAAATTCATAATAAAATATTATTTAAAAAAATTATAGTTTACGCACATATTGACATTGCATTATATCTATACCCATGTTTGTTACAAAGAAAATTTTATTCATTTAAGTAGAGTTAGTATATTGGAAAAATTTACTTTGATAATATTTATATTCATCCTTAGATATTTTTATAATTATCTAAACATATTAGATAATGAAAACAAAGATCATTAAGTGTGTAAAAATATAGGAATCTTATTATTATAGTGGAAAACCATAAAACCATTAAATATGTTCACCGTTTTCAAAATAAAACATTTAACACATAAATAATAAATATCTACCTCTGAAAATCAGTATTTGATAAAAAACATTGAAATAATTTAAAAATCATAAAAACGTGAAGGAAACATCAGACACATCGGGACTCATTATAATATATCATGAAAAAGAAAACCATTAATGTTTTAAAGTTCATATCTCATAAAATAAAAGGATTTCCATAGAAATAAATTCTTGTAACACTAATATTGTAATCTTGTAGAATAGTATCCCTTAACCATGCTCACCGGTATTTAACACACGTCAAAATAATTAAATCCCTATTAATTCCTTTGGATTAACCGACCTAGTTATCTCACACATTTTTATCTTCATAGACTATTCATTACTAAAAGCATTGAATAACTATATCAAGATCACCTATCATCATGATATATATCGGGCCTCACACTTCATAATATATAATTCTTAAGTACTTTATCATAATCAAATTATTTTTAATCTTTCACTTTTTCCTAATATAAACCAAGAAAAACTCTTTTGAACCTAAAATAAAAATAAGTTACCATTTTAGTAAATAATTTTTGGGAGATCTCCATTTCATTAAAAAACACATAATAATGAATATACCTACACTATAAAAATAATTATGTTCATTTAAAATACATGTTGCAATTTATAGTAATATTTATAATGAATAATAGAAATTATGGTAGGAAAATTATTTTATGTCGTATATATGAAAAACTTTTTTTACCGGAAATAATGTTATTTACAATAAACACTAAAATATTACTTTTTAGACATATTTAAATAAATTTTAAAATATATTAAATTAGGATATAAATATATTTTATTTATATGTAAGAGAATTCATAGAACATTTTGAATAACATGGATGTGGAGGTGAAGGGTTTGAATTGAAAACATTAAAATAATGTTTTAATGAAAAATTCCTAACCTTAATTCTAATTAATCATTGAATTTTATATAATTCCTAAACAATAAAATTATTATATTTTTATAATTTATAAGTAAATTTTTGTATCATCATTTAATTATTTTTATTTATTTTATTTTATTTATTACTATATTTTATTTAATTAATAAAATTGTTATGTTTATATTATATGTTTTAGGGGTGTTAAGATTAGAACTTCAAAATAATAATATTGAGTTGACCATGGTCAAATGAGTCATGGTTCCATTACCTAAATAATATTAAACATGATATAATTATTATTCATATAAGTTAAATATAATTTTTTACCAATCATGAAGGGCTTACGTTAAAAATGAGGTATATCGTACCATAGAGACGATAGTTTGTATATACACATGTGTGAAATTTAAACTTTTATTCTTGGTGGGAAAGAAATAAAATATCTAATAATTAACTTATATAGAATAATAATAATTCAATGCATTAAATATTCATTAATTATATTGATAAAATTATAACTAGAAATGTGAGGAATTTATGTAAAATGAATCACATCACTATGTGGAGATGGTAGTCCACACACAGAGACAAGTGAAATTATCATTTTCCAATGAATGAGAGAGTAAGAAGGTATGTAGCAAATTATATTTTTAGAAATTCAAATATTTATCAAATATCATATATATTAAATATTTCCATCAATTTATCCATATATATATGAAAAAAACACACCGTCATGTAGAAATGATAGTCTGTACCTATAAATGAGTGAAGATTTCATATTCCATTAGATGGTAAAGAAGAAGAAATAATGTTTTGTGAAATTATCTTTAAGATTTTATAAAATATTGGATTATTATTTTATTATATAAATGCAGTAAAATAATATTTACAGGATTTGGAAGAAAAAATAACCATGAAATCACTTGTTTAACAGTTATCCCTCTTCTCTAGGAAGACACCTTTTACATACACAGTAACCCTTAAATGTTTGGTATTTTAGTGAGAATGAGAAATATATGGTGTGGTTTTGGATGATGGGGAACGATTATTATAGGTATTACCTAAGCTATATTTCTCAAAAGTTGTGGTGAATAAAGAATAAGAGGATACAATTTATAAGTGAGGGTGTAGCGAAGTTGTAAATTTTATAAACATTTAAATATTATTGATTACCTACTCATGGTCATTTGGCTCATAAATAATTCATAATTAGAAGAAAATGAGATAATATTTAAAATATGTTCTTCTAACATAATTATGAAAAGATTTTATGTCCTTATCACTCATTATTTACCATTGTTATGTAGTGTTACACATTACTATTGTATCAAATATTTACCAAGGAAACTATTCACAATGACCAAATTTTTTTTGATATTATTAATAAATTATGACACCTTTATTAAAAATATGAAATTAATATTTAACGATAATATTTATATAATTAGAAAAAATAATTTTAATATAAGTGGGAAAAATGAAATTGAAATTTGTCTTTTGAAATTTGACTTTTATGCATTAAAATTAAGTTATACTAATATGAAATAAAATGGATCATATGTTATTCTAAAAATATAAAAAATTAAAGTAAAATTTTATATTTCATGATTTAATTAAAAAATTAATAGTTTCAAAAGAATAAGAATTTTCAATATTCACTAAAAAATCAGTCATTTTAGAAATAATTAAAAGAAGAACATTGTGGGAAAATTAATTTTATGATATCAATATTGATTTAATTTTTATAATATTAAAT
Source organism: Viscum album (assembly GCA_963277665.1). Classification (NCBI taxonomy): domain Eukaryota; kingdom Viridiplantae; phylum Streptophyta; class Magnoliopsida; order Santalales; family Viscaceae; genus Viscum; species Viscum album. The sequence continues at coordinate 1,532,943,811 of OY728146.1, read as the reverse complement.
TTAATCAATTTATAAACTTATGTTTTAAATAAAATTTATGAATATTAGTCATAATATTGATTTGTTATTAAATTTACCATGTTTTTCATATTCGTTCCCCTTTTTTGAAATTGTTTTACCACAATTTTATTAATTTCGTAAATAAGTGACTCCCTTTGAGAATTTCACAATTCCCATGTTTCTTTATCAATCATTTTGTTTATTTATATAAATTTAACATGGCGAATAATATTATTCAATTGTACATATTCTCTATATTATAAAATATATAAAATATTTTTTCATTGTATGTTAGATTCGACTGTTACTATTCAGCGTCATAGCTCAAAACATGCAATGCAATAGGTTTAAAATTTCATAAAAAAAATTAAAAAAAATAAAATTTAAATAAAAATTGTCTTAAGGCTACTTTTTATGGAATTAGAGATTATTTTTATGAAATATTTCAATTGATAATATATAATTGTTTTACTAGATTTCATTTCACGTGACACTGTGTCTAAAAAAATTGTTATAAACTATTATAATATTATTATCTTAACAAAATAGTTATAACATAGAAATTTAATTAGATGGTATGAATAGGCATAACCACATTATAAAATATATGGGAATTTTATATTCAATATATTAATTTATTTGTTAACTATTAAGAAATAAAAAATTAGTTTTTTTATTAATTTCATTTTATTCCTCAAAAACATGTTTTCTTCGAAAAAAATAATGAATTTTATTGATTTCTATGAGATAATAATTATAGTTAATTTTAAAACATATATAAAATAAATTAAAAAAAATCATTTTTTAATTCATCATTTCAAAATTATCTTGGAATAAATCTTTAATTATTTGTTAAAAAGTTTTATTTTTTAAAGAATTATAAAAAATACTAATTTATATTAAATTTTATATTTTATTTTAAATAATTATAAAGTAAATTTTGTTTTTAATTTTTTTAATATTAAATTAGTTGCTTTTTATAATTAATAATTTAATTTTGGTCTTGTAAATATGTTTTATACCTGAATTCAGTATAGTAACAATTCATACTTAAAAGGTCATTATTTGGGAAATATTATTTTTCCTTGAATCTTGCTGGTTTAATATTAAGTTAAATTATACCAATTTTTTATTAATATTGAAAAATAAATAAAACATTTGGAATCTAGCGGTCCAAATTTAGAAAACATATACCATATTTTTTCCCCTATATGAATTTAAACCTTATTAATTTCTGTTAGAGAGGTAACAAGTAAATTGGGTAATCAAGATTAAAATAAAGTAATAAGATGTATAAAATTAGATTAAAACTTGAAAAAAATTTATTTTTAGAGTAACATTAGATCATAATCATCCGATGGTACAATTTATGATCATTTAGGCCACTTTCCTTTGATAATGACCCTTATAATATTTTATTTAATGAACATTCAATCATGTTACACTTATGTTTTAAATACTTATATATTTTTTTAAATAGTGTTATCCAGATGATATATCAGACTAAAAATATTATTTTTAAAGATACATTTTTTATCTTAATATGGTTAATTTATTTTTAAGTTTTATTGAATAAATAATCACTGTAAATTCTTACTAAATAAAGATGCAATAATTATTCATTTAATGGGGAAAAATAAATGATAGTACAAATACTAAAATAAATATAATTTTATATAGTTATGGTAATATGAATATTATTTACAAAACCATGACATATTTTGGATTTAATAAAATACGTATTTTTTTTAATTTTACTTGTGTTGATGTTTTTAAAGCCAAATTAATGAATAGTATCAAAATTGAAAGTAATGATATTTAGGGTATTAAAATTGAATTAAATTATTTGATGATCAAAAAATATTAAATAAATCCAATTTGACAATACATGTTTTAAATATCATTACCTATTAAGTTATTTGAAATTTGTTTGCTTTCTTCAAAAGACTATAGTTACTATATTATATTTGTGATGAAATTACAAAAGTGCCCGTCACCCCATCTATAAATGGGTACCCCCTCCCTCTCTTACTTAAAAAATATGAAGAATTATATATTGACCATTCTATACCAATTTCACATCTAAAATTATCTATACACATTTTAGAGTTTTTATTATTCCAAAAACACCAACCCTAGATCACTTTAGAGGAGATATGAAGAAGTCATTATGAAGAACACGTAATATCAAAAACTAATCGATTTATTTTTCGACTATTATTTACCTCATGTAAATCTAGGATATATGTCATGAAATAATAAATTTAGTGTCCCTTAATTTTTAAAAATTATTTTTATTATTATGAAAGAACTATTATAAACCCCTTTTCCCATCAAAAAAATAAGTGAAAATATTCCTTGTGCATACGTTCAACTTATAATCTCCACATAGTGATACAATTCCTTTTCCATCATAAACATTTATGAATGGGAATTAAGATTGGTTTAATATTTATATATAATATTTTAGACAAAATTATAATTCTACAATTATAATATGAGGTATATATTCTTATCAACCAATCTTGTGGGAAATGATAATGTCGTTCGTCCGAACATGTGGAATACCATATCTATGAGGCAATTTGATTCATTTTAAATTTATATTTATAATAGTTGGTAATAATTATCAATTTTATTGAAATATTTGATATATATGATATAATTATTGTTCATTAAAGGTAAATTACTATTAACCATTCTTTCATTTCGTCTATCAGAAAATGAAAAAATATTCATGAGTACGTATGACCTATCGTCCCCATGAAAGTTATAATTCATTTGTCTATATATTATTTTTACGAATTATTATAAATAAGTATATAGCGAGTAAACATTATTTTTATACCATTTTTTAAATTTTAAAAATGGTGGTACAATGATCAAAGTATAAGGATCAGGACTAGCATACCAAAATATGTGTGGAAAACGATGTTGACATCATCCCGAATAATGATTTTAATAATAAGTTGCTAATAAATGGGTAATAAGATGTTATAAATAAATCATACAAGGTATAATTGAAATATGGTTATATTAAAAATTTATTATAAATACATACTTATTATATAGGTTTCTTGAACATGAATGATGAATGGAAATACTTATGCTAAGGGATTTTTCTCACTTTTGTTTTTATGGGATGCCCGCCTTATACAATACTTCTTTATTTTGTGTGGAATATATACTACACATGAATGTTTTAATTATTTTTTTCACGAATTATTTTTGGATATATAGATCCAATTATGTTTATTACTTCATTATACATATGACACAAATATTACCAAAGTGGAATGTCTTTATTTCACAATCTCATTATTATCCTACATTGTTTTTATTTAAATCGACACTAGAGACTATATCTATTATATGCCCATGATTCCTAAAATTATTTTAAAAAAGGGTATTTAATATTCTTATATAGTTATTTAAAATCATTTTAACAATTTTTCTATTTTTTAAAAAATATTTTGAGTGGAATATTTTTGTCATTTTCTAAATGAGTTTCTTTGGGTATTTTTCAAATATAATACCAAAGGTAAGTTTCTTAAATTATACAACATGAGAATCTTTACCTAAAATCCTGAATACTTATTAATTTAAATCTTAATTTATTATATTATAATGTTTTTTTAAATAAATTTGATTCATTTATATTTTCATTGTTTAAAAAAAATTATTTTCCTGCTAAAAATGATATTTTCCTCAATAATTATTCGAAGTGATATTTCAAAACCATTTTCTATATAATATAACATTATTTTATGATTAAATATTTTCTAGGAATATGATCCAAGGATACCATCTTTAAACTTTATATGGTTGGTTTATTTTTATGATAGCTAGATATTTAGGAAACATGTTAATTTTACATTAATTATGCTATGATGAAATGTTTATTAAAACCCTTTATTTTCATGGGTTATCCTACGTTGAATGATATTTTTTCTTATGAAACACATAAACATGTATTTTTTTATGTTATGAGAGAGACCAATATCTACCGCTAATTCATTGGATATTAATTTATATCTCCTGAGATACATCTGACTGGAATGAAGAGTCAGCTCAGTTCGATCGGGGACATTTTCTATTATGATAGTCTTGGAAATGAACCATTACTAATACAATAGTTGGTGGAGTGAATCCATTAAACTATGGTAGTATTTAGAGTGAAATTTGACTACTATTATGGATGGGGGAGCCAACCCAATTCATTATGATAGTCTTTTAAAAGTGTCTTGATTACTAGAGAAATTATTTTCCTTGCTTATTTATATAGAAACCAGGTTTTAGTTATGAATAAATAAGTGGGTGATTATGTAGGAATTTTATGAACCTACTACTTATGTTATAATGAGTCTAAAGTCACTCTAACTTTACAAACCTCATGTATGTGTATGAGTAATGCAATTAATATTCATCTAAAAAATGTAATATCTATCCAAGAAAATAACAGGTCATTATAGGTGGTATGATAGGATGGGTTTAGCTATCCTTTGGAAACTAGGAAAGAAAAATATTGGTGTAAGCTTCTGTATAAGATAAAATATTTTTTTTAATAATGATAATGAATGACCAAGGTTAAACCTATGGTTTCATCGAATAAAGTGCTGTAATTTAGATCCTCAAGGTAACAAGTAATGTTTTTTTATTATAGATCCACTCACTCTTTTATTTATAAATACATTGTGATGGGTAACATCATATTAGCTCAATAATTCGATGTTGATTAAGCTGTGAAATCCCCTTATAGAAGAATAGTCACATCTCATGTTCATTGTTCTTCTCTAAATGAAGATTGCAGGATGGTACTTCACGAGGATATTGTTATTTTTCCTTTAGTTTAATTTTATGTGATTATTGGGATAGATATCATTTTTTCAATATGGATATCATATTAATTTTTGAGGGTGATAAGACACATTTAATATTCTAATTGAAACTATAACAATTTAATGATTCATGGTTGAATATGAACTTATAGTGGAAATTTATTACATCTTGTGGGTCATAATTATTATACATGAATGGAATGTGTATCATATTGTAGGGGTTAAAATAAAAAGATAGGATACACCTATTATACCAGTGTTTTTTTTTTGTATTTCTAGAATAATTACCAAGTCTTACACCAAATAATGATGTTTTTTTCAGTAGAACTTATACCTTTTGTTATAACAATTTCACAAACTCCTTATATAATTTCACCAATTGAGTTAAATGAATAGAATAAGGACCATGATGAGAATATTGAAAATGGAATCATTAAAACTTTTTAGTCACCTTGTGGTTCTCTTAATATTTTTTAATAAATGAAGACAAATCAATGTGATTATGAATTGATTATTCAGAACATAACGTGATCACTAGCAATAAAATGTATCCTTTCCCTCATAGTGATGAGTTAATTGATCAATTAAGAAGATAACAACAATTTTCCAAAATTTAAATTGATTTTAGATTTATTCAATTGGGTTCTTATAAGGAGGATATACCTAATATGACATTCCATATAAGATATGGACAGTTTTTATTTATAGTGATGAATTTTGGTCTTACTAATGTCCCCACTATCTTCTTGGAAAAAATGAATAGAGTCTTTAGAGACAATATTGATCAATTTTGATCGTATTTATAGAATAAATTATTTAATATTAAAAGATGAAGGTTGAAAATTAAGAAACCTTAAGTATTGTGATAAAGACCGTGATGAAGGAGAAGGCCTATGAAAAACATAACATGTGTGAATTTTATCCAGGTAAGGATTTATTTTCAGGTAATATAATCTCATGTGATTAAATATCAGTAAATACATAAAAGGTATATGCTATTGATAAATGACCTAAAGTTGCCATGGTGACTTTAATCCATATTTTTATTGGGTTGGAATGATATTATTAGAATTTTTTGAAATTTTTACTACAATTGCCAACTCCACTCAAACTATTGAATCAAAAAGGATTTAAGTTCATATCGATGGAGGTATGTGAAGAAAATATCATGAAGATGAAAAAAAGCTAGTTAGTGATCCTGGATTCAGAGTACCTTGAAAAAGTGAATGTTTTTGTTTCTATAGTGATTCATCAAATAATGGATTTGGATGCATCTTGATGAAAAATGATATGGTAATGTCTTATTCCCAGATGAAATTGATGTCCCTTGAAAAACCATATCCCAAACATGAGCAATGATTAATTTTTAATAAATATATGATGACATTATCTCTATAGATAATGTTGTGACATATATACTGATCCATAAAATTAAAAGTATATTCTTACTAAAAAAGAGTTAAACATGTTCTGAAGAAGATAGTTTTATATGATTAACGATTATGATTAATCATTCCATTAAAACTACAGAAATGAAAACAACATAGCAGAGTATTTGGTTCAAAAATACCATTCCACCATATCTATGATGAAGATCATAAAAAATCCAATATTTAGGGTTTTGAAAAAAATGTACCTTGAAATATTGAAGGAAATGGAGAACTCATTTTTGGATAAAATGAATGTCCAATTATCTATCCAAGTGAGGTTTAAAAAGGAAAAAATAATGTTTTAGATATATTAAAGTATGTGAGAATTTTTACAAAGGTCAACCTTGACTCTAATGGAATAATAAGTTTTAGGAACCGTTTATGTGTTCCTCGCACACTGTATTTGAAGGATCTAACATATGAGCCTCATAGTTCATCATTCTCCATTCACCATCAAAGTGAAAAGATGTATAGAGAACTAAAAGAATAATTATGGTGGGATGGAATGAAGTTATATATATTTTTAATAAGTTTATTTTTTATCAGTTTGTCATCAATTTAATGATGAGATATAGAAGTATAAGTGTATGTTAAAACCATTAACTAAACCAAAATGGAAATGGGAACAAATCCTCATGGATTTTGTTATCGGACTCCCCAAAACATATAAAGGCCATATTTTAATATGGTTTATAGTTGATCAACATAAAAAGATACCATAATTCACTAATATGAGAGAAGTTTTATCTCTTTATTATGTTTATATAATTTTTATTAAGGATGCTATAAAATTTGATGGAGTAACAATTTCTATTGTATATAATTAGGTAAAAGTTTTACCACAATGTTATGAAAAAGTATTCAATAGGATATAAATATTGGGTTATTCTACTGTGATAACTTTAAATATTTGAAACATATTCAGTCTGAGAGGAAAACTAAAAATATATAATATATATTGAGATCTTTCTCAATGGACTTCAATGGATGTTTTGATCAACATTTTCAGAACAGGTTTTTCTTTTCATTTCGTATGTTCCGGTTCGTTGGGAATCCAAAATTTTTTATAATGTTCCAAGTGTTATGAAGGTTTAATTTGGAATTGTTTTATTGTCTTTATTGGAATTTGTTTCCACCAAATGTTTATCTTCAGTTCATTCGGGAGTTTTTAGAGAAATCCATATATTTTGGTTTAGAATTACCCTATGCACAGTTGGTGCAATGTTTAATAAACCATGCGGCCAAACCTAGGTAACCATATGAAAGGTATCAATCCTACCACATGGTTTTTTAATGACTATGTGGTCAATCATGGGTGATCGTGCAGTCAGTTCGAGTGGCTTCGACACGATTACTACACATTTTAATAAACTGTGCTGGCTAACCACACAAGTTTCCTAGAACATAATTTTTTTTTCATGTTTTCCACCATAGGATTTTTGGGACCAAATCTTCCAAAACCATATTCTCCATGAATGTACAAAACTATGGATATCTCAACCTTTCCCTCTAATCCATTACCGTTATTTCTTTGGTTTAGATCTAAGATATCATCATGTTGGGTCTAAATTTCTGAAGGTAATTCATCTTCTTTGTCCTACCTTTTCTTTCTTATTTCATTTTTTCTTTGATTTCTCTTATCCCCTAGTAATATTTTACCTAGGGTTATATTTTACCTTGTTTTATCTTCGGAGTTATATTTTTTTAGAATTATTATTCATAAACCTAGGGTTTTGGAACACTCGTAGAGTGATTTCTGGTGATTATTGTCGTTCCGCAATGGATTCGAGGTTAGTTTCCCCTTGAACTTGATTTTTAATTATATATTCATTTTTATGAATTTTTTATCCTTTTTGGATTAATAAATATGGATTTATGATCAATAGATTAATTTTTCAGTGTGGGATGTAGCAATTTGTGCCTTGTTTTATAACAAATTGTGTTGTTTTGGTATAAATGTGCAGACCATGTTGTTCATAAAATATCTTGTTAGGTTTCATAAATGGTTTATGATATATAAAATATGGATTTTCAATTTAAAAAAAATGTATAGAAATAGAAAATTTTTATGCCTTGTTAAGTGTTAAATATAATTTTTTTGTTAAATATTGCATGCATATTGTTTGATTAATTACCCAGTAGGAATTTATGGGTTAATTTTTATATAAAATGATTGGGTTGGAATTAATTATAAATTGGAAGTGTGAAAAATTATATTTTGGGGTCCTTTTATGGGTTTCTATATGACTTTGGTTTTTAAAAAGGATGGTCTATTAATATTAATGTAGTTTCGCTTGTATTTTTGGTGAATGGCATGTTCATATTTTTTTTTATAAAAAATGGGTTTTCCTTGAGAGAGGGTATTAAATGTTTTAATGATTTTTTTGTAAATGAACATGAAATGAAAAATGGTGTGTTTTCACCCTCTTATGAAAGGTGTATTTTTTTGTTAGGCAAATGATGGTTTTGTAATATTCTTAAAGTCCATTTTGGAAACTTTGTGAGATTAATGAAAGTGGTTAGTAATAAATATTACATTAGATGTTTCTCATGCCATTTATTCACATTATGGATTGGATGTACTCACTATGGAATCTTTGAGATCCATTATTAATGTAACTTGGTTTGGACCCATTGGGTACTATTTATTATGTGGAATGAGGTCAATCATTGGGGTGGCATGGGGTGATTCCCGTTGACAATTTATTATTATATATTCTTGTTATTTGATGCTCGAATGATGTAGGTTGGATTACCCTCGATATACATGAGACATGGAAACCTATTATATATATATTTTTTGGTTAATTATTGCTGCACTACCTAGGTTTGGCACGATTCGGTAGCCCATAGTAGATGGATATATTTAGGTTTATTGGTATTATATTTTCCCCTCAACCTGCCCTGAGTTATTGTGGATCATATTTTTTAGGGACTTTTTAATTTCTTCATGTGTTGCATGCTAACAGGGATGAGGTCTCATGTATTAGTATGTTCTTGATTATTATTTATCTCGTAGGTTCCCCTATGTATATTTTCACACAGTTCCTTGTAGTGATTATTGCGATACCTCTATGATTATTTCTATTACCCATGTTGTGTGATTACAATAGTTCTTTATTTTATATCGTTTTAATTGGAAAGATACATGTTAGTTTCAAAATGATTTATGATTTTTTTAAATAAAATAGTTTTTTATCCCCATTTAGTGCATGTTTAAAATGTAATCATCACTTTTCACTTCAAAATGTTTTTGTATCACTAATTTATTGAACTTGGTTTTGTGAAATGAATAAGTGAAATGAGTTGTACTTTGTTTCTAATTATCATTTGTAGAAAAGAATAATTTTTTCTATTGTTGTTCAAACATGAAATTGATCTTTATTTTAATTTAAAGTAAGTTCATTGAAAATAGCTAATCCGGATAGCCTACTGAGGTATAATACTCATGCCAATAGTTGTTTTCCTTTTTTAAAACTTGGGTTGGTTTCAGCTTGAGTCTGGTCTCCTAATGTGACAGTTGATCATGTGTTAGAGAATGACCCATGAGGTCACATTATGTTACCATTTTCTTCATGTGTGGTTGGTGTTATTGTGTGGTTCAGATGTGTTTTTGTATTATTGGATAAATGATGTTTATCTCGGTTTCATTTATATATTGATATTTTTTTGAAAAATTCTATTGTTTAGTTATTTTTTTATTTATTTGGATAAATAATTCCATTCTTGTTTACTATTGATTCCAAGAATTACTTTTTAGCTTATGGGGATTGGGGAGCCCCTTCGGACCATGCCATGGATTGGCTCGGGTGGCCGGTCCAGGTTCAACCTGGGTTGGTTCATGGTAAAATGGTATCACGGAAGGTCATCATATAGTGGACCTTGCTTTTCAAATCACCCATTATTAATTGGAGATGTAATGGTGGATGGATTAGGATTTTTGGGACTCAAGGGGTGGGTACATGAATAAATTCAAGAGCTCTTGCTCGTTCGGATCCCCAAGATTTCATGGAAGTGTGTTTTGGTTAGTTTATTGGACTTTACGGATTTTTTGGTGATTGTGATATGAATGGGGAGTTAGGAAATTGGTCTCTACGATCTCATGGGGTCTAGAAAACCATGTGGAGTTGGGGGAATTTTCCTAGAAGTACATACATGTTGGTGACGTGTTTTGCACATGGACTCCAACCATATGGCCAAGTCACCCATCGATGATAATTCACCTGAAGAGTAATTTTGGGTCACCCTTGAATTCTGAAATTTATTTTGAAGAACTGTTGTTTTGGAATTATGGAAATGGGATTTTCAAACTTAATCTTTTAGAAGAACTAAGAAAATGAGTTTTTATAAAATGACCTTTTGAGGTAAAAAATGAAAAGGTTTTAAGAAATTGGGATTTTCTATTCAAAATATGGGTTTTATAGAAAAGGGGTGATTATTTTTTATGATGTTTTAAATGAAAATGTGGGATTTTTTAATAAGCTGGGTTTGATGAAATGAGGTTTGTTGAGATGCTAGAAAATAGATTTTACATGGTGGTTTGTGATCCTTTGGGAGGATCATTATTTTTGAACTCAGTTGAATGATTTGATTTAGAAAATGAGAATGTTTTTCATCAGCCATTGGTGTTATCATGGATACTCACATGTGTTGTGGTATATGGGAATGTAGATAGAATCATACAACGAAATGGTTGCTCGGTGTTTGGAGTGGAATAGAAATATTCATGTGAGTGAGACTCTATGGAAAACCAATGGAGAGTGTTAAACCCAAAAAATTGTTTTATGTTAATGATGTTTTCAAAAGAAATGTTTTGATGTTATAATGGATTTTTTTTACAATGTTCAATGATTTTCACCTATGCAGTGTTTGTTATTGAGGATTTTTGTTAATGAGTTTTCCTTGATTTAGTTCTTTGATTTTCATTTTCTTGAATTTTACTCAATGTATCTTTATTGGGTGATCATAGTGCATCTAATTGTGATTCCTTTTTTGTGGTATTTCTGGTTGATCTATTTAATGATTTTGTTCTTGATTTTCAGAAGCTAGATCCAACTCTCTTTTTTGGACAAGAACATCCTTCCGAGGTTGAGGCATGAATGAAAAGGATAGAAAGAAACATCAGCGTCATTATGTTTCCTAGGTTGTTGATGGTTATGTTTTCAAATTTCATGCTTGAAGGTTCACCTTGGAAGTGAGGGAAGTCAGTGTCTTAGAATGAGCCCTGAAAAGATCACACTGGAGAGTTCTTCAAGGCCTTATTCATTTGTTTGTATGTCACTAAGAATGAAAGGGTGACAAGGTGGATGGAGATGAGTTGTTCTCAAAATTTTTTGGGATCAGTTTTGGAGTAGTTCGATCATTTTGGGAACCTATTTCCTTACCTTCCAAAGTATGTTGCAGATGATTCCATGAAGTCATAGCATTGTGAGGTTTGAATTTTTACCGATCATTAGTCGAATATGTCAGAGTCAAATATAACCACTTTTGAAAAGTTGGTAAGGAAATATTTTTTTGTTGAAGACTTAATTGTGGGAGTGATGAAGGTGGCCCTCCCTCCATCAATCTTGGGAATTATTGGGTAATATTTTGGTAAGGAGAAGAGAAACCAGTTATTGTTGATTGAGTGGGTTGCATAATCAGAAGACCTCAGGATCATTCATCAACCTATGATAGGAAAGAGATTTTAGTGTGTTACAAGTGTGGCTAGTTTTGTCATAATAAGCCTTTGTGTCAAAATTCTCTAAATACCAACCATGCTTTTGGTCATTTAGGTCACCGGAAATAGTTTTTTTTTTGGATATTTTCTATAAAAAATCATTGAGAGAATTCTAAAAAGTGATGTTCTATTGGGTATTTTTTTGAAGTAAATTTTTAAGTGTCCATCCAGTCTTAGGGTTATTTTATTTTTTTGGTTGTTCCAGAGGTTCTTTGGTGTTTGAAATATAAGGGATGTTGTGAGTCTGCTAATGAGATTATGTTTTTAATGAATTTTTTGTTTCCATTTTAGAAATTCCAGTCCTTCTTTTAATATATTTTGGGAATTTTTTTCCTTGTTGGGATTATAAAAAACTAAATACGAGGCAGAAGATGATTCATTCATCAGTGCTCTAGCCATAGGTATAAGAGTGAATATGGAATGTTGTTAGGAATCCTAGGAGTGTGTAATGTTTGGATAAGCCTATTCCTATACCATTGTAGTGAGGTAGTGTCTATTTTTCTATTATAGTTGCACTGTCAATTAATGTTTCGGATTAGTGTCATTGCATGGACCTCCTGTCTAAGCTAGATGTGGTTTTGTTTTTTGTCCTCCGAGTGGTGATTTTTAGGGTTTTAGTTCATGGTTTCAGTGTTACAATCTTTGGGCCAATTCCCTCCCCTCAATGGGTGGCTGGTGTTCTTGGGTCTATGTGGGGAGTTTTGGCTCATTTCCTTTCCCCTTAATTCGTTAGTGGGTAGTTAAAATGTTCAAGCTGAATTTTTCAAGCCCTATGTTGATAGGTTATTGAAATTGAGTTTTGGGTTGTCTAGTGTTAGAGAGGCCTAATTTTAGTTTGTGATGAATTCTCATAAAATCATTTATATATGGTTGTTGATGGTGGAGACACACACTACGAGTCTCGTTGATCATCTATTAATAATTTTTGAAGTTATACTTCTTCATTAATGGTGAGGATTCAATTCCATCCTCATTGGAGATCTTTGTCTTTTGTGAGTGCTATTGGTTTGGGTGATCTTTGGGATCATTGGGAGAAATCCTATTTTTTTTCTTATCGTGGTTGTGATTTTCGTGGTTTGAGTTATCTCATTTGGGAAGTAGTTTTGAGTTATGGATCTATTTTGGGAAATATGAATATGTTCTTTTTGTAGTGGGTGAGATATACTTAGTTTCTTAGGTTTTATTGTTCCAATGATGAATCCTTAGGCATTGATCAATAAGTAAGAAAGATTTATGGATTTCAGGTTGTGGAAAATGTTAATGGTGGGAAGAATTTTCACACCCTGTTCTTCTTTTTTTTATTTTATGTTCCAGTTCATTAAAAATATGGATATTTTTCTCATGGTTGGGGTGAGATGGTGTTTGATTTTAGATTTATTCCTTTTCTTTATTTTTCATGTTTTATTCTACATGGTTTATCTTTAGTTCATTTGTGATTTTTGGGATGAATCTAGAAAATTTTTCTTGGATGTTCGCTAGACATTGTTGGTGCACGGTTTGATAAACCACATGGCTAAACCCAGGTAACTGTGATTCAAGTATAAAAACTAGAAGATATTTCGAACATTTACAAGCATTCGATCATGGGTAACCATGATATCAGTTGTAGTAGGTTCCGCACAATTTCCACAATGTTTAAAAAATTATACGGCCAAACCGTGTGAGTTGCCTAGAACATAAAAATTGTGTTTTTCCATAATTTCCCCAGTCATGATTTTGTGACCAAAATCCACCCAAACCTTCTTCATCTTGTGAATCTAGACATTTGGATCACTCTTCATTACCCTCAAAGCCATTCGACTTTCCCTTTTTTGTGTAGACCTAAGATATCTTCATGTTGTGGCTAAATTTCTCATAGTAATTCCTCTTTATTTTACTCCATCATCATTTTTATTTTATTTATTTGTTTGATTTATCTAGTCCCTTAGTAATGATAATACTAGGGTTATATTTTCCCATGTTTTATGTTAGTTTTTTTGTCCGTTTAGGTTTATTATTCATTGACCTTGGGTTTTGGAACCCTCGTGGAGTGATTTCGGGCACACAATGTCGTTCCTATATAGATTTGAGGTACATTTATCATTGAACTGACCATTCAATTTGAGATCAATCTATTTCATGCCTTTAGAAACTCAATTTATTAATAATTATTGATGTATGATCCTTGGATTAATTTCTTGGTATGTAAACTAGTTGTTTATGCTTTTTTATAACAAATGGTGTTGTTTTGGTTAAAATGAGAACACACATTGACTGATAAAATATTTTATTAGATTTATCACATGGTTTGTGATATTCAAAAAATGTTTTATAAATTTAAACAAATTTATAAAAGAAAAATTGAGGTTTTATACCATTTTAAGTGTTAAATATAATTTTTTTTGATAAATAATGCATGCTTAGTGTTTGAATAATTACCTAGTTGACTTTTATGGGTTAATGGTGACGTAAAATGACTGGTTTCGATTTATAAATATATTTGATGTGTTGGAAATGATATTTTGGGGTCCTTGTGTGGGTTTAAAAAGTGTTTTTGGTTTTTATAAAGGATGTTGTGTTAATTTTAATGTAGTTTGGCATGTTTTTTGGTGGAATGGTCTATTTGGATTTTTTTGTAAAAAACGTTTCTCCTCAAGAGTGTAACCTAAATGTTATAGTTATATCTAATAAATGATATGGAAATGACAATTGGTTATTTTCACCCACATATGAATGGTGGATTTGAATAATTAATAAATTTTGGTTTTTTTAAATTCTTAAAGTCCCGTTTGAAATGTTTTTGAAATATTTATGAAATTGATGAATGTAGCTATTATGAAAACGTCCATTGTGTGTTTCTCATTAATTTTATATGTATAATGGATGTGATTTACCAACAATTTAATCCTTAAAATCCATTACCAGAGTTCCCTAGTTGGGTCTCTTTGTGTTCTATTTATTCTATTAAATGAGAACAATATCGCGGGTTGGTCGGGGTGATACATATTGATAATTTATTATTTTGCATGCATGATATTTGATGCTAGATTAGCATCAGTTGACTCACAATAATTAAACATGAGACATGGGAACCTGACATATTGAGATAATTTTAGGAAAAAACATGATGTCATAGTTTGTTTATGAACTTATTGGTGTCCTATTGTATGTGAATATATTAGGGATTATTGCTCTGTGATTTTTCCCTCGGCTTGTCCTATGTTTGGGTGGTTGAGAGAGATATGGAGTTTATTATTTCATCATGTGTGAAATGATATGAGGGATGGGTTCTCATATATTAGTATGTTATTTATTATTCTTGATCTCCTAGGTTATCTTATGTCTGTTGGCTCTTAGTTTCTTACAATGTTGATTGAGATACCTGTTTGATTATTTTCATTTCCCTTGTTTTGTGATTATGTTAGTTCATCCTTGTTTAGGGTTTTAATTGAAAAGTGATGTGTTAATTTGAAAATGGTTAATGAATATTGTTTTAATATAAAATAGTGGTTTATATTCTTTTGGTGCAAGCAGAAAATGTTAGCATTACTTTCCCCTTGAAAAGGTTTTGGTATCACTAATGGAAGGAACCTTTTTTAAAATGAACAGGGGAAATACATTGTACATTTCTTCGTGGAATGTGTAGAAAATTATAATATTATATATTTTAGTTAAAAATGTAAATTGATGTTTATTTTATTTTAAAGGATGTACTTTGGGAATAGATAATTGGGCTAACCTACTGAGTTTTAATACACAGTCTTATTTTCATGTTCTATTTTTATCCCTTGTGAGGGTTTCAGCTTGAATTTGGTCTCCTTGGGTGACGATAGATCATGTGTTAGGGAGTGACCCGTAGGGTCACATAATGTCGAATTAATATTCCTATATGGTTGATAGTATTTTGTGCCTCAACAATATTATTAGATTATTCCATCAATGATGGGTAGTTTAGTTTCATTTATATATTGATCTTATTGTAGAACACTCTATTTTGAAGTTCCTTTATTTATTTATTGAGGTAAATTGTTCCATTTTTGTACTCTACTGATCCACAGAAGTAGTTTCCTTCCCCTGGGGATCATGAATAACCTTTAGGACATGACACATATTAACATTGGTGAATGGTTGACAGTCTACCTAGGTTGGTTCATAACAAGCACCTTCCATTGGTATAATTTTCTTAAAAAATATTTCATTCAATAATTAAAATGGGTCCATATGAATCAATATATAGTAATAATTGAAGATCTACAACATAATGAAATGATGTTTGGGAAAAAAATGTATTGGGACCAAATCTAGTTGAGTAAATTTAAGAGAAGTTTAAATCCATTAAACAACACATAAGATCATATGAGAGTGGATAAATAAAATATACTGAAAATCGTTAGAAATATTTATAGTTTAAAGTGGGTGATATGATATTCCAATGAGTATATATCTTGAATAGAATGATGAGATTTGGAATAAATGGAAAATTAATTTATATATATAATTATCATTTTGAAATTATTGATCACATCAGGATGGTAGATTATCAATCAACACTTCCACTGAATCTATCATACGTTCATGGTGTGACCCATGTATATATCTTGTAAAAATACATTCTAGATCCTTCCTTTGTACTAATCCTTGATTTAATACTAATGGAGAAAACAATTTATTATGAAAAACACATCTTATAAATTCAAGATCACCGAGAAAATGTTTTATGAAATAAGACCACTCAACTAGTTAATGTTTTATGGTGAAACCACCAATATGAGGAAGATATGTGGGAAACTAAGGATGTGACGAGGTTCCAGTATCCTCATCTGTTTGTATCGAATTGATGCATTTTTATAGAGAAATTCATTTTATGGGGGTATAATGTAATTACTTGATAGTTTTATGAAATAATTATCTGTAAATAATTTATTTCTTTAATATCTTGTGTTTCACGCAACACTATGTTCAGATAACCACGATATACTATTAAAATACTACCATTATAACCGAACCATTATAACCTAGCTATTAAAGAAGTTGGTATTAATAATAATTACCATTTTAAGAAATATTGTTGAATATTATATTCGATATAATTCTTTTAATAATTAATAATAAATAACTACAAATTTTTTTAGTAACAAAATTTCATTATTCAAAAATATGTTTTCTTCAAAAAAATAAAAACAATTATTATTGCTTTCCATAAGAAAATAAATATATTAAATTTTCTCAATTTTATGAAACTTATTTGAAAAATTAAACCTTATTTTGTAATTCATCACGTCAAAATTATTTGAGGTGTAATTTTTGATAATTTTCAATTTTTTTTGAATTTTCAATGAATTGTGTGAAATTCCGATTTATATAGAAAGTACAAATTTTTTTAGATAATTTAAAAAGATATATTATATTTTGGATCAGATTAGGACTATAATTATATAATATTTGTTATAAAGAAAATTATTTTTTATCAATGGAATGAATTTTATACATGAATTTAGTATAAAAACATCACTTCCATAAAAAGGACATTTTTCAAAAAAAATATTTTTCATTTTACTTTTCATGTTTAATATTAAATTAAAATTTTCCACATATGTGTTTTTTATTTTTAAAAATGGATTCCATATATGGAATATATAGTCCTAAAATTTATTAAATATTCCCCTTTTATTTTTGGTCAATATGAATAGTAAATTAAATAATTTATTTCCATGGTAAAAGGAAAATAAGGTTATTAAGAGTAAAAAATAATATGATAAGAACTATATAATTACCGTAAAACATTACCAATTCTTATTAACTATGTATATTTTCACTATAATCATCAATGGATTGAATTAATAACCCTTTAAGGTTACATGTATATGATTATAACATTTATAGTATTTTATTTAATGAAAAGTGAAACAAGTTACAATGATGTTTTTAATATGTATAACATTTTTAATAAGGTGTTATGAATAGGATTTTTTCATTTGCCTCTCGAATAGTTTTAATATATATTTTTTTAATAAAACTCCAAAAGTGAACTACACCAAAACCATAAAGGGGGTCCTCATACCATACATATTTACACCACATTTATCCTTATATAATGTAAAAATTCTAAAAATTTCTTTTACCTACATCTATTGAAAAATTCTAATGGTATTTTACTTCCCAATATTCCAACCCTATGGACCTTTATGTGATATCTTATGGAGTCATTTCGATGAAGAGGTGATTGCTCTGACTGGTAACTTTATTTTTATAATCTTATTCAACTCCTATAAATATATTACTTATATCAAGAAAAAATAGTTTTAGTGTCTTAAATACACTAAATTATGATTATTATTGTTAATAAAATACCATTATACCCCATTCTCCCATCAATTAAGATGTGAATCTATCGCTTGTGCGTACGTACAAATTTCTATCTGTATTTAGCGATACGATTCATTATTCTTTACAAAAAAAGTTTGGATGGTTATTTTTTGGTTTTTAATGATTATATATAATATTTATGACATTATTATACTTTATTAATTATAATATAATTTCTACCTTCTAATCATCCATTTTTTTAGAAACAATAATGTCTCTCATGTGTACATTTGGACTACAATAACCGCGATATGCTGCGATTCATTTTTCATTTATATTTAACATTAATGGTAACAAAGAGTAATTTGATTAAAATTGTTGAGCCCTCTGGAAGATTGTTGATTTCATGTCTATGTTTGGTGTTTTAATAATCACAAATCATCACATACCATTAATGCTTAATCTGGTTTGATTTCTCATAAACTTAATTACAATCTGTAAATGAATCTGTTATCATGTTTTTGTCTATGCTTATTGACTTACAAAGTATGTTGGAAGTCTTCTGGTTTCAACATCCATCAGACTCACCGATCCATCAGACTCACCGATCCATCAGACTCACCGATGCAAATGAGTCACCGATGCAAATGAGTCACCGATGCAAATGAGTCACCGATCCAAGGACTCACCGATACAAATGAGTCACCGATGCAAATGAGTCACCGATCCAAGGACTCACCGATTCAAATGAGTCACCGATGAAAACGAGTCACCGATGCAAATGAGTCACCGATCCAAGGACTCACCGATGCAAATGAGTCACCGATGGAATAAGAGTCACCGATGGACGAAGCTACTGACAGACTCACAGCTACCGATACCGACGCATGAAGCTACCGACGCATAGAGCTACCAACGCATAAAGCTACTGACGCATGGAGCTACCGATAAACAAAGTCACCGATACAAGCATGTACCAACCGATGCATAGATCCACCGATAGAGTCAAAGCAACTAATGACATTGAGCTACCGATGTCCAAGCTACTAATGTTAATGACCTACCGATCACTTGATTCTTCAATAGTCATAAACAACTGTTTGAATTTCTTTATATTTATCTTTATTTAATCTAACCAACGGTCATATTAGGTATATTTTAATGCTCTGTCAAATTATTAATAAAGGTTGTCGGATGTCAGGAAACCGTACCTCGTACCTGCGGAAAGGAAACTTTTTCTGTCTTCCGAAGCACGTGACATAAAAACAAGAAGACTCTGCTGAAGAGAAGAGTGAGAGTTGATGGAAGAACACAAGATATACAAAGAAAAAGAAAGAGAAGGAAGAACCAATCAGAACAGAACCCCATACTCAATCAAGCCTACTCAAGAAGAGTTCTATGCATACAGAAGAACATTGAAGAACTTCATCGACTACATCTCACTACTTTTGAGCCTGAAGCATACGACACTCTTCCTCTCAAACAAAAACGATAAAAGGACTCAGAATAAATTCTGATCAAATACAAAGGAGTCCAGAGCTACACTGAAATCACCAGATCCATTTCTAAACTCTACATCTCTGCTCTGTGATACATTTGTTTTACATTTCGAGCAGTGTGTGTTATCTGCTGTATTAGACACACACACTGACTCCTATACTTTCACTGGAGGATCTGTAAATCCTTAGAAAACCTTTTTTCACTTCATTTGCCACTGTGGATAGTGGTAGAGGTCGTGTGTGACCTGGACAGCTAGTTGCTGTTGTACTGTTTCCCACGAATAATAGTGGTAGAGGCCTTGTGACCTGGACAGTGTGTTCACTGTTGTTAACCCCGATCCAGGGTGTGGATCATTTTTATATAAACTTTTGAGAGGACTAAGTCTCGGCTTGAGACTGAACCTCTTGGTTAATTCTCTGTGTTTTTAGCAACATACTTTATCCATACTACATATTTATTTCATATTTCGCTGCTATTACTTTGAAATATAATTTATTTTCAAAGCTACTTTGATAGTTAAACTCGCAAGTGTTTATATTTATTATAGAATAGTAAGTTAGTTTCAAAGGTTAATTTAATCATAAGATTAATTTAACTAAGAACTAATTAATCTTTGAGAAGCTAATTGAACCTTTATAATCTGTATAAATTCACTACAGTTTAATCTGTTTTTGAAATAGGGGGATTTTTAATCCACATTGTTTTTAACAGAAAATTTTAATTGGAACTCAATTCACCCCCCTCTTGAGTATCCACTCCGACCAACACTTGGTATCAAAGGATTGAAAATACTTTCTAAAAGTACTCTTCTTTTGAACTGTGATTTTAGTTGTATTTTAAAGTTCTTAAAATTTCTGTTATACCTAAATTTTTATCTCTTTAAAATTCTTTTTGTAATATCATGCACAATAGACTTGAGGGTGCTGCTACTAACCGGCCACCTTTCTTCAATGGAACTAATTATGCTCAGTGGAAACTGAAAATGAAAATTCATCTAGAAAGCATAGGTTTTGATATTTGGACTGCTATTGAATCAGAATACAAAATTCCCACTACTGCTAGATCTACTTGGGATGAACCTACAAAGACTGCTTACAATAAAAATTTTAAAGCTATGAATGCTCTGTACTGTGCTCTAGGAGATGAAGAATTTAATAGAATTTTTGCATGTAAAACTGCATATGAAATTTGGTATACCTTGGCTGTTTCTCATGAAGGAACAACTAATGTTAAGGAGATGAGATTGAATACCTATACTATTAAGTATGATAATTTTAAGATGAATCCTGATGAACCCATTTCTGATATGTATCTCAGGTTCAATGAAATTTTCAACACAATGACTTCTCTGGGAAAGTATGTTCCAGCAAAGGAGCAAATCATGAGAATTTTGAGATGTCTACTTGAAAGATGGAGAGGAACCTCTGTCTCCATTAGAGAATCCTGTGACATTGGAACACTGCCTGTCAAGGAATTAATTGGTAAGATGATGATGTATGAAGAAGAGCTTAAAGTAAATAAAGAAGAAGATGATGAACCTAAAAGGATGTCTATTGCCTTCAAGACTACAACCTCAAAGAATAAGGATAAGGAAAAGCCTCAATCTATCAATGAAAGTTCAAGCAGTGAGGAAAGTGAGAATGATTCTGAAAGTGATTCTGAGATGGCTCAAATAGCCAGGAGATTCAAAAAGTTTTATAGGAAAAAGAAATTCGTTAGGAAACCAAATTACAAGGGAAAGTATGATCACCAAGGTAAATGGAAAATGGATTAGAAGAAGAATGACAAATCAGATGATGTTGTCAGCTATGAGTGCAAGATAAAAGGACACATTAAAGCCGACTGTCCAAAGCTGAAGTATAAAAAGAAATATGAATAGAAGGATAAAAAGTACAAGAAATCCATGAAGGCTACTTGGAGTGCTTCAGAATACAGCACAAGTGAAGCTAAATCTTTAGACTCTGAAAGGAATCGAGCCAACATGTGTTTTATGACAAACACTTCTGAGGTAACATCAGAAACTCCTGCTTCAAATTCATATTATTATGGAGATGATTTTGAAGGTGATAACATGTCTAAATCTGAACTGTTTGAATATTGTGATATGCTTGAAGA
This sequence comes from Viscum album, assembly GCA_963277665.1. Taxonomy (NCBI): domain Eukaryota; kingdom Viridiplantae; phylum Streptophyta; class Magnoliopsida; order Santalales; family Viscaceae; genus Viscum; species Viscum album. The sequence goes on along the minus strand of OY728146.1, from coordinate 1,532,921,924 downwards.
AAACTGTAATGAGCTTAAGGATAAATATAAAGGTTTAAAGAAACAATATGCTTTAAGTGTTAAGCATAAATATGATCTGGATATAGAAGTATAAAAGAATGCTCAGTTGCTTAAAGAGAATACTGAACTAAAATTGTCTAATGAAAAACTCAGAAAAGACTTAGAGAAGTTCACAAATGGCAAGAATACTCTAACACAGATGTTAGGAAAGCATGTTGCACCTAGATATACTACTGGTATAGGATACCAACCTGGACAAAGGAAAATTGCCAAAACTAGATTCATTCCTAAATCTGGACAGAAGATAGTTAATTCTGGAACTTCATATGCCTCAACCAGTTATATTCATAGTTATGGATCTAATACGGTTTATCTTTCAAAGAATGTCAATTCTACAAACTATATGAGACCCATTATACAAATATGGGTACCTAAAGTGTTATTGGATAACCTGTCTGGACCCAAGAAGATCTGGGTACCAAAATCATCTTCCATCTAAATCTGTTTTGTAGGAGACCTGCTTGAAGAGCTGTCACAAGAAGATATGGTACTTAGACAGTGGATGTTCAAGACATATGTCAGGAGAATTTTCATGTTTCAAGAGTTTAGTAAAAGTTGATGGAGGCTTTGTCACTTTTGGTGATAATTCAAAAGGAAAAATCATCGGCTTAGGCCAGATTGGTAACACTGATTCAATCTTGGTTTCTGAAGTTTTATTTGTCGATGGACTTAAATATAACTTGTTAAGCATTTCTCAATTGTGTGATGATGGTTTTTATGTGAAATTTAAAAATGATTCTTGCAATGTTTTTAACTCTAAAAATGTTTTAGTATTTTCTGCTTTAAGAAATGAAAATTTTTATTCTGTTGATTTAGATTCCTTAGCTAAGCAGAATATTCCTTGCTTAAATTCTTTTCATAAAGAGTCTTGGCTTTGGCACAGAAGAATAGGACACTGCAATGTACACTCACTTAGAAAACATTCTAGGAAGAACTTAGTTAGAGACTTACCCAAACTTGAATTTCCAGTAGACAAAGTTTGTAATCCCTGTCAAAAGGGAAAGCAACATAAAGTTTCTTTTAAATCAAAGAAAGAAGTGTCAACTTCTCAACCTCTCGAATTGGTTCACATGGATTTGTTTGGACCATCAAGAGTTTCTAGTTTAAATGGGAAGCACTATGTTTATGTTCTTGTAGATGATTTTTCTAGATATACTTGGGTATATTTTATAGCTCACAAAAGTGAAGCTTGTTCTTCTTTTGTTAAATACTACAAGTCTGTAGAAAATCTTAGTGGACTTAAGATTAAATATTTGAGAAGTGATCATGGTCGTGAGTTTGAAAATCAAGATTTTGAATCTTATTGCTCACACAATGGATATAGTCACAATTTCTCTGCCCCTAGGACACCCCAACAAAATGGTGTAGTAGAGAGAAGGAATAGAACCCTGCAAGAAATAGCTAGAACCATGCTCAATGAATATGAACTGCCTATTTACTTTTGGGCTGAAGCTGTTAATACAGCTTGCTATGTCATTAATAGAGTTTTGATCAGACCAGTTCTTAAGAGGACCCCTTATGAGTTGTGGAACCATAGGAAACCTAAGGTTAACTACTTCAATGTTTTTGGCTGCAAAGTCTTCATTCTCAATACTAGAGACAATCTGGAAAAATTTGCATCCAAGAGTGATGAAGGAATTTTCCTAGGTTACTCTATCTCTAGTAAAGACTATAGAGTTTTCAATAAAAGAACCAAATGTGTGGAAGAATCTGTTCACATCAAGTTTGATGAAACAGATCCACATGAGTCTAAAACCTCTCTTGAAAATATTGACGAAGACTTATCTGTTCTGGACATTAATGATAAATCTAAAGAACCTGTTATCAAAACATCCAGTTCTGGACTTTTTCCAGAATCTGCTTCTGTTGAACCTAAACCTATAGATGAACCTGAAATTTCTAGTCCAACCTTTACCAGATCAACGAGGATTCTAAAGAATCATCCTTTAGATGCTGTTGTTAGTAATCTTGATAGAGGAACACAAACTAGAGCTTCTCTAAGAAATCAGGTTGAACATCAAGCCTTTCTTTCACAATCAGAACCTAAAAATATCAATGATTCTATCAATGATGAGTTTTGGGTAATGGATATGCAAGAAGAATTAAATCAGTTTGAAAGAAACAAAGTCTGGGAATTAGTTGACAGACCTAAGGACACCTTGACAATAGGCACAAAATGGGTTTTTAGAAATAAAGTAGATGAATATGGAAATATAGTTAGAAATAAAGCTAGGCTAGTTGCACAAGGATATAGTCAAGAAGAAGGAATTGACTATGAGGAAACCTTTGCACCTGTAGCTAGATTAGAGGTTATTAGGATCTTACTTGCCTATGCATCACATCTGAATTTCAAGCTATATCAAATGGATGTCAAAAGTGCATTTCTAAATAGTTTTATTATTGAAGATGTTTTTGTAGAACAACCACCTGGTTTTTTAAATCCTCATTTTAGAAATCATGTTTTTAAACTTTCTAAAGCTTTATATGGTTTAAAACAAGCTCCAAGAGCTTGGTATGAAAGGCTTTCAAACTTTCTTATCTCAAAAGGATTTACAAAAGGAGTAGATGATCCCACTCTTTTTATAAGAAGGATTTCAAAAGATGTACTAATAGTACAAATCTATGTTGATGATATTATTTTTGGATCTTCTAAAAATTCCTTATGTACTGATTTTTCAAAAATTATGCAAAATGAATTTGAAATGAGCTTAATGGGAGAACTTAAGTACTTTCTTGGATTTCAAGTATTTCAAAATGAATATGGAATTATTTTAAATCAAAGTAAATATAAAAAAGATCTTTTAAAACGTTTTGGTCTGGATAGTATCAAGGAAAGTGAAACTCCTATGAGTACTACCTGTAAATTGGACCCAGATGAAACTGGGAAACCAGTTGATCAAACAAATTACAGAGGTATGACTGGTAGTTTACTTTATCTTACTGCTAGTCGACCTGATATTATGTTTTGTGTATGTATGTGTGCTAGATTTCAAGCTAATCCAAAAGAATCTCATCTGCTTACTGTTAAAAGAATTTTTAAATATCTCAAACACACGGTTAACTTAGGTTTGTTTTACCCAAAAGGACAATCCTTTGAGTTAATGAGTTATTCAGATGCTGACTTTGCTGGTTGTAAGTTAGATAGGAAGAGCACATCTGGAACATGTCATTTTCTTGGAAAATCCCTAGTATCATGGTGTAGTAAGAAACAGAACTCAGTTTCATTGTCTACTGCCGAAGCAGAATACATAGCTGCTGGTAGTTGCTGTGCACATATTCTGTGGATGAAACAAACTCTATTGGATTATGGATTTGATCTTAAACATGTTTCAATTAACTGTGACAATACTAGTGCAATAAATATATCTAAGAACCCTGTGTCTCACTCTAGAACTAAGCACATTGATGTCAGACATCACTTTCTAAGAGATCATTATCAAAAAGGTGATGTTTCTTTGAAATTTATTAGCTCTGAACATCAATTAGCTGATATATTCACAAAGCCTTTATGATATGAAAGAATAAAATTTATTAAACAAGAGTTGTGTATGATTGATCTGTGAAACTGATCTGTGAAACTGATCTGTGAAACTGATCTGTGAAACCGATCTGTGAAACCGATCTGTCACACCGATCTGTGAAACCGATCTGTCACACCGATTTTTTTTATATATATATTGTAATAAATTAGTAAATTTCTTGTATAATTTTTATGGGAACCCTAAATGATAAAATAAATGATACGCGGCTATTTATCCTCCCTAAACCTTTGACCTTTCATTTCCCGCCGAACCTTTCAACTTCTCTTCCCCTCTACTTCGAACCTTCGAACTCCTGACTTCTCAAAACCCTCGAATGGATAAGCAGAAGAGACCGAGCAAAGGACCGGATACCCCTGTATCTTCAAAGCGTGCTCGAGGCGAGTCAAGTAGTACCTCTCAACTATCAGTAAATTCGAACCTGGAAACTCGGATTGTTGCTGTAGAAAAAGAAGTAAACTCTGCCTGGCTTTTGTCAAGTAAGTCACTATTGCTGCAAGTTCTTGAATCGCAAGGATGGATAGACTGGTTTTCTGACAACACTCGAATAGTCTACCCGAAGCTGGTACATGAGTTCTATATGAATCTGGAAATCACTTTAGATGGTGTGGAGGCTACCAGGATGTCGTCTGTGGTAAAAGCAAAGAAAATATCCTTCTCATCTAAGTAGTGGGCTGAGTGCTTGAACGTACCTCATGAAGGTCGGTATGAGGATTATGCTGGGAATATTCCTCCAACATTTGATTACTTCTCTTATGAATTAGCTATGGAGCTTCTGACAGGAAACAAAGAGTCACGAAGAATCACAGCTTCAGAATTAGATGGTGAGTGCAGACTTCTTTTCAAGTTTATTCAGCACCAACTTTTCCCTAGGAGAGGAGATTTTGCTGCTGTAAAGTACCAGGATGTTTTCCTGTTGTTTCTTTTGAAAACACCTGAGAAGATAAATTTGTGTAGATATGTGATGGTACACATAGCTGGAATGATAAAACCGTCCATGAAATCCACTGCCTTGTTTTATTCAAAGATGATATCTACCATGCTCAAGAATCTAGATTGTATTGATGAAGATGATGAAGTTCATGAAACAGATCATACCTTCTGTCTTAACAAAGAGATCTGCAAGAGGATGAAAATAAATTGGAATCCATGGAAGAAGTGCTGGGTTGCAGATGAAGATAAATTGTATGAAGCCTACAATCCCATAGATCATGGCAAGATGACAAAGGATTTGAGAGACCCTGGCTTGAAACCAAATGAGGAACCAGTTTATTCTGATGATGATGAGCTAGAAGAAGGAAAGGATGAGGCCACCGAAACCCAAGAGCAGGATGAAGCTGCGACTGAGGAAGGAAGTATGTCATCTCCTGATGATAGGAGTGATCCTGACACTGCCAGTCCCAAAAGAAGAATAGAATTTGGACCTTCTAGTCTACCCTTAGCCCTACAAGAATCAGAACCTATTCTTGGTGATGAAGAAGATTCTGACACTGAAGAATATCACAGTGAAGCTTCTGAGAAGAGTGATGATGGACGTGCTGATGAAGCTGAGGCTGTTGCTGATGGTGATAACAGACCAGTGGATGGTCTTTCTGAAGATCAAATGGCATCACCTCAATCAGTACAAGAAATACATATCAGTGGCAAGGATGATTCACCAAAAATCAGTGGAACAGCAAGCTATGAGAAACCAAACTACACCATGTGTGCTGCTGTTTGGGATGACTACCCTGGTTATGTTGTGTTGGGCTTAGAAAATTCTAAAAATGAAGAAGCAATGCCAGAATCTGCTGCAGTTGTGAAGATGAACCTCCCACGAGAAACAAGGTCTGTTCCTACTGTTGATCCTACCAATAATAATTTACCTGGATCAGGAATCTCTCAGGCTGATCTTGATAAGTTTATGTTTGAATTGCTAACTGCTGTGAGAACCATAGTTAGAGAAGAAGTTTCTAATGCTCTTACTCAAGTGTCTCTACAAGTTTCTAAAAATCCATTGGAAGCCTTCTCACAGAGAGTATCTAATGCTGTGAAGCCAGACCTAGCCAATACTGGTGAACTTATTGGCAGGCAAATAGCCTATTTGAATCAGACTATGAAGGATCTTCAGACCGTCCTGGTATCTCTATCAAGCGAATTTCGATCAACCATCTCTGGTATGATGGAAGTTTTGAGAAATTTGATTGAACATCTCAACAAGTCTGACCTGAGGAAGTTGAAAGCTGAGTTAATTCACATAGTTAGCCAAGCCAGTACAGGAAAGGTCACCAAGATCACTAACCGTGAGATAGAAGCTCTAAGAGAAGTTGTGCATGATGAGTTAGCTGCTGTTAGACAAATTCTTGACTTAGAATCTTTGAGGAAGATGAAAGAGCTCTGTGATAATAGTCATAAGATGGCTTTGGTATATTCAGCAGATGCTAAGAAAGCCCTGCAAAAGATCAAAGAGAATGTTGATAATTACTTTTCTAAGATTTATAAAAAAAACGAGATGACTGCAAGCTTCAAGGTATTGGCAGAGAATCTGAAATTACCTCCAGTCACTCAGGCCTTCAAAACTCAAGTTCATCAGTTGCAATATTTTTTCCCTTCCTTGGCACAGTTCATGGAGAATAAAGATGATTTTGAAAAAGCTATGAAGTATGGAGCAGAAGTCATTCAGGACTTTATTCATCTTTTGAAGCCCTATTTGCATGCACAGGCCACTGCCATAGTACTTCCTACTTCTGAACCTCTCAGTGACTCTGATGTAGCTCCTAATCAGCTATCTGTTGCTCAAGATCTCTCTCAGTTAAGACCAGTCCCTCAGAAAGCTTCTCAATCAGCTCCTGTTTCTCAACAATAACCTTCTGTGGTACCTGCTCCTACAACTGCCCGAGTTGTCCTACCACCTTTTCAGATTCGCCAAAACCAGCCTGCCTCCAAGCCTTCAAACTTACCCACTATTGATCCCAAAGACAAAGGAAAATCCCCTTTGTATCCCACCAAATAGTTGTGTATTGTTTTTGATGGGGTGAACAATGTGCTACTTGTAATAATCTATACTTTATCATTTTTTTTATCTCTACTCTCTCCTGACTGCTTTTACTTTCACTTTCACTTATATGTTTTCCCTCCTTTTTGATTATCCCAAAGGGGGAGAAGAAAAAGAATGATATATAGGAGAATAAGGGGAGAAGAACAAGAATACTTTATGGGAGAAAAGATGTATATATCTCAGGGGGAGAAATCTGTATAATATATATGGGAAATTTAAATTAAAGTGGAGATTTATGTTTTTCTTTGTATTTATTCTCTTTATGGTTTAATTCTCATTATGTTTTTATTAATGATATATCATATTAGTTATATTTAATGATAAAGATTTGTGATTATCAAAAAGGGGGAGATTGTTGAGCCCTCTGGAATATTGTTGATTTCATGTCTATGTTTGGTGTTTTAATAATCAGAAATCATCACATACCATTAATGCTTAATCTGGTTTGATTTCTCATAAACTTAATTACAATCTGTAAATGAATCTGTTACCATGTTTTTGTCTATGCTTACTGACTTACAAAGTATGTTGGAAGTCTTCTGGTTTCAACATCCATCAGACTCACCGATCCATCAGACTCACCGATCCATCAGACTCATCGATCCATCAGACTCACCGATCCATCAGACTCACCGATGCAAATGAGTCACCGATGAAAATGAGTCACCGATGCAAATGAGTCACTGATGCAAATGAGTCACCGATCCAAGGACTCACCGATGAAAATGAGTCACCGATGCAAATGAGTCACCGATGCAAATGAGTCACTGATCCAAGGACTCACCGATGCAAATGAGTCACCGATGGAATAAGAGTCACCGATGGACGAAGCTACTGATAGACTCACAGCTACCGATACCGACGCATGAAGCTACCGACGCATGGAGCTATCGACGCATAAAGCTACCGACGCATGGAGCTACCTATAAACAAAGTCACTGATACAAGCATGTACCAACTGATGCATAGAGCCACTGATAGAGTCAATGCAACTAATGACATTGAGCTACCGATGTCCAAGCTACTAATGCTGATGACCTACTGATCACTTGATTCTTCAATAGTCATAAACAACTATTTGAATTTCATTATCTTTATCTTTATTTAATCTAACCAACGGTCATATTAGGTATATTTTAATGCTCTGTCAAATTATTAATAAAGGTTTTCGGATGTCAGGAAACCGTACCTCGTACCTGCGGAAAGGAAACTTTTTATATCTTCCGAAGCACGTGACATAAATACAAGAAGACTCTGCTGAAGAGAAGAGTGAGAGTTGATGGAAGAACACAAGATATACAGAGAAAAAGAAAGAGAAGGAAGAACCAATAAGAACAGAACCTCATACTCAATCAAGCCTACTCAAGAAGAGTTCTATGCGTACAAAAGAACATTGAAGAACTTCATCGACTACATCTCACTGCTTTTGAGCCTGAATCATACGACACTCTTCCTCTCAAACAAAAACGAGAAAAGGACTCAGAATAAATTCTGATCAAATACAAAAGAGTCTAGAGCTACACTGAAATCACCAGAGCCATTTCTAAACTCTACATCTCTGCCCTGTGATACATTTGTTTTACATTTCGAGCAGTGTGTGTTATCTGCTGTATTAGACACACACACTGACTCCTGTACTTTCAATAGAGGATCTGTAAATCCTCAGAAAACCTTTTTTCACTTCATTTCCCACTGTGGATAGTGGTAGAGGTCGTGTGTGACCTGGACAGCTAGTTGTTGTTGTACTGTTTCCCATGAATAACAGTGGTAGAGGTCTTGTGACCTGGATAGTGTGTTCACTGTTGTTAACCCCGATCCAGGGTGTGGATCATTTTTATATAAACTTTTGAGAGGACTAAGTCTCGGCTTGAGACTGAACCTCTTGGTTAATTCTCTGTGTTTGTAGCTACATACTTTATCCATACTACATATTTATTTCATATTCTGCTGCTATTACTTTGAAATATAATTTATTTTCAAAGCTACTTTGATAGTTAAACTCGCATGTGTTTATATTTATTATAGACCAGTAAGTTAGTTTCAAAGGTTAATTTAATCATAAGATTAAGTTAACTGAGAACTAATCAATCTTTGAGAAGCTAATTGAACCTTTATAATCTATATAAATTCACTACAGTTTAATCTGTTTTTGAAATAGGGGGATTTTTAATCCACATTGTTTTTAACAGAAAATTTTAATTGGAACTCAATTCACCCCCCTCTTGATTATCCACTCCGACCAACAAATATTTATTATATATGTGATATAATAATATTTTTTAATGGTTAATTATTACTAATTGTTTCTCATCTATCAAAAAATTAAAACAACAACTCGTACATGCAACCATCCATCTTCATGAACGACATAATTCATTTATATATATATAATTTTTATGAGTTATTATAAATAACTAGAAAATGAATATATATATATATTGTATATATTATGTTTAAAATTCAAGAAATTATGTTACATTTCTTAACATATAAGGATGAGGACTTCTGATTTGTAATAATTTTGGAAAATGGAGCAGTAATCACTTAAAAAAGTGATTTTAATATCAAATTATTAATAAACCAATGGTAATATTTTATTAATTAATCATTAATTGTATGATAAATAAATGGTTAAGTAATATATTTAAAATAAATCCATAATTATTATACATATGGATTGATTGTGAAGAAATAAAGGTAATACTGAAGGTAAGGGAATTTTGGATCATTTTATTTATGTGGGTCACATTTCTTATACAGTACATATTTCATTTATGTGGTGTATATACTACACATTAATTTTATATTATTATTTTGATTAATACTATTGGATATACATTTCCACCAGAGGTTCTTTGTTTCTGAGACTTCTGATTCAAATGTTATCAATGTGGTATGAGGTTATTTTACTATCTCACCATTATTAGGGATTTTTTGTGTTCAAGTCTCCGCTAGGGAATATTTATATTCGATGTAAATGTTTTTAAACATGTTTTACAAAATTATTTGTAATATTTTATAAAAAATTTTGAAATCATTTTATTCAATGTTTTACATTTTAAAATATGGATTTAATGTAATATGATTTTTATTTCCTAAAAAAACTTCTTTGCGTCTTTCCTAACAAAAATAGAGACAATTTTTTTTTAAAATTATTAAAAATGAGTGGAATTTAAGTCCATAAAAAAAACTTAATGTTTTTAAACTTCTTTTATAATATTATAATATTGTTTTAAAATATAATTTTCTTCATTATAATTGGGAGTTTTTTAAAAATACATTATTTATATTTTGAAAGGATATGTTCCTAAATAATTATTTTAAGTATCCTGTGAAAATAATTTTCTAACTAAGATAAAATTATGTGATGATTAATTTGATTTTATTAGGAATAAGATCCATGTATTGGATCCTTACTCTTTTTATAATTGGTTAATTTGTTTAATGTCATGATATTTATGAATCATAATCCATTTCCACATGATATGCTATGATGAAATGTTTGTGAATCCAATTTCATTTCAGGGATTTTGATGTTATGAATTATTTATGTTCATATAGAACACATATTTATTTTTTCCATTATGTGACCGGTGGGACTTATATCTCCCTATAATTTATTGGATAATGATTTATATCTTGTGATATACATAAGACATGAATGCGTAGTGAACTCTATTCGGTAAGGGACACTGGCCATTGTTATAGTCTTAGAAGTGAACCTTTACCACTATGATAATTTATGGAGTGAACACATTCCACTTTGATAGTCTTGGGAGTGATCCTTAAGATGGTTTTAGGGGAGAACTGAATCTAATATAATAGTCTTAGAAAAGATTCTTGACCATTGAGGTAATGATATTTTTACCTATGTGTATGCCACAATTCCATGTCTTATGCCAATGTAATTAAATATCAAATTATGTACTTTTATGATTTATGTTTTATGAATTATCAATGATTATTCCATGACTCAAGAATTTGTGTATTTATTTTCTTTTTATATGTTTTTCAAATGTTATGTTCATGTTATTATTTTTAAATAATTGATATCTTTTTTGTTTACCCATACAAAGCATTTGAGAACACCCTTTAATAATGTTTCTTTCCCCCCAAATATAAGGAATTATATTAAGTATGATATGTAAAAATGGATATCATTATGAATAAATAAGTCCAATATGATGTATATATATTATGAACCATATGATTATGTTTCAAATATACCAGATAAGAATAACACTAAGAAAATTATTAGAAAATACCAAAATATAGTTGTTCACTAATAAAACCCCACTAACATAAATAGTTTTTTTTTCATTTCTAAAATATGTTAAAGATAACATTACTTATCGTAATTAATAAATTTATTATCCTACTGATATGTTTTGAAAGTTTTTCACTCATTGCTATATATAAATTGAAAGTCACTCAAAAAAATTGAATATGGATTCATCATCCCTATAATGTATCTTTGCTTGATAAAATAAAATTATATCCATATATATAATAAAATAAAATACTACCATGTAAAAAAATAATTATTTTAGGAAAAAACATTCCATGTAATAATAGTAGGGTTCCCATAAATTCATATTATCATAATAAAACCCTCAATGAGTTTTTATCAAGTGTTATGAATTTATTTCATGAGATGTTATTTCCATTATAGTTGAAAATTTCCATGAAATAAATGATAACATAGATCAGGAATAAAATAATTCATTAGAGTAATATGAAAAAACAAGTAATATATGTGAAAAAACTTCATTTGAAGGTGTAACATATTGCATAGTACCAAAAGAATAATTTTACACAATTTTGTTCTTATGGTCTTACTAATTCCAACCTATATTTACTAAAATCATACATGAATTAGCATAATAACCTATCAAATTAAAAAAACACACTTCATTCAGACTAATTTTTTTCTAATAGATAATGTAATTTGACATATTTTTCTTTATAGTTATGAGCAAAATTTGTGAGCTTACCAAAATGGTGTAACATTCTAGACCATAACAAAAATTATTTAAAATGTATTTTTATTACAATTGGAACATTTGGTGAGATTAAATCAATATTTATAGGTTTAATGATACTCCATTTCTTTCAACCAGGACAAATACTTTCTCTTATTTTCATAATGTATGTATTATTTAAAAAAAAATATTATATTCCCCTACAATATGATTAACATTTTCATAAATTTAAAATTAATGAGAGGATAATGCACTTCATAATAATGGTTTTAGACCAATATAAAATTTATCAATTTAAGTCTTATGTACAAGAAACAAATATTTTTCCTACCTATCAAGTGTGGTAAATTTTTCCCCATAAATTACTGTAACATGTTCTTTATTTTTCATTAAATTTATAATTTTTTTCTATTACCTGAAAAAGAGCCTTTGGAATTTACATCTCATACAAAATATATTTAAATTTTATCACCCCTAATGAATTAATATCATCAGTTTACAACATATTTTAAATCTTAGATCACCATATATAAGATTCACATTCATAATAATAAATAAAAAGAGTTATCTTTTGATGTTTTATATATCCCATCACATAAAATATTTTATCTAGTTCATTTAATCATCCTTCAACATTCATTAGTTTATAGTATTCACCTTATGATGGAGGGTGTTGTTTCATGAAATGATCCACTATAGACATGATAATCTATATATAATTTTGTATCTCTCTTTCTAGAGTTACACTATTGATTATCTCTATATCCTTAGTAAACACTTAAACAAACAGACAAATTCTAGAAATTATTGGTTACTGATTTATAATGATATTATACTCATGATGCCTTCCAACATCAGATACCTTGTTTCCTCTATGTAATACCATTCTCAACAGATATAGGTTTGACAAATCGACATGTATATAATGAAAACATATCTCATGATAATATAAACATAAATTATAGTCTCTTTAAACAATAATTTTATATTATCCTATCCTTTAATGGTATCTAAAAATTTATTATGATATCAAATATAAATACCCATAAAATGAAAAACACATAATTACCTAATTTGTAATAAGGGTGGAAATTTATTATGTTAACATTATATTTTTTAGTTTAGAGTTTTAGAGAAATAGGTAAAAAATTACATAATAAAGTGGGCACTTTCATTGGAAGTACACTTTTTCCAATGAAACAAACCATTAATTTTAATCTATGTTTCATTCAAGAAATTTTTACATAATTTTGTATGAGTAACTATATTCTGAATTATGTCCTTGTTAACATTTATATTCATCCTCAAATCATTTGAAATTTTTTTAGAATGTGGGATGTGGAAAACAATGTTTAGAATTGTTTGTAAACATAAAGGAATTTCATTATTCTATTGAAAACAAAGAAACTCCAGATGTTGTGTAACATTGTCATATTAATGATTTTAGCACATAAAAAAACAATTCCACTAGAAAAAATCATTATTTGATCATAGAAAAACATTTAATACCATTATCAAGAATAATTTAATCATTAATGAATTACGAGGCACATAGTAACTCATGAGAACCCTTTCCTTGAAAATAAATCCTTTCACCTTTAAATGTTCAATAAATTTCAATACCACATGAATTGAAAATATTTCAATAAAACACCATTTTGAAAGTATAATATTTCTCTCTTAGAGAATAATATTCATAACAAATTTTCAATAATATTTAACCACCCTAGAATAACTAAATCCCAATTATTTTTACAGGAGTATCCATTTGGGTTATCTCCCTAACTTACAACTTCAAAGGATATTCCTTACCCAGTGCATTGGAGATATATATCAATGTAGCCTATTGTAATTTTATTTATCAGGATCACTAGTGATAATATATATTTTTCCAATATGGAATAATGAAATACATATTTTTAAACAAACAATTTTTTTTCATAAAAAGCTTGATAAAATTATTCGAACCCATAAGAAAAATCGTGATATATTTTGCATCAAATTCTGGAGAACTATTGATTTCCTTAAAAACTGATTAATGTTGACAAATTACCATAAGAGAAGGAATATTATATTCTTTGAAAAATATGGTTAATAGTAAGAGTAAGGATAATATAGAATAATGTATATGGTGTATAAAAATGGCATATAATCCCCAAGTGTTAAAAACATTCTTTTTTATATTGGAAAAAATAAATTAAAATGACTTGTATGTTAAATGAGTTAAACATAAATTCATAAAATTATTTAAATAAAGTAAAAATCATGTGAAATTGATCTTTAAAATAAATTTATTTATAACTTATAGCATTATCAGAACATTTTTTTTGTTCATGTATATGATGGAGAAATATTTATTATAATACTTTAAAACATTATTTTAAAGAGAAATACCTTACCTTATATCCTATATTGCTTCATACGCCCTCTAACTAATATATAATAAAATATTAATAGTTTTTTACTTTTTTAATAATAGTATTCTTTTCCATCGAATTTTTAATTATAATTTTATTTCACTTATTATGATGTTTTATTTAGTTTAAAAAATGGTAAAGTTCACATTGGATGTTATGGGGAAATTCAGTTTATAAACTCAAAATAAAATTAGTGTGTTGAACATGGTCAAAGTGGTTATAGTTCCATTACCTATAGAATAATTAATATTTAATGATTATAATTTATATACAATAAATCTATTTTTTAAAACTATTTAGGAATGTTGTTGATCCAAGATGAAATATGTATTATCAAGGAGGAATCATCCCGCACTTACACACATGCTTTTTTAGATTTTAATACTAGGTTGAAAAGTAATAAATTATATACTATTTTAATTTTTTTTCAATTTTATAAATGTTATATACTTCGTATTTATACATTAGTTCCATCCTTTTTACCATCCATGTGAGGTGGTGACATAAAAGTAATCACATCTCTTGTTGGTGGTGGTAGCCCACACATACGCACGGGTGATGTTGTCATTTTCCAACAAATGAAAGGGTAAAAATGAAATTAATATATATTAATTGAAGATGAATAATTATTTTAAAAATATCATTTGTATTCATTTTTTATCTCACTTTATCTTTTGATAATAGGCGATACGAAAAAATGCAACACATCATTACATGAAGATGATATCTCGTATGTACACACAAGCGATGATTTCATTTTCCCTTGGATATAAAAGAAGATAAAATAGGGTTGGTAAATTAAAATAATAAAACTAATTTTTATAAATGATATTTTTTTTATAATTATGGTTAAATAAAATTTTAAGGAGTTATATGAATAAATAAACATGAAGACAATAAATTTATTATTATACAACTTCTTTTAAAAACATCAGAATACACCTTAATCCTTATAATTCTGGTGTTTGATGAGAATAGTACCTATAATATGTGGGAATGGATTTTGGGTAGATATTTGGGTAGAAATTAGTGGATATAAACTTCTCAAAAGGTTTTAGTTAGAGTGGAGATATGGTGCCCTTTTTTAAGTGAGGGGAGTGACACACTAGTAATTTTCCAAAATATATAAATACAATATATGTCATAATCATTATAATGTTGATAAAAAACTATCAAATTATTAATATATGTTTTTAATTCCCTGAATTGATTCTTCCAATATTAACTAAGATAATATTTTTGGACTTATCATTTTGTTTTTACTTTAATTAATTTCATTTACACATTAATGTGGATGTTTATTTTATCCAAGGCAGCAATTCATAATAACGTACAATGAAATTGAACATATTATAAAATTTGAAAAAATAATTTCAAAATTATGAGCTCAATTGTCATTATCCAATTTTTAAATGTTTCCTAATACACTTTTAATATATGTTCACAAAACACAATGAAAATTATATTTTATAAAATTTACTTTCAAGAATAAAAATGAACTTATAAAAAAATAAACATTATTGTGTTTTAATATATAATTATTTAGATTATGTTTAAAGAAATATATATTATAATTTTTTAAAACAAAATAAAATAATTAATATGACTTTTTAATTAATTTATTTGAGGAAAAATGAAAATTTCACAAAAACCAGCACTCTTCAATATTCACTCAAAAATAAAATTTTCCCAAAAAATTAAAAAAAATAACCCTCTTAAAAATTTAATATGATGATAAAAAAATTACATTTTATCAAATTTAATTTCTAAAATTTATAAATTTATCTTTTAAATAAAACCATGTAATTCATGGGAAAAAACAGTTAAATAAAACTATTCATTTTTCAACCAATAACGTTCATAAAATTATTAATAAAACTATCCTTAATATGAATCTATAAATGGAATAATTATAAATAAAAATATTAATTTATTATTAAAATTAACTAGTTTTTTTAAGTTACTATTTTATGACATGTGCTATGTGTTTTATTGAATGGCCAAAGGACCTTCCAATGTGATAGACCATGAATTTATCATTCGTACAATTATATGATGTGTTGGTAAAATAGTAACATGTTTTTAATTATGAAATAGTGATAAGGTTTTTTGAAATATTTAATTTCAAAAAAAATATTTTTTATAGACTCTATTGTAACTGTGGATTGATGATAGGGCCTCCATCGACGATGGTCCACTGAGTTCAAACTATCACCCTACATGAACCCCATATAACACATAAATAATTTATATATTTGTATAGGAGAAATTGAAAAGTCTATATATAAAAATATTAATGGATTAGGTCATGGAGATGGTCCATGGTTCATACAATATGGTTTTTGGAAAATTGGATTGGTTTTTCCTAGGTGTCGGGATGTTAATCATTTTGTTTTTTTAATATATATGTATGACTGACCGATGAGGGGATTTATTTACTCCAATATGACTAGTAGACTTTTAAATATTAGTTAAATTATAATATACATTTTTTCATCATTATTATAATTTAATTTAATCCATTTCTTTCATTGTGTCAAAATTATTTCTTCCACTATGTTTATTATATTTAATATTATTTTTATAGGGTATAGTATCACCACTAACACCTAATAGACACTCGATGTATGTTATCAATAATTGTAATATGGTGAGTCACTTTAATGATCTCATGTAACCCAACCAGTATGGGAACTAGTCAAGTGGTATAGTGTGGTGGGACATTACAATATAGCCCTTAAATTCCTTAGGTAAAGATTTATATATCATTATAGGGCTTGTATTGGACTGCATAGTGAACCCAATCCAATAAAATACTCTATATGCTCTATTTATAATAATGGGAATTGAATCAAATATAATATGAGTCTCTATCCACTATGATAAGGATGTATTCAAGGTGAACCTTATCTTAAGAAATAATTTTCTTTGATTATGTATTCGACACATTTTTATTCATATGTCAAGTTTTCATGGATTATTATTATTCAATCACACTTCAAATTCCACATATATTAGTTATGATTTTATTTTAAATTTTTTTCCAATGAATCAGGATTTGTGGTTTATAATTTATTTGGTATGAATCACATTTGTTATGATCATAAATAGTAATTATTTTCTAATACCTATTTTGTTATGTTATTCTCAATTATGATATTCAATTGATTTCTCTTATGTATACTTCAATAGAGTATCTAAGGCCACTATTTATTACTTTTTAATTACAGAAGCTTTGATGTAGAATACTATGTATGATGTTCTAAATAGAAAATCATGTTGGAAAAATATTTATGGGAGATGATGAAAAATTGGTAATATATGGTTGTTATGCATCTAATATCCAATAAAACTAAACTGTTAGTTTCATGGGTGTGATTTCTTATGCGAAGTGACAATTTTTCATGTAAAATGATGTAATATATATTTATGTGGTTCCTGAGTTTCCTTTTTTAGCATGCATGTAATGTTTAGTTATTTTTTTATTGATTATGTAATTAATAATAATTGGATTGGACCTAAAATAACCTAATATTAACAAAAATTGATGCACGATAAACCTAAAATTTCATAGGATGATATTGAGGTATCATAATTTATGATATATAATGACTAATTATAATTATTTTAGGATTTTAGAATGTAATTACTGATATTTTATAATCACAATAACATTTTTTGTTTCTTCATATCAACTGAATAATGTGGAATCATGGTAGAAATGAATATGATAGATATAGAAATAACTGTATTAATGAGAAAACAAACTGTATGGGATCTTGAATTAAAAATACCATTGAAATTATCACCCAAATATATCAAGCTCTTAAAAATAACTTGAATAATTTCAAACTCCCTAAATTGATGAAGAATGAACAAATTTGCATTGATAACTTTATTTGGAAACACTAACTATCCTATAACATAAATTTCAAACAAATTATTATTGAGAAATTAATTAGTAAAATAGAAAATATATTTTACATTACCTAATTTCAAAATATATAAAAGACTTTTTGATCTTTTTATCATATGGATTGTGCATCTGATCAATAGAGGACTATCATTAAAAATACTATATTGGAGGAAAAATTATACATCATGGAATGAGAGGATTATAATAAGGTATTTTTCATTAAGTAATTTTCATAAACTATTTCCCCAAAAATGTAATGGTAAATACTAGAGATAAAATAAATTGTGGTTAAATCTAGTGGTAAGTGTGAATAAATCATTACAATATTTACAATATACAAGCCATGTTTTTGACTGACCCTTAATATAAAATCCATCTCTTTTTAGTATATAAAAACCAAGACTCCATAAAGTGTTATCTATAAGGGACTTTGGTTCTTAGGGAGATATTTTTTAATGTTATCTCAAAGTGGAATAGATATCAGGGGGTACTTTTAATCTCATGGATTTTGGAAGAAGTATAAAATTGTGTTTCATAGAATCTATAATGATAAAATATATGATGGGAGGAAAATTAATCATTATATGTGTTGATAATATGGGATGAAGTAGGGATTAAATTTAACTAAATGTAATAGTAATAAACTTATTTATAGAATATATGCGAATCAAGAAAATTCATACTGAAGTCATACAAGGAGGCCATCGATTGAAATTGTTGAAGAGAATTCATTGCCTAACGCACCACCCACACTTGAATTAACCAATTGTATATTGTATTGAAATTACATCCATTAGTGCAACAATTTAGTAGATAATTATGTAAATTTATTCCCATATCTTCCATTGAAATAAGAGATCGATAAATTCTACAAAATCATAACTTTAGTGGGACGTGAAAATGAATTATTTATAGGTACACAAATCATAAAATCTAAATATATAAATTTCATTTTCAATTCTAGATGAGAAGACTCCTTTATATCATGAAATTTTTCTAAATTTATGAAATCACATTTCCAATATCTATAAATTAAATTAGTATTAAAATATATTAGTGGAATGATGATTGTATCCCAGGTTTATAACTTATACCCTATATAGGTTAATGGGGATGTGCTTCATAATGATAATATTATTCATTCTTTAATGAGGTTTTATGTGATTTGGAAGAAGGATAAGATCTATCTACATGGATACCATATTGATTTTTCTGATAGGGGCATGAAATTTTACATATAGAATGAATTTATGATTGTATATCCATGAAAGATAGAATGTGAACTCCAAATGTAAAATACTCCCATTATACAGGTTATAATACCAAATCATGGGGAAAATTTAGGTCAAGTGTTAGGGAGAACATGGTAGTGAATTTATTATTATTGTAGGATAATATATTAATATATTATTATAAGATTTATCTTGTCTTCCACTATATCATGAGGTTGAGTTTTCAATTGGATTAATTTATGGTTCTATGTCTTTGTTTGGGACTCCTCATAAAATATTCTTCATGGAATTAAATTAATTTAAGAAGAATCTTAAAGAGAATATGAATAATTTATTTTTATGACCAAGTACTTCAAAAGGTGTTGAACTGGTACTCTTTGTTAGAAATGAATATTGTTAAGTAAATCTTATCGAATAAGAATGTACCCAAGTGGTAGAGGCTATTCGTTTATATTAAAACTACCCACAATCAACCATGGTCAAGGATCGAATTCCAGAGTCACTATAGTAGTAATATAGTGGGTACTATAGTAGATACAATAGTAGACTAATTATTCACATAATTTGGGAATTTGGGCCACATGAAATTCGATCTAAATGGACTTATATCCAAAGGGAATTTGGGCCAACAAAGGTAATAAGTCTAAAGAACGTCTAGGCCACCAAAATGAAATAGTTGATGAAAACGTTACAATTTGATCGATACAATGCATCAGGTAGGCTATAGTTACCCAAATATTGACATGTAGGACATTTTAATATTTCCTAGAATATTTTATATCCAAGTGTTGAGTTGGTGATGGATATCGGGGCCTAGAGGCATGTTATTAGAGGGGAATTAAATATAGGATATTAATTGAATAAAAATATATCTAATCCCCATTTCCTTCCCTTGGATAATTCATGGTAGAGTGGGGGACAAGTCCTCCCCAATTTTGAGTGATCGGTAAACCGAGGAGAATCCAATGAAGGAGGCTCCACTTTTATTCGATCAAGACATCGATCACTTCTTTATTTGGGGGAGGTGTCATTAGAGTGTGGATATACAACCTAAGCTTCGATGATTCCTCATAAAGTATGTTTACTTGATTTTTACATCTAAATACCCATTTTCATTAATTTGTTTATGGTGTCATATCCCTATTACGACTGGTAGAGATCCCTTGTGGAGAAATCTATATGTTTCAGGGGAAACCGGGTTGATTCAGGCATCATGAAGGGAATTTCCGTTTATAATTACCTATCACACATTGCGTAGTGTAGTTTCAAACATAGTGTGTTATTACCTTATAGGGAATATAACTTTTTAGGACAACATGTCATGTACGAGGGTTATACACCATGTAGTGAGCCTAGGTTGTGTGGACAAGGGGAACAACCTAGGTTTCCATGTCAAAGGACATATAAATGTATATATACAAGTCTGGAGGCATGTATATGGGGTGAAGTACAAGGAAATAGTAAAATTACATGAGTAAGAGTCCATTTATTCAAGAAACACAGTGTACCAGGGGGTCCGCACTTTGTTTGAGACAATACTATTCGATATGCATGGGAATAACTTGGTTGGGGGATTGGGTGGGGTGAGACATGCCATTTATGTCATGTATGCACAATGTAATATCACTTGAATAGACAATTCAGGTAGTAGATGAACCCACTTAGTTTTTTGGATGGGTCACATGAGCTATGGTCCCCTGTACATGTTGTTCACTTTTCTTGGAGACCTCTACCTAGTGTATCTACTTCATTGGAGATTAGATTCAGGCATGTGAGTAGCCTATCCAATTTTTTTTCCCACAAAGTGTTTGATGATGGACTTTATGGTGTTCTTTGTTATATTAATTCACTTGAATGAATAATGACACTATAGTAGTGGTGCTAGACCATGGGTAGTGATCAGGGTAGATCCTTGTATAGAAATAGGCATCGGTACCCTCCCTTATCATCTCAATATATGGGTCCCCAAGTATCATTAGTTAAGTAGAGTAGTGCTAAAATATTGTATTTGGGAATGGGTTCCCTTCCTACGGATGGTTACGATGTGATACACGACAATCATGATCCTCTATTCAACAATACTTCAATGATGATAGAGATTGGCATGGATCTTATAGAGATACATTTGGATAGGGACTCCCTTTTCATATCAGTTTATGGGTACACCTTAGCTCTCTGATTGTTATATATGGAACTCCTCACACCATGTTTGCGAGTCCGGTACCACGAAAAAGTTCTCCTGGGTTCAGTACAACCTTTTTGGACTTGGGTGAGAGTCCCATAAATCTTTCTTATAGATGGAGGAATAGATCCACTAACATATCATTGTTCATGACCTCTATAATCATTGGGAATATAGATTAGTTAATATCCTATTATACCAGGATGCATGTCCTATATCTACAATGACAATAATCCCCTATCTCACCCGGGCTTGGGTTCTCCATATTTAATGTTTAGATAAAGTAGAAACTCCCTTGTCATACTGGGGTGAATCGCCTCTATCCATGGAGACGGAACTCCACTTTCATTCCAGAGTGTGGGACCTCCATATTTGAGGTCCAGGTAGAGTTACTACTCATTTGTTGTACTATGTAATGGGTTATGTATCCCAGAGTCAGTACTTCCCTATTGAGTCAAGGTTCAGGTCCAAAATAGAGGTCAATATAGTATAGAAGATGTATTACACCCTTGATATTCTAGGGTTAGGGTACTCTATCTATATATTTATACTCATATATCATCGAGTAGCAGTGGGGACAAATTCATCCATTGTAGTGGGAGGTTCCTCGGTTGTGGAGGACAGTTTGGAGGAGTGGGTACCACCACTTCTTATGTGGAAAACGCTGTTAGGATCCAGTGCTACCACAACATGGTGTGGTGTGCGCCTCTTGCAAAGGGTACAATAGATGATTCATTGGATATTTTGGAGCCAGTATTCTCTCAGCAGTGGGGAAGTAGTGAGGTGAGGGTTCCTCCACTAACTCTCTTTAGAGAGGATGCACATGGTTCATGGTTAGATTATGTTCTCCCATGACTATATGTGTTGTTGAGGGGAGGGACCGTCAAATTGTGTTCCTATAAGACTGTGCATAGTGAAAGAGAGTGGTGATAGGACCTATGGAATTGGGTACTAGAGTATGAACTAGAGATCTATTCTTGAGGGATAACGTTATGTCAAATGTAACATCAGGGATGGTAGATTTATTCTCAAATGATTTTACCTCATGGTATAGTTTTATATGGGACTGTTAAGATCAGCGAGTGTGCTCTATTTGGTGTGTTATACTATCAAACCTCTATTAGAATCATATATATGGTTTTGAGTTTAGAATCTCATGAGACATAAAGTCAAGTATTACTATATCTGGGTTATTTAGGGAGTACATATGGTGTTTTCACATGTCTTAGTTGAAATCCCATGCAGGCTGAACCAACTAGTCATGTGTAGTTGATATGGGTTTGAGATAGAGTTCCTCTCTCATTTGGGTTACCTCTAGCTGGTTCAAGAGGACTATTTCCTTTAATTTGTTTTAGATTTAATCATTGCATGGACTTGGAGATGTGTCTGGGTCTATGTACATTTACAATATTGTAATGCCACCAATATTTAGTTAATTCCTACTAGGTGCTGGTATTTAGCCCCATGACTATTAGCAATGGGATTGAGGTGCTCACAGGTCAGACCCTAGTGGGATGGGTCGTGATAGTGTGGTATCAGAGCATGATTTAGTTCGGGACTATACTGTTGTGATCTGGCTTATGGTTTCATAGAAATAGTGTTTATGTGTTTTGGGTTTCGAAATCATCACGGGGAATCTAGAATTTTCTTAGAGGATAACTTATCCATTTACTAGTAATCTGACAACCTTCTTTTTGAATTAGTACATAAGGGCACAAGTCATAGGGAATTTTTAGTACATGCAACAAATATGACTGGGTTGTGGGTTAAATGACGTTTTTTGAGTCAGCGGCCTAGGTATACTATTTAATAGTTTCACGTCTTGATTTGATTTAAATATTTGAATATGGAGATCGCTAGAAGATATTCTACAGTGATATTTTGAGGAAAATCCATTTCATGGTGAGGCTTCAATGTAGGGAAAATTTCTTAAGGAAATACCTATGGGTGTTCCACTAGTTGAGTGACCACCCGTCAAAAAGTAGGGTGTGCTGGTATTTTAGGCTAATAATGAGCACTTGATGAGTGTGGTGCATGAGTTATAGAGGTGGTTTCCTCTGAGGTATCAGGGTGATCCAAAACAAGAAGAAGAGGATGACTAGATTGATCCAATCACACACGATTCTATCCTTTTGAAGACACCTCCTAATTAGATGGTTTTCCATGTTGTGGGTATTATGTTGGGATAATCTTGGTGATGATGGGGTTTAGGGATATAGAACCATAATAAGTTGATTCTC
This sequence comes from Viscum album, assembly GCA_963277665.1. Taxonomy (NCBI): domain Eukaryota; kingdom Viridiplantae; phylum Streptophyta; class Magnoliopsida; order Santalales; family Viscaceae; genus Viscum; species Viscum album. The sequence goes on along the minus strand of OY728146.1, from coordinate 1,532,898,319 downwards.
ACATTGGTTGAGATTGACTGGATCTTCAGGGAAGAGTTCTATCTTGCCAGATTTAGATCGGTGAATATCCAAGATATTCGGAAAAATTAGTAATATAACTTGTCCATAGAAGAGTACTCTACAAGGATAAAAGAAATTTGATGTTATTTCATGTTCATTGTTTGAGATATGTTTACCGAACACTGTACGATTGAATAGGGAATCCCTAGAGACCCTGAATAAGGGTTGGTCTCCTTGTGCCTTCTATCATATGTGGGGATACTGGAGAGAGCTCTAGTTGAATAATGTCTCATGGAAGAGTGTCTGGTGGATGTATCCAGTAGTGATTTCAATGAGGTTGAGCCTTCTATAGAATATCAAGACACATTCGAAAGGATCATGACACCAAAGGCATTCACATTCCTAAACAGAGTTATGTGGTTATTTTTTAGCAGAGACACACTATATATCTAGTAAATAGTATGAGAGGTGTTGTTACTATTGAAATACCTTGGTACATATTACATGATATTATTTGAACCGCTGAGCTACTGAGAGGGAGCTAATTGATAGACCTCCCTAGAAGTGGGATAATCTTGAACATAGAGTTCCACAATATAGTGGGCATGGTAGAAGATCAAGGTTTTCAGATAGAGGTAGAAGTTGGTTTGAGGTGTTTCCACCAACACCCCTTGCTAGTTCATGCTTGTCTCAGAGAGATGGAAGGGGGAGAGGAAAATTGCAGGCCACATAGACCTTTGACATGGAGGCTCTTAGTATGATGATATTCTTGCTTCATGAGCTTTATAATTTTTATAGTAGTATCATTAGAAACTATTTTCTGGTAATATTTTCTTTCCCTTTTTTATTGAAGGTTTTCCAGGGTGATGAAGGGAATTGGTATAACTCTATGTTGAGGTTGTTTGATGTGGAATCAGATTCATGAAGAATAAGAATTCCTAAACCACCAATATATATTCATGTGATGTGATTAAAACCATGAGGTAAATTCAATTATTCTCAAAGTGGATAGTGTCGTGGAATGGTGGATGAGTTCCCTTGACTTGTGTATCTGTGGAAGGGTTATATGTTCAATGTTATAGTAGGACCTAGAAATACTAGTGCATCCTTTTTTATTGACCCAAATTATGGGAGACCCCTGTAGAGGGAGATAAGTTCATATAATTTTACCATAGTAGATGATACATGACCTAAAATATCTCCACAGTGTGGTTTGGTATCCTACCATCCATACGTAGTTAGTTTTCCAGTAGTGGTTGGGAATGTTGGAGGATCAATGAGTGAGGTCCAAGTAAGACCTGCCTTTTACACTTGAGAAGCCTAGTTTTGTTCAGTATTACCCTCACATTCATGGTATTAACTTCCCATGAGAGATTATTGAGTAGGATGTTGTCGAATTATTCTAGGATCGGGGGAGGTCTTCTAAGTTACATCAGTATCAATGTCAGGTTATTGAGTGGGTGTAACACTAGTTTCTATGACTACAGATGGGCTGAGTGTTTGGTATTTCCCACCTGTCATATCTGAGGAGATATATCCCACTTAGTTTCACGATGTCTTCATGGTTTGTGTTTGACCTTAGATTTGGGTTTTCCCTTTAGGTTCTCCTTAGTTCATTCTTATAGGTAGAACATGAACCTTTGGTGTGATCACTGGTGTGGAAGTCCCTCCTCAGAGAACCGTTTTGTTTTTTATACCTAGAAATTCACTTTTAAGAAAAAGAAATAATCATTCTAAGGATGATTTAGTGACTCTGATTTTGAATAATAATATGTTGAAATATTTATAGTAATATTTTTGAAGGGAGGTAGTGAGTCGAAAATGGACTCCAGGTTGAAGAGATCCTCAAAATAGTGATATTGAAAATGATAAATATATTTTAACATACATTGATAATTTAATTTGAAATATAGAATAAATATCACATGGAGTCTCATATTAGAAACCACTGGCCATAGTTCAATTCATAACCTGATGTTTCTTCTAGGTGTGATATATAATTTTTCTCTATCAAGTGATGGGATGTAGGGGAGTCATTAATGGGGAATTAAATAAAGGTTATTTAATTAATAAAATTAAATCAATTTCCCCTTCCCCCTATAGTGAGAACATTGAAGATAGGATAATCAAACCACTTCCCAACGGAGTGACATAATAAACAAGGTGAATCCAAGGAGTGAAGTCACTGCCAAACATCATTCTTGAAAATTATAACTTCTAGATAGGGGTCTTATGGATTTAGAGAAAAGATTTTTACTTTATGCTTTAATGTTTCACCAAGAAGAATACATATATTAGTTTTATGTCCTAATCCCAATTTTTATGTTTTTTCTATGTTTCTAGAGAGGTATTATGATAGCTAGATATCTCTTTTGGGTCATTCTATAGGTTTTGGAGGAATCTGGTGTGATTCAAGTTTCCCACATGGAATTCATATTCTTAATTCCAAATCACGTTGTGTATAGTTCAGTGTCTCATTCAATGGGTTCTTCATATTCAGGTAAGATTATTTTTTGTAAATTAATTCCATGTACTTAGGTTACACACTGATTAGTGATTTGAGGTCTCCTGGCCAAGGGGCATGGTCGGGGTAGATATGTCAAAGGACATTGTAGTGTGGAAGTACACAACCAAATACCAATAAAAATGTTAAATTACAAGGTAATGGGTTGATTAAATGACCAAAAATTAATTTAGACAAGACATATTGTATACCAAAGTGTAAATTCCATGCGTATGACTTGACTAGTTGATTCGTGTCAGAATGATGGAGTCAGGGGCCCGAGAGGTGGGATTATTTTCGTGTACATCATGTAAATGATGTGTAAGACCACATGTCTAGGAAATACAAGTAGTGGAGGACATTTCTAGTTTTTTAGGTGAAGTTACATGCTATTTAGACCCTAGTAAAGAAAATTACTTTTCATTGAGGCTTCCACCTCACATATCTCATTCTTCGGGGAATAGATTCAGGCATGCAAGTTGCATGTCCTAAGATGTTTTCCTCATCAAACATGATGGTGGACTTTATGGTGCCTTATGAGACATGGCATGGTTTGATTCCAGAATAAATCTATTCTATTAGTTGTAGTCCTTGGTTAGTGATTAGGGTGGATCTCTGTATTAACAGTGGGGTTGTTACCCTTCCTTATCATATTTGGAAGTGGGTACTATAGAATCTTTTGGTTGATAGGGTGGTTCCCACTATCATATCAGGGTGTGGCTCCCCTACCTGTGGTAGTGATAAAATTTGAGACACAATTCGAATGAAACACCATTTAGGGTACATAGAAAATTTCTATATATTACTGTGGATATTAAATATAGATATTGGGATTGGTACTCCCTTGTCATCGCAGGGAACATATTTCCCTTACCTCTATGATTAGTAGTGATGGAAAAACCAACACCATGGGTGCATGTAATCTACCAATAGTGTAGTTATCCTATGATTGATACAACTATATTGGTCTATGGTGAGTGTCCCTTGTATTGTCTTTACAATTGGTTATAGTTCTCCCATGACTTACCATGGTACTGGACATCCATAATCATTGGGATGATAGAGTCGGTACTCCCCTGTCATATTAGGTTTCTGGTCCACTTTCCATGGAGTTGTAACTCGCATTTCTGACCCAGGTGAGATTCTTTTGTATGTGATGTTTAGATAGGTTAGGTATCTCGTATCATACCAGGGTTCATATACTATATCTTAGGAGTTAGGATGCCTTATTATTCCCTGGTGTAGGTCCTCCAAACATGATTTTAATGGAGAGGAGACAATACTCCCCAGTTATACCAGGGTGCAGGTCCTATAGCATGAGGTCAGTACACCCCCCCTATCGAGTTAGAGTGTGTGTTCATCGTAGTTGTTTATTGATAGATATGGTCATACTACCCAAACATACCATTGTGTATGTCCTCTATCTACAGATTCATACTCCCCCTTCATTGAGAAGTGGTGTGGAGTTGGTCCACCACTGGTTTAAGAGGTCTATCGATTGTGGAAAAAAGATTCATGGTGTTTTCCCCTCCACTTATTGTGTATGATATGTAGTTAGGAGTTATTAATCCTTCAACTTTGTGAGGTAAATGCCTCTCTCTATAGATACTATAGAGGATTCACATGATGGTTAATAGAAATTACTCCCTCAACTGCGGGGCAACGATGAGGTGAAAGTCCCTCTAATCTCTATCTATTTAGGGAGTATGTTCATGGTGCATGATCCATATCAGTGTACCAAATATTATATATAGTGGTGAGTGTAAGAGCCCCCAATATGGGTTCTTATGAGCTTGTGTAGAGCACAATACACTGATGATAGGACCTTTGGTGCTGGGCACCAGTGTTGGACATAGGGAGCTGTTCCTAGTGGATCATGTTCTATCCAAAATACCATTAGGGATTTTGGAGTTATTTTAGATGGATTGTATATCGATAAATCATTATACATAGGATAATTGATCTTATAAAGTGTGTTATTTTGGGAGTTTTTTACCTTCAAACAGTTAGTATAATCCTATAGCTGACAATGAGGTCAAAACATCACAAGGCCTAGAGTCTAATACAATTATATCTGGGTTATTGTAGGAGTCGTTATGGTGTTTTCACATATCTTATTTGCAACCCCATGTAGACTAAGCATAACAATAATTTATAGTCAAGTATGGTTTCCACATGGTGTTTCACTCTCCTTTGGATTCTTTATGGATATGTTGAGTAGATTTCTACATTTCATGTTCTCCCTTTTTCTATTAGATTATCGACACCCACTATGTATTGACATACTCACCCATTCATGGGATTTTACCACAAATCATTTCTCATTGGAAGATTATAGTCCTTTCAATGTTGTCCCTAGAGCCCCTATAGTCAAGGGAGCTTAGCAAGATAGAATGACCGAGGTGGTTAACAGAACATGAATAAATAGTTTTCTGGAAATTTCATTTGGCACTGATACCCTCATCTGGAGCAGGTTGGACTCAACTGTTGAGTGGAATTTTGTTTTTCCCTTTTACACAATTAGTACTCATATTATAATTTAGTGGTGGGATAGGTGTATCCTTGCATTGGTTTTGATTATTTTACATTGCAATTTTATCCAAGCTTGGATATGTGTGTGTTTATAGATAAATTAGTATAATTACTCCCTTTTGTGGGATATTCATTCACATATATGGTGTCTATCCCATAATGTTTTTGACTATGTCTTTAGGTAGTGGCAGTTCAGACCTTGACGCGTTATCTTGTGATATAGGCAGTGCATCTTGGCATCAGGCAGGATTACTGGGTGGAAGACATGAAATATTGATTCGGGCATTGGAACATATTATCTGACCTATTAGGATATTGGGATAGAGGAGTGATCATCCATGTAAATAAAAGGTCTAAATAGCATGATATTTATTGGAAGATGGGGTAAGATATCATGTGAATGGTGATGAATAGATAGGCGAAGAGATGTTTCTTGGAGGCAGCGTGTGACAGATAAATGAATGACTTATTAGATGGGATGATTGGAAGGGTGATGGGTGTGTTGGAATCTATCATATGGATGTCTATGTATAAATGGGATTGAATATGGTTTCACTTATAAATCGTCATTATGGGGTAGTGAAATGAAACGATTAATGGTATTGGTGTTTTTATATCCCGAAGACTGAGATCATGATGTAATGTTTTCAAAATACGGTTGGGAATTTTGGGGAACATGACATTAATAACCTTCGAAATATAATGGAACGTCATTAAACTAGGTATTCATATCATTTAAGGGCTACCCTTAAAAACCTTTGAAAAAGTGGACTATATTTTCTTTACAATAATGTGGGTGCTTCCGCTGAACTATGAAATAAAATAGATCAATGCATATATACATTGTTTATCCTAAACTAAATAAAAATAAAGGTCACCAATAAGAATTCACTACATCATATTGATGAATTGTTCAATTATAATCAAGGGGATCAGTAATTCTTAATGAGTAAACATAAAATTGGATGTTGTTAATTAAAGGTGAAAATTAATGTTGTACCTAACCCATCATTTTATATGTGTTATGAGTTCTATGAATTTATCATGATGCTATTACAATCCAAAAATTCCCCCTGAAATAATTTTGGATATCTTGAATAAATTATTTACTAATTACCTCAATCAATTTTGGTTCGTATTTAGAAATTAAATTATCTTATATTTTACCACCAAGAAACTGATTGAAGATCATTTGAGGAATGTGATAAAGAACTTGATATGGTAAAAAAATTAATTTTAGATTTAGAATGTGATTGTTTTTGATATACAAAGTATCATTATTGGGTCATGTAATTTCAAAATACAGTAAATATATGGATACATTAAGGACATAGGTAATAAATGAATTGAACAAACTGAAAAATATAACAAAGGTTAGTAGTTATATTTAAATAGATGAATACTATATACATTTTTTGAGAAAATTCTTATGAAGGTCAAATCCACTAAAATGTTAACTTGCTAGGGTTTCATGTTCCTATGGATAGAGGAATGAAAATTTAATTTCAATGATCTTAAGAGCTGGTTTGTCAATGTACCTCTACTCAAACTACCTAACAAAGGATAAAGGATTGTAATAAAAAATGATTCATTAAAATTGAATAGGGATGATTCCTTATATATAATTTCATGGTAGTAGATTATACCATACATTAATTAAATATTTATGAACCTGAATCGTGATTTAGAGTTACTAGATGTAGTATTTTTATTAATGTTATTGAGTCATTGTCTCTTTTGTGAAAAAATATGAAATATATACATATAAAAAGAGATTAATGTACATGTTCACACTGAAAGAGTTAAACATGAATTAAATGAGATTGCTTAATTTGATCAAGTTCAACGAATGCTAATTTCATTTCATCCATGGGAAAAAAGACTTAGTGAGTGATTTTTTCAAAATAAATGATTATGCTACCTTCTCCCAGATGGGGATATAGAGCGACATGGCACACATGGGTTTGAAAAGTATTCACTTTGAAATTCTCAAGGAATGGTAGAAACCATATCTTTCTCAACTGACAAAAAAAATATCTATAAGAGTAAATATAAATGAGACATTGAAGGAGGATATTGATCTAAAGAAGAAGGTATGAATCAATTTGGATTTAAACATCAATAATAAAGTAGATATAATATTTAAGAGATAAATATGTATTCTATCAATACAATAATCGAAGAACGAGTTATTTGATAATGAAAATTTTTAATCATTATCAATCAATACAATAATAAAAATGATATATAGAGATATAATAAATCATTTATTCTAGGACTATATGATGAGAGATATTTAAAATTACATATCTTGATTCAAGGTATAACTAATAGTTACGGTGAAATGAAATATGTGTAATGTTATGATTCAACCATTAACTTTACCCATATAGATATGGGATAAGAACACTATGGATTTAATTATATTTGTTCCTATGAAATTGAATGGTTAGAACACAATTTGGGTAATAAACGACCTCATAACAATGATTGAAAATTTCATTCTTATTCCAGAGCATTTATCTCTCAATCATATTATAATGATATAAATAAAGTATGATGTAAGGAAGAATGGAGTATAACTTTTAATTATATTTGATTGAGTTCCATTGTTTACATAGATGTTCTAGAGAAGTATTTAATTGGAATTGGATTCATATATGTGCTTCAACTATCTTATCACACTTAGGATGATTTTTAATAAAAAGGGACATTCAAACTTAGGAATATATGATGTAATAATTTAAATGGATTTGAATGGAGGATATGATCAATACGTTATACTTATGCAGTTATCATATAAAATAATTTCCATTATAGAGTTCAAATGGAACCATATGAGGCTCTATAATAGAATAGGTACCCAAATCATACAGGTTCAGATGATGTTGCAGAGTGTAAACTTATAGAAGAATATATTTCTCTATAAATACTTGATATGATCTATATAATTCAGCAATATATTAAAATATTAAATATTTCACAAAAAAATGAAGATTATTGTTAGTGAAATTTGGAATTTGATGTTTGAGATAAAATACTTCATTAAATATACACATGAGATATGGTTAAGAGATTCAATAAGAAATGAATGTCTGTACTTAGATACAATATCCTATTTGAAATAATGAGTAATTTTGGGAAGGTACCTTATTGGGTTTCACTTCCATAAAAGTATACTATCTTCTCAATTTTTACCATATATTACATTTGAAAATTTTGATGCTTTATCCATCACATGTTGTAAATATAGAGCTGTCTCAACCAGAACATGATCATGACAAGGAACAACCAGTAAAAATCAGTAGTAGAAGATATAAATTAAAATGAAATAGGACTACTTCAATGGATATAGTTATTTGGTGAAATCATAGGTTTGAAAAAGAATCATTGTAATCCAATGATAGAATGACACATTAGTACCCACATTTATTTTAATTAGAGTAATGAAAATTTGATAGAAATATTCTTTGGTGGGGGGGGGGGGGGGTAGAATGTAACACCACATGATTTTACAAAAGGATTTACTATTAATTAAATAATATTTCAAATATATCATTTCACATGAAACATTGAACTAAAATTAACCATGAAACATTTTAATGATATAAAATATGTCAATTCCAGTCTAGTTATAATTTGTTTTTAGAATAAAATATGAAACATCATTTTGATGAGTAAATGTCGAATAAATACAAAAGTAAGTAAAAAGACCACAAAAATAAATTAAATATTTTTGTGTTCTTACATAACAATTATAATTCTAATTGAAACTGTGAAAATAAGTAAGATAATTAAGAATATAATTGATATATAGAGAGAGAATTTTATGAATAATACGAATGAATCTATGAATGTATATATGGATATTCATTGAAAAAAATGTGACTATTTTATATATGGTTGTTTGAAATATGTTCATTTAAAAAATAGTAATTTTTTTTACTTTTTTATAAAAATATATAATGGGTATAATTAAGTTGTATATTTTGTAGTCACAAAATTTAATTCAAATAATACATAAATCTATAATAAAAAAGAAAAAAAATTTATCATAAAAAAATATTTTATGTGAAACATATTATTATTATTATTATTAATGAATTACTATAAAATAAAAAAATATAGATTTTGATACCAATGGATTGATTAAATAGAACTTGTATAGGATGAAAGATTAATTTTAAAACAATGTGGTAAAAATTATTTAATGTTATAAATGATCTTTTTCAAAGAATAGGTTTATGTAATATATATTTTTATCCTATTAATTTAAATTTATCCCATATAAATGAAGAATAAAATGTAATGATTCAATTTTTAACAAATATATCAACACTCTTTTTAATTCATATTTGATATGAAATATTATTAACAAGATATAACATTTAAAATCCATTATCTATAATTATATATATATATATATATATATATTAAATTATAAATAAAAAGTTAAAATTATCAGAATTATAAATTGGTTTTTTTTAAATTAAAGAAAAAATTATAATCATATCATCATAATTTTTTAAATAGACCAATTTCATATTTGGGTTTCTAAAGGAGTTAGTGAGGAAAAAATTGTGTAATCCCTTTAAAGGTAATATAAGATAAAAGGGGTTAAACTGAGTTGTATAGACGTAAAATATCATGGAAACTGTCTATAAATTTTTTATTTTTGGACATAAATAACACATATCAATAATTTTCCTCCCTTTATACACTTTTATATTAAGAAGACAAATCTTAAACATTACGGATTGAATATTCAAGAAAATTACCCATAAAAATCACCTATAAAAGGACACATCATATTCCACTCAGAAAATAATGAGAAAAATTAGTTATCACATTAATATCATGAAATTATCCCCATCAAAAGGTATTTTTTAGTCGTTTTTGGGTTCTATATCCTTGAAGCAGGACAAAATGCTTCATTCTGAAGGAACCTATATCGAGAATGAGATAATTCATCAATGTAATTATCATATTTTTCACAATTTTCTTCCAATAACAATATAATATAAAATATTTATTTATATTATTTATAATATTAATGATGTTATTTTATCATATAAAACATCTTATAAAATTATTTTTCTATTATATAACCTTGAATTATAAATATTGTTTTAGTATAAAAAGTTTTTTCTTGGGATGGATTAACAACTCATAGGAATGATACTATACTATCTACCCCATTTCTAAAAATACTGAATATCATGAAATTTTTAATGGTATATAATATATTAAATAGTAATTTATATTTCCAATATGTATCTTGATGCATGATATAAAAAAATAATGATCAATATTTAATAACTCATTATTATAAGAAAAATACCAGAAAAATGATCATGCCATATTCCATTCTCTCAAACCATACCCATAAATTATGTCAGATGAATATGAAATTATAAAACTCTGTGTAAAAAATTATTCCACTACCTTAAGTAATCTTATAATGATGATCATAAAATTAAAGAACTACTATCAACATCTCTTCTATGAAACCTTATTGAAAAAATCAATTTTACTAATATCTTATGATGAAAATAAACTATAAATAACTAATATATTTTAAATGAAGTATTATAATAAATGTGTATAAAAAATAATAGATATGAATATGTTTCATAAATTATTTATAAAGATTAATATGCTTATTATATATGAGATTAATGTTATTCGATAGATGTTGAGAGTAAAAAAAATTGTTTCTTTACCAATATCATTTTGAAACAAACAGTGTTCATGTTTGTACATATATTAATGTAAATATTATGTTATTATCTCCAAAAAAAGATATAGACTCTATTTCTCGAGCAATTTAAAGAGTTTAAATGGATTATTACCATTTATTCTATCTTTGGTTCACAATTTAACTGAAATAATGCTTGTTAGTATTGTGGTCATCATCTAATCTCTTTCACTATGATTCATTATCCTTGATATCTTTATTATTGACATTGGTTTATAGATTTACATATCTCTACGTATATTTTTAAGAAACAAATGTGGGTCACATATCCATTGGATTTCCAAATCAGTCGACCATATACTCGAGGTGAATCCTCGATCCCCTCTTATAAGGCACCGGCCGTAAACCTTACTTAATATTGAATTAAATGAATAATTCACATTAAGGATCTTTTCAGGTTTATAGTTTTAGAGAATTTGGACATAACTATTACATCTCAAAAGATTACAAAGTAGAAATTTTTACCAAGATTCCATTAAATAAAAACTCTTACAAAAAAAATACCAAGTTCCATGTTTTAGGTTGCATGACTTTCCCTTGATCCCATCCTTGACCCTATTCCACGTTAAGTCCTGTGAAAAACAATTCAAAAACTTGGGATGAGCATAAAAAGATCAGTAAGGGTTACACAAAGAATGAAAACAGTTAGTTTTTCAAAACAACAAGTAAACCATGTATACTTTATCAAAGTAATACTTTTCACCTTTTCGAAGTAGAAAAAACTCATCACTGAATAAAAGTTCATTACATACCCTTCTGTAACCAAAAGATTTCCATAAATCCCATATAAAGATCACATAACATATAAGGGTATCTTGGGACATAAACATACTTAAGTGAAATAACCATAAGGTCGACTTCCACATATATCACTTAATGGAATAGCCATTCGGCCAACTTCCATACATACTTAATGGAATAGCCATACGGCCGAATTCCATACCCAATGCATTGGTGGTTATAACGTAACCACCCATCCTAGTATTCACGACACCACCTGTCATATGGTTTATCACATAACCACGCGTAATATGTCCAGGTACCATTATAAACTTATAACACATAAAACCAATATAAAGGAATGATAACATTTCCACATTTCAATCACAATATATCATTTAAATATATTGACATAATAGAATCCTTTATCAAAACCATTTTCAATACCAAAATACATAAATGAGTATATGGTATTTATTTTATTTTAAAAACATTACGGCTTGTTGAGGAAGCCAAAGATCAAATAATACTCGCGGCGGTGGAAAAGGTCGTTGTCACCACGTACGTTAAAAGAAACATTCCTTTTTGTCCTTTAGTAAAACAATTCATAGAAAAAGATTCCTTTTGTATAAAAGTAAAAGTCCAAGGGGTTTATACACAGTATAAAAGAAAGTTGTGTATAAAATGAAATATGCCTCTATGAAAGGATATTGAGATGAAGTCCCTTACAAAGACGATATCCTTGGTTTAAGGATCAATAAATTACATAATTATGTGTGACAAACGAATACACCGAATATAAGTGGATATTAAGTGTAAAAGAATCAGAGGTTATTCACACATATTCATAGAATGACATATTCAAGGAGTATGAGTTTATCCCAAAGAATCAAATTTGGGTTAAGAAGTTCCCTTGCAACAATTTGACAGCCTAATGGCGTCACTACAAAATTCATAAAATGAGCTGATGAGAGATAAAAAGGGTATCTCATCACATGGAAATAAAATTTAAATCAATAAGGATATAGAAGAACATATCCCAACATAATAGTATGTGAATTAAAAGACATATCAAAAGAAGTCTTTTAAAAAGAGGAGGGTGAAAGGTTCCCTTACCGACATGGGTATCTTTCGAAACATACACCCCGTGAAAGAAGGACAATAAAACATTGATGTAAATACTCATAAATGAAAATATATTACACAATGTGTAAAATAATGGGCATTACATACACCACTAAAAGAAAATTGTGGCGAATGTAGCATAAATATCACGGGAATAAAAGTGAGATGAAAAACCCCTTACGAAAACTTGGCAGCCTAACGACGCCACTTAAAACTTCCAAAAATTGATTGATGAGATAAAATAGGGTCTCTAATAATATTAAAATAAAATGTACAGAATGAGTAATATAAAATAACATCCCCCATCATAACAAAGAGGAGCTTAAAATAAGTAACATAAAGGAGAGTACATAAAATGAAAGAGAGAGGTTAGATCTCTTACGAAAATTCGGCAGCCGAACGGCGCCACTCAAAACATCCAAAATGGATATATGAGAGATAATATGATCTCTCATCATATGAACATAAAAATTACAGTAAGAGTAATATAAAATGACATCCCAATAACAAGAAATATGAGCTTTAAAAGGAATGACATAAAAGAGTTTACTTAAAAAGAAAGAGAGGAGTAGGATCCCTTGCCTCGGGTCCGACTTGACTCGATCGTTCTTTAACATCCTGAATAATAAACTTGAGTTAATTTCAACTTACTTAATAACCTTTTTCAAGTTCATTATTACTTTTATATCTATTATTTACATGTTATAAAAATTATGTAATCATTTATGTTAATAATGTTTGTTTTGTCGATATTTAGTTCATAAGTCAAAAGTGGACTTCTTACAATTACATGTTGTTTGTGTGGTCAAAGGTTATTTATATGCAGAATGAAATTCCTGATTTGGATATCATATATATCATATATATCCATCATATACATGTATTTATAATATTACTTAATCATTCAGAGGTAAGAAATGATATGCATCGTTCATGGAGACAGTAAGCCGTACGTACGCATGAACGCTACTTTTATTTCTATGTCATATTAATGGAATTAAAACTAAATGAGAGATGTGTATATTTTTAATTACATAAATATATTCATACTTTATATTTATCATACATCATATATATCCATTATATGTACTTATAATAGTACATTACATTTGAGGATAAGAAATGAAATGCACCGTTCATGTAGACGGTAAGCCGTACGTACACATGAACGCTACTTTCATTTCTATCTCATACTTTAATGGAAAGAAAACAATAATTATATAAAGGAATATTATAATTCCAGTATAACATCATATATAATAACTTTAAATCCATCCTTTATACATCCCAAATATGGAATTAATGAATCAAATCACTTTGAGGGGGCGGTAGTCCGCACTTCCTAAAATGAAGATATCGTGTATACCCATAATGGAAGCCATAAAGTTATTCCAAAAATTAAAAATATAGAAGATTAAGTAAAACATAAAAATATTATATATCATATATACACATAGTGACATCTTAATGGCCACCTTTGAAGGTGTTATATGAGTGTTGAACAATCATCGTTTCATGAGGTAGAAATTCTCCATCCACAGAAACTGTATGTTATTTAACCATTAGATGAAGGTGTGTGTAATTTTAGCTCGAATAATTTTTATAAAAACATCCTAGTATATTTATGATACTGTAGTTGTTACAAAATACATGAATAAAAAGAGTTTAGGGGGTTGGAGAAGCAAAATAAAACAAAAGAGCACAAGTGAAGACGTTACCTTAAAATAGGGTAACTCCCATTGGTTTGAACCAAAAGGGTTTCTTGAAGAGATTACTGCCAACGTTAAGGCTTATAGGATGAGGAGAGGGATTTGGAGAGGAAAAATTATCAGAGCTTGTAGGAACCAAAGGTTTGTGAGGTGTGGGTAAGGTGGTAGAGGTGGGGGCCTTTTGTAAGAGGAGAGGAAGGGCACTCTTGGAAAAGTATAAAATTTTACTTTATTTTCAAATGGTTTTGGGATTTTAATGATACCACATTGATTTTTTTCGAGGATAAGGTGATAAGGGTTCGAAATCCACCCATAAAATAGGTTTTTGACATGTGTGGGTCCTAGAATTTGCATTATCATTCCATTTTATTTAAATCGTTAAATAATGAGGTCATCGCTGCATCATCATGATGTCGTAAAGAATTTAATTTATTTAAGGTCTAAAAATTATAAAACAAATATTATGATGTATTAAATCTTTTTAGATATCCAATGACTATTTATAGTTAAAATTCTGACTTTTATAAACACATGTAAAACTTGTTTTAGTAAAAACAAATCATGTTTGTGACATTTTTATTTTAACTTTAAATAAAAGGCATAAATGTCATTATAAAACCCAAGTGGCTCCATGGGGTACCAGAAATAAACCCATGGGTTGTCATGGTCGTCCATAACTCATCCAATAGGGTTCGGAGAAGTGTCAATATATTTTCATTTTATTATAATATCATTTTTACCTTAAATCACACTAATTACCTTTAATCGCAATTAATAAAACGTAAAAGTTACCTTTCATCAAAAATTATCTTCATCCCATTGAACCACATTTTACTTAACAATTAAAATAATTTAAATTGGATTTTTTAAATTCAAATCACAGAAGTGGTAATGTCCCATTTAAAAGAAAAATCAAATTTTGTAACCACCACTTTGTGGTTTCACTATTCATCAAAAATTGAGGTTTTTCAGAAAAATACCAAAAATTCACCCTAATCTATATTTGATATTCTGAATTAAAAATTATGTCTATATTACCAAATTAATAACATAGAATTTTCATTAATTAATTTTATAATTAATTCTGGCAGTCAGAGCTAATAGCGTGTTTTTATGAAATAATAAGTATCAAAAGATTGGCACTAGTTTAAGTCCAATTTCAAAGTGAAATTAATTCTAATGACAACTATTGGATTAAATGGTAAAAATATATTCTAATTTTACAAAAAAAAATCCATAACATAATCTAATCATATAAATAAACTAGATTAAAAAGCGGTTTTGAATTAAAATACAACATTTATCACTATTCATTAAAAAATGAACTTCATCAGAAAGATACCAAAAATTTAATCAATGTAAATTTTGATGTCCCAATTCTAAATAAGAATTTTATTTTGTCAAATATAACACATAAAATTGTCAAAAAGTGGATTTAAAAGAGGTTCGCCTTCAAAAGGTGGTTAATCGACCTTTTAAAGAATATTAGAATGCCTACGCTTAAAGTTGGATTCATTCGCATTTTTAATCCTCTAACATTTATTGTAACGAGTAAAAATATTTGACAAACATATATAATCATTTTTTAGGTAGTTCTGTTCATTCCCGCCATTACAACGGCTAGGCATTAACTACTATTTAAAATAATATTATTTTATTATTAGAGTGCAATGTAAGCTTCCCAAGAAACTCGTTGTTGCGTACTGGGTACGCCATCGAGCATAGCATCCCCTTTAATGTAACATTAATATTTTATTCAAAAATATGGATAAATATAAAAATTTAATATTCTTTATTTACCTGGGGTGTTACATCCTTCCCCCTTTTTGGGAATTGCGTCCTCGCAATTTTAAAATTGGGCTTGGAAATATCCTTGAAAGTCCCACATCGAAACAAGAGTCAGTAGAACAATCACTTTAAAATAAAGAAAGATAAGTACAGAGGTCACCCGAGTTAACCCATACTAGGATTCCATGTAGTAAAACATGGACATGGAGGAGAAAAAATAGGGTCATGTTCTGATGGAGAGTGATAGTAAACATGTCTAGGAGAATGTAAACCATTAGAAAATCACAAACATGTGATGGGTTAAACGGTATTCGATTCCCCAGTAGGAAAAGTTAACAGACAACATTTTTTTTTTGAAGTTACTTTTCATGGAGGAATTTATTTTTGAGATTAACTAAATCATAATGAAACATACTTACTTGTCATGTAGACTTTCAACTTTTACTATATTCCTTAATCAATCTCATATTTTCTCCAAAAGATGTGTATTTAGGAAGACTTGTTTGCATTAAGTGTACTATAATCAATTTATAGAGAATCACCTAATCCACAAAAGAGAACTATACACTTCCCATGTCTTTAGACTCTAACCAAAACCAAAACCAAAAAGGTTATTACATGATCAGATAATCCAGAAAAGGATAACCCTTTATAAAAAGAAAATCTATTCATAATTTCCAAAAATTGTCCAACAAAACCCAAAGTTCAACAAGGACCATTCTATAAAGAATCTGTCCATAAAATTCCTCAAAGTAAACCAAACTAAGATTGAAACCCAAATATTTGAAGAATTTAGTCACATAGTCTTCCAAGTTAAATCGTAACATTTACCTCCAAACAACATCAGTTTCTCCTAAAGTCTCTTATTGAAAAGTAATTAACCTAATCACATATCTTCCATGATAGGTTAATAAATTTCTATAGATATCCCAAAATCAACATACTCTTAATTCATAAAATCATTTAACTAAAAAGAATTAATCAAACTAACCAGGGACATCACGTAGTCCAGTGGTCGACAATAAATACCCATTGCACGTTGGTTGTGGGTTCGATTCCCGCAGCCTTGTCCGATGCGATGGGTTGTGACATGGTCTGCATGTTGTCCTTTTTCCAAAACTACATAATTCTTAAAACATTCCCCAATAAAGAGATAAAATCTTCAAAAATAACCATAATGTAATTTAACCTCAATTTTATCTCATGACTTTCACTTTCCATCATTATATATAGTAACCCATAATTACCTCGAAAGTAAGGATCATATAAACCCAAATGGTTCTTTATAACTATGTCCACAAAAGAACAGATTACTATTCTTTTAATAAAATTTCTATATATCAAACATTAGTGTTACACATACTATAAAAAGTCTTCTAATGTACCCCATCATCAAAATACACTTAATACTCTTAAGAATTTCACCATAACTCTTGAAGCCCTGATATGTTGACTTCTAACTCATTCAACATTCTTCATGATCCATTAACCATTCCTTTCCAACTTATTCTGAAATACTTCTTTCCTACAAACAATATCATGAATCATATCCTAAGATTCCAAAATAGAAAAGAAAAGTTAAGAAATAATCCATACCTTTGATTGGTCATTGTCAGTTTCTTCATCCTCAATCGGAATGGAATTAGGTATTTGTAAATGAGTATCTGTATGATCCTGGTGATCCTATTCACGAAACTTCTTCATAGGACATGTGTTTGCATAATGACCATGCACACCACATTTAAAACATTAAATTGATCCCTCAGAAATAACTTCTTTCCCTTTCCTCATGACAACTAGATGCTTCCTTTTTCCATGGAAGGTTCTTTCTTTATGACCTTAATTTCCACATCTTTAACATATTTCTATCCCTTTGAAACATTTTCCTAGGTGTTTATTTCCACATCTATGACACATAGGTTTTTTAACACACTTACCTTTATGATTATTGCCTGTAGTTCTGTAGGGATTTGTTTCCCCCATATATGATGCCTTATAGAAATAACCAAGGTTTAGGTGGTCAATCATGACTCTAGATAGTTGGTTGAGGATAAGCACAAGAGTTCTCTTTGGAGCTCCCATATCATTCAGTTGCTCACTCAGAAAACTGTCACAATTTCCTTCACATCCACCGTTACTTTGGTGCCTGCTAGATCCAGCCATTTACTAAAACCAAAAAGGTCATTTTGAGTATATCAACAAAACCATCATGTACTAAAGAGGAAGATAAACACTAAGATATACTTACTCATTCACTTTATCTAAAACTAGGACTGTTTATGAAATCCTAACCATTATGGTCATGTCACTTATGCTTAAAGAATACCCTAACCTCTAAATTTATCTAAACCGGCCTCTGATACCAACTATAAGGCCCCGACCTTAAACCTTACATACTATTGAATTAAATGAATAATTCTCATTGAGGATCTTTTCATGTTTAGAGTTTTAGAGAATTAGGACAAAACTATTACATCTAAAAATATTACAAAGTAGAAACATTTACTAAGTTTCCGTAAAATAATAACTCTTAAAAAGAAACATGTCCAGTTCCATGTTTTAGGTTGCATGAATTTCCCTTGATCTCATCCTTGACCCTATTCCACGTTAAGTCCGGTGAAAAAAATTTCAAAAACTTGGGATGAGCATAAAACGATCAGTAAGGGATACACAAAGAATGAAAACTGTTAGTTTTTCAAAACAACAAGTAAACCATGTATACTTTATCAAAGTAATACTTTTCACCTTTTCAAAGTAGTAAAAACTCTTCACTGAATAAAAGTTCATTACTTACCCTTTTGTAACCAAAAGATTACCATAAAACCCATCTAAAGATCACATAAAATATAAATGTAACTTGGGACATAAACATACTTAAGTGGAATAACCATAAGGTCGACTTCTACACATATCACTTAATGGAATAGCCATTCGGACAACTTCCATACATACTTAATGGAATAGCCATACGGCCGACTTCCATACCCAATGCATTGGAGGTTATAACGTAACCACCCATCCTGCTATTCACAGCACCACCCGTCATATGGTTTATCATGTAACCACCCGTAATATGTCCAAGTACCATTATAAAATTATAACACATAAAACCAATATAAAGGAATGATAACATTTCCACATTCAATCACAATATATCATTTAAATATATTGACATAATAGAATACTTTATCAAAACCATATTCAATAACAAAATACATAAAAGTTTATATGGTATTTATTTTATTTTAAAAACATTACGGCTTTTTGAGGAAGCCAAAGATCAAATAATACTTGCGGCGGCGGAAAAGGTCTTTTTCACCACGTACGTTAAAAGAAGCATTCCTTTTTTTCATTTAGTAAAACTCTTCGTAGAAAAAGATTCCTTTTGTATAAAAGTAAAAGTCCAAGGGGTTTATACACCATATAAAAGAAGGTTGTGTATAAAATGAAATATGCCTCCATGAAAGGAGATTGAGATGAAGTCCCTTACAAAGACGGTATCCTTGGTTTAAGGATAAATAAAAAACATAATTATGTGTGACAGATGAATACACCAAATATAAGTGGATATTAAGTGTAAAAAATCAGAGGTTATTCACACATATTCACAGAACGACATATTCAAGGAGTATAATTTTATCCCAAAGAATCAAATTTGGGTTAAGAAGTTCCCTTGCAAATATTTGACAGCCTAATGGCGTCACTACAAAATTTAGAAAATGCGTTGATGAGAGATAAAAAGGTTATACCATCACATGGAAATAAAAATTAAATCAATAAGGATATAGATGAAAATATCCCAACATAATAGTATGTGAATTAAAAGACATAACAAAAGAAGTCTTTTAAAAAGAGGAGGGTGAAATGTTCCCTTGCCGACATGGGTATCTTTCAAAACATACACCCCTTGAAAGAAGGACAATACAACATTGATGTAAATACTCATAAATGAAAGTATATTACACAATGAGTAAAATAATGGGCAGTACATACACCACTCAAAGTAAATTTTGACAAATGTAGAATAAATCTCACGGGAATAAAAGTGAGATGAAAAATCCCTTACCAAAACTCGGCAGCCTAACGACACCACTTAAAACTTTCAAAAATGGATTGATGAGATCAAATAGGGTCTCTTCATATTAAAATAAAATGTACAGAAAGAGGAATATAAAATAAAATCCCCCATCATAACAAAGATGATCTTAAAAGAAGTAACATAAAGGAGAGTACTTAAAAGGAAAGAGAGAGGTTAGATCTCTTACGAAAATTCGGCAGCATAACGGCGCCACTCAAAACATCCAAAATGGATTGATGAGAGAGAATAGGGTCTCTAATCATATGAACATAAAAATTACAGAAAGATTAATATAAAATAAAATCCCAATGACAAGAAATATGGGCTTTAAAATGAATGACATAAAAGAGTGTACTTAAAAAGAAAGAGAGGAGTATGATCCCTTACCTCGAGTCTTAATTGACTTGATCGTTCTTTAACGTCCTGAATAATAAACATGAGTAAATTTCTACTTACTTAGGAACCTTTTTCAAGTTAATTATTCCTTTTATATCAATTATTGACATGTTATTAACATTATGTAAACATTTAAGTTAATAATGTTTGTTTTGTCGATATTTCGTTCTTAAGTCAAAAGTGGACTTCTTACAATTACAAGTTGTTCGTCTTTTCAAGGGTTCTTTATATCCAGAATGGCATTCCTGATTTGGATATCATATATATCATATATATCCAGAATATAAATGTATTTATAATATTACATAATCATTTAGAGATAAGAAATGAAATGCATCGTTAATGGAGACGGTAAGCCGTACGTACGCATGAACGCTACTTTCATTTCTATGTCATATTAATGGAATTTGAACTAAATGAGAAATGTGTATATTTTTAATTACAGAATTATATTCATCCTTTATATTTATCATAAATCATATATATCCATTATATGTACTTATAATAGTACATTACATTTGAGGATAAGAAATGAAATGCACCGTTCATGGAGACGGTAATCCGTACGTACGCATGAACGCTACTTTCATTTCTATCTCATACTTTAATGGAAAGAAAACAATAATGATATAAAGGTATATTATAATTCCAGTATAAAATCATATATAATAACTTTAAATCCATCTTTTATACATCCCACATATGGAATTGACGAATCAAATCACTTTGAGGGGGCGGTAGTCCGCACTTCCTAAAATGAAGATATCGTGTATACTCATAATGGAATCCATAATGGTATGCCACAAATGAAAAATATAGAAGCTTAAGTAAAACATAAAAATATTATATATCATATATAAACATAGTGACACCTTTATGTCCACCTTTGAAGGTGTTATGTGAGTGTTGAACAATCATCATTTCGTGAGGCAGAAATTCTCCATCCACAAAAACTGTATGTTATTTAACCATTAGATGAAGGTGTGTGTAAGTGTAGCTAGAATAATTTTTATAAACACATCCTAGTATATTGAAGATAATGGAGTTGTTTCAAAAGAAATGAATAAAAAGAGTTTAGGTGGTTGGAGAAGCAAAATAAAACAAAAGAGCACAAGTGAAGACGTTACCTTAAAATTGGGTAACTCCCTTTGGTTTGAACCAAAAGGGATTCTTGAAGAGATTCCTGCCTAAGTTAAGGCTTCTACGATTAGGAGAGGGATGTGGAGAGACAAAATGATCAGATCTTGGCCGAAAAAAATGTTTGAGAGGTGTGGGTAAGGTGGTAGAGGTGGGGGCCTTTTATAAGAGGAGAGGAGGGGCACTCTTGGAAAAGTATAAAATGTTACATTATTTTCAAATGGTTTTTGGATTTTAATGGTCCCACATTGATTTGTTTCAAGTATAAGGTGATAAGGGTTAGAAATCCACCCATACAATAGGTTTTTGACATGTGTGGGTCCATGATTTATCATTATCTTTCCATTTTATTTAAATCGTTAAATAATGAGGTCATTGTTTCATGATCATGATGTCATAAAGAATTTAATTTTTTCAAGGTCTGAAGATTATAAAAAAAATACTATGATGTAGGAAATATTTTTCGCTTTACAATTATTATTTATAGTTAAAATTATGACTTGAATAACAACATGTAAAAATTGTTTTAGTAAAAACAAATCATGTTTGTGACATTTTTATTTAAACTTTAAATAAAAGGCATAAATGTCATTATCTAACCAAAGTGGCTCCATGGAGTACCAAAAATCGATCCATGGGTTGTCTTGGTCGTCCATAACTCATAAAATAGGGTTAGGAAAAGTTTCAATATATTTTCATTTTATTATAATATCATTTTTACCTTAAATCACACTAATTACCTTTAATCGTGATTAATAAAACATAAAAGTTACTTTAATCATAAATTATTTTCATCCCATTGAAACACATTTTACTTAAAAATTAAAATCATTTAAATTGGATTTTTTAAATTCAAATCACAGAAGTGGTAAATTCCCATTTAAACGAAAAATCAAATTTTGTAACCACCACTTTGTGGTTTCACTATTCATCAAAAATTGATGTTTTTCAGAAAAATACCAAAAATTCACCCTAATCTATATTTGATATTCCGAATTAAAAAATGTTGTATATTTTACCGAATTCATAACATAGAAGTTTCATTGATTTATTTTATAATTAATTCCCTCAGTCAGAGAAAATAGCATGTTTTTATGAAACAATAAGTATCAAAAGATTGACACTAGTTTAAGTCCAATTTGAAAGTGAAATTAATTCCAATGACCACTATTGGATTAAATGGTAAAAATATATTCTAATTTTACCAAAAAAAATCTAATATATAATCTAATCATATAAATAAACAAGATTAAAAAGAGGTTTTGAATTAAAATACAACATTTTTCTCTATTCATTAAAAAAATGAACTTTATCAGAAAGATACCAAAAATTTAAACAAAGTAAATTTTGATGTCATGATTCTAAATAAGAATTTTATTTTGTCAAATATAACACATAAAATTGTCAAAAAGTGGATTTAAAAGTGGTTCGCCTTCAAAAGGCGGTTAATCGACCTTTTAAAGAATATTAGAATGTCTACGCTTAAAATTGGATTCATTCACATTTTTAATCTGCTAACATTTATTGTAAAGAGTAAAAATATTTGAAAAACATATATAATCATTTTGTAGGTAGTTCTGTTCATTCCCGCCATTACAACGGCTAGGCGTTAACTACTATTTAAAATAATATTATTTTATTATTAGAGTTCAACGTAAGCTTCCCAAGGAACTTGTTGTTGCATATTGGGTACGCCATCGAGCATAGCATCCCCATTAAAGTAATATTAATATTTTATTCACAAATATGGATAAATATAAAAATTTCATATTCTTTATTTACCTGGGGTGTTACACCTTTAGCTGACGGCAAGAGTTAAGGGTTTCGAAAACATCTATTGTGGATATTTTCTCCCTAAAAAAATTGTAAAAATTAATAAAGAAAAATAAAAAAATCCAAAAGACATAATAATATATAAATAAATAAAATAAAGTTATAAATATATAATAGAATCTAAAAGAAGCAAAAAATATGACTAAAGAGGATGAATAAACTCGAGCCTACTAGCTCTATAAAATGAAGGTCCGGTAAACAACACTATGAGAAACACGAGTAAACTACATGATCTTAATTAGAGATACTACTGGAAGAGGGTGAAAAAAATACCAAAATGAAATAAAATACCTAAAAAGAGTACAGAAAACATGAATACTACATACCCACCAGCAAAAGTATGTAGAGTCTGTTCCAGAGCTATTAGGATACCACCTTGAGTGAATTAAACTTCTCTTATTTAAAAAACCAATTACACTATTTTGAAATAAAATAATGGAATAATAGGTTTTTATTTTCACTTTAAATCATATGATAAAATCTTGTTTAAATCATGTATTTCCTCAAAAACCCTTTTTTTAAACTCGTTCCTGAAATTGGTACTATTTTGAAACAAATCCTTTTACAAGGAAAACCAATATTTTTTCCTTTGAAAATAATTTTTTTTTAAAATAATCCCTCACATGGTGTAAAATGTTTCAAAGGCTTGGTAATATGAATCCCATTTTTAAAACCACTTTCCGTAATTCATTTAAAAAATACACAAAAACCCAAATCTAGGTAAACTAGAAAATAAAAGAAAATAAACCAGAAGAAATATGATAAATAAATTGATTGGATAACACTATCCCAAAATACGGATAAACCTAACGAGAATCAAAGCATTGGAACATGTTTATACATTAAATAATTTATACATTGGCCAATATATTTAAACCAAAGGAATAGTCATATATACATAGCTTTAGGAAAACCCCATGAGGACTAACCAGACAATGCAATGGAAGAAAAAATTCCCATAACTACTAGTATTTTAACATTATGATCTATCCAAAATATATATATGATGTGTCCTTAGTGACATTCCATAAACCTAGTTGTTACATAGAACTAATGGGGGTATAGTTAGTGCTTAATCATAATTAGCTGAAAATGTCCAACTACCTCCCACATAGTAACAGCAGTGTCCCCATGGAATAATAAATAGTGGTGGGCCATGACAAAAAAATTTCCATCATATGAAAACAGAAAAATTTATAGTAATAACACAACAATCACCTCCATCATACCTTATACTTCCCCTACAATGATCTCCGACACAAAATAACAACATGGATCACATATCCCTGAATCCATAAAATGGATTAAATATTATCATTCACTACAAAAGGGGATCAATGGTGGAAAATATGATATCACATCATAGAGTTAAAACTAGTCCTTATCTTTTATACATATTTTATATACGCTTGGAAGTAAATTTTTTTAAAAATTGGAATTCAATTACAATTCCAAATGAAATAATAAACAACAATAATCACAACCACAAAATAAAATTGAAACCACAACTCACATAATAAAACTAAATCACCCTTAAATAAATTAAATCCCTCTTGTAACATAAAAATGAATCCCACTTAGATTTTTTTTCATGAAATAATCTAAAATGTTGGATTTTTTTATAAAATGAAACCCTGATATTTTATCTAACATTGGATGTTAATAAAATACCATTTCTAATTAAAATAATATTTCAATCCTATAATTCCACACACATTCAAAATGAAAATCAATGATTTTTAATGATTTTTCTTCTAGATAACCTAAAATAGTTCACATGAATTTTATGTATCCAAAACCTGAATTTAGAAACACATGAAATAATGGGACTATTGAATAAAAGAAAGTGGAATAGATTCACCTATCTCAATTGGATGAACCTTGTTAACTTAGAGAAAATCCACATAAAAGGAACTTATACTAAAAATAATAACCCATAAAAACCAATATAACCAAATACAAACAAACATGACAATGTAAATGATATATGTATGGAAACTAGGTCTATAAGAAAATTGTTAAATATATATAAAACATGAGGAAGATAATATATCTTCTCATACCTATTTATTCATATAAGGAACTACCAAGAAACCACATGAAATTCATGAAGGAGGAGATTTAAAGGACGAAGAAACCCCATAGGAGGAGTTTGGGTCATGAGAGTTGAATGTGGGTGTCTTGTAGTATAATAAAAAATTTAAAATATAATTTGAATAAAAAAATTCCCCAACAAGGGAATTTCGTACAGTTTCCTCACATAATTAACCAAACCATGCGCATATTGTGTGTCTTCTAAAGTCTCAAACCACAAGAATACATAATTTATCTCACCCAGTTTCTTTAATTTCATGTCGATCATGCATCAACAACTACTTCACTTGAACAAGGTGCTTAGTTCCCCAAATGGATCACACACAATTTGAATATGTTGTGCTGTAATCATGAACCCTATGAAAAGTATCAAAATATGCAAATTTAAACATGGAACACCAATGAACCCAATGGAAAATACCCCAATAGGAGATATCTAAGAAAATGACATTGCATGGTGTAAAAAATTAACACTATTTCACTTTCGTTCCCCATAAAGTACCCAAAACATGAGACACGTGGGAAAACCACAAAAATCATCGCCTTAGTGAGGACACGATTACCATCAACCTCCCATGCCTCAAAACCATGGACCAAGACATTATATAAATTATTAATATTTTATAAAAGGGAAAAATACAAGGAAACCAGACATAATTATCTTTATTTATTAGAACCAATCTAAAATGGGTGATAAACTAATATTCTCTTCTCACAAAATATGATAATGTCACCCTGAAACAACTTACCAAAATGTCCTAATGGAAACTGAAAAGCTCCATCCACCAATAAAAATCAAAAAAAAAATTGAAAGTATGAACATGAGATCTTAACTAACTAAAAGAACAAAAAATAGGCAACTTAATTACCAGGCATCCAAAAAACCAACAATCACAAGAATTAATGTCTTGACTCACTCTGAAAAAATAATGTTCTGGCCTAAGGTTCACAACCAACATAAAATAGTGATTATATTAAACTGCCTTATAAAAAAATCCATGTTAATATAGATTAATACATAAAACATAGTGGAATGCCTAGCCGAACCAAAAATGATACCATTCCTTGAAGTATCCATGAATTCACCCAATGTCCCACCAATGTACAAGCCAATGAATAGAAAGAAACCCACAATTTAAACTGTATAAGAGAAACATGAAAATGAAATGAGTCACATTAATCCCAAAAGATATGAAGGTAGGATAAAAATATATCTTAATATATTTCACAAGAAGGAATATAAGAATACAACATAAGGGAAGATCTCCCAATAAAAAATAATGATGAAAAATAGTAATTACCCAAAAAATACCCAACTCTTAACTGTCAAATGGAATTGAAAAAATAGAACACCATTGAAAGTATTGAGAGAATTCTAAGTGTTATTCATCTAATATCCTAAAACCTCACAAATCCTACAAATATAATCAATATAGTCCCATATATTATAGGTATTTAAAGCTAAAATAATTGATGCTTGAACAGGCCTGGACATCCTACAATGGAAACACACAAAAGGATTACACATTTCTAAAAGAAGAACAATAAGTTGAGAATATGGATTCCCATAATTTTCACCATTCTATTTCCATTTATCTCTATCTAGATCTTATTTACATGATCCATTAGAAAACTAAAAATAAATTTCTGAATGTCTCCCTTCCAAGATCCCCTTGACTTTGATGGATTTTTAAACTTCTACCTCATAGGTAGCTAGGCCCAACTACATCGATCTTGAAAACTTCTATAGATGTGTGAATTTAGAAAATAACTATTCCATATTAGAATCATAAAAAAAAATTATAGATAAAGGAAATATAATAGTGAAATGATAACCATATTCTCTCATTGACTGATCACTATAGATAATACCCACGAACTCCATTTACATGTGGAATATGATTTACTTGGGATTAAACCCCTCAACGAAGGAAGCGTTGAATGAACCCAAATTGAGAGTCTCAAATTTTATTAATTAACTTTGTGATTACAATATCCCATATCCAAACCTTCAATTAATGTAAAATCATACCTCACCCTAGAGGTCTTTATAGCCTTTAACAAGTCAAAAATAGCTACGTCTTTTTTCTCAACAATAAATCACATAATGGGATTCTTAGTCACATAAAAAAATGCAGAGTAATGTTTTAGAAAAAATGATTAATAATCCGTGATCTAGAAAAATAATGGATCAAACCCTCCATCAGGAGTCTAGGTAGAGTAATATAATATATAGACAACTTTTCGAACACATGGACAACTACATATGAATTCCCCACCTGAATGTGTGATTCCCTTTTGGGGGACTCCTTCAATAACATTAGGAAACAAATACAATTGTTTAATTAAAACACAATAAATTTTCTCAATAAATTTAGAAAAAAACTACAAATGAAAAATATTAATAAGGTTAAAAAGAACCTCTAAACTACAACCCAAGGGAACCACATCCTCAAATAAAACAAAACAGGATCACATGTCCCATATCAAAACCTTTTGAAAAATTCTTCCAATAAGCCCAATGCATTTTGAAATTGAAATAACCTTGAAAGTAAATTTAACATGGTTTCATAAATTTTTAAAAGAAAACCTAAACTCACCCATAAAATTATAGAGATTCTTTCATTTCAAAACATCCAAATTATTTCTTTTAAAGACAACACAACAAAAAAAATCATTATAAGGTTCAAAATATTTTTAACGAAGAAAACTATGTAACCAAAATTAGGCCTACAAATTTATAGAAGAATAAATATGAAAAATTTATTTTCAATGAAATTAAACTCCCATAATGAATCACTTAAACACCTAGAATGAATCCCAAACACTCCAGAAGGAATGAAACAAACTAATTAGGTAAAATAACAAAATATTGCAATATTTATCCCTGTGAACTATTTGTCCACATGGTGTTATAGATCATGTGTCAACCATTTGAGTGCTATTGGATGTTTTTCAAGAATAGTATGTATGAGCGTCACATAGTTTTACAGACTGTGTGCCTTGACCATGTGCACCCAAAAATCCTTTCAATTATCACTCTAAAAGGAGTAATTTCTTAATATGTCTCCAAGAACCCCCTAAAACATAGTGAAATGGAAATCCATACTAAATCACCTCAAAAAACAAACTATAACCTAAAAAACATGAGAAACTCACTGAAAACTCATGGAAACTGGATATCTGATGCAAAAAAGTACTGGCAAAGAACAATCTTGGAACTACCTCCAGGGTTTTGAATGTCCTGTATTTTTTCTAGCATTAAACCCCAATTATCAAGAAGACGAGTCTTAAGAACCTAGAACCATTATATAAATATTCAATACTTATCACAAATATACGTGATCGATTACTATAAAAGTTTATTTTAATTGGAGACTATATATGTAATCAAAATATTTATTGAAAGATCTTTAAAATTTACCACAATGACTTTATTTTTAATAACCTTCTATGAGAATCCCAGTTAAATACTTCCACCAAAAATTAGGAAGGGATATATAATAATTATTGTTCATTAATTCCTAGTAAAGGTAAACATGTGATATTTAAATCCTAAGAGAGTACAATATGATCACAATGATTTGATGAAATAAATATGTTCTTATTCGAAACAAAAATGATTCATACCCATATAATCATAGATCATAATGAATAATTTATGTTCATAGAAAAATAATTATTAATATGGGTTTGAAGTAATTAATCATCATTTACGATTCATTTCATATCATGATAAATCATAGTCTTGCAAAAATATCTATTTTCAATCATTTCCATTCATAATGTTGTGTGTTTAGTTGGAAGTGATCATACACTCACATTAAAATGAGAAAATAGCCACTTGAAATCATTTCCACCCATAATTATGTGATCAAATGATGGATCAATGATACCCACACATTGGAATTTTAACATGTCCATTTATAATCATGTCCATAAATAATATTGCAAACATATCTTTAAAAATCATACTCACACATTAAACTATGAAAAAATATATTGCCAATCATATCCATATATATAATCATAATTACAGGATTAATAAATATTAAATTTTTTAAATAATTGGATTGAAATAACCTAACCAAATATCATATAATTATAATCAATTATTATGTGTCCCAAAAGTTGAAGAAAACAATTTTCACATTTGATCATGTATTGACCTTGGAACAAAATGGGTTTAATAAATATTTCATCATCAAAATTAATAACCATCCATAGAAATAATAATGATTATATCAATGGATCAGGTCCCTAGTGAATCCTATGTAACATCAAAAATTCTTCTGATTGTTGAAAATACACTTAAATGATCAAATTAACATTTAATGAGGAAAATACCATTTTCATTTTGACATCATATATTTAAATTCTAAAAATATCTAGAATATTTAGAAAAATATTTCTTAAAATATAACCATTGGAATATTTAAATTAAAATAAAAATTAAATAGTATTCCTTATGTCTAGAAAATCCATTTGGAAATTTTAAGTTTAAAAACGTTCCCGTTCACACATTTGGTAAAAACTACCTCATTCAGAAAATAAAAATAATATTAATTTTAAAATTATTATATAAAATAAATTTTGTGTAATATTTACATAAATAAATCATTAAATTATATTAAAAAATTCATGAAAAAATTTTGTGAAAATATGGGCATGGAATAAAAATAATCATTACTTAAGAGATAATAATGATTGTTTTTATTAAAAAAATATTCCTGAACATTGAAAAAGACAAAGAGAGGAAAATGATACCTTTAACCTATATTTCCAGAAAAAATATACGATATAGGATATTACTTGTTATATATGTATCACATAACTTTTCTCAATGGAATTTCAATTATAGGAAATCCTGATTTATATGAGATTGTAACATAAATCTATTACCAATAGAAAAGCCATCAGAGGATAACCCTCTGACCATTTGTTAAAAAAGAGAAATAAAACTGGTTTCAGGGTTTCCGATACCCAGTACAAAACATCCCCGCGCCATACATTTCAAAACAACTTTCAAATTTCCAACTCAAAAAACCATCCAGTTGTCCTCGATCAGCATGCCATCACCGCACACCTTTCCATGCCTCCTCGGGCCGCTCACATCTCGAAACTCACCCAGCCATCAAACTCATCAGCTTCACCGTCACCAACCAGACTGCTCATCGTCGGCGAGACCCACCACCAGAGAAGATAACCGGAAACTTCAACGACATCCACTTCATCAAGATCCATCACCAACCACGGAAACATCATCACCTTGCCATCATCGACCATCCATCACAGAAACCAGAAACAAAGAAAACCCAAACACCATAAACAACCATCACCGATACAGCCAACACTGCCGCTGTCATCATCGTCTGAACTTCACCGAGCAATCCTTGAGCAGATCGACCACAAAAGCGGGAGGAGAAAACAAACAAACACTGAAAATCAAAACAGACCGCGCGAGGAGCACCTTCGGCAGTCGAATCCCACCCCTCAAAACGCCGGAAAGAAGTACCACCGTCGCGCAACGCAAGTCAAGGGGATCCCCAGAGCAGATTCATCCACAACATTTCAACAAAAAACTAGAAACCGGAAGAGCACGCGAGCAACAAAAAACAAATCAAAACACAAACCAGCGCATGGATCCCGTCGCCGCCTTCAAAAACTCAGATACCGCATCAGACCACCCAGCGAACACACCAACGACGAGGTTGCAACCCTCAATCGCGACAACTGGAAACCGACCACGGAGCCAACATCGTGCCGCCGCAAGAAGCCCTATCCAGCGAAGGGGAGTGAGGCGGGAGGCAAGCCAACATCGATGAGGAAAGCCGATGAAGACGGATCCACGAGGTCGCACGACATCACCGCGAGAGAGAGAGAGACGCCGCAAGCCCGTCGATCATCGCCGAGGTGGTGAGCCGAGCCGATCCGAGGTGATGGGCGGCAGCGACAGGGAGAGAGACCTAGGGTTAGCGCCCCTTACGGGCTCATCACTCCATAGATTTCCAATCATAAATCTATTACCACTTTTGTATATTTTGATTCATTACACTACGAAAGGATAAAATTAAATGAAACATTAAACACCAGGAACATAAATTTATCCATGAAATATAATATAATATTGGAATTATATAAATGAAAATATAGAAACAAGTGGTGATAATGTCATATGTCTCTCAAAATACAGGAGTGAGATAAGATACCCTAACCTAAAGTTTCATATTTCTTCATATGTGTTTGAAAATACTATTAAATAAATATATATTTATTATAAACATATTAAAAAACCATAATCACATATATCATACCCTGAAACATTTAATAATAACAACTTATCACCATATTATAAATAATTATTCATTAAAACCACTGTTTTGGGTGATAACTGGTTTGATTTTATGCATGTTTCAGTTCAAGAATATTACTAAATATATATATATCATGGTTTCATTATAAGAATAATGTTATTAGTGGAATAATTATCATATTTATTCATTATATATTTTATCATAATCATTCATATAAATATATTATGAGAGATGAATGACATCGCTTCTTGGAGATGGTAGTCCATAGTTACGCATACGTGTTGTTTTGGATTGTTTAAGGATGAAAAAAGGTAAACAATGACTCACAATTACAAAATAATTATTATATCCTATATATCATGTATAATCATTAAATATAAAATAATTACATTCCATTTAAATTTTAAATAAAAAATAATCACATCTCTTCATGGTTGTGGTAGTCCACATGCATGTACGAGGGAAATTATCATTTTTGAATAGATGTCAATATAGGTAGGTAAATAAGTTATTATAACTATATAAGTATAAATATTTCATAAATATTATATATAAACATTAAATCAACCAAAATAATGAACCATTAAATTTGGGGATGGAAAATTTATCTTATCACTATGTAGAGGCGGTAACACACACATACTAATGGGTGATACATTCATTTACCATTTGAAAGAAAAATAGATGGATAAAGGTTATTAAATAAAAATAATAAAATATTATTATATATTAAATTTTTATAATATATAGTAATTTTTATTATATAATTAAAGGAGGTAAATGAATAAGTAAAATAAAATTGGCATTTTAAATGATTACCACCTCTTTTAGGGACCTCCAATAGACATCTTCTAGGGTACCCTTGGGATGGTCTTTTAAGGACATTAAAACCTCCAAAACATAGATAATGAGGCTTAGAAGATGTTTTTATGGGTGTATTCATCTAACTGGGTTATAATGTTGTTAATAATAAAGGATATTTATATTCATTTTATATTAATGGAAATTATAAAGGTTTAATTACATAAAATTTTTCAAAAAAAGAACATTATTATCATGTGAAAGTGGCCCCATGTGGAGAAAAAGTCAATGAAAGTATAGTTAATGTTTGAAATTGAATCATAAAATAAAATTTTGAGTGGTTTATGCAAAAATCTATACATTTTATTTGAGATTCACCTCTTTCTAAACCTATTTTTACATTAACCACAATACAAAAATTTTCAATACTACAGGGTTAGAAAATTTGTATATAATGTTTCAATTTTCACTATATTATTCAATTTATGACACATTACCATATCCCATCCCTTTTAAATATATAAATATTTTTGTGATTTTGATAAAAATTGAAAAAATTTTATTTAATACAAAATACCAAAAATATATTTATAAGAACTATTCACATAGTTTAACATTAAAGTAATCAAGAGTGGTATGAAATTTGAATATAATACATTTAACTAACAAATATAAATTACAATTAACCATAAAATTCATGTGAAAATTTAATAACCAGACTATTTCTGGAGTTGTATTACATTCGGTTACAAGTACTTTTTTCCATGTGATGAGTACTTTACAACTGTTTATTACCTTAGGGTAATTTTTTGTGGAAATTTGAGAAAATAGAAGGAATAGGGAAGCGAAGAGTTGGTGAACGGTTTGCCCTAATCGTGTACCCCATCAAAACAAACCATGAATCCATAAATATAGGGGAACTGTATGGTTAAAACATAGTTTGTCAAACCATGAACCCATATAGGTGTAACATTCACCCCTATAAATATGAACATAGTTTATGGGCACGGTTAGGGGAAACCGTGCTACCTATCTGAGTAAGCCATGATGAACTTTTTAAATCACCCAAAAATTATATTTTTAATTACCCGAACCCCCATTTTAATCACTAATCATCCCCACTTGAATGATTATTATTTATCATGATTTTGGAGCCATCCATATAGATTCCAATCCCTATCATCATCCTTTATTCATGATTGGAATCCAAAATTGAAGATCCACAACATTTTGGGTAAGAGAATCATATCCATAGTAGTTTCCCTTTCATCATTCTATCCCAATATTATTCTTTTGGAGAATGTTCTACTTAATTGGGGATTGATCTATATCTATTATTTGTGGATCTAAATATATGATTATATATCTAGATTTTATAAGGAATGTCTTTGTTTATTTGATATTGATTTTGGTTTTTGATCTGGATCTCATTCTATTTCATTGTGCCACTCAAATTTTTAGTTTTTCCATTGGGCAATCATTCCTTAGTAAAATTGATGTAGGTGGTCTAATATTTAAATACAGTAGGCATGATTTTGATTATGTTTACAAATATTGTTTAATTTCTAGAGTTCTTTATCCAATGTATTTCTTAATAGAATAAATTAATTTGGAAAATTAATTAATGACGAAATTATGAAATATTGGGATGTGGGGTTAATAAATTATGGAATAAATTATGAGATATTGGGATTATAATATTATTTAATAAATTGTGGAATTATGTATAACATATATAGAACTATTAATTGAATAATTAATTGATGGGTTAATGATAAGGTATTGAGATATATATTTGAGATAATTAGATGTTAAATTAATTATGGGTTAATGACTAATTAATTTTTATGTTAATTACCATGATTTCTGTGCTTAATGATTTAGGGAATGAACTAAGGGAAATTATGTGATGGATAATTGGTGAATTAGTAAGGAAATAAATGTGGATAATTAATTTTTTAATTAATTATATGAATTAATGAATGATACCTAGGTCATTCATATGTGAATTGAATTAATGAATCATTACATGGTCATTTATATGTGAATAGAATTAATGAATGATTACATGTTTTATTATATGTGAATATAATTAATGAATTGTAACATATTAATTCATATTTGAGTTGAATTCATTAATAGTAATAATATAATTCTAATATATGATATTCTTTGTAATTATATTAGACTCCGGCATAGGTCGAAGCAGGTATTTAGATACAGGTGTCAATGCGAACCTAGAGGATTATGTTTTTAAATTAATAATAATTGATAATGTAACAAATATATAGTTATGAATTATACATTTTATTTATAAAAATATGTACACAGTTTAGTTTTTGGATATTTTTCTTAGACACCCTTGGTAGTGGACTAATAATATGTACTCACACCCTACTCGTGCTTCTTTATCAGTACCTGAATAGATTTTATGGTTTTATGAGAGTTTAATGGAAAAGGACATGTGCTAGATTTATTATTTATGGATTGGGCATAAATTAGGTAACCATATATTGTTTGGGACCCACTTGGTATTTTTTGGTTTCCTAACAGTCAAGTTTCATCTATATACAGTGACCATACATTATCATGACATGTTTACTGTTCAGTATTGATATTTTATTTCCAGTTTTGGGTCATCTTGTGATATTGGTAATGTTCTTGTTGTTTTTATATGTTATTCATTTAATGATTATTATTTTCTAATGGTGTTTTACTAACATTAAAAATGATATAGTCTCCCCATGATCGATATTTAACCCTTGATACTAGTCGACAACCTCTATAATTTTGGGAGGTATGAGAGAGGTTATGTGATCAACCATCTTAGTGAACCAGTGCGTACAATCAAGGCTAGGACATTAAAAAGTGGTATCAAATCCCAATGTTCTTTTATTTTCTTTTATATTTAAATTTATAGGAGGTATAAAGGATACTAGATAGAGTGAGGACATTGTTATGGGATCATGTATGAGTGTTTGAAAACCATGCATTGGGGGAAACCCAAGTACCTATTGTGGGATTTCTGTTATTGATGTGTATTGTTATAGATAAATATTATTTTACATTGGGTGACACAATGGTTTTGTGATTTGATTATTGATGTTGTGATTTTGTGATATTTTACTCATAGCCTCCAATGGGATGAGATTTGAGTATTCCTTCACAATTATATGAACTCAGTGTTATTATGACATGCATCATTTTACGAATGAATGGGTAAACTATTTAAGGTGTATTTATTGAACTTGAACTATTTTTTATTTCTTGTAATGTTGAAAAGAAAATGAAACATGACATGAAATTTAGGAACATCATAAATTGATCCATGATGAGAATAAATGGTTTTCTACTTGATAAAAATGATTAGAAAATAATAATTCCATTTGATAACAAGGACCTAGGTGTGAAATAGTTAAGGGTTGTGATACCACATAAGTTGTGACTTCATGATGAGGTTTTAGAAAAAAAAAATTTGAATTATTGTGATTTTACTCTTATATAAGTGTGATAAAGTTTAGTTATGATTCATAAATGTGTGTTGTTCATTATAGGGACATTCCTCCCAGATGTCGCTTATTGAGTGGGTGAAAAGAGGATATGGATGGAGATGATCTACCTATAGTTGAAGCTGACACACCTGTAGTGTCAGGTGAGGAATTAGTGGTGATGTTTGGAGTAAAATTTTCCTTGTCTACACAACTTAATGGAAGATACCCATGGAAGGAAGAGAAGAGCATGTCATAACTGAAATACAATTTTTAGATGAAGCACCCTCCAAATTTTATATGAGAGTTTAGAAATGAGTGAGAAGAGTTATTGGTGGCTTTCATCAAGATGATACTTGAAAATATTGAGAATCTTACTATGAGGAGGGTGAAGTTGGTCGGTTATCTACTATGAGGATCATTGAAGCGCTTGTGGGTCATTCAACCATTTGAGGGACATGATTATTGTATTTTATAGGAGGAATTCCTGGAGATATTCAAGGATAAATTCTACCCTGAGAAACTATGGAAATAGAGAATAACTGAGTTCATGAGGTATACTCTAGGGATAATCTTAGTGATGGACTATTCAGGACTCTTAATATATTTTTAGTTCTTTTATCTAGTGTTGTAAGGGGACGAGATAGCTATGAAAACGCGTTTGTAGGATAGTCTTAATTGTCATATTATGTCCCTAGTTATCCTCTTTAGGTTAAGGAAGTTTCATGAGGTAGTGAATCAAGCTCCTATAGAAGAGGGGAACATGGAGGAGGCATCTAGTGATGGACATATATTTTCTACTACATGATCAGGATATGAGACATCGAAAAGAAGGAATCTTAATTATGATAACCATATTTAGGGAAATGGAAAGATGAGTAGTCATAGAGGAAGGTCATTTTCACATGACCTCATTAGAGTTTCAATCATTAGTGTGGCTGACATGGTCCTTATTTTAATATCATCCCCAACCACCTATGCAGTGCTGGGCTTGCGACATGATGGGAGATCTATGGATTTTTTTAGGACCCTACAACACACATTGATTGAAGGTGAATCTAAATAGAGTCAGATTGTGGGAAGGTAATCTTACAAACCTTATCTTACTGGTAGATGTAGATATACTATATGAGGTGGTAGAGGCATTGGATGAGGAGCTTCTGGGAAAGAGCACCCATATCAATAGGGTGGTGCCAATAAGGTGAGTCAAACTAAATCAAAGGGGAGAGGGTTTTGAAGGTTACACATGGGTTATGCTACACATGTGGATAGTGAGTCTAAACCATCAATACTGAGAAGTACTATTTTTGTAGATTATACGTTATCTAGTACATTATTTTATAATTGTGTATCAAATTACTTTATATTTTCATAACATCTTATTGGTTTGATCATATTGGTGGAGTTCATTAGTAGGGTTATGAATATAGATACCCCATTGGGACTATGATCATGAGACATCTCATTGTTTAAGGGGTGATCAATTGAGATTGGGGAGAACCAATTTCTTTGGGATCTCAATATTCATGTCATTTTGTGATTTGACCTAATTATGGGGTGGTACATATTAGAATAATATTGTTCCCACATTGATTATTACTGCAAAGGAGTGTCTTTTTTCAAATCCTAAGGGTGACCATTACATTAACCATACATATTGGGATCTCCATGAGGGCCGAGCATGAATGATTACTCAGTAACTGGGAGTGATCATAACCCAAGATTATAGTATATTACTAGATGACGGAGGTGTAAAACACGAGGTATTTCCAACCAAAGTGAACAAGTTTTAGGATGTGTTTCTTAAAGAATTCACATGACATCCACCTAAGAGAGATGTGGAAATAATTATTGATCTCATTCATTGGGATGAGCTAGTTTCTTATTCCACCATACAAAATGGTACCTACGGATCTTCAAGAGCTCAATAAATAACTAGAGGAGTTGGATAATGATGGATTTATCCTCCCAAGTACATCAGCTTGGGATTTAGTGGTGTTCTTTGTAAATAGGATGGACTGGACTATACAATTATGTGTTGATTATGTGAAGTTGAACTAGAGGACTGTGAAGAACTAGTATCCCCTACTTCGTATCAATGATTTTCTTGACCAGAGAAGAGAATCCTGTGTATTCTCAATGATCAAAATGAGATCAGGGTAACATCAATTGAGATTTAAACCTTCAGTTATACCATTGACTACATTCAGATGTAGGTATGTCCTTTATGAGTTCATCATAATCCATTTTGGTCCAAACAACAAACTATTAGTGTTTATTTCCTTGATGAATAGAATATTCAATCCGCAACTGAATCAGTTTTGGTAGTATATTTGGATGGAATCTTAGTGTACATCAAGAATCTTGGTGTATATGCCCAACACACTGACATCATCTTGAGTACACTAAGAGAGAATTTAATATACATGAAGCTATCTTAGTGAAATTTTGGGATTGATCAGGTATAATAATTATGTCACATAATCATAGATGGAGATTTTTCTATGGCCTTAATGAATGTTCATGAAGTTGCATATTGGGGGAATCCCGAGAATGTTGTCAAATTTTGTACATTTCTCTAGATGAATATATATAATAAGAGATTCATCCAGGGATTATACTAATTGAATAATTTTTTTATGGGATTGAACAAAATGGGGGAAATTATTGAATGTTTATATGTTTGTGAGAGTGCCTTCCAGGAGTTGAATAAGTTCTTGACATCAACACTGGTCTGGATCCTACCTGAGCCAGGTGAGGATTATGTGGTGTATTGTGATGCTTCTGGAATCAAACTCAAGGATGTGTTGATGTTGGGAGATCAAGTTGTATCATATGTGGATCATATGTTTAGGAAACTGGAACAGATCTAACCTACACACGATCATATTTTAGAAGAAGTGGTTTATACTTTAAATAGTTTTTGATATTATCTTTTGTGGGAGAAGTTTACAGTTTATACATATCATAGTAGCTTGAAGTATATATTATCGAAAAAATATTGGAATATTCGGATATATATATGGTTCATGTATATGTTTTCACTCAACTTGGATCTATCATTTATTCATGGGGAGGTAAATAGTGTAGATGATTCTTTGAGTAGGAACAATCAGACTCATGTTTTTTAGGATTATAATGTTGAGTGAAAGATGATGACTTAGCTGGATGTGATGCATGTAGTGGTTTGTGAGTGTCAAGAGTATATGAATCTCATATCTGTTTTAGTGGAGTATATAATTTTGAGTAATATTAGAGACATCTTGTTTGAGTTTCTAGAGTGTTTTACATAGATGGAAAAACTTTAGAGTGGGGAGTCTCCTTTATATTGGAGCATAGATGAGGATAAGGCCATATATTTCAATATTTGTGTTGTTCTGCCTTTGAAAATGCAAGAGAAGTTGATATTGGAATTTCATGACTCAAATTAGTAAGTAAATATAGGTGAAAAAAAACTTATTGTGATTTTTATGACAGTTTTGGTGGCCTGGTGTGAAAAGTAAGATCGTAGTATTAGTGACATGATGTTACACCTGTCAGAAGGTGAAGGCTGATCATCACTAACCTAAAGGTTTTCTATAGTCCTTACCCATTCTAGAGTAAAAGTGGGTTGATTTAAAAATGTATTTTATCATGGGTATCCTATTGATAACTTATAATAATGATGATATTTGGGTTATTTTTTATCAACTAACTAAGGAAGCAGGTTTCTTGTATATACAAGAGACATTATCTATGGAGAATTTACGATATTTGTATGTTTTGAAGATTTTCTATCAGCAAAGGGTGACCAGGACTATAGTTTCAAACTATGATGCACGTTTCACATTATTCTGATGGAAAATATTACTAATGGAACTTGGTATGAAGGTTATTTTTGGTCTATAATTCTATCCACAAACAGTAGGGTATTAACAACATACTATACACGTGTTTGAGGATATGCTGTGAGCATATTTTCATAACCTTAGTGGGTCTTGGGAGAAACACATAGCTTTAATAGAGTTTCCTCACAAAATAAATATCAGAAAATAAAATATTCAGAACCATTAGAGGAAATTTTTTTTATGTAATGAATACCTTGACATTGTGGGATGGAGGATAGTGATTTAGGGTTGTTGGGATCAAGTCTAATTCAGGATATTTTAGAATAGGATCAGCATATTCAAAGATTCTTGACAATGTCTCAAAGTATACAGAAGTCATATGTAGATACACATTTACAACCCCTAGAATTCACATAGAATAATTTTCGATTATTTCAGGAGTCAACTAGATTTGGTCCCCATAGAATATAGACATAGTGAAAGTTGGCACCGAGAGGTTCATCAGACCATTTCAGGTTGTTGAGAGAATCAAGCCCATGTCGTATCGATTAGCTCTTCAAAAGAAAAAAATTCCTATTCATTATATTATACATGTATCAGTACTATGGAAATATCACAATAAAACTTATCATATGATCACAATGGAGGATGATGATATTGGGAGAGATGCGTCCCTTGCGGAGCATCTGATATACATGTTGGATCACAGTGAGAAAGTGTTCCAGGGTAGATCACGCCGATAGTTCATGTAATATAGAAACACATGTGTGTGTTGAAGAAAAAATGTGAATGGGAAAAAGATATGTGAGCTCAATTTCCCATTCTTTTTTACTTGGAATCTTAGAGATTATTGGGAGTGTATCCCAAGGATAGTCTATTATAAGGTGGGGATATTTTAATATCCCAACCTTATATAGAGTTGTCTTGGACTCATTTATATGTAATATTTTTCCTTAGTTTTAGTTCATTAATTTTTCATTTTACCTTGGGGTGTGTTTGAATTAAAATTTTAGAAAATGGAAGAAATAGGGAAGTGCAGCATTGGCGCATGGTTTTCCCTAACTGCGCACCTTATCCCAGATAATTATGAATCCTTGTAAATTGGGTAATTGAATGGTTAGAGAATGGATTGTTAAACCATGTTCCCTCATAGGATAAAATTTTCATCCCTATAATAGAGGATAACAGTTTAAGAATACAGTTATTGGAAACTGGGTTCATTTTCCTGCTAATCTGTGATCGACTTTTTAAATCAACATAAAATTATATTTATAATTACCCAAAGTCCCATATTAATCTCTAATCCACCCCCATTCAAAACATTATTATTTATCCAGATTTTGTAACCTTCTAGATAGATTTTATTCCATCCCAATATCCATTTTTCTTGATTTTAAGCCCATATCGATGATTTTCACCTCTCCCAGTAAAATATTCATATCCAACATGGTATTCGATTCTTTTTTCCTTCCCTAACCCATAATTTGTGTGATTATTCTTCTTATTTTTGGATATAACAAGATCTATTTTTTGGATCTTGATATGGATTTTTTATCTAGTAATATATTGAAGATATATTGAGTTCTTTGACCTTCATTTTGGTTTTAGATCAAGATTTGGTTTAATATCATGATGAAACTAAAATTTTGTTGATTTCCATAGGGAAATATTACGTCAAACAATCTAAGGTTGGTAATCTATTGTTAAAATTTAATATACATGTTTTTTATTATGTGTATAAAAATGGTATATATTCTAGAGTTAGTTAGAAATTGAATTATCTAATAGAATTAATTAAAGTGGTGAACTTATTAAGGAAAAAATTGTAAAATTGTGGGATATTGGGGTATTTAAAGTTTTTATTAATTATGAGTTATTTTGATTGTGGGATTAGTTTGTTTATTTTAGAATTAATTATGAGGTATTGATAATAACGAATTGAATGATTAAATAATCAATTAATTATATGTTATTGATATAGTGATTTTTTTATTAATTTTAAAATTAATTAAGGTTGGTGATTAATTAAATTTTTATTTAATTAAATGGATTATTATGATTATATAATTAATAAATTAATGAAGTTGAATTATGTATTGGATAATTGATGAATTAATAATGAAATTTATTTGGATAGTTAAATGTTAAATTATTTTTGTGAATTAATTAAAGATAACATGCCTATTCATATGTGAATTAAAGGAATGAAAGGAAAATTGATCATTCATATGTGAATTTAATTAATAATGGGTATCATGGTAATTCATATGTTAATTGAATTGATGAATGGTAATAATGGAATTCATAGATATGATATTGTTTTCCATATGATCAGACTCCATTATGGGGCGAAGTAGTTACTGAGATACGCATGTCCACGAGAACCCGATGGTTAAGGTGGTTAAATAAAAAATTACTGTTAGTGTAAATATTTTTTACTTGGCCATTGTAATTTTTCTTTATACAACTTCATAAAATGTAATTGTTGGGGTATTTTTTAGACACTGTTGGTGTTGGCCTACTGAGTTGTATTCAAACCCTACTCAAGATGCATATTTAGTACTTGAATGGATTTCAGGGGTGTAGGATAGGTATAGGGAAAATTCCTTATATTATATGGTTGATTCAGGGATAGAAAATGTATGAGAGAATCAAACATGGTTCAAGAACTATTTGGGAGTTTATCGTGTCATTACTTTATAGTTTCTTCTTGTGACTTGGAAAGTA
Source organism: Viscum album (assembly GCA_963277665.1). NCBI lineage: Eukaryota > Viridiplantae > Streptophyta > Magnoliopsida > Santalales > Viscaceae > Viscum > Viscum album. The sequence goes on along the minus strand of OY728146.1, from coordinate 1,532,855,489 downwards.
CTTTAACATGGTATGTTTAATTTTTGGTTTGGATATTGTATCTTTAGTTCCGGGTCATATTTTGATGCTGGTACAATTTTGATTATGTTTATATGTTATTCAGTTATTGTTTCTTATTTAACACTGGTGTATTACTCTGACAAATGAGGGTAAGATCTCACCATGATCGAAATTAGACACTCCATTCTAGTCTACAGCCATTGCCCTTTGGGGAGGCACAACTAAGGCCATTTTACTAACGCACTAGGGTAACTAGTGCATCGAACTAGGGAAGATATGTTAGAAAAAATTATTAATCTAAAGAATATTACTTTTTATGATATTAAAATCATTTACTTTTATTTTTCTGTTGCTTTTACAAATACTATATCACCTTTATGTATGAATTTTAGGTAATTATCCAATAACTAAATCTTAATAATAAATTTATATAATAAAAATAAATAAATAATGCTCAAAATCATCTTTTATATTCATTCATATAGTCTTATTAAACCTATTTTAACATATAATATAAATAAAAAGAAAGATAGAGACATTTTCTTCCATTTTGTAAAGTAATATTGAGGTATCTATTAATGAAAAATGGAAAGGGGAGGCCATAAATTCAAATATATGAATGATGTGGTCTCATTAAACTCATAAAATTAAATATAGGTAACTTGGTGGATGATTTTGATGCCTTATTTTATAAGATCATCCTTGTTTATCCCATTTTACCCTATACAAAGGTGACAAATGTTATCACAATTACTATTAATAATTATTTAAAATATATGGAATATATATACCAATTTGAGCATCATAATTCCAAAAACAAAATCCATTTTTTAAATAAATTTCTATAGATGGAATATTTTAGTTTAAAAACAAATCCTTAATACACAATAATAATTAGTTTTTAGAAAATTCAATTTTTAATCATAAAAATGAACATATTGTAAAATATAATATAATGAATATTTATACGAAAATATTTATATTGTGATTATTAATATTGATTTAATTTTAATTTTTAAAAATATAAAATATTATGAGACTTTAATATATCTTCATATAAAAAAAATCAATGACTGTTTTACAAAAACTTGTATTTTTTACTAATGATAGATACAAGAATATTATTAAAAATTTTGTGAAAAAAAACCCTTAGGTTATATTATCTTGGTGATTTCAATGATTATATTAATTACTTCAAATAAAAGATTTTATTTTTTTATAAATTAACTATAATCCCCATTTACAAAATGGAACAATTTATTTTTTGAGAGAACGTAATTCTTGAAGAATAAGATGTAGTTACTGTAAATTAAACACTTGTTAACTATATATTAATAAGTATATTTTAATTATATAAAATCTTTTAAAAATATTTGTATAATCTGTCTAAAACTATTCATAAAACCAATTTAAGGATTAGGATATAATTTTCATACTTTAATAATTGTATGTTTAAATTATATTATAATTCTCTTAAAGATCAATGATGTTTGTTTACAAGGATACCATACATAATATTCATTTACACTAATGTTTTGGGGTGTTAAATTCCACCAAAATAAATTGTGTCATTGAATTTTTTTGTCTCTTTAATAAAGTGTAAAATATTTGAAAAAACCTTTATTGAAAATCCACATTGTACAAATGGATAATTAAAATTCAATTGAAAAGGAAAATTGGTTAACAAGAGGGTTACCTAAAATAACACATAATTAAGCACCCATATTAGAATAGTATTACTAGGAAGCAAAAATATAGTATTTGAAGAGAATTAAAATCTCCAAAGAATAATATATAGTGATATAGAACAATATCATAAAAAATGTAATTACAAAAAAAACCATAACTTCGTAAGGGATAAAGAAGACCATCAGTTCAATATAAATAAAGGTAAGCAGATATTTTTTTTATTTCAAGATCATTTTCCTAGAGTTGAGGGAATCATTTACTATCATGATACATAGATTTGAAAAATATACATACATTATTTATTTATGTATCATATGAATAATATCATCCATCATGATTCAATCAATTTCCACTTCTCTCACATATCATACTCCAATAAATAAATATTAATTATTATTTTATTCATTCATGATGGACTAAAATTAACATATAATAGATCATAAGATCTATATGATAATAAAAATTCATTCCACCATTCAATTTTTTTTACCAATACCAAAATTCATAGCATCAATTATTTATCATTGTTAAATCAGCATATGATTAAATAATAAATTAATCTGAAAAACCACAACAATAAAACCCAAATTTAGACTTAAACCATTATCTTAATAGCTAGCCTTACAAATCATCCAAAAAATTTCTGAACAAATTCAGAATCCAAAAAATATGAATGATTTGATATCATATTTATTCTAAGATATAATTTAATATCTTTCCCCATAAAAGAAAACATATCTCATAACATCAGATACTAAATATGTTAATTCCATAATCATATATTCTCTTATAAATTATAATCTTTTTTTAAAATATACTAAAAACACACAAATTATGACATATATGGGTCTAAAAATTAATGCTCCCAAAACAATACAATTTAATTTATAAATATCAATAAATTTTTGATCCCAAATAAATATCATTATCTCAACATAAAGCACATATTAAGGGTTATTTAACCATCCATCAAGTATTTTAAAAAAATATTACCATACAAATAATTAAATTTATTAGGCAATTAGTACCAATAAATATAATTATGAAAATATTTAATGAAAAAAATATTTAAAATAAATGTTAGATATTTCAAGACTTATAAAATTATAATATCATTAGTAAAAAACTTTTATCCCATAATTATCAAATACCAATATATACACACTTTAATCATTCCACTTCAATGATTGGCATAACTTATGTTCTTCCTTGGTCTAGGAATTATTCCTTAGATTAGGTAATTGATTTGGAAAATTACAAATTTCATCACACATAATACATTAAAATGTAAATGGAATATTGTAATTCCCTGACCCAAGTTACCTAGAGTCATTTATTTATTACATAACATTGGCATGATACAGAGAATCATGTCCCGAAAGATAGGTTAGTTTAGTATTATTGGAAACAAGATACATACATAAATTCAACATTAAAACTTGAAAAGAAATACAACACAAACTTATTCAATTATAAATATCCAAGCCTCCTATATTATGCATGAAAGCCACTCATATATAACATCTTAATATCCTGGGAAAATGAAAAATTAGAAAGCAGTGATCTCAAACACTGAGTTAGGGTACGAAATACACTGGAAGATAACATAAACAATGGGCACAATGAATAATTAAAAAAACATTCTATTACAAATAATAAACATGAACAATTTATGGCATCAATATGAGATGAGTAAATAATTCCATAATAAAACCTAGTAATAGGCATTCAACTAGTCAAATAAGCACATGAACCATCAATATTATTTTCATAATAAGGGAATATATAATGTCAGACATTCTGAAACATATTGTCAAGGCCTCAACCAAGATGCCTAAAAATAATTAAGGCCTTGGTCAAAACCATATATCAAAGTAGGGAAGAACTCGGCCAATTAAATGTATAATTGTCTCATGAGACCTACCGATGCACCAAGGAGATATAGTGGGATCCCCCATCAAATACTATGTCCAATACATTCCTCATATGAAAAGGTTGAAACGTTACATAAACATTCGTATTAAATATACCATATGAAATGTCAATACATTAACCATATATAATGAATGGAATAAAAAATAACACATCCATAGTCAAACATATCACAAAACCTTCAATACAATATTGAAGATTTTTATCATAATAAATCAACTTCATACATGTTTAAAATCCATCAAAGGATGTTGATAGATGAAATGAATACTATTTGAAAGAAATACCTCATTCTATTTTGAAACCATTTAAGAGTCAAATAATTACCAAACAAAACTTTTATTTTGAAAATATTCTTATAATATTGTAAGGGAAGCCTCAATGATGTTATAATGATGGAAAATAGCTGCACCCACAGTATATGTTAAAAAACATTTTTACCATAATTTTGTCAAAAAGGTCATAAAGTACCTTGTTTGGAAAACGACAAAAAATTACTTTCAAAACATATAAGGTAAAATAATCTTATAAATTACTATAACACTTAGTCATGTAAATAGTAAAAATGTTTTGAAATTCATTTTTAGGAAAACGTGGATGAGGATGATAATGAGGTCTAAGTAGATACTTACGTAAAAACCACCTTGGATAATAAAGAGATTGTGAAATTATAAATTACCTTGTACTCTTCCTTGGTAGTGAGTATTTTAAACTCCTATATAATAGTTAAATAATTGTTATTAAATTATAAAATATTTATAGGCAAAAATATGATATCATATATGATCCTCTAATATTTTTATATCAATAATATTTTAGTTGTATCATCATTTCAGTGTTAACTGATCTCTTTTCTATTATATGCTTAGTAATGTAAGCCATGTTTGTTATGGATAGGATGTATATTATTCCTATAAATTATTGTATTCTGTTCTTATATATTATTTTTAATCATAAAATGAAAATTATTTTTGAATGATTACGATGGGGAATGAATCTCATCGCATTCGTGGAGATAGTAATACGTACGTACGTACGAGTGACAATTTCACTATATTGATGGAGAAATACTATATAATTGGATGGTATATTATATTTAAATAATCATTAACATGTTATATTTATTAATTACACCATTTATACTCATTATTATATGCATCCAAATAATGAAGTGTTTGAATAAGAAACTACACCACGAAGTGGAGACTGTAATCCGTACGTACGCATGTATAGTAACTTTGTCATTTTTAGGATGGATAGAATATTGAATATGGTTGTACCATTTTCAAAATAACATCATATTATACCAAATATTCTGGAGTTATTATTTTTTAATGGAAACAACCAAGAAATAGGAAGTTTATGAAGAAAAGAATTTGAAAGAGGTGATGAAATATTTGCCTCTTCTTCGGGTTCTTCCTTTTGATTTGATCAAAAGGGCTCAATAGGTTGGATTTATGACCAAATAAAGGCCTCTAGGATTATGTTATGAAATTTTGGACAATAATATCACTGGGGTTGGCTGATCCAAAAGGCTTTTGAGGTGTGAAATAAAGATAAGGGATGTTCCCTTTTATAATATAGGTGAGGATCACTTTAAGAGAATATTGAAATATTATTTTATAATAAAATAAATTTCGGTTTCTAGTGGCTAGAAAATAAATTATTTCAAGTATAAGGTGGTTACGGGTCTGAATACTCTCCACCAATAGGTTTTATACTGGTTTAGGTTTAAAATATTAACTTTATCTTTTTGATTTAACTCTTTGTTAAAAAGTTTGACATTTACCATGTCTCTTTTTATGATTATATTATATGGTTTATAAACTTACTATAAACATCCAAGTGAAATCCAATAGGTTCATAAATTATACACCTATCATTATATATGTATTTTTTTTGAACATTAGATTTTTTGAAATATTATATCAATTAATAATATAATATTTTTGAAAAATAGTTTTATGTTAATTTGGACACTATTTGGTATTTTTTTTTAAAGTCATAACAGCATTATTAATTCGAAATAAATTCATTTAATCAACCCTAACATGTTATATTCACCTAAAATTTCTTGTATGGCATCAGAGCTTTCAATTTTTTTTATTTTAATATCTATAATATCATTTATTTTATTGTTTCATTAATAAGGAAAATAGTGCATCATTATTGTGTCATAAATAAATATATTTATATTATGTCTAAAATTTATAAATAAAATATCCTGATTTAGGATATCTTTTTATATTTATAATGACTATTTATAGACGAATAGATCAATTATATAACCTCATATAAAAATTGTTTTAATAAAAGATATTTACTTTTTTTATTTTTGACTTTACTTTAGATTATTTAATATAAAATGTCATTATCACTTCCATGTGGCTACATGGGGTCCCAAAATCGACCCAAGGATGCCCAAGGTCGGAAATGTATCATACAATATGGTTAGGACACATGTTAGGGTAATTTAATATTATTATAATCATAATTGTTTATCGTTATTTACTAGATTTACCCCTTTACCCACTGTAAATAAAATATTTACTGAAGTAAAAATTCAAAATGTCTAAAAATAAAAGTTACATATTTGAAAAATTTAGTCCTCATGATTACAAATATGGAATCCATTTTTCCAAATTAAAAACACATAAGTAGCAGAAATTAGTTAAAAATTAATTCCCGTTGTCAAAACAAAAAGTGTGCTTTTATCGAATAATAACTATCAAAAGATTGACAATTGTTTATGTCATGTTTAATCTTGAGATTACATCCGATGACCTAAATTATATTCAATTATAAATATAAAATATAATTATACACAAAATTTATTAAAATTTATTATTTAACACTATAAATTATTTTAATTAAAAAAGTTATTTTTAATTAAAATTTAGTATTCTTCACTATTCATCAAAATTGAATGTTTTCATAAAAGTACAAAAAATTTACCCTGAGCTAAATTCGACTATCCAAATTCAAAAGTGATGTCCATTTTGAAAAATAAAATTTATAAAATTTCAAAAAGTGGATATTACTATTCATAACAACTAGTTTGATTTGGTTGTGGTGTTATAGAATATCAATGTTGGTTATAATGCAGGCTATTGCATTATTCAAAGAGAATCATACCATGGAAGCTTGGGGTGTTACATTCCTTCCTCCTTAAAATAATTTTGTTCTATAAATTTCAAGAATATTACTACATAAAAATATACATGTGGTTCTTTATCATAAGTTCCTCGGGTTGCCAGGTTGCCTCTTCCATCATATGGTTTCTCCATATAAATTTTACCAGACAAGTCATTCGGTTTCTCAACAATTGTTCTCTTGTATCAAGAATCTTGACAGGCTCTTTACAATAAGACAAATTAGGTTCCAGTTCAATTTCTTCATAGGTGAGTACATGTGTTGGGTCAAACAAGTATTTTATCAATAGTTATACGTGGAACAAAACGTGAACTTTTGAGAGACTTAGTGGAATTTCCAAACGGTGAGCTACAAACCCAATTCGTTCTAGAATTTCGAAAGGTCTGATATACATGGGACTTAATTTACCCTTCTTACCAAATTGTATAACTCCTTTCCATGGAGATACCTTCAAGAAAACATGACCTTTTACCTAAAATACCAAATCCTTCCTTCAGCTATCAGCATAGCTCTTATGCCTACTTTGAGTTGCGTTGACGTGGGTTTGGATAACCTTATCCTTTTCCATCATTTCCTCAACACGTTCTGGGCCTATGTGTTTTTTTCCACCAATATCATCCCAACTAGTTGGTGTGCGGCATTTTTTTCCATGTAACGCTTCATATGGTGCCATCTGAATACTTGAACGGAAGCAATTGTTATAGGAAAATTCTACCATAGGTAAAAATTGACATCACATACCTTGAAAGTCAAGTTAGAAAGATATCACCATGTCTTCTATGGTTTGAATAGTCTGATATGATTTTCCATCGGTTTGAGGGTGGTAGGCAGTGCCCAAATTAAGATCAGTATCCAAGGAATTCTAAATATGTTTCAAGATTCTTGAAATAAAATGGGGATCACGATCAGAAACAGTCGATAGTGGTACTCCATGATGTCTTACAACTTCATTAATAGATATTCATGCAAGACGTTCTTATGGTAAATCTTCTCTTATAGAATGAAAATGTGTAGAATTAGTATGATGATCATCAACGAACCATATTTCATAGTTCCTTCTAGGATTATTTGGTAGAATAATGATAATGACCACTGTAATATCATCCAATTTTTAATTAGGTATGGGAAGAGGTTTCTTGACTCTTACAGGATGTTTCCTTCTAGCTTTTACTTGTTGACAAACAATACATCTTGACACATAATTAGAAATCTCTCCCATCATGTTATCCCACCAAAAATGTTCCTTTAAATCACTATATATCTTGGTTCTCCCAGAGTGTATAGAGAAATTGGAGCTATGCACATCATCCAACAATTCAATTTTTAGATCAGGTATATTGGGAACACAAAGTCTCATCCTAAATTTCAAAATTCCTTTTTCATATACGAAGTCACTCAATCTCCCATCATTTACAGCTTCTGTCTTCTTTTGAAACTCCTTATCATTAGTCCGAGAACTCTTTTCCTTTATATTAAAGAAGGTTTGGAAACCATTTGAAAAAGTATCGATGTTTCACTTTCCATGGTTATTCCCATATCCATATTTACTAGATCTATGAAAATATGATCCCTTTCAACCCTCATCTAGTTTAGAAAACAAAAATTTTTTCTGCTCAAAGAATCTACCAACTTATTTGCCTTTCCCAAGTGGTAGTGTATTGTGAAATCATAATCCTTGAGTAGTTCAAGCCATATTTTTTGCCTCTTGTTTAGTTATTTTTGTGTGAAAATATACTTCAAACTCATGTGATCAGAATAAATCTCACATTTTTAACCATAAAGATAGTGTCTCCATATATTCAAAGTGAAGATTCCAGGTGCTAACTCAAGATCATGAGTAGGATAGATTTTCTCATGATTTTTTAGCTGTCGTAATGCATAGGCAATAACTCAATCATTTTTCTTAAGGACACAACCAAGTAATTTCGTTGAATCATCTCAATTAATAAAAAACCCATCATTCCTCAATGGTAGAGTAAAGATAAAATCATTAACTAATCTTCTCTTTAGATCATCAAAAAATTCATCACACTCTTTTTTCAAAACAAAATTAACCCCTTTACGTGTTAGCATGGTCAATGGGTTAGATAATCGGGAAATGTTCTGGAAGAAATATTGATAATAACCTATTAAACCAATAAAACTACGTACCTCAGTTGTACTCGTCGGTGCTGACCATTTTTGGTTTGCCTTGGTATTTAAAGGATCAATAGAGATTCTATCCTTAGAGACAATATGACCAAGAAAAGAAATCTCTTCTAGCCATAATTCACACATTCTAAACTTTCTATATTATTCATTTCTTATAAGAGTATTTAGAATAATGAACAAGTGACATTCATGATCTTCATAGATTTTGGATTATACCAAGATATCCCCAATAAATACAACTATAAATCCATCCAGATATTTCTTAAAAAACTATATTCATTAGATCCATGAACATAGAATGTGAATTTGTTAATCAAAAAGGCATTACTATAAATTCGTAATTCCCCTACCTAGTTCGAAATGTTGTTTTCAGAATGTGTTCCTTCTTCACACAGAACAGATGATATCCATATCGAAGGTCAATATTTGAAAAATAATGAGCTCCATGAACTCGGTCAAATAAATCATCAATGAGTGGTAGGGGATACTTGTTATTTATTGTTATAACATTGATCTTTATGTAATAAATGCACAACCACATAGATCCAAACTTCTTAAAAAAAAGAACAGTGGATCCCCAGGGAAAAACACAAGGGTGAATAAATCTTTTATTACTCAATTCCTCTTGTTTTTTCTTTAGTTCCACTAATTCTACAATGGCTATTCTATAAGGTGTCTTCGATATGCATCTTGAACTAGGAATTATGTCAATAGAAAACTAAATTTCTCATTTGGGAGGATTTCCACGTAAATCCACTGGAAACACATCAATATATTCATGAAAAATAGTTACACCCTCTATTTGAACATTCCATTCCTCACCCACAGTTATTTCATTCTCTTCCTCCCCAATAATTGAAATTAGTAGAGCTATTGGGGGTGGATCTTGATAAGAATCAGATGGTGATTTTTCTGCTCTAAAGAAAAGGTACTCATTATCATCATCAAGAATTGAAACCTCCTTCTTCTTACAATAATTTTTTGCATCAAGGTTTAAAATAAATTCTATATCTAGGATTATATAAAATTAAATAATGGGTATGATGATTATATCAGCAGATAAATATCGTTCATATTCCTTAACAGGGACTGATTCAAAAAACATTGTTACAATGATACATCAATTAGGAGTTTTGACATACAACTCCCTTGTTAAATCAAATTGGAAATATCTAATTTTCTTAGCAAAATGGGAAGATATGAAATAGTTTGATGATCCAGAATCAATTAAACCATTGGCTAAACTTGAGGAAACCCTTAAATTGCCTTCTAGAACCACTTTTGGAGCTTCAACCTCAGAAGTAGTGATTGCATATGCTTGGCCTTGATCCCTTGGCCTTTTCTGATGTAAGTTTCCCTAATGATTAGGACATTCATTTGGATAATGTCCGATCTCCATGTGATTGTAGCATTGAACATTGGTAGCTTCTTTTTTACCATTACAATCACTTGTAAGATGAAATTTATTTCCACATTTTTAGCATACACCTTTTCCTTTTAGAAAGGCACCAAGGTGCCTCCTTCCACAGTTATCACAGGGTGGAAATTCAACTCCTCCCTTATTCCACGTTTCCTTATTTTCTTTCCCATAGTGTTAAGTAGATCTATTATTTTCTTGCATTGCTTTCATGTCATAAGAGTTAGAGAATTCATTTTCTGTCATGATAGCACATGAGCCAATATATTCATATGATGAGATGGATTGTGAGACTAATGTTCGACAGAGAAATGGTTTTAACCCATTAAATAAACGATCAATCGTAATTCTTGGGTTACGTATATAACCTGTACCATGTGTTGCTAACCTTGTAAAGTTAGCATCATACTTTGAAACATTCTCATCCTCCTTTTGTCTCAAACTTAGAAATTGCCTTTCCATATATACTCGATGGTCACGAAGAAAGTATTATTCTATGAAAATTACATTAAACTACCTCTATTACATACCTAATACTTCTTCATCCTCTTTTGTGCTTTTAATTGATGACCATCATTGATCTACATCTTCGGTGAGGTGATAAACTGCCATGACAACTTTTTCCATTTCGCTACTCCCTAAATCATTAAATATTTTATCTAACGAACATATCAATTTTTTAGGTACAAACGGATTTGTAGACCCATTGAATGTTTGTGGTTGTTGCCTCATGAAGAGATCTAACATTGATATTCCGCATTCTGCATCCGGGTGCTCCATACGGGTAAGGTTATTATTCATAACATGTTTGGGTTGTCCTAGTATGGTGATAAGTTGATCAACACTAGTTGCATCATGAGATCCGCTATTATTATGTTGAGAAAGATGTTAATCCCTACATGGATTACATGCATTGAAAGAGTTTCCATTTTTTCAACTATGCGCCATTTCTAAACAATAGCATATAATAGATTAGGTTATGAACCACAATACATAATTCCGAACAAGTAATATAGTTAACATAAATTGAACAGTTTATGGATATAATATATAGACATAAAATTGTTTTCTTTGAAGTGGCATATATTCATAAATCCCTCATAATGGTTTTTAAAGAAAATGATATTATACTAAGTATATCCCCTGGCATTGTAGTAACCAAGAGTGCAGTAATTCTCGTTGTTGTACATCAGTTCCCATTCAATTCTAGTTCAAAGCAGTGTTTCCAGGTTTTACCCCTAGGTACATATGTGTCAGAGTTGCCTCTATATTCTTGTATCTAGACAGGGATGTATTGATTGTAAAAAATAGAAATTATCTACAGTAACAATATTCTAGGAAGTTCTTAAATTCTAATCCTCAATGTCTATCTTTGGATAATGTTATCTAATCAGAGTTTTTCTAAATCCAGTTTCCAACATTTTTTACTAAACTTCCTTAGATACCAACTGTAATCCCTCGACCCCAGTTACCCAGAGTCAGTGCATTATTAAATAAAATTGGAATGATATAAGGAATCATGTCCCGAAAGACCGATTAGTTTAGTATTATTGGAAACAAGAAACATATATAAGTTCAACATCCGAACATGAAAAGAAATACAACACAAATTTATTACATTAGAAACATCCAAGACTCCATGATTATGAGTGAAACTCACTCATTAATAGGTTCTTCATATCCTAGGAAAATTTAACATAATAAAGGGGTGATCTCAAACTATCAGTAAGGGTGAGCAATACAATAGAAGATAATATAAACATTAGGCATGGTGAATAATTAAAAACGCATGCCCATAAAAATAATAAACATTAAAACTTTATGGAAGGAATATGATCTGAGTAAATAATTCAATAATAAAACATAGTCATGGGAATTTAACTAGTTGAATAACCACATGAACTATAAATATTATTTTCATGATGTGGGAATGTATAATTCCATACATTCTGAAACATTTTATTTAGGCATTGGCCAAAACATCAAAAAATGATTAAGGCCTTAGATAAAACCATATATCAAATTAGGAAAGGCCACAACCAATTTTATGTCTAATTCTTTAATGAGACTTACCGATGCATCGAGGAGATATAGCGGGCTCCACCCATCGCATACTAAGTCCAATAAATTTCTCATATTAAAATTAGGAAACATAACATAAAAATTTAAATTAAATATATCATACGAAATGTCAATACTTTAACAATAAACCATGAATGGTATTAAAAATAACACATACACAATCAAACATATCACACAACCTTCAATACAATATAGAAGATTTGTATCATAATAAATCAACTTCAAACAAGTTTAAAATTTATCAAATGATTTTGACATTGATGAAATGAAAACTATTATAAAGAAATACATATTTCTATTTTGAAATAGATTAAATGTCACATATTTATAAAATAAAACATTTATTTTGAAAATATTCTTATAAGCTGGTAAGGGAAGATTTGATGATTTTATAATGACAGAAAATAGCCACTCCCGCTGTATAAGTTAAAAAAACATTCTTACTTTAATTTTTTCAAAAATGTCATAAGGTACATTGTTGGAAAACAATGGAATAATTCCATTCAAAACATAAAATGTAAAATTATGGTATAAATGACATGAACCAATAGTTTAGTAAATAGTAAAAAAAATTGAACTACATTTTTAAGAAAACATGGATGTGGATGATAAAGAGGTCCCAGTAGATACTTTCGTAAAAACAACCTTAGATAATAAATAGAATGTGAAATTAACCCTTACCTTGTTCTTTCACTTGGTCGAGGGTATGTTAACCTGCTTTATAATAGTTAAATAATTGTTATTAAATTATATAATAACTATATACATAAATATGATATCATATATGAGCCTCTAATATTGCTTTGTTAATAATATTTCAGTAGTATAATCATTTCGGTGTTAACTGATCTATTTTCCTTTATATGTTTTGTTACGTAAGCCATTTTTTTAGGTATAGGATGTATTTGATTAATATATAGAATTATTTTATTTTTATAAACATTTTTTAATCATAAAATGTAAATTATTCTTAAATTATTATGATGGGGAATGAATTTCATCACGTTCGTGGAGACATTAATCCGTACATACGCACAAGTGAAAAAATAATTACATTGATAGAGAAATCATACATAATTGGATGGTATATCATATATACAGAATCATTAACATGTTATATTTAAGATTTAAAATAGTTATACTCATTATTATACCCATCCAAATAATGAATTATATGAATAACAAACTACACCATAACGTGGAGACTATAATCCGTACGTATGCACATATGGTTACTTTGTCATTTATAGGATTGATAGAATAATGAATATGTTTGTACCATATTTATAATAAAATCACTATATATAGAAGATACTGGAGTTGTTATTTTGGAAAGGATAAAACAATTAAAGGTGATGTGGGAGAAGAAAATAACTTGAAAGAGGTGATGAAATATTTACCCTTTCTTCAACTCCTTCATTTTTATTTGATCAAAGGGGATCCTTAGGATGGATTTATAACCAAATTAATCCATATAATATGAAGGTAGGAAATTTAAGAGGATATTTGGGCATGGTTTGGCCGAGACAAAAGGCTTTGGAGGTGTAAAATTATGATAAGGGAAGTACCTTTTTATAAGAGAGGTTAGGGTCACTTTAGGAAAAGCTTGAAATATTATTTGATAATAAAATCATTTTCAGTTTCTAATGGCTGAAAAATAAATTATTTCTACGCTAAGGTGCGGGTGGGTCGAAAAAATATCAACCAGTAGGTTTTATATAGGTTTATGTCTCCATATCAACTTAAACTTTTAGATTTAACTCTTAGTTAAATAGTTTGACATTTACCATGTCTCTTTGTGTTTTTATATTATATGGTTAATAAACATACTATATACTTACAAGAGAACCCCAAGTGGTTCATTAATGATACCACTATCATTATATAAGTCTATTTTCCAAACAATAGATATTTATAATTATTATATCAATTAATAATATAATATTTGTTTTTAAAACTCTTTTATGTCAACTTTGATACTATTTGGTATTTTTTGTTAAAGTAATAACAGCTTGATTACATCCAAAAATAATAATTTAATCAACTATTACATGTCATATTCACCTATAAAATTCATGTATGCCATCAAATTTTCAAATTATATTTATTTGAATATTTATAAATTCATTTATTAGAATTTTTCACTAATAAGGAAAACACTGCATCATTATTCTTTCATATATAAATATTTTTATTTTATGTCTAAAAAATATAAATAAAATATCATGAGGTAAGAAAGAATTTTTTATTTCTAATGACTATTTATGGTCGAATAGATCAATTATATAACCTCATATAAAAATTGTCTTATTAAAACATAATTTCTTTTGTTATTTTTGTCTTTACTTTAGGTTATTTAATATAAAATGTCGTTACCACTCCCAAGTGGCCCCATGGGGTCCCAAAATCGACCAAAGGATACCCATAGTCGGGCATGTATCATTAAATTTAGTTAGTACAAGTGTTAGGGTAATTTAATATTATTGTAATATTAATTTTTTACCTTATTTACTGGATTTACCCCTTTAACCAAGGTAAATAAAATATTTACTGAAGTAAATATTTATAATGCCCAAAAATAAAGGTTAACATTTTATAAAATTACAACCTCCTAATTCCAAATATGGAATACATTTTTCAAAATTCAAAAAACAGAAGTGGTAGATATTAAGTTGAAATTAATTCCCATTTACAAAACAAAAAGAGTGTTTTTTTGAAACAATATCTTTCAAAATATTGACACTTGTTTATGTCTAGTTTAATTGTGAGATTAAATAAAATGACTTAATTTCATTAAATGATAAACATACAATCTAATGATACTTAAAAACCTTTAAAATATATAATTTAACAATACAAATTATCTTGATTAGAGAAGTTGTTTTTAAATAAAATATTGTATTTTTCACTATTACTCAAAAAATGAACGGTTTTGGAAAAGTACCAAAAAATTCACCCTATGATAATTTCGATATTACATATTCCAAAATGAAGTCCATTTTGAAAAATAAAATTTATGAAATTTCAAAATGTGGGTATTATTATTCATAACGGCTAGCTTGATTGGTCGTGGTGTGTTAGAATCTCAAAGTTGCATACAATGCAAGATTTTTCGTTATTCAAAGGGAAACGTACCGTGGAAACATGGGGTGTTAAAAATATTAATATTCTCTTCATTTCCATCCATAAAACTATTATTTTTCATGAAAAAAATTCTTTCAATATGCCATATTTTTTCACAGATAAAATATCTTCTCATTCCTCTGATATATTTAACTATGTTCCTCTTCCCATATACATGACCTGTAGAATGTAAATTCTTCTTTCATACATATTCTTCATCAAATGAACTCCCCTGAAACACAAATTTTATCTTATTATGTGTGTTAATAAGCTCAACAAATTTGAGTTTCTTAGTTATCTAATGATATAGCTAATTAGTCATAATACCAGGTTTCATAATATTCAACACATTTCATTTGGGTTTTCATTATGAAATTCATTCCATTATTTTCAATATTCAGTATTGATATGGATGATCATAGTTCCAAAAATCGACTAAATCAAAAACATAGTGTGAGTAATAAAAATAATCATGATAAATAATAAAATTATAAAATATATCATAAGATTTATAAATCTAGAAACCATTTTTTCAATATATTTCTCATTAGTTTTATCCTCAGCCATTCATGGTAATCATTTTTCTTTTCCATCATAATATATCATAATAAAACTTTTAATTCCACCAAGAATAACAACTAGGAATATCTAGTTAGTTTTTTGGTCTCTTGCCCACTCCTCAAGCATTAGTGATGACAAAGTTAATACCCAATCTACCCTAAAAACTTTATTACCCCTAGGTGCATTTGATCTATAGATTCCTCAACATGTTATCATTGATACATGGATTTATTTTTTAGGAAAATTAAACAATATATATGTTCAAAAAAATTAACTTTTATCATGTATAAATTCTTATTCTCATGGATCTCCTAAAAGTACTCTAATCCAAATTTAGAACAATAACTAAACCCTATATTTATTCAAGCATTAGAAAACTGAGTATAAAAAATATAAATACATGATCATTTTTAATGGATAATTTCTATATATCACAAATATACATTACCAATGACCATAATGTTTTAGTGTATTTGGTGAATAGAAACAGAATATACTTATTTCATAAAATTTCTTCAACATTAGACAAAGATACCATTATATTAGTAAATTTTTTAAATATAAAACATAAATCCTTCCATAAAAACTCAAAGAATGAAAAACAATAATGGGAAATATTATATTCTTAATAAAGTAAAACATGGGAGATATCAATTATAAGACATGATAAGATCATTATAAGATCTTGATAATATAATCTAGTGAATGTTCTCAATGTAGAGGATTCATACCCCAAAAATATTAGATCTTAAACACCAATATCAAGTCATATCCAGATACATGGTTTAAAGGATATCAAATAAGTAATCATTATTTAGGATTCCTAATATGTAATTCCCAATAATTCTAATGTAAGGACATTATATTATATAGTTTTCATGACACACAACACCAAGAACGTTAATGAATATAATATACTAAGAATTTACAATATCGTTACTATTTAAAATAAATTCAATAAATTATATATATGGAAATTCACTTAATACTAAGTTATAGTGCATTGTATGTCCAAAAGAAATTACTCAATAGCTTATGTTACACACAATATCGAGTTTTTCCGAACAACAACATATTATTTAAATATTATTATTTAATATAATAAGATATATTATAGTTGATGAAATAGTTGTTTTGAATATGAAAAACTAACATATAAAAATATTTGGTTTACACAAATATAAAACAAAAAATTGGTTAAAAATTAATTATAGATGAATATAAGAACCAATTGAATATAAAAGGGAATATTTTTATAGAAAATAATTTTATTCCCACATTGATGTTTTATCATAATCAATTAAATTAATTACTATTACTGGATGATATTAATGAAATATAAATATTATATATTCAATAAAATATTCATTATATACATCAAATTTATTATATAGGTATAAAATAAGACCAAACACAATTTTATGCCTAAAAACTAATATTTTTATAAAGATAGTTTTACAACCTTTTAATGGAGAACCTATTTTAAATAATTTTTTTGTAACTTTTATAAATTTTATATTACCAAATCAATTTAATTTTTGAAAAATATACAACAAAATTGGTTTAGGGTGAAATTTTTTATTTTTATTTAAATCTTCATTTTAATGATGAATAGTGAAAAATACTGAATTTTTATTCCAAACACCATTTTTTTCTAATTACTTTGTAAGGGTAAATTATAATTTTTATTGGTTTTAATGAATAATTAGGATAATTTTATATTATTTAATTCAATATAGATCATTGGAATAAATTTAGTTTTTAAATTGAATATAAAAACATAGTAATCTTTTGATCATTTTACTTAAAAAACTATCAGTGTCGTCCTATCTATGGGAAGGAATTTAACATAATTTCTACCACTTATATGATTTAAAATTATTAAAATTTGTTCCATAATTTTAATCATAAAAATTTATAATCTCTATTAAGGTCGTAATAATTTTCAACCAAATATACTAATCAATATAATTAAAAATAATTATAATGATTAAGAAGAAAAATAACACAATAAGGGACTGAGACATAAACTAATGGAACAAATGACATGTAAAATTGCCAAAATACATTTTATGACCATATTTATACCATATATTCAGTTTATATACATTGTAACATTATTTTTGGAACTTTTAATATAGAAAATGTGGGTGTAATTCCCTTTTACAAAATTCACAATAATGCTACTCCTCCACCATATCCATGCACTCACCCATCCCTATACCTCATGCCTTTCAAGAAACATTGGATAAAACATTATCGACAACTATATATACTATAATTACATACCCTATAAAAGGATTCATCACAGTGGGAATAAATACATACATGTAAGACCTTTGGTGCTAACCAAAAGGGGTTACCTGAGTTAGTGGTACCATCCTTCATCAAGATTGTTTTGTTTTATTTTCATTATCTACCCCCTAAAATCATCTTATTAAATGATCAAATGAAAAAAAATCATAAATATACTGAGATTATTTTCTTCTAATGGTTATATGTATACATATACACATTTTCATCTAATGGGTAATGAACTTACAGTTTATGTGTAATGTGAAATATCATCTCACGAAAAGATGTCATTCATTTTTCCTTTACCACCTCTCATGGATGGAAATTGTGATGGAAAAATTATTTATATATGAAATATATGATATCAATAATGTATTTGAGATATTTTAATTAATATATTGCACTTTATTTTATTCTTTCCATTTTTTTGGAAATATGATAACATCATTTGTGGAATGTTGGACTGTTGGATCCACAAAGTGATGTGATCTGTTCACGCTATAACTGGAGTTTATAAAATATGTTTTCAAAAAAACTATGTAATATATAAGATATAAATATTATACTATAATTATAATATATATATATATATAATTTACTTCTCATTATTTTTAGATAATAATGAAGCGAATATTGTGGTCATGCATAAGTGTGACCAACTTTCTCTAAGAATGGTGGCTTTTATTTCTTATCTCCAAATTTTATGGATTAATATAAACACATATATAATTGATATATATGATAATAAAATCATGGATTAAATTATTTATATTATTAAATCATGATCTAGTCAATAATAATAACAAGTAATAGGTTAAAACATACTCACCGTAATGGGAAATTAACACACAAAATAGTGAAAATAATGATGGATTATTAACAAACTAGTAATAAGATATTATATGAAGTGAATATATGATATTATAAATATTACTATGGCTTGGGTGTAATATTTTAACTTGTTTAAAACTATTATACATGATTTTAATATACATTCTACTTTAAAGGAATTTCAAGGTAAGGGACTATGGTCTCACATTTCTTTCCGTGAGGAAAACATCATTTTCACAATATATTTGATTTTGTAGGGTATCTAATACCCATTTTGAAATACTATATAATTAATGAATTAATCTTCATGGTATTTGAAACATTAATTTAATGTATTTATTTCATGAGTCTCATGATTAAAATGTTTCATGTGGAACAGGATACTTTGGAATGATTAATGATTATTTTTCTCAAGAATTATTTTAATGATATTTCAATGGTATTTACATTATTTGAGGAATAATTTATTTTTGTGCCCCAAAATTCTTATATATGGTGTAAATACCAATACATTTAAATGAGATATCATGATATATTCATTCATTAGGTTATTTTTATTTTTAATTTGAATTATTTCTTCTATAAGGATTTACACATAAAGTTATCTATGTGGTTAGAAAATATTTGATCCAATTCCTTTTTGTGTTATACTAGTTCATAATTGAATTTAATATTATATAATTATGTGTTGAATTATTTTTTTACTTTTTATTGTTTCATTTATACTTGTTTTATTTGTATTAACATTTGACACACATTTTTTTTTTGATTTATGCTTAAATCAACATTATGGTCTTTTGGGGGGTCTAATTCACAATACTATTTTGTTTGGGATTGTTTAGAGATGAATTTCCATCAAAGAAAATTATTGAATCATTATTTAATTAACCCTTTAATTTTATACTTTTGTGTTTATTAATGACCTTTTTCTTGTAATAGTTTTAGTTTTCTACTAATTAATACAAAAAAGGTTTTGGAAATTCTTTTTAGGAAAACCCAAACCTATTTCTATCATTTTTCAGAGAACTGTTTCCTTCTAAAAACCATTTTTCTACAAAAAAATATTCAAAAATGCTTTTAACCATTACATAATTTTTTATTAATGATTTTTTATACCAGTTTTCATTTTAAAAACGTTTTCAAATAGACCATCTTATCATTTTAATAACAAGTCAATTTTAAAAAAAAATACCATAAAAAAGGAGTATACATTTTATATTGTATTATAGGAATTTATTTACACATATTTATTTATTTGAAAAATGAGTTTAATGTTTCATTCTATAAATTTTAATAAATCTTTTTTGAAAAATTATTTCAATGAAAAGGATTTTCAAAATGTTTTTAAAAATAAAAAAAATAATTTTACAAAAAATGTTTTAAAATATATTTTTGTAATTCATTCATTCATAAATAAAAAAGATTATTTTTACACTATATGGGAAATGTTTTACTGATACAATCCATGTTATTCCTTTGGATGGTTTTTTATTAATTTGACCAAGGAGTGTATTGACACTGACTTCATTGATTCCTTTGTTGTTCCTCTTGAAATATTTAATTTCTTATAGTAAATGAACATTATGTTTCCCTAAAATATCCACATAATTTATCATGGATATTATTATTTCCAAAACCATATACCATTTTTATACTATTTTTACATTGAATGTTATTTGATATCTTGGGAAATAGTGATAAATCCCTATTTCATAGTCCATAGAAATATTTGATAAATCACATTAATATATTGATTATTTGATACATGAGGAAATTTTTGGGCTTATATGACATGGGTGGATCAATATTATATATAGAACCACGATTCATTAGTATTTACATGGGAGAAATCTGTTGGGAAGCCTTAAGAAGTTTTTACCCAATATTATAAAGCATATTGTGAATGGTCTTGATGGAAATGGTTCCATGTACCTAGGAAACATGGAATCTAATATTTTTTAATTTCATTAATTTAATATAATTTGAATTTATCCATGAGATTTTATATTGAAATGTCTATAGATGAATTTAATTTACAATTTATTGACAAAATGACATGTGTTTATAGTATCTTACCTTTATATATTTATTTTTCCTTATCTTGTTATTTAAATTGAATATGATTTTAGTTATTTACCATTCCATGTTGTTTATGCAATTTTCTATCAATTTATTGACTAAATGGAACATGTATTTTGTTCTTAATATTCCATATTATCTATTCTAATTTATTTATTATTACTTTCATAGTACTTAACTCTTATTGAGCATTTGATCTAACACTTGTTTTATTTCTTTTCCCTTGGATTATTTGAGTCGTACATTGAAATATAGTCGTGGATACACTATATGGATTAAAGTTACTATCATCAAAGGAAAGAAAGTTATGTTTTAATAAGTTTATATATTTGTAATACAAGACTCATGTTTGTATCTAATTTACCAATACTACTAAACAATTTTTTTCATTGGGATACAGTTTACTTATATCTTAATCCTATTTAGAGGCACCATGACACCATCTCTTGGATTGATGGGGTTATATAATTCTATTTGGTATTAAAGAAATTATAGAAGAAACCCTGGGAACTAAATTTTGTGAAACGTATATTAGATAACACAACCCTTAGGTAGAATTTGAGGATAAGTATAAATTAATATCATAGAATATTGTTAAGGTATAAATTTTTGAATATTATTAGAAATAAATACCTTCCAAGATACTAAAAGTGGATATTAATCTTGAATAGGTGTACCTAGGTCTAAAAACACTAAAAAGGTGCATCGGACCTGACTCAGCGTATCCTGATAAGTGAAAACTAGCCTTATTGTACACCAAGATTGACACTCTTGTGGGATACTCATTGGATAATTTAAAATTTATTTATATATAATTTTTAGGTATTTTAATAGATAATAAAAATTAATGACCTTGTTTAAACCCTAGTCCTTTTAGGGGCCAATGGGGATATATAATGTATATTGTATTTATTTATTTACATTTTTTTAAAACATCAGTTAAAAGGATATTTATTGATTAACCACACTTCAAGGGTTTGAAACATATTAATTTTGGAAATTATATTATTATTGTTTTATAATAGGAAACCTATATATCAGGTGACAAACGTTCAAGTCCAACAATGCTGTGAGACTTGAACCCATGACCTAAGGATGATAATTGTTTTGTGCTAACCACTGACCTCTATAATTTCGTAGTAAATTTTTCATTGTTTTTAGTTAAAAAAAAATTGGTGGATAAATATTAATGATGAACTATTTGTGTTAATTTTTATATTTATTGTTTAATTTCTTAACCATATTGGATTTAGAGAATAGTTAGAGACATATATATAGATATTTCATTCTTTTATGGTCCTTAAGAACCATTAAAAGTGTATTTTAGTGCTTCTGGAATCAATATTATTTTTTGGATATCCATTTCATAATGTAGTAGATGAATTATAAATTGATCAAAGCATGACCATAGGAAATAAACATTCTATATAATTTTATAAATTAATTATATTTCATTATATAAATTACCAATAAAGGAATCACTCAACATTAGGAAAATTATTATAAATAAAATATATTTTTTTAATTCCTTAATTTTTATAGAACCGATAGCCTTTTTTAATCATCACATATTTTTTGATATGAGGTCCTTAACATTCCATTAATCATTATCTTTTATTGATTGATATCCTCAATTGCTCCCAATAAATATTTATGATTTTCCCCTATTTAAGTATCAATACTTTCACTAATTTTATCCTACTTAGAGTCTTAATTATATGTTAGTCCACATGACTTTTTTACATCCATTCTATCTTTTCTAGAGGATATTTTACGAAGCCTTCTCATGTTGTGGGATCTTAACACAGTAACTATCAAACAATATATTACGAATTTTGAGTTTAAATAGTGAGGATTCAATTTAATTAAAGTGTGGAGAATGTAAAATCCTAAAATTATAAAGTAAAAACAATATATTTGATAGGGTGTATGAAACGCTACACCAACCACATAAGGGAATATTATATCATGATACATTAAAATATATTTAATATTTTAGATAAATTAAAACTATGATATAGCATACAATTAAAAAAATATTTAGTTAGCTTTTGGAACACACAACAAAGAAATTCTCTGACAGCTTATGTTACAAACAAGACTAAGTTTCACCCAATAATAATATATTATTAAATTATTATTATTTAATATAATAATATATATAAGTTCAATTAAATTATTATTAGTTAGTATTATTTACTATTTATGACAATATATGGCTTATAGAAATATAAAACGAAATAATTTGTAAAAAATTAATTTGAAACCAATATAAAGACCAATTAAATATAAATATTATATGTTTAATGAAAACAATTTTTATGCTCGAAAAGATATTTTATCATAATAAATTAAATTTATTTATATTGTATAATAATGTTAATTAAATAAATATATTATATATTCAGTAACATGTTCTTTAGATTCCATATAATGATTTTAAATGAATAATAAGTGAAAAAAAATATAATTTTATGCATAAAAACCAATATTTTTATAAAGGTTGTTTTACTGAATCCTAATATAGAAAGTATTTAAAGTAAATTTTTTTTAACTTTCATGAATTTTTTATTTACAAATAAAATTAAAATATGAATGAAAAAAATAAATAATATCTTAGTGTGATATTTTTGTAACATCCCAGGTAAATAAAGAATAAATAATTTTCATATTTATTAATATTTACGAATTAAAGTTAAATTAGAATATATTTTTACCATTAAATCCAATATTGGTCGTTGGAATTAATTTTATTTCGAAATCGGACTTAAACAAGTGTCAATCTTTTGATAATTATTGTTTCATGAAAACACGCTATTTTCTCTGAAAACAGCAATTAATTATTCAATTAATTAATTCAACTTATATTTTTTGAAGTTTTTATAATAGACTTCATTTTTAAATTCGGAATATCAAATATAGCTTAGGGTGAATTTTTGGTATTTTTCTGAAAAACTTCAATTTTTGATGAATAGTGAAACCACTAAGTGGTACTTATAAAAACTGATTTTTCATTTAAATGAAATTTTACCACATCTGTGTTTTGAATTTCAAAAATCCGACATACATGGTTGTCATTAAGAAGTAAAATGCGGTTCAATGGGATTAAAATAATTTTTTGGTGAATAGTAACTTATTAAGTTTTTAATCACGATTAGAGTTAATTAGTGTAATTTAAGGTAAAAATAAAGTTGTAATAATATGAAATGAACTTGAAACATGTCCTAACCTCATTGGATGTGTCATGGCCGACCAAGACAATCCATGCGTCAACTTGGGGACCCCATGGAGCCACTTTAGTTGGAAAATGACATTAATATCTTTTTATTTAATGTTAAAATAAAAATGTCTCAAACATGAGCTGTTTTAGTAAAACAATTTTTACATGGGGTTATAAAAATCATATATTTGACTATAAATATTAATTGGAAGTTAAACAGATTTTCTACATCATAGTATTTTTTTAATAATTTTTAGACATTAAATAAATTAAATTATTTATGACACCATGATGATGTAGTGATAACCTCATTATTTAACGACTGAAATAAAATGGAAAGTTAATGTAAAATCTAAGACATACACATCTCAAAAACCTATTGTATGGGTGGATTTAGAACCCTTGTCACCTTATCCTCGAAACACATCAATGTGGGACCATTAAAATCTGAAACGCATTCTAAAATAAAGTAACATTTCTTTACTTTCCAAGAGTGTCCCTCGTCTCCTTTTATAAAAGGCCCCCACCACTACCACCTTACCCACACTTCCAAAGCCAATGGTGTAACATCCCAGGTAAATAAAGAATAAAGAATTTTCATATTTATTAATATTTACTAATTAAATATTAATTTTATTTTAAAGGGGTTGCTATGTTCGATAGCGTACTCGATACGCAACGATGAGTTTCTTTGAAACTTACGTAGCACACTAGTAATAAAATAATATTATTTTAAATGTTAGTTAACAAGTAGCCATTGTACTGGCGGGAATGGATAGAAATAACTAAAATATGATTTGATATGTTTTTAAATGTTTATACATTTACCCAATAAAAGATAAAGGCTTAAAATACGGAAAGAGTTCAATTTTAGGGCATATATACTCTAATTTTCACTAAAGGTTCACTTATCACCTATTAATGGTGAACAGTCATTAAATATAGTTTTTATCACTCTTATAATTTATTTTGGACCATATATAACTCTTCTTTAGAATCGGGACATCAAAATTTACTTTGAGTAAATTTTTGGTACCTTTTTGATAAAGTTCATTTTTTTATGAATAGTGTAAACTGTTGTATTTTAATTCAAAACCTATTTTTAATCTAATTTATTTATATGATTAGTTTATTATTTTAATTGGTTTTATAGTGAGATTATAAAATATTTTTACCATTAAATCCAATAGTGGTCGTTGGAATTAATTTCACTTTGAAATCGGACTTAAACTAGTGTCAATCTTTTGATACTTATTATTTCATAAAAACATGCTATTTGCTCTGACAGCGGGAATTAATTATTAAATTAATTAATATGACTTATATGTTTTGAATTTTGTAAAATGGACTTCATTTTCGAATTCGTAATATCAAATATATCTTTGGGTGAATTTTTGGTAATTTTCTGAAAAACTTCAATTTTTGACGAATAGTGAAACCACTAAGTGGTAATCAAGCAAACTGATTTTTCAGTTAAATGAAAGTTTACCACTAATGTGTATTGAATTTTGAAAATCTGACATACATGGTTGTCATTACGAAGTAATATATGGTTCAATGAGAATAAAATAATTTTTTGGTGAATAGTAACTTAGTAAGTTTTTAATCGCGATTAGAGATAATTAGTGTAATTTATTGTAAAAATGATATTATAAAAATGTGAAAAAACCATGACACT
Organism: Viscum album; assembly: GCA_963277665.1. Classification (NCBI taxonomy): domain Eukaryota; kingdom Viridiplantae; phylum Streptophyta; class Magnoliopsida; order Santalales; family Viscaceae; genus Viscum; species Viscum album. Next base: position 1,532,829,278 of record OY728146.1, on the reverse strand, counting down.
TGTCCTACACCTATTGGGTGAGTCATGGCCGACCAAGACAAGCCATGGGCCAACTTGGGGACCCCATGGAGCCACTTTAGTTGGAAAATGACATTAATATATTTTTATTTAATGTTAAAGTGAAAATGACACTAACATAAATTGTTTTACTAAAATAATTTTTGAGTGGGGTTATACAAGTAAAAATTTTGATTATAAATAGTCATTGGAAATCTAAAAAGATTTCCTACATCATAGTATTTTTTTTTAATTTTTAGACATTAAATAAATTAAATTATATATGACATAATAATGATGCAGCGATGACATCATTATTTGACGATTTAAATAAAATGGAATGATAATGAAAAATATAAAACCTACACATGGCCAAAACAAATTGGATGAGTGGATTTCGAACCCTTATCACCTTATCCACGAATTATATCAATGTGGGACCTTTTAAAACCGAAACACATTTTCAAATAAAGTAATATTTCTTTACATTCCAAAAGTGCCCCTCCTCTCCTCTTATAAAAGGCCCCCACCTCTACCTCATTTCACACACTTCTCAAGCCTTTGGCTCGGCCAACCCCTTCCCAATTACTATCTCCACATCCATCTACTCATCCTAGAGGATTCCCTTTGGGCAGAATCCTTTCAAAGGAAGCCTTTAGGCTCAAATCAAAAGGGAGTTACACTTTTAAAGGTAATTCATTCTCTCTTGTTCATTTGTTTTATTTTACTTCTCCAACCCTCTAAACTCTTTTTATTTACTTCTTTTGTAACAACACCAGTATCTTCAATATACTAGGATGTTGTTATAATATTTATTTGAGCTACACTCTCACACAACTACATCAAATGGTTAAAGAACATACGGTTTCCGTGGATGGCGAAATTCTGCCTCCTGAAACGATGATTGTTCAATACTCATTTAACACCTTCAAGGGTGGCCATTATGATGTCACTATTTTTATATATTATATATAATATGTTTATGTTTTCTTTAAGCTTCAGTATTTTTAATTTTTGTCATACCTTTATGGTTTCCAATATGGGTAAACACGATATCTTCATTTAAGGAAGTGTGGACTACCGCCCCCCAAAAGTGATGTGATTCGTTAATGCCATATGTGGGACATGTAAAGGATGGATTTAAAGTTATTATATATGATGTTATACTGGAATTATAATATACCTCTATATTATTGTTATTTCTTTCCATTAAAGTTTGAGATAGAAATGAAAGTAGCGTTCATGCGTACGTACGGCTTACCGTCTCCATGAACGTGCATTTCATTTCTTATCCCCAAATGTAATGTACTATTAAAATTACTTGTATATAATGTATATATATAATTAATGATATATCTAAATGATGAATATAATTCTGGAATTAAAATATACATACCTCTCATTTAGTTTTAATTCCACTAATATGACAAAGAAATGAAAGTAGCGTTCATGCGTACGTACGGCTTACCGTCTCCATGAACGGTGCATTTCATTTCTTACCTCTAAATGATTATGTAATATTATAAATACATGTATATTCTGGATATATATGATATATATGTTATCCAAATCAGGAATTTCATTCTGGATATAAAGAACCTTTGACCACACGAACAACATGTAATTGTAAGAAGTCAACTTTCGACTTAAGAACCAAATATTGACAAAACAAACATTATTAACTTAAATGGTTACATAATGTTTATAACATGGAAATAAGTTATATAAAAGGAATAATGAAGTTTACAAAGGTTCTTAATCAAGTATAAATTAACTCAAGTTTATTATTCCGGACGTTAAAGAACGATCGAGTCAAGTCGGACCCAAGGTAAGGGACATCGTCTCAATCTCCTTTCGTTGAGGCATATTTCGTTTTATACACAACTTTCTATTATACGGTGTATAAACTCCTTTGAATTTTACTTTTATACAAAAGGAATATTTTTCTACGAAGCGTTTTACTATACGACAAAAAGGAATGTTTTTTTAACGTATGCGGTGACATCGACCTTTTTCCGCCGCCGCGAGTATTATTTGATCTTTGGCTTCCTCAACAAGCCGTAATGTTTTTAAAATAAAATAAATACCATATACTCTTTTATGTATTTTGGTATTGAAAATGGTTTTGATAAATGATTCTATTATGTCAATATATTTATTATATATTGTGATTGAATTGTGGAAATGTTATCATTCCTTTATATTGGTTTTATGTTTTATGATTTTATATTGGTACTTGGACATTTTAACGGGTGGTTACGTTATAAACCATATGACGGGTGGTTCCGTGAATACCAGGATGTGTGGTTATGTTATAATCTCCAATGCATTGGGTATGGAAGTCGGCCGTATGGCTATTCCATTAAGTATGTATGGAAATTGGCCGTATGGCTATTCCATTAAGTGATATGTGTGGAAGTCAACCGTATGGTTATTCCACTTAAGTATGTTTATGTCCCAAGTTACCATTATATATTCTATGTGTTTTTTATATGGGTTTTATGGTAATCCTTTGGTTACAAAAAGGTAAGTAATGATACTTTATGCAGTGAAGATTTTTTTTACTACTTCATGATGGTGAAGATATTACTTTGATATAGTATAAATGGTTTACTTGATGGTTGAAAAACTAACAGTCATCATTCTTTTTATATCCCTTACTGAGCTTTTTATGCTCACCCCAAGTTTTTTCGAAATGTTTTTCACAGGACATAAAGTGGAATAAGGTCAAGGATGGGATCAAGGGAATTTCATGCTATCTAAAACATGGAATCTAGACATCTTTCTTTTTAAGAGTTTTTATTTTATGGATACTTGGTAGAAGTTTCTACTTTGTAATCTTTTAAGATGTAATAGTTATGTTCTAATTCTCTAAAACTCTAAACCTGAAAAGATATTCAATGTGAATTATTCATTTAATTCAATATTAAGTAAGGTTTAAGGCTGGGGCCTTATAGTTGGTATCAGAGGGAGGTTTAGACAACCTTAGGAGTTAGAAAAGTGTTAAATTATAATATGATTGAAATGATAAAGCATTTACGGATTACCATGTTGCTTCGCCAAAGATATTTCTGTGTTCAGAATGGTTTTCTGTAGAGGAAACAAAGCAGCTATGTTGGGACGACATCAGGAGGAAGACAACCATCCAAATCAGCAACCTGATATGGTCGGAATCGGAACTGAACAGTTTGTTGCAGTGATGGCACAGTTGACTCAGGCTATTAATGGTGGTGGTATCCATGCACGAGATCAGCCAGATCAACCGCAGAGGAACATGTCAGTGGTGGAACATTTCATGAGGCAACATCCCCCATCATTCAGAGGATCATCTGACCCTGTGCAAGCTGAAGGGTGGATTAAAGCACTGGAGAAGATTTTTGATGTCATGGGGTGTTCAGAACATCAAAAGGTTAGTCTTGCTGTTTACCGTTTTGAAGGTGAAGCTGATCAGTGGTGGTCGATGGTGAAAAATATAAGGGATAGTGATGAGATTGAGGATCTTCACTGGGAAGAATTCAAAGGTATGTTTCTTGAGAAATATTTTCCTAAGGTGGTTCGTCATAGGATGGAAAAACAGTTCCTAGAATTGAGGCAGGAGGATGATTCCGTGGCTACATATGAAGAAAAGTTCACTCGATTGGCAAGGTATGCTCCAAACTTCATACGAGATCTTGATAGTAAAATAAACCGTTTTTACTCAGGGTTAAAGCCAAAGTATCGAAGGGCTTTAGCTTCTCGTGAGTTCAAAAGTTATGAAAAACTTGTTCGATATGCGGAGAAGGTGGAAATGGAGTTTGCCGATGATCAGGTGTTCTATGACAAACAACAGAATAAGAGGTCTAGTTGATAGGCAAAGGGGAAGAATTCATCAAAGAAGCAAAGAGGTAAGAAAACCAAATATCCATCCTGTGAGAAGTGTGGTAAAATGCATCTTGGAGAATGTTTATCCATGTCTGGTAAGTCCTTTCGGTGTGGTAAGTCTGGTCATATTTCTCGTAACTGTAAGGAAGATGATCAAGCAGGAAATGAAAAGCCAACGGTAAGATGTTTTAAGTGTAATGAAATGGGTCATTATGCAGACGAGTGTCCGACAAGGAGCTTGAGTGATGTGAAGCAGTTAGACTACAAGCAGAAAGGGGTGGTAAAATCCTTTGCAACAACTTCAGCAGATGTTGGGCCATCGAATGAAGTGGTATCATCTCCAGGGAGCTCAGTATTTTTCAAAGATTGACTTGAGGTCGGGGTACCATCAGTTGAAAGTAAAAGAAGCAGACGTTCCGAAGACTGCGTTCTGTACTAGATATGGCCATTATGAATTTGTAGTTATGCCTTTTGGGTTAACCAATGCACCTGCTGTATTCATGGACCTTATGAATAAAATTTCCCATGAGTTCTTGGATAAGTTTGTGTTTGTGTTTTGAGGTTTGGGAAGAGGTTATGTGTGCATTGTGATTCACAGTTGAAGAATGAGTTGTTTTTTAATCCTGGCAGTACTGAGATGTACAAAGATCTGCAGGAGTATTACTGGTGGGATGGAATGAAAAGAGATATTGCTGATTTTACTGTGAAGTGTTTGACATGTCAACAGGTTAAAGCAGAGCGGCAGTTACCGAAAGGGATGCTTCAGCCTTTACCAGTGCCAGAGTGGAAATGAGAAAACATATCCATGGACTTTGTTCTGGGATTACCGAGGAAATCTCGAGGTAATAATGCAATCTGGGTTATTGTTGATCGCTTGACCAAATCTGCTCATTTCCTTGCTATACGAGATACTTTCTCTCTTGATCAACTTTCCCGTTTGTATCTTAAAGAGATAGTCAAGTTACATGGAGTTCCTCTCTCCATTGTATCGGATCATGATCCCAGGTTTACTTATAACTTTTGGAAAGGAATTCAGAAGTCGTTGGGTACTGAATTAAATTTTACTACAGCTTTTTATCCTCAAATCAGATGGGCAGTCAGAACGAACAATCCATACATTGGAGGATATGCAACGAGCTTGTTCGATGGATTATCAGGGAAGATGGGACCAACATCTTTCTTTGGTTGAATTTTTATATAATATCAGTTTTCATTCTAGTATACAGATGGCACCATTTGAGGCATTATATGGGAAGCGGTGTCGAACTCCAGCTTTCTGGGATGAAGTGGGTGAAAGGAAGTTGATGGGACCATAATTGGTAGAAGAGATGGCAGAAAAAGTTCAGCTGATTCAGAAACACATGAGAACAGCTCAGAGCAGGCAGAAGAGTTATGCGGATAACCGGAGGAAGGATCTATCTTTCGAGGTAGGTGATCATGTTTTTCTCAAGGTTTCTCCTTGGAAAAGTGTGATGAGATTTGGTATGAAAGGAAAGTTGAGTCCAAGGTTCATTGGACCATACGAAATTCTGGAGAGAGTTGGATCAGTTGCGTACCGAGTGGATTTACCTCCTAGTTTATCTCAAGTACACATGGTTTTTCATGTTTCAATGTTGAGAAAGTATATGCCAGATCCATCTCATGTTTTGAGCCCAGAGGTAGTTCAGCTGGAAGAGAACCTATCTTATGAGGAACAACCGGTCCACTTGACCACAGGGAGCAAGTGTTACGGAATATGGTGATTCATCAGGTAAAGGTTTTGTGGAAAATCCATTTGATTGAAGAGGCAACGTGAGAATCTGAAAATGCTATGAGGGATAAATACCCCCACTTATTTTGATAAGTGAATAAAATAGCGAGGACGCAATTCCCAAAAGGGGGGAAGGATGTAACATCCCAGGTAAATAAAGAATAAAGAATTTTCATATTTATTAATATTTACGAATTAAATATTAATTTTATTTTAAAGGGGTTTCTATGTTCGATAGCGTACCCGATACACAACGATGAGTTTCTTTGAAACTTACGTAGCACACTAGTAATAAAATAATATTATTTTAAATGTTAGTTAAAAAGTAGCCGTTGTACTGGCGGGAATGGATATAAATAACTAATATATGATTAGATATGTTTTTAAATGTTTATACATTTACCCAATAAAAGATAAAGGCTTAAAATACAGAAAGAGTTCAATTTTAGGGCAAATATACTCTAATTTTCACTAAAGGTTCACTTATCACCTTTTAATGGTGAACCGTCATTAAATATAGTTTTTATCACTTTTATAATTTATTTTGGACCAAATATAACTCTTCTTTAGAATCGGGACATCAAAATTTACTTTGTGTAAATTTTGGTACCTTTCTGATAAAGTTCATTTTTTTATGAATAGTGTAAAATGTTGTATTTTAATTCAAAACCTCTTTTAAATCAAATTTATTTATATGATTAGATTATTATTTTAATTGGTTTTAAAGTGAAATTATAAAATATTTTTACCATTAAATCCAATAGTGGTCATTGGAATTAATTTCACTTTGAAATCGGACTTAAACTAGTGTCAATCTTTTGATACTTATTGTTTCATACAAACACGCTATTTTCTCTAACAGCGGGAATTAATTATTAAATTAATTAATATGACTTATATGTTTTTAATTTTGTAAAATTGACTTCATTTTTGAATTCGTAATATCAAATATAGCTTAGGGTGAATTTTTGGAAATTTTCTGAAAAACATCAATTTTTGATGAATAGTGAAACCACTAAGTGGTAATCAAGCAAACTAATTTTTCAGTTAAATGAAATTTTACCACTAATGTGTATTGAATTTTGAAAATCCTACATACATGGTTGTCATTAAGAAGTAAAATGTGGTTCAATGTGATTAAAATAATTTTTTGGTGAATAGTAACTTATTAAGTTTTTAATCGCGATTAGAGGTAATTAGTGTAATTTAATTTAAAAATGATATTATAAAAATGTGAAAACACCATGAAACTTGTCCTACACCTATTGGGTGAGTCATGGCCGACCAAGACAAGCCATGGGCCAACTTGGGGACCCCATGGAGCCACTTTAGTTGGAAAATGACATTAATATATTTTTATTTAATGTTAAAGTGAAAATGAGACTAACATAAATTGTTTTACTAAAATAATTTTTGAGTGGGGTTATACAAGTCCAAATTTTGAATATAAATATTAATTGGAAATATAAAACGATTTCCTACATCATAGTATTTTTTTTATAATTTTTAGACATTAAATAAATTAAATTATATATGACATAATAATGATGCAGCGATGACATCATTATTTGACGATTTAAATAAAATGGAAAGATAATGAAAAATATAAAACCTACACATGGCCAAAACCAATTGGATGAGTGGATTTCGAACCCTTATCACCTTATCCACGAATTATATCAATGTGGGACCTTTTAAAACCGAAACACATTTTCAAATAAAGTAATATTTCTTTACTTTCCAAAAGTGCCCCTCCTCTCCTCTTATAAAAGGCCCCCACCTCTACCTCATTTCACACACTTCTCAAGCCTTTTTCCACCGCCGCGAGTATTATTTTATCTTTGTCTTCCTCAACAAGCCGTAATGTTTTTAAAATAAAATAAATACCATATACTCTTTTATGTATTTTGGTATTGAAAATGGTTTTGATAAATGATTCTATTATGTCAATATATTTATGATATATTGTGATTGAATTGTGGAAATGTTATCATTACTTTATATTGGTTTTATGTTTTATGATTTTATATTGGTACTTGGACATTTTAACGGGTGGTTACGTTATAAACCATATGAAGGGTGGTGCCGTGAATACCAGGACGGGTGGTTATGTTATAACCTCCAATGCATTGGGTATGGAAGTCGTCCGTATGGCTATTCCATTATGTATGTATGGAAATTGGCCATATGGCTATTCCATTAAGTGATATGTGTGGAAGTCAACCATATGGTTATTCCACTTAAGTATGTTTATGTCCCAAGTTACCTTTATATATTCTATGTGTTTTTTATATGGGTTTTATGGTAATCCTTTGGTTACTAAAAGGTAAGTAATGATACTTTATTCAGTGAAGATTTTTTTTACTACTTCATGAAGGTGAAGGTATTACTTTGATATAGTATACATGGTTTACATGATGGTTGAAAAACTAACAGTTTTCATTCTTTTTTTATCCCTTACTGAGCTTTTTATGCTCACCCCATGTTTTTTCGAAATGTTTTTCACAGGACTTAAAGTGGAATAAGGTCAATGATGGGATCTAGGGAATTTCATGCTATCTAAAACATGGAATCTAGACATCTTTATTTTTAAGAGTTTTTATTTTATGGAGACTTAGTAGAAGTGTCTACTTTGTAATCTTTTAAGATGTAATAGTTATGTTCTAATTCTCTAAAACTCTAAACCTGAAAAGATCCTCAATGTGAATTATTCATTTAATTCAATATTAAGTAAGGATTAAGGCTGGGGCCTTATAAATGGCCCGGAAAAACCCTTCCCATTTTGTCTCTCCACATCCCTATCTTACTACTTGAAGCCTCACCTTGGGCAAAAGTCTTCCCAAGGAAGCCTTTGAGCTAAAATCTAAGAGAGTTACCCGATTTTAAGGTAATGTGTTCACTTGTGTTCGTTTGTATTATTTTGCTTCTCTAACCCCCTAAACTATTTTTATTCATTTCTTTTGTAATAAATCCAGTATCTTCAATATACTAGGATGTTGTTATAAGAATCTTTCAAGCTACACTTACACACATCTACATATAATGGTTAATTAACATACTCTTTTTATGGTTGGCGAATTTCTGCCTCACGAAACGATGATTGTACAATCTTCTTTTAAACACCTTTAATGGTGTCCATTAAGATGTCACTATATTTATATATGATATATATTATGTTTATGTTTTCCTTATGCTTATTTATTTTTCATTTGTGGTTTACCTTTATGGTTTCCATTGTGGGTAAACACGATAATTTCATTTTTGAAAGTGCGGACTACCGCCCCCTCAAAGTGATGTGATTCGTTAATGCCATATGTGGGATGTATAAAGGATGGATTTAAAGTTATTATATATGATTTTATACTGGAATTATAATATACCTCTATATCATTATTATTTCATTCCATTAATTTATGAGATAGAAATGAAAGTAGCGTTCATGCGTACGTACAGCTTACCGTCTCCATGAACGGTGCATTTCATTTCTTATCCTCAAATGTAATGTACTATTATAAGTACATATATATAATTGATATATATGATTTATGTTACATATAAATGATTAATATAATTCTGGAATTAAAATATACATACCTCTCATTTAATTTTAATTCCATTAATATGACATAGAAATGAAAGTAGCGTTCATGCGTACGTACGGCTTACCGTCTCCATGAATGGTGCATTTCATTTCTTACATATAAATGATTATGTAATATTATAAATACATGTATATGATGGATATATATGATATATATGATATCCAAATCATGAATATCATTTTGGATATAATGAATCTTTGACCACACGAACAACATGTAATTGTTAGAAGTCCACTTTCGATTTAAGAACCAAATATCGACAAAACAATAATTATTAACATAAATGATTACATAATGTTTATAACATGGTAATAAGTGATATAAATGAAATAATGAACTTGAAAAATGTTATTAAGCAAGTAAAAATTAACTCAAGTTTGTTATTCAGGACGTTAAAGAACGATCGAGTCAAGTCAGACCCGAGGTAAGGGACTTCATCTCAATCTACATTCATTGAGGCATATTTCGTTTTATACACAACTATCTTTTATATAGTGTCTAAACCCCTTTTAATTTTACTTTTATACAAAAGGAATTTTTTACTACTAAGTGTTTTACTAAACGACAAAAAGAAATGTTTATTTTAACGTACGCGATGGCAACGACCTTTTTCGCCGCTGTGAGTATTATTTTTTCTTTGGGTTCCTCGACAAGCCGTAATGTTTTTAAAATGAAATAAATACCATATAATCTTTTATTTATTTTGGTATTGAAAAATGGTTTTTATAATGGATTTGTTATGTCAACATATTTATGTGATATATTGTGATCAAAGTGTAGAAATGTTTTCTTTCCATTATATTTGTTTTATGTTTTGTGTATTTATATTGGTACTTGGACATTTGATGGGTGGTTACATGATAAACCATATGACGGGTGGTGCCATGAATACCAGGACGGGTGGTTATGTTATAACCTCCAATGCATTGGGTATGGAAGTCGGCCGTATGGCTATTCCATTAAGTATGTATGGAAGTTGTCCGTATGGCTATTTCTTTAAGTGATATGTGTGGAAGTCGACCGTATGGTTATTCCACTTAAGTATGTTTATGTCCCAAGTTACCATTATATGTTATGTGTTCATTATATTGATTTTATGGTAATATTTTGGTTACAAAAGGGTAGATAATGATATTTTATTCAGTGAAGAGTTTTTACTACTTCATAAAGGTGAAGGTATTACATTGATAAAGTATACATGGTTTACTTTTTGTTTTAAAAACTTACAGTTTTCATTATTTGTGTATCCCTTACTGAGATTTTTATGCTCACCCCATGTTTTTTTTGAAATGTTTTTCACAGGACTTAATGTGGAATTGGGTCAAGGATGGGATCAAGGGAAATTCATGCTATCTAAAACATGGAACTAGACATGTTTCTTTTGAAGAGTTTTTATTTTATGGAAACTTAGTAGAAGTGTCTACTTGGTAATATTTTGAGATGTAATAGTTATGATCTAATTATCTAAAACTCTAAACCTGAAAAGATCCTCAATGTGAATTATTCATTTAATTAAATATTAATTAAGGTTTATGGACGGGGTCTTATAGTTGGTATCGGAGGTTGGTTTTGACAACTTTAGGAGTTCGAAAATTGTTAAATTATAAATTAATTTATGGAATGATTGAAATGATATATCATATTTAGATTACCATGTTTCTTCACCTAAGATATTTCTGTGTTAAGAATGGTTTTTCATAGAAGAAACAGAACAACTTTTCTGGGAAGGCATACAGAGGGAAATGACCTTTCAAATCAGTATCCTCAGATGGTCAGAATCAAAACTAAACAGTTTGTTGCAGTGATGGCTTAGTTCACTTAGGTGAAAAATGTTGTTTGTTTTTATTGATGATATTTTGGTGTTTTCTAAAAGTACAGATGAGTATGTAAGACATTTAAGGGTTATGTTGAAAACCTTGAAAGAAAATAAATTGTATGGGAAATTAAGCAAGTGTGAGTTTTGGTTGCAACAAATTTCTTTCCTGGGTCACATTGTTTCAAATGATGGCATAACTGTTCATCCTGATAAAAAAAAGTTGTTGAAGAATGGCCAAGACCCACAAATGTAACCGAGATCCATAGTTTTCTTGGTTTTGCAGGTTACTACCGAAGGATTCTCATGATTATCTAGTCCAATGACTAACCTAACTCGGAAGGGTGTTAAGTTTATTTTGATAAAAGAATGTGATGATTGTTTTCAGGAGTTGAAAAGAAAATTGGTGAATGTTCTAGTTTTGGAACTTCCTTCCAGGAATGGTGAGTTTTTTATCTACAGTGATTCTTCGTTGAAGGGACTTTTCTGTGTCCTTATGATGAATGATCAGGTAATTGCATATTCTTCACCTCAGTTGAAAAATCATGGGGTAAATTACCCTACACATGATTAGGAATTAGCTGCTGTTTTTTTTGCTCTAAAAATTTGGAGGCATCATTTGTATAGTGTAAAGTGTGAAATATATACTGATCACAAAAGTTTAAAGTATATATTCACTCAGAAATAATTGAACATGAGACAGAGGAGATTGCTGGAATTAATCAAGGATTATTATTGTACAATTCATTACCATCCGGGAAAAGAAAATAAAGTGGCTGATGCTTTGAGTCGAAAAAGTAATGCTTTATCAACCATGCTATGTTTGGAATGAGATCCTTTGGATTTTTATTTGATGAACTTTTTCATGGATATTTTTGGTGTAGGAAGTTCTTCTGTTTTGTTTCAGGTATCAGTGAGTTCATCCATATTAGACAGAATTAAGCAACCATGGAGGGAAGAAAGTGAGTCGCAAAAAAAGGTAGAGCTGGTTCAGAAGGGAATGTTGCCTTAATTCAACATTGATAATGATTGTGTGTTGAGGTTTGGGAAGATATTATGTGTGCCTTGTGATTCACAGTTGAAGAATGAGTTGTTATGTGAGGCTCATAGTTCCCCGTTTTCCGTTCATCCTGGCAGTACTAAGATGTACAGAGATCATCGGGAGTATTACTAGTGGGATGGAATGAAAAGGGATATTGCTGATTTTACTGTGAAGTGTTTGACTTGTCAGCAGGTTAAGGTAGAGCGGATGTTACCTAAAGGGATGCTTCAGCCTTTACCAGTACCAGAGTGGAAATGGGAAAACATATCCATGGACTTTTCTGTGGGATTACCAAAGACATCTCGAGGTAATAATGAAATCTGTGTTATTATTGATCGCCTGAATAAATCATCTCATTTCCTTGCTATACGAGATAATTTTTCCCAAGATCAACTTTCTCGTTTGTATCTTAAAGAGATAGTCAGGTTACATGGAGTTCCTCTCTACATTGTGTCTGATCGTGATCCCAGGTTTACTTCTAACTTTTGGAAAGGCCTTCAGATGTCGTTGGGTACTGAATTAAATTTTATTACAACTTTTCATCCGCAATTAGATGGGCAATTAGAACGAAAAATTAAGTCCTTGGAGGATATGTTACGAGCTTGTTCGATGGATTATCAGGGAAGTTGGGACCAACATCTTTCTTTGGTTGAGTTTTCATATAATAACAGTTTTCATTCTAGTATACAGATGGTACCATTTGAGGCATTATATGGGAAGCGGTGTCGAACTCCAGATTTTTGGGATGAAGTTGATGAAAGGAAGCTGATGGGACCAGAATTGGTAGAATAGTTGGCAGGAAAAGTTTAGTTGATTCAGAAACAAATGAAAACAGCTTAGAGCAGGCAGAAGAGTTATCCAGATAAGTGGAGGAAGGATCTATCTTTCGATGTAGGTGATCATGTTTTTCTCAAATTTTCACCGTGGAAAAGTGTGATGCGATTTGTTAAGAAAAGAAAGCTGAGTCTAAGGTTCATTGGACCATATGAAATTTTGGAGAAAGTTGGATCAGTTGATTACCGAGTGGATTTACCTCCGTTTTTATCTCAGGTACACAATGTTTTTCATGTTTCGATGCTGAGAAAGTATATGCCAGATTCATCTCATGTTTTGAGCCCAGAGGTAGTTCTGTTGGAAGAGAATCTCTATTATGAAGAACAACCAGTCCAGATTATTGACCGAAGAGAACAAGTGTTGTGAAATAAGGTAATCCACTAGGAAAAGGTTTTTTGGAAAAACCATATGGTTGAAGAGGCAATGTGGAAATCTGAAAATGCTATGAGGGATAAATACCCCCACTTATTTTGATAAGTGAATAAAATTGTGAGGACGCAATTCCCAAAAGGGGGGAAGGATGTAACATCCCAGGTAAATAATAAATAAATAATTTTCATATTTATTAATATTTATGAATTAAATATTAATTTTACTTTAAAGGGGTTGATATGTTTGATAGCGTACCCGATACGCAACAAAGAGTTTCATTGTAATCTTACGTTGCAGACTAGTAATAAAATAATATTATTTTAAATGGTACTTAACACATAGTCGTTGTATTGGAAGTAATGTATATAAATAACTAAAATATGATTATATATGTTTTTAAATGTTTTTACATTTATCCAATAAAAGATAAAGGCTTAAAATACGAAAAGAATTCAATTATAGGCTTTTAAACCCTAATTTTCACAAAAGGTTCACTTATCGCCTTTTGATGGAGAACCGTCATTAAATATAGTTTTGGTCACTTGTATACATTCTATTGGACCAAATAAAACTCATTTTTAGAATCGGGACATCCAAATTTACTTTGTGTAAATTTTTGGTATTTCTCCGATAAAGTTCATTTTTTAATGAACAGTGAAAAATGATGTATTTTAATTCAAAACCTATTTATAATCTAATTTATTTATATGATTATATTATCATTTTAATTGGTTTTCATGTGAAATTAGAATATATTTTTACCATTAAATCCAATAGTGTTCGTTGGAATAAATTTCACTTTGAAATCGGACTTAAACTAGTGTCAATCTTTTGATACTTATTGTTTCATGACAACACGCTATTTGCTCTGACAGCGGGAATTAATTATTAAATTAATTAATGAAACATATATTTTTTGAATTTTTTAAAATAGGCTTCATTTTTGAATTCGGAATATCAAATATAGCTTAGGGTGAAATTTTGGTATTTTTCTGAAAAACTTCAATTTTTGATGAATAGTGAAACCACTAAGTGGTACTTATAAAAACTGATTTTTCGTTTAAATGAAATCATACCAAATCTATGTTTTGAATTTCAAAAATCCGACATACATGGTTTTAATTAAGAAGTAAAATGTGGTTCAATGGGATTAAAATAATTTTTTTGGTGAATAGTAACTTATTAAATTTTTAATCGTGATTAGAGGTAATTAGTGTAATTTAAGGTAAAAATAATGTTGTAATAATATTAAATGAACATGAAAAATGTCCTAACCTCATTGTATGTGTCATGGAAGACCAATAAAATCCATGAGTCAACATGGGGACCCCATGGAGCCACATTAGTTGGAAAATGACATTAATATCTTTTTATTTAATGTTAAAATAAAAATGACTCAAACATGAGTTGTTTTACTAATACAATTATTACATGGGGTTATAAAAATCATATTTATTACTATAAATATTAATTGGAAAGGTAAAACTTTTTCCTACATCATAGTATTTTTGTCATAATTTTTAGACATTAAATAAATTAAATTATTTATGACACCATGATGATGCATCAATTACCTCATTATTTAACGACTTAAATAAAATGGAAAGATAATGTAAAATTTAAGACCTACCCCAGTCAAAAACCTATTGGATGGGTGTATTTCGAACCCTTATCACCTTATCCAAGAAAAAAATCAATTTGGGACCATTAAAATCCGAAACGCATTCTAAAATAATGTAACATTTCCATACTTTCCAAGAGTGCCCCTCATCTCCACTTATAAAAGGCCCCGACCACTACCACCTTACCCACACTTCCAAAGCCTTTGGATCATCCAACCCCTGCCCATTTTGTCTCTCCACATCCATATATTACTCCTTGAAGCCTCACCTTGGGCAGAAGTCTTCCCAAGGATGCCATTGAGCTCAAATCTAATAGAGTTACACAATTTTAAGGTAATGTGTTCACATGTGTTCTTTTGTTTTATTTTGATTCTACAACCCCCTAAACTATTTTTATTCATTTATTTTGTAAAAAATACAGTATCTTAAATATAATAGGATGTTGTTATAAGAAGACTTCAAGCTACACTTACACACATCTACATCGAATGGTTAAAGAACATACTGTTTCTGTGGTTGGCGAATTTCTGCCTCACGAAACGATGATTGTTCAATGTTCTTTTAATCAACTTTAATGGTGTCCATTAAGATGTCACTATATTTATATATGATATATATTATGTTTATGTTTTCCTTAGGCTTCTTTATTTTTCATTTGTGGATTACCTTTATGGTTTCCATTGTGAGTAAACATGATAATTTCATTTTAGGAAGTGCAGACTACCGCCCCCTCAAAGTGATGTGATTCGTTAATGCCATATGTGGGACGTATAATGGATGAATTTAAATTTATTATATATGATTTTATACTGTAATTATGATATACCTCTATATCATTATTATTTATTTACATTATAGTATGAGATAGAAATGAAAGTAGCGTTCATGCGCATGTACGGCTTACCGTCTCCATGAACGGTGCATTTCATTTCTTATCCCCAAATGTAATGTACTATTATATGTAAATATATATAAAGGATATATATGATGTATGTAACATATAAATGATTAATATAATTATGGAATTAAAATATACATACCTCTCATTTAGTTTTAATTCCATTAATATGACATAGAAATGAAAGTAGCGTTCATGCGTACGTACGGCTTACCGTCTCCATGAATGGTGCATTTCATTTCTTACCTCTAAATGATAATGTAATATTATAAATACATGTATATTATGGATATATATGATATATATGATATCCAAATCATGAATATCATTTTGGATACAATGAACCTTTGACCACACGAACAACATGTAATTGTATGAAGTCCACTTTCGACTTAAGAACCAAATATCGACAAAACAAACATTATTAACTTAAATGATTAAATAAGTTTTATAACATGGTAATAAATGATATAAATGTAATAATGAACTTGAAAAATGTTCTTAAGAAAGTAGAAATTAACTCATGTTTGTTATTCAGGATGTTAAAGAACGATCGAGTCATGTCGGACCCGAGGTAAGGGACTTCGTCTCAATCTCCATTAATTGAGGAATATTTCATTTTATACAAAAATATATTTTATACGGTGTATAAACCCCTTTGAATTTTAATTTTATACAAAAGTAATCTTTTTCTACGAAGAGTTTTATTAAATGACAAAAAGGAATGTTTCTTTTAACGTACGCGGTGACAACGACCTTTTCCTCTGCCGCGATTATTATTTGGTATTTGGCTTCCTCAACAAGCCGTAATGTTTTTAAAATGAAATAAATACTGTATAATCTTTTATGTATTTTGGTATTGAAAAATGGTTTTTATAATGGATTTGTTATGTCAATATATTTATGTGATATATTGTGATCAAAGTGTAGAAATGTTTTCTTTCCATTATATTTGTTTTATGTTTTATGATTTTATATTGGTACTTGGACATTTGACGGGTGGTTACGTGATAAACCATATGATGGGTGGTGCCGTGAATACCAGGAAGGGTGGTTACGTTATAACCTCTAATTCATTGGGTATGTAAGTCGGCCGTATGGCTATTCAATTAAGTATGTATGGAAGTTGGCCGTATGGATATTCCATTAAGTGATATGTGTGGAAGTCGACCGTATGGTTATTCCACTTAAGTATGTTTATGTCCCAAGTTACCTTTATATGTTATATGTTATTTATATGGGTTTTATGTTAATATTTTGGTTACAAAAGGGTAAGTAATTATATTTTATTCAGGGAAGAGTTTTTACTACTTCATAAAGGTGAAGGTATTACTTTGATAAAGTATACATGGTTTACTTGTTGTTTTAAAAACTAACAGTTTTCATTATTTGTGTATCCCTTACTGAGATTTTTATGCTCACCCCAAGTTTTTTTTGAAATTTTTTCACAGGACTTAATGTGGAATTGGGTCAAGAATGGGATCAAGGGAAAGTCATGCTATCTAAAACATGGAACTAGACATGTTTCATTTTAATATTTTTTATTTTATGGAAACTTATTAGAAGTGTCTACTTTGTAATCTTTTGAGATGCAATAGTTAAGATCTAATTCTCTAAAACTCTAAACCTGAAAAGATCTTAAATGTTAATTATTAATTTAATTCAATATTATGTAAGGTTTAAGGTCGATGCCTTATAATTTTGGTATTAATCTATGAAGTTTTATTTTTGGACGAATGTGAAGAATACTGAATTGTTAATAAAAATTATTTTTCATATTATTTATTCATATGGTTAAATTATATTTATTACTAGTTTTATAGATTAATAATATCAATTTTATATAATTAAATCACATATAGTTCATTTTAATCAATTTAACGTTGAAATTTGATATAAATACATATCATGATTTTGAACATTTTGACATTAAAAACCTGCATTATTATCCTGTATGTACGAAATTTTTTAAATTAATCTCTATCTAATATGTGATTTGAATTTGGAAAAATTTATTCCATATTTGGAATAATAATAATTTTTAATTTATAATAAGTTAAACGTAGTATTTTATCGATGATACTAGTGAATGTAATTAATATTAATTTAAACAATTAAGTGAAAAAAATAGCTTAACAAGGGACTAAACCTTAAACGTATGGGATAAAATGAATTAGAATAATTTAAAAGATCCATTTCATGCCAATTTATAGACCCTATATTCCATTTTATTAACTTTTTACAATTATTGAAACAAATTTTAAATTGAAAAACTTGGGCGGAATTCCCTTTTCCAAAAATTACATGAATGCCACTTGTCCACTATTAAAAAGAACTATCACCTCCCACTTACCCACACCAATAATGAAACTATTTAATGACCATGATATGACCTACTAACTCTTTTAAATAAATCCCAGAATCCTATAAGCCTCACATTGTGAATAAATCTATCCATTTAATCCCTTTGGTGAAAACCAAAAAGATTACCCAAATAAGAAGTAACATCCTTACTGAAGTTATTTTATTTTATTTTCATTATAGACCCCATAAAATCATATGATTCTAGGATTAAATAATATAATTATTATCATAAATAGAGTGATATGTATTTATTCTTGGTTTTAGACCGAAAAATACACACACTTTAATCTGATGGTTAATAATCTTACCATTTATGTGTCTGATGAACTACCACATTTCAAAATGATATCGTTCATTTTTCCCCTACCATGTCTCATGGTTGGGGATTATAATTAACAAATTATTTATATATTATATATATGATGTTTATTATATTTTTATTTTTATTTAATTATTAAATAAGACATTTATTTATTTTTCCATTTTTTGGGAATACGATAACATCGTTTGTGGGAGTGGGGACTATCTCCTCCCTAAAGTGATGTGATTCGTTCACCATATACATGAAAGGTCTAAAGAACCATTTTAATAATCGTATGTAACATATAAGAAATATATATTATTATATAATTTGAAAATACATATATATCATTTAATTTTAATTATTTTAGTATAACAAATAAATTGAAAGTAGAGTTCATGCATATGTACAACCTACTATCTCCATGACCGATGCTTTTAATATATTTTCACAAAATATTGTGTAATATTATAAATACATTTAATTTGGATATGTATTATATTTAAATAAATTTTTCCATTTTTGAGATGATGGAATTATTTTCTAATTAATAACAACAACAATGAACATTTTAACACATACTCGGAAAATAAGGAAATTAATAGATGAAATACAGAAAATAATGACAGATTATTAACAAAATGGTAATTGGGTATTATAATAAGTTAATTATGATATTATAAAAATGAGTATACATTCCTAAAACCACTATACAGGTTGTAAATAAATTATCACTAAAAATTATATTCAATGTAATGGATTATTGTCTCACTTTTCATTCCATGAGGCACACATCATTTTCACCACATACTTTTTTGTGTGGTGTACCTATTGTCCATTTTATATATTATTCCTTCAATTATTTTATCTTCATGGAATTTAAAATATGTTTTATGTTATTACTTAATGATTCTAATGATTCAAATGTTTCAATTTGTATGTGACACTTTGGAATGTTTATGTATTGTATTCCTCCAGAATAATTTTAATGATCTTTCAACGGTATTTCCATTATTTGAGTCATAAATTATTTAATTTTTACCAAAATTGTTATATATGGTGTAAATAATTTCAATTCAATATTTAATATCATTGTTTATTCATTCTTTCTGATAATTTTAGTATTATTTTGAATTATTTTTTCAATGGGAATTTACAGTTAAAGATACCCAAGTGGTAAAGAAATTTCATAACCCAATTCATTTCCACTAGTTTATATTAACACAAAATTGTCATTAATATTATAATATTATGTATGTAGTAACTTTTCAAGATCTAATTTTTATTTAAAATTGTTTCATTTGGATTTAAATTTGACACACATAATGTATTTATTGATTTATGTTCACATCAACGTTATAGTTTTTTCAATGGTTTACTTCATAATCACATTTTGTTCAGGATTTTTTATGCTTGATTCTACATCAGAGGAGATTATTTATTAATTGTTTAATAGAAACTTTACTTCTATCTTTATGTAGTTATTAATGACCTTTTTTATTTAATAATTCCTTTTTTTCACTCATTGGTACTCAAAATGTTTTAGAAAATGTTTTTAAGTAAAGCTAAAATTATTTACCTATTTATTCAGAGAACATGTTTTCTACTAGAAACCATGTTTATTAAAAATGTTTTAAAAAATGTTTTAATAAATTTTATTCACCTTTCCAAAATAATTTATTAAATAAATTTTTATCCCATTTGGTCAATAATATTTTTTAAAGGATTATTCTTACTACATTCTGGATAGATCATTTTTATAACCATTTTACTATTCAAAAGTGATATTATTTTCACCTCATATAAAAGGTACAAATTTACACAACATCATTTCATTGAATCTCCCCATTCAAATTTATAATTGTGAATTTTAAATAATTTTTTTTAAAAATTCATTTCAATGAAATGTATTTTCAAAATGTTTCCCTGAATAAAAATGATATTTTCCTCAAGAATGTTTTTAAATGATATTTTTATAATAATCCAATTAATTAATGAAAAAAAATTATTTTTTCAAAAAGTGGGATATTTCGTATTTATGAGATCTTTATTAATCATTTGGATAGGTTTTCATTGATTATAAAAAGGATAATATTGAAATTTAATTCCAGGACTCATTTTTTAGTCCCCATGAAATATTCAATTTCCTATAGTCATGGAAAATTAAATTTCATCCATATACCCATATAAATTTTCATGGATATGATTATTACCTAAACTAGATACCTTATTTTACATACTGTGTTCACATTGAATGTAATTTAGTATCTGGGAGAATATTGATAAATCTATATAATCTAATCCATACATATATTTGATAAGTAACATTGTTAAATCCATTATTTATTATATGATGAATTCTTTAAACATGTATGACACAAGTGGGTCCTGATTTTAGATACGCCCTTTTTCCATCGATAGTTTCATGGGATGATTTAGTTGTATATCATTAGATATATTTTTACCCAATATGAAAAAACATCTTGTCAAAGGTCTTGACGGTTATAGTTATATGTACCTTGGAAACATAGAATTCAATAATTAAACATTTTCTTAATTTAAATTTATTTATCATTTATCCATGTTATTTTCCTTAAAATATAAGTGGATGGATATAATTATCAGTTTATTGACTAAATGGAATGTTATTTTAGTTTCTCACCTTTCCATATTGATCTTTTTCCTTATACAATCTTTTAAGTGGAATGTGTTTTTAGATAATTACATTTACATATTTTTTATGCAGTACCTTATTTTTTTATTTATTTCATGGTGTGTATCTTTATTTGATACCTTTCCATATTTTCTATTCTCATTGATTCTTTATTTTTTATAATACACTTTAACCATAATGATAATTTTAACCCAGCTTTAGTTTATTTCCTCTACCTAGAATTCTGTGTATTGTACTAAGACATATATGATGGGACACACTATATAGATTAAATTTAATATCTTCGAAAGGGAAAAATTATTTTGAATTGGTGTATTCATTTGGAATACATGACTCATTTATGTATTTGGATTACCAAGACAACTAATCATTTTGGCCCTTTGGGATGTGATTTACTTTTATATTATTCCAATGTAATGGTATAATAACACCAGATATAGGCATACTGGGACGGGTCTCTACATAACATTGGCATAGGGAACAATCAGAATATAAATCATAATATTATAAATAGATCAATTCATGATCGTGAACACTCATAATCTTGTGATCATAGCTAGAAGTGATCATACTCACACATCAAAATGTGACCACATCCATTCAAAATAATCTCCATCCACAGTGTTGTGAGAATTGAAAGAAGAAACAATACTCAGACATCAAAATGTGAACATAAAAATTCACAATAATGTCCCTGAATATTATTTTGAGAATAAATAGATGAAATCATATTAATTCTTCAAAATATAAAAAGGTTATTTAAAATAATTTCAATGTGTATCATAATCATCATCTCATTATATATCAATGTCACATTGCCCAATGCTTTGTAGTGTTATGATGAACCCAATAATTACGTAATCGTAATACAATCATAAGTATGATGATGGCCCCATAGGGTGTTATTAAATCCTATGGGGATATTAAATTATAATAATTTTTAAATTAAATAAATATATGATACTAACAAAGAAAATGTATAAAGTATCGAGTTTGAGGTTGAACCCATGAGATAATAAAAGTATATTTTATTGAAATTTAATGTTATTTAATTATGTTGATTAAGGTAGGGAGATAGATGAAAGTAGATTTTATTTTGGGATAATCTTAAAAAAATGTCCCATGATTTTTTAGATTTCATGTTTTTATTTAACTTAATTTATAAGTTAATGTTATTATTCATGTTTTTTGTGGAAGCCAGAATATGGATGATCATTTTTTCATGAATCCCATCCTCAATATAAGAATCCAAATTTTATTATTACCATGTGTTTCAGGTTATTAATAAATTATGTAATCTGAATACCATTTTTACACATAATCACACTAAACTATTCAATATTGAGGCATATTTCAAGATAATTACTTGTGAATTTTAAAAATAATTTTAAAATTATTGATTAAATGATCCTGATATTAGAATAGGAAAGAATTGGAAAATTAAATATGATTGACAAACCAATCAGAAAAATAAAATAAAATAAATAAAATTAATATCACCCCCCTCCATCTAAATCACCCACTGAATGTTGGGTGATACCCATCTTACTATTCATAAGCACGTGGGAGGGGAGTAGAAAATAAAAAAAATACATTAAATAGTGGAGTAAAATAAGAGAAGGATTATATAGTAGTACATGAACACTCCCCTATCAATAGAATCTAAATGATTGTTTTATAGTTGGAAAAAACTCTCATTTACAGGCATAAATGGAACATAGGACCACTTTAATCTTCTTTAATTGTAGCTGTTTAATTCATTTAAGTCTATTTTTTGGTGAAAATGGGAGCCTAGGTAAACATGTCCCGAAGAAAATTGAAATCACATTTTTTCAATCTATTGTTATCACATATTTATATGTTGTGTCACATCTAGAAATTTTAAGGCTAACTTCCTATGAAGGATTCATTAATAGGTTTCTTACCCTATGTTATTCATTTAAATTTCACAGTGTATCAAGGTGCATCATGTCATGGTTCACAGTGCACTACTTTAAAACACTATTTTCATCTACTTATTCTCTCATCAATAATTTAAAATGAATTTATCGTCCTAAATAGGTGTTTACTGAATTTGTTGATATTTTTGGAATTTATAGCTTTTTCCACTTGAATAATAAATTCAGAGCCATGAAATCCACCCTTGATGTTTTTTTATTTCGGAATATATTTTTTTAGAGTGAATTAATTATCCCCCAATTTGTTTACTTATGAATTATATATAAAAGTGTTTCCTTCTATAGAACATCATTGATATCATACCTGATAATAAACAATAGTTAAATGATAAAAAATGAATAATTATATTTTGAATGATATGAATGAAATATTGTTATTAAACACCATAACGTGATTTTAGAATATTCCACATTATTTAGAGAGATATTCATGAACTATTTTAATTTTACTCTTTGAAATTAACAATTCCAATTCATTGTTACATTAATATTTTTCAATTAATTACAAACATGCATGCAATTTTGAATTTTCCATACAATAATTTTCATCACTTATCATAATAGAAAAAAATGTAAATGGATTTTTTCTCATATCTCAAATCACAATCCGTACCATATTTTTGATAAAAATAAATTTTATCCACCCCATATAGAAAAAATTACAAATAATAATGAGGGTTTCACATTATAGATCAAACTTCTTTCAGGATTAAGGGTTTGTGAGTAAATACTATAAAACAAGTAAAGATAAATTGGGTGTTTTTATCAGAAGTTATTTACAAAATATTCCAAATAATCTCAATCGGTATCCCTTATATTGACGTTACTGCCGCTTTCTTAAGAAACTAAAAATATGATAATTAGAAAATGATGCACATAAAATAAAACACCCTATTTTATATTTTATTCATTTGTGAAATATCTTATTAGGAAAATATAAAAACCACAAAAGACCCCAAGTGATATCATTGTGAAATTATTTTTAAATGTTTTAACTATTACACCCATCAATAAATGATGTTTTTTATACTTTCCAAGCCACTGCACATTTTTAAATTTTTTACCAGAAGGTGTGTAATGAATATAATGAATGATAATAATGATCCCTTCCCAAATCCCATTAAATAACCCCAATACTTGTTAATTTAATTAAGTGAATCATTTCC
Source organism: Viscum album (assembly GCA_963277665.1). Lineage (NCBI taxonomy): Eukaryota > Viridiplantae > Streptophyta > Magnoliopsida > Santalales > Viscaceae > Viscum > Viscum album. Next base: position 1,532,805,024 of record OY728146.1, on the reverse strand, counting down.
ACCAATTCAGTATATTCCCCATAATATTCATTTTTAAAACAAGAAAAAAAATAAAGTGTAGGGTGGTAATGGATAATATGGGCATGTAATATGGTTATACACTAAATAGGTTATCCACAGATTCTCTACACATAAGAAAGATTAATGTATATGTGGTTCCATGAAAAAGGGATTAATCAAAAAAATTTACCCATTTAATATAAAATTGTATTTTATAAAATCACATCTTTGAAAACATTAAAATCTCATTATCGAAGTAAGAATGCCCATGTTTCACTCCAGAAACATGCTCTGGAAATGAATGGAAAAATTAAGGCTTAAAAAATTTTATAATATTGACAAAATTTGGTTTGGAAAATCACTTATGTAAGTTAAAACTAATAATAAAAGAAGTTAAAAAACATCAAAAATTTTAATCTAGGGAAAAACTCAGATAAATTTCATTACAAAAATCAAAAAAAATTCTAAATAGTGATTTTCAAGTCAAAATCCACATATTTATATTATTTAATTCATCACAAAAATTTTATCATTTGAACTTATTGACAAAAAATATTTAAAATAAGGGATTATTTTTTAATATGGATTTTTTATCTCCTAAATATAATAATTAGGAAAAATATAAGGCATGAAAATAAATTTATAGTAAAAAATATCTTAAAATTATTTAAAATATTAGGGGTAAAATAAAATTTGTAATTAAAACTCATACCCCCTTCCAATAATGCTTAAATATTAGAATAGTAGGTTATATTTTTATGAGTTCATGTAATGAATTGGAATATCATAGAATGAGCTTTCTACAATTAATTTCATAATTATCTTATTGATGATTTCTTATTTCTTTATTTTTGACCAGAAAATCATATTAATCCGGTTAATGATAATGATGTTTTTTCTACAAAAATAGAGTATTTTTATAGGAAGAATACAAATAAAATTATTAAACATAAAAAATTATGATATGAACTTAGAAGTAAATTTTTTAACATCATTCGATTAATGATACCTATTTATATAAGGAGAAAGACAGTTTGTAAGATTTTACTTATCTTGGATACACAAACAACCTCAGTTGTAACCTATCCTTATTTATTGGACCCTATCCCACATATGAATATAGATTAACTATTTCTATTGTTAACATCTTCTCAATATTCATTGGGCTAATATATTAGTGTTTATTTAATCATAGAAAACTATATTAAATATAATATACCATACATACCTATTTCTCCTCTATAAAAATGGTGTAATCAAGTACTCCATTAGTATCTTCAATTATTTCATTAATCATTTTTTCAACTCCAATTTTTATTTTTTCATCTATGATGTTATCAACCTCATGATTTTCTTGAACTATTAAAATATCATTAGTTTCATGAATGTTATTCTCATTTAGATAATTGCTCTAAACCTCCTAATTCCTCATCACTTGATCAACATTGAAACTCACAATCTTACTAGAAACTCACTAAAATATTTCGCCACTAGTAATGTCTATCAATGCTAATCTGGTAGCTAGGAAGGGACTTCCAAAGATGAGAGGGTTACACTATTCATACATTTTTAGAACTAAAAAGTTCACAAGGAACTAGAATTTTTCAATGATTACTATTATATCTTAAAACATCAATGGGATGCATTTTAGTATAGAATATTCCTGTTGGAAAGAAAGTGATGTATTATATTATATCTCTAATCTCATGCTGTTGAACATATTTTATTAAATGATGTTCATACTTTTACATAGGTTATAAAATGCTTTTAAAAATTTATTAAAACTAATATTAATTTTAATTTAAATGACACCTTTATTTTTACACATGCTACATATGTATTTTGACACCACCAATGAACACTCTCACGTGAGTTGAATGGTTCCAATATCATTTTAACTTCTACATATTATACACCGTCTCATTGATGAATTTATAATATTCTTGCATATTTTTGATGGATTCTATAAAAGGTATTTCAATATGGTATTTTTTTTAATGTTATAGAAAAATATATTTGGTGTGTTAATTCATCCTTACCCTAACCACATTGGAAAAGGTAGTTTAAACTTGAATTGACCGTGGTTTCCTATTTATTCTTTTGAATCTATTTTTTGTATCTCCTAACCATTTTCATGTTTTTTTATTTTTTATAACTAGTACATTTGGATGTTCACCACATGGTTTACTAATTCCATCTTTTCTTTTTATACTTATCAGAGTTATAGAATTCATCTCTCCTCATATGTTGACTTATGGGTAGGTTGGTTGTGTTCCTCATGGACTTTTTCTATTTTTATTGGTAATGTTTTCTCACATGAATTTCTAGGTTATGAAGTGTAGCCTTTGGATTTCTAGAATCTTTCTTTATATCATTTACAGATAATTAAATCCAATATGAACATGACTTAATATTAAATTATTATCATGATTTAAATAAGACATATCATAAATAGTCTCACAATTCAATTATCTAATGATTTAGTGTTTATAGTGATTATCATCATTAATAACCTATTTTAAAACACTTGTAAACATTTATCTGTAATCATGATCCTCTTGACCATTTTGAGAAATATCACATGATATAATCATCATTAGCGATTAAAAACATAACAAAGGGGTGATTAGAAATTATTATTAAGGGAAAGGACATACAAAAAAGTAATAGATTACAAAAATGAAGGAGAATATGAGAAAGAAATAAATTGCATAATAAAATCTCAGAAGAATGTGGATAATAATCCTAAATTTTAATGGAAGATAAAATGTTGATAAAAAGGTTGTTATGGGACCATAAAAGGAAATCCCATGATTAAATATAAATGTCAAAAATAATAAACATGTGAGCAAGATATAAATGTGATGAATACTTTTAAAAAATAGCCAAACTAATGAAAACATGGAATAATATGATAATCCCATTTAAAAGGTGTAAATATCACAAACATTATATTCCATATCATTGTGAACTTATAAAATTTCTAACCTATTCACAAGTAAAATTTTTAATAGCTAAATGACATCACACGTTCTCTTTATGGACCCAGATACTCTCTAACCTATTCACATGTAAAATTATAATAAGAGCATTAATCCATCATTATCACTAAATAAAACCTAAAAACATTATATTATATCCACTAGTAAAATTCTTTGTAGATAATAAATCAAGCACCCTCTTCTTTTTTATCCTAGGGACTTTCTATATTGTTCACATGTAAAATTCAATATACATCCTAACTCCATTACACTCTCCCTCTGTAAACCTATTGACATTCTAACATATTCACATAAAATTTATATATCATTATATTTAATCCATAAGAAGATTAATTGGAGGGATATATAGGACAAAACTTTCCCAAAATCCAATAATTTTGTATACATTTGAAAATAAAACATTCATCATCTCAAATAGATCCTAGGGAAAAAATGGGTTTCTAAAAACATTGAAAACCATCCTATAACATTAATATAAAAAATTATAGAATATATAAACTCTCATTTTCCATAAGAAATTATATTATAACATTATATAAATGGTGATTAACATTTCAACATTAACATGTATTATGTATTTAAATTCCAAAAGGCCATAACTATTAACGTTTATAGTCTTATTTTTTTATAGCTTTATCAACATTGCCTTATTTAGATGTTTTTTAATGTTGGGTGTGACATGTTATTGATGTAATATATATATAAAAGAAACAAAATCTCCAGTTGTCAAATTCTTTCCCCAGTACAAATTGGATCCTTGAAATTATAATTATCACTTACTAATGAAAAATGTTTTGGGTTTCCATAATATAGACAATACATGGGAGTTAATTTCCAATTTAGTATTGACCTTAATATTTTTGGTGATACCACAAAATAGATATGTTCCTTCCTATGATATATTTTAAAATATTTATTTTATTTCTAACTATTTGGGTTAAGAATCCTTCATAATTAAGTATCATAACCCCTATAAATGAATTACTTTTCCTTGAGGGTTCAAATTTTTTCCTTTTAAAAATAAACTAATATATGTTTCTTTGAAATTATAAATGTGATTTATATTTTTAATTTAAATGGATTATAAATATAGATAACAAAAAAAATTACAATATCACATTGAATTTCTCAAATTTTTGGATAATAATTCATCCAGGATGAATTTAAATAAACCATTAATTGGTATATAATAATAATAGAATGTAATATTAAATAATTAGTGTGGTGATTTTATTATATTATAAAATATCATAAGCATGGTATTATTTCTAGAACAATATTCTAATTGGATATCCATTGATCTATAGCGGATAATGAGAATATATTATACCATTTATTTTTCAGGAACTACTCTTAGTAGTTGGGGTAGTATATGATTTTCGATTATTTCATTATTTAGGAGGTTAATGACATTTTTACCCTTAACAACTATTAATATAGGGTTTTTTAATAATTCACAATCACTAATAATTTAAGTCATTTGATTTTATGGACATATATTTTATAGATCAACTTATTCATCTTAAAATCAATATAATAAATTATATATCCAATCTTTTCACACTAAAGAAACCTTTTTGATATATTCAGTAATTCTCATGGGTTCTTATCTCCTAATTTTGGATAGGTAAGAATGTGAATCTTTTATCCTTTATCATCTTCCACAATGTTCTCCAATTAAATTTCCCCCCTCCTCTTTGTTGAGTTTGTGTGTTTGGATAGATTCATGTTTTAAATCATAACTTGAGATAGTTGGGTGACATGGACACAATGCTTTTAATTCCATATTCATTATTACATAGTTTTCCTTAAATATATTTTCTATAACATAATATTTTAACATGGATCCCACTTTCTCAAGAATTTTCTGAAACCTAAATCTATTTCATCAGTGATTAATATTTACATAATAAATGAATTATGAAAATATGTATCTCAAATTGGATTATTCTCTAAAACCATGAATATATATTTTATTTCGATATAAATCCCTTCTGGTTCAATCCAATTTTCATTAGGTTTGGTAGTATGATTAATATCCTAAATAAATAATAAAATAAATCCAAGATTTTAGTTTTTACTGATAATTTTATGATTCAAATAATATCCCCAAAGAGTGTATAGCTAAGTGTGAAGTTTTAGGCTCACTCATCTCACCTCAATTTAATGAATGAGACAATTATCAACCAACTATTTTTATAGTGAATATCCCTAGTTGAATCCATTCCATAACTATATCCACATTCAAGTATCCAAATAGGGATATATAGCAACAAAAAACACTGAATCAAAACATTAACAATATTTCTTGTATACTATAGTAATATTAGACTCAACTATAGGATTTTTTCTAAAGTTCTCTGACCAAAATAGTAAAGGTAATTAATCCAAAAAAATTACTGAAACATAGTCTGATACCAACAAAGTCCACCCATTAAATGAATGTAAAAAATAATAAATTAATATCATGATTTAAATAGTACATCTCAAATACTACCACACATCCCATGATATTAAAATTTTGGGTTCATTGATATTTGATAAATAAATAAATTATTTTGTTAAACTAGAAAACTTATGTCCCTATTTTTTCTCTTCTAGACCCTTTCGTAACATCTAATATGATTAAATAATATTCATTACCTCGATATTGGAATCATAAAAAGGTGTTCTCTCAAAAACATAATAGTGGAATCAACATTTCATAAAGGATTATATCATATTCATTAAGGATAATATGAGATATATATATATATATATTATAATAAAATCTCAAAATAAAATGCATAAAAATCAACAAAATTGAAGAACAATAATATAATTATAAGAAGATCATTGAGAAACCATAAAATAAAATACATGACTTAAAAAAAGTCTATTATGATAAAAATAATTGATCATGATATAAAAGTAAATTATAATTTAAAACAAAGGTATAATCACAAAACATGGAATAAAATAATAAAAAAGATAAAAAGGTGAAACAATAAAAACATAGGAATCATTATCATTATAAACATAGCTACTTGTAAACATGTTCACATATAAAATTGCGAGTAGAGATAAATTCCACCACACTCACCATTTAAAAACACCAATAATCAGTGAAATGTTCACATGTAATATTTTGAGTATAAATTAATGAAAAAAACTACTCTTTATAAAACTATAGTCTTTCTAAAATGATCAGAAGTAAAATTTTGATTAGATTTTAATTGAATTAAAATCACTATTTGTGAGCCTAGGGACATCCTAACATATTCAAACATAAAATAGTGATCATAACAAAACTCCATCACACTCACATTTATGATACAAGAGACTTTATAACATGTTCATATAAACTTTTAATGTCATGAGATATAATAATTTCCCTATATAATTTGAGTTATATATATGTGAAACCATTATAATTATCCTTACATATGTGTGCCAATTGAAAATATAACATTCATCATCATATAAAGGACCTAGGGATAAATAATGGGGTTTTAAAATATTACAATGCATAACATAACATGGAAATAATAAATCATACAAAATATGTACACTTATTTTTCAAATTATATATTATTATAATAACAGATATTGGGTGATGAAAATATCACTTAATTAAAAATAATCCTTTTTGATTAAATGTTTGTGAAAAGAAAAATGTTTTTAGAAAAGAATTAAAAAAAATAAATTAAAAATTACTTTTGAACTTTTTTTTCGTTAATTGAGAGTGAAGACTTTTAAAAAAAATATTATAAATATTAGATAATTTAAATAACTTAAAAATACAAAGAGATTCCAAAAAAGATAAGTGTAAATAAGATGAAAACTTTTTATGTTATGAAGAAATGTTATATTAAAATAACATTTTCATTATTGAATCAAATGAACTGTTTACCTTCTAATGGGATATATTTCTCCATCGTAGTATTTATTATAGTTTTATTAATAATATATTATTTATAGGTTGTGATTTTCATATGTTGGGTGTAGTATGTGACATTAGTTGTATATATTTTATAATATTGAAAATATCAATTTGTAATATTGTATACTCTCTGATCTTCTGAATAAGTAATAAATGTCATGATGGATAATCATTGATTGGAAAAAATTTATCAATGGACTCATCAATATTAAGAACATGTCTGTTTATAGGTGGATCTTCCTATGTTTAGAATCTTTATTCCCTTTTTTGACACCCCTAAAAAAGTTTTTGTTTCTACCCCAAAACCTGAAATTGATTATGATGATTATAAATGGAATAATTGACATATTTAGTGAATGTAACATATGGGTTTGTTGAACCCTCACTATGTCCATAATTTTCATTATATATTCTATATAAGTTATCATCATAATGGTTTTCTGGCCTTGTGTATGTATCTTTATTTCTTTCTTTATTCCTTCTATTAGAATCTGTTTCCCGTGATCTCATCTAGTAAATTATATCCCTCCTCTGAAGATCTCATCAAAATTGATCCGCTAGTTTTGTCATCTATTAATCACTTTATTTATATTTAATACCATTATAGATATTTTGAATTAATAACAAATACTTAATACCATTATGCTATTATTTTCTAATTAGTCATTTGATACCCTCCCATCTGATATACATAAACCCATCTATATATTGGTTGAAATCTTGATTTTGAAAAGGGTGTCCATGAATTTGGAGGGAGTAAAGGACCAGGTAAAAATGTTTATTTAAATTTCTTCCAATGTAGTGATAGAATTTTAGGTAAATCCTTGGATCCAATCTTGAGAAACATTCTTTTTTTGAAGATTTAAAAATTTGTAGTCTTACCAGATTTCATGAAATTTTATGTAATTGGAATATATCAAAAATCATTTTGAAATTACCTAGATGCATGTTTGGATATTCATAGGGTTTTTTTGAGAATTATAACATATTGTATATCATCTTAATTATTTAAATATTTATATTTATGTGTGTGTAATAATCTAGTGTTATGAGTTTACTTGGTTGAGATCTAGTGTGTTATTGACTATAGTAGTCCACTGATGCATGATGTACATGATCCCTTGGTTCAACACCTCAAAAAACATGTTATAGTTTGGTAAAAATTGAGGACATATTTACATTGTTCTTTATCATATTTTCCTCAAGACGATGATTAATAACATGGATTTATTTTAATTTTTTCTCAAGTATTGTAATTGGGTGTTTAATGATCCAGTGCAGAAATTTCAACCTGAAATAACCTAACATAAATAATGGAACATTTAGTAATGATCACTAAATTTAAAATTATTAATAAATATTAATATAATTTGGTCACCATCCCCTACAACAAGGCCAAAAAATTAATGTCCTTGAAGGGCATTGTTAAATCCTATGGGGATAAAAAAATTTAATAATTTATATACAGTTCAAACTATTGTGTCAAACTAACTAAATGTAGAAAGAGGTATATTCTAGGTTGAATCCTTGAGGCAATGAATAATTATTTTTAGGTAATTCAAAATGATTTATTGAAGGTGATTATGAAATAGGGAGATAAGAAATAAAACTTTTATTTAAAACCATTTTGAGATATAATTCTAGAGTTTTGTATATTAGAATATAATTCTCTAGTCAATTCACAAAATAAAATGATTCTACATGATTTTTTTCAGAGTCAAGACTATAAACCATCTATAACATAAAACCCCATTTTTCTTATTGTTAATTAATTATGGTTTTTATTAATTATGTTCTATTAGTATAAAATTTTAACATAATTAACCAAATGTATTTAATGGTCCTTCATAGATCATGGTAATAAGTTCCCATAAATACACACATTTAATACATTTGGAATCAATACTCAGTGTTCATGGGAGTATTAGGTTAGAAAGAAAGGATTTGGAAAATACATGAATAAATATCGAATCATTTTTTCCATTCACAATATTTAAATGTGTGAAAAGGTTTACCATGCCATTAATTTTCATGTTCTAAATCCCATTGAAGTATTCAAGACTAAATTTCATGCCCAGAGTTATTTGGTCGAATTTTATAGTGTGACAAAGCATGTCAAGTAGTGAGTCAATGTGTTACGATCTTATAGTATATTTTTATTTTTTTCTTCTCCATTCATACATTTTAAAGCAGTTTAACACTACTAACAATAGTTTCAATGTGTTAATTGAAATTGACGACATTTTTTCAATATTTTTATTGAATCATCAATTTTGATCCTCAACCTCACGTCTGGAAATATGTTTCATCATTGAGTGTCATCTTACTTTCGAATTCCATATCGAATAATTTTTTATTCCATATTTATTTTAAAAAGGATTTGTGCCACATTACAAAACAATGATAAATTACTGGGCATGAATTGTTAATTAAATTAAAAATAGTGTATTTTTTATATTCATAATGATATATATGAAGTATAATTATTATATTACAAAAGGTCTTTAAAATATTTATAATTTTTCTGTACATTAAAAGTTGGATGATAAAATGAGTTTCATAAATATTGCCTCATAATAATAAATACCTATCATGAGGATGAATGGGGATGTTATCATGGGGTTATATCTCCAGTTAAGAATATGTAACCTTAAAGGATATGGTCATATATTATTATATATTTATAATATCAATGGAGAAATTATTGTGGGAAAATATTTCATAAATATTAAGGAAAATATTTTCTTTGAATGAACCACGTAAACATGTTAAATATTATTCAAATAAAATAGTACTCATGATGATACGAACAATCAATCATATCCTATATGATAAAGCAATTGTTTTATTCACACTATTAGTATAAAACAAACCATTTAAAAAATGATAATAAAATTAGTTTGTATAACTATTTATTAATATTAGTGTATTTTTAAAATTAGATTCTATAGATCATTTTAAAATAAATAAAACAATAATTAAAATATATTAAATAGAATATGATCATGAATAAAAAATATTATCTACTGGAGAAATATGGCTTATTTTCAAAAAATATGGATTAGTTAATATACCAAAGATAGGGAAATTGTAATAATCCATGAAAATTATTTGAATAACCATAGGATAATAAAATTTATTTGGTTTATGAAATCTGAATCGTATAATTAACCTTAATGGAAATTCAACAATAAATTATCCTAATTAAAATACGTCTAAAACATAAATCAATTTTCACTTTGGTAAATATTAAATCATAACCCCATGCAAGAAATAAAATAAAATGAAAAATTATATGCACTAAATATGAATGGATTCATAATATATCACCCAAAAGTTTTAGTATATGCACCACATGAATGAAATAGGCGGGGAATATGAAATTCTTCTGAAAAAATGACATTGAATACCTATTCTTCATGTATTGTATTGATTTATATGTTTTTAAAACTCCATTATAATAAATAATTTTTTTTTATAAAAATATTATAGAACCATAATAATATATATAATACCATGTGTTATTTATTTATAACTTCTTATCACGTTTTTTAACAATTATTTATTTAAATAAATTTTTGATTTGATAGATGATTCTTTTTTCATGAATCTTATGGTTTAGAAGATTAGCTGCCTGTAATTTTATCATGGTTCCTTATTATCCATAATTATAATAATAAAATAAGTATCATATTCATTCATTATATCAAATTTTATAATAATTAATTTATAACAGTGATGAAAAATTATTTACATTACTTCATATAGATGATAGTCCATATATATACATGAGTGAATAATCCATTTTTTGATAGATGTAACCAAAGACTGATAAATAATAAATAACCTTTATATAATCATTTTTATATTATATATATACTTTACATTCATTAAATTTATCCTTATTTTTTTCAATGTAAAGATGAAATGAAAAATGAATCACATCACTTCAATATAGGATGTTGTCCACATGTATGCCTAAGAGACATTATTTTTTCAGAAGAAGGAATGTAATGATGTTGATATGTTTATAAAAATATAGAAGAATAACTATTCTATAAGTATGATATATATATACATATAAGGCATTATAATAACCAACCAATAAAGATGATTATGAAAACTTAGTCATATCACTACATAGAGGTGGTAGTCCACAAGTATGCACAAACAATACATTCATTTCCCATTTGACGGAAAATGATATTTTTTAGTTTATTCATTAATTATAATAACATATAATTATATTTAATATAATTATGTTATTATATTATAAGGTTTAGGATATAAAATTAGGAGGAACACAGAGAAATAAAATGGAAGAGATCAGTTAATCAAATACGACCACTTTGAGAGGCCTCCTTTTAATATATTCTTAATGACACTAGAGATAGTTTATTTGAAAAAAAACAAATCAAAAAATATATAATGATTTTTATAATATATTTTGGTAGGATTATATCGATATAATTGGCTCATGGTGGTGTGAATAATAGAGGATAGGTGGTGTCCTTTTACTATAATAAAAATAACACACTCTGAATTACAAAAGAGATTAAATTATAATAATGTCTATTTGTCATGTTCATGTGGAAACAATTTGAAAAAATAATTAAAATAATATAGGATAATTTTTAGTCCCTTCATGTAGTAAAAATTTTACATGTTTTCGGTCCATTTAAAATTTTATCAACTGATTTAACAACATCATTTATTTATTTTACCGTTAAACATGGTAATAAATTTTTAAATACTAAATGGTTATAAAGTTACTTACCATGTAAAAATTAGAACCGAAATGGTTATGGTTAACAATTTTAAACTATATCCAATTCCACATGTCCCATTTAAATGTTTTTATGTTTTCTAATATTTTAATAATATATTATTTAATTGAAAATAAAAATAATGACATTTTAGAGGAAATTCACATATTTTAATGTTAAGAACATCTATAATGGTATATAGTTAAAATATAAACCAATTCATAATCAAATATAATTTAATATAAAATATTTAATTTTTATGAAATTACCATTCAACCAAAAAATACTTATTTTATTGTTCTTAAAATAATTTCCATTGATTTTTCTACTACTTTCACAAAACCTTGTTAGTGATTTGTAAGAATTAATGGTAATTATTCCAGAATTAAATATTAAAGACAAGTTATGAAAATCAAAATAAATAAATTATTTAAAAAATAATATTTTAAATTTATACAAAAAAACTTCTTATACCCATTTGAACATGTAATAGAAATTGTAATTAATATTGTGCCATTTTAGAATATTCCATTTCATAAAATAATATAATGGTTGTTATCAAATAAAAATTGAATAGAGATAACATATATTATAATATATGAACAAATTATGTCTAATTAAACTCCTAATATAATATATCGAAATTTTATGGATCTGTTTTAATCATTATTATATTGTTTTATTCTTGTTTAATCTACTTTAACTGTTACCAAGGTGAGATAATTTTCCACGGTTTTTATACATAATGAATAATAAAAAAAGGGACATATTTACCAATTGTTTTCCATTTTGACTTCAAATATATAATTCTTATTTTAATATTCAATTTTATGAAATGGAATAAAGATATTTGACTGAATATTTTTAAAAGACAGTGAAAATCATTCTTTAGAAAATTGTGTTTTTACGAAAAAAATAAACTTATAATAAAAATTTATATTGTTGATTTATATGTAATTATTTATCTTTTGTTTAATAAAATAGATCTTAGGTATCTTTAAAAGAAAATATAAAATAAAATTTCACTTTTAATGTAACTTATTTAAATTAACAAAATAAATGTTTTATAAAAATTCATATATTTAACTATTCACAAAAAATATAACTTTTTGAGACAAATGCAAATAATATACCCTTTATTTATATAAATATGATGATTTAAAAAATGATATACATTCCCTAAAAATAAAATATCCAATAAATCTATAATTGAAGTATAATATCCTTACACAAAATGAAATAAAAAAAATTTCATGAAAAAAATATTTTTAAGCATAATGCGGCCTTACTAAAATTTGGATGCATATATATTATGAATTAATTAATAAATTTTATTTATTCCAATATCATATAGATTTTTTACAATATGGTTATTTATATTTTGACCACCAAATTAATATCTTGGTTATAATTTTCATATTCAAAAAGTAATATTTCTGTGGTATATCACAGTTATCTTAAATCATAGAATTGTGTGTTACGTAAAAAATATAGCAGTACACTCTTTTAAACATAATTTTAGCTGTGTTACAATCTAACTCAATAGTTTCATCGTAACCAATTTGTTCATAAAATCCTATCATGGATTAATATTTATCTTTCACCCACATATTCATAAAAGCTATCAAATTTATGTATGAATCTAGAAAATATATCAGTTCACCAATTTAATCATAAAAATATCAATTTTTTTAACATTTATAATAAGTTTAAAAATATTTCAAGGAAATGAAAATGGGTAATTTCTTTATTAAATATAATAATATATCGTATAAAAAAATTATCACTGAATGAAAATATAAAAATATTCCGATAAATACATTTTCCAATATATTATATGTTTTTTTCATTAATGCAGATTAAATATATTTAAATAAAATTTCATGAGGAGTGTGAAAACTATCCAAAAATTATTAAGTCATCTTAAAATTTACAAAATATTATTATGTGATAGGTTATAAAATGTATAATGTATGGTTCATTTGATCTGTTTTCAGTAGACCATTTCTGAAATACATAGATCTAAGGAGAATCATTCATTAAATGAATAGTGTTATATTGTGTCTTAAACCATAATGATGCATTTGTCAAGAAAGTATAACTTCTATTTTTGAAAATCATATCTTTTGTTTTTATTCCTTTTTACTTTACTTATAGATTTATTGGAATAGTCTGGGTATTATTTATGTCATATATAAGTGATGCATGACTAAAATAACTTATAAGATATATATGGAGGAAAAGTTGTCATTTTTTTTATTTGTTTTCTTCATTAAGGGTCAAAATTAAAGAGTTATGTATAAATAGTGTAATGGTACATTATTGCTCTATATTTTAATCCTTATTATTATTGAAATACTCCAATATAATACATGGTCCTTGGGGGTTTCCAACCGCATTAGGGAATTTTAATACACCCCAAACTCTAATAGTGTTATCAAAGAATTATCTAAAAATGTTTAGAATAACATTATATTTTTAACGAAACTATTGTCCTATAAAAAACATGGATATCATGAGACATGATACATCCATATACTTGTCTGCGATAAGGATATAACAATTATTGTTGAAATAAATTTTTGGACCATATATAGTAAATTTTAATATAGGATATCAGTAACCATGATATGGTGTTAAATGGGTTTAAAAAAATGTTATATCATGTAGTGTGATATATGATACTGCATTATGTTCCACTATTTATTCCTTGGTTTTTTATTTATTGTTTTTTGATATGTGAAATATTATACTGAGCTTTATCCGGACGTGGATAATAATATATGTGGATATGCTTCAAAAATGTTGTTTATACATATCACTTGACACAACGATATATGATATCCATGGTATATTTTCCAATGATATTTGTTTGTTCTGTATTATTTAAATGATATAAATAATATAACAATATATAATATTGGAAATTTAAAAATTAATTTTTTTAAAATAAAACATTTTCTTGACCGTGTTCATTATTTGAGGGAAATTGAGACAATACATATTTTTTAAAAATTATTATTAGCCTCATGTATAATATTATAATTTATTTATTTATCCACTATTTAAATATATATATATATTAGAAACTCTTATAATGTGTATTTTAATTATTTATTTAATTTTTTAAATCAATTTTTTATATTATAAATTGAAATTAATGTGTTATATGATATGTATAACATGAAGATTTATTTAATTCAACAATGGATAGTGACATGTTTATTATAATTATAATGTATATATTTTTCAAGCTACTCTTACTTATTTTGAATTATTTTTTTATTGAAGCACTAAATAACATTAGAATAATGATATATGGATAACATTACAAGGGTTCATACATCACACTGGCATATGGGTTAAAGAACTACCTTAATATTTTGTGGATTTCTACCTATAATTTGATATACTCACTTAAGAATTTTTTAAGTTTCATTTTATTTTAATCCAAGATATTAATTGAATTTTATTCACCACATTTATGTGATGTATATAGTCATGAAATGTGTATTATAATGTTATTCTTAGTATCAATGTATAATAAGAATAATTAGTTTAATAATATTTGTACATTAACATAACTAAATCATATTAAACTGTATGATGAAAAATGACACATAAATTAAATAATCAAACACATAAATGCATGGAATAAATTTTTGTTATTTAATATACATGAAATTTATATGGAATATAGTTTTTTTTGGATTTCTTAATACCCCTAAAACACCATTTTTTAGTCTCCTTATAATGGAATCACTTATCAAGGCCAAAATCATCTAAATGGGTAGGTTATAGAAATGTTTTCTACGCATAGATTAATTTAACTATAGATTGCATAGTATAGGATACCATAAAAATAGTATTTTTTTATTTCAATCCATGATCAATAAGATTTACGTTTTTTCTTTATCCTATTAAGAAAATTTTTCTTTCAAAATTGTGCTTTTTCACGAACCAATTCCACTAGTAACCCTCGTATATTTTTAGTGAAGATATATGTGACATATAAATCCCACATCCAAAGGGCTAATGGTTGATGAATTACAATAAGAATATAAAATGAATAGAGATGGTAGGTATTACCCATGTTTATGATAAATAGGATTATATAATATGATCCAAAACCTATATATATATTTTATATAATATATAATCCATCATAATAAATGAATGTAATGTCATACAAATTGAAACCCCTCAAAATAAAAAAATCAAATCCAAGGAATAGAGCTTCATTCTCCAATTCCATAAAATATTTCCAAGCCAGTAACAACCATCTTAATCACTAACCAACAATCATAGAGAAGAAAAAATATTTTTTATATATATTAATAGTGATAATAAAAGTATACTCTGTAGGATGCTCCCCAAAACCTATCCTAAAAATTTGGAACAAGCATACTAATGCCCAGTGAATAAACACACGATAAAAAAGAATTCCCAAATTAGTTGACAAAATACCCTTGCCTCATTATAAGTCACTCAGAAACTGACACAATAATGTGTTTCATTCTATATATGATGCATATTAATAAAAATGTAACCATATATTTACTTCCCATTTGGTTTTTTCTTTTAATTCCCCATCACCAAACATGCTGTTCAAAAATTCCTTCCTTATGTCATATTTCCTAGAGGAAATCAAATTGAAACCACAAAACTGTCTCACCCTACATCTCAGGCAAACATATCAATACCACATATAATCTTTACCATAACTATGTATTATTTCCAAAAAACACTACATGACATATATTAGGTAATACACCATAAGATATTATATCCTACACATGTCAACCAATAAGAAACAAAATTCCTTATAACAAGATATATGTACATTATAGAACCTAAATCCATTAAAAAAATATATTTGTAGTGAAACTAAGATCCACCCCATATGATGTATGAAAAATCCAATATATTAATCCTTTACAGCTTGTTTACATGTACAATTTATCCCATGTTTTAAGGTATAGTAAGGAAGTGGGGGAAGTAATCTATCTGTTTCCACATTAACATGGATTCTAGGGAAAAAAACCAAATCCCGAAACCATTTGGCATTAGCTACCCAACATAATCATAGGCTGGAGAATATGAAATATGAAAATATATTGAATACTAAAGAAGACAACCAAACTATGGGAAACTAAATTAATATAAAATCAATAATAGCTATCATCCCACATAAAATCTATCTATCACTGTTAAAGTATTAGTACTACGTTTTGTAAAAGTGTAAATATATAAAGATTCAATATACTTAATAATATTCATTTGGATACTAAAAAATAACCATTATTCATTAAACCCATAAAAATTATTTTCTAATCATTCCATTTTGTAATAATATATCATTCATATATAATTTAGATCATAATTTCCAGATTCCATTTCATGATCTCGGTGCATTAGTCTAACTATGCCATGGTACATATTTAATATATTACATAATCCAAATCAATATACTTTCTCATTAGTTCATTATTATTTCATTTTCTATTCCATAATCATAGTGTTGTAATAATTTACATGAAATACCATAATAAAAATTCAAATATCGTGTAAAGGTCAACTATAATAGTCCATTGAAAGTCACAACATCCTATAAATAAAAATCATCAATCAAGAAATAAGTAAATTTTTTAGGCTTTACAATCAAATAAGACCAAATAACATTTCAACTGTTAATGCAAAAACAACCAACAAACTAGAAAGTCCACCTCTCAACTTGTTCCTTCCACCCCAAAATCATGCATGTTGAACCACTAATATATCAAAGGAAACCAACCAATAACTCTCAAAAATATCCCAAAAAATACTACATTTCACAAAAAATAAATACAAAATGTTTCAAATATTATAATTATAACTCATAAAATCTATCGTAATTTTCTTATTTTAAACTAAATGGATAAATAAGGATATAAAAACAAGGAATATAAACATATAAAAAAATTGGATGAGATCTTAATATCCCTAAGAAATTAGTTATAAAAGATTTTTTTCTCATTTTCCATATTGTATTAACAAATAAATTATGAAAATTTTTCTTCAATACTGAACTTGAAAATATTATATATAAACACTATAAATTAACCATATACATGCTTCATGAAATACTTCTATACCCAGTTGTTTTGAAGGATGAACATAGGTTATTTTAATCTACATAATTTCTTATTCACGTTGTTTTACTATATCTATATATTAATCATTTTAATTCATATAAAACATTCCTATTAATAACTATAAATCAATTTTAAAATTCAACGTATCTAGAAAATACCATTAGTAATCTAACATTGAACCAACAATATTTCATAACTAGGGATCAATAAATATTTTATTCTTAAATAATTCTATATATTTTTATATATAAAGTAGATTACACTATTACTCAAAGAATATAAACTATTTTTATCAAAATATTTAACACAGTATATAAAGAAGTGACAAATAGATTACCTAACGGAATAACATTCAATGTTCTCAAAGAAAGAACAAAAGAATAAAATTAGATCTCTAATGACCTCGTTTGAAATGAATCCATTTATACACACACACACACACACATATATATATATATATACAATCCCACTAAAATTCCACTATTAATTATTTTTAAAATCAAGAAAACTAAATAAACAACACCTTCAAAGCACAGCAAAGATAGAATAAAAAAGAGGAAAACTAACGGATAAGTATAATAAAAAAATTAAATCTCCCACAAATCAACCTCGATAAGTTATGGGGTTAAAAAAATAATTGGGGATAAAATGTAACGACCCGTCCTCGGGGCCTGTGTCATGACTACCCCAAGCTTTCCTTCTATAGGCCAGGGGCTGGCGACTAGCACGAAAGCAGTAATTCCCGATTAAAGGGAAGGCATTTCCTTTATATAAGTAAACAAACACAACAGAGTACCCAAGCTAGAGTAAACACAATGTAAACTGAGTACAAAAGTAAGTACTAGAAAGTAAATTGGCCGGTATACAAACCCAACTGAAAGTACAGTACAACTGAGAAAGAAAGTAAAAAAGTGGAAAAGTAAACAACAACCACCGATTCGTCCTCCGGAAATCCCACTTGAAGGGTGGGTACATATAGTCACGTAGGTACCTCGGGTCTGTCTGTCCGCTCCGTGTACGTCCCGCCAGGTGGTCCACCTCTGGATATCGTCCAACTCCACAGGCCTTGACCACGATTAGTGTTGTCCTTCATCTGCATCCATCACAACGTAGTGCGGGAAATCACCGTGCAGGGCTGAGTATACGATAATCAGTAAGGACCCCGAGACCCCCGAAGGTCTCCCAGAATCCACAATAGAATGATACAAACACGAAGTATCAACCAACTCTACTTAGTTATATGCCCACACATATACCTAAGTCATCAATCTCAGTACTGCTCCAACTTCTGCACCCAAGCACAACCAGTCCACGTAGGAAAGAAGTAATTCATACCAATGAAAATGATTGAAAGTCAAGACTCAGCTCATATAGGTATACTAATCATGAAGAAGGGTGGAGATGATTAGATGTAGCCTCTGAATAATCTCGTCTGCCGAACCTACGTATGATCCAAGTACAGAAGTCGTCGCTGCTAAACCCATGTAGGATCCATGTACAGTAACCATCATTGCTGAACCCACGTAGGAACCACGTACAGTCTTCATCGCTGCCGATCCAACGAAGTATCCAAATAAATTCGTCCTCACTACCGAACCTACGTAGGATCCATGTACAATCGTCATCGTCATCGCAGTCGCAGCCAGCTCTAGGGTTCCCGCACACAGTGTAATAGATTCCAAGATGGTCCGCTCCACGAGAAAAAGGGGTTGATACATCAACTGTCACAAAGTCCAGAGTTGATGTATCCCAAATTTTTGTCTCGTGAAAAGGAACTGAGTGCGACAGACGACACGCCAAAAGGACCCCGGTCTGTGAGATATTGGTTTCTCTGTTCTAGGGGCTCGGTTGGAAATATGCTCCTTCCAAACCTGGACATTTACCAAAGATGTCCAAAACTCACTTAATGTATAGAAAAATGAACGTCTCATCCAAAAAGTCCCTATTCCGTAGACGGCGGGTCGATCGGACGTGCGGTATTTAATTTATTCATGTTTAAGTGAATAATGGGTCCGACCCATTTAGCCCAGTAACTGACGGGTCGGGTTAACCTAGTTTGATGGGTCCGACCTGGCAGGGGTGCCAGACCAGTACGTAGGAAAATGAAACTCGGCCCGAAGGGGAACGTCCTAGACCGATGTGGCGTGACGTAGCATGGTGGGGTGCGGCCCGGACCGTATGGCCCTCCTGGCATCGCGGCGCGCCTCCGCCCGGCCGGCAGACGGGCCGTTCGGTTCTTCCGCCGACGGGGCCCGAATTGCGTGTCGTGGTTCCTTCCGCACTACCGGCGTGTCAGTGCCGTCTTCCTCCACCGCCGGTCACCGATTCCATAAAGATCATGAAATTACTGAGGGTCTTCGGGCCGCGTTTCTTCATCCCACACCCTCCGCATTAGGCCGTAAAAATCGGCCGAAGATGAACAAGGTTTTACGAAGCACAACGAACAACCTTATTCAAATAAAATTGGAACAATTCACCCTACCTCAACAATTGATGACGAACATCGGCATCACGGATGACAACATCGAGAGGTGAGGATTCATGGACGTCGTCGGAGTGTTCCCAAGGAAGAAACAATGTTCCCTCTCTTGTCGGGGAGAAGAGAATATAAGGCGTGTCTTCATTGGTGAATTCACCACGTCGGTGTCTTCTTCAATGTCACGAAGAAAGAAGATGATGGAAAACCGTGGTTGCCGAGTCATTCTGCATTTAAGGGCCTATGTTCTTCGTCGAAGAATAACCTTCCTTCGTTGAGGATGAAGTTCTTCAAAAACTCTAGAGTTCTCTCAATTCCTCCTCACACAACAATTTCCAACACAAATAAAATATGGCTTCTCCTTATTTTATTTAATCATTCCCTGCATTAAAAATTTAAAATTCAAACACTTATTTAATTTAATTGAAGAGGTTCAATCAATTAATTAAGGTGTGTGTTGGAATGAAATAAATAGGGAGAGAGGGAAGATGAAGATTTACTCATTTAATGGGGTGTTAACAGTTAAGAAGGGGGTTTTAAAGGAGTTTAGGGAATGTGAAAGGTTGGGGATCATGTGGGCCCCACCTAAAAAATATCCTCACATGGGTAGTTAGGTGCATATGGGTCCCACCCCAACTCCCCCATGTAGGATATAACAACATTAGATATAAAATAAAATTGTTCCAAAATTTTATTCACTTCTTATTTAATCCACAAATTTTTAACTTCTCCTCTCGTGCAAACGCAACTACGGTAAGGGTCCCCTTAAACAATTACCAGCGTTGTGAGTTCATCAGTGCCCTCAGATTTTAATTCTGAGAAACTGTTCAAAAGATATAAAAACCCACTCGTTTGTTTACTGAACACACCCGAGCTAAACTTCAGAAATTGATTCCATGCACACCGGGCCTCGAAATCAAGTGACGTCAGAAGCCAAAGAATCGTAAAATTTCAAAGTATTTAAGAAAAATTCTCCAGGTATTTACATTAGTCCCACCTCAGGGTTTTACATCCCTGTAAATCTACATCATAAACTAGGGAAACAAATGAGGGTATTGTGCATGCATCTGAGGCTCCCGCTCCCATGTGCTCTCCTAGAGGTTCCCATGCTACCAATGAATGCACACCAGAGGAATCATCAATCCACATAGGAACCGCTCCTATAAATCCTCAATCTCCCCTGGGACCTCAGTGAAGGTAGCCCCTTCATCGATGACTAGCTCCCCGTGATCAATGATGTGGGTTGGGTCGTGCACGTATCTCCTCAGTTGTGATACGAGGAAGACGTCGTGCACGCGGTGCAACTGAGGTGGTAGGGTTAGGAGGTAAGCCACCTCGCCTACCCTGCTGAGGACCTGGAGTGGTCTGATGAAGCGCGGAGATTACTTGCCACCCCAGCCAAATATCTGTAATCCACGTCGAGGTGAGACCCAAAATAAAACGTGGTCTCCACCCTCAAACTCTAGTGGTCTCCACCTCCTATCAGCATATGACTTCTGTCTCCTCTGTGTAGTCCGCATCCACTCCTGAATGATCTGCACCTTCTCCGTCGTAGCCTGAACCATCTCCAGTCCTACGAATGCTGACTCCCCAGGGTCGGTCCAGTACAGAGGTGATCTGCATGGTCAGTTGTACAGTGCCTTGTAAGGTGCCATCCTGATGGTGGAGTGGTAGCTGTTGTTGTACTAAAACTCCACCAAGGGTAGGTGATCCTCCCACCTATGACGAAAGTCTAAGACACATGCATGTAGAATGTCCTCCAGTGTATAAATGTTCCTCTCAATCTGGCCATCCGACTAAGGGTGAAAGGCAGTGCTCAGGCACATCTACATCCCAAATGCCTCCTAAAACCCCTTCCAAAACTGGGAAGTAAATCAAGAATCTCGATCGGAGATGATAGACGATGGCACACCATGAAGTCGTACGATCTTCTGAATGTAGATGCATCCTATTCTCTCTACTGATCCCTACTCTCTGATTGGTAGGAAGTGGGATGACATGGTGAGTCGGTCTACGATCACCCAGATGGCGTCGTTTCCTCTAGAAGTACGTTGGAGCCCCATCACAAAATCCATGGATATCCCATCCCACTTCCACTCTTGAACCTCTAAGGGATATACCAAGCTTACTGATACCTGGTGCACTGTCTTCACTTGCTGGAAAGTGAGGCATCGGGAAATGAACTCTACTATATCCTTCTTTATACCTGGACACCAGTTCTATCATCTGAGGTCCTGGTACATCTTCTCCACTCTTGGATGTAACGTAAGAGGGGAGGTGTGAAACTCCTTCAGCACTTCCTCCTGCAGTGCAACTGTTACCATGGTACGTCCCCTGAAGGGGATGACATGCTCTCCTCCTATAGAAAATCCATCAAGTGCCTGTCCTGTGGATATTTGTGAACGTCGCATCTCAAAGTCAATATCCCCACATTGTGCCTCTCTGACCCACTGAAGTAGTGGAGGAGTGACTGTGAGTGACTATAGAAAGGTTGTTCCATCTTTATCCACGAATGATATCTGCAACGCGGCTAGCTGCTCCTTCGTCTCTCCAAGTAGCTGAATGCCCATTCTCCTACCGATATAATCAGCTACTACGTTCCACTTCCTAGGAGTATAGACTATCTCAAAGTCATATTCCTGGAGAAACTCGAGACATCATTGTTGTCTCAGGTTCAGGTCCTGCGAGAAGATGTACCTGAGACTCTGGTGGTCAGAATATACTGTAAAGCGCTCTCCCATCAGATAGTGTGACCACATCCTCAAGGCGAAGACTACTGCTGCTAACTCTAGGTCATGCCTAGCGTAGTTCTTCTCGTGCTGCCTCAACTGTTGTGAACCATATGCGATCACCGCCAGCTCCTGCATCAGGACAAACCCAAGTCTGGTCCCTGATGCATCATAGTAAACTACATACCCTATGCCCTCCTCCAGTGTCCTCAAGATGGGCACACTGGTCAATCTATGTCTCATCTCCTGGAAGCTCTAATAACATCTATCCAACCACATTAAGGGTTTCCCGTTCTTCATCAAAGCTGAAAGCGATGCTGCAACTCTAGAGAAGTATGGCTCAAATCTCCGGTAGTACCCAGCCAGACATAGGAAACTCCACACATCCGTCACAATCCTTGGTGGCTCCCACGTAAGTACTGCCTCGATCTTCACAAGATCCACTGCAACTCCCGCCTTAGAGATGAAGTTCCCCAAGAAGTGTACCTCTCGAATCCAGAATTGACAATTCGAGAGCTTACCATAAAGATGATGCTCTCGGAGTGTGTCTAGTACATCTCGCAAATGGTAGGCATGATCCTCCTCGGTTGTAGAATAAATCAGTATGTCGTCAATGAATACTATAACAAATCGATTGAGGTAAGGCTGGATGATCCTGTTCATGAGACTCATAAACACTGCTGGAGCGTTGGTTACACCAAAAGGAATAACCAAAAACTCATAGTGTCCATACCAACACCTGAAGGCCATCTTTTGCATATCCTCATCTCGAACTCTGAGCAGGTGATAGCCCGACCTGAGGTCTATCTTCAAGAACCATCGTGCTCCCTTGAGCTGATCAAAGAGGTCATCAATCCTTGGGAGTGGGTATTTGTTCTTCATGGTCACCTGGTTCAATAGACGGTAGTGGACACACAACCGGAAGCTCCCATCCTCCTTCTTGGAGAATAAATTCGGAGAAGCCCAGAGTGAAACACTAGGTTGAATGAATCCCTTGCCCTGCAAGTCCTACAGCTGTTCCCACAACTCACAAAGCTCACCGGGAGCCATCCGATATGATGGAGTAGATATCAGTGGTGTCCTAGAGTACAGGTCAATATAGAAGTCTACCTCTCCGTGAGGAGGTAGTCTTGGAATGTCATCAGGGAATACTTCCTCATACTGATCCACCACAATAGGAAAACTCGGACTCCGCACATCAACTGCTCTGTGGATGAGACTAGCCATCTGATGTGTGATCGGCTACCCTCTATTCTGTGTAAGTCCATCCGGCTCTGCAAAGGCTCCCTTCTCTCCGATGAAGGTGTACCTTCTCCCATCTATGCGGACACACCACACTTTGCACCTAATACATTTAATTTTGGAATGGACTATAGATAACCAATCTATACCCAAGGTGACGTCGTCGGGCCTCGATGCCTCTACAAGAAGATCCCAGCTGAAGCTCTCACCTCCTAGAGTAAGATCACACTGCTGACACCAGTGTGTAATCATCGAGTATGCTCCCATAAGAGTCTCTACCCGCCATGATCGAGCCAACGGCTCCGCCAGAATCTCTGGTCTCCAAACAAGGGCAGCGGCAATAAAAGAATTTCTTGCTCCTATGTCTATAAGAAATGCAGCAAGGGTGGAGTAGACATAGATAGTTCCTCGAATCATATCACGTGCGCCATGGTCATAGGCCTCAACTGCCTGCTACTGAGCCTACCCCAATATTGCAGCTCCCTGTGGTTGGGGTGGCCCTGCTGGTGGTGGTGGCGGTAGAGCCTCGAAGCGTCGCCCACCACCTGCAACTCGGCCAGCTCCTCTGCCTCGTCTAGATGCTCCCTACGGACTACCACGGTCGAACATCTGTCTATTACTGGGTGGTCCCTCAACCATCTGCTGCTCCTCTTCATGGCGGGTTAAGCAGTCACGAGCCATGTGGCCTTGCTCGCCACATGCATAACACTACCTGCCTCTTGAATGGCTGGCTCTGCTGTGTGTTCCCTGCACATTCGAATTAGTATCCTGTGGTTTCCCAACTGATGGCCTGGTCCACTTGGACCTCTGCGGCATCTATCTACTGCCGGTGCAAAAGACTCCATTACGTGTCACCCTGCGGTAGGCCTCACTACTGGCGTAGGATCAGCAAGAAAGCTCTCCACAAGAAGGGATCGCTCCAATACACCTTCCTGTGTCAGAATGCTGAGGACGATCATCGAAGCCCTGATCTCATGCCTTAGTCCCTGCTCGAAGGTCCGGGACCGGAAGAATGGGTCATGTACCATGTAAGTGGAGAAGTGCGAGAGGTCGGTAAATCTCACCGAGTACTAGGCAATTGTCATGCTTCCTTGTCATAGCTGTAGTAACTCCTGTATGCGCACCGCACAGAGTGTGGCTGGAACAATCTCTGGGTGGAAGAGGCTCTCAAATTCCATCCAAAGTAAAGATGCCTCGTCATGCACCTAGAGCATTAGGATCCACCATCTACCTACTAGTGCGTGCCGGAGGATCGTGGCAAGGATCACCATAAGGTCTGCTAGTGTCCCAAGAAATATAAAGACTATGACGATAGCCTCCAGCTAATCCTCGGCTGCCTGTGGATCCATCTATCCGCGGAACCTGGGTGGCCTCTATCGCTAAAACTCATGCAATGCACTCAGGCGACATGCACTCTCCGTAGCTGGGGCTGGTGGTATCAATGGCCCATCGGTTAGTGGTACCACTGGTTCCTCTTCTATAATGGGGACCTACACCAAGGCCACGTCGCTTGGTGGGCTTCCATCTCGCACGTAGCTTGGAACCTAGATGGATGCCTACATGGGGCCACCCTTAAAAGAAAGAGGTGCTCCACGGTTAATACAGTTTACCTGGTGAGATGACACAAAGTAAGCACAATGAAATCATTTGAAACACACATGCAATTAGTGTTTTCAAGCACTGAGTCGGAAATCAAATGCCAGGGTCCTAGTGTATGGATACGTCGGTCGCCGCACCAACACTAGACTCCCTGGACTGAAAACTGTACTCAATATTCTTAACAATATTGCTTCATATAGAAGAAATTATCAGAGTCCTGAGTTCTGCGTTAGAAACAACTCCTCTAATACAAATTTTTCACGACCCATCCTCGGGGCTCGTTCCGTGACTACCCCAAGCCTGCCTTCCATAGGCCAGGGGCTGGGGACTAGCACCAAAGGCGTAATTCCCGATTAAAGTGAATGTGTTTCCATTATATAAGTAAACAAACACAATATAGTATGCAAGCTAGAGTAAACAAAAAGTAAACTGATTACAAAAGTAAGTGCTGGAAAGTAAATGGGCTGGTATACAAACCCAACTGAAAGTACAGTAATACTGAGAAAGAATATACAACAACCGAAAAGTAAAGAATAGCCACTGAGTCATCCGTCAGAAATCCCACCCAAAGGGTGGGTACAGATAGTCTCGTTGGTACCTCGGGTCAGTCTGTCCGCTCCGTGTAGGTCCCGCCAGGTGGTCCACCTCCGGATACCGTCCATATCCACAAACCTTGACCACGATCAATGTTGTCCGTCATCTGCAACCA
The DNA here is from genome assembly GCA_963277665.1 of Viscum album. Classification (NCBI taxonomy): domain Eukaryota; kingdom Viridiplantae; phylum Streptophyta; class Magnoliopsida; order Santalales; family Viscaceae; genus Viscum; species Viscum album. The sequence continues at coordinate 1,532,778,445 of OY728146.1, read as the reverse complement.
ACACAACGTAGTGCGGGCATTGCCCATGCAGGGGTGATTATACAATACACTGTAAGGACCCCAAGACCCCGAAGGTCTCCCAGAATCCAAAAAGGAAATAAAAAAACACGAAGTATCAACCAACTCTACTTAGGTATATAACCATACAAATACATAAGTCATCAATCATAGTATGACTACAACTTCTACACCCAAGCACAACCAATACACATAGGAAATAAGTCAGTCATACCAATTATAATGATTGAAAGTCAAGACTCATCTCACACACGTATACTACTCACGAAGAAGGGTGGAGATGATTATATGTAGCCTCTGAATCATCTCCTCTACCGAACCCACGTAGGATCCAAGTACAGAAGTCGTTGCTGCTGAACCCAAGTTGGATCCAAGTATAGTAACCATCACTACCAAACCCAAGTAGGATCCAAGTACAGTTGGCATCACTGCCGAACCCACGGTGGATCCAAGTACAGTCGTCCTCGCTTCCAAACCCATGTAGGATCAAAGTACAGTCCTCATCATCATCACATTCGCTGCAAGCTCCATGGTTCCCATACATAGCGTACTCGATTTTGGGAGTGTCCACTCCACGGGAAAAAGGGGTAGATACATCAACTGTCATGAATTCCAGAGTTGATGTATCACAAAGTTCCATCTCGTTAATAGGAACTCAACGCGATAGACGTCGCGTCAAACAGACCCCCGGTCTGAGAGATATTGGCTTTTCGGTTCTAGGGGCCCAGTTAGAAATATGCTCCTTAAAAACCAAGACATTTACCAAAGATGACCAAAACTCACATAGAGAATCACAAAAGGAACTTCTCATCGAAAGAGTCCCAGTTCCGCAGACAGCGCATCGATCGGATGCACGATCATTAAGTTATTCACGTTTAAGTGAATAACGTGCTTGGCCTGTTTAGCCTAGTAGCCGACGGGTCGGGTTAACCCAATTTGACGGGTCCGACCCAGAAGGGGTGTCAGACCAGTCTATAGGAAACGAAACATGGCCCAAAGGGGCATGGCCTGGACCGAAGTGGCAAGGCCCGACCCAGCGGGGCGCAGCGTGGCCCGGCCTGGCGCGGCCGGTTGGGCGTGCGGCCCTGTTGGCTCGGCCGGCTGGCCGAGCCGTTTTGAGGGGGGGAGCGGCCCCCCCGTCTGTCTGCACTAGCGGCACCAAGTGGCGTCGCCCTTCCCAAACCAGATGGATAACTCGGCCGGCGAACGGGTCGTCCGGTTCTCTAGCCTGGCACCCTCCTGGCGCCGCGGCCCGCCTCTGCCCGGCCGGCCGATGGGCCGGCCGGTTCTTCAACCGACACGACCCAAAAAGCGGGTCGTGGTTCCTTCTGCAATGTCTACGTGTCAGCACCATCTTCCTCCGCCACATTCCCGACAGGGCGTGACCGCACCATGCTTCCTCCACCTTTGGTTGCTGATTCCAAAAATATCAAGAAACGATAGAGTGTTTTCAGGCCGTGTTTGTTCGGCCCGCACCCTCCGTGTTAGGCGGTAACAATCAACCGATGATGAACAATGTTTTATGAAGCACAACGAACAACTTTATTCAAATAAAATGGGAACAATTCACCGTACCTCAACAATTGATGACGATCATGATGTCGTGGATGACGAAGTCACGAGGGGAGAATTCGTGGACGCTGTCAGAGTGATCTAAAAAAAGAAACGTTGTTCCCTCTCTTGTCGTAGAGAAGAGAAAATAAGGCATGTCGTCATTGGCGAATTCTCCACGCTGGTGTCTCCTTCCTTGTCATGAAGAAAGAAGAATATGGAGAACCGTGGTTTTTGAGTCGTTCTACGATGAAGGGTCGATGTTCGTCATCGGAGAAGAACTGTCCTTCATTGGGGATGATGTTCTTCAAAAACTCTACTGTTCTCCCAATTCCTTCTCACACAACAATTGCCAAAAAAAATAAAATAAATCTTCTCCTTATATTATTTAATCATTCCAAGCATTCAAAATTTAAAATTCAAAACCATAATTAATTTTATTTAATAGGTTCAATCATTAATTAAGGTGTGTGTTCGCAAGAATTAAAGTGGGAGAGAAAGGAGAAGAAGAGTTACTCAATTATTGGGGAGTTAGAAATTAAGAAGGGGGTTTAATAGTAGTATAGGGAATGTGAAAGGTTGGGGATCGTGTGGGACCCACCTCACAAATATCCTTACATGGGTAGTTAGGTGCTTATGGGTCCCACCCTAACTCCCCCATGTGGGATATAACCACATTAGATATAAAATAAAATTGTTCCACAATTTTATTAACTTCTAATTCAATCCAAAAAATTAAACTTCTCCTCCCGTGTAAACTCATCTACGGTAAAGGTCCCCTTAAACAATTACCAGCGTTACGAGTTCATCGGTGTGCTCAGATATCAATTCCAAGCACCAGTTCAAAAGATAGAAAAACCCGCTCGTTCGTTTACTAAATGCACCCGATCTAAACTTCAGAAATTGATTCTAGGCACACCGGGTCTCAGAATCAAGTGCCATCAGAAGCCACAAAATTGTATAATTCCAATGTATTTAAGAGAAAATTTTCCTTGAAATTTTTGGGTCTTTACATAAAAATCCTCAATTACTGGTACTTTAGTTTCCTAATGTTTAATGGAGATAGAATAATATAATTCAATTATATTGTAGTAATCATATTTAGACCAATTTAGTTTTTAATAAGACCGCGATGCAACACCCTGGACGAAGACACAACTCATAGGGTTTTAAAAAAATCACGACACATAAGGTTTATACTATACATAAAGGTTCTTTTCATGGAATAACTCTGAAGTGAAAAAGATTCCCTTCCTATATTATATTCCCATGTTAAGGCTATAATAAAACCTATGAACCATGATACAATGGTCCCCCAAATGGTGGAGAAAAGGCATCATCCTTCAATAATCCACGACACACTTCTCTTCCCTTAGATAAACATTTCCTTTAGAAGGAACAGTTAAGAACTATACCCCTCAAGCTCTATGTCATTGAGAATAATGAACTAGTCTCTGATAAATTGAATTCCCTTTTCGAAGAATAAATTACTTTTTAGGTAATGTTGTTATAGGGAAATTTTGAACTATATTATACATTTTGGACCAATATAAAATATATCCCATTAGATTAAAAATAATTTTAATGATAATAAACATTGATAGTATAACCATTTTATAGTGACCACTATTATTATTACATTTTAAGGGTTATGATAATGTCTAGTTGATTTGGAAGAATGAATTTATTCCCAGGATAGTATGATTATAGAGTATGAAGACAATTTACCTGTGCTTTATGAGGGCTGGAATCACTAGGATTTACCCAGACCAAGAAAATTATGACAATAAACTACTAAAAATGAGTAAAAAAATTTATGAGAGAAATTTGGGGTTTTAGAAATCACAACCCAATCCAAGATTCCTAAACCACCCCAAGAAGGCACAAAAATTTCACACCATAGCCTTAGGTAAAACACTTGTCTAATAAGTGGCAATGTATCAGACCTTATTGTTTTTAACCTCTATAAGTTATTTTTTTATATAATAAGGTTTTCATTAATCCATTTATTATTATGTTATAAACGATTATATAATGAGTTTTTAAAATATTTAAATTATATATGAAAAAATTGTATTTTTGGAAGTATATCATTTAAATTAAGAGACTCTTCTATAAAATTATATTTTTTTGAAATAAATTATATTGTCATAAAATTTTTATATAAATAATTTCTACTTATATATAAATGATATTATAGTTTAATGAATTTGAATGTAATTTATATAATGGCCTGGAATTTGATAGTGTTGTAAAAACATTTATTTTTTATTAAAAAACTATTCTGTTTTATTTAAAAGTTAAAATTAAATTATTTATAATATTATATCGGTAAAAAAATTATTATTGAAATCAGCCTATCAAAATTAGCCAATGGTCGATTCTGCAAAATTTTATTGATATCTGATTTTTTGGGTAAAAATTAAATACTATATAAATACATGGAATTAATTCTAAAATAATCAATTCTTAAAAGTAATTTAATAATTACTTAAAAAATAATACGCAAACATATATTGACTTATCCTTTACAATATTGTTTTTTAAACTATTTTATCTATTTTATAATTCTTTATTGAATCCTCCAAAACCAATATTATATTTTAATGTTTTAAAACTAATTCATTATAAATATCAAATATTTTCACATAACCAATGGTATTATTTTAAAATGGTTGGTTCAAATATTTATGAAATGATTAAAATAACTCTAGTTTTGAAGAAACAATGGGGAAAACCCATGTAAATGTTTGATATTTTGATTAATTTATTATATATAGTCTAATACCTAATTTAGAAATTAATAAAAAAATATACTTTATTTTTCCTTAATTACCCTCCCAGCCATCCATTACTATTCGGAAAAATCCCATTGAGGATATATTTAATCATCATATCCCTCCCTAATTACATAATAAGGTGTTCACAATATCTTATTATGTTCTCTCCATGATTTTATATGTTTCTTCTCAAGGTAAGGGATTCTATTCCACCTCATCATTATTCAATTACATTATTTTTATTATTCTTTGTTATTTTTTAATTTATTATATAGAAATATTTTCTACACATAACTTTATTATCCGTATGATTTCCAAGTAATGAGAGACCAAATATCATTGTCATTAAACCCTTTAATGAACCAAAATGTACACCCTTTATGGTGCTAAAATTATCCAATCATTTTCCATGCATGTCATTTGTTTTGGGTATACCAATCCCCAGTCCCCGTAATGGGTACTCACCATGAAGTAAAAATACTTCATTGCATGGGGAATCCCATGTTCTTAACCAACACTCCATAATCACAGGATAAAAATAAATAATAATTTTCTATGTTGTGTGATAGATTTAGAGAAAATGGATATAAAAGATATGAATATGATGGATGAGTCTAGAATTATATATCCCTTCAATGAATAGTGTAATGTTTTTTTCTTCATTATATACCTTGTATGATGTATGAGATGTTTTCCTAAGAAAAATATGCTATGATATCTCAATGGATAGAAATGATTTATTTTTATAATTTCATGTTTTATATTTTTTATACCTTCCTATGTTACATTTTTGTTATCATCGAATACAATGATTTAATTTTCATGTTTATGATTATCACCCATTCATGTACCAATGATATGCCTCTTTCCTCACTTGTGTTACTGTCATGTTGTTATGCTTTTATTATTCCCTTACTGTGATTTATACCTAACCCATTTCTTATGTACCTTACTAGTTTGTGCCATATAGTACTATAAGATTAATAAAATATGAGGGAATAATATGGAGATTTTAAGAAATATATTTGAATCCTTGCCTCAATTTAATTTTTTTATAACTAATTTTCAAAAAACATTAGGCCTCTCACTCTTCAGTGATTTCATTTTTTCTGTCCTTATTTAATAAATCATTAAATAAAATGTATAAATTACATGGGTTATCATAGATGTTATCTGAGTCCTGACCCAGTTAATTTTTGGTATTATGATGCAAAAAAAAATTTGAAAGGCTTACGTATAATAATAAACAAAGGAAAAATCCATAAATTTTTATAAATTATAGAGAATATTGTTTAAAAAAATTCATATCTAGATACTTATAGTCGATGTTTCTTTATAAAAGTTGTACATAAGGGTAATAATCATGAAAATATGAATTGGTTATTATCTTGATCATCAAATAGTGCATACCAAAGGGGCCTTATTGTGTAAAAGTGTTTTCTGTCCTGTAGGATATGGTTGTGTAAATTCAAAATCCTTCTAAGAACCATTCTAAAGAGAACAATAATGATTAATTTTTTTGGAAATAATTTAGTGTAATAATTAATATCTGGTGGGGGAACCCATAAAAAATGTTTCGTACCTGAATAGAGTATGATTTTTTTTAATTTTTTTTGATGAAACAGTACAATAAATAGTCATTTCGACTAAGAACTCACCCAATAAAAAAATATTGAAGCAGTTATAAAAATTATAGAACTTTTGATAGGATTGATATCACATCAAAAGAACTAATATCCATGTGGATTTATTTTCCATCAGATATAAAAAAAATAAAAAATAAATAAAAAATTGAAACATAAAATATTACTAATGAAATAAAAAATTAAAATTTAATATTTAAAAAAAATAATTAATAAAAAATAAAATTAAAAAACAATACCATAATATAAAAATGGAATTATATAAAATTTTAAATAAATATATATATGAATTAATAATATTATTATAATAAATATGTTTGTTCAAATGTTTTTTATAATAAACATGTCTGATAAAAATTTAAATCAATGAGGGGGAGGGTCATCCGGAGGAAATGGTGGAGGGAAGTCCATCCCTTTACCATGAAATATGTTTCACATGTACTCCATCATCTCATGTTACTCTTTCTCATGAACTCATGGGTTCTCCTCCTTCGACTACTCATGCAATCAAAAAAAATCATCATGATATCTATGTTGGGTCTATATTACATCAACCTAATCTCATAACTTTCCCATATACAATGTTGCCAATGATGAAGATTATCCATGATATCTACTCAAGATGGATGATGACATTGAAAATTTACGATAATAATTTTCTGGAATCAAACGAGATATTATAGAAACAACTAATCCATTCTCATAATCATATTGATTTGCATGCATTCGTGTAGTGTCATCAAATTTAGATGAACTATTGGACCAACCTGTAGTGTCTTCCAGACTATCAATATGTGTGTGAGAATTCATGACAAAATATGTGTATTTTAATTGTAATTTCAAATTAAATTAGTTAAAATACCATTTTAAAAAAAAATTAACTACAAAAAGTACTTTCTACAATCTGACACCATCAACCACCAATAATATCTCTAATGACTAGGTCAGTGTACATCCTCCTATAAACATTAATCTCAATAATATTTGGATTCATAGCTAAATATATGTATAATAAAATAAAATTATTATATATATAGTTATACAAATTATTAAATAAAAGTTTTTACAAGATGTTGTTGATTAAAACGAAATATACAACTACATGTTCTATATGTGACCTCCTGCCTCCACCATTTTTGTAAACCTAATGATGATCTCCTCTAAAAATAATCTCTTATACAATATGATCAAAATAAATCCAAAAACCAATAGTATATGTAATTTGGTCTATGTATGCATCACTAATGATAAGAAATAATGAATCCATTCTTTTAGGTATTTCTTCCTTATATTATGAAAAAACATACAACACAACTCAAACATAAATTCCCCTTATATTGATGCCATCATTCTATCATTTATAGGATATGAGAAACAATACAAAGAAATGTAATACAATTTTTATGATTAAATAAAAATGAAAATAACTATTATGTATTTACATAAAAAATAGTAATCAAATATTCGGTGATGAACATAAATTAGAATGTGATCCCGTGTCGCCAATACTCCAGACAAATAATTTCACAGAATAGAACTCCCATATCGAATAAATATATTCAAAAAATTATGAAAATAGAACAAATAAAAAATAGTTATTACATAAATATATTAATAAAAATTAATCATATTGAAAAATAAGAAATTATATAATTAAACTTACCTCGGAATGCATGGATCAAAATCAAAACATGGACATTGCTTAGGAATATGGTTAGGAATCCTCAATCCCATAATACCAAGCCCCCTTCATGTCAGCATTCCACCTCTAACCAGAGGGTCGGATGAGGACGATTCAGGTTTATCACCAAGAAACATAAGCACTTTAATGCTACAGAACATCTCATAATAAGTATCAAAAACCATATAAAAATTCAGAATAATGTCTTCAGCAAATTATTGATGAAAATATTATATATATATATATATATTGACCATAACTAACATGTAATTATATAATATTTCTTCTTAATAATCAAATTTATATACAACGATGTCAATATATTAATCTTCCTCTCATGTATCATCAATTTTCTTGGGAGTTTCATATTTATGATCACTTATTAATTTAATGTTTTTTGTTATATCGTCAAAATTATCATCACCCTGGACCTGTTATAGTTGTGTTTAATCATTGATATTCGTGTCTATTAATTTAAAAGATATAATCATAGTTTTCTCTTGAAAATATTTAATTCTATACAATTTAATATAACCACATTCAATTTAAATAATTGTTTACATGATTTTTTTTATAATTATCATCAAATCAATTAACTCTCTTGAAGAAGAATAGTAATTTGAATAAAAATTTTGATTTTCTTGATGAGACAGTAAATATTTTCATACATTACTAGAAGGGTTTTTATTTAATTTTGATGATTCTATACCATATATAAACAAACAACCCACTATCAATATTAGAATAATAGAATTCAAACATTGTTACAAGATTATTTCATTGATAACACTATAAAATTATTTCATCCAACATTCCATAAAACTCACATTCATTGTCTCTATTATAATATACTCTAATGGAAACACAAATATTAATTATTTTTATTTTTATTTACCATATTCATGTGTATAAAGTAAAAAACCATTCACTAATTATGTTATATAATATTTAACAGTTATATATGGTTTCTTACTTTATAAAAAAAGTTTATTACCAATTTTATTTCCATGTTTTGATAAAGGAAAATTGAAAAATAATTAGCATAATAAAAAATAAGAAATTTATTTCATATGATAAAAAATAAAATATTACTCTACCGCAATTTAAACCAGTGGGAAAAATTATTTTACAAGAGATTTTGAAGGGAATAAGGAATATTGTTAGGAAAATGTTTCATGATATGACCATTATATAATCTATAAATAAAATAATAGTAATTTACCCTTAAAAAATATAATGAATATGTGATCATGGTACTCTCAATATAGATCATGTCATTTATTCATATTTGAGTACAACATCTATATGATCCATGCGATGTTCTTAATTATAAATAAATAAATCATGAACTCCACTAAATCCAAATTCAGGTTGATTAAAAATTGGTTGTTGAATGTTTAGTGATTTTTCTACTTTTCCCTCAATAAATCCCATTCATTTATTTTATGAAGGATATTGATGTTAGAAATAATGGGAGCATAGAAAATAAATTTCTTCCTGAAAATACTGTTATAAAATTTTCCCTATAGTTGAGGCTATATTGAATATATATTTCTTCAATTTCTACATGCATATCTCATATAGATACATACATCATAATTGTACTGACCCTCTACAATTTTTGCGCATGTAAAAAAAATTGATATCAAATGTTTCATCGAAACAAATAATTTTACTTGAATTTTCTCAGTTTAAATAAAATTAAAACAACATCTTATTTCAGTCTACCAAGTTCATTATAGTCTATTGTTACCACAAAAATGTGTTTGAATAAATATGATATTTATATTATAATATCTCGTATTATAGAATTCAACAATATCCTAAGTTTAATCGGCTGAAGTATTCCAATTATAACATGTCAATATTGAATTTTTAATTGAGAAATTAGATTTTTTCGGATACATTAAGAAAAATTATTAACCTAAAAATATAATAAAATATTATCCCAAATAAAATTTAAAAATATTAAATTATTTTTTTGAATAATTTATATGATGATATTTGGATTCATTAGCTTTTGTTATCTATCATTTTCAGAAAAATCAAGATGTTTCCACAAAAATATTTTTGTAACATATAATCATGGGTTTACATTATCTTCATTTATTCTTAATGTGTCCAAATCTATATAAAATATATTATGAATATAGATCTACTCAATAATCATGTCATGATACTTGGGAAACACTAAAAAATAAAACTACTACGGGAGATCCAAAAATATACTTCATTTAATTAACTGTTATCTTTACTGAGGACATAAATTTTATGTTTGTTTATAATAAATCCAATGATAATGAGAGGTTATTTAGAGGCATTGTAATTTATATCAATAATGTAGAAAATTTATAGAGGAACAACTCTTTTATTTGTACCTTTTCTAATTATTTTTTTTCAGAAATGATGATCAATTGAATTAAATAAGCATTGATTTTCCAAAAAATGGATTATCTCCCTTTAAAAAGAATAAAAACTTTTATGCCACTCATATAATACCTACATGATTTCTTAAAATATTTAATCTTTCCATATAACAAGGAATATGCAGGGAAATCACTAATACTTCACATTAATGAAGCCTTCATAAAGAAAATTGGTTTCGCAAAAACATCATATATATTGACATCATTACTCCACAATAAATTTAAACAATAAAAAAATGGATTAAAAAAGACATAAAACTATTTTTTGTATGTCTTAGAATTTTTAATGTTGAAAAGGTATGTAGTTCATTAATCAATATTCAAGGAGGTATATTGTACATGTCATAAAGATAGGTCAACAAGAATACTGAATAAAGATAGAAAAAATGGGCATAAAACATTAGTAGAGATATCCAATCACACAGTATGGGATTATGAAGCAAAAGAATGATGTATATGGTTAGTGTTTTTCCATGAATTTCCATCACATGGATTATTTATGATTTTATATTTTGAAATATCAAATTTCTTCCATAACATAAACGATGTTGTATTTTGAGACTTAAATAAATATATTAACATGTGTTTAAGTTTGAAATACCTCAACTATTTAATGGGAACCAATTCAAACATACCTTAATGAGAATCCTTGTACATTGACTATCAATTAGTATTAAAACAATCTAACTACTCATATTAACCCTAAATTAAGATGAAATTTGTTGAAGTTTCTTAAATCCCAGGATAAACTAGACCAAATTTATGAAACTTCCTCTTTACCTCATAGATTTTGGTTGGGAAAAAATTTACTTCTAGTATTAATGATACAACTAATGAGACTATCCGATCAAAAAACTATTTTAAATTCGAATATCTAATTTAATAACCAAAAATTTTGTAACCACATCAAAATTTATTATCATGTTACAATGATATTAGGCATCTTCTATAGACTTCAATAGCTTGTAACATTAATATGGTTATAACTCAGGAGTTAAATAAATATCATTCTGAGTTTTTTTGTTGAAAATACAAACCATAACATCATGTAATAATGTTTTAAACCATGATAGATTTGGGTTGAAATTATTAGTATCATCTCTAGATCTTTGTTCACTAGTTTGATATCAAAAAAATAATAATCTTTATAAAAACAAAAAATGAAATAAATGTCACCTCAAAATTGTTAAATCTTTTAAATCTCCCAAAATCACATTTCCCACATGGAAACATATCTTCCCATTTTGAGAAAAAATATTGTTTATATGATAAAAATGATAAAAAAATATTTAACACCTCAAATATAAACTATTTTTATAGCAAAATAGTTTGGATTTCTATGTTTATTTATACAATTTTGATCTTGTAATAAAGACTATCATCAACATCATTTTTAGATATTTTTCTAAAAAATAAAAAGAATTGGTTGTGATTAATCCGATATGAGGTATACAATATCAATAAAAATGAAATAATTAAATATTATTTGTAAATGTTATCAATTCTAACTAATTACTAATTATTTTTCTAACTCCAAAAATTACAAGAAATTTTATCGAATGACATCCACTTTTTTCTACATAGTGTTAATTATAATAATTGGAAATAGAAGGACATCCGAGGGTTATTAGGGAAGCACAGATTGGATAGGATAAAGGTAGTGATGGATGGAAGGAATTCCAATTCCCCCGTGTCAGTTAGTTTTGAGGGGAGGTAGTCATGGGGAAACCTAAGAGTTTACCAATAAGTTAGTCTCCTCCTAATATTCTAAATATAGGGGAACTGATGTTCTATCACATAATAGTCACCGAAATCCCCACTACTATATGCTTCCCTCATGGGAATCGTATAGTAGTCGGGATGGAGGTGACCACAAAGTTAAATAATCCAGTGACCGTAATTTTTTAACTTATAAATCCCCCTAATCCCCTATTCTTAATGCATTACTCACATCCCTTGGACAAATATCTATTACAATTTTTTTTAATTATGGTTAAATTTTGTAATGTTTTAAATATTACCACACATTAAATGTATTTTTTACTAATTATGGTTTATTACCATCATTTGTTACTAAATACCCCTCATTACCAGTATTGTTTACTATATAATGCTCATTACCATTATTTTTTACTAAATAAATCCCACTACCATAATTTTTAAATAAATACCCCTCATTATTGGCGACTTTTACTAATTACAACTCTTTTCCTGTGCCTTTAATTAAATACCACTATCTATAGTTATTTTTACTAATTTCTACTCATTATCAGATTTTTTTATAATCCATACTGATTATCAATAATTTTTAATGAATACCTCTCATTACATTTTTTTAATAAATAGTGATAATTAAATGTGATATTTTTGAAATATAACTCATTATATGTGATGTTATATACCAAATACTATTCATTAATGGATATTTTTACTATATACACCACACTGTTGGTGATTTTTACTAAATAATGCTCATTACTAGTGATATTTACTAAATATCCCTCATTACAAGTGATGTTTACTAAATACCTCTTATTATCAGTGTTTTTTACTCAATAACACTCATAAACATTTTTTTGTAATACCTAATTTTACCAATATTTGTTACTAAATGCCGCTCATTACAGGTATTTTTTACAAGATACTTTCTATTAACGATTTTGTTTTCTAAATAATACACTTTACCAAAATTTTTTTACTAAATACATCTCATTAAAAGAATTGTATTCTAAATATCTAACATTATAAATGATATTCACTAAATACTACTCATTATTGGTAATTTTAACTAAATACCACTCTTTATTAGTCATTGTTTCGGAAAACTGCTTATTACATTTTATTTTTTACTAAATACCACTCATTATTAGTCACTGTTTACTAAATACCACTCAGTACAAGTTATTTTTACTTAATACCTCTCAATAAGTGTGTTTTTTACTCGATACGACTCATTACCCATTATTTTTTTCTAAATACCACTCATTATCTATGATTTTTTCTATATACTTTTCATTATCAATTATTTTTCTAAATACTGTTCATTACTGATATTTTTTACAAAATACCTCTCATTGATGTAATTGTTTTTTCAAAAAACCCCTCATTAACGGAATGTTTTACAGAATACTGTTCATTATCAGCAGTTTTTCCTTTATATCACTAATTACCTCTAGTTTTTACTAAATAATGCTAATCACAAGTAATTTTTATTAAATAACTCTCATTTGCGGTATTATTTACTAACTACCACTCATCAATGATGATGTTTTACTTAATAAAACACATTACCGATAATTTTTAATAAATATCACCCATCACTGGTAATTTTTATTAAATTCTTCTCATTAATGATAATTTTTTATAAATAACACTCATTAAATTTATTTTTATTAAATTCCACTAATTTTATATAATTTTTTCTAAATACTGATATTTACTTGTATTTTTTTAAAATAACCCTCATTATATTTATCTTCTACTAATACTACTCATTAGAAAAAAATTTTCAAAATACCACTCATTACTAGTATTGTATTTCTAATTACCACTGATTAAAAATATTTTCTTACTATTTATCAATCATTATCTACATTTTTAATAATTACTGCTCATTAACAATATGTGTCACTAATCACTTCTCATTAGAGAAATTTTTTTCAAATTATGACTCTTTATTGGTATTTGTTTACAGATTACCACCCCTTACATGTGATTTTTACTTATTACCACAATTTAAAAATGTTTTTACAAATCACTACTCTTTACCAGTGTATTTTTTACTAATTACAACTCTTTATAAGTTATTTTTAGTAAATACCCCCTTTCTTTGTATTTTTTATAAAATACTACTCATTTAAAGTTTTTTTCCGAAATCCCACTCATAAACATTGTTTTACTAATTACCACTCATTAATGTTATTTTTTTACAATTTATATCTCAATACATATATTTTTTACAAACTACTACTCATAATCTATAAGTTTTACAAATTACTTCTCATTACCAATATTTTTTACTTAATACTACCCATTATCGGTAAATTTTACTAATTATCACTCATTTCAAGTAATTTTTAGGAATTACTACTCATTTACACTAATTTATATTAATTGTCGCCCATTTCATTTAATTTTTATTTATTTTTTGTTCATTACCACTCATTTCTAATAATTACAGATAATTTATATGAATTATTGCAAACTTTTAATAATGGCCGCTAATTTCAGATAATTACATCTAATTTCAAATAATTACCACTAATATCTATTTATTAAAACTATTTTATAATAATTAAGGAAATGTTTACTAATACTACTATTTTATAATAATTATCTATATTTTATAATATTTTCTCATAATTTAAATAAGTAAAACCATTTTCTAATAAATACCCCTTCTTTCTTATAATTACACTAAAAATCTAATAATTACCACTAATTTTACTAATTACCAAAAAAATTACTAATTACCACTATTTTTCAGTAATTGGTTTTAAATTATTTATATTTACTATTAATTACTAAAAATTAGTATTAATTACTACTAACATATAATTTTTGTTAATTATTCAAAATTATTGGAAATTATTATATTTTGATTTCTATGATATATGAATTCTTACTATGTTATTCTAATTATTATATTTAAACTACCTATTGTAATTAGTTAATACTAACCATAACAACATATATATAGTTGAAACTAATTACTTCAAATTATAACTAATTTCATATAATTAGAAATTATTAATGATTATTAAAACTAGATACTTTAATTAAAAATAATTACTATTAATTAAAACAAATATCTTCTAATTAAAACTAATATCTATTAATTAAAAATTATAATTTATAATATATAATAAAATAAATTATCTAGAATCTAATAACATTAAATAAATACATCAAAATTAATGTTTTTATCAGATGAAAATATGAATGTTTTCTTCCTTGTAAAATTTAAATCCTTTAAACGAATAAATTTAATAGAGGAGAAGAAATAAGAAGAGAGTAGAGTTGTATAGGTCTCAGAAGAAAAATTAAAGGGGAAAATATACTGGAGGAATATATATATATAGGTTAAATTAGTTGTGATAGGGTAATTTGCTATAGGAATCCCATTTCAAATATTACCCACCATAAATATTGTTGTCGGTGATTGAAAAATAATTTTCAATGTGACCTATCACAAATAATCTTCTATAAAATGAATATTTTTGAATGGTTAGAAACTCCCATTCAAATTAACTATTATGATAAATATTATTTGTGATGGAGGTAAATACTTGTCACAATGAATGATTCCAATCGTTTAGTGCACACATACACAAAAGGTATTTTGGATAAATTATTATTTTTTCATAAAAAATAATTGATTATTTAGTATTATTTATGATGGAATTCTTAACCCATTGCTAATATCCAGTCCAAGAAATGAGTTTTTACCATGTTGAATGACATTAAATAATATATATTGAAACCAAGAAATTCATTGGCCAATGAATGTAAGTCATTTATTAGTTACCCATTAAATGTTTATATCTTTCCTTTTATGTCCTTATGAGAGTGAACACTCTCTTTTGTAATTTCCTCTTTATCATAGATAATTTCTTGAACTTGGAGGAACCAATTGAACCACCAATGTGATGAGAAATATGAAGGCCTCCCAATTGAGATTCATATCATGATCGGAGAAACTGTAATACATCTTCTAATTATTCAAAACTTTCTATCATAAGTTATGATTAACAACTATCATATAGTGGATTTTCTAAGCATTTCAAAAAGGGTGGGTCCATGTATCAATGAGGTTCATGGGATAAATTTTAAAAAGGAATGGTGATTCAATTACTATATTATAAAATGATGAAATATGAACTAAGTGAAATTTCATAAAGGAACTCAAAAATATTTTATGTGTGAATAAATAAGGTAGAAGATAGAAAATTCCATGAGATTATGAATAATTATGATAACATGATGGATGCAAATAAAGATAAATCTAAGGAATCAATAATAGCTCTATGCCATAACTATGGGGAACATAGGCATTATCCTACACAATCATCTATTCTAGTGTCTATCAATGATGACGAGCACCTAAATTCTCTTGGAACAAGGGAACAATGAACTTCATATGTTATGGTAATCACTAAGATAGATCACAATAACTATAGTTCACTTAAACCCTACTCTATAGTTGTATTTTTCTTGTTTTAGTTCAATTCATTCAATATTATCATATTATGTATGTGCTTATGACCATTGAGTTTCGACCCAAAATAATTTGAAATCATCAAATAAAACATATAAGATTATTGTATCATGATTTGAGGTTTTTTGAGAATTTTCCTTAAAATACTACATTTTCCCAATTTAGCAAAACTCATTGAAATTATATCCATTGATGAAATTTCCCTTTATAGATCAGACATTACGTTTCAAGAGGAAGAAATCATCCTATGTATTACAAATGACCCTCTGATTATATTATTGTCAAAGGATAATGCTGAATCTCCTTTGGAATCATCATCTCAATCATGGATATTACAACCTTCTAAGCAATATTATCAATCTCAGACAATTGAGGTTGAATAAAATTTCATCCTCATTGACATGCCCATTGCGAGAGAATATTTTCATCAATGAATGGATCTGTTTTCCTTTAAAAATAGTGGCTGAGTTGTCAATTTTATTTATACAATTATAAAATATCATTCCAGGTACATGTTATCTCTAAAAAAGGGTTACATTTTGTTCCTTTTAAAATAAGTGAAATTTAGGAATGGTCGAGACCAATATCAATTGTAGTGATTTTTAGCATCATTGATTAAATAAGACCTATCATTGATTTTTTTTGGAAAATTCTCCTGATTTGTAGGACCACTAAATTAGAAAACTATTAATGGGGTGATGTTTTTCTATACTGATTAATGTTAATAGAGCTCCAAAGATTAATATATGAGACTAATCACTACATCCATGATAACATTTCCCATTAGTGTGGATGGATTTTTGAATGACTATGATGGATCTAAAAATGGTTTTGGTTTTGCACTCTTCAAAGATGATAAAGTGATATCACATGCCTTCCTATAATAAAAGACACCAGAGAATAACAACCCAACACAGGATATAGAATTAGTTTCTATGATCTTCTCATTGAATGTTAGGTTATAATATCTCTATGGGGAGAAGTGTGACATAAATTATGTTCCAAAATTAGTGTGATATTAGTAAAAAGTTGGGAGGAGAATATTTAATCACTTTCCATTTTTAAAAATAATTCTTTTCAATTAAAAATATGTGGTTAGTTAATTACATTATCCACTTTTCTTATGCCTGTCAGCCTTACCTTGAATAATTATATAAATTAAAAAGAAAACAATAAAAGTATTTAAAAAGTTATTTAAAAAGGCTGACTCCTTGTCATGTTGTCAATTCCTTCCCAAATAAGATTCTATATTATATTATTTTTATCAATTAAACATTTCAATGTTGAATCATATCATATATATACAAAAACCTCATATGAGGTTATTAATAATGCATCCTATATTTTTAAAAGAATATGTAGTGGTACACTCTATAATCCACAATAGAGAATTCTAATTTTGAATCACACCAGAGACTTCTTCTTCTACTAGGTATAACTCGGATACATCCTATTTTTTAAAGATTTATCCACTATAGATGATCCATTGATATTTTTCAATTGCCTCATTTTATATTATGTTCTAATTTACATGTTCAATAACAATTATAGCTCACTGATATTTCTTCGGTATATCTAATCACTTTTATCTTATAAGTTTCTTAGTGAAAAAAATTCCAAAACAATTATTCTTTCTATTATGAAGACCCAACATTACATTGATAATAAAAATTAAAGCACAAAAACTATTCAAAAATATTTTTTTCATGAATAATACTTGAATAATGCATCATACTATCTTCTATCTTGAGTTCCCAGTTCAATTCATGCATTCATAAAATAATTCATAGTTCATGAATATTGCAATTAACTAATCATAATTTAAAAAAATTATGATCCTTGTCAAATTAATTATTTAGTCTCAAAATATTTTAAAAACCCTTCAATAATCTAATTGAAATCATCTTTCATGATGTTGAATTATATTAATAATGGTACATAGGATCCATGGAATACATTAATTGCATGAGAACATTATATCATACTCCCTTCACATGATCTTGTAGTGTTCATGTGAAATTACCTCACTGAAGCACACTTTCAGTGTGAAATCAAAGTAAAAATTATGATTTCTCATTCTTCCTTAATGTACTATGATCATGTGATTATGCTGTTTCCATCTCAAATTAGATTTTTCTGATCAAGACATTCTCCGCACATTCTTTTACTTGACAAGAGTTTCTCGAGGGTGATATTAAATAATACAACGATTTTTCAATGGGTTCCTCTAAAATTCCACCATGTAATCAGTATGTAATTCTTTTAAGGACATTGTTTTGTTTAATCACCTGAACTTCTTCTTCCTCATTTGAGAGGCATAGAAGAAATTCATATTTCACCTTATATCACATTAATGAATCATTCATATTTTAAATATCCTTCTCATAATCAAGTCACATATATTATTTTTTCCAAGAAAAAACATTATCTATATATGAATTCATGGATAGGAGACACCCCATCAACTTTATTGTATTTATATTAGAAGATTTACACTAACTATATCTGATAAATGTTTCATGTACTACAATAATGGTGCACCCCTAAAAAATAATTGTCTTTTTCCAACATAGGTATATTTTTTGGTAAAATATCATTTTCTATTGGTAAAATGTTTTACAGAAAAATAGTCTTGTCACTAAACTATTGATAGAAAATCTATCGCTAAATTTTATTACAATGAAAAAATTTGTAATGTTACAATTATAATAATACAACTATATAATATATATTCTTGTTAATGTGTTTATTAACATATTCTTATAAGAAATACTTTGGTTTGTAATAGTATTACCAATATATAATATCCATTGGTAAATTATATAGTAAATAAAAAATATTAATTTTTATAGATAGTAACATTTCATATTATATTTATTAATTAATCATATAAAATACAAATGAGTCATTTATTAAACTGAACATTATTTTTACACATGTTCAATCATAAAAAATTATTAATTATATTAATAATTACATTTATTACAACATGAATCAATATATAGTTGAACATGATTAATACTAGAATAAAACGAAAATAATAAAAAACATGGATCCATCTATGATTCCACTACTGACGCACCACCCCCTAATTAAAAAATGGAATTTCGTATATTGAATTCAATCCTCCATCACCAATCATGTAAGGAAAATAGTTACTTCCACTAAATAAGATTTATCACCACCAAAATAAGCCATTAAAAGAAACAAATCGTGTGAAATCCAGTACTAGTGAGGAACCTCAAGTCACTACTATGTCACACCATCAACTCTAAGGTCAACACTTCACATAACCAAAGATCACTCCCATAAATCAGGTCCACCAATCTTCTTGAATTGAAAATAATATAAAATTACATAAAAAATGATCTTTATAGAATGACCATTTTTCATTAATCATCTCTGTTAACATCTCAACAAATCAACTCAACTATTATAGTAGTGAAGAACTTCAAGTCATTGTAATTCAACACCCTTAATCTCTATGATCTACACCACACACAGCCGAAGAGAATATAGGAAAATCAGTGCAAAATATCTACATTAATTGAAATAAAAAGTGAAATAAATTAAAATATTAAAAATTGATCTCCATTCATTTGGATGTTCTCATTAATCATCTTTGTTGTCATCTCAACATATCATGTTACCTCTAGTAACAATGCAGAACTTTGCGTTGGTGTTATGTGACACCCTTTTTCTCCAAGACCCACACCACAGAAAACCTAAGAGTGTACCCACAAATACATGAAAAATTGCTACCTGAATTGACGCCAAAATAGAAATAATTGGAAATATAAAAAGATGAAGTGAATGTGAATGGTATAATAAGAAAGAAAACATTATATAATAGTATTAGACACCTAATTGAATGTATTTTTAAAATATAACAAATACATAGTATGAGAATTAAAATTTAATTTGGAAATAAATCTATTCAGTCTTATGTATTCATTTTATTATTGCTTCAATATATTGTAAGTTGATTAAGATTTAATTTGCATCTCAGGATTCTATATGTGATTTATATTACAAAAGAATCATTTTTCTTGGATAGATTCATCATAGACTCATAGAAAATTTATATACAAAAAATATATAATTTTATATAGTGAATATTGTAAATAATAATTGTTTTAATCTACGGATACAAAATAGATATGAGTATAAATAATTGGATCTCAATAAGATCCTCATTTCCAATAATGTATAACGGGTTTTGAAGAAAATCCTTAATTTTGAAAAACCTTTATTCCCATTAGATACCAATTCTCTTACTAAAAATGAAACATTAAAAGCTAACAAGTTTCTTATAAATTACATTTATGAAACAAACAACAACATAATAGTAGTATGAAACGAAATGGGAACAAAAATTGGATATCACCTAAGAATTTATGATGTTTTTCTTGTCCTTGTATTTATTCCTACAAACGTTCGTATCTTTATAAACTTCATCCTCGTTAGATATTTCTTCCATAATTTGACTCATTATATTTGAATATATGTATCCTAATAATGAATAAATGTCTGTTGATTCTAAAATCCGAAATTCATTATCCAAAAATTCAATTAACATAACAAGAAATTCGATTTTGGATTGATCCATGAGCACTTTCCATATGATTGACGACTCAAATAAAATTGGAAACATGAAATATCTAACATACCAGTTACACCATATGTGGGGGGATTATATATATTCAATAAATGATAATGTTTGAAGTTCAAAAAATCATGAAGAGTATGTATAACAAATAAAAAATTAAATAATATAAGATACCAATGAATATTAGAAAACAAATAATGATAAGCTCAAGTCGAGATTATGATACAAATTTACTTCCATTGAATAAAAGTAATCAATCATGAAAATGAATGTAGATAATTCTAAAAATTTACATGTCAAAAGACAAGGAATCTCACATGGGGTTAAAATTTTCAATACACATTATAAATAAGAACATTGTAATGTATTGTAAAACATTATAGTTATTTTTTGGAACATTGAAGCTTTATATTATAAAGGCTAATGAATGCATAACATATCCTAGTATTTCAATTTATAGTACATATTGAACTTCCATATTACAGTTTTATTGAAATTTAATAGTGTTATTAGAAACAAAACATGTAAAAGAATATTAAATAGAAATTATAGCCACCATTTTTAATGTATAGTATACCAAAACATTTATATTTAATGCATGTTGAAACTAAATAAAAATTGAAACTAACATAATCCACATTTGTGCAGAAGATGCATAAATAAATGCATATTTTTTATTACATACACTTAATCTGGTATGATATTAACAATACATTTCTCTCTAATAAATATATAAATCAATTAGTTTGAAATACATAATATAGTAAGGTGGAAGAAAATTATATATCTAAGAACATCAATAAATAACCTCAATAGACATTGAGAAAATATGTTATTAAAGATAATGAAATGTGGAGAATCATTATGTGGCTTTGATGTTATGAATTATTATGCAAAGAACAAATATGTTCATGGAATTGAGATATTAATTTTCCGGCATAAATAATAGATAATTTCTATATTTTATATATTAGAAATAATTATTACAATCCAAATATCTGTTACATATAAAGAGTGAAATTCATGACATCCTAGGTTGATTGAATATAGTTATAATCTACCATAAAATCTTTTAACTTTATAGTGATTTTAATTTTTTATACCTGGAATAGAGGTACTCAAGCCATTTATTTTGATTCATAGTTATTATCAATGTAATAATCTTAAGAATACATGTCTAGCATGTTGAAAATAATTTTATTAAAAAATAGAAAAAAATATCAATCCATTGGACAATATCATAACCTACTTCTAGACCAATTACATATAAGAATAGTAATAAGAATTACCCCAGAAGAATATTTCCTTACTCGGTGAAGATATTAACTACCACCTCCCATCATGGGAAGACAAATACAACCCATAATCACTTACATATTCGTTTTTTAGTTTCTTATTTTAGTCAAAAAAATGAAAAACATATACCAACAATGAGTACATCTAGTATTCAAATAATGACAAAGAAATTCAAAATTAACATTTCTAAATGTTCATGTATGGTATGACTGAAATTTGGTGATCATGTTTTAAAGAATTTTTTAGTGATAAACAAAGAGACTAAGATTATTAAATGAATTTCGAAATATAATGGAAGCAAGGAACCATGTCAATCTTTTTGTCATCAATGATATCTGGATGAATGTATGAAGCCCCAAAACTCAGTGTTCTTCAACTCAACCTTTGTTTTATAATCCTGAACAATATTTAAAGAGCTTTCACATGATCCCCTACTTCTACTCAATAGATACCTGACTAGACATAGAGTGAAGTTTCAATCCTCAACATGTTGTAAGAGATCATTCATGAACATGTATAGGTATCGACAAAATATCTTCAGTTCACTATAAAAAAATTTAAATGCACATTTTTTATTTCTCCATTGATATTTTTTATATGGAGTAGGATTCAAGGGACGTTCTAACATCCCTAAAAACCCATCCTCCTTCATAACAATTATGACCAACAAAAATAGCCATAAATATCTTCATTTTTACCAATCAGTGTATGAAGTGATATTACATGTTTCAATGTGTGGTATAGTAAAACCCATTGGAAACCTTTAAATAAATTAGGGTGGTAAGAGTGAAAGTAGTCATAAAGGTCCAGAGAAAAAAATTTAGAATTGTAAAATAATTTTTTTGGCAGCATTGTTTTCAATTTTGTTAGGATAACTGCATCCTCAACCATGTTCGGACCAATAGCACTCCATCTAGTGTCACGTTATTCTTCTAATCAGATTCCACATATACTCTTATATGTAATTCCTAAATATATTTCTGTAGATTCATGTTGATAATCATAATCCATGTTTTTTCATTTAATAAGATATTATCTCAACTACTAAATATAGTTATTCTCTATGAAACCGTGATATGTGATATGAGAGAAAAACTATGAAATATATTACGTATATGATTTCACCTTTGGGTTTTGTTGTGAAACAATGGAGGTGGGAGATGGCCTAGGGGAAGGATAATGGTGGGTGGTAGAGAAACATGGATTAGATGGTATGGGGATACTAGGTGTCAATGAGTAATGATTGGGAGACTGTGGAAGGTTGGTTGTAGTGGGGTAGCCTAGGGATATCGAGGAGGAGGGGGGGGGGTGCTAGGAAGTCGTGAACTAAGGGGTCATGTTAGGATGTCGAGGTTCTTAGATGTTGGGGACTAAGTGATCATGGGTGGATGATGGTCGATAAAAATCGTGGGGGTTTGTGCGAGGATGTTGGTACAAAAATCTATAGAAAATTAATGAGTCGGTAAAGGCACATGTCACACTATTTAGGGAATGAACTGGTGCATTGGGAAGATGAGGTGGGTTTATTGGAGGTGTGATCAGAGTAGGGTAGGGACGGATGTGCAGTGGGAGAGCAGGATGAGATATGGGGATGTGAGATTCGAGGTCGAACACATGACAAGGGGCGGTGATGCCAATGAAAAAATGTCATAGATTAGGGTTTTAGTGGTGTGATTTTTTAAAGAAATTTTTAAATTTATATTAAATGCTTAATATTTAATGATATGAAAAAAGGTAATATTTTTTTAAAATTTAGTAAAAAATATTGAAAAATATAAAATCATTAAATATTTCAAGAAAATTGAAAATTAAAATCTATTATAAGATTTTTGTAATAAAACTTTGGGAAAAGAAATTTTATATTGGTCGTTAAACAAATATGTATATGTAAACTATTTTTCTCATGATTGGTTATTGATAAAAAATTGTTATGTAATGGTTTATTGTTATAGTTTTTATTGATGGATAAATATTTTTTTTAATAATGTTATTATTGAAAGACTTATGTATTGGTAAAGAAACGATTGTTTTAGTATGATAATGTGATAGACTCAACTACTTGTAAATGATATATTGGTATGGAACAATCAATATCAATAGATACATTTTCGGTAAAAATAATTGTTGGTATTAAAAATTAATACCAATAAAACATAATATAAGTTGTAATTTCTCATTTTCACCAAAAAATATTGTATGTTTTAATAAATTTTTCTTTTTTATAAGCTGTTTTTGTAGTGATCACTTAGTATATAAAAATAGAAAATATATTAGCATGCCATTGAATTCAAATAATCAAATCTCATGGAATATTATGAAAATTTGAAGGGATTTCATCAATCACTTGATGAATAACATGGTCATTTTTCTGATCATGGGACACCTCAATGGAAATCATCTTAGTACTCTGAATAATTCATTCGATATAGGATATAAAAGATATAAAATTCATGTGATGGAAAGTAAAGTTATTCTCCATGAAATATTCTCACAATTACTCATTTTTTATGTGGAACAACTTATTTTTGTGTATATTTCTCGGTTTTTTTGGCACCATTCATATAGAGACCCAATCTTGACGTAAATGGAAATTAAATTTCTTTTCCATAATTCTTAATACAAGACATGAAAATATGCTCAATGGTCGTATTAGTTTAGTGTCTTCAGAAACAAGGAACATAATATTCTTACATTGTAAAAAATATTCAACATCTCTCATAAAGATCATACCATTTTGTTTCCCATCTTAAAACCTTTCCATATATCATGGAAAAAATAAAACATCAAAAGGGTGAGATGAAATGTTCAGTAAGAGTAAACTTGGAGAAAATAAAAAAAAGTATATATTCGAACATAGAAACATGAATATAATGTTTAAACATAAAACTCTAGATTCATTATAATGAAAAATATCTTACATACGTTTATATTACTTCAAAATTGAATTATATTTATTATAAAATATAACAAAACCATAACAAGACTATATAAGTATAGTTTCTTTAGAAACGGGTAGACATAAATAACTAGTTCATAAAACATTTATATTTTCTCCCATTTATTTCATCATGATTAGACTCCTTTTTTTAGTATCATACTTAATAACCTTTTCTTGGCCTGGGGAAAAGAAACATATGAAAGGGTGAGCTCAAATTCTCATTAAAGGAAAACAAATTAGATATCAATATTATATTATATTTGAAAATCATATCATACATATAAGAGTTCATAATATCATGTAATGTGATAAATTACAGAAGTGAAATAAAATCCCAATAATCATAACATAAGAAATGAAATTTTTTTGCATACACACATATGTATAGAAAATCATTTCATATTATTCAAGGCTCTTTTCCAAAACCATCATAGCGGACAAAGTCATTTACTAAACCGAGTTCTCTCCACATTACATCCTTATATCACTAAACCGGATTAACCTTAAATTCCAACCATGTATATCTCATGAGATTTAAATATTTACCCAATACATTGGTGAGATATATAGGCCCTACTCATCTCATAATGAAACCATTCTTACGTGTTCCACAAGACATAAAAACATTCATCATACCATAACCCATGAAATAAAATGGGTTTCTTAAACATCATTCCATCATAACATAATATATATAACATATAATTTTATAATTAACACAATAAAATAATATTAATAACTGGGATATAAACATAACCCTATTTAAATATCTTCTTCCTAGATGGAAAATAATTTTGATGAAACACATGAAATTAATTCTTTTGGAAAAAATCAATACTTCTTCAAAAACATTTTCAATTCCAAAAACAATCATTCAATTGTAAAAGAAATGGTTGAAAATAAAAATCTAAACATGTGTAGTAATCATTATGGAAATAAGGCATTATGAATATGTAAAAACCCATGCATATCGTATAAGTTAAAAAAATTATGCTCGTGCTTTTGCCGAAAAAGTCAAAGAGTACCTTGTATGGTAAAAAAAGAAAAATTCCTTCCAAACCATATATTAAAAGTAAAAAATGGGTAAAAATTAATTTAAACATATATAGAATAATAGTACAAATTTTATGAGAATATTTTTAGAAAACAGGACATGGATGATAAATATATACCTAGTAGATACTTACGAATAAACAATCATAGATAAAAAGAGATTTGAAAAGTTATCCCTTACCTTAAGTATGATATGATTCGTATGTAACCAAAACAAATTTATAATCATTTAAATAATGTTACTGATATATTCCAGAATCATAATCATTTATATGATAACATTTATGATCATATTTTCATCCATTTTTTAGTAACATTTCATTGTAACTCATTATTCGAGTGTTAATCGCTTTATGAACTTATGTCTATTTTGTTAGATAATTCCTTATTCCTCTTTATAGGATACAAATATATCATTTACATAATGGTATTCGTATAATATATATTTTATATATTCATTCAATTCATTAATATAATCATGGTTTAATGAAGATTATGTAGAACGAATCACATCACACCGTGGAGATGGTAAGTCGTACGTACGCATGAACGACGATATCGTTCCCATAATTGTTGAATGATATGAAATTGAATGATATATAGAATCTAATAATTAATATCATTTTATAATAATCATATATATTTATTATTTCCACCATTTTACCCATCCAATTAGGGTGGTGGTGAAAAATATATTACACCATGGCGTGTAGACGATAAGTTGTACGTATGCATGAGTGGGGATTTTAATTTTGTACGATTTATAAATGGTGAAATAGGGTTGTTTAATATTTATAATAACATATAATTTTATTAGTGAGACTTATTTTATTACTTTATAATGAAATGACTAAATAAGATGAATTAGATGAAGAAATAAATTGAAAGAATCAGTAGAAGAGCTTACCTCTTCCTCGACATGCCTCCTTTAAATTTACTCTTTTGTAACTAGATTTAGTATTTTGAGAAGACCAGTACATCAAGAGTGTAACTAAGGAAGTTTATAAGAGAAATGTTTATGGTTTGTCAAAGCATTAAGGCTCAAAATGGAGTGAAGATGAGAGGTAGGTGGTGCCCTTTTATAATAGGGGAGAGGTGAACATTAGTAAACTCTAAAGAATATTAATTTATAATAAATTTAATTATGAAGAAAAATGGTCCAAAACATATTTAATTAAAATATAATATGATTATTGTTTAAATACCCTTCATCCAATAATATTTGGACAAGTTTTGAATATATTTTTATCCTTATTGTTTTGGTTTAACCCTCATTTTACCCTTTTTAATCTTACTGTGATATCATGTTATTTTCACATCGTGGTTTAATATAATTACATACCTTTTCAGATGGCCCAAATAAAGGTATTTATGACGTATTTGGACTCATATCAACCATTTTTACGAGTCTTATATTTTCAGGAATTTAATATCATTTAATAAAAATTTTATGATTTAAGATCTAAACTGTGTCAATTTAGGACACTATTCTTACAAGACTTTTTTAAAATTCATTAATAAAATTATTACTTCAAAAATAAGGAATTAAATCAAATATAATATGGAAAATTAATCTATAAAATTCATGGATGACATCAAAATAACTAAATTACATTGGTTTAAATATTTATAAATTCATTTATTTAAATCATTCATTAATGAGATAATCACTATATTATATTTGTTTCATATATAAAACTATTTATATAATATCAAAAAAATATAACTAAAATAAAATTATTTATTAAATCTTATTATATTTTTAATGAATATTTATATTCCAATAGGTTAGTTATACAACCCTTTATTAACATTTATTTAGTAAAAGTTATTTGTTTAGGTTATAAATATTGTTACATTAAATTATTTTTAATAAATTGTCATTTTAACATCCATGTGAATCCATTGGGTACCAATGTCGACCCATTCCCTTGGCTAGATATATTTCATCCAATAGTATTTGGACACATCTTAGGGTAGTATTATATTATTAATTTTTTCATGACCTATCCCCCAGGGCTCGTTCAATAACTACCCCAAACCCGCCTTCCATAGGTCAGGGGCTGGAGACTTGCACTAGAAATGTGTATCCCTATAATGGGAAGGCATTGCCTTTAAACCTGTTAAAAAAACAATCCAAGACTATAACAAGAAGAAACTATGAAGTAAAATCCTATAGTAAAATGTGTAATTAAAGTAAATGGGGCGGAATACAACCCCAAATGAAAAGCACCAGCACAATGGAAAAGTGAAAACAACTATTTCATCATCCACTATGGATCCTACCTAAAGGTTAGGTACAACTCACAATTTGTAGACACTGCGACAGGCCACATCAAATGGTCCACCTCTGAGCATCCTTCAGTCCTAGCACCCTCAACCTCTATCAACGTTGTTAATCATCTGCACATGAAACACCATGGTGTGGACGTATCCAATGCATGGGTGAGTATAAAAATACTTAGTAGGGACCCCGAGACACCCAAAGGCTGCTCAGAGTTCCACAAAGTAAAAAATACAAATCAAGACCACAATCTCCAATCCTGAATTAATCCTAAACTCCACTTAGGTTTATTCCCTTACATATAACTATGTCATCAAAAGATACTCATCTCATTCATGGGGAAACTTAATACTACATGTTTTAAGCCATTTGTACAAATGATCCGTAAAGGAAGAATGCCACAAAGGTGACAACATGAAGGTAAAATTACCACCAAGGTAACACCATGAAGGTAATACCACGAATGTAAAAGTAACACAATGGTAACCCCATGATGGTAAATCCACAAAGAAAAAGTATCACAAAAATGGAGACTTGGATGAAACCAAGATTAACTAAAATACAAAATATTAGTAATAAATCAAGATAATATTATTTGTCGAGAGACTCTACTACTGACCATATGAAGTCTAACCCACATAGAATTAATAGGTACTAACCCCCGCTGACCCACACAGGATCAGACCCACATAGTATCGGTATGCACTAACCTACACAATATCACTGAGCACTGACCCAAGCAGGATCTGAACCACATAGGATTTGTGATGATCCACATAGGATCCCTAGGTATTAACCTCTGTATGATCTATCTCCAACCTTCTCCTCACTGCCAGCCATTGGATTACTGCACATAATACACTTGATTCTGGGAGGATATGCTTCTGAAGCCAACGGTCTTACCTCAATGTTCACAAATCTCCATAATGAAGTATCCAAAAGGGCCACCATGTCATAAGGGTTCCCACGTGAAAGATGACGCATCAATCAGATGCGTGGTTTGTGACTTATAAGCGTTTTAGTACTGAGGGATCAGTTGGATTCAGGTCCAATCCAACCCAGCTATAATCCAAAATTTCCAAAACTCAAGTGGAGTATACCAAAAATCCTGTATCGCTCCAATGGTTCTAGCAATGCAGATGGTTCGTCAAACGGCACCGAGATTTTATGTTATGGATCATTTAGAGAGACTGGGCATGGAAGGGTCCGGGTCTCATTTGACCCAGTTCGGGTCGACCCGACTTGGCCCAGTTCCAACTGGGCTGTGCTGGGTCATGACGGGCTTGGCCTCCAGGGCCACGAACCGGCCCAACCCACTGGGATTGCAAGGCCCCGCCCAGAGAGTGGTACGGCCTGCTGGGGCTCCCACGACCCCGCCCATGGAGGGGCGCGACCTACTAAAGGTGTGTCCTGCTGGAGTGGGGACCTCCCTAGCTAGCACAGGGTGAGCAGTCTCCCCCATTTGGAAGGTGGAGAAGCGTCTCCTCTAGGCGTAGGCAGGTCACACATGGGACCAATTGCGGGTCCTAACCCTCCACCATGTTTTCCAAGGTGTGGCCCCATTCAGCGATGGGTGACGATGTGTTTCTCAACACCACCTACGGTCGGCCGATGCTAGCCACCACTATATGCTACAGTTTCCTTCTCCGGTGGCCCGTGACGGCACGATACCACCGACTTCGCGGCATTCCGAAGTCTTTACCCATCACAGTTGCGACCGTAATCTTCTCAGAAAAATGTGTATGATGGCGCGCCGCTATCTCTACCATAGACGGCTACCACCGTCACCCACCACACCGAGTTTCATTCAACCCAAAATAAAAATCTCACTAACATAGAACCAAATTTCTTCAAAAAGAATGAGGGTTTGGGAATTGTTTTTTTGGCCCACACCCTCTGCGATAGCTTGATAGAAAGAGGGTAGTAATGATTACAAAGCATATTGAAATTAAACCAGATAAATTCCTACCTCAATATCATTGGAGAACATCCTCATTTGAGGAAGAATCGACATTCTTTGTTCCCCTAATATGCCTCCAACGACGCCGCTCAATAGTCATTCTTCAGTTCGTGATTCTTTGGCACACATCACCACTCACAAGAACCGGTCCCATCCTCCATGTGGTTGGTGTCACAGAACTTTAGCAGAACTTCATTGCTTGGTGATGCCATGCCAATAGTCCTCCCCAGGTTCTTTATAAATAGGATAGGGGGAGGGTGAGTAACGCATGTGGAATTAATGGGGTTCAACTAATTAAGGAACCTTCCTAGTTCCAATGATGCTGTTATAAGGAATTTAGGAGTCTATCCATTTAATGTCTGGACACATCCTTGGTCCTGCCACGACTTCTTGTCTCTCGGTGGAAAAAAGACGAAATAAAATAAAATACTGTTGTTTTTATGTTATTATTTTAGAAGACCCAAAATCTATAATTTTCTATCGACATAATATGGTTGAATTAAATCCTTCCTTTAATGAATCTGGGTGTGGTGAATTCAGTGGTGCCCTCAAGTTTTTAATCTGAGAAATGGTTAAAACGTTAGAGAACACTGATCACGTGTTTAATAAATATACCTTAATAAAAGTTCAGAAATTTATTCTTGGTAGAACAGGCCTCAGAATCACGCATCATAAATTTTTGCAGACTCATAATAATTCAATAAAATTTTGAAAAAATTACATGAATAAACTGGGCCTTTACATTCTCCCCACCTTAGGGAATTTCATCATCAAAAGCCACAACATAATATAAGGGAAAAAATGGTGGTACTAAGCCCGAATCTGAGTCTCATACTATCATGTGCTCTCCTATATGTTCCCATGTTTCCAGAAAATGCGCACTAGAGGAATAGATCATCCACCAAGGACTCGGTCCTATCGATCCTCAATATCCATTGGAGCCTCTGTAAAAGACACCCCATCATCAATGTCTAGCTCTCCAAAGTTTATGATGTGCTATGGATAATGAACATACCTCATTATCTATGAAATATGGAAAATTTCATGCACCTGGTGCATCTACGATGGAGGATCCAGGTGATATGCCACCTCGCCAATCGTACTTGGAACTTGAAAAGGCCCAATAAACCTCGGGGTAACTTACTGCCTTAGTGAAATCTATGAAAACACCATTGAGGTGAGACCTATAAAAAGACATAGTATCCCTCCTCAAACTCCAAAGGTCTCTGTCTCCTATCATCATAAGACTTATTCCTGCTCTGTGTAGTCTTCATCCACTCCGGGATGATTTTCACCTTCTTAGTAATAGCCCGTACCCACTCTGGACACATAAGTACTGACTCTCCTAGGTCTCTCCAGCATATAGGTGATCTTCATGGTTGATAGTACAAGGCCTGAAAATTTTCTATAATGATGGTGGAGTGATATCTGTTTTTGAATGCGACCTCCACAGTAGGAAATGTACCATCACAATTGTGGCAAAAATCTAGGAAAAAAGCATTATGTTTATCCCCTAGTGTATAGATGGTCCACTCCGTCTAAACATCCGTTTGTGGATGAAAGGCGGTGCTCAAACATAGTTGAGTCCTGAACACCCCATGAAATTCCTTCCATAACTGGAATGTAAAATTTTCATCACATTCAGAGACAATTATCAATGGAACTACATGAAGTCCGTCATTCCCTAATATGTAGAGGCGTTCCAAGCCTTATAGTGATCCATGCTCTCAGATAGTTTGGAAGTGGGCTGAATTTATGAGTTAGTATATGATTACCTAGATGGAATAATGTCTTCTATATGTACGTGGAAGTCCTCTCATAATGTCTATGGAGATATCACCCCACTTCCACTTTGTCACCTCTAGTGGTAGCGCTAAGACTACTGGAACCTGATGCTTGACCTTCACTTGCTAACAAGTGAGGCATCGTGAAACAAACTTTGCCACTAAATTAATCTTCCCTATCCACTAGTGATGATGCCAAAGGTCCTGGTACATCTTCTCTACACCATGATGTAATACCAGAGGGGTCATATGGAACTCCTTCAACAACTACTCCCGTAACACCACCAGTACCGTGGTACGTCCTCTAAAAAGAATGACGTGCTCCCAACCTTCAAAAAATCTATTAGTTTCCTATCCTGAGGATATGTGAGAATGTTGAGAATCATAGTAAATTTCCCCAAGTTGTGCCTCCTGAACTCATTGAAGAAGTGGGGGAGTGACAATCATAGATTTGAGGTAAGTTTCTCCATCTCTATCGATAATGGATATCTGCAACATGTCTAACAGTTTTGTTCCCTCACTTAGTAGTTCTAAACTAGAAATCATGTTGAGTGGGTCTTCCACAATGTTCCCCCTCCTATGAGTATAGACCATCTCAAGGTTACAGTCCTAGATGAACTCCATCCAATGCTGTTTTCTCAGGTTTAGGACCATCTATGAGAAGATATACCTAAAAATCTTGAGAACAAAGTTGATTGTAAAATGATTGTCCATCAAGTAATGTCACCAAATCTTCAAGGTGAAGACCACAACTGATAACTTTAGGTCATGGGTGGCATAGTTCTTCTCATGTTGTCTATGCTATCATGAACCATAAGAGATCACTACTCGATCCTGCATTGGGACACAACCAATTCTGGTCCCTAATGCATCACAGTAGACAACATACCCAATGCCCATTATTGGTATCCTCAATATGGGGTCACTCTTCGATATCTGCCTCAGCTCAATAAAACTTTTATGAAATCTCTTTGTCCATTATAAGGGATTCCCCTTCTACGTCAACACTGACTAGGGTGTTGCAACTTTGGAAAAGTTGGGAATGAATCTCTGGTAGTAACGAGCCATCCCTAGGAACCTCCACACCTCAGTCACATTCATAGGTGGCTCTGAATCTAGAAAAACCACTTTATATTCCACATCCAATAACTATTGAATATGTGATAACATGTCCTAGAATGTGGACCTCTCATATCTAGAATTGTAACTTCCAGAGCATACCATACAAATAATGCTCTCAGAGTGGATACAGAACTATTTGTAGTTTATTGGAATGCTCCACCTCCTTCCCTAAGTACACTAAGATGTCACCAATGAATACCACCATGAGACAATTGAGGTATGGATGGAAGATCATGTTCATGATTGTCAGAAACACTACTAGGGTGTTGGTTATGCCAAATGGAATAATCATGAAATCATAGTGGCCATAATGTCATCTAAAAGTTGTCTTATACATATAATCATATCATAACCTACGGTGATGATAGAATAATATGAGTTCAATCTTCAAAAAACAAAGATCTCCATTCAGCTGATCGAAAAGATCATCAATCCTCAGAAGTGGATACTTGTTCTTCACGGTCACCTGGTTCAGGCGTTGATTGTCTACATAGAGTCTCAAACTCCTATATGGATTCTTGGAAAAAATTATCGGCGATGTCCATGGAGAAACACAGGGCCTTATTAACCCCTTCCTATGTTATCCCTCTAACAGTCCGCATAAATCATCATGCTCTTCAAAATACATCCAATCCGATGGTGAAGATATCGGTGTTGTCCCGGGGTACATGTCGATGTTAATGTCCACCTATCTGTGAGGGGGTAGTCCTAAAATATCATTAGGAAAGACATTGGAATACTGATCCACCACTACAAGTTAACTCAGATTCTCTACATAAACAGCTCTGAGAGTAGGGCTATCCATCTAATGTGTGATCGGATACACCCTCCTCTGGGTAAGTCCAGCCCATTCTGCAAGGGTTCCCTTCTCACTAGTGAATGAAAAACTAGTCCCATCATTTTGGACACATCATACTTTATGCCTAATATAGTCAATTTGAGCATGGACAATGGACACCCGATCCATACCTAAGATGACATCGTAAGGACTCTACGCCGCTACTAGAAGATCCTAGCCAAATCTCCTCCCTCCTTGAGTAGTATCACACTACCAGAACAAGTATGTAATCATTGAATCTTTTCTCGTAGGAGTCTCTAATCACAAGGATCGAGCCAACATCTACATTGGAATCTCTGATCTCTGAACGAGAGTTGTGGAAATAAAATAGTGACTGGAACCTATGTTAATAATTACTATAGGTAGGGTGGTGTAGACATATATTGTACCTATAATAATCTCTAGAGCCTCATGGTTATAGGCCTCAACTTCCTGGAGCGGTGCTCGGCCCTATCCACCTGCTCCATGCGGTCAGGGTGGACCAAATATAGGTGGTGGTAGTAGAACATTGAATCACCACCCACCGCCTACTTCATGGACAACTACTCTACCACGTATGTCTCCCTACAGACCTATTTTCTCGAACCTATGCCTCTACCTCTTCAGTCCCTCATCAATCAGTTGGCCAGCCGTACATCTGGTTAGGTAGTCACAAGACATGTGGACCTATCCGCCGCACGAGTAGTACTTCCTGCTTCTCATCTATCCTCCTCTGTCCCATGAGCCCCTCACCACAGACCATGTATCTTGAGGTTGTCCACAAGAAGATCTATCCCACATGGGCTCCTACATCATCTGTTTACTGGTTTCTACAAATGACTTTGATGCCTGGAGTTTGGTGGTGGTTCTCAGTGTCTGTGCCAGCTCATCTAGGATGATCTCCACCAAAAGTGCTCACTCTAGCACCCCATCCTGAGTCGGAATGCTGAGTGATATCATCGATGATATGATCTCCCCTCGGAGACCCTACTCAAAGGTCTAGTCCCTGAAGTGGGGGTCTCATACCATGTTAGTGGAGTAGCAAGAGAGATCAGTGAACCTTTCCATGTAATGGGCCACGGTCATGATGCCCTATTGTAAGTGCAACAACTCCTGTATACCCACTGGGCGTAGAGTCGCTAGGATGAACTCTACCCTAAAAAGGCACTCAAAGTCAAACCAGGTGAGGGTTTCCTAGTCGTGTAATAAGAGCTTCAGATTCTATCATCTCCCAACTTCTCCCTAGAAGGGACTGGCAGCTAGGATCACCATTAGATCATCTGGTGTCCCCAATAGAAGAAAACTATGGTCGTAGCCTCCAGCATGTCCTCAGCCGCCTATGGATCCATCTCTCCTCAGAACCTTGGAGGCCTCAGCTACTGAAACTCATGAAACTCACTCAATCGGCATACACCCACTGCTAGTGGGATTAGTGGCATCTTCCAACAATTGGGTGGTGCTGCTACTAGTGAACCACCCGACAATACTATCATCGTAAGAGGGCCTCGCACGAAAGGCTCATTTCTCGGTGGACCGTCATCATTTACTCTCTCAAGAATCATGTCTGGCTGTCCACATGAAAACATTATGAAATTAAATAGGCGTGCCATGGTCAAAATTTATACTTCGTGAGCTGACTCAAAGTGATCAAAAAAACTTTTAAAAACCCCACGCAATCGGTGTTTTCGTATACTGAGTCGTAAATCCGAATTCAGTGTCCCTGTGTATGGATATGTCTACCGCTGCACCAAAACTGGATTCCCCAAACTGAAAACCACACTCATAACACTTAACACTATTGACATAATGATATTATTAGAGTCCTAGATCATCGGTAGAACCATATCCTCTAATACCACTTTCTCATGACCCGTCCCCCAGGGCACGTGCCGTAACTACCCCAAGACCACATTCCATAGGCCAGAGGCAGGAAACTAGAACAAGAAAGTTGTATCCATATAACTGGAAGGCATTGTGTTTAACCCTTTACAAACACAAAATACAAGAGTACAATAAAAATCAACTACGAAGTAAATTGCTGTAGTAAAAAGTGTACTTATTGTAATGGGGATAGAATACAAGCCCAATTGAGAAGTACAAGTACAACTAAAAAGAAAAAACAACTCATGGATTTTCCACCAAGGATTATACCAGAAGGTTATGTATAGATCACAAATTTTAGACACTATGGTACGTCATGTCAAATGGTCCACCTCTTGAGAACCATCTGGTTTTGGCTCTCTCAGCCTCGATCTACGATGTCTGTCGTCAGCACATGACACAATAAGGTGTGGGCGTACCCGTGTAGGGGTGAGTATAACAATACTCAGTAGGGACCCTGAGAACACCAAAGGTCTCCTAGAGTACCACAAAGGAAAAAACACAAAGATAGACCTCAATAAAAAATCATGAAACAGTCATCACATCTACCTAGGTATATGTCCATACACATGCCTATGTTATCAAAAGATACTCATATCATTTGTGAGGAAAAATAAGAATCCAAACATTAAGCCATTTTCTCAACTGATCCAAAAAGGAAGAATACCCCAAAGGTATCACCATAAATGAAACACCACAAATTTAAAATTACTACAATGGTTACACCATGAAGGTAACACCACAAAAGTAAAAGAAACACAAAGGTAACACCACAAAGGTAACACGAAGAAGGTAAAATTACAACAAAGGTAAATACATAGCTCACACCAGGTATAACATAAATAAAAAAGAATAGTAATAAATGATTATCATCATATTTTTTGAGAGTCTTTACGGCTGACCATATGGAGTCTGACCCACAAACGATCGATAGGTACTAACCCCCGCTGAACCACATATGATCCGACCCACAGAGGATCGGTATGCACTGGGCCACATGGGATCATTATGTGCAGACCCATATAGGATTTGAACCACATAGTATTGGGTTAGATGTGCATAGGATCGGTGCAGATTCATATAGGATGGCTATGTACTAACATCTGTATGATCTGTCTCCAACCTCTGCCTCACTACCAACCACAGGATTCCCGCTCATTATACACTTGATACAGGTAAGATCCACTCCTCATGAAATAGATCATTTCTAAAATACCATAATTATCTAGATAGAAGTATTACAAAGAACTGTCATGTCATATGGGTTCCAACACGACAGACGACACGTCAATCAAACACTTGATCGGTGACTTATAAGCATTTTAGTTCTGAGGGCCTGGTTGGATTCAGTTCTGATCCTACTCGGCTGTACTCCAACATTCTTGAAAACCCAATTTGAGAATACTTAAAGGACTTCCTCGCTCCAAGGTTCTTAGATCCGTATAAAGTTCATCAAACAGACACCTGGATTTCATGTTATGATGCTTTTAGTGAAACTTGGCATGGAAGGGTCTGGGTCCCGTCCGAACCAGTCAGATTGGCTCGGTCTGGGCCGGCCCAACACTGCTCGGGCCCGACCCGGATGGGATGGGTAGCGGCGGGCTCACCCCACTAAGCCATGAATTGGTTTTTCCCTCATGGGCAGCGCATCCTGCTGGGCTAGTGTGTCTAGGCCCTCGGAGCAGGGCGTCCCACTAGGGCTCATGTGGCCTGACCCATGGAGGGGAACAACCTATTGGAGGCACGACCCGCTAGAGTAGAGCCCACCCCATCAGGCACAGATGGATCCGCCCCCCCCCCCATTCTGAAGGTGGGGTAGCGTCACCACTTGGCACTACGAGGTCTCCCACAATACCCACTGGGGGTCCAGTCCCTCCACCACGGAATCTGAGCCCCGACCTCTATCAGCCGCACACTGTGGCATACCGCTCACCTCCATCTGTGGTCGGCTAATGTTGGCCACCAATTTCAACTGTGGAAACCATCTCCGAAGACGTTCAACAGTGAAACGCAAGCTCCTTCACAGCCGGCCGAAGCCCACCACCATCTTCACCCACCCCAGTTGCGGCCGCGACCTTCTCCGCCAGCGGTGGGTGACAGTGCACCGCTATCTTTACCATGGCTGGCCCTTGCTGGCCGCTACCATCACCCGCCATGTAGGGTTTCGTTCTACCTGAATAGAAAAGCACGTAGAGAACACACCAAATTCCAAAAATAATGTAGAGGGTATGCTCTTTGTTCGTTGGTCCCGCTCCCTCCGCTTTAGCTTGATAGCAAGAGGGTAGTAATGATTCAATAATCTCTTGAAATTAGACAATATAAATCCCGACCTCATTATTATTGGAGAATGTCCCCAATTGACAAAGAGTCGGTGTTTGTTGTTCCTGCAACAAGCCTCCAACGACGCCCCCCAATAGTCATTCTTTAGTTCTTGATTCAGTGGCACTCATCACCGCTCGCCAGAACCAGTCTCATCCTCCAAGTGGTTGGCGTCACAGAACTTTATCAGAACTTCGTCACATGGTGAAGTCATTCCAATACTCCTCCCCATGTTTCATATAAATTGGAGGGGTGAGGGTGAGTAACTCAAATGGAATTAATTATGTTCAATTAATTAAGGAAACTTCTTAATTCTAATGGTGTTGTTACAATGAATTATATAGTCAAAAAAATTAATTCCTTGACACGTCGTTGGTCCTACCACCACCGCTTATTCGTTGGAGGAAAAAAAGAATGGAAATAAAATAAATTTTTTATTTTACTATTCCATACAAAGTCCCAAAATTTATCCTTCTCTCTGACCTACTATGGTGTAAGTAAATCCTACCTTAAGAGAATCCCAGTACAACAGATTCAATGGTGCCCTCATATTTTTAATCCAAGCACCAGTCCAATTGTTTGAAAACGCCGCTCGTGTGTTTACTAAACGTACCTTAAAAAAGATCAGAAATTCATTACGGGCACATCAGGTCTTGGAATCACACACTGTCTATTTTCACAAAATCATAATAATTCCATATAATTTTATAATATTACATTAAAAAATTGGGGGTTAAAAAATTATTATTTTTTACCCTTATTTACCCTATTTACCATTTAACCTTGGTAAACAAAATAATTAATGAAGTTACTATTCATAAACCCCAAAAAGAAAAGGTACCAATTCAAACAATTTTGAACTTATGATCCAATTATGGAATCCATTTTCCAAAATTCAAAACCTAGATTTTTTAGTTATTGATTTAGAATCATTCACATTGTTGAAATGAGGAAAATGAGTTTTAAAAGTTAAAACATTACAAAAGATTGAAATATTTTTACATATGAATTCAATGTAAAATTCATGATAATAACTTAAAGTATACTAAATGGTTTAGATATATTCTATTTATATATTAAAACCATATAATATTAAAATTTAACCATATAAAGTATCTCGATGAAGAATGTTTTTTTAATTAAAATTTACCGGATTTTTACTATTCATCAGAAAAGGAATGATTTCAGAAAAATATCATAAATTTTTCCAAACTAAATTTTTATATCCTAAATCGAAATAACATGTTTATGTTGTCATTTAGAAATTATTAATTTTCTAAAATACTAATTTAAAATGGGTTCACGATTCATTGTTATAAAATTGACCTAAAAAATAGGTTCTTTTACATAATTAGGGTTTTATTCATAACCCATAACTAAAATATCAATTGGATGAATATAAAAAATATTTAATTAAGTATGTAACACATATATCTCATTAATCTCATTACAAAATATAATTAACTCAGGTAAATACAAATATCTAATTTGTTTATATTTTTCACAAATAATTAATAGCCAAATAATTCATAATGCATTTACATAAATTAGTTATAATTATTGCCGCTAACCTAACGGTTAGGCTATAATAGTAATTTTGTATCAAGGAAATCTCATGGTTTTTTAAACTTGTTATTGCGTACAAATGAATCTACTGAAAAATAAAAATTATTTCATAAAAATATTTCATAAAAACATCTAGGTGTTACAATCTATATCCCTTACAATGAATTACGCCATCAATATTTCTCTTTTGGAAATAAACAGATGAAGATACCTCTCCCTTATAATATCCTCAAGTTCCCATGTATCTTCTTCCAATTGGTGGTTCTTCAATAAAACTTCAACAACACGAGTGGTCTTATTTTGAAGAACATTTTCGCTACGATCTAGAATCTCTATCGGTAGTTATTCATAAAAAAAATCATTCTCCTACATTACAAATTCTGAGCGTAGTTCATGTGAAGGAGCCAGTATGTAATTTCGTAAGAGGGATACATGGAACACATCATGAATTTGATAGAGATTCGATGAAAGCTTCATTCGATAAGCTACCTTCCCAACACGATCCATAATTTCAAAAGGAACGATATACATAGGGCCCAACATTCCCTTCTTTTCAAATGTAATTACTTTCTTCCATGGAGATATTCATAAGAACACCTTATAACCCACTACAAACTCTAGGTGTTTTCATTAGTTTTCTACATAATGTTTTTTTGAATCTATGATGTGCTTATGTGTTATTGAATATATCTCACTTTTTCGCCTATTTCATCAACAAGATCAGGTCCTAATAGCTTTATTTCCCCAACTTTATACCAGCAATTTAGTGTTCTGCACTTCTTTCCATAGAAGTCTTCATAACAAACCATATGAATACATAAGTGAAAGTTATTATTGTATAAAATTTCCACAAATGGTAGGTCTTGATCCCAACCACCTTTTAAATCCATAGATCAAGCTCTCAACATGTCTTATAGATTTTGAATTGTCCTCTCAGACTGACTGTCTATCTGAAGATGATAAGAATTGCTGAAATATTACTTTATATCTAGAGCATGCTAAAGACTTCGCCCGAACAAAAAGTTAAACCTTGGATCCCAATCAAATATAAAAGAAAATGGTACTCCGGGAAATATTACCACATCCTTTATATATATCCAAGAAAGATGATCAAGAGATAAATCTTATGTAATAGAAATAAAGTGTGCCGACATCGTAAGGAGATAAAAATAACCCTAATATAATTATTTCCTTTAAATGTTCTTGGATGTACGATTAAAAAATCTATAGTGATTTCTTCCAATTTCCATTCTGGTATGGGTAATGGTTGTAAGAACCCCTTAGATTTTTTTCTCTCAGCCTTAACTTTTTGGAAAACCAAGCATCAAGAGACATATTCAGCAACATCTCTTTTCATTCCACGCCACCATAAGTACTATTTTAAGTCCCGAAACCTTTTTATTTCATCATAATCAAGGTTGAATTCAGGAACCTTTCACACCATTTTTTTTGTAACTATGCATCTTCCTTTTGTTAATCTTTAATATTCACATGTATTTATTGTTCAACATTAATTCGAGAAAGATATGATTTATCCCATTCCTTTATAATTTCTAGATCCTGCCTTTGAAAATTGATAAATATTTGATATTTTATTATCCTGATTATGGATAATATAGCATGGTATTTTTGACTTAATGCATCTTCCACATTGTTTTCTTTCTCTGGGTGGTAATGTATTGAGAAGTCGTAATATTTAATCAACTCCAACCATATTTTTTTGTGCATATTCAGCTCCTTTGGTGTGAAAATATACTTTAAACATTTATGATCAGTATAAATATCACATCTTTCACCATAAAAATAATGCCTCTATATATTTAATAAAAATAATACTACAGCTAACTCCAAGTCATGATTTTGGTAATTTTTCTCATGGATTTTCAATTTTCGTGAGGCATAAGCTATGTCCATATAATTTTTCATAAGAACACTCCCCAACCCCTTCA
This sequence comes from Viscum album, assembly GCA_963277665.1. Lineage (NCBI taxonomy): Eukaryota > Viridiplantae > Streptophyta > Magnoliopsida > Santalales > Viscaceae > Viscum > Viscum album. The sequence continues at coordinate 1,532,736,551 of OY728146.1, read as the reverse complement.
TGGATTCCACACTGTACATCACAAACCTATCCCCACAATAAGGTAGTGTGAACACAGGTGCACTGAATAACCATATTTTTAGCTCTTTGAAATTATCTTCACATTTATCTGTCCAAATTAATTTAACTCCATTCTCAGTCAACTTTTTGAGTTGATTAGATAATCGTGAAAAAATAATTCAAAATCATCGATGATATCCAGCCAAAAAAAGAAAACTTCAGATCATAGTTATTTTTTTGGTCTCGATCATCTTTCAATAACATCTATTTTTCTAGTTCCCCATATATCCCATCACTTGAGATTATGTGTCCCAAAAATGAAACTTTTTGAATAAAAAATTCAGACATGGTAGATTTTTCATAATGTTTCTAATTTCTTAGGGTCTTGAGAACAATTCTCATGTGATATTCATGTTGTTCCTTTCCCTTTGACTAGACAAAAAAATCATCAATAAAGTCTACCAAAAACTGATCAATATGGTCTCTAAAGACTCTATTCATTAGACCCATGATGATAGCAAGTGCATTAGTAATAACAAAAGGAATCACTATAAAATCACAGTGTCCATACCATGTACATAATTCTGTCTTTGGTATATCCTCTTTTTTGACCCTTAATTGATAATACCCTGAATGTAGATCAATCGTAGAAAACTATTGACTTCCACGTAGTTGGTCAAATAAGTCATTAATGAGGGGAAGATGATATTTTTTCTTGATAGTGATCCAGTTATGTTCTTGATAATCAATGCAGAGTGTCATTGATCCATTTTTCTTCTTATCAAGCAGAACAGGATCACCCCAGGGTCCCACACTAGGGCGTATGAATCCTTTATCAAGATTCTATTATAGTCTATTCTTCAATTTGTGAAACTCAATTATAGAAATTCTATACGGTTCCATTGAAATATTCATGGAACCGTGTATAAGTTCTATAGAAAACAATATTTCACAATTTGGTGTAAGACCTAGAAATTTCTATGGAAAGGCATATCAAACTCAGTTACAATGGGCATATTCTTAATCATGAGTTTCTCCCCAACCATTTTAGAAATGTAACATTCATTTATTGGAATCAATACCCATCTGATATATGATATTTACACTAGAAGGTTATATTCATCCTTGGACTAACATATGATCATAGATTGATTCGATATATAAAACATGACTTCCATTCATTGGAAATAGATATGAGCTCTATATAAAGAAAGCCAATCCATGCAAATAATCACATAAAATTCTACTATAAGAAGGATCACAAGATTTTCAGGATGCACATTCCCATAAAATTCAATTGGTGAAGAATTGCAAACATTAGAGGTGACCGTTGTGCCATTAGTAGTTTTCAAAACTAACTCAACATCTAATTTTTTAGGTAATTTGGCGATACCCTTTGAAAATTATTTAGATATAAAAGATTCGGTGGATCAAATCTCAAATAAAACATTTTCTACTTTTGAGTGGATGAAAAGTGTTCCTTTCACCACTTCATTATTGTACTCTTGGTCAACGATAGTAATTTTATGTTACTTTCCCTTGCCTTTAGCCTTAAGGGTTTTTTCATGTCGTTCTTCATCAATATCCCGTGGATTAGGACATTGATTTTCATAATTCCCCATTTCCTTTCACTTGTAACATTGAAGTGTAGGAGGTGAATTATGTGTAGACTTTTCTTTATTCATATAATTAGACATCTTTTTCCCATCATTTCAACATTCAATTGTCCGATGACTTAATTTTTCAAACATAAAACATTTACTAGTGTCTTTTAGAAAATTTTCTCCAATTTCCTTTACACACTTTGAGCATAAGGGAAACTCATCTTTTTTCAGTGAGGTCTTTAGATTTTACTTGGAGTTCAATTTTCCTCTTCTTATCATATCTACATGACTGATGGGTTACTCCAATATCCATCTCAACCTTGAGAGCACATCGATCAATATATTCATAGCTAATGAATTCCATTATGGATAATGCCATTCAAAGAATTGGTTTTAAGACACTAAAGAATAGATCAATATTACTCTCAGTTTGGATAGTAATACCAGAAGCATACCTTGAAAGTCTTTGAAAATTTTCTTTATCAGTACAAACAGATTCATCATCCTTTTTCATATGTTCAGGGAACTCTTTATCCATTTTTGTTCGAAGAATATAAGGAATGTACTTATTGAAAAAGGAAGTAATTTATCTCCTCCCATTCAATGGACTTAATTTCATCTCTCTACCTTGTATTCATGATATGAATCCACAGTTGATCAGCTTAAACTTCCAAACGATACACTTATAATATGACTTTATAATGTTGAGAACATTTTAGACCTGAAAATATCTTTTGAGTTGTACCAATCTATTGTTTATCCATTAATGAATTAGAAGACCCACTGAATGAAGGTGGGTGCTACCTCATGAAGGATTAAACATAAATTTTCCCCTTATTTAACTAATTAGGATGTCCTACATGATTCATAGATTTATAATGTTGTGTGAGCATGGATACTAGATTTTTCATTCCCTCTCCCATAACATTTGGTTGCGCAGGGGGAAAATCATTACAATTCCCATCACATTCAGCACTAACACAGTTCCTTCAGGATCCATACATTAACTAGAAACAAGATGAAAAGTATGAGAGACACTAATCATAAGAGGAAAAAAACATAATCCCGAATAAAATTTCAATTTAGCTTACTTTCTGTTTTATTATAGGTTATTCACAATTGTTTCTAAAACGCGATGATTCTATCCTATACTTAGACATATCCTTATTGTTATTTCTTAGGCTTTATCATTATATTTTCCAAATTTTAACTATACCTTTCCTTTGATACCAATTATAATGACCCGTACATTACATAAATTGATATTACTTTAGAATTGAATTAAATTTATTATAAAATATAACAGAACCATAACAGGATTGTACATCTATAGTGTCTTTAGATATTTGGAAACATAAATAATTGGTCGATAAAACATCTATATTGTCCCATATTTATTTCATCATGACTAGACTCATTTTTGGAATATGATACTTAATTCCCTTTTTCCCGACCTAGGGAAAAGAAACATATGAAATGGTGAGATCAAATGCTCTCTAAGGGTAAAAAAAGGAGATATCAATCATATATAACATTTGAAAATATTATCTGGCATATAAGATATCATAATATTATGTCATGGGAGAAATTATAGAAGTGAAATATAATCCCCATAATAATAACATAAGATTTGAAATTTTGTGGCATACACACATAATAATAGAAAATAATTTCATATTAGTCAATGATCTTTTTCAAACACATCATAGCAGACATTGTCATTTTCTAAACTGAGTTCTCTCCTTGTTCTGGCCCTGTATCAATAAACAGAATGATCTTTTCGTTCCATCCATGTCTATATCATGAGATATAAATCTTTACCCATTGCATTGGATTGAAATATAGGTCCCACCCATCTTATAATGAAACCATTATTACATGTTCCACAAAACATAAAAACAATCACCATATCATTACCCATGAAATAAAATGGTTTCTTAAACATCATTCTATCATAAAATAATACATATAGAATATCATTACATAATTATCATAATAAAATCATACTAATAATAGGTATATAAAAACAAACCAATTTAAATACCATTATATTAGATGGAAAATAATTTTGATAAAACACTCAAAATTAAATATTGAAGAAAATATCATTTCATCATAAAAAAATGTTTTCTTTTCTCAAACTGTCGTGAAATTTTAAAAGAAAATAATTTAGTTGAAAATAGACTTGTAAAAAATTATAGGAACATTCATGGAAATAAGGAATTATGAATATGTAAAAATCTATTCATACCGTATAATTAAAAAAAATTCCACGTAGTTTTGCCCGAACAGTCAAAATGTACCTAGTATGGTAACCAAAAAAATGATTCCATTAAAACCATGAAGTAAAAGTAAAAATGGGAAAAAATTTATTTAAACATAAATATATGAATATTATACATTTTATTATAATATTTTTAGAAAACTTAGACTTGGATAATAAACATACACCTTGTAGATACATACGAATAAACACTCTTTGATAAAACGAATTAGAAAAGTTAACCCCCACCTTATGTAAGATATGAATCATATGTATAAAAACCTACTGTATACCGATTTAAATAATTTTAATGATTTATTTCATAATTATAATCGTTTTTATAATAACATTTATGAAAATATTTTCATCTGTTTGTTAGTAATATTTCATTGTTACTCTTATTTCTGGTATTAAACTGCTTTATGGTCTTATGTATGTTTTGTCAGATAGTTCCTTATTAATATTTTTTGGTTATAGTTATATCATTTAATAAAATGTATTAGTATAATATATTTCACATATATTAATTGAATTCATTTATATAATCATGGTTTAATGAATATTATATAGAATGAATCAAATCGCACCGTGGAGTCGTTTAGTCGTAAGTATTCACGAGCGATGATATTTTTCCCATAATTGATGAATAGTATTTAATTGAATGGTTTATAATATATCATAATTAGTATCATGTTATAATGATCATATATGTTTATTATTTCCATGATTCTACCAATCCATGTATGGTGGTGGTGAAAAACAGATTACACCATGGCGTGGAGACGGTAAGTTGTACCTACCCACACAGTGATTTTTTTGTAGGATGGATAGAAGGTGAAATAAAGTTGGTTAATACTTATAATAACATATTAGTATATTATTGATACTTATTTTTTTAGTTTATAATAAAATAACTAAAGAATAGTAAGTTGAAGAATAAATAAATTTTAAAGAATCGGTATAAGAGATATCATATTCCTAAACGTGCCTCCATTAAATTTCTTCTTTAGGAACTGGATTTGGTCTTTGGAGAATGAAAAAAACTCTAGAATTTAACAAGGAATTTTTATAAGATAAATGGGTTGTTTTGGAAGAGCATGAACTTTCAAAACGGAGTGAATAAGAGAGTGAGGGGTGAATTTTTATAAGAGAGGAGATGGACACTTTAACAAACTCTCTAAATAATTAATTTATGAAAAAATCAATTTCAACTAAAAAATGCCCAAAACTAATTTAAATCAAAGATAAGATGATTTTTGTTCTAATTCCAATCAACCAATAATATTTATACTAGTTTATAAAAAAAATGTATCCTTACATTAATGGTTTAAATCTTATTTTACCCATTTTAATATTATGGTGATATCATGTTATTTACACATTGTGGGTTAACGTAATTAACATATCATGTCAAATGACCCAAAAATAGTTATTTATGAAATATTTTTACTTTTAAAATCCAATTTTACTATTATTAGATTTTTTGTATTTTAATATCATTTAATAAACCATTATATGTTTTAAGTTATAAATTGGGTCAATTTTGAGCACTATTCATACTTGACTTTTTAAAAATTCATTAACACTATCCCATAGAAAATAAGGCATTTAATGGAATCTAATATGTTGATTTAATCCATAAAATCTGTGTATGATATCAAAATATCCAAATTACATGTGTTTTAATATTTATAAATTCATTATTCTAAATCTTTCATTAATGAGGTTATCACTACATCATAATTGTGTCATAAATAATTCTAGTTATATAATCTATAAAAATTATAAATAAAATACCCTGATTTATTAAATCATTTTATCTTTATAGTGAATATTTATAAGAAAATATATTAGTTATATAACCATATATTAAAATCTACTTAGTTAAAGTAATATGTTTAAGTTATAAATATCGTTACATTAAATTAATTTTTATAAATTGTCATTTTCACAACCCTACAAATCCATGAGGTCCCTAAATCGACCAAAGGATGAACATGGTGGGAAATATTTTATACAATGGGATTTTAACACATTTTAGAGTTTTATTATATAATTAAATTACTATTTTTTTTCTCTTATTTACAATTTTTAACCTTTACCCATGGTAAATAAAATAATTACTAAAATTACAATTCAGAATTTCCAAAAATAAAAGTTACCAATTCAAACAATATGGGAATTCTAATTTCAAATATGAAATCCATTTTTCGAAATTTAAAACATATATTTTTCAGTAATTTATCTAAAATTTATCCCATTGTTGAAATGATAAAATGGGTTTTAAAAGTTAAAACATTGCAAAAGATTAAATTTTTTTACCTATGAATTCAATATAAAATTAATGAAAATGGCTTAATTTATATTAAATGGAAAAAATATATTCAATTTATACTTTGAAACCATTAAATATTGTAATTTAACCATATAAATTATCTCGATGAAAAAGAAATTTAATTAAAATTTAGCGTATTTTTACTATTTCTCAAAACATGAAAGTTGTCAGACAAATAACCAAATGTTTTCCAAAGTATGTTTACATATCCTGCTTCAAAATTAAATGTTTATGTTTTAATATATAAATTATTATTGTTTAAAAATCTCAATTTAAAATGGGTTCTTGATTCAATGTTTTAAAATCGACAATTTTAAAAAAATAGGTTCGTATACATAAATAGGGTTTTCTTCATACCCTAGGACTAAAATATCAAGTGGGTGAATTTAATTACAATATTTTATTAAGTATATAATAAATATTTCTCATTAATATCATTACAAAATTTAATTAACTCATGGAGATACAAATATTTAATTGATTTATATTTTTGACAAATAATTAATAGCCAAATAATTCCTAATGTGTTTTCATAACTTAGTTATAATTATTCCCGCTAATGTAACATCTAGGATAAAATAGAAATTTTATATTTTTTAAATATTGAGGAATTTTTGAACTCACTATTTCTTGTAATGAAATCTAATGATGGATAAAAATTATTCAAAAAAATATTTCATAAAATCATCCTGGTGTTAGAGTCAGGAAACAAATCTTTGTAGTATGTAAAGAATAGATAATAAAATAACATTAATCATGATAAAATAGCATGGTAATTTGGCATGGAATTTTGGAAAACCATTAATCACCAAATATTATTTATATATTAGCCAAGGAATTATTTCGAAGACCATCATAGTTGACAAAGTCTATTATGGAACAGGGTTTTCTTGTCGTTCCCACTATGTATTATTGAACTACATTTACATGCCATTCTAGTGTTGTCTATATCATGAGATATAAATCATTTCTAAATTATTTCCAGGGATTTATATGTCCCACACATCCTATAATGAAACTATTCTTACATGGGCCATAAAAACATAGAAACATTCACCATAACATAACCCATGAAATCAAATGGGTTTCTTAAACATCATTCCATAATAATTATTATAAAACAAATAGATTTCCTAAATATAATTACATCTTAAACAAAATAAAATCACAGTAATAAAAGGTATGGAAACATATACCTTTTTAATCTTATATGGAAAATAATTTTGATAAAACACTTGAGCTTCCTTCCTAATGAAAATATCCATTCTTCTTCAAAAATATTTTATTTTCTAAAACTATCATGAAATTTTAAAAGAAAAGAGTTGAGTTGAAAATAAAATAGTAAACATGTAGAGTAATATTCATGTAAATAAAGCATTATGAATATGTAAAAACCTATTCATGACTTATTAGTTAAAAAACATTCTCCTCGTCCTTTTTCCATAAAAGTTAAAAAATTAACTCATTTGGTAATCAAAAGAATGATTATTTCCATACCATGTAGTAAAAGTCAAAAGGGTGTAAGAATATATTTAAATGAACATAGAATAATTTTAAAAATTATATGAAAACATTTTTAGAAAACTTGTATATGGATGATAAATAAATCCCTGGTAGATACTTACCTATAAACTGTCTCGGATAAAAATGAGATTGTAAAAATTATCTCTTACCATAAGTGTGATTTCATTCATATGTGTATAAAACTCATATATAGTAGTTTTATACATATTTTTATCATTTAAGAGAACCATAATAATATTTATGATATCATATATGATTCACGTACAAAATTATATTACCTTTTCATTTATCAATTCCTTGTTAATGAAACATTTCGGGTATTATAATTTTATTTATCGTACATGTTTGGACTTATTATTCTTTATATTATTACATGGATCGTGATTTACTTACGTCCAAAATGTAAAAAATTATTTATATATAATATATATTCAGTATACTAATATATATAATAGATATATATATGGAATGAAAAACACTTCTCATGGAGACCGTAGGTCGAACGTACGTATGAACATTGTTTTCAATTCCTTGTTAAATTGAATGGAAGTACGTTAATGACATATATATATATATATACATACAAAAATACAGTATCATTATTATTTCATATATTTCATGATTATTTATTAAGTATAATTTATAATCATTCTATAATGGTTAACATGGATAATTAATCTCATATCATCGTGGAGACTGTAAGCCGTATGTACGCACGAGCGATGATATCGTTCCCATAATTTTTCAACGGTATTGAAGTGGATGGTGTATAATACCTCAAATTTATTTTCATGTTATAATAATAAAATATAGTTATTATTTCCATCATTATACCCTTCAAAATAAGGTGGTGGGGAGAAACATATTACACCATAGCATGAAGATGGTAATTCATAAGTACGGGCACACAGAGATTCACTTTTTCATAGGATAGAAAGATGATAAAATAAGGTTGTTTCATATTTATAATAACATATCAGTATATGAGTGATACTGATTTTATTACTTTGTAATGAAACAAATAAAAATGAGGAAGTATAAGAAGAAGTAAATTTTAATGAATCGGTAGAAGAGATTACCTCTTCCCTGATGTGCCTCCCTTAATTTCCTCTAAGGGAACTAGAGTGGGACTTTTTAGAAGACCAGAACCTCTATAATGTAACTAGGGAATTTTATAAAATAAATGGGTAGGGTTTTTTGAAGATTTAATTCTCAAAATTGAGTGAAGATGAGTGGGATGAGGGGCCCTTTTATATGAGAGGATAGGGGCACTTTAGGAAAGTTCCAAAATAATAATTTATTATAAATTATATATCAATTTAAAATTGTAAAAAAATTATTTAATTAATATATACGATGATTTTTTTCTAATACCCATCATATAATTATTTTTTTACATGTTTGAAATATTATTTGAATCTTCATTTTTAGTTTTACCCTTATTTATCATTTTTAATGTTACCGTGATATCGTGTTATTTACACATTATGGGATAATGTAATTACCATATCATGTAAAATGACCCAAAAAAGTTATTTATGATGTATTTGGACTTATCATAACCATATTATAAAATATTAGAGTTTTTATGAATTTAATATCATTTAATTTTCAATTTTATGTTTTATGTTATGAATTCTGTTTATTTTGGACACTATTAATAGTTTGATTTTTTTAAAATTCGTAACATGATTACTTAAAAAATAATGCATTAACACAAAAATAACATGTAAATAGCATCAATAGATTTCATGGATGTCATAAAAATAACCAAATTACATTTATTTTAATATTTATAAATTCATTTATTTGAATCTTTCTTTAATAGGTAATCAATACATTATAATTGTGTCATAAATAAATATATTTATCTAAAGTCTAAAAATTATAAAAAAAAATTTATGATGTATGAAATCTTTTCATATTTTTTATTTCTATTTATAGACATAGATATCCATTATATAACCACATGGTCAGAAATATCGTATCCAATATGATTAGCTCATGTTTTAGGGTAGTTTAATATTATTATAATATTATTTGTTTGCCCATATTTACTAGATTTACCATTTAACAGTGGTTTATAAAATAATTATTGAAGTTAATATTCGTAATGTACAAAAAAAAATCCCTATTAACATAATTTGAACCTCATGATTTCAAATATTGAATCCAATTTTCCAAATTCAAAACATAGAACTTATAGTAGTTAATTTAATCTTAATCCCATTGTAGAAAAAATAGGTTTCTGTTTTAAACATTGCAAAAGATTGAAATGTGTTTACATATGCATTCAATGTAAAATTAAGAAAAATGACATATATTGTCTTCAAATATAAAAAATTATATTTATAATTTAAAACCATTAAATAATATATTTTAAACATATAAATTATTTTAATGATAAAAGTTGTTTTCAATTAAAATTTTTTGTACTTTAACAATTCAAAAAAATATGAATGTTATCAGAAAAAAACAAAAATTAGAAAAAGTAAAATTTTATGTACAAATTATAAATAATAAGTTCACCTCGTCAAATTTATCTTATCGAAGTTTCAAAATAAAATAGATTTAAAAATGGTGCACCATCAAAAGGCTATAAAACTGTTTTTTTTTTTGAAAAATACTTCTTTTTTCCCAAAAATCGATTCTGTTCTCATACCATGTGTAATACGAATAATAATGTTATATAAAATTCAAAATGAGGTTAATAATATTCATAACCACTAGTTTTTATAAAATTTTAATATCATATCGTTTTTAGTGAAACTCGGTATTGTGTACCACACAAGCTACCGAGGAAGGTCGATCTCGCATGTAACACAAGCCATGTTCGTGTTGTGTGTAGTGTAAGATTCCTTCGGTGTTACATATAAAATAATTAAAACATACTTCATTAATAAATTGAACAAAATATATACTCAGTGTAGTGTGAAATGAATTCTATAAAAATAACATGAAATTGTGTGCAATAAAAGCTGGGAATAGTGGTCATATACTACAAGCTAATACAATATTGGATATTGTGAAATACAATCTTTCTATAGTGTAAAACAGAAGACATAAAATAATCTATCTCATAAAATTGTAGAGTTTTACATTCTACTCTCTTTAAAATAAAATTTTCCCTCGAAATTGATCATCATAATAAATGGTTTTCTACATGAATGTTTCTTTCATAGAAACACACATAGTAAAAAATAATAAGAAAACATGATTTTAAAAAAGAATGCTAGAAATATAATGGTTACCCAAAGTAACTAATCTCTGGGTTTCCCTATAGGAGAACATATGTGAGATGAGAAAACATGTATATGGAAGAGAAATGTATCCATCATGTTTTGATGGATAGTGATAGAGAATAAGGTTTGGAGAAAGTTAACAACCATAAGGCCATACATCTATGTTAATATAGAGGACCATATGATTTATTGGATAATGAGGTACTAGGTTAACAATTTTTGTTTTCATGATCCATTCCCTATTGTTGATGATTTTTTCTTGAGAATAAATACTTATTTTATTTTGGTACAATGTCACCGTTGTCCATTCCATGATTAATTTCCACATCATCTCTTATTTAATGAAATGAAGTCGAATGTGTCATTTTTGATTTGTTAGTATATCATGTGATTGAATGATAGGTCATTCCATCTATCTCTATTATAAAAATGTTAGCACAAGTTATTAAATATATATAAGTCTATCTATGGTGAGATTAATCGTATATGGTTCCAAAAATGGACTTATACTTCATCTATCGCATCGCTTAATAAAATAAAACTAACTTCTTCTAACAAGGTACTTCTTGTAGGCTAGTGGTAGGTGATTAATTCCTATCCCACATCAATTGTGGGTTAAATTCCCACATCCTTTTCTGACATGATGGGTTGTTTCCCATCCTAGGGGTTGTCCTTTTTCTGAAATATTCCACTATAACATTCCAGATATAATGTAAAAAAGTTATATCCTTAAAAAATAGCATATTATGTACAACTTCATCCATTAAAACCATTAGGAGCATCCGAAATAAATCTATCCTATCTCACAGTACAAAGAAAAATATTACCAGAAAGGGCACAAAACAAGAATGTGAATACAATCATTTATCCCCCATATATCGTAAGATATATCTTTTTTGTCACATTCCAATCATTTGAATGACTTCATCATGCATTTTCATAATTCATCCTATTAACCTATATTACCAAATATCCTTATTAAAAACATGCTTGTTTCCTTATTCCAAAACATATTGGATATTTTTCTTATGTCTTGAAAAGTTTTATAATTCATTAATGAATATAGTCCCACATTTAAAAAAACATAACCAGTTTCAAGGTAACTAATATCATCCAACATATCTTTATCCAAATATCATTATGTCTACCTCATGAAAATATTAATGGATATCCTTCCTTTAATCTTGTGTTTCTTAGGACTATCACATTTTCATTAAATCACAATTCTTATCAATTATAACTATTCAAAATATTCTTGAAAATCCATAGCAAAAAACATAAACAGCTAATTCTTATATAATATACAATTAATCAATTGTGGATTCAAATACATAAATCATTCAATACGTCAACTTTAATGGTAGTAATGCAATAATCCTTTCATTTTACTAGAAGTATATCTTTATGTCTTGGAATTGAGTTAGGTAACACCCATGTTTTCCAGAGATGAGACATTGAACTCCATAACAAATCATCACTCTATGTACCTTTTTCTCACAGAGATAACATCTTACCCTCCATTTTTGGTATTCCTAAAGGTTATTCTTCCCTTATTCTTGATATGTAGGAATCTTAATACTCTTTCCTTTTTGTTACTCACCATGCGAACATGCATGAATTTTCATCTTACACTTATTTTATAACTTAGGAATACCTCTAAAGATGACATTGTTAATCATATACCGAGAGGACTGATTCAGAATAACCACAATATCATTCACTCTAGTAATTACACATTTTCATTGCTCATAGTATCTAATTGGTTCATTAGTTTCAATGTTTACCCAATTCAATCTATTTCCCTCCATTGAATAAAACATGAAAAAATAGTGTGACTGGGAAAAACCATTCTAAGAAAACAACATAATCAAGGGGGTATACATTCAAATGCACACATCATAGGTTTAATTATAGCTTATTTGTGAGTGTTACCAAAATTATCATACTATAACCGATGTTTATACTTAACCTTTATTACATTCCTAGACATACCTTAGCAATATATATATGGATCCTACAAATGTTTTCAAATCCTAGATTCCAGTGGTTGACTAAACCTTCACCCTAATAGAAACTATAGAGACCCAGGGCTGAAAAACATGGAAATTACATTTCTTTTGTAGAATACATAATACAAGACACCAAATTATTCCCAAAGATTGTATTTGTTTATTTTCATTGGAGACTTGGAACACAATCTTCTAACATCATGAAATATCTTCAACATACCCCATAAAAATCTTCCTATTTTCTTTTCCGACCTAAAACCATTCATTATATCCAGGGGAAAAGAAAACATAAAAAGGGTGAGCTCAAATAAATAGTAAGGTAAAACATGAAAAAAAATAAAACAATATATATACATTTGAATGTAAAAACATGAACATAATGTTTAAACATCCAAATCTCGAGTCGTGAAAAAAATCATGGTAGTACATAATTAATAAATCATAAAGGAACATTAATCATAATAAAATAACATGGTAATAAAACATGTAATAGTTGTAAAACATTCTGAACATAATGTGATTTTCATAGTATCCAAGGCAATGTTTACAAGACCATTATAGGGGAGAAAGTCCATTACTGAACTGAGTTTACTTTTTGTTCCAACCTTGTATGACTAAAGTGGATTTACCTACCATTCTAGTGATGTATATATCATGAGATATAAAACATTAACCATTGAATTTGAGTTAGATATTGGTCCACCAAAATTATAATTATACTATTCTTTCATGTTCCAGATAAATATAGAAACATTCCCTATAGCATAACCCATGAAATCAAATGGGGTTTTCAAACACCATCCCATCATTATTAATATAAAACAAATGGATATCCTAAATAACATTCCATAATAAAAACAATAAATTTATAGTAATAAAAGGGATAGAAACATAAAACTATGTAATCTTATATGGAAAATAATTTTGATAAAACACATGAGCTTCATTCCCGAGGAAAATATCCTTTCTACTTCAAAAACATTTTCTTTTCTCAAACTGTCATATAATTTTTAAAGAAAATTATTGGGTATAAAATACAGGTGGTAACATGTACAATAAGATTCTTATAGATAAGGAATTATGAATAGGTAAAAACCATTCATGCCGTAAATGTTAAAAAATCATTCTCGTAGTAATTTTAGCAAAAAAGTCAAAAAATTACCTCGTATGGTAAACAAAAGAAAGATTCATTCCATACAGTGTAGTAAAAGTTAAAAGGTGGGTAAAAATGACTTTAAAAATACATATAAGAATAGTAAACATTCCATAAAAACATTTTTAGTAAACATGTACATGGATAATATATATAACCCCCCTAGATATTTACGTTTAAAAAATCTCAGATAAAAATTTATATTTCTCATTCATTTATCAATTCCATGTTTAAGAAACGTATTGGTTAAGGCACGTTTTATTTATTGTACATGTTTGGACTTGTTATTCTTTATATTATTACATAGATCATTATATATATACACATAGAAGGTAAATAATTATTTATATATCATATATATTCAGTATATTAATATATATAGTAGATAGATCAATGGAATGGAATATACCGTTCATGGATACCATAGGATGTACTTAAGAAGGAACGCTGTTTTCATTTCCTTATTAAATTGAATGGAAATACGTAAGTGACATATATATATACATAAATACAGTAGAATTATTATGTCACATATTTCATTTTTATTTATTATATATACTTTATAATCATTAATGAATGGTTAAATAGTGAATGAATCTCTCTGTGTCGTTGAGACACTAAGCCGTACGTACATAGAAGCGGCGATATTATTCCCATAATAGTTCAATGGTATTGAAGTGGATGGTGTATAATATTGAAGAATTATTATCATGTTTTAATAATCATATATAGTTATTATTTCCACCATTATACGCATTAAGTAAGGTTGTGGTAAAAAGAGATTACACCACAACATGAAGACATTAATCTATACGTACACACATGCGGTGATTTTGTTTTTCATATAATGGATAGAAGGTGAAATATGGTTTCTTAATATATATAATAAAATATCAGTATATGAGTGATACTAATGTTATTATTTTATAATGAAATAACTAAACAAGAGAAACTACAAGAAAAAATTAATTTGAATGAATCGGTAGAAGAGATTACCATTTCCTCGACGTGCCAGCTTTAAACTTCCTCTTATGGCACTAGAGTTGGGGTTTTGAGAAGTATATCATATCTATATTGTAACTAGGGAATTTTAGAAGAGAAAAGGTGTGGGTTTTTAAAATCTTTAAGGCTCCAAATGGAGTGAATAGGGTAGGGGTGGTTACCTTTTATAATATAGGAGTGGGGCACTTTAGGAAATTTCCAAAATATTAATTTATTATAAATTAAATTTCGATTTATAATGGCCCAGAAATTATTTAATTATAATATAAGATTATTTAGGTCCTAATACAAATCATAAAATAATTTTTTTATAGGATTTGTTTTTTTTATCTTTATCTTTTTGTTTTTAACCTTGTTTTACACTTTTTAATCATATAGTGATGTCATGTTATTTACAATTGTGGGTTAATGTAATTACAATATCATGTAAAATGACACAAAAATGTTACTTATTACATATTTGGAGTTATATTAACTATTTTATCTAATATTATATTTTTAGGAATTTAATATCATTTAATAAACTAGTTTCTGTTTTATGTTACGAATTGTGTCAATTTTTGACAATATTCATCATTGACATTTTTAAAAATTCATAAAAACCAGATTTCATAGAAAAAATAAGTTAACTAAAATATTATATGTCAATATCATACATAAAATTCATGGATGACATAAAAATAAAAAAATTACATTTGTTTTAATATTTATAAATTAATTTATAGGAATCTTTCCTTAAGGGGGTAATCACTACATCATAATTGTGTCATAAATAAATATAATTATATAATGTCTAAAAATTAATAATAAAATACCATGATATAGGAAATAATTTTATAATTCTAATGACTATTTATTGACATATATAATTTTCATATAACCCCATATTAAAACAGATTTAATTAAAGATATATGTTTAGGTTATAATTATCTTTAATTAAAATTAATTATAATAAAATGTCATTTTCACATCCATGTGAACCCATGGGGTCATAAAATATCCCAAAGGATGTCCATGGTAGAAAATATCTCATCCAATAGGAATAAGTCATGTTTTATGGTTGATTAATATTATTATAGTATAAGTTTTTTACACTTATTTATCTGATCACTACGGGAAAAATGAGCAATTGCGACGGGTTATTTGCGACGGGATTTATTCCCGTCGCAAATAGTCATGTTAAAAACTTATTTGCGACGGGGGTATTTCCCCGTCGCAAATAAGGAGGCTTTTGCGACGAGATTTCGTTCCCCGTCGCAAATAACCGGCGGCGGTAAAAGGTATTTGTGACGGGAATATCCCCCCGTCGCAAATACTATGTCGGCAGGGGTTATTTGCGACGGGACCCGTCGCAAATAACTATTTACCGGTTGACCGTAATAAATGTTGGCTATGGTATTTGCGACGGGTACCGTCGCAAATAATACTATTTGCGACGGGAATCCCGTCGCAAATAATCTAACCTATAAATACCCCCATCCGTTTTTTTCATTTCATTCTCATTCCTTATCTTCTCCTTCTCTGAAAATTATATTTCTAGAGTTGAGTTTTTCTCCAGTTTAATTTTTTTCTCCGGAGCTGATATTAAAGTTTTCAAGAACGATCAGAACAGATCATTTTTCAAGGTATTTTTAATTTTTTATTTATTTTTAATTTTTTATTAGTTTCAATTATTATTAATTAGTTGTAATTTAATTATGTTTACATTGTTTTATTATTTAATAAATTTAAATTATTAGTATTGTTTGGTAATTAGGAATAATTAGTAATAATTTTTAATAATTAAGAATAAATATTAATAATTAGTTATAAATACCAATAATTAGGAATAAGAACATTATTACATTATTAGTTTATTTTATTATTAATATTAAAATAATATAATTTTTTATATATATACAATTTTTTTTTCATCTGTATGTTTGCTGTCTTCACATGTATTATTTGTATGTGGAGATAGAAAACGCCCAGATGAAAGAAGAATTGTATATAAATTAGAAAATTATATTATTTTAATATTAATAATAAAATATATTAATAATGTTATTATTTATAATTATTGGTAATTATTTCTAATTATTGATAATTATTCATTTAATTACTAATAATTAGAAACAATTATCAATAATTATCAATAATTAAGAATAATTAGTAATAATTAGTAATAATTACCAATAATAAGTATTAATTACCTATAATTAGTATTAATTACCTATAATTAGTATTAATTACCAATAATTAGTATTAATTACCAATAATTAGTATTAATTACCAATAATTAGTAATAATTACCAATAATTAACAATAATTAGTAATAATTATCTATAATTAGTATTAATTACCAATAATTAGTATTAATTACCAATAATTAGTATTAATTACCAATAATTAGTAATAATTAGGAATAATTAACAATAATTAGGAATAATTAGTATTAATTAGGAATAATTAGTATTAATTAGGAATAATTAGTATTAATTACCAATAATTACTATTAATTACCAATAATTAGTATTAATTAGGAATAATTAGTATTAATTAGGAATAATTAGTATTAATTAGGAATAATTAGTATTAATTACCAATAATTAGTATTAATTACCAATAATTAGTAATAATTAGGAATAATTAACAATAATGAGGAATAATTAGTATTAATTAGGAATAATTAGTATTAATTAGGAATAATTAGTATTAATTACCAATAATTAGTATTAATTACCAATAATTAGTATTAATTAGGAATAATTAGTAATAATTAGGAATAATTAGTATTAATTACCAATAATTAGTATTAATTACCAATAATTAGTATTAATTACCAATAATTAGTATTAATTACCAATAATTAGTATTAATTACCAATAATTAGTATTAATTACCAATAATTAGTATTAATTATTAATAATTACCAATAATTATCAATATTTAGGAATAATTAACAATAATTGCCAATAATTACCAATAATTAGTAATAATTACCAATAATTAGTAATAATTACGAATAATTATCAATAATTAGTAATAATTAGTAATAATTAGCAATAATTAGTAATAATTAGCAATAATTAGAAATAATTAGCAATAATTAGTAATAATTAGCAATAATTAGTAATAATTAGAAATAATTAGTAATAATTAGAAATAATTAGTAATAATTAGAAATAATTAGTAATAATTAGTAATAATTAGAAATAATTAGTAATAATTAGAAATAATTAGTACTAATTAGAAATAATTAGTAATAATTAGTAATAATTAACAATAATTAGTATTAATTACCAATAATTAGTATTAATTACCAATAATTAGTATTTATTACCAATAATTAGTATTAATTACCAATAATTAGTATTAATTACCAATAATTAGTATTAATTACCAATAATTAGTATTAATTACCAATAATTAGTATTAATTACCAATAATTAGTATTAATTACCAATAATTAGTATTAATTACCAATAATTAGTATTAATTATTAATAATTACCAATAATTATCAATATTTAGGAATAATTAACAATAATTTCCAATAATTACCAATAATTAGTAATAATTACCAATAATTAGTAATAATTACGAATAATTATCAATAATTAGTAATAATTAGTAATAATTAGCAATAATTAGCAATAATTAGTAATAATTAGCAATAATTAGAAATAATTAGCAATAATTAGTAATAATTAGCAATAATTAGTAATAATTAGAAATAATTAGTAATAATTAGAAATAATTAGTAATAATTAGAAATAATTAGTAATAATTAGAAATAATTAGTAATAATTAGAAATAATTAGTAATAATTAGAAATAATTAGTAATAAATAGAAATAATTAGTAATAATTAGAAATAATTAACAATAATTAGTAATAATTAACAATAATTAGGAATAATTAGGATTAATTAGGAATAATTAGTATTAATTAGGAATAATTAGTAATAATTACCAATAATTAGTAATAATGATTATTAATTACCAATAATGATTATTAATTACCAATAATGATTATTAATTACCAATAATTAGTATTAATTACCAATAATTAGTATTAATTACCAATAATTAGTATTAATTACCAATAATTAGTATTAATTACCAATAATTAGTATTAATTACCAATAATTAGTATTAATTACCAATAATTAGTATTAATTACCAATAATTAGTATTAATTACCAATAATTAGTATTAATTAACAATAATTGCCAATAATTAACAATAATTAGTAATAATTAACAATAATTAGCAATAATTACTAATAATTAGCAATAATTAGTAATAATTATCAATAATTAGCAATAATTAGCAATAATTAGCAATAATTAGCAATAATTAGAAATAATTATCAATAATTAGAAATAATTAGCTATAATTAGCAATAATTAGCAATAATTAGAAATAATTAGCAATAATTAGCAATAATTAGCAATAATTAGCAATAATTAGCAATAATTAGTAATAATTAGCAATAATTAGCAATAATTAGCAATAATTAGCAATAAATTATCAATATTTGTAACAGGTTTTGCTTTATTCTCAATATATTCAATCCTTGCTTGTGTTTTTTCTAACAAATTATTCAAAACCAGTAATGATTTTATATTTTATAGAAAAATATGGAACAACGAGGTCGTCAACAGTCATTATTAGATGACCGCATATGGATAAATCAACGTAGAAATCCAAATGGTTCTGGTTTAAATCCAGTATATATAGAGGGTGTGGAGAGTTTTTTATCATTTGCGGCATCAAATCCAGAATTTGTTTCAGAAGGAAAGATAAAATGCCCTTGTAGAAAATGTGCATTGAGAACGTTTGACACGTTTGACAAAGTGGGGGAACATCTCTTGCGTTTTGGTTTTCAAGAAGATTATGTTTTTTGGTATCAACACGGTGAACGCAGTTCCAGAGCAGGTGATACCAACTTGATTCCGGATCCATCCCAGTTTCAAGATTTAGTACATGATGTTGCAGGTTCATCTGTTCAACATACAGAAACTCCGGCTGATATAGCTTCAAATCCTGAGTTGGGACCGTCTGAATTTTATGAGTTGTTGAAGTCTGCTGAGGATGCATTATATCCTGGCTGCAAGATGAGTAAATTAGAAGCAGTTGCAAAATTTATGGCTATCAAATCAGATAACGGAATGTCAAACACATGTTTTGACCAGATATTTTCTTTGCTGAAAACACTGTTACCCGAAGGAAATGTTTTACCTGAAAATTTCTAGTTTTGGGAAAGAACACAATTGGATTAAACGTAGCATATTTTGGGATTTGCCATATTGGTCTGATTTTTTGGTCCGACACATGTTAGATGTCATGCATATTGAGAAGAACTGTTTTGATAATTTGTTTCATACAGTTTTGGATACGCCAGGAAAGAGCAAAGACAATGTAAATGCACGTTTAGATCTTGCCCAAATTTGCAGGCGTCCAGAATTGGAACTATTTGAGAATGTCAGAACAGAAAGGTTACTGAAACCAAAAGCAGCTTATACACTGTCTAAAGAAAACCGTTTATTATTTTGTCAGTGGATTGCAGATTTGAGACTTCCAGATGGCTGTGCTTCCAATTTGGGTATATGTGTAAAGAATGGTCATATTACTGGATTGAAAAGTCATGATTGTCATGTTATAATGGAGAGACTTCTACCCATTGGATTAAGAGGTCTGTTGAATTCTGTGATTTGGGATTCCATAACAGACATGTCTCATTTTTTTCGGGAAATTTGTGCGGCTACGGCAGATTATGATGCTCTAGGCAAACATGAAAAAGATGTTGTTGTAATTATATGTAAACTGGAAAAAATATTTCCGCCGTCTTTCTTCGACTCAATGGAACATTTGATGTTACATTTGCCATATGAAGCCAAATGTGGAGGTCCGGTACAGTTTCGATGGATGTACCCATTTGAAAGATGCATGCAAAAATTGAAAAGAAAAGTACGCAACAAAGCATCTGTTGAAGGATCGATTGCAGAAGCTTATTTGCAAGAGGAAATATCTTTTTTCTGCTCCCATTATTTTGAATCTGAGTATCCTTCAAAACACAACCGAATGGGACGGAATGAGAGGAATATTGATGAAATCGACAATCAATTATCTGTTTTCAACCAGTCAGAGCTTGGTTTTGGTGGAGTTTCTGAACGCTGGCTTTCAGATGATGAACATCATAGAGCTCATACGTATGTTCTGCTCAACTGTGAAGAGATGGCATCAGTTGTACTGTAAGTGTTTATATCACTTATTCTATCATTTATGTTATAGTAAATAACTTTGGTTTTTATAGGTTGTATGATAATCATATCAAGAAACAAATTCCACAAATTACAGCAGCTGCTCTCGAAGAACGGCGACTGAAAAATTTCTCTCAGTGGTTTCAAAAACTGGTAACATAAATTCTTTATCATTTAGAAACTCATTCAATGTATAGTTTACTATATTGATAATTATTTCACAAATCTTCAGGTGTCTCGACATGCTGATAAAATTGACAAACGGCTGTGTGTATTGAGTAACCCACCTTCCAAACTTGTTAAAACTTATAATGCATATGTGGTGAATGGATTTCGATTCCACACGCATGCATATGGGGAATCGAAAAAAACAATGAACAGTGAAGTTAGCTTGAGAGGATCTCATCATCGAGAAAATGAAGTTGACTTTTATGGCATACTTGATGAAATCATTGAACTCTGTTATCATGGACAACATTACATAACCATGTTCAAATGTCGGTGGTTGGATACAGAGAGAGGCGTGCGTGTTCATCCGACTCATGGAATCATCGATATTAAATGTAAAAGTGTTCTCGCAGTAAATGAACCATTCTTATTGGCTCAACAGGCATATCAAGTTTATTATGCAAAGTACTGTGCAACATCAAGAGACTTGACTGATTGGTGGAGTGTAATAAAAATCAAAATTCGAGACAATCAGTTTAGTCAAAGTGAATGTGCTTTCACTGATGTGCAAAGAATTGAAGTTTTTCAAGAGAGTACTCAAAATCAATCTTTTTTACAAAGAGATATGAGTATCGATGATGACACCCCACATTTAAGAGTCGGTGATGACGATGATGTTAATGATGTCACACATGAATTTGAAATGGTAAGAGATGAAGCAACTGCAACTCGAATGGATATCGATGATGTTGAGGAGGAATATGAAGATGACATTGACATATATGAAGATGATGATGAAGATGAACACTTATAGAATTCCATGGTATTTATATACAATCATAATATGTATATATGTATATATAATAGTAATTATCAATTATTTGCTAATATTAATATTTTCTGTTTCAGATGGACGAGGCCACATTTCGTGAGTTGGCGGAGGCTGACCTGCCTTTCGATGCGGATGAGTTGCTGGCAGATGACCCTCAGCCTGCAGGCGCTCCAGGGAGTACGCGGAGGGGGCGCGGTCTTGCACGATTGATGATTCCTGACCCCGTCCCCGAGCGACGTCCACGTCTTGGGTTTGATCCGCGCACCCGGAGGTGTGATAACCTGTGTAATAACCTGTGAATTTGACTAAGATTTCATTAATCTATTCACATAATAAATGTTTATTATTTTTTTCAGTTTTTCGCATATAGCAGTCGGACAGGGCAGCGCTATTTTGCGCAACTATTTCTCTCAGCCGTGGACCACATGGGAGCAGATTCCCATTGATGTGCAGCAGGCCATGTTCGGCCATTGGTTGGTACGTACGTAAATAAATAATTTTTATTTTGAAAATTATTTCATTTCTAACTTGATATTTTGATTTATTTGTAGGGTTTATGGTATCCGATCGAGGATACCATGCGTGACGCCATCCACGAGGCATGGGAGGTGGCCATGCGTGATCGCCTTCGTCAGTTTTTGCACAATTTAAGAAAAGCTGCGATGAAGAAAGCAGGAGTGTCAGATTTTGATGAGTCATGTAGAGCACACCGACCAGAGTACATTTCATCCCATGTATGGGATGGATTATGTGCGCACTGGTTGAGTGGTGCCTTTCAGAGGAGATCATCGGTGGGGAGGCAGAATCGGGGGAGGCAGGAGGTGACTCATCGATCTGGGAGTCGTTCTTTCAGTACTCATAGACAGCATCTGGTACGTACATTATTTATAAATATTTTATATAACTATAAATATTAACAGTTTATTTTTTATTCTTATAGGCTGTCGAGCACCCCGATATTACAGAGTCCGACGTATATCGGAGGATGTATAGTGATCCTGCTACTGGGGAGCTCAGAGGTGATCGTCAGCATCACATCGTGGTCAGTATTATTTGTTTTCCAGATTAAAAATTAACTGCATATAATATATTCACAATTTTAATTTTAAATTGCAACTATAGGAGTCATATGAGGCTGCAGCGGCACAGGACCGGCCTGAGAGTCAGGCCGAGGCATCAGATCAGACCACTTCCCGTCAGTTTGATGAGGCGGCATGGATGCAGGCCACCCAGTATGCCTTCGAGAAGGGCCGGGTAGTTGGTATCGGCTCTCGACTGACTCCCAGAGATTATTATGGCAGTGCTGCGATGTCGGCGTCCAGCTCGAGAGGAGCTCGTGCATCTTCTTCTACACAGTATGAGGAGCAGTTGCGATCTCAGACTGCACAGATAGAGAGTCTCCGACAGGAGCAGGAGCAGATGCGTCAGCAGCATGAGGAGGAGCGTCGACGCCAGCAGCAGCTGTACGAGGAGCAGACGAGTCGGTGGCAGCAGCAGCATCAGGAGCAGATGGAGTACATGCGCCGACTCACTCATGCTTTAGGGATGGAGTTTCCTCCACCACCATCTGCAGATCCCCCACCTCCCCCCCTCCCCCCCTCCTACAGATTAGAGTTTGTATTTCTGTTATAAAATTTGTGAAATCAAAATATTTTTTTTTTCTATTCGTAGTTTCTGTCTCATTATAAAATATTAATAATATTATATTTTTAAATAACAATATTAATATGAATAATAATAATATTTATATTTTATAATATTAAATATTATATATATATTAAAATTTTATTTATATAATAAAATTTTATATATATATTAAAATTTTATAATATTATAATTTAATTATTTTTTTGTAATACTTGAATTATTTAAATATTTGAATGTAAAATAATTCTATTATTTTTATATTAATTAAAATAACTTATTAATATTTTTTTTATTTATGAATTATAATTATAATATTATTATATTAATTAAATTATTTATTAATATTTTATTATTTTTATTTTTGAATTATAATTCTACTATTATTATCGTAATTAAAAAAATTTATTATTTTCATTTGTAAATTATAATTCTATTATTATATTAATTAAAACAATTTATTAATAATTTATTTTTTTTATTTTTTTATAGTATTTGCGACGGGATACTATGCCCGTCGCAAATACTAGTATTATTAATAATTTTTTATTTTTTTTTAAAAAAGAGTATTTGTGACGGGTCCCGGTTCTCGTCGCAAATACTAGTATTAATAATTTTTTTTATTTTTAAAAAAAAAACGTTATTGCGACGGGCCCGTCGCAAAAACTATTTGCGACGGGTCCCGTCGCAATAGGTATTTGCGACGGGCCCATAGAAATAACTGTTTAAAAAGTTTTTTACAAAAATACGGAATACTATTTGCGACGGGGAGAATGCCCGTCGCAAAAAAAGGCTTTAGCGACGGTCCCGTCGCAAATAAGTTTAGTTGCGACGGGATCCCGTCGCAAATAGCCCGTCGCAAATACCTGTTTTTCCAGTAGTGGATTTTCCTTTTTACCATGGAAAATAAAATAATTACTGATGTTAATATTTATAATGTCCAAAAATGTAACTATTTAGAAACGTTTAACCATAAGATTCAAAATTTGTAATCCATTTTTTCAAATTAAAACACATATTTTTCAATAATTAAATTAAAATTAATCATGTTGTGGAAAAAAACACTTTTTAGTTTAAAACATTGCAAAATATCGAAAGGTTTTTACATATGAATTAAATATAAAATTATTCAAAATGAATTAAATTGTCTTAAAAAATAAAATTATATTTTATTTATAATTTAAAACCATTCAATGATATATTTTAACCATATAAATTATTTCGACTAAAATAGTTGTTTTCAATTAGAATTTAGTGTATTTCCACTTTTCATCAAAATATGAAAGTTATCCGAAAAATATCAAAAATTTATCAAAAGAAAATTTATATGTCTTCCTTCCAAATAAGAAATTTATCTTGTCAAATATAACTTAAAATAGTGTCAAAAATATATTTAAAATGGGTGCTCCATCAAAAGGGGGTAAAACAACATTTATTTTGAAAAATACTTCTTTTATCTGAAAAATTGATTTTGTTCCCATACCATGTGTAAGATGAATACTAATGTTATATAACATTTATAATGTGATTAATATTATTTATAAAGACTATTTTATATAATATTTTAATAATATTTCGTTGTTTAGTGAAACTCGGTATTGTGTACCACACAAGCTATCGAGGAAGGTCTCTCTAGCATTTAATGCCATCCATGTCAGTGTTGCGTGTAGTGAAATAATCATTTGGAGTTTCATATGACATAATCAAAACATAGTTCATTTATACATTGAACAAAATATATACTCATCATTGTGTGAAATTAAATCTATATATAAAACATAAAATAGTGTGTCACACATTCCAAGAGTAGTGTAGTGTATACTACAAGCTAATAAGGTGTTTCTATAATGACCCATACTTTACATACATTGTTAATACTTCAAAATTGAAGCATACTTATTACAAAATATAACAAAACCACGAAAGGACCGTATAGTTATAGTGTCTTTAGAAACCGGGAAACATAAACAACTAGTTCATAAAGCGTCTACACTGTCTCCCATTAATTTCATCATATCTATAGTCCCTTTTGGCATATCTTACTTAATAACCTTCTTCCTAACCTGGGGAAAGAAAAAATACAAAAGGGTGAGCTCAAATGCTCAGTAAGGGTAAACAAAAGAAATATCAATCACATCATTTACATAAGCGCATAACTTTTGGAAATCTTAACCTGCAAAAGAGATCATAATTTCATAACATGGAATAAATCATGGCAGTGAAATGTAATCACAATAATCATAACTTAAAACATTAAACGTTGTGGCATACACAGATAATCATAGAGAATCATTTCTTGTTATTCAAGACACATTTCCAAGACTATCTTAGTGGAAAAAGTCCATTTCTCAACCGAGTCACCCCATTTCAGTCCTGTTTCACTGAACCGGTATAACCTACCGTTCCAACCATGTCTATCTCATGAGATATAAAATCATTACCCAATGCATTGGAGGGAGATATAGGTCCCACCCGTATCATAATGATACCATTCTTATGTGTGCCACAAAATCATAAATCATACATCATTTCATAACCCATGTAATAAAAATGGGAATCTTAAACATCGTGACATCATAAAACAATTCATATAAGATAAAGGAATTCATAAAAATATAATTCCATCACAACATAATCAAATCAATGTAATAATAGGGATAAAATCACAACCCTATATTATCTTAGATGGAAAATAATTTTGATAAAACACTTGAACTCCATTCTTGAGGAAAATACCCTTTCTGCCTCAAAAACACTTTTCCTTTCTTAACATGTAGTACAATTATAAACTAAAAGAAGTTGATTAAAAATAAACATGAAAACTTTTAAAGGAAGCTTCATTGAAATAATGATTTAAAAATACATTCATGCTGTATAAGTTAAAAAGCATTCTTCTCCTACTTTTGTCAGAAAAGTCAAAAAGTGCCTCGTACGAAAAATGACAAAAGATTCCATTCATATCATTTAATAAAAACTCACCGAAGGGTAAAATTGGATTTAAAATATTGTAAGTGGATGGAAACAATATTACATATTGAGGGAACATGGATGTGGATGTTAAAATACACCCCAGTAAATACCAAAGTATAAACAATCTCTGATAAAAATGAGATTGTGATATTTCCCTTACCTTAGGTCCGTTTTGCTTCGTAAGTGTCCGAACCTCCTATATAATGATTTAAATAATGATATTGACTTATTCCAGAATCATACCCATTTCTATGATATCATATATGGTCATTTTCTTAGCTTCTTAGCAATAATATTTCATTGCTATTTGTTATTCGGGTGTTTATAACTTTTTGTTCTTATGCGTGTTTTGTCGAATAAATTATTATTCTTCTCTTTATGTTATATATAACTTATTTCCAGAATGGTTTTAGTGTAATATATATCATATTAATTCATTCAATTCATTTATATAATCATTATGAAATGAAGATCATGTAGTACGAGTCACATCACATCGTGGAGACGGTTTTCCGTACGTACGCACGAGTGATTATATCGTTCCTATGATCGTGGAATTGTATTGGAGTGTATGTATACTATTTCAGAATCAATATCAATTTATAATAGTCATATATAGTCATTATTTACAGCAATATACCCATCCAAGTAAGGTGGTGGTGGAAAATAGATTACACCACGGCGTGGAGACGGTATTCCGTACGTACGCGCGCGCGGTGATTTATTATTCCGTAGGATGGATAGATAGTGAAATAGGGTTGTTTAATACATATAATAACATGTAAGTATATGAGTGAAACTGATGTTATTAATTCATTATGAAACAACTAAAGAAGAAGAAGTGTAAGAAGAAATAAAGATGAAAGAATCAGTAACAGACATTACCTCTTCTTCGAAGTGCTTCTTTGAGACCTTCTTTTATGGAACTAAAATTGGTCTTTGAAGAATATCAGGACCTCTAGGATGTCTCTAGGGATGTGGATAGGAGAAAGTGGCAGGTTTTGGCCGAGCATGAAGGCTCAATGTGGTGTGAGGAAGAGGGGGAGGAGGTGTCCTTTTATAAGGGAGGAGAGGGGCACCTTTGGAATAACTAAAACTATTATTTTATTATAAAGTCATGTTCGGTTTTAAATAGATCCAAATTTTTATATTTCGAAGCTAAGGTGGGGATGGGTCTAAATCATCTCATCCAATAGAATTTAGACAAATTTAGGTTTCTATTTTAACCTTATCATTTAGATTTAACATTAAGTTAAATAAGTTTACTTTTACCGTGTCTTCTTGTGTTCTTATACTATAAGGTTAATAAACTTACTATAAGCAGCCAAAAGAACCCCAAGTTGTTTATTATTAATATATATAACCGTATCTAAGTCATTTTGCCAAAACGTAGATTTTTAGCAATAAAATAACAATTACTAATATAATATTTGTTTTAAAAACTATTTTATGTCAATTTTGACACTATTTAGTAAATGATTTTTTTGAAAATCATAACAGAATTATTAGATCGAACCAAGTTAATTAAATAAATACTAACATATCATATTAACCTAGAAAATTAATGGAATTCATAAAAAAACTCATATTACATTTATTTTGGTGTTTATAACATTAATTATGTCAATATTTCATTAATAAGACAATTACTGCATCATCGTTGTGTCATATATAAATTAAATTATTTAATGTCTAAAAATTAAAAATAAAATACCATTACGGAGGAAATATTTTTAGATTTCTAATGAATATTTATAGTATAATTTATCTTATGTATAACCCCATATTAAAAATTATTTACTTATTCAACTTTGATTTTAAATATTTTAACCCTTCGTTAAATAAATTAATAATAAATGTCCTAATCTAATCCAAGTGGGCCTAAATGGTCATATTTTATTCCTAAGTTTGTTTTTGGTCGAACCACAGTTGTCCAATATAATTAGGACATGTGTTATGGTAATAATAATATCATCTTTATCCTTAATTACCCTATTTACTTTTAACAGTGGAAAAAAAGTAAAAAGTTTCTATTCACCAAAAAATTATTTTGGTCTCATTGAACCACATTTTACTTACTGACATCAACCGTGTCTCTCTTATTTTTGAAATTCCACTCACAGAAGTGGTAAAATTAAGTTTTATGAAATATTCAGTTTTTTAACTACCACTTAGTGGTTTCACTATTCATCAAAAATTGAAAGTTTTCAGAAAAATACCAAAATTTCACCCTAGGATAATTTCGATATTCCGAATCAAAAAATGAAGTCCATTTGGAAAAATTAAATTTTTAAAATTTCAAAAAGTTGTTATTACTATTCATAACAGCTAGTTTTAATAATATTTTAATATCGTTGTTTAGTGAAACTCGGTATTGCGTACGACGCAAGCTATCGAGGAAGGTCACGATTTCATGTAAAGCAATCAAAGCAAGTATTTTGTAGAAAAAGATTCCTTTGATGATTTATATAACATAAAAATCTTGGGTGTTACATTCTACCCCTCTTAAAATGAATTTCGCCCTCGAAATTCGTCACATTGTAACAAACAGATGAGGATACCTCTCCCTCATCATATCCTCAAGCTCCCATGTAGCTTCTTCTAATTGGTGGTTCCTCCATAAAATTTTCACCAATCGAGTGGTCTTGTTTTGTAAGACTTTTTTGCTATGATCCAGAATATCTATCGGTTGTTCTTCCTAAGAAAGATCTTGCTCCAGCGGTATAACTTCTGAGCTGAGTACATGTGAAGGATCAGGTATGTACTTTCTCAGGAGAGATACATGGAACACATCGTGAACTTGAGAGAGATTCGGTGGAAGCGCCAATCGGTAAGACACCTTCCCAACACGATCTAGTATTTCAAAAGGACCGATATATCTAGGGCTCAACTTCCCCTTCTTTCCAAATCTCATAACCCTCTTCTAGGGAGATATTTGTAAGAACACTTTATCACCCAGTTAAAACTCTAGGTCTTTTCTTCGGTTGTCGGCATAACTTTTCTGTCGACTCTGAGCTGCTCTTATGTGTTGTTGAGTAGATCTGACCTTTTCTGCCATTTCATCAACCAGATCAGGTCCTAATAGCTTTCTTTCCCCAAATTCATCCCAGCAAGTTGGAGTCCTACATTTCTTTCCATAGAGAGCTTCATAAGGAGCCATTTGAATACTGGAGTGAAAGCTATTATTATAAGAAAATTCCACCAAAGGTAGGTGTTGATCCCAACAACCTTTGAAATCCATAGAGCATGTTCTCAACATATCTTCTAGGGTTTGAATTTTTCTCTCAGACTGACCGTCTGTCTGAGGATGATAAGCACTGCTGAAACTCAACTCTGTATCCAGAGTATGCTGAAGACTTCGCCAGAACTTTGAGGTAAATCTTGGATCCCGATCGGATATAATAGAAAGTGGTACTCCATGAAATCTTACCACTTTCTTTACATATATCCTAAAAAGATGATCTAGATAGAAATCATCTCTAATAGAAATGAAGTGTGCGGACTTTGTAAGACGATCAACTATGACCCGGATAGCATTATTGACTTTGGATGTTTTAGGAAGTCCTGTGAAAAAGTCCATAGTGATGTTTTCCCATTTCCATTCTGGTATGGGTAATGGTTATAACATCCCCTTAGTCTTCTGTCTCTCAGCTTTAACTTGTTGAAAAACCAAGCATCGAGAGACATATTCAGCAAACATATCTTTTCATGCCATCCCACGAGAAGTACTCTTTCAGGTCCCTATACATCTTCGTGCTTCCAGGATGAATAGATAATGAAGAACTATGAGCCTCATCCAACAACTCCTTCTTTAATTCGGGGATGGGAGGAACACAAACCTGATTCATGAACATTATTATCCCATCACAATCAAGGTTGAATTCAGGAACGTTTCTCACCTTCTTTTGTAACTCGACATCTTCTTTCTATGCCTCTTTAATCTTCACATGTATAGATGGTTGAACATTAATTTGAGAAAGATAATATTTTTTCCTTCCATTATAATTCCAAGATCTATCCTTCGTAAATCCATAAATGTTGGATCTTTTGTGATCCTCATCATGGATAAACTAGCATGGTCTTGTCGACTTAATGCATCTGCCACCTTGTTTTCTTTCCCAGGGTGGTAATGGATTGAGCAGTCGTAATCCTTAATCAGCTCCAACCATATTCTTTGACGCATATTCATCTCCTTTTGTGTGAAAATATACTTTAAACTTTTATGATCAGTATAAATATCACACCTTTCACCATAAAGGTAATTCCTCCAAATCTTTAATGCAAAGATTACCTCAGCTAACTCGAAATCATGTGTTGGGTAATTTTGCTCATGGAATTTCAACTATCGTGAGGCATAAGCTATCACCATATCATTTTTCATAAGAACACACCCTAATCCCTTCATGGATGCATCACTATAGATCACAAACCTTTCTCCACTATAAGGCAGTTTGAGCATAGGTGCAGTGGATAAATTCTTTTCAACTCCTTGAAATTCTCTTCACATTCTTCCGTCCAGACAAACTTAACTCCTTTCTGAGTCAACTTGGTGAGTGGATTAGATAATCATGAAAAATATTTCACAAAACGTCGATAATATCTACCCAAACAAATAAAACTTCGGATCTCAGTTACTGTTGTTGGTCTCGACCATCTTTCAATAACCTCTGTTTTTGCTGGATCCACAGATATCCCCTCTTTTGAGATTATGTGACCCAAAAATGCAACTTTTTGATGCCCAAATTCACACTTGGAATATTTGGCATAATGATTCTCCTTTCTCAGGGTCTTCAATATAATTCTCAAGTGATATTTATGTTCTTCATTGCTCTTTGAATAGACAAGAATATCATCTATAAAGACTACCACAAATTGGTCAAGATAGTATCTAAAGACTCTATTCATCAGATCCATGAAGATAGCAGGGTCATTAGTAAGACCAAATGGCATCACTATAAATTCATAGTGTCCATACCTTGTACGGAAAGCCGTCTTTGGTATATCATCCCTTTTGACCCTTAATTGATGATACCCTGAACGAAGATCAATCTTGGAAAAGTATTGAGCTCCGTGTAGTTGGCCAAATAAGTTATAAATGCGTGGGAGAGGATATTTGTTCTTGATAGTGATCTTGTTACGTTCTCGATAATCAATGCGGAGTCTCATTGATCCATCTTTCTTCTTAACAAATAGAACAGGTTCTCCCCAAGGTGACCCACTAGGACGTATGAATCCCTTATCAAGATTCTCTTGGAGTTGATTCTTCAATTCTTGCAACTCAATTGGGGCCATTCTATAAGGTGTCTTTGAAATAGGAAAAGCACCCGGTACGAGTTTTATTGAGAACTAAACTTCACGATTTGGTGTAAGTCCTGGTAATTCCTCCGGAAAGACATCATCAAACTCCCGTACAATGGGAATATTCTTAATAGTGAGTTTCTCACCAACCATTTGAGATAAATAACCTTCATTTAGTGGAATCAATACCCATAAAATGGAAGAAATTTCCACTGGAAGGTTATGTTCATCCTTGCATTGATAGACGATAATAGATTGATCTGGAATATGAAATACGACTTCCCTTCTTTGGAAATTGATATGAGATCCATATAAAGAAATCCAATCCATGCCAAGAATCACATCAAATTCCACTATAGGAAGGATCAAAAGATTTTCAGGAAGCACTTTACCACAAACTTCGATTGGAGAAGATTTATAAACTTTTGATGCGACTGTTGTGCCATTAGGTGTTGTCACAGCTAACCCAACATCTAATTGTTGAGGTAATACGGTGATACCCTTAGAAAATTTTTCAGAATTAAAAGAGTGGGAGGATCCAGAATCAAATAAAACATTTTCTACTTTAGAGTGGATGGTAAGTGTACCTTTCACCACACCATTATCGTACTCTATATCACTGATAGAAATTGCATGTGACACTCATTTGTCTTTAGCCTTAAGATTTTATTGACGTCGACCATCATCATCAACCCTTGGATTAGGGCATTTATTGGCATAATTCCCCATCTCCTTGCACTTGAAACATTGAAGTGTAGTAGGTTCATTCTGTGTATCCCTTCCTTTGTTTGCATCATTAGACATCTTCTTCCCATCATTGCGGCATTCAAATGCCCGATGACCTTCCTTTCCACATTTGAAACATTTACTTGTCCCTTTAAGACAACTCCCTCCATGTTTCTTTCCACACTTTGAGCATAAGGGAAAGCTCATCTTCTATTCAGTGTGCTCTTTAGATTTTCCTTTGAACTCCATTTTCCACTTCTTATCAAACCCATATGACTGATGGGTTACTCCAATCTCTATCTCGACTTTGAGAGCACATCGAACGATTTCCTCGTAGCTATTGAAGTCCCTTATGGCTAAGGCCCTTCGAAGACTTGGTTTTAAGCCACTAAATAATTGATCGATCTTACTCTCAGGTTGGATAATAATACCAGAAGCGTACCTTGCAAGTCTTGTAAAATTTGCTTCATAGGTACCAAAAGATTCATCATCCTTTTGCTTCAGTTCAATAAACTCTGTCTCCATATTTTTTCGGAGAATACGAGGGATGTACTTATTGAAAAATAAGTTCTTGAACTCTTCCCATTCCATGGACTCAATTTCATCCCTTTGCCTCGTATTTGTAATAAGATTCAACCATTGATCAGCATCTCCTTCCAAACGATACACTACTAGGATAACTTTATCATGTTCAGAATATTGAAGAACTAGAAATATCTTTTCAGTAGTACTAATCCATTGTTCAGCAACTAATGGATCAGTAGACCTGCTGAAAGAAGGTGGACGCTGCCTCATGAAGGATTCAACAGAATGTTGCTCCTTCATTTGCTTGTTTGGAAGTCCTTCATGATTCATAGCTTGAGAAAGTTGTGTGAGCATGGCTACAAGATTTTTAATTCCAACTCCCATAAATTTTGGTTGCTCAGGGGGACAATCATTGCATTTCTCGTCGCATTCCGCATTAACACGATTCCTTCGGGTTCCAGCCATTGACTAAAACCAAGAAGAATAGTGTGAGCAACACTAATTATAATAGGAAAACCACATACTCAAGAATAAAATTTCACACTTAAGGTCTTATCATAGGTTATTCATGGCCATTTCTAAAACACTAATATTGTGTTCAATGCTTAGACTTATCCTTAGGGTTCTTACTAAGGCTTTCACATCCTAGTTTCCAATGGTTGACTATAACATTCCTCTGATACCAACTATAAAAACCAATACTTTACATACATTGTTAATACTTCAAAATTGAAGCATACTTATTACAAAATATAACAAAACCATGAAAGGACCGTATAGGTATAGTGTCTTTAGAAACTGGGAAACATAAACAACTGGTTCATAAAGCGTCTACACTGTCCCCCATTTATTTCATTATATCTATAGTCCCTTTTGGCATATCTTACTTAATAACCTTCTTCCTGACCTAGGGAAAGAAAAAATACAAAAGGGTGAGCTCAAATGCTCAGTAAGGGTAAACAAAAGAAATATCAATCACATCATTTACATAAGTGCATAACTTTTGGAAATCTTAACCAGCAAAAGAGATCATAATTTCATAACATGGAATAAATCATGGCAGTGAAATGTAATCACAATAATCCTAACTTAAAACATGAATCTTTGTGGAATACACACATAATCATAGAGAATCATTTCTTTTTAGTCAAGACTCATTTCCAAGACTATCTTAGTGGACAAAGTCCATTTCTGTACCGAGTCACCCTCGTTTCATTCCCGTTTCACTGAACCGGTATAACCTACTGTTCCAGCCATGTCTATCTCATGAGATATAAAATCATTACACAATTCATTGGAGGGAGATATATGTCCCACCCATCTCATAATGATACCATTCTTATGTGTGCCACAAAATCATAAATCATACATCATTTCATAACCCATGTAATAAAAATGGGAATCTTAAACATCGTGATATCATAAAACAATTCATATAAGATAAAGGAATTCATAAAAATATAACTCCATAACAACAAAAACAAATCAATGTAATAATAGGGATAAAAACAGAACCCTTTATTATCTTAGATGGAAAATAATTTTGATAAAACACATGAACTCCATTCTTGAGGAAAATATCCTTTCTGCTTCAAAAACACTTTTCCTTTCTTAACATGTCGTAAAATTATAAACTAAAAGAAGTTGATTAAAAATAAACTTGAAGAATTGTAAAGGAATATTCTTTGAAATAATGTTTTAAAAATCCATTCATTCCGTATATGTTAAAATAACATTCTTCTCGTACTTTTGTCAGAAAAGTCAAAAAGTGCCTCGTACGAAAAACGACAAAATATTCCTTCCATATATTTTAATAAAAACTCACCAAAGGGTAAAATTGGATTTAAAATATTGTAAGTGGATGGAAAAAGTATTACATATTGGGGGAACATGTATGTGGATGATAAAATACACCCCAGTAAATACCAAAGTATAAACAATCTCGGATAAAAATGAGATTGTGATATTTCCCTTAACTTAGGTCTGTTTTGCTTCGTAAGTGTCCGAACCTCCTGTATAATGATTTAAATAATTTTATTGACTTATTCCAGAATCATAATTATTTTTATGATATCATATATGGTCATTTTCTTATCTTCTTAGTAGTAATATTTCAGTGCTATTTGTTATTCGGGTGTTTATAACTTTTTGTTCTTATGCGTGTTTTGTCGAATAAATTCTTATTCTTCTCCTTTGGTTATATATACCTTATTTATAGAATGGTTTTAGTGTAATATATATAATATTCAATCATTAAATTCATTTATATAATCATTATGAAATTAAGATCATATAGAACGAGTCGCATCACATTGTGGAGACGGTATTCCGTACGTACGCATGAGTGATGATATCGTCCCTATGATCGTGGAATTGTAATGGAGTGTATGTATACTATTTCAGAATCAATATCACATTATAATATAAATATATAGTCATTATTTACACCATTATACCCATCCAAGTAAGGTGGTGGTGGAAAATAGATTACACCACGGCGTGGAGACGGTATTCCGTACGTACGCACGCGCGGTGATTTCTTTTTCCGTAGGATGGATAGATGGTGAAATAGGGTTGTTTCATACTTATAATAACATATAAGTATATGAGTGATACTGATGTTATTACTTCAAAATGAAACAACTAAAGAAGAAGAAGTGGAAGGAGAAATAAAGATGAAAGAATCGGTAACGGACATTACCTTTTCTTTGAAGTGCTTCTTTGAGACCTTCTTTTAGGGCACTAAAATTGGTCTTTTAAGAATACCAGGACCTCTAGGATGTCTCTAGGGAAGTTTAGAGGAGAAATTGGACGGGGTTGGCCGAGCGTTATGGCTCAATGTGGTGTGAGGAAGAGGGGGAGGAGGTGTCCTTTTATAAGGGAGGAGAGGGGCACCTTTGGAATAACTAAAACTATTATTTTATTATAAAGTCAAGTTCGGTTTAAAATAGATCCAAATTGATATATTTGGAAGCTAAGGTGGGTATGGGTCGAAATACTTTCATCAAATAGAATTTAGACAAGTTTAGGTTTCTAATTGAACCTTATCATTTAGATTTAACATTAAGTTAAATAAGTTTACTTTTACCATGTCTTCTTCTGTTCTTATACTATAAGGTTAATAAACATACTATAAGCAGCCAAACGAACCACAAGTTATTTATTATTAATATATATAACCTTATCTAAGTCATTTGGTCGAACCTTACATTTTTATGAATAAAATAACAATTACTAATATAATATTTGTTTTAAAAACTATTTTTATGTCAATTTTGACACTATTTAGTAATTGATTTTTGTGAAAATCATAACAGAATTATTAGTTCGAACCAAGTTAATTAAATCAATATTAAA
Organism: Viscum album; assembly: GCA_963277665.1. Taxonomy (NCBI): domain Eukaryota; kingdom Viridiplantae; phylum Streptophyta; class Magnoliopsida; order Santalales; family Viscaceae; genus Viscum; species Viscum album. The sequence continues at coordinate 1,532,699,654 of OY728146.1, read as the reverse complement.
GTGTCATATTAACCTAGAAAATTATTGTAATTCATAAAAAGTCTCAAATTACATTTATTTTGGTGTTTATAACATTAATTATGTCAATATTTCATTAATAAGATAATTACTCCATCATCTTTGTGTCATAAATTAATTAAATTATTTAATGTCTAAAAATTAGAAATAAAATACCATTATGTAGCTTTCTAAGGAATATTTATATTCTAATTTATCTTATTTATATCCCCATATTAAAAATTATTTACTTATTAAACTTTGATTTTAACTATTTTAACCCTTCTTTAAATAAATTAATAATAAACATCCTATTCTAATCCAAGTGGGCCTAAATGGTCATATTTTATTCCTAAGTTTGTTTTTGGTCGAACTAAACTTGTCCAATAGAATTAGGAAATGTGTTAGGGTAATAATAATATCATCTTTACCCTTAATTACCCTATTTACTTTTAACCGTGGTTAAAAAAAGTAAAAAGTTACCATTCACCAAAAAATTATTTTTATTTCATTGAACCACATTTTACTTACTAACATCAACCGTATCTCTCGGATTTTTGAAATTCCACTCACAGAAGTGGTAAAATTATGTTTTATGAAAAATTCAGTTTTTTAACTACCACTTAGTGGTTTCACTATTCATCAAAAATTGAAAGTTTTCTGAAAAATACCAAAACATCACCCTAGGATAATTTCGATATTTCGAATCCAAAAATGAAGTCCATTTTGAAAAATACAATTTATAAAATTTCAAAAAGTGGTTATTACTATTCATAACGGCTAGTTTTAATAATATTTTAATAGCATATCGTTGTTTAGTGAAACTCGGTATTGCGTACGACGCAAGCTATCGAGGAAGGTTGCGATTTCATGTAAAGCAAGCCAAGAAAGTATTGTGTAGAAAAAGATTCCTTTGATGATTTATATAACATAAAAGTATTGAGTGTTACAGTTTCATATAGCGCAAGATAATATTAGTGTAGTGTACAACACAAGACATCAAATAACCAATCTCATAAAATCTTGGGGTGTTACAATTTGATAATGTGATCCATAGATCATCACATGAGGGCCGAATGTGGTGAACTCATGTGATGAATGTCTTTTGAATAGATGACGTTCTTTTAATGATCTCATGAATGAAAGTCTTTGATTGTATTCATGGATTTGGTTTTATTGAAAATGTATCACTTCATTGGATATTTATATAGTGATGGAATTATTGTACTGGAGTTAGGATCAGGGATTATCAGTTGTCAAGAACACATGCAGACAACCTTTGGGAGGAGTAGGATGTAGAAGATTGATTGATGGAATAGATCATCTAGATCAGATAGTTCCGGTTAAAAAATATATTATTAAATATGGTTGAATAGTATAATGACAACATATCCCATATAAAAAATTACATTGGTCAGGTAGAAATGAATAAGGAGTAGTGTGTCATTAGCTATTCAATATGGTAATGGGGGATCATCGCACGCACACACACACACACACACACACTGCATACTACACGAGCCACTACTCACCTTAACTATCCCACAAATATCCTATCCCAACATATGCAACATCCCTCGAGTGATCTATCCTTTGATCCATATACAAGGTCACACACACCTACCACAATGCACGCTGCCTAGACTAGACATCCCACACGGTTGAGGTTCTCATCCAAGATGTGTTGGATCATATTGGGATATGTGTATTATAATTGTTGGGTATATTTTTTATTATTATCTTATAAAAATACATCTACTAAAATATTTGAGTTGAATATAATCTCAATACATTCTTAACATTGATTTCAAAATCAAACATCAACATTTTCATTAAATAATTTTTTTAGAAATATTAATTTTCATTGGCATTATTCATGTTCAACATATTTTAAAAAATGTTTCATCTATATGACATATCATTTAATTTTAAGAACATATTAATAGTAATCACATTTCACATGGAAAATTTCTCATTAATAATATACAATTTCACCAAGTGAATCCATAACAGAATGCAAATTTACATGAATTCATAAAAACTCACAAAAAGATAATGAAACATAATTGAAAACAAATAAAACACTCTGTCACAAAATCTACCCCTTTTATTTTATTGTCACATAAATGGGGTATTCTTATATCAAATTCTTAATAATTTCTCTTAAATAAATGAAATTTTTTATAGAAAAATCTATGCTTATTTGGGGAAACAATACGTAAGAAATAATATTGATTTTACCAAAGAATAAAATCTATCCCAAAAGGAAATTTATGTGATACGACACACAATATCATCCAACTTGTAAATTTTAGAGGATACGTGAGAACGTTTTTTCAAGGTATAACATACACAAAAGTTAACAAACACAAAAAAAAATCCATCTGATTAAAATATACCACCTTGAATCTCATATTTTCATTATCGATCATTACCCCTTGAGAATTAGTGTCATATAATCATGGATTATGTTACAGAATGATGATTAAACATCAGCATCAGTGTTGGTCCCCCTAAAAGGATATACTCCATTAATAATCTTGGATCGATATATAATCCATGAAAAAAACTAATGTCCATCCATTCCCTTAATTTGAGATCAAATAATAAGTGTAAGACAATAAGGAGTAACCTTTGAGTTTCTTGAAAATAACTTTTAGAATGAGGTAATTCTCTCAATTTGGAATTATTCTTCTTTGATTAAACATGAGATAAGTATTATATTATATCTTTTTTAGAATAGGTGATTGATGGCCCCTCATTAGTTTAGTAATATTATGTCAATGCATTTTTTTCTTTAGTAATAGAATCATAAATTTATTATTTCAACATATTCTTTAGGATGTCTTCTTGGATGTTATAATTTTCATTCAATTTTATGTATCTTGCTCAGTTTTTTCATAAAATTTAGATATCATAATTTCTATATATTTATTTGTGGATTACTTGTCATAAAACATAACTTCTTAATCTGTCACAATATTATTTACTTTTAACTAAACTAGAATTTGATATTTATCATTTTTTATCATCGTCTATTTGTTTATTTCAGATTACAAAAAATTCATTCTTAATGTTGAATAATTGTTGGAGGTTATCTCATAGTTCACTAGTGACTATATCTTCCTTAACTGACTTATTTTTTAACATTTACATTATTATAAATCTCATTCGTTGATCAAGGTAAGAATTCTTCAATTTTGACCCTATTTTCCACATATTCCATAATGTACCTCCAAGCATTCAAATTTGTTATGTGTTTGTAGTTTAGATGATGAATTGGTTGAAAGCCTATCTTTTTGTTAATATGAAATCATATATTTTTAGTTTACCCCCTTTATTAAACCCACTTTCATGGTGGTGTAATTTTATATAACCATGAATATGATTCAAGAGCAAACCTCCCAAAGTAGTATTTTTAGACTCTGAACCTTGGTCTTCGAAATAGATAATAGTTCTCCTATGAATATATTTTTTGATATATTTTAATCTATATTGGGTGTTTCTTCTTAGTAGGATCTACCATGGATGAATTAATGAAATATTCAATTATGTAAGAATTATTCTGATTTATTCTTTTGGTCCAACCACATTCAGTCTTATATATCTAGACTAAATATCCAAAAAATAAGATTTACATTGTGATTCACTAGGTATGGAAAGAACAATTTTATACAGGCACTTATTCATAGATTCTTTAGAAAATAAACCTATCCTATCAATAGATTTCATGAAGCCTTATTTCTTGTTATTTAAATAACCATTAGCTTAATGACACATGGGATGTTTCATAGATAATTCTACATATTACCAAAAAATTATTTCTTAAATATAATTTTCCATCTCTTGCAAGATCAAATATCTTAAACCTATATGGTTGGTTATCTTCATCGAATGAAGTTTTATTATTTTCGATTTCTCCTCTTTTGCGTGAACAATCTTCATAATTTTTTTCCTTTCTAGATCACATATAATCTCTACATATTCCATTATCTCATTACTATGTGTCTATTATTGATTGACACGTTCCATATTTATCTTTATCACTTTTCTTGTATCCACCACGAGTTTCGTGTTATTCTTATGAGTATCCTCAAGATTATCATTTGAATACCATTATAGCTTAGTTATAACTAAAACTTTCTCATCATTAAACATGTCATTTTGGGTTTTTTATTTTCCCATATAGAACACCTAATTTCTATAAGTTGTTTAATCTTCTATCTTACAACATGATTCGTCAATTTAACAACTCATTATATGTTTTTAAAATTATTTGTAATTTTTTTCTCTCACAGTCATTATTTTTTAATTTCTTAGATTTTATCTTGATGTAAAATTATTCATCATCAATATTCGTTACATTGGATTTTTTATATGGATAGTCGTATGGAAAATATCCGAACCCATGAAAACTAAAGAACATTAATGGATTCCTTCCATTTTTTCTCCCTCCTCATTTATTCATTCTTATATATGAGGCCATCATTTTAATATAATCCTATTCAAAATACACATACTTTGAATCACTTGACTCTGGTTCTTTTTCATCTCTAATGTTACCTCTTATCAAGGATTCCAAGGGTATCTCATATTTTTTATTTTTTTTAAAATGTAGTTTTTTTATTTCATATGCTATGATACTATTATTAAATTCATCAAGAGATATTCTTATATAAATTCTAGTGCATAAAAACATGGGTAAAATAAATTTTTAATGTTTCTTATTAGATTCTTCCTAATGGTTGAGTTATCTAGATTTTCATTAAAACACTAATCCTCCAAACAATATCTTTTAGTATTTTAACATAGCGATCATCGTTTTTTTCATCATCCATTTTGATTTCTACTAATCTGATTCTATAGATTTTAATATTAGCTTCTTTAATGTTATGATTTCTTTTTTTACTGCATAATATTTTATCCTAGATATCCTTGACATTCTAGGGAACATTCAATTTAATGTATAAATTTTCAACTAAAGGCATCCATATATCATTTTGTGCCTTTCATTCCATCTCCATGTTTGTATTATCTTCTAAAGTCAAATGATAATTTTATCTTGGGGTGGAAATCCAACTATAACAACATCTATCACTTCTAACCCAATACATTGGGGATATGTTGCCATCCTAATTATTTAAACTTGATATATATACTGAATTATTATAAGAGGTACATTATAATTTATTCCTCGGTGTAACCACACCCCTCATTGTTATGCTCTATAATTCAAACTACATTATTCAACTTTTGAATAACATAACAGTATTCTTCTAATGCCAACTCCAACTAAGGGACATACTAATTTTTTCTTGGATTGATTTAATATATTATGATATGGTGAAATTACATGATGATCTCACTTGATATAACATGATCATGCACATATTAAATAACCATTGAATCTTGTTGTTCTTGATTAATTATCTCTGAAAACATTATCGGATTGGTTTCCTCAATGAAACCGATGATCAAGAGGTTCATTTTTCTATTTATGAAATCCCAACCTTAATTATATGTGTGGGAGGTCTTGAACATGAATTATTCAAAATTATTTTATTCAATTATAATACTTTCATAATTCACCTTCCTATATTCAATAATTAATTATCAATTTAATTCAGGCATGCATGAAGTAATTTATAAATCATGAAAACTTAACATATGAAATGATAATTATCAATATTTTAATTCTCTTCTAAAATTAATTAATTGTTCTTAAAATGTATCAATACCCCATTAATATTTTCCTTATATTTTCCTTCCAAGATAATGAAGTATTTCAATGACGGTATATAGGCTTCATGGAATTCCTGAATTGTGTGAATCCATTATATATATCTTCTTTCAAGTGAGTATGTAAGGCTTATATGAACTATCATCTTTCGAGTACACTATTACACAATCCTCGCAATAGAAAGATAAATATTAGGAGTTCTACCCCTTCATTATAATGAATAGTTTTTTCAATGATCAATTGTTCTTAATGATTGGGTATAACATGATTAATAGACTATGTGTGTTCAAAATCTAGGCCCTACTAATAGCCCAAACATCACACATAAACATGACCATCGAGTCCTTGTCTACAAGGTACCACCATTTTCTATGTAGGAACATGGTCCCCTCATTAATTCCTACCAACTTTCACATATGGGTTACTAGACTCATGATTTTACCCTTAATACAACACATTTTCTTTCTAGTATGCTTCATTCCCATTCGCTACACCTTAGGAAACATCCTCTAAGGTCACACATTCTGATCACTACTCCTATCCAAACACACTAAAACATATATTTATAATCAAGTAGGAACCTAAAAATAATGGTTAACCTTGTGAACATGATTCATATCACATAATAATTTCACACTTTATCATTATGGGTTGTTATATTCACCCTATTTAACGCACAATATTCTCATTATGGACCCTAAATATCAACCCAAGATGTGAAACTATAGTTAGTGTTGGATTCCTCCTATGATATCGGTATAAAAACTCTGACCATCATACATGATAGATACTCCACCTAAACATGTACAGTGGGTGTTGGCCCTCCAGGTACCATCTGTTTCCCCACAAAAATGTGCTCCCCAATATGGACACACAAATGCCTGAATGGGTCATTAGAATATTTATAGTCCCCATAAGAAAATACAAGTTATTTCTAATGTTCTTTTTCGTAACTCACACACACATTGGGAATCTTCTTTGATGTTCACTCACCATGATCATTAGTCCAAGAAAAAAACTCTTAACTATAGAGTTCTATTCTCATAGTTTAACCAAAAGAAATGTTCTCCCTGTTTATAGGAGTCCTGTCATTTTCTCATGCATGCCATTAATATTCTAGGGTGTTATGACATGGGCTCATTGGAGTGACAAGAGTTTTCAATGGGTGTTGCTTCATTAAATTATGGTTTGTCAGTAGTTTTATCTAAATTGAATTCACGTAAGAAAGAGGTGCGTCACATAATAGATTCACATGATTGAATCACGTGAAAATTATTATTCATCCTATATGAGACCTACATGGCACGTTTGTTTCTTATTAATTCACATGAATGGATCTCACAAATGATCACTATTCTTTACATGATCATGGAGATTATATACTTTTTTTGTGAAGAAAAAATATTCCTCTATGGAGTCCCAAAAAATACACCCATACACTATTCCCTTATTAATATAGGTATATTTCCACCACTTTTATATGAAAAAATCATTTTATCAAATAAACTTGTGATATACTGATGGTATCAAACTATAAATGATATCAGAATGCATTTTAAATCCAAAAAAAATCTATTTATTGAACCTCATAAAATACCAAATGGAACGTGTGATTTTAAGGATTGCATTGAATGATCACTGTACTGATCAAGAATGTCCTCAAGGAAAATCTTCTAAAAAATATAAATAATTTGTTTGATAATGATTTTAATATACTAAACCATCATGTGATGGAAAGTTATGTTCATTTCTATATGAAAAAAACTCGTGACATCTTGGTGTTTATTCAGTTCTATTGGTGATTGTCTACATGCCTCATTTAATTATCTACGTTAAACAATGTTATCCATAGATCATAGTGTGATGTATTCATGCATCGATCTCATGCGATGACTATTATTTGGATGAATCATGTTCTTAAAATGATCCATGAAATGCATGAATTTGATTACATACATGGATTCTTCCCAATACACAATGTCTCACTCTTTCATTTTAATCAATGAGGATGGTCGTTAGGCGAAAAACTCAAGGTCAGTGATCATCATTCATACATAATGCTTGCAGACTTCCTTTAAGAGGTGAAGGATGAAGATGATGGATGGATAGAACATATTATCAAGATACAATGATGATCATTAAATGAATAACTTTTTTAGAGTAAAATGAAGAATATCTTAACATCTGATCCCATGTTTGACATTGCTTTTGTCCAAAAGATATTAATAACGAATTGGAAGTTATCACATATTTGAGTTGGTAGTGACGGACAAACACCAACATACTAATGCACCTTCCTCTCAACAATTAGTTCCAATCCTACAATAGACCACTGGCAACCTAGCCCAAGCATTGTTCTCTAACATATTAACTCACTCTCGCAAGCCTTCTACATGAGCCCACTCACCTACCTCCTTGTGGGCTATGTGGACTGACCCTTCCTCGTGGTTGAGGTCGTCCTCCAACATGAGTGGTATCATGTTCGGATATATGGTTAAATATGGATGAATATATTTTTAATTATAAATCAATAAAAAATACATCCATTATAATCTAGTTGTACAATATAATCTTAAGACACTCTCACCATTCAATTCCAAACTACTTTAAAACATTTTCTTCAAATAATCCTCATGAAAATTTAAATTTTCATGCACTTCAGTATTTCTAAACATGATAGAAAACGTATTTCAGCCATGAAATATCTTTTTTACTTTTATGAACAACATAATAGTAAACAAATTTCAATTGGGAAATTTCTCAGGTATGAAATCTAGTGTCATAACGTGAATCCATAAAATATTTCAATGCATCACTACTTTATCCTAACTCACCTAACACATATTGAACCTTAATTGACAAAAAATGAAACCCCAAGACAAATATTATATATAGATTATTAAATCATGAATTATGTAATCACATAAATGGAACTCAATAGAGAAAATGATTTTTTTTATATGAAATAATATATTATGATTTATCAATCAATTAACCTCGTAAAAGGTAAAAGTTGAAATTTTTTTATTATAAAGTGTCCCATAAATCAATCCATGTCAAGGATGAAAGTGGATCATATAATATTGAAAATTAAAATAATTTTCTTGGGTTTTATAAAAATTACTTCATCCTACCTTTATCATAAAAATCATCAAATATGGTTTATAGAGATGGTGAAAAAGATGGTGAGGAGCTACAGAAAAATGTAGAAAATATTATAGAGATGAACATTTCTAATAATGGAGTTCTATGTTTTGGATTTTGGATTTGAGTCCCATAAATGAAAGAATTATAAAATTTAAATTTTGGATAAAGATCAAAGCCCATATTTAATTATTCATCTATGAACTGCTAATTTGTATAGAGATGTAATGAAAATTTGAAATAACAAGAAGAATGAGATTAAATATTGTGTTTCACAATACAAGGTATGGAATCAAGTAAAGGATGAATGAAAAAATGTTTATGTGTATCGTGAAAATATTTCCCATACCTGTCTGGAAATGGAAAGGCACAACCATGGATTTCATGGTAAGAATCCCTAGGAAGTCTAATGAAAATAACATTCTCTTAGTGGTAGTCTATCAACTTATCAAGTGATAACATTTCATTGTCATCAAGGATAATTTATGACGAGATAAACTTGTCAATATATTAATAAGGGAAGTAATATTACTGCATGGAGTGCCACACATCCGTTGAATTTGAACAATATCTGAGGATTTCCTTAAGTTTATAAAGAATCCTTCTATAAGATTTGACAATCGATCAGTGCTTCAATACTTATTATCATAATTTTATAGATGGTTAGTATAGTAGAACTAGTAAAATTATATAGGATAATATGACACCATGTTCAATTGAATTTCATGTATGTTGGGACCAACACCTTCTCCTAGTTGAGTTATCATATAGAAATGGTTTCCATTATATTATTGAAATGATACCTTATAAGGATATTTATGAGAATAGGTGTTTGACTACAATTTTTTTGAATTATTTTATTTAGAATTTTATTATTAGACCAGATAATATTCAAGAGATGATGGAGAAGGTTAAAACTATTCAACTCACATGAATTCATTACAAGACATACACAAAATATGTGAAAACAATTTTCGATGAGATAAGTAGTTTATAGTTGGAAATGTGGTTTTCCTTTACATATATATCCATGTTACAAAGTTATGTGGTTTAAGAAGAATGGAAATATTGGTCCCAAATACATCATCCCCTTTGATATACTTGATCACATTTAAGATGTGGCCTATCGACTAACACTCCCACATAACCTATATAAAGTATATGTTGTGTTTAACATATACCCCCTGATGAAGTACATTCTGGACCCCTCTTATATATTAAATCCAATGGTGTTACCCTTATTGAATGAATTTTTATAAGAGAAGGAATTGGTAAAGTTCACATATCCTAGAGATAATGTTTTACAAACAAGAAAACCCAGCTAGTCAAGAGTTGTGGAGAAACCACATGTTTGAGGAATCATCTTTGGAACCATAATTACAGTTGAAATATTAGTACCATAATACATTATTGTGTATAAAATATAATTTTGGTTGTGAAATTTCTAATGGGGGGATAATTTAATGTCCGAAACATTTTCGATTAAATTCCATTTGAATGAATAAATTACATAGTAATTACTATAGTTATAGAAGACACATTCATTACTTTGTAATTTTAATCCAATAGACAATATAAATGGTTATATTTAAAAAACTATAAAAGAAAATAATCATTGATAATATCTCCATTAATCAGTGATCGTTATGAATTGTATATATTAAGGGTAATGATAAATTATAATAAATATAGATGCAAGAATGAAGAACAATAAGAAGAAGGATTATAACCTTTGAATCGCATTTTTCAGATCTTCCATGGGAGATTACATCACTAGTGTTTTCCCTAGACTGATACCATGATGAGGTTAAAAACCATAAAAATGAGAGGAAACATTTAAAAGATAAGTTTAATGTTTTCATGACTACCACTAAAACCACATTGGTAGAACGACCCCTAGAATGAACCACCATCACAAACCATACCATTAGAGAATACACCAGTTTAATAAGGAATTTTATATTTTTAACATATTAGTATGAATATTTATATTTAGTTATCAATTAATTAATGAATATATTTATAACTTTTTTTAAGTAAAAACTTATTCTATATGTAGTAATATAAAAATTATATTTCGATATGGAGAAATAAAAATTTTATATTTGGAAATATGTACATTCAATTAAGAAACTCTTAGGAAAAAATCATGAATATTTTAAATCAATGTTATTGTAAATGAATAATCTTATTAGTTAATATTTTTTTTAAAATATATGTTATAGTATAATTTAATAATGCCTATTATAATTTTTTTATGGGTCATAATTTTTCTAGTGTTGAGAAACTAGTATTTTTAATCAAAATAGGAATTTTTATTTTAATTTTGAAATTATAATATATTTAAAAATATTTTTGTAAAATAAGTTTTTTTAAATCATAATTTAAAACATTACCAATGGTGAATTTTTCATAATTTATCAATGAATAAAACCTTTTTGGTTAAAATAAAATAATTTATAAATTTACACTATTCATTATGATATAAATAATTATAAAAAAAAATTAATAGATATGATAAAAGGAATCCATGAAAAAAAATTATTTAACATTTCAATTTTTTTATTTATGCTATTTTATTTGTTTTATTAACATTGATTATTCCTTGAAAACTATTTTTTATTTTATTTTATTAAAATCAATTATTTACGAACATGAACCACATCTATTTAACACATGGTAGTATTTTGATATGTATTCTTTTTTGCCTATCCAAAATTGTTAAAATTACACTTGTTTTGTTGAATCCATGGGTGAATACAATTTATTGGTTTTTGGTTTGGAATATTTTATTATATAGAGTCCAAAACTTATGTTTATAAATATATAAATAATCCCACTATATTCTTATATAAATACCAACATAATATGGAAACCATATTCCCTAAAAACTCATTGAGAATAAATTTACTCTCCATATCCTTCTCTAAATCCATATATAAGTGTTCCCAATGACTTTGGAATCTCTTAACAATATTTTTAAGAGCCTTCTAAAGATAAGGTATTATCATCCTCCTCATATTTATTTAAGTACATTAGTGGTATTATTGATTTTTTTAAACTTTTTCATATTGGAATATATTTGAAGACATTCATTTATTATCCCCATGATGTAAAAGTAATGTGATAGCACATTTCATTACCATTAATCCCATCTATGAGAGGTTTTGAAAACTTGTTTTGTTTTCAAAATTGTCTCGTGACTTTTAGGGCTAATCATTTATATTGTGTAGGTCCATCCCCATTTACACTCAAGGGTATTTTCATAGATGTAAATATGATTCAATTATTTGGGAATCCTGTGTATATTACAAAAATTCCTTATGTATGAGATAAAAATTAATCAATGAAATTATTATCTTTTATTTTCTATATAGTATTAAAATTCATGTACATGATGTGAATTTGATAGGTGGTTATAGAATTTTATAGCCTACAAAGAAACTGGAAATGTTTTTGTCTTAGATATACCATATACATTTATGGGAGGTTATCCTATGCATGCTATGTAAAGATTAATTTAGTAGTTTTCCTTGACTTATGATAATGATGTCATGTTTTATGTTGGTTTCAATTTAATAAATTTCATTTATGCCTTCATATTATATAATTATTCAATTTTTAATTTTTTTATTATACCACTTTATGTCACCATGATCTTCCTCTTAACTCATAGGTATTAATTTTATCATTTTATTCTCTAATTACTCAAATATGAAGAATTGAATATTTGTTGTTTCCAATATACATTCCAAGGTTGTCCCTTATAATATCAGAATATCAATGAAATATTTGGTATTATTATTTGGATTTTAAGTAATTTGTTCCCATACAAGTTCGAGTTCAATGTTCTATATACCTAATTTATAAAAAACAGAAGTCTTTTTTATATGTTGGGATTTTATTATATGTATGTTAATTTAACTAGTGATAAAATAAAGTGTCTAAAATTTATAGGTTTTCATAATTCTCTTTGCACTCTGTTATATCTTATTCCATATTTTCCGATCCATAAAATCCTTAATCTTGAGCCACAAAACGACATGTAAAATGGCTATGTTTTGAGGGTAATCCCTAAAACCAAACCATGCCACACCCTCTTTAATAAGGACTCAACCTCATCCTCTAGTAGAATCCAACTAAAAATACACTCCTACTCATCCAGTCATTTTTATTCGTCTCTGATCACCTAGGAACACAATGGTATGGATTTGTAAATAATAGGAACATACACTAGATAACATTAAAATAATTATTATACTCAAGAGTTTAAATTGAAACCCTTTAAGGCAAAAAAAGTGGAATATACCAACAAACACCTACGATATATATGTAAGATTTAATTATTACCATAACATAGCCATATAATCAGAGGAACAAAGAATATAAACTCACAACATTATCCATTATATAATAAATAAAAAAAGTTCATATAGAAATAATTGAAAAATATTAAATCATCAAACAAATTGGGATATTGAACATGTATTTATGAATCCTCCAACCACGTACTCTCATCAAGACCGTCGTGTCTCCACTGGACCAAAACAAATGGAAAATCATTCCCACATAACAAATTATGCTGATGATATACGATATCAATATGTTATTATAAAACGCTTTAATCATATCCAAATTACTAATCAAACAACTCATTTCCTAGTAATAAACATGAATATATTAGTGAAATTGTGATAGAAGAATTATTTTATGAATCATGATCATCTTCTAGTGAAGTTCTAACTGATACAAAACATGTCTAACAAATCCCAACAACTCAAAATTTCAATAGACCCTTGACAAATTTTAAACTCATGAATGAACCCAAATCACCCATTATTTTGAGATATATTCAGGAAAACAAGATGTTTAGCATCAATCCATAGAAGCCTCCACCTATGATAATCATATGATTATTGGAGATCCTAATATACAATTATCCACTATTTAATACATTAAACCTTATATTTCCTAATATGCTCTATTTTTCCCAATATTTTAAATATTCCAAACAATGATCTATGAAAATGAATGTTATAAAGGTTAGTCAAATAATGATTTTAGGGTGGCCTTTTTAATCATAGAGTGATAAATGTTTCTATAAGAACATTAAACTAAGGGAAAGTATTAGTTTATCCTCATCATCATTACATATAAAATTTATTATGGTATTAAAATTTATCTATAGTGTATGGAATACCATGGTTTATATCTCAATGTGAATTGGTAGTTTGTAGTGTTTATTTTAATTGATATTTTCAATAAAAGTAGAAAGCATGGCGGATTTTAAATTATGTTTCAAAAGAGTATTAATTAACTATAAAATTTAATAGTTTACAAAAGGAGTGGTTTGAAATTAAATTTATGTATATAATTAAAATTTTACTACACCACATATCATATTCATCATTAAAATTGGTTCACTTATGTTTGGAGTAAGTCTTCGGCTATGATTAATCAGAACCCTAATTAATCTCTATGATTTTATATCAATTCAATAATAAATGAATCATTTGAATAAAAATTATATAGACCAGGAAAAACTCTTATGCTTAGTGTAATAAATTTTAATGGAAAGTGAAATCTCAAATTTTTGGGAATGAAAAAGATATTTTTTTATCTAATTTGTACAACACAAGTCACAGACACAATACCCAACACTGAACCATTAAATGTAGTAATAATTCCCTTACCTTGAATATATTAATGAATTCAATTTAGAATTAATGTAAGATACATATGAATTAATCATTCCTAATCTAAAAATATATAAAAACATATGAAATATTGTGTCATGACACCATTGAAATGGTGTGCAGATCCCTAAAAAAAAGTATCACGCCATTTATCTCACCATTGAGAGGAGTTGGTGGATCAGGTTGATCTTGTAATTAGTTTTATATATATGTTTGAGGATTTTGAGTTCCAATACATCTGTGATGAATGTAGTTATACTTTTGAACTCAAAAAATGGTTGTAATTCACTCCCTAGTCAATATTGAATGTTTTGTTCCCTAGTATCACTTTTATAGAAAAAATTTTATGTGCCTTTGGGAACTGATACTTCAAGACACCACATGTGTGTATGTTTTTGACTAGTAAACATGGTTATCTCGATATATACAAAAGTCTTCAGTTTTTTGGAATGCCACGTCAATATCTCAATATCAATTTTTTTAGAATTTTAATTTATAGAATAGGAATTATTTTAAAAAAAACTAAACCAATATATTTACTTCAAATACATTTTTTCTTTGATAGATTGATTTTTATATTAAATATATGTATGAATTGGTCTTGTGTTCTTTGAGATGTGTATTTTTACCCTAGGATTTGGATCACTTCACTATTTCCAACATTGTTGCATTAAAATATTTCTCATGAAATTTTATATAGTAAAAAAAATGTTCTTAAGCTTTGATGAATTTTGTAAAAAAAAATCATCATCATTTTTTCCTCTAAATCTCCACCTCCTATAATAAAACATCAAAAAAATTAAAATTATTAATTTTAATAATGAAAAAATTAATTAATTTAACCAAATACAAAAAGAAAGTTTTTATGAAAATTTTAAAATGAAATATAAAATTAGTTTACCAATTTTATCAAATTGTTGAAATTAATAGGGAATCACTTTTTGATCACACCCCACACCTAATACATATCACTCCAAGGAATAGTCACATTTCAAAAAATAGTTAACGATGATAATCCCAACCTTATGATGAACTAACATTCAACGAAAATTTAATTCATAATATAAATTTTATCAATGAAAAAACCACACAAAGATGTTATTATATATGATCATGGATAAATATGTACCATTAATTGAATTAGAAAAATATTCAAGGATATGTACGATACTAGTCATAGAAAGGAATTCACAAGTAAAACATTTCATTAGTTCTCCACATGTGTGTGTGACAACCGTCTAATTTTATTTATCAAATTTCTATCCAGTAAATATATGATATTTTAAAAATTTGCATCTTACATGATTCATTCCACAGAACCTAACCTACATCCTTTTCAATTAAATATCATGAACCACTGAGTAATGTATTCCTTAAGTCAAACCTTAAGATCATAAAAAATATATCCGAACAGGTTTTAAATTGCATCACTCCCCTTATTTTTTTGAGTAAGTAAAATAATAAAATAACAGGTACACTTGCATAGGAAAATCTCGTATAGTAATGAAACTGATCATATAATGAATGAATGTATAAAAAAATTATTTAAAAAAATAATAAATAACATATATTTATCATATATTAAGTAATAAATATTCACACATCATGGATGGGTGAAAATCTGTATTGATAGGTTTAGTTGAATAATTTTCATATATACTAGTCACACAGAGAGTATCTGTTAAGTCAAAGGTTTCATAGGCATAAAAACATTTTGATAATCGAAAAAACAAATTTTATTGAAAAAATAACACTATAATGTAAAATTCATTCTAAAACTCGAATTACATTAGTAAAAAAATTTAAAAAAATGTAAATAAATGAAAATTATAAATTTTACATTTAATTCAATATTTTATTTGATTTTATAGGAATAAGAAATTAATATTTTTTCTCAAAAGTAAAAAAATGGGGAAGTGAATATAAAATGAGACAATAAAAAAATAATAAAACAATAAAGTTGAAAAAACTCATAACTAATATTGGATTTTATGAACCCCCACACTAGGACTACATTGTGTCCTAAAATTAATAAAAGTGAATGTTAGAAGGAATGATAAAAATGGGTGGGTTTCACTGGAATGTAGCTTCTTGAAGGTGGAGTTCCTCACCAGGGGATTCTATAATGGGTTCATGAATGTTCTTCAACATATTCCCATTGATTGCGGATGCAATTTTTGATTTTCTAATTTTGAACTAAAACAACACTTAATATATTGACATTAGTAACTATATATTTTTCTAAGTAGTTGGTAGGATTATTACCTGGGCGCAACATCAAGAATCAATTGAAAAGTATGACCTTCTACCCAATGCGGAATTGATGACGAAGGATTAGGTGGTGATGGGTCTCATTGGTTCGCTCCTTATAGATTCAAGAGTTCTCATATGATTCAGTTAGTGTTTCCTGAAGCTCCAAAATTTCAAACATCCTATGCTCACTTATATCTGAGAGTTCCATATCACATTGTTTAACATCCCAATATTCACGGTGATCTACCTCCATATGTTGGGGATACTCTTTTATAATCAAAAAATTTTAAGAAGATATTCATGTTGGGGTTTTAAAAGCAAAATGATACCACCAAATTACACCATCTATGCGTAAAATACAATCCTTGTTATTTCATTTTACTATTATTCCATGAATTTCTTATCTTCATGGTTTGAAATTTGCTCTACTCCATTATTTTTGGGGTGACATTATGTATGGAATTTATGTACAAATTGATACATATGAGGAATTTATTTCATGTTATGATTAAAAAAATATAAACCCTGATTAGTAATGGTGAATCATGGAAAACAAAACATGTTGAGAATATGAGATCTCATAAAAGTGACAACCACTCTAGAGTTATCAAACACTGTATTCTTTGTCTTTACAAATTTATAGACATAGTAAATATGAAATAAGAAGATCAAAAAATACAAATGACTATTAAAAGGCCCATGAATGTCAATACACCATGCATTAAATGTCCTATCAAATAACCTTCATTGTTGGTGAATTTCAATCACCTTGTAGTTATTCCATTTGAATTGACATCATGAGCATGTATTAAAAAACCTTTAGAAATCTATATAAAATTTTTTATAATAAATTCCATATTCAAGAATCTTTTGAGGTGTATTATAGGTGAAAAGGTGGACCCAATAAGACTGATTGTGGGTGAATCTATAAATAGAGGAGAACTCCTAGTTAGGTATGCTATAATGAAAAACCTAGCTCTACAAATTATCCACATGTATGGGTCATTCAAAATGTTCTATCATGAATAATTATTAATTCCTTGGGATTTTGATTTTCTAAAATATATGGGTAAAATAAATGTTGTGAAAAAATCACAAAGTCTACATGGAATGGGGTAACTTCCACTACATCATAAATGTGCTCATCGGGGGATAATTATCTAATGGGGAAAGATTAATCAATATGGTGGGACAATGATCGCGAAATCCTATTAATTTTGTTGGATAAAGAAATCTATAATCCTCTTTTATCTATAATATTTAGATTAAACTACTAGAGGAGGATCATTGAACATATGATAAAGGGATAATCTTATATTTCTAAAGTAGAAACCAAAGGAAAAAATGATAAGAAAACACAATTAATTTTGACTGAATAAGATACGATAAATTTTTTTCAATGAAAACATAGTAGAAATATGTTCTTTATCACTATTCATTTAGTTTTCCGGGGAATGTTAATGGGTTTATGAGACATAGAAAATTACATGAGGAGCCCTATTAACTATTTGTGATAAAACTACTCCCTAAAAAATGTTAGAGGAACCAAACCTATGTATAAAGGGGAGATCCCCCCTCAGTGGTTGAATAATCACATATAATTTGAGAATATTTTTTATTTAATTAAATTCATCATCATATGTATTATAAAAAAACTCATAAAAATTTATAAACAATCAAGAGAAGGGAAGTGAAATATTACTAATGTATTTAATGAATTTAAGGAAATATGTAAGGGTGGAGGTTATTTCAAATTGTTATTTATCAAATAGAATTCCATTACTGTAAAGAACAATCTCATTAACTATCCCTCCCTCTACTATGAAGTTTTATTTCTTATAATTTAATATTACATATTTTCCAATGTTATATTAGACGGTATAACCTATGTGTGACAATCAATAATCAATGGAATATCTGTAAAATGTGAAATCATCAATAAAAAACTCTATACAATTATAATCGTTCACTTAAAATTTTATACAAGTAGAGTTCTAGAATGTAACATGAGAATTAAAAGAACAATTAGATCTTCTTTTATGAAAATGTAAAAAATATATAGTTAAATGATGAATTTTCTTGATCCTTAGGAGAAATATGTTTTTGAAAACAATAAATATATCCATTAAGGAAAAAATAACTAGCCTTTTCTCAATGAATGGTATAGGAAAATGGTATTTTCACATTGATTTATTTTCTCGATGCTAGATAATACAGTCTTACAAACTATTAAGGACGTGTATTAGAACCAATTCCTTAATTTAATTTAAAACAACCATTATTTATTTTTTTCTTTTGAAGAATTTCAACTGGGCCAACCCCTTGAATATCAAATATGAGACAAATGATCCCAATATATAGTAATATAATAACTTCCAATTTCACCTTTACAAGGATGTATAAATTTAGCCAATATTGAGATTCTATTATAGGATAATACAATTCATATAAATGTATATGGTACTAAAAATAGATGGACTAATCCCTAGAATATTATCCAATGTATATCCTCCCTACTTTATAGATTTTCTCCAATGGTTTATCATTTTCGAGTAATGATTTAGAGAGATGTTGGTGAAAATAAATATGGACAACGTTTCTATACCATCATGATATGAATATTCTAAATTATATGGAAGTGGTTTTATTTCACAATCATGTGATTTTGGGATTAAGGGATGAGATTTAGTGAGAGTGAACTTTGGGAAACTATTAATCTTATAATGTTTATTCTAATTGGAATGATATTCAATGTAAATGATATTTTTAGAATCATTGATGGCAATGGGTACTTTAGAATGAACCCACTCATCAATTAAAGTAAACAATTTACAATTTTACGAACCCACAAAACTCTCAAAACATGAATTGAAACTTAAATGATTCAAGACCGAGGAATATGAAAAAAAATATGAGTTTGGGTGAAGGGGAGAATGTTTTTTGTTTTTGTTTTATATATTACATCTATCAAACAGACATGAAGAGTGGAGTGCTCTTCCACATGGTATTTAATAGCATCACGAATATTGAAAATAAAATTTTCACCCCAAAAAATCAAATAAATAACACCATTGTGAATGGTGATGACTATATTTTCTATTTTGATGAAAGATCATCCATGTATAAGAGAAATAATTCTTTATCTACATGTATATCTATCTCAAAAATTTAGAAGTATTCATGGAAAATGGGATTATTTATTCGCATGAGGACATCCTTGAAAACTCTTATTGGTTGTGTTGTGGCCCAGTTAGCATGTAGCATGATTATGACCATTGGATGAAGCTCTCCAAACAATATAGAGTTATACACTTTGTTAGGAATCATATTAATCTAAAAACTAATTTAATCATTTCACCATTAATTAATTTTTCCCCTATGACATAAGGTATCATAAAATTTTTCATTTCTTTTCATTTGGATAGAATTTCTGGTTGTATCAAGGATGAGAAATTCCTTCCAAGGTTGAGTATATCATTCTTCTTTAGTGTCCATATGTGGGTGAAAAGTTCTTAGAGAAATTTCATCTATAGTAGATTTTTTGTAACGTCATAAAATAGAGGAATGTTAACTTCTATATTTTTAAATATATTTATGATATCTTAATCAATTTCATTATCAAAAAGTTTCCTACATTTCGATTGTTTTTAGGTAATTGGAACTGGAATGGATTTTTTTGGAATACTTAAAGATATCTTTTTACCCAATGAGTGTTTTTAAGGGGAGGACATACCTAATGTGTAAAATCAATGGAAGGATAAATCTCATTACCACTATAAATTCTGAGAGCACATACATTTCTTCTATGATTGGTGTTGGAAATTGGTTAGGATGGTAGTCTTCCAGACCCTTGAATTTGGATTTCACCTACCGAGTTGGTCAGTTGGCCTAATTGAATTTTTAGGTCTTATATCTATGCCTAGTAAGATATTTAAACATAGAGATTATTTTATTCCATTTTTTTCATGCAGTAAAGGATTTGATTATGTTTTGGAGAGGGTTATTAGAAATGGCTTTAATGTAATTGAGGTTTTACATGTGGTGGAGGAGGATGAATAATCTAGACCTAGTGGTTCCAATATTGTTGAGGGTGGTTTGAATACCCCCATACAACATATGGTTTTTTCCATTCCACATAATCTTGGATAGATATTATGGTACTTTCTGGATGGTTAAGTTATTGGGATGACCTTGGAATATTCCTTTGAATCTCAATGAATGTTCTGTCATTTGAGGTCATTTGTAAGAAGAATGGGTGTCATTTACCAATAATTTTCAATGAATTAGAAGTGGATTTTGGTATTTACATTTTTCATGATTATGTTTTCATAGTAGGGTATTTAACTCATCAAAATTTAAATACTTGTTTTTCTAGAACACCTAAATTTTTTCCATAGTGACACCTAGGATGGGTACACTTGACCTCATAAAAAATTGATGAGTGTTTTGTGCCATGTTATAAATGAGTTTCCTTATAGTGATTGGGGTCCTAGCCAATTGGTCATCACATGAAACAAAATCAATAATGAGGATTTTGGTTGAAATTAATGTTATTAAAAGTATTTTTGAAAAAGTTTCTCACAAATTTGATGATATGTAAAACTTGAAACAAGCCTTTTAAAATCATCTCAATAGTCATGAATTTGTTCCACCATAGATTTTATTATTCCATAAATTTATTTTATTATTATTTAATTTCATGAAGTTATGAATTATTTTTCAAGAATATAGATTTTCATTTCCACCCATACTCAAATTGGATAGTATAAATAGTATATCTATCTTCATTAGTATATTCTAAACAGAATGGGAGTAACATAAGATTACCTAATTATTCATCTTGTTTTTATTTTTTTAAGGTTTCACCCTAGGTGTGAATTACCTTAAATATTTTATGTGGGTCTTCTACATCAAGTCTACAGAATCATGGAAATAAGTGAATGGTTCCCGATTTTAATTAACTTTTTTACTTCAACATGTTTTTGAATGTATAAAGGTTGGATATATAAATCATATAAATTTAGTTACATTAATTTTTAATTTTTTCTGCCATATTATGTGTGATTATTTTTGTTTAAATGTTGGTTTCTGATGAATATGAATGATCAAGAATAGTATTAATGTTTTGTGCATCCTCCTTCAATTGGTCGTTATGTTATTATTAGTGTTAATGATGCATAATCCCCTCTAGTTCGTGTATAAATGAAATTAGTTCATACAATTAATATAATGTTATGATTAAGGCCTAAAAATGGATGAATTTGGGAAAAAAAATTAAATATATTTATGTAAGAAAATAAATTCCTAAATATTTAAAAAATATTACATGTTCTAAGAAAAAAGGTACACTAAAAACCTTTTTATCCCCATAAAAGGCCAAAAATTTACCACATTTTTATGAAACATAAACTTTAATTTGTTTTTATAGGTGATTTATAGCATAGGGGGACCCTAGGGTGTCTATTAAGGAGAATTAGTGTTTTACTATGTGTTTTTCTAATATGTTTTTAAAAAAAGGAGAAATCAAAGATAATTTTAAGTAATTCTTTAAAATTTTATAACATAATTAATCATTATAATAGTTAAAAAAGAGATGTTTGAAAAAAAATTACATTAGAAAATTACATGTTTAATACAAAATATATCATGTTCATTATTCTTAGAGGCACAATTAGGATTGGAGTAAGTCAATAGTTGAGATTAATCAAAATCCTAGATAAATTGTGGGATTTTATATCAATTAATGTAGAAATAAATTATTGAATAACAATCCTATAGACATGTATGCATTTTTTAATTTGTTTGAGAAAATAGAATGAAAATTTAAATAGAAGTTATTTGTTAATGAAAATGATTTTTATGTTGTCTAATTAGTACAACACAAGTTACATTCTCAAAACCTCACCCTGATCAATTTAAATTAATGAGAATCTTATTATATTGAAAAAAACATTAAAATCCTAATCAAAGTGAGTTACTTTTGAATGAAGTGTTTTTAAAAAAAATACATATAAACAAAAAAATAATAGTATCCCAACTCCCTTGTCATGGTATTTATCCCGATTGTAACTAAGTCCAACAATTAAACTCATCATTGAGAGGAGGGGAATACTTGGGTGGATCAAATTATTTATTTCATATCTCCCAATGAAGATTGGGATCTTGAGAATCACCTAGGTTAAGACATGGATCGTTTATAACTCCAAAATAGAAACAATTCTCTACATATTTGATCATGAAAATTAGGTTCCCTGGGTGTAATTTTATCGACAAAATGGGAGGTGGCCTTAGGCACATGTATTTCAAGATACCATATGTATTTTAGATTTGGAATGGTAAAAGGACCTATCTCTATATATACATAGGAAAATAATTTTTTTAAGACTCTTGAATATCTATATGTAAAATTCGGAATACCTATAATTTCTATATCTTAAAATTAATCAAATACTATTTATTGGAACAATCATTTCTATTATGCTAATAGATGGCCGAGTTGGTCTTGTGTTTTGGGAGAGGAGTTATTTACAACTGCGTTTTGGATCATCCAACAACATTTGAGAAAATATTTATTGACAGATTTATCATAATTTGGGGTGTAATGGAATTTTTTTTGGATTCCATGTTGTTGGGACCACTGGTAACATTATTCTAATCCTTCACCCTATGGAAATTGTTTTTTATATGAACTCCATAATGAACATAGTAGAACAAAAAAATGAACTCTCAATGCATTATGAATCATATGAATAATGGTATGTATTATATAAGGTGAACTATAGAACTAATATAAGACTATATCATGCATTTATGAAGGAATAAAGTGCATCCCCTAAAATAGTTCCTAACACTGATTAAACATGGAACATCCCTTAGCAGAAACTATAAAAAAGCCCAATAATCCCAAACCTCCTCCTAAAATTCCCTCAATTGGAATTCCAAATCCAACTATACAAATAATTACTGATCTATAATTTTGTAAATTAACTCTCTATAATTAATTTCTCAAACAATATGGAGCATTACATAGAACATATCTATCACACACCAAACATCCCTAGACTAGAACAAAATATCACTGTGTGACATCCTCCATAATACATCAACCAATAAATTCATTTTCCCAAATGTATTTAAATTATCGAGGTCATAATTTTGTAATAATTCCATCCACTATAACAATAAACTATTCAAATGACATTTGGAGAAAATATAACCCCAATATCGTGGGATTTGTAAATACTACAATAGATCAATAATGTTGTAATTCCTATATAATGCCATATAATGAATAACTATCACCAACTCAATATCATTTGTATCAAAGATACATTCCTTAGTCTACAACTACATGTACCTATATGAGATAAATACAATCCTAATCACTATATCACAAGGTAACTGAAGATCCGATAAATCACAATAAAATGAAAACCTAACACTTCTATTTGACATAATAAATATGACCGCGGACGAAATTCTCTATTAAATACTCAAAACATATCATAAATTTAATTGGTAAATAAAAATGTCGAATAATCAAAGTAAATTATTAAATATTATCCACAATTCAACATAATTTTGGCATAAAACATCCAAAATATCCTCCAAGACCAGGAGAACTAAGCACCTCTAAAAATATTATTTAGGGTAACAATGAAACAAACACCAGAATCATAAAAGTGTCTTCAATTAATTCACACTAAAGCATAATGTGTCAAAATATGAAATCATCATAATCCTAAAACATACTCTTAAACAACATTAAAGATTATTTTTCCACCACTATTAAAATATATGTTATTCTTAATAAGAACACATTACGGTTAAGTGGGAGCGACAAATAAACCATAAAAAATAATTGATGTGGACGTTAAACTTTTTAGAAGAACCGACTTTCAAACCAAATAAATATAACAAAACCCAAATACCACCATTTTAAAATTATAATACACCATAAAATAAAAATTCACCTTGATCCACAATATATGAAAAAATTGAACCAGTGAGGTAGTCTCTCATAACCAACACATGTTTTTTTCTTCATTTCAAAATTTTCAAACTATAAACCACCATATATTCATAGATAATCATTACATAAATCAGAAAAAATCTATTTATCTATGAAATATTTAAACATTTATGATAATAGAAAAAACATGAATAATTCAACATTACTGATAAAAAGGTAATCCAATTATAGTCCACTATATAACATGAATATTATGACTACTAAAATAGAGAAACTAGACATTGAGATTCTCACAGATGATCATTTTTCTCCATCCTCACCGCAAAAGTCACTAATGAAATAAGAAACCATATTTAATGTTAAAAACCTCAACAATAAAAATGAACCAGAAACCATCAACATCTGCTCCCCACCAAAAACTAAGAAACCACATTACTTCCCAATACACCACAAAGAGACCCAAACATTCTTAAATCCCCAGTGCATTAACCAAATAAGACCCATGTGAGTCAATAAATTCTAGTTGAGCTAGGAGAATGTGAAATACAATGTTCCTGTTTAAGAAAATACAACTAAATAACATACACCAAAATACCACAAAAATATTCCTCATCACCAACCCTGCACAAATGTTGTATCATGAATAGACCCATTGAAAACTATATCAAAAATTGAACCAAAATAACTATCTTATCCAAAACATCATTTGATAATTCAACAAAAATGATAAGATATAATTTCCTAAAGAAAAAATAAGCATCCCTGAAAAACTAAAAAAATTACAATCCATCCAAGGGAAGTATATGAAAATAGAAAAAAAAATATGATCCTCCAAGGATACTCTCCTCCACCATCCTAAATAACATGATGAATAGCATAATTCCTTATTGAGGTGTAGTATTTCGTAGTGGAATAGGATGCAAAGTTAGTTAAGGGGTGATAGAGAGGAAAACTATAACAAATAAATAATGTGGTTATTCATATGAAGATGTATAAAAATAAAATAAATAAAAAATGGTCAATTAAAAAAAATCAAATATAAGGTGAGTCTAAAAATGAGAAAAAATATTGAGGACCTGAGAAGAATAAACAAAGGAAAAGGGAAGGGGAAACCCTATAGAATTCATCAGTTACTTGAATAGGAATGGAATAGTCATAACACTGAATGAAATTACAAGAAAATCATATTTCCCAAAAAAATATGAATTTATTCTTCACAATATATTCATCCTTAATCTACAGATTATTATACTCAAACCACATGTTCATCTTAGAGAAACAACTTTCTCCCTTATGCTGATTTAATATTTCATCAATGTACAAAAATGATAACAGTTATTCACTATCACCAAGTAAAATTAGATTATAATCAATAAACAAACAAAAAATTCCATGTGGATTCTCTATAAAAATAAATGAATCATAGATAGGAAACACAATAGCCCAACTAAAACCCCACTATGTAAGATCATAAATCTAAATCCATATCTACTACAACTCAGAGGTGGGGAATCCTCTACATTGAAATTGAAATTAGAGAAACACCAAGCTATATATCTATCCTAATCTCAAACTATCTTATAGGGGGTATAATCTTATGTTCTTTAAAAAATATATCATTTTATTCCTCGAAAACCATGAAAAACACAATTAGTTGATCCCCTAATAAACTCAACATCATCCTCATCATTAATGAAGATATGGATACAACACACCTACCTCCCAACTAGGGGTATCACTCTATATGGATTAAAATATGTTCTACATTGAAATTATCTAATATAATTATCTTATATGAGTAATCTAAATTATAATATATGGAATAAATTCCATCCATAATAAGGATGATTTCATATGGATGTACCCATAAAAATAGGAAATACACTCACAAGTGATGCTTCCATAACATCAATTATGAATCTATGAACACATCCTAAAATAATTCTAAACCTAAAAATTGCATATTCAATTCCATGGGTCATGGGAGTCTCCACACCACAAGTCAAAAATCATGTACTAAGTTAGGTGAAGTTGGGGAGTGTATATCCAATGAATAATATAATACATCCACCAAGGTGGAATATGATTTAAAAATACCTTACATTATAGTTTTATATTTTGGTGTGGATTACTCTAAGGCGTGAGTATGACAACATTATGCTTCATGAAATCTCTATCCCTAAGGATGATCACCACTATGGCCATACTCGACACACTATCCAGAAGTAATATGGAAATTATAGGGATTTAATCTTCCCTCCCTGTCTCCTCTCTACTTATCAAATGTTTGATCTCCCTACAGATGCTAATGTACTCTCAATTGATACATGTTCACATAAAATATTATCTATGTTATAGTCTAAGAGGTCACTTTTACTATATATTGGGTTGTTGAATATTAAAATACCATAGAAAAAACTTATAGATGTCGAAATTCTACAAAACAATTTTTTATAAATTATTGTGAACATTTGGGGTGATTATATTTGAATTTTTATGACATAATTAGATATTATAAAAACTTAATTAAGAATAATGGGTTGACCAAAGGTTATTTCTAGTGGTGTGTTAGGATGAAATAATTTTACATGTTTTCAATTTTTTTATGTTTAGAGGGATTCATTCAATAATATAATAACTTCTCCCAACACTCACTAGTATGGTTATTTCAATATCCCAACATTAGTTACTAATATATTTGGAGAATCAATTTCATTAATACTCTTAGGACGAGGGTGTCTCTCTAACTCATAAAATGTAGACTTGAAATTATTGATGATAATGGATAATTTAAACATTTAAATGAAATTTTCAACTAAATTAAATGATAAATAAATTAGAAAAGATGAAATAATGTATAATTCATCCCCCTAAAACTCCCTTGATCAACTCATAAGAGGTTAATCCATTAGTTGATAAAAATATATTAATATATGAATAATGTATACATATTTTGATAGAATTGATGAAATGAAAAGAATGAAATAATGATCCCCCAACCATTTTTTGAATCATTTATCAATTAAATAAGTGAATAAATTATTAATGTGATGAAACAATGTCACTGTGTTATGAATGAGAATAAAAAATAAAAAGAAGAATACAACTTATAAAGAAATTATGTATATTCGAATAAAATAAATGAGGTAAAACTAACTAAAAATAAAAAATGATAGCATAACGTTATAATAGAATTAATGAACAAATTAGTTCATTTTCAATCAATAAAACTTAATTAAACAGTCATTTGGAGCACCTTGAGTGCCTTACCACATAATTGTGATAGGAATAGTGTGTGGAAGTTTTTTGGAATTACTATTGAGTACACCTGGACCAGTGCACCTGAATCCTATGTGGAAATGTAGAACATAAAACACAATTATTTACACACTCCAAAGATTATAATAAATTTCTCACATTTATCAACCTTGGACCTTTATTTTTTGAGTTTCAGGGACATGCGAGAGAGATTTAACTACTAAATCTCAAGTATTATTTACAAATAAACAATTGTTTACTATAAAAAAGATAATAAATCCATAATGAATTATCAAATTCTACCATAATTCCTCTAAAAATACAATTTGTTGGGATGAGGAAAGATAAAGCATGTCTTTATATCATGGGAAACAAGAAGCATAAGAAGCGGTGAGGTAAAATTCCCCATAATGTGAAACTTCAAAAAAATCATAACATGAGATATGTGAGGCATAACATGATATCTTAATGAGAATTCTAATAATCTTGAAATAATTTAAATTAGTGATGATATCATATATAAATTAATTAATAATTTATTTTTAAATACAATTATGAAATCTTAGGAATGGGAAATGAATATTTACTAGATATCATAATAATATTACAAGGATTACTCTATAGGTCATCATCCATATATGATAAGGATTACTCCCTAGTCTATAATCATATACAATTAATTACTCCATATCCCATCAAAAATGATTTGGTTTACTCCATAATACCATATATAGATTCTTAAGGGACATTAATATAACCCACTGTAATTGAGTGCAATCTAGGTAGACGCCTTACAATAGAAAATCATACATATGTGTGTCACATGATTTTAATATACATATCATAAAACTCCATGGAAATAATATGGGTTTTATAATTTTTCAAGCGGTTCACTATGGAAGTATTCATTATTTCACCAATAAACATTATATGATGTATCCAAGGAAAATATATTGGAATCAAATGAATTTAATCCTAATTCTATGAAAATAACTCTCAAAAATATGATTATGAATATTTCATTTACACCATAATGGAAACAGATATATATTTTAGTCAATAATCATTCCAATAAATAAATGTATTGGGAATTTTGGTGAACAACCTTTAATCAAGTAATGGAAAATTGGTCATTATTAGTGGAAAATAATTGGAAGAAAATAATTACTGTAAAAATTGATTGTTAGTAAAAAAGGATTGAGGAGTATAGAAATAAATCTAAAAAATAATATCATAATATATACATATTAATGAGGTGGATTATTTCATTTTAAGAATATCCTTAATCAATAAGAAAACTTTGATGATGAACAATCATAGAATTATAAGAAATGTTTCTTTAAAAATTAATATTTCTATTCACCTTGAAATCATTTTAAAAGGAATTTTTAATTAAACTATCAAAATTCTAATTTCCCTTTTGAAAACATGATAATATATAAAGGAAATCTCTTCAAAATTGAAAAATGAGATAGAAAGATATTATTACTTGGAAATGTGTAAAATAAAATAATTTTGTTAAAAAACCCATAATTAATCTTTTAAAATATTTCATTTTTCCAATTTTAATGAAATTCATAAAAGTGGAAAATTCCCATTTAATTTAATTTTTTAAGGAATCAATTTTGGATCCTTTTAAAACATTACACGATAAAAAAATTTATTAAAAACTTATCTATTGAAAAATGTTTTAATTATATTTAGATAATCTTGTGTAACCCTCATTTAAAATATTCTGATAAAAAGTTCCTTGATAAGAGGTGAAGAGAAAAATTAAGGTCCCATGTAACATGGTAGAAAATACTTTTTATAGTTAAACATGGTCGTGGAATGAAAATATTACTCATAATGTTTATGTGTTATTATTATCCACATCGTGATTTGGTTTGATCAATTATATCACAAAATGGGTGGCTATAAATTGAGATAAATAATATCCCCAATGGAAATCTTGAATTTCAAGACTAAATCAAGAATATTTTTCATGATTTATTTGAGAAAGGATTTGTGTTGATAAAACAGTTACAACATGAGACTCTTTTTAATAAAAACCCATGAATTGGGAGAGTTTGGAAACAAATTAAGAACACCAGTAATAAATGATCAATCATGATAATATATTAATTGGTTATAATATACATTATATAAAATTTAATTTGTGAATAGAGTAAAATGTGGCTCATTAAAGCGAGTTTGAGACAATAATCCATCATGATAATCCACACTCAGCTGATCACTGACTAACATCTTGTAAAACAACCATAACTATCATAACAATATATAAAATAAATTATATGCATATCCATAAACATATTATTTACTTAATTTATAATTATTTATTATTAATATTATAGTGAATTGTAAAAATATTTTAAAATAGAATGTTAAATTTTTTAATTTTCGTTATCTTTTTTTGTAATGTTAATTTTCTTCCCTAATCATTAATAAAAATTTCATTATTCCTATATTATATGTTATTATAAAATAAATATCCAATGATTATTTATAATTTCCCATTTTTATCCCAAGACTGTTTTAATTAAATCATTTTGAGATGAATCCAGAGAAAAACTTGATTCATCGGTGTTTATTAAATAGAGATTATAAATTATTAAAATATTTAGATATTACTATTATAACTCTATAAAAAATATATTTAATTCCTTATTGTTAAATGTCACTAATAGTATATAATATTATTAAATCATTAAATATATAAATATTACAACATTTATCAAATAGATTGTAACGCCCCGACCATAGATACCCCTAGTCGGTGCATTATTTTAATACATTGGCATGATTACAAGGAATAAAGTCCCTAAGGACCGATCGGTTTAGCAGCCTCCGAAAATTTATTACATACATGAATGTTACATTACACTTTATAACATACAACACAACATAAATAATCTTTTATTGTCTCCATTATTCCCTTAGTTTAACCCTGCATGTCAATCACATACACTTCTTGGAATCCTAGGAAAAATAAAACATAGAAAGGGGTGAGCTCAGACGCTCAGTAAGGGTAAGCAATACAGTAGAAGATAACAGAAATATTAATCATGGTGAATAATTGAAAACAAATACCTTTACCAATAATAAACATGAACAGTTTTATGGATAGAATATGAGCTGAGTAAATAATCCCATAATAAAACATAATCATGTGTATTCTACTAGTCGAATAACCACATGAACCATCACTATAATTTTCATAATGATGGAATGTATAATGCCAGACATTAGGAAACATTCTGTCAAGGCCTCGACCAAGTCGTCCAAAAATTATTAAGTCCTCGACCAAAACCATATATCTAATTGGGAAAGGACTCATCCAATTTCACATCTAGTTATCTCATGAGACCTACCGATGCATCGAGGATCTATAGCGACATCCACCCATCACTTACAAAGTCCAACACATTCCTCATATATAAAGTTTTGAACATATCATAAACATTTGTATTAAAACTAATATACGAAATGCCAATACTTTAGCCATAAATCATGAATGGTATAAAAATAGATCATCCACAGTCAAACATATCATAACTCATTTAATACAATATGGAATATTGTATTATAATAAATCAACCTCAATCAAAAATAATATCTAGTAATGTTGCTGACATAATTGAAAAT
Organism: Viscum album; assembly: GCA_963277665.1. Taxonomy (NCBI): domain Eukaryota; kingdom Viridiplantae; phylum Streptophyta; class Magnoliopsida; order Santalales; family Viscaceae; genus Viscum; species Viscum album. The sequence goes on along the minus strand of OY728146.1, from coordinate 1,532,667,949 downwards.
GACGAGTAAAATTTATTAAAATAAATAACATTTTTTGTAAAATCATTTAAAAGTTACATATTTAAAAAGGAATTAATTTGAAAGGGAATAAGATTTATGGAGGTGGTAGGCCGAACGTACACATAAACACTGTTTTTGTTTTCACATCGTATTGAACGGAAGTAAGTGAATAAGATTTATGTAAGAACATACATACATACATACATACATACATACATACATACATACATACATACATACATACATACATACATACATACATACATACATACATACATACATAAATATATATATCCAGTCGCATTATTATGTCATATATTACATACTTATTAATAATATATATTTTTATAATCATCGTTGAATGCTGAACATGGAAATGACACTCATCGCGTCGTGGAGACGGTAATCCGTATGTACGTACGAGCGATAATATCATTCTTTTGATTAAAAATAGTATGTAAATCGATGGTATATCATAAATACGGAATAATTAACATGATATATTTATTATTTACATCAATTATACATCATTATTATACCCATCCAAATAACAATGTATTGAATAACAACTACACCATGACGGGGAGATGGTAAGTCGTACGTATGCACGTATAGTGACAGGTTATTCATTGGATAGATAAAATAATGAATGCGGTTATACCATATTTTTAATAACATCATAGTATATAGAAGATACTGTGGTTATTCTTTTAGAATGGAAATAACAAAGAAAGAGGAAGTGGAAGAAGAAAAGAACATGAAAGAGGTGATGAAATATTTACCTCTTCTTCAGGTTCTTCCTTTTAATTTGGTCAAAAGAGATCCTTAGGTTGGCTTTCTGATCAAACTGTGGCCTCTAGGATTAAGTGAGGGATGTTGGGAGGATATTTGGGCAGGGTTTGGCTTAGCCAAATGACTTTGGAGATGTGATTTTTAGAGAAGGGGGAATGCCCTATTATAAGAGTGGTGAGGGTCACTTTAGGAAATGATTAATGTATTAATTTATTATACAATCTTATTCTGGTTATAATTATTCCAAAAGAATATATTTTGATCCTTAGGTTATTATGTGTCAAAATCCTCTCAACCAATAGGTTTTAGACAAGTTTAGGTTACATTTTAACCTTATCTTTTAGTTTTAACACTTAGTTAGATTGTTTATCATTTACTGTGTCTTCTTGTATTCTTACTCTATATGGTTAATAAACATAATATAAACGTCCTTTGGCCGAAATGTACATTTTTAGGAATATTATAACAACTAATAATATAGTAATTTTTTAAATATTAATTAATGTCAATTTTGACAATATTTTGAATTCTGTTTTTGTGAAAGTCATCACAACTTAATTACCTCGAAAAAGATACATTGAATCAGCCCTAACATGTCATATTCACCTAGAAAATTCGTGTATGTCATAAAAACTTTGAAATTATTTTTATTTTAATATCTATTATACTATTTATTTGGTTCATTAATTAATATGGTAATTACTACATCATCATTGTGTCATTAATAAATTTAAATATTTAATGCCCAAAAATTATAAATTAAATACAATGATTTTGGAAATATTTTTATCTTGGTAATGAATATATATAGTCGAATTTATCTTATGTATAACCCTATATTAAAAATAGTTTTGTTAATAAACATTGAATTTAACACTTTTAACTCTCCTTTAATTTAAATAATAATAAATGTCCTAATCTAATCCAAGTGGACCGAAATGATCATATTTTATTCCTAAGGATGTTTTTGGTCTAATTACACATATCCAATCGAATTAGGACATGTGTTAGGGTAATAATAATATCATTTTTACACATAATTACCCTATTTACTTTTAACCGTGGTAAGTAAAAGTAAAAAGTTACTATCCACCAAAAATTATTTTTATTTTATTGTACCACATTTTACACTTTGATATTAACCGTGTCTCTCGGATTTTCGAAATTCAACTCACAAAAGCGGTAAAATTATGTTTTATGTAAATTTCAAATGCTCCTAGGAGGTGGGTAAAAGATGGTAAAAAGATTAATAAAATTTTTGCATATCTAAAATTATTTTAAACTGACTCCAATTATTTACATTGAATTTATATAGGTATTATTTATCTATTTTTACCTAATATGAATTTGAACAAAATAAATAATTATTTAAATAAAATGTAGGTTTTAAACAATAACGTATTGTTTTTCACTATTCATCAAAAATTGAAAGTATTCAGAAAAATAATAAAAAAATTCACCCTAAGCTAATTTTAATATTTCGAATTCAAAAATGAATTCTATTTTTACCAATTTAAAAAAATAGATGATTCATTAATTAATATAAAAATAATTCTCGTTGTCAAAACCAAGAAATGTATATTTAAGAAATAATAAATATCAAAAGAGTGACACATGTTTATGTCCCATTTCAAAGTGAAATTACTTACAATGACCATCATTAGATTAAATGGTAAAAATATAAACTAATTATACTTCCAATCCATTAAAATTTATAATTAAACACTATAAATTATTTTTACTTAAAAAAGTTGTTTTTAGTTAAAATATAGTATTTTTCACTATTCACCCAAATCTGAAAGTTATCAAAAAAAACCCCAAAATTTAAATGAAACTAAATTATTATGTCCCGATTCTTAAAAAAAATTATTTTTTAAAATTTAATATATAAAAGTTTTAATTATTGGATTTCAAAATGGTTCTCCATTAAAATGCGGTAAAATTGCATTTTTTTGAAAAATACTTCTTTTATCTGAAAAAATTGAATTTGTTCTTAAATTATGTCTCAGAAACTCATAATATAGATTCTAAAATTATTAGGATTATATAATGTTTAAAATTTAGTTAATACTATTCATAACTGCTTTTGAATGGCTAGTTTGTTAAGTCGTGGTGCGCTTGAACTTGGTGTTGCGTGTAGTGAAAGTAATTTAATTACTTTGAAGAAATAAAATACTACGAAATTTTGGTGTGTTACATAGGTGGTAAATCAAATAAATCAAAAGCACATCATAATGATCAAATTCGTAAGAATTATATATTATATTGTGTAATTATAACTTTTAAAGAATATTATACATGTAATATATAACATATATCTCAATTAAATCCAATATTATATCCATTAAATATGGACGGTGATGAAAATGATATTCATTTTTTAGTGTTGGTATTCAGAACATACACAAAATTAACAAAACCACTTTTAAATGACTGGATACAGTGGAGGTATATGAAAATTCCTTCTTTTAGAATTTTAATAATATTTTAAACAATATATTATTTCAGTAATTACACTTTTAAAAATTTCAATGTTATGTATTCACGTGAAATAAGACATTTCATTCATATAGGTGGTCATCCTCACATATTCATATTTAACTATCTCATCCCATAATGAGTTTATGGAAGGATAGTAAATGTAAAAGAGGACCATTTCCAAATTTTATATGCCGAATACAAGTAATATTTATTCATAATGCATATCAATTATAGAAAATATAATATGTGGTGGTGAAAAATGAACGTTGTCATTTAATTAAGGTGGTAGTTATCACATATTCATAGTGAATGCATTTTTTTCATGACTATTTACAGGGAATTAAACACTATTTATTGAGAAATTAACAAAACAACATCTTATTATATAGATGACACTGAATTAATTATTATTTTTTAATGTTATGAGGTGGAAAAAATAATAATAAATACTAAGGGGGTGTAATAATCTCATCAAGAATATAAAATTATATGGTAATTATAAATATAAATGATCAGATTAAGCTTACTAAGTATTGTGACCCATAATTTTTAGAAAAATATATTACATATTAATAGAATAATATGAAATTCAAAATATTTTAATCGTTTGTACAATCATATAGGTTTGTTATCCTTTAAAACATTGTTACCAAAACAACTTGTTCATAATATATCTACAATATCTCCCACTAATTTGTTGATAAATAGAGTCTTTATAAGAAATATCAAACAAAAAACATTCTTAATTACCTCGGTAAAGGAAAATTAAGAATGGTTGAGCTTAGAAGCTCAGTAAGGTATGACAAGGGAGATATCAGTGATCACTAAACAATAAAATGAAAATAGGGGTATGAGAATATGACCTTATCATTTGAAATCCATACCTTGAATATCATAGATCATAATCAGGAATATCTGTATAAATATTGAATGTTTCTAAGAGCTACATCATAATGGAATCAAATGATTTGATCCATGAAAGAATAAAATATTCATAAGACATAAATTTGTGTAATCAAATAAGTATATTAATTTCTTTCTTCCATAATATACTCAGTCAATGTTCACAGTAATGATTAGAATAATGGATATAGTCCCCTATTGATCTAGTTTCACTCTGTATTGTTGTACTTATTTCTCAAGAGATCTCTGTCATTACGTAATAAATTCAAGGGATATATAATTATTGGTTCACATATAACATAATCATAGTCCATTCATATTAATTACAAAAGATCGTAAAACATTCATAATATATCGTAACTTTTGAAAAAAAAATGAGTTTCACAAACATTTCCCAAATTCCTCATTTCATAACCCATGAAAAATAATCATGTTTTTTAACCATATCATCATCATAAAAGTACACCTTATAGATAAATAATATGGATTGAATAGTTGGATTATATCCATAGAAATTTATAATTAACATCAAAGGATTTCATTAAAAATGAATTTTTATTTTTAAAGAAAAATAGGAATATACCCTTAGGAAAATAATCATTCTATTCTAAAATCACTTTGCTAAAATCAGAAAATTTCAAAAAAAAATATAATTTTTTTATTTTAAATGAACCCTAGAATATTTTAATAGTCATAAAAACATTTTTATATCTTCACGTTGGGAAATTCTATTCAATCCATGTATATTAATACTAATATTTCCTTCACATTTATTATTAAAAATCAAATGTTACTAGTTCGGAAAATTGAAAAAGATTAATTTACATTTTTTAATTTTAAAATATCGGTAAAAATAAATTTAAAACAATTATTGGATGTTATTAAAATTATACATGAAGAAAAATTATAAAACATTATATAGATAATTTTTTTGACAACATACTGAAATGATGTCAGTTTTCCTTAATGACATTATTTCTGTCTCCTGAGTTCATAAATAGAGGAAAATTTAATTTAATAACGTAATCAATTGAAAAAAAATAAAATGGAACAAAGTTCAAGTGATTATGGATGGATAGGTCATAAAATATCATCATCATAGTCTTGATCATTAATAGTCTAGATAATTATTGAGATTGTAACATAAAAACCATGACACAAGTTAGATTAGCTTAAAAATTTACATAAACTCTTATTTAATAAATATATATTTATTATAATTATATACTTTAATCATTTATATAATTATAATATTATATATTATTCATTGATAACATTTTGACACCAATTCCTATACAATTATTTATAAAAATCAACTTTTATGGGGGTTAACTACTTCATTTTCCCTGAGAATTTCTATTTTGTAGTGTCAGTCCTAATAGTCTATCATTATTTAATAATATATAGAATTTTAATAATGATATAAAAATAACATATATTTAATATATATAAATATATTAATCAATAAATGTAGAGAGAGAAAGATTAATTACACCGTTCATGGATATAATTGGTCGTACCTAAGCAAGAACACCATCCTTACAATTCGATGTACAAAATAAAATAATATTAATCAATAAAGCACTAGAAAAAAATAATTATTTTATCCAATATACGATATATTTGATCAAAATATATCTTTATTACTACCCTTGTAAAATAGAATCAAAAAATAAATCTCATCACATCTTGGAGGCGGTAGTCCATATGTATGCATAAGCGTCATTATCATTTTCCAATTGATTGGAAGAAAATATTTTTGATATGATAATATATATAATCATAATTGTATCATAAATATAATTTATAAAAATTAAACCTACTATAATAACCATCCACTACATATAGGGATAAAAAATGAATGGTATTACTATGTGGAGGTGGAAGTCTACATGTATGCATGAGAAATACTCTCCTTTCCCTATGGATAGAATAGAGGGAGGATTTCGTGGATATATAATCATAGTAAATCTTAAATATATTTAGGATATATAAGGTATTATGTTTTATGAATGGTAGATATTTATAAGATGTTAGTGATGAAATAAATTGAAAGAGTTTGGTTAATAAGATTACTACTTCTTTTGTATACCTCATTTAGAAGCTTTCTTAAGGAATCTTTACCAGTATTTTTTTGAATAAAAATGACTCTAATTTGAGTATAGGTACATTTATAAGAATATTTTAGGGTTTGGTTCATCTATACAAATCAATGTGTTGTAAAGAATTAATTAGAAGGGTGTTCTGTAATAAGTGGGCGACAGGACAGACGTGGAATTTTTTAAAAGATTAAAATATAAATTTTTCATAATCATGGAAAATGATTCCAAATAGATATTTATTAAAGGTTGTTTTGGTATTTTATTAATATATTTCCATAAAATAGTATTTAGATAATTTTAACTGGAAAACACACTTATAACTTGGTTTAACTCGTGATAACTATCTTTTTACCTTTACCACAATATAAAATATTTACATTTTTAATAATTCATTATAAAAAATTAATTTGAAGTAATTAAATAATATAAGTTGTTAATATATAAAATACGTAATTCATTTTATCAAATTTAGTTCAGAGAAATGGATTAATTTAATTCAATATTAATGCCACAAAATGAAATGAAAAGAGGTTTTCTTGAAAAACGTTTTCTTAAGTATTAAATGATTCATTAATACCATAAAAAATGAAATTGTTTCAAATGACCTTTATTAAATTATTAATAATCTAATTATATTAATATTTCATTTAATAAATTTTAAATTAATATTAATATTTGAAATTACATGAATCAAAAAGGTAGATTCAGTAAAAATTTTCATTTTCACTACTCAATGATTTAATATATCATTTCATTAAATGCTCACTACATTATTATATGAAAATTTTCAAATTGTGGTTTCAAAAATGATGTTTTTTAACAAATATATTTTCTAAATATTTTAGAAATTTATTATATTTTTTATGATAATATTAACTAGAAACCATTTATTTGTATTTTTTTGAATCATAAAATGAAATTACAAAGAATTAGTACTAATTTATAAATAAATTTTTTCCAACACAATTATCCATAATTTTAAAATTTTGGTTTTTAGTATTAATTATTATAATTTAATGTTTATTTTAAAACTACATACTTATATTACTAAAAATTTAGACTCAGGGTTCGATGTATGGAAAACTATTGAGGAAATAAAGTTTATTTGAGTTGAAATATATAATAAATTAATGTGATGTCAAAATTTCCAACTTAAAATGATTTTCAACCTCGAAATATTATCCATCTAATAAAAATAAATGATTATATATTTGTTTCATCACATCATCAGGTTTCCATGTATCTTTTTCAAATTTTTAATTTATCTAGAAAAAAATAACCATGTCCATAGTCAGGTAAAATAGAAATTTGTCAGTACATTCTGATATTTCTATCAGCTGTTCACTATAACATTTTGACACTATGTCTACTAAAATAGGTCCTTGCGTCATTAGGTTGAAAGGCTTTAAGTGAACCTCCCCATACAATAGAAGCTGCCGAATAGCAGCGAGGTTTTAAGGGTGGTACAATGGGTAGACTGTACGATTATATCAGAGTGGAACAGTGGATAACAACCATAATTATAGAACCATATAAGCATAATATAAAATGTACTATAGTTACGAGACTATTAACCTATTGTAGTAGAAGATCAATATAAGATATATAAAAAAACTCCATAATAAAAATTAAAAAACACCAATAACAATAATCGAAATCCCCAAGGCTGTTCCATATACATGATGGCTGGCGTGCTAATATACAAAATGAACAGGGGACATGCTTATACCACATACAATAAAAAAGCAACAAAAGTGAAAAACAATACTCTATAAGAATCACAATCAACTGATCGGTCCTCTACTCACATTCTCTAACATTAAATAATGCATATCAAATATCTAAAGTTGGAAACTTCCCCTTATCCATACATATAGACAAGTATTCTACATTGGTACCTAAGGTGTCAGGAATAGGTTGTGTGATAAAATCACATTATTTCACCACAAAAAGAGTCTATAATTAATCCATGATGTCTACATCACTTATAAAATATAAAGGTATAAATGAATAATAAGAGATTCTGGTAATAAATAAGCATTACAATCAGGTTATGATAACAATCCTCACTTCTCTACCTACTTTGGATGTGGTCAGAGTGATAGTCTGATTAGTGACAATATATATAATATATATATATATATATATATATATATATATATATGTAGTATATAAATATAATATGTCCACCAATATGTAATGGGTATGTGAGGATTAATGTAGCCTTATACCTGGAAACTATGTGCTAGCTAAAACAAGTTATAAGTTATTCATCAGTATGTAGTCTAAATGATTCTATGTGATCAAACAACTACATAAGGACTACATATCTTGATGAATGTGAGGCTTCATGCTCAACAATCGATATAGTGGGTGAGTCATCAGGTCAACACCCAATTCAAGGGATGTGGTGTGTCATTCCCACTATCCACATAGTTTCAATTGTTTGAAACATCATCCTTAACACCCAATGTTAGTGGGAGTGAAGCATCACGTACAAAAAGACCCATAACCATTGTTCCACGACCAATATCTATGGTTTAATAATAAATATTATAATTTATGGACCACCTCATAACTGTTATAGACATAAGACCAATATATATAAAAAGGGTGTCACAATTCATTTAGTCAATAATCATAAGAATGCATTATGTGGCATGGAATTCCCACCCAATATTTTCCATTGGATAAACCCATTATGTTTATTAATGTAAATATAACATAGTGAAATCAATCCCTTTAATTTATAAAATCAGGGAAATTTAATTTCAATGATCAAAGAATCACTTAGAATGATCCATTATCAATTAAGAAATTACCTACATGGGAAATTACTTTTATTGGTCACCAAAAACCATTAGGAGGTTCTTTGGTTCAACAAAAATGTATATAAAAATTCACAATTCCATTTTGAATAAAATAAAAATTCGTAGATAATCTTCTATGAAGTTAATCAATTTATTATGATGTGAAATTTCTTGCAGGTATACCCAAGTTTTTTGCAATATTGAGGTCGATATCCTCTAATCGTCTAACATGGATCAAAAAGATCATAACAATGTGCATATATCAATAATATAATGACCAAAACAATTTTAATGAGACTTTTGAAAAAGGATGACGTGGAGAATAATTGAGAAGATACTAAAACACTAAAAATTTTAGGGAAAAAATGATACCACCTACCATGGATCCATAGATGACTTCCCATCCCATATCGGTCTCCGATTCAAAGTAGGTTTGAGGAAATATTTGAAATAGTCATACTCCCAAAAAATAGGTTTATTGAGATCACCCAAAAATAGAAAATATATTCGAAGATAATCATAGAACACAATATAAATGATTTAATAGATTATCTCATGTAATCCAACTATTCCAATGATGGTGCATTCATATTATTGATCTATGAGATTTTAAATAACCTAGAATCAGGTGTATTAGAGTTCAAAATTGGATGATGAGATCTTATTCCTCTGAAAATGGGAGAAAAGGAAGGGGAAGTAGTTAATTTAACATTAATTTAGGGAAAATAGAAATTTTACAAATAAATATTTTGGATCATGGTTTGGAAGCATGGTTTGGCCAAATGATGCAGAAATCATACTCGTCTCACTGTGTAGAAAGAAACCCCGCATTGTTAAGGCACATAGCTTCCCTAACCATGATCAAAATACAAAAATATTATCTATCAATAACATCTGGTGCCATTAAAGATAATTTCTCTCAGCTCCCATGATAGCTGAAAAACTATGCACGCCTTGCTTCTCAAATAGGCTCCCACATGCTTTTTATTAACCATGTGGTAATGGTGTGTCTGACCATTTTCTTACCATTTCCCTGAACTCCGGTCTCTAAAAAAGACACAACTTCTCTAATGACAATCATTATGCCTTAGGTGACCCTTACTATGATGAAACATTGGATTCAAATTGAAAAAATAATGAGACATACCTTTGTGTTAAGATGATTCATTAAAACCATTACTCTTTAAAGAAACTCGTTACCGAGTTGGCATTATGAGGATAAAGAGGTATCCTTTGGAATGTTTTATGGATATTAAGATTGTAAAGTAGCATCCCACTATCATGTATCATCATATACTTGTCCATGCTACCATATAAATTGAACTAATGTAACTTTCCTTCCTCATAGTGTCTTCCAACTCCGATCCCTGATATAAACTAGGCACTCCTCAAATAAAGCAGTCATATTTACCTCAACTTCATCAGGATGGGATAACTAAGATCGATGGAGATAATACTAGGGATGTTGAGATACCTGAATAAAATCATCCATGGATCTATATCTTTGAGTAAGTTATATTGTGAAATCTATTGGTCTTATCCATTAAAAACCTCAAATGGTCCAACAAACCAAGGAAATAGATAACCATGAATCAGAATATGTATATGGACCAACCTGGGTTAGATTCATAGGACAACTCAATGTTCAACTATAATCTCAATTGTTCATGGGTGTCAGTTGGCATATGATTTCTGTCTAGATTGGGCTATCAACATGTTCTTTCTGACCAACTATACCTGATATGTTGTAACCTAAATAATACAAGGAACAAGCATTGCTACCTCCAATTCCTATAGCTATCACAGAGGGGATTCGATATTCCTAATATATATGACTAAAAAAGGATAAATCTCTATGGTACCTTGAAACATTTATTCTAATCAAACTCAACAAGGGATTTATACCCCCTCCATGAACCGCCAATGTCATGGACACATGCATGGAGTATTTCCTCTAACATATAAATAGCATGCTCTATCCGTCCATTTGTCTCTGCGTAATAGGGTGTAATCAGAAGAAACAATATACCCATGGAATTCTTCAGCCCCTTCTCAAACCATGTTATAAAAAGGAATCTCAATTAGTAAATATTGATCAAGGAGCTCCCCAAGACACATGACCTCCCAAATGTATAGAATCCATATCCCATCTACAAAAAAGGCATCTTGTATATTTAATAATTGTGTGAACTTCACCAATTGTTCAATTTAAACCCACAAAATATCATTTCCCATATGTGATATGGGTAAACCAGTTATAGAATCCATAGTGACATCAATCCATTTACACTCAAGAAAGGAAAATGGAAATAAATTTCATACCGGTTGATGATATTCTATCTTCAACTAATGAGAGGTGGACCACCGATTGATGAAATGATAATTATTGTTTTTCATAAAAGGACACCAATAATAGTGACATAAATAATGGTACATCTTGATGATAATAGGATGAACTTCCCATAGAGAGTCAATAAATTCCCGCATCAGCTCATATTGGATGTTTGGTGGGAGTCAATCATTCTTATTAAAGCGTAAAGTATCATCCCCATATTTAGTCCCGCCATAAGGAGAAATATCATATTATATTATTTCTCGTAGAAAGAGGCCCTCATGATATAAAAGTGAAATCATTATCACCCTTTCTAGATGGGTATACCTCACTAATAAGGCTTTTAGGATGGTCTCACATAGATCCTCCGGAACCTCAACCTGAACCTATGAAAGAAAATCAATGAGATGCCTCTCCTCAATATAATCATAGAACATTATATATATGAGTCCTCAAGATTTGATAATTGGCTACAAACTTTCATTTTATAGTTGTGTAAGAAATCTCAAAATCGAAAGACTATCGGTAGTCAAACCATCTATGCTGCCTGATATTGAGATCACACTAGGTAAAGATGCACTTTTGTGCCGTTTGATCAGTGAATACCACAGAAAAATATAGAAGTAAATAGTTTCTTGTAAAACATAAATAATGAACTAAAGTAGCTAGATCAAGGTTGTGGGTCATGTATTTACACTAGTGGGGCCTCAAATAACGATTAATAAACATGACGATTAGATCAACCAATATTAGATTAGTTTTATACCCAGAACCTAATACATAAAAAAGACTATATAAGTCCATCATGGATTTAATGGAATCAGTGTTGGTGATAAATTTGATCATTACTTCCACTCCTAAAACTCTTCTTCACATGGTTATGACCTTATGAATTTCACACTTGTCTTTTCCAAGTATGTAAAAGGCACTTCAAGACTAGAGGAATCCTAGATTACATTACATTAATATACTTATATACCTAAGAAAATTCATATATCCAATAATATTCTTGGTGTTCCCCTAGGAATCTATAACTCTCACTTTCATTGCTAATAATGAAACTCTTGTATCTTAGATAATATGACTCAGTAAGTGGTATTTATCTATCCCAAAGTTGAAATTGATGTGCTCAGCATAATGCTAATAACCTCACATTGTATTCAACATGATTTAAATAGGCATTTAATAGTCATGTCGATAATGAGAATAACATAATATATTGTCAACAAAGTCTAACAAGTATGAATGTAAATATTGATGGAATACTTAATTTATAAGATCCATGAAGACAACATGTGCATTCATGAGACTGAACAATAGAACCAAGTACCTGTAGAGAAAATATATGCTTTTGAATGATTTTCAAGTATGTTTTAAGACCTGAAACACTCCTACTAATAACGCAACCTCAAATTTATCTTTTGAAACACTTTCTCTCTTTATAGGTGACATATGATGCCATCTATTCTTGGTATGGGATACTTGTTCTATATTCTATGTTGGTTCAATCAGCGGTAAACTATACAGATCTTGCATGTACCATCTGCCTTAATCGAAAAAGGACTAGTGTACTCCAAAAATAATTTATGACCATATAAATACTTGGGCCACTAGATTTTTTATCAATTAATTTAGAACCAAAAGTTATATCAGTTCCATCCAACAATGAGGTATGGTCACTGATGTTGCTCTTAGAACTAGATCAATTGTAAATTCTACCTCTTGAAGTCAAGGAATCCAAGAAAAGTTGTTACGAAAAACAACCTTGAAAATATTAACTATAGATGTGAAAAAAAAGTTCTTAACCATTTATTATACTCTAATAGACGGTCAATATGATCTATTATGCAACCCATTTATTGCGGCTGAAGTCTATCTTTAGTCGCATGAACATAGCATTCTTCCATATGTGCATACCCACCTCCTTTTGGTGACGTAAACATTACCCTATAATGATAGTATTCAATATAGGATTGATAAGAACTATTCATTCCATCTCAATAATTACCTTGAATCCCAACATGTCAAGGATAAAAATATTCCACATGAAGTGATACCCACCTATCGCAAGGGGAAAATCATCACAATGTCAACCACACTCTAATCAGATATAAAAATAGCTATCGATTGTCACACGCCACTGAAGTGTTCAATATCAAGGGCCTCAATCTGAATAATAGTCCAAAATATAAATTAGTGATACATGATTATGTTAAAATAATTATACACTAAATTGGAGGCTACAAGAATAATATCTCAAACTATAAGTGGTTTGGCTCTCTACTCCTCCTGCATAGGCTGCACTGCATGTATGTAGCCTATACCGCCACCTTGAGTCACTGACTAACTACTCTGAAAAATCCATCTATGCTGGTTCTATGAATTAGTTGTCTGACTTTATCATCCTTGACGACCACCTCATCATGAGTGGCTAGTTATATTCCAGCTTCTTTCTAGGTGAGATCCTACTGGCCCTCTTCGGAATGTGATGTAAGAGTATATCACTGCTCTCTAGTAATATAAGGACAGATATTTTAAAAATAATGCATATGAACCATCATTCAATATCCTTTTCATTCAAATAGATCACATGAAAATTGAAGTTTCCTATGTCCTGGATTCCCACATTGGTGACATATCATGAAACATTCAAAATGAGGCATCTGATAGATACCACCTCCACAAGTAGTCTCAAAATGATGTTTGTACTCTCTGGAAGAATCCCTAATAAATCTTGGTGTGGATCCACCCTACCTCGCACCATATTCTTCACATATTTTTTTCTTAGTAATAAGAGAATTGTTGATGATTTCAAAAATTGTAGTCGACTATGATTCATTGTCCTGTGACAGGATGGCGTATACCATCTCATCCATGAATAACCTGAAAATCCTAGGATCCTCACCCTCTAGAGTCGGTGAGAACCACTATAGCTCGATAACGAGAGTAGAATACTCCATTATAGACATAGTTTCATGTGACATGTACATAAACTCTCTATCCTATTCATCCATCATAGTATGTCAAATAAATGTGTCATAGAGGATAGTCTAGAAATCCACCCAATGTATTTTACAATTATGATATTCTTGGGAAATAACATCCCACCATCACATGAAATAATCATATAACAAATAATATATAAGTTGGACCATACACTCTATAGGCATCACAAGATGATTGAATATAGAAAGAATGTATTCAAACCAACAGTCAACAACATGATGTCCATCAACCCCAAAAGTGGTTGGAGGATTCTACTGGTTGAACTCCCAATTAAATTCTTCTATACATGGGGAAGGCTGGATGAAACAATACATACATTGAATCAAATGAAAATATCCCCAACAAAACTAGGCATCAAGGCCCATATCTATAATTGGAAGAGGTTCTATAGGTGGAACAGCTTGAGGAATCACAGGTAGCTCATGATCCACCACCACTTGTGCATAATCATCAATGTCATTAAGGTGTATAATTGGAGGACCTCATGGGGATATGTAGCTAAAATTTAAGAACACATGCCTCATAAGAGATTTTTAATAGTCACAATCTCATAGATAAAAAACATTAATAGGTGTGTAATAATTTTATGTGCATATTACTCCACTCTTCCTAATCTATAATCAATGTCTATGTGATAGAGAAATACGATTGTAGGTTATAAGAATGAAAAGACACACCAAATTCTCACTACTATGAATAAGTTAGATTCAAGGTCTCATGTCACATATATAGGATGTCCATTTTTTATAAGATTTATTTATTTTAATTTATACCCAATTCAATCGTTATAAATATTTAACAGGTTGAATATGATGGATCACTACTTCAGATCCAAAATAAAATATACACATCATGAACTAAAATATGGTATCTACATAATCTATAGTATAACATATTCTAGTCCCTCTAACCAATGGACTGTAGATCATAATTCCATAACTGAATGTTTAATTTTTCTACTTTAACTAATGTTAGAAAACACTATTATGATAAGAAAGGAACCATAAGGGTCTATTATGTTTTCTATTATATAATTTATTTCAACGAATTTTGATATATAATTAAGGCATTAGTATTATAAAATAGTAAAATGAATGATTAATATAGATATGTCTGTGAGAAATTCATGTCATATTAGTCATATAGTCCTAATAATGAAACAAGTAGTGAAACACCCTCATTTCACTGGTCTAAGGCTAAAAAATCTCATTTCAATAATAAAAATATTAATAACACCATTAATCAGGTTTTTACCTAACACTATAGTCACATCAACTATAATATAAATAGAAAATAACTACAATATCCAATCCTATGTAATTTTAGGTTCCCCTATATATGGGTTAGCGAGTCCTTGGAACATGCTCATTACCAAAATTCAAATAGCTAATATTCTCCTCTCTGATTCAAAAATTGTATTACAATGTAAAAATAAGGCTCTAATACTATGTAGCGTCTCGAACGTTCATCCACTAATCATGGTCCCCAAGCGAGTGGCTCACATGGTCTCAAGCACAGCAACCTATATGTTTTAGGCTATAGAGTAGAAGTGAGGGTCTATAAGAGGAATAGTTGGAGACTATATCCTCATACAAGAGTGACACATTGGATACCAACAAAAAGAATAAAATTGTGGAATCATAATATAAATAGGCACTATAATGGCTTGAATGGGAACCCTCCGTAGTGGATGAAAAATATAATAGTTTCAATAAAACACTACAGAAGAATAAATATCATACAATGGTAATAATAATCAATTGAATCAAGGTAGTGTAATATACATGTTGTCGTGGTAGAAGATATATAAAATGTATCAATAGAGAGACATATAAAACATGATATACAGAAATAAAAATGTAAAATGTGTTCTCCACTACTGTATATTGCATATTATTTAGTCCACCTCTCCCATACGCTGATTATAAATAACTCAAATCAAATATCTACAGTATGTAAATTTCCCTTATCCATACTTATGGAAAATTAATCTACATGGGTAGATAAGGAGGCCAGAGTAGGGTGCGAGAACAACACATAGAAGGTCACAACCAATGGTGAATATTAGTAATACAAGTAGTGTTCAATGCTATGTAGTGTGAAGGTATAACTGAATAATACAAGATGATGGAAATAAATAAACAAGACACCCAGGTTCATATTGGACACATGGAGGCTCTACCTACATTATCTTAGGTCAGAATCATATTCTAATAAAAAAACACATATATCGGAAAATTAAATGTGTAGTGTATATATACATTGTATCGACCTATATATATTAGGTACCTGAGGATATAACTTTATATATACCCAGATAATGGGTACTCATTAGACCAGGATATAACTTAGTCATCCATAACTGGTCTAAAAAATCATATAATCGTTAAAAAGAATACATTTCCAACATCTCATGATGAATTTGAGACATCATGATCATCACATGAGATGGTGGTTGAGTCATTATTTCAACAGCCAATGCTTGGGATCTTAGGTGTCAGGCCCTCCATCCAAATAGTTTCAATTGTGTGAGATGTTATGCTCCACACCTAATATAACACAATATGAAACAACTAGTTGTCCCAGTCCCTTAACCATCATTCCATATGAAATATCAATATAGTAATCAAAAAAATAATAACTAAATGATCTCCTCATAAGCATCACATTCATAATCCCCATATATCTATGAATGGTTTCACAATTAATTTAATCAATAATCATAAGAATGCATGATGTTAAATGGATTTTGAAATCCTTATTATGTATCTTTATTAATCCATTAAATTCATTTATGTAAGAAAAAAATCATGAAACCAACCCATTTAATTAATCAAATTAATCAAATTGAATTTCAAGCTTCAATGAAGCACTTACAAGGTTTTATTGTCAGTTATTCAATTACCTTCAAGGTAATTCCATTTATAATTTAGGATAAGCAATTTGGAGGTGCTTTGGAATTATAAAAATTTATATAAAAAAGGGAAATTCAATTTTCAATCCAATAAGAATGCCTAAAAGGTGTTCTTATTATTTAATAAATTATTTATATGGTCATTTCAAGGTGGAATATCGAAGGGGTGCCCAAAATTGAGGTAAAAATCATATAATCACCTATCAATGACAAAAATGAGTAAAAAGAAGATCCTATATCAATTTAAGATAATGAAATTCAACTTAAGGAGACATAGGACAAAGGATGATGTGCAACACAAATGAGAATCTAGAAAAAATCAATAACTTTTAGGAAAAAACTAGACTAACTACCTTTGGGTTGTAGATGAATCTTAAATTGATAGAGTCTTAAGACTCAATATAGTTTGTTTGAATTCAATGAAACATTCCAATTTTAAGAAAATTGGGTGAATGAGCTCGAACACGAATAGGGAAATTGATCCTTAGATAAGATTAGAAATGAAGAATGCTGAATCATAATCTATCCTCAATAAATCTAACACATAGAATAGTGGTTCAATCAGATTTCAAATCTACATGATATCTAAAAACCTATAATATTGAAGAGGATAAATCATCATGGGAAGAATTGATATTGATTGACTAGAAATGTGAGATGAGAATGGTGAAATAAGTTTTTATGTTTCATTAAGTGCAAAATATTAATTTACCCAACAAAAACTAGGGAAAACATTTCTGCAACCTGGTTTGACTAAACCATGCACCAATAATTCTGATCCTACTTCTTAAAGAGAGACCCCACATAGTTATGGTGAAATATTTCATTAACCCGAAATAATCCGTGAAAAATAAACTTTAAATAACATTGGGTGGCACACATTTGTGTTCACCTGGGCACTCATGGTAATAGACAGACCGTGTGGCCTATACTATTAAAAATGGTTCCCCAATGGTTAACCCTCATAGTTTGTACAAACCATTTGATGATTGTGTAGCCTACTATTTTCACATTTTCTAGAAATACTGGATGGGAAAACCCCCATAAGCTCTTGGGACCTCCCATATGCCATAGTGAATGTTTCCCATGATTAAAAAACTGTTTCAAATTCAAAAATTAATAATCCATACATTCATGATAATATGGATCATTACATTCATTATTGGATATATAATTCTTTAATGATACATCTTATAAGTCCTTATCATGTGATTGATTAGATATATACCTTCTCTCAAGAGGTACATCAATGAAATCATGATCTTTGGAGTGGTTCAATGGAAGAACCAAGAGATATAGTATGATCCCTAATTAATCAAGATTCTCATATTGTAAAATATACCTTGATATCAGACTTACATTATTTTATAATATCATAGCATTCATCTTTGGAGAAATTCAAAATAATTCCTTCTCAATAATTTCAAATTATATACTTTAAAATGATTTTCAGCCAAACATTTTATCAATTCTAAGGTATCATAATATGATAATGAATGGATCTATTTTTTTCATCTCCTTAGTTAGATGAATTTTTAATACATTTCATTCTCAAAATTCATCCTAGAGTATTTTATTTCTACACATTCCTCTATACAGGTCTTTATAAGGATCCATCTGAATTACCATGTGAATGCAATTATTGTAAAAAAAATCATCCAGAGTAAGGTGTCGATCCTAAAAACCTTTTAAATATATAGAAAAAACCCAAACATGTCAACCTAAGTTTAAATAGTTCTCTCAAATTGACCATCATTATGAGGATGATAAGAATTACATAAACAAAAAATATACATCTAGATCTTATTGAAGACATCATAAGATTTTCTAGGTAAATCTTAGATCACAATCAAATATAATAGAATGTGGTTCTCCATGAAACCTTTTCAATCCCATAAATTGTATTATATAAATATTACCAAGATAGAAATATTTTATAATAGGAAATAAGTGTGATGAATTAATATGTTGATCAACTATAACCCTAATAGCAATTTGGATTTTGATGTTCTAGGGAGTCGGATGATAAAATCTACGGTGATGTTTGGCCATTACCATAATTGCATGAGTAATTATTGTAGCATATGATTATTCATTTTTCTCCAAGCCTAAACTTGCTGACATATAAACAAACAAGAAACATACAATATTATATATATCTTATTGTTTTCCCACCAGAAATTTTTTTACATTTCATTGTAAATCTTTGTACTGGTATAATGAATCGAGAATGAATTACTATGACACTAATACAACAAATCGTTTTCAAAATATAGAATGGATGGGACACAAAAATGGTTCTCAAATCTTTTCAATATACCACAATCAAGTTTGAACCTAAAACAATTTCTCAATCTCTTTAAAACGCTATATATTCCTTTAAGAATATTTAATCTTTACATGAATAAATTATTGAAAATTTATATGATCAAGACCATATTTCTACCCTTACTTAAATATTTTCATGTACATACTTTAAAAATCAAGATATATAGGATATTTTGTGGTCGCCATCATAAATATGACAATATTATCATTTTAGTTCAATTAATTGGCCATATAGTTTATTTTCAATGGGTAAAAATATTTTGATCAATGATAATGTTTAATCAAACACAACCATTTTCATTGGAACATATTCAAATATTTATGAATGAATATATAATTTATGTTTTTATTACTCGTATATATATTACACCAATAATTTTAAAGATAATACCTCCATATTATCAATATAAAAATTAATGTAGATAACGAAAAATTATGATATGGATAGTTTTTCATATAAGCCTATAATTATTACGAGGAATAATCTATAACTATTTCATTTTATATAATGATTCATCTTAGTTCCTTCATAAATTCATTAGTAAATATAAAAAACACATCTTTATTGCTAGGTAGTGCATGTATATGTGAGCTGACGAATCTTCTCTTTAGTTTTGGAAAATTTTCATCCCATTTATCCTTTTAAAGGAACTTTTATCTATTCCAAGTTTACATTGGGAATTATTTAGTATTATTTGAGAAATTATCCATAAAGAATTTATAATATTGAGCCAAACCAATAAATATTTGGATCCCTGTTATAATGGCTGTTCTATTCCAACTTTTGAGGACATCAATCAATAATGGAACCAATTATATACCATAGATTGAAATTATATAACCCATTAAATTAATATTTTTGAATAAAAAAACTCGTACATGGTAAATTTTTCATTTAACACCTCATCCTTTATAGTTTTCATAATAATATTCATGTTATAATCATACTCTTATTTTTTTAATATATAAGAATAAATTCTGCCAAGACTACTGAAAACTGATCAAGGAAACCACTAAATACTATATTCATTAATTCCACAAATTTAGTGGGAGATATTAGTAAGACCAAATGGAACAACTGAAAATTCATTGTATACTTAACCTAAACACAATTATTTCATTTGTATAAAATCCTTATTGACCATCAATTTATGGTTTCCAAAACAAATATAAATCTTTGAAGAATATTGAGGTTCTCATAATGGATCAAATAAACCATTAATATAGGACCAATGATACTTATTTTTTATTGGGATCATGTTATGTTTATAATGATCAATATATAGGTTAATTGACCAATATTTCTTATTAAGAAAATGATCTGGTACACCATATGTATAGACTCATGGTTTAATAAATCCATATTCATGATTATCCCAAATATTATTTTTCAATTCATGTAACTCAATTGGGTCCCTTCATTATGACATAGTTGAAATAGGTGTAACACCATGTATGAGTTCTATTTATAACAAATCCTTCAAATTCATTGTATGTATAATAAATTTTCTATTACAATATCAAAAAAAAACACTCATTCGTAGTAGCATATTCTATATTTCATTTCTTCCCATCCATTAGAGATTAGAATTCCTCTAGAAAACGAATTAAGATCCACATAATGGATATAATATCCACTATTAGTTCATATTTATCTTCAGACTAATATTTGATAAATTATTAGTTTATAATTCCAAAATTAACTTCTATTACATATAAATTTATGTGGGATTTTGTAATGAAGTACAAATAATTATAATGTTTACATGAAATTATACTATGGAAAGAATTATGTGATTTTTAAGAAGAAAATTTTCACTAAAATCAATTGGGGAAGAATCATAGGCATAAGATGTGATAATATTACAATTAATATTTTCCATTCCATTAAAATATATAATTATGTAGGTTGAATTATGAAACCCTTAAAAATTCTTCAAATATAAAAGTGTGTGAAAATATATAAGAAAATAACTCATTAATAGTTATAGAGTGGATAATACGGGTACATTTTACATAATCATTATTTTACCCCTCTTCATCAATAGGTATCATGTTACATTTCCCAATGACTATAATTTTAAGAGGTTAATGACATTGATCGTAATCATTAAAAATCATATTTGATTTTAGTTTAAAATAATTATCATACAAAATTTATTTAAAATACTTGGGTGTAGTGGGTGGATTTTATGGAAATTTTTATCCATCATTCACTGAATTCTTTTTCCCATCATGTTGAAATTTCATTGTTCCAAGACCTTCATTTACACACATAAAATATTCAATATTCCCCTTAGTAAAATTTCGAATCTGTATCCTTCCACACATTGTGTATAATGGAAATATCATTTTCTTCTATCTATGATTTTATTTTTATAATTTCATTTGAATTCCATATGTGTTATCCTATCTAAACCATGTAATTTATGGGTAACTAAAATTACTATGTACATTATGACAACACATTAATTTATTTTTTTGTATATACTAAATTCTATTATGGATAATTCTTATTGAATATCTTAATTTAGTATATAGATGAATCAATGAATAATTCTGCCAGGTTTGATGGTAGTACAAGAAGTATAACATAGAAATATTGTAAAACATTCCTCATTGTAATTAATGGACTCATCCTCCTTCTAATGTTTCCCATGGAATTCCGTCTCAATTTTCATTTGAATAAAAAATAAATATACTAATAAAAAAATATTATCTTAAATTCATCTCAATATATGGAGTCAATTCCATTCTATTTTCTCATCTTCTTGGTAATATACCACCATTTATCTACACACCCTACACAATGATAATAATTTAAAAAATGTTTTTCTATTTTGAATAATATAAAATGAAAAATATCTTTTTAGTGGTACTAATCCATTTATAGGAAACTAGTGGATTAACAGACTCCCTAAAACGGTGTAGGATTCCTCATAAAAGAAGTAATAGAAAAGTGTTCACTCATTTTATTGTATGGAATATCAAAAAGACTCTAATATTGAAATTTTTCTTCACAATTACAATAATATTTTATATTCCTAATCCCATTAAATTTGGATTTTCTGGAGTATACACAATATTTTGTCTAACATATTTATCATTGAAACAGTTCCATCAGGTTCTAGCCATTAGAAAAATCGAAATTCATACGAAGACTAACAGTAATCATAGTTAGAAGCCACACAGTTAAGAAAAATAATTTTTTTGGACATCTAAATCACAACACATTTTTTATATTATGAAGCCCTAAAATGATCCTAGGTTATCCATGGTCATCATATATTCGATTTTATCATAATGGTTCATAATAAAAATCTAAATGTACTAATGAATATGCCCTGAGAGTTTAATCCAAGATGTGTTGTATGGGAACACTCATCATGCACTATAATGATGGATGAGATATACTCAACCATATATTTTTGGGGGTTTTCCCCAAGTTGAATATATTTCCAACCCATTTTCACTTGAAAAATCTAGTTACAAATATTTTTCATGAAAAAATACACATCATTATTTTGAAAAACATATGAAATTCCCCTATATATAGGGTTATCCTAATGGATATCACTAAAAAAATTTCAACCAAATTTTTTATGGTAACTAAACAATAATATGATAGTAACTAAGGAGACCCGTAGTTTTAATAAATAAATATTATATTTTAATAGGTAAATTTCCATTACCTAACATTTGGATCCATTTCAGAATATTTTGAGTTTAGTGTATTTGGAAACTTTTTTACAAAATCAACCAGTTCATAAAATATATATATTATATCCAACAACATTCTTCATAACTATAAAATTTTTTAGACCAATCATACTAAAAACCTTTCTTTATAACATCAGGAAATGAAAC
The DNA here is from genome assembly GCA_963277665.1 of Viscum album. NCBI lineage: Eukaryota > Viridiplantae > Streptophyta > Magnoliopsida > Santalales > Viscaceae > Viscum > Viscum album. The sequence goes on along the minus strand of OY728146.1, from coordinate 1,532,644,414 downwards.
ATATGGATGGGTTATCTCAAATGCTCGGTAATTGTAAATAAGAGAGATGTCATTGATCACTAAATAATAGCACGTGATTGATTTTATGATAAAATGATATTAAAAAATTAAATCCAAAACCATAATATCATAGATTATAATATTTAATCATGATATAAATATTGTTAGTTCATAGTACCTGAAACACAATAGAATCAAAGAACATGATCCATGCGAGAATAACATTGGAATAATATTTAAAACAGTTTCCTTAAAAATATCCTTCAAACAATTTCCTTAGTTAAGGATCACTTCAAATATTATAATTCTCAATTTGGTTCACCCACTATTCTATCATTTTAGTTGTTACGGTTCACTCCCATGATAAGGAAAGTGGACAGATTCCCTTAAAGAACTTTGTCCACATCACATTTGATTCCTCATTATCTGATGTCTTATCCATATTCACCCAATACATTAGAGGAAAATATAATTATTATACCACCTATCACATAATTATTATCAATTATTATTTCTTCCAAATTATTATAAAGAATTAATTACATATCATAACTTGTTAAAATAATATTCAACAACATTTCAAAAATTCATCATTGAAAATACCAAGGAATATAAATGGGTTTAGAAAACAACTCATCATAAATATAAAAAAAACACAAATAAATAATATGGATATAATCCTTGGATAATATCCCCAATAAATAAAAAATTAACATCAAAGTATGTTGTTAAAAATTAGAATATTTTTAAAATATCACCTGGAATATTTCATGTGGAAAAAACCATTGTTTTTTTGGAATCACATTTTTAATTTGTAAAATTTTCCAAAACAATATTGAATGAAATTCAATTGAAATGTATTGTGGCGAATTTTAAATAAAAATTCAATGATGTGAGCCATTTTGTTGGGTTGAAATTTCATTCATTTGGTTCACATAAAAAAATGATTCCTTTCATATTTTTGATAATAATTAAAAAGTATATAGTTCATAAAAAATAAGATTTCATTTAAAACATTTTGTAAAATTATGGATAAAGCTTAAAATATCATTAAATAATTATTTATATTTGTAAAAAAAACATAAAAATATTAATTGAAACATTGATAAAGAAGAACAATTATTATCAAATGAATATGGAAATAAATTCAATTTTCCTTAAAATAATATTTTATTATATTGAGTTATTAAAAGTGAAAAATTAAATGAAAATGTTGAGTCAATAAGGTTTCCTTATAAATTTTCCATTTCTCTATGTCTTGAAAAGCACAAACACTTTGTTTTAGGGAAAATTATATTTTCCCTACGGTATATTTTTATAAGGAAAATTTACTTTCCCTAAGGAATTATTATCCTTACCAATGTAATCATTTTTCAATTTATAGTCTCTCTAAATCTAACTCAATTTATTACAAAGGAAAAATTTGTTTTCATATCAAAAATATCAGAATTCCATAAATCTTTAGATATAGAGTATTTTCTTTTTAGGATCCAAATTTTCTAAAATTCAGGTTCTGAGTTTTGAGAAATTCAGACTCTAAAATCTCTGAAATTCAGACTCTGAATTCACAGAAATTCTGATTCTAAATTATCTAAAATTGAGACTCTAATTTTGATAAAATACAGACTCCTAATTCTTTATAATGAAGACTCATAATTCCTTAGAGTTCAGAATTTGGATTCTCGATAATACAGTCATTGAATTCATCAGAATTCATACTTTGAATTCCATTGAATTCAGACACTCAATTCCTCAGAATTCAGATTCCGAATTAATGGGAATTCAGACTCTGAAATCTATTTAATTATTATTGCGAATTCCTTGTAAAATAGAATCTGAATATACATGTCTTATAAACATTGAATATTTATTTAGTTAGATTATTTATTCCATTTTTTCATAGACTCCGATAAATTGATTTGGTTATGTAATTTTCATTTTACTTGTTTATGAAACGATGTTGTAAAATCTGCTTCTAAATAAAAATTGTTTGAGTGAAACATGTATAGGTCCTCCTTAGATTCAAGTAAAAATATGACTATTGGAGGTGGGATCCAACTGTTGGAGAATTTCCTATAAATAGAATCTCATTTGAACGAGCTCAAGATTGAGAATCACCCGTTGATCGACCTAGAGATTACATGTTTCGTAGTAATTTCTAGAGACAGATAATCTCACGCTATGGGAGTACTAGAAATCTTGTTCAACTAGATTAGTGTGACTCTAATTGTTGATGAGTACAATCAGGGGCTTCTAGGTATAGGATGACAGAGGTGACAACTACATTAATGTTTGATGGTTTCTGGGGATATGAAGACAGATGTACCGACTACCTTAATGTTTGAGGGATTATGGGGATAGAAATTCAAATTATAACATTCTTATTGAGGGATAAACTGGGTGTGGGTAAGAAATAACTTATGAAATTATAAATCAAGGAACCATTATCCAATTTTATTGGATACCCTACTCTATGGGTTAAATATTCCATACTTGTTACTTGTTTTGTTTCATGTTTATTTCCACTTTATTTTGATAATGGAATAATGTTTTACCATATTCTACATTCTTGTACTTTTATATACTCTGTTATGTAATATTCTATATGAATTTAATTTATAATCTTTTCATGGTAAAATCTCATCTAGTTTCATTTTCAAAACCATATTTCTAGAACCTAGCAAGTTTGTTTAACAGAACTAAAAGAGATCTTATGAATTTACCTTATTTAATATTGTCAAACAGATTTTTCCATATTATTTAAAATTAATGTTTTTAAACATACCATTCACCCCCTCTTATAATTGAGAATCTACATCATTATTTCAATCCTTCCATTTTTATTATAGGCGATCTCTAAATTTCATAAATTCACATATATGTTTTTCTGCTCATGTTTTCCTTGATCTAAATTTTATTTCTTATGTTTTTCAAATATATTTTTATCCTTATTTACAAATATTTTCTATTAACATGTTTTTGGGGAATGATATTTTCTTATTGATTTGTAGGAATGAATATCCATTAGATTGACAATCTAAATCCTACACAACCACCTATTAATGATGGTAATGATTTTTAATATTAGAGAGATCGTATGAATACTTTTGTTATTATTACTGGAGTGGAAAAATATTTCATGCTTACTGGAAATTACAAAATTCTTGACAAGGAAGTAAAAACCATCAACAACCACGAAAATTCAGAATATCAACTAAATTACAAGTTACACAATACTTTTTTGGGTTCTATGACAAGGAATATATATATTAAAATTTCTTCATGTGAAGTAGAAAATTGAATCTGGATGGAATTGGATGTTACACATTTTGGTACATATAATGTTATTGAAACAATAAGAGCTATTATTAGAGATGAATATCATGGATTTATATTTCCTTATAGATAACATGTTTGCTGAAAAAATGATTTATGGCCATTGTCAACATTTTAAAATCTATTGGAGAGAAAGGTCTTGATGATGAAGCTCTTATGGTAAAAGATTATTGATATTATTCCAAATAAGTGGGAATCCCAGAGAAGATTTATTTAGTTCAATAGGAATATATCTCAAATTACTCCTGATGAGAATTTTAGAACTCTTCTTAAGCACAAGACAAGAATGAAAATAGTTGCTGATATGAACAAGAAGAATAATTGTAATGGATGTGTAGCCTTACTACTACAAAATTCAATACTCCAGAAAGGGTAACAAAATCCAAGTCTAGGAAAGTCACTATCTTATCTAAATATAGTAAATGTGAACATTATGATAATAATCTAGATATTCATTTTCGAAGAATGAACAAGATAATTGGAAGTAAAATCTTTTAGAATAGATATATGAAAAAAAAACTCAATAAAGACTCGGAAGTCACTTCCTATGAATTCAAAAGAACATGGAATATAATGCCATATTTTCATATGCTTAAGAAAAATGATAAAAAGTAAAATCATTCTGAGAGGAATAGAAATATGTACTATAAGGATTATGATAAGAAATTTTTGAAAGCTAATGACACCAAAAGAGACAGTGGTGGTTACTCTTTAGATGAATTTTCGGAGTATGAATCTTCTAAACAGATGAATATTTGTCTACTATCCAAAATATCCAATGAAAATCATTGTCTAATGGAGAAGGAAAAAAATGATGAATCATTAAAAAATTATATTTATGATAAATATAAAAAAACACTATGTGATGATTCCTCCAAATTAGAAGATAATACATTACCTTCTTATGAAGAAGTGTATAGGTTTGCTAAACATATTGGTATTAAAAATTATAAACACAAGAAAATGAATAATAAGAAAAACTCTAGATTATATATTTTAACAAAACAAGTATCAGCTCTTTACAAAGATCATGATATGACAAGTTTTGATTTAAAATTTAATTCTAAATATATTTAGGAAGTTAATTATGAGAATAATAAAATTTCTTTGGATCATGAAAATGTAATTTCTATGAAAATTGTTTTAGTGGATAATTCTAGTTCTAAATATAATGTTTTTTAGGAAAAAAATATGGTTACTGAACTAATGTTAGAAATATTTTCTGTGAGGAATTTTTTGTCAAACATTACCCATGTTATGGGAAATTTTAACAAGATGTATTCTTAAACTCGACCTTTAAGAAATAGTTCTGGGTTATGCTATAATCATTCTAAACCAGTTTGTATTAATAACTATTTTCTTCATCAATGTGATTCATTTTTCACTAAATTTTAGTGTGGTGGTCATTGGGATAAAAACATTTCTTTAAAAAACTGAATCATTGGGTTTTCATAATAGTTATTTTTTCAAGAAAATGTTGATACCTAAAAAATTCACTTTCCAAAATTTTTAGATCGAAGATGGTTTGGATTCCAAAAGTCTTACTCTTTTATTTTTGTAAATATAAATAAATTAACAACTTCAATACATGGAACATGGACAATGAATTATCATATTATATGACAGGTTACAAAAATTTCGTGGAAAAGATTATGAAGTTGAAAGGTAGAACAATAACTTTCAGAGATATTTCTTAGGGAGAAATTTTTGGTAAATGTAACATTGTTATTCTTGGAAAAACCTTAATTAAAAATGATTTATTTGTTAAGGGTCTTAACAAAACCTCATTATATTTGGTCAATTATTTGATGAAGTTACCTTGTGATTTTTAGGAATGATAAATGCTTAGTACACAATTCCAATGATGAGTTTTTTATTTTTTTCCATTGGGAAGATATTGTATACACAATAAACATAAAAGAACATAGGATCCAAGATCTACCTTTCCTTAGGGAAATTAATGATAAATCTTGGTTATGGAATAGAAGGTTAATACAATATATCATTAGTAACCTATGTAAACTCTGAAATAAAATATTAGTTAAGGTTCTACTGGAGAATAGTTTTGATTCATCAAATGTCTGTAATTATTTTAATTTGGAAAGAAACATAAATAATGTTTTAAATAAATAATTGAAGTCTCAACTAAAAATTCATAATAGTTACTCCATAATAATTTTTTCAATCCATCAAAAACTATAATCATTAGAGGGAAATATAATGTATTTGTCCTAGCTGATGATTACACTAGATTTATGTGGGTCAATTTTCTAGCAATTTAATCTGATGCTTTTTTCTGATTTCAAATTTTTTAGAGCCTAAGTTAAAAATTAGAAAAATATTCATTTGTTAACTATTCACAGTTATCATGTAGGAGAATTTCAAAATTTAGATTTTGAAACATTTTGTAGTAAAAAAGGACTTACTCATAACATCTCATCTCTATGAAATCCTCAACATAATGGTGTTGTTGAAAGATGAAATCAGATTGTTAAATAGATATCTAGAACCATATTGAGTGAATATTCTATATCTAAACACCTTTCGGTTGAAGTTGTTGGTACTGATTATTATAATATAAATTGTTTTTTGATAAAATCTTTTCTTAGAAAAACATTTTACGAATTATGGAATGGTTGAAAACCTAGACTTTCCTAATTCAAGGTATTTTGTTGAAAAGTATTCATTCTCAATACTAAATATAATTTACATAAATTCCCACCCAAATATGATAAAGAACTTTTCTTAGGCTACTCTGCAACGTCTAAGTATTATAGAGTTTTTAACACAAATACTTGTACTATTGAAGAAATAGTGGATGTTAAATTTTCTGAAAAAGAACCATTTATTTTTAAACAACCCCAACCTACATACTCTGATTTGTTTTCAAAAATTGATTATCACCCATTGATATAAGAACTTTCTGATAAGGAAAATTTTCAACAATATATTTCTGAAGCATTTACCCTAGATTATTTCCTCTTATATACTGACGTATTTTTTTTACAAAACTCAAATCAGTTGTTTCTAATGAATCATTACTGTGATAGTATCATTGGTGATGTAAATCAACCTATAAAGACTATAAGTGATTTATGAGATTATGTTCATTATCTAGTATTCCTTACCCAATTTGAAACAAAAATAACTGATAAATATTTAAGAGATAATGATTGGATAAAATCTATGCAAGATGAGATAAAATAATTCGAAAGGAACATAGTATGGAAATTGGTTTAAAGACCTAAGAAAGCTACTATTATTGGATTAAAATGGTTCTTCATAAATATGTGTGATGAAAATGGAATAATTGTATGATATAAAGGTATATTAGTTGCTAAGGGATATAATCAAAAATAAGGAATATCCTATGACGAATCCTATCTCCATTAGCTTGACTTGAATCTATTCACATTTTACTTGCCATTGCAACACATTTTAATTTAATTTTTTTTCAAATGGATAGAAAATGTTCTTTCCTTAACATGTATGTGGAAGGGGAGGATTTTGAAGAACAAACTCATGGTTTGGAGATACAAAGCATCCTAAACAGGTTTTCAAACTTATCAAATATTTTTATGGACATTAACAGGCCCCTAGATCCTGGTCTAATAGACATACATGATATTTGTTAAAAAAAATTATGTTAAGGGAAATGATGATCTGACCACTTTTATAAAGAAAGTTAATTTTTTTTTGATTGTTTAAATTTATATTGATGGCATTATATTTGGTTCATCTCAGAAATATTTAACAGATTCGTTTGCAAATAAAATGAAATCTGAGTTTCAAATGAGTATTATGGTAGAGTTAACATTTTCCTAAGTTTAAAATCTCTCAAAAACTAGATGGAACTTATATATCACTACATAAGTATATTAAATATATTCTTAAAAATTATGGGTATGACAAAACTAAAAGAATAAGTACTCCAATCAGTACCTCAAATTCTCATGATCCTGATGAAGGTGGGAAACTAGTAGATCAAACATCATTTAGGGGAATGATAGGAAGTTTACTATATCGATATATAGTTATCTAGATTTATTGTTTTCATTATTCTTATGTGAAAGATATCAATCCAAATATAGGGAATCTCATTTAAAAGTAATAATTTTTTTTCCTATTTAAAGGGATCCATGGATTTTAGACTCTTTCAAACTTCTGGTAATGATATTCTTCTAAAAAGTTTTTTGGATGCTGACTTTGGTGGGTGTAGAATGGATAGGAAAAGTCCATCCAAAACATGTCAATTTTTTAAGAGAATCATTTATATCATGGACATGAAAAAAGTAAATCTCTGTAGCACTTTCTACTACTAAAGGTGAATATGTAGTAGCTGGAATTTGTTTTTCCCAAGTGTTGTTGATGCAACACACAGTCATAGACTATGGAATGAGTTTTTACCAAAACAAATATTTTGTGTGATAACGCTAGTTCCATTTCCCTATGAAAAAACCCGTCACATCATTCTCATTAAAAACACATATATAATAGGAATCTATTTTATAGGTATCACCCCCAATAAAGAGATATCATTCTTTAGTGTATTGGAACACAAGATAAATATGTATATATTTTCACAAAACCATTATCATCTGATAGATTTTACTACATTAAAATAAAGTTACAAATGATAATCATAAGTTAATCTTCCATAATATTTTTTTTGAACCCAATCTCCTTACATTAATAAAATCTTTTCTAAAAGGGGGTACATCTAAATGGTTGTCAAAATTTTTAATAGTCATAATTTTTCATAAGAAAACTTTTTCATATTCCAAAAATTTCATGGTCAAATTATTTTGATAAAACTTTTATAGTATAAAAATTCTCAATTTCAAATAATTAATTTCTTTATTAAAATTTTCCATAATCAAATGTTCTTTTAGATGAATTTTATTTATTATATATAGTTTTCCTAGAAATTCGTATGGTATGTTTCCATACATAATTTTTCTTAATCAAATTATACTTGTTGGTATTTTATTTATATTTCATGAAAAAATTTCAGATTCACTTTTCCTTAATTCCTAATGTTTTACGTTAAAACCCTCAAATGATCAGAACCTACCGAAATCCTTATTCAACTTTCATCTCAACCGTAAGATCAAATCATCCTTGTTTTAACCCTTGGATCAATCAAGGAAGTTGAATTATCACTACAAATGACTATATAATGGACACTATAATGTTTGTCACACATTAGTTTTCAATTCCAACATATGGAATATTTTAAACTCTACTTATGCATTGTTATATAATTCTGAACTGCTCAAATATGAATGTCTTCATAAGAATCCCCAAAGATGAAAATGTGTCTAAAAAAAGAAATTTCTAAATGGAAGATATATAAAGAAATGTTATTTGATCAGAAGTTATTTATAAAGTATGATTCTCTCATTTCAAAGTATATCTAGGTGAATGGATGGTAAAATATGTGCCTAACAAAACTAAAAGGACATGGTTCAGTTTATTCAAAATTTATTACTGAGTTATATATATCCACATGTTTTTAATGAAGGTGTGAGAGATAATTTCTCATTAAAAAATTATGGAAAAACGTGTTCTCTTTCCAACCGCAAGGAAGCTAGTATCATTAGAATTCCTTATGTGGGAGAATCTTAATTCTACACCCACAACCAACCAGATGCTTCAAGTTGTTTTGATAAGGAGAATTCTATTTAGTGGATTAATTTTTTAGCAGTGATGACACTGAAGATCATCCATAATTCTACAAATTTTTGGATTCTAGAGTTATGGGTTTAACGATTTATCATTTTGATAAAAGGGGATAAGGAATCTCTGAAGAAAATTAACATTTATATTCTGAATTTTTTGGTGAACCACAGGAAGATTAATCTGGTGCATTATATCATGCATAAAATTTTAAATATATAGAATAGAAATATAATATCTTATATAATTATGTATCCTTCTATTCATTCCAAGCGTGTAGTTCTCTATCTTGATTTGTAAAAAAAATTATGTAGCTCTAAACCAATAAATTTCATGTTTTTGTTGATTAGTGATCATACCTTGAGAAGGATGATGGTTATCTTCCAATGTGATTCCAAATAATTGTATGATTTATCTCAATTTGAAATAGAATATTTACCAATGAAATCTATTGTGGATGATACTTCTATGAAATGTGGGGAGAAAAGAATGTTGAACGAACTAGAAATGAAATAATGAGATATAGTATTTCAATAAACCCAATCTGAACCTCCAAAATTTAAGAATCAAAAGACCTATCTATCTGAAGTGGTTTCAACATTGAGAGAAAATAAGATGAATGGGATGAAAGGGGAGCCCAGTTTTGGCTTGGACCCTGCTGAAGAAAAATCATTAATTATTAAGGCTACTGAGGAGAAGGAGATGTAAGTAAAGATAAATTATAAGAGGAAGAAGATGACGTATGCTAAAATAGTTCTAGATATTCTCGTAGACACCAATAAAGCCTCTTAAATGGTTTAGGTACCAGAATTGTTTTTTCAAGAATACTTTCCAATGACTCCGAGAAAAAATGGTTATTTCAGAACCAGAGGAAGAAAAACGAATTGTGCCAGAATAGGAATTCGAAAAAGAAGATGAAGAGGAAGAAGTGGATGAAACTAATGAGGTCCTAAGACAGGGTGATGAATATCTTGATATGGAGAGTCCTTCTGAGAAATTGTTGATATGGACTTCTCAAGATGAATCTTCAAAACATGATACTCGTAGAAAAGAAGAATATGGTTATGAAGAAGTAAAAAAACCAATAGATGAAGATATTAGAAATCATGAATTTTTTTCATTAAGATGAACTTTAGGCTGATGACGAGAAATAAAAGGTCGAGGAAGAAAAAATAGATCAACTATTAGATAGTTACCATGAATCATCAAAAAAAACTGAGATCATTATGTGAACTGAGTTGGTAAAATAGGTGTTGGTTGATATGTTGATGAATGTCATGGTGGAAATAAAAATTTGGCAGTTCGTCCAAGGGAAAAAATAAAGAGATTGAGAAAGAATCCCCACCAACCAGAGAATCTGATTCAAAATCATCCAATCTAGGACATGACTTTGTGGTCCAATCCATGAAGAAGTGGGTTGATACAATTCCTTTGAATCTGAATATAGTCTCGAGGTTCCAGATTCTTCCGCACTTGTTTATTCAGAAATAATATTCTGTTTCTATCCTTATGGATAAGTCTTTCAGGCTTGACACTAATTTTAAATCCTTCTTCCTCGGGTATGATGCTCACAAGAGGTCATGTAAGTAAATTAAAAAGTGTTCAAGGAAGATAATTGAAAATCTTATAATATTTTATAACCTTCAAGACAATTCTAAGTATGAAATTAATACAAAACATAACAAGTTCAAGGTAGTTACTATAAGTTTCATAGAAAAGCTAAATTTTGAAAAAACAGCTGAGAAGCAGGATGAAAAATATCTGTATGGGAAAAAAATTAAGTTACATTGAATCTGAAGAGGGAAAGAGATCTCATAATTGAGTTTGAAAAAATGACCAGAATGAAAGAATAACTTTTAATGAAATAGGCATAAATTCTTAAGGCTCAGGAAGAAAAGATCAATGTTTTGGAGAAGAAAAATGAAGACTTGGATGAACTGCCAAAATGTTTCGAAGAGATTCATAAGGAGCATAAAAAGTTCAATAAAATTTTCAAGAATCTTATTCCAAATGAATAAGAAAGGACTATTTTTTCTCATGTATCTGATCATTTGTTGTATTACTTTTATTTTACAAATTTTTCTAATCATTATAAAAATTTTGGTTGTTCTTCATGAATTTTGTTTTATTGTACTAATATTTCAAGTAACGTATTTTTCCATTATCTGAATTCTTTTTTGAAAATCACAAAGGGGGATAGAGGAATGATAATATGAATAAAAAGTAATGATTATAATTACCTATGTAAAGGGGATTATATCTAAGGGGAGTTTTATTAAAGAAAATTACCTTATACTTGAAAAAGAAAAATATATTTAAGGATGTAATGAATACAATCCTTTGGGTTTTAAAAATCTATGGGGGACTTAGTCATATTCATCAGGATTCATATGTAAAGGGAGATAAGTTTTTATATTATGTTTATAAAGATAAATTCTCAGTCCTTATATTATTTTCTCTAAGGATGTTAATTCTTTCCAAAAGGGGGATATTGTTGAGTCCATAAGGTTTCCTTTTGACATTCCCATTTCTATATGTTTTGAAAATCAAAAAATGTTTATTTTAATTCAAATTATATTTTCCATAAGGATTATTTTCTTAAGGAAAATTTTCCTTCCCTGAGGAATTTTTTTTCAATTCCTACACTTTCATTGTTCATTTTATAGTCTCTCTTAATCTAACTCATTTTATAAGTTGGAAAATTTTTGGGTTCACATCTAAAATTTCGGTATCATATAATTCCATTGAAATAGAATATTTTGTTTTTAGGATTCAAATTATCTTAAATTTAGACTCTGAAATATCTAAAATTTATACTCCAAATTCTCTGAAATTCAGATTCTAAATTCTCTAAAATTTGGACTCCAATTTCATTGAAATTCAGATTCCAAATTCCCCAAATTTTGGACTCTGAATTCCTTAGAATTCACACATCTAATTCCTTAGGATTCAGACTCTGGGTTCTTCATAAATAAAACTCTGAATACATCATAATTTTGACCCTTAATTCCTAAAAATTCAGAATCCCAATTCCTTAAATATCAGACTCTGAATTCATTTGAATTAAAATGACTAATTCCTCGGAATTCAAATTCCAAATTCATGGGAAATCAAACTCCAAAATCTATTGAATTCAGATTATTTATTCTTTGTAAAACAAAAACCAAATATCCATAGCTAAAAAACATTGAACGTTTATTTGCTTAGATTCTAAATCCCATTTTCCCTTAAACTCTAAAAATAGATTTGGTTTAGAAAATATCCTTATAAATTATTATGAAATGATGTCGTATAATCAGTTTCGAACTAAATTTTGTTTGAGTGACACATGTATATGTCCCACTATTATTCAAGGAAAAATATGACTATTGGATGAGGGAGATGACTGATGGAGAAGTGTTTATAAATTGGAGCTCATTTGAACAAGCTCATGCTCAAGAATCACCTATTGATCGACCTAGAGATTGCATGCTATTGACGTGATTTCAAGAGAGAGAGACTTTCATACATTGTGCATACAAAACATATAGTTGAGATTTCTTAGTGCGACTCTTATTTTTTCAGAGTAAAATAAAGGGATTCTAGTGTAGGAAGACTAAGGTACCGACAACCTTAATTTATGAGGGATTTCGGGGATATGAAGATAGAGGTGCCAACTACCTTATAGTTCAAGGGATTTTCAGGATAGAACAACAGATTCTGATATTTCAATTAAGGGATTACCTTGATTTGGGTAAGACAAACTTTCTTGAATGTATAAATAAAGTGACCATTATCAAAGGTTGTTGGATACCCAACAACTGGGGTTAAAATATTCCATACTTGTTTCTTGTTTTGTTTCAAGTTTATTCGTGTTATATTTTTATAATGGAATAAAGTATAACCTTATGATAATTTCTTGTACTTTTATATACTATGATAAGTAAGCCTCTCTAGGATTTAATGTAGAATCTTTTCATTGTAAACATTCATTTAGTTTCGTTTTCAGAACCATATTTTCAGAACTTATAAAGTTTTGTGAATACAACTAAAATAGGTCTTTTGAATTATCCTTGTTTAACATTGTTAAACATAGTTTTCCATAAGGTTAAAAATGAAATTTTTGAAACATGCAAATCACATCCCCTTGTAATTGAGCATCTATATCATTATATCAATCATATAAAAAATATGTAATTTCTAAAAATATATATATTAGAATATAATTATAGGGATTGTTGAGAGACCTGTCCTAAAATTTCATCATCATAAATGTGATCATAAATATTCCCTATAAAGAATAAGATGTAACATAAATTCTTTAGGTCATGATTTATTTTCATATAGTGAATTATAAATATGGTATAACAATTTTTAATTTATAATAATCAATTTAAAGAATCATTTACATTTTTTTTGATGTCATATATGATTCAATTATAATATTTAAAATCTCTTTTTTTAATAATTACAAATTAAAAACATTGTTTACTAATGTTAACTATTTTATTATTCATGATAATTCAGTTCAGTATTTTTTATCAATGTAATATAATAATTTTTAAAGTGTATTCCAAGTGTTAAAAGGGATATAAATATCAATATCTTCATTATATACACTTTATAGTCATCTTTAAATTTTAGCGATTGAAAAATGGAAAACAACATTCATGGAGATGTTATATTGTATGTATACATGGACTCCATATTAATCTTTTGATGTATAGAATTAAATAAAGGTACATAATAATTTAAATTTATAGAATAATTATTACATATTATATAACATATATAGTCAATAAAACAATACATATTAATGTCCATGTAATGTGGAATCAAAAAATGTATCATATCTCTTTGCGTTTGTTGAAGTCCACATGTACACACGCAAACATTAACATTTTCCAGCAGACTGGGAGATTAGATGGTAGATTGTATATTGAAATTATAGAATCATAATTATTTCATCATTATCATTTATAAACACTGAACGAATAACAATAAAAATACATAAATGTTGGTCATGGAATATGAATTTTATCACAATGAGGAGGTGATAGTTCACATGTATGCACAAGGGATCCAATCACATACCATTGGATGGAATAGAGGGTCGATATATTGTTTTTTAATTTTCATAATAACATTTCTATATATTTAAGAAAACATAATTTATTTTTTATAATGAATAATACATATTTATATGAGGTATAAGAATAAATAATTTGAAATAGGTTGGGTAAGGCGATTTCTTCTAATTCAAAAGGCTAGCATTAAATATTTTGTTATGGACACATGGAATAGTATTTTAAGATGAAAAACAGCAATTTATGGAAATTTTTTATATATAATAGTGAATGTTTTTTCGAGATATATGTTAAAGTGTGATGAAATGAACAATGAGTAGGTTCATCTTATTAGAAGTTTCTAATAAGATACACATGAAATTTCATAATAGTTTTAAATATAAAAATGTCATTGTCTTGAAAATTGATTGAAAATGGAAAAATATTGAAATTTTGGATATTATGTTAAAGAAATATGGGTTTCAATTAGGATTTCTATAAGTTTAATTTGAGGACTCACCCTGATATATTGGATTAACCCATAATAACCATGTTCTAACATTAAATGTGGTAATAAAATTTTAGGGTTTTACTATTCATGATGTCGAAAAATTTAGTTGACCGCGTTTAATAATATTAATAATGATAATACATATATGTAGTCTATTTTATCAAATTAAATTCATAGAAGTGGAAAATTATAATTTAATGTTAAACTAGAAGAACAAGAAGAAAAGTTTTAATTTAGAAAAAATGTTTTCTTATATAGAAAATTAATTTTTTATAAAAATAAATTATTAAATTGATTCTATTGTTAGTAATATAAATTAACAAAATTTAGTGATAAATATATATAAAAATTTAATCATTGAAAATTCTTGAATAAAAAATATAGTTTTCAATAAAAAAAATATTTTTCTCTATTCATTAAGAATTCAATCTTTTTTGAAAATTCACAATATATTAATATATTATTATTTGGAAATAGAGAATTTAGAGAATTTATTTCATTTTGGAAAATAATTATTCAAAATTTCTAAGAAAGTAATTATATTTTTTACTCAATAATTTTTGTAGGAAAAATATATTTCTAAAGAAATATTAACATTACTAAAAATTGAGTAATTACATACCTATATATTTATATTATTTTTTAAAAAATGATTTATACATTGGAAAATGTGGTTACTACTATTAATTATTACAATTTAATGGTTCTGTTATTATAATGTACTTTTCTAATGATTCGTTTAGACTTATGGTAGCCTGTATCATAGGCCATTGATGAAATTAAATTTATTTATAGATAATTATATCATAAAATTAGAGTCTTTTGCAATAAGGATTGAAAAAGGATATGATAAACGAGTGGGGGTTATTGGATGAATAAATATGTAGTTTTTCACCATGAAATTTAATTGATGGTTGTGTAAAGAAGGGGTGTATGTGTATCATTTTATTAGTGAATGGTTGAAATTTTTTTGAAATTACATTAACTTATTATATTATTTATTTACACTATTCACGAAAAAATAACTCAATGCTTAAAAAATATGGATCATTATACATTATATGGATGAAAACACTAAACCAACTCAGTATGAGGATAATATTGAGTGGTTTGAGGGTTTTTACTCTAACTTTTCACTTTACTTGTGTGTACTTTTTCCCAAGAGAAATTTTACATCCATATATGTTAATTAATTATAATTTTATTTATTAATATAATCATACCACTGAACATGTGTTTTAAAATCCTAGATATGATATTAATTTTATTTATATTTCTTACTATGATTAATAATTGTGCTTTTTAAAATAAATGTGCTTAACGATTAAAATCCATTTTTAGGTAACAGTTTTTTAGAAAGAAATTTATGTTCTACATAAAATTATGAAAAAATAATTTAAATGAAATATATGTATTATTTATAAATAAAATTTGGGTTTCATGAAATTAAATTTAACCCCTAACTAAATTTCACTATATTATTAATTAATTGAACCATATGACATAAAAAAGTTTGGTTTTTAAATTAACAATTTACATTTATTTTAATGGAATTCTTAATGAGTTATATAAATTAAAATAATGTTATATTATGCATAAAAATATTCCTCAATTACATATTTTATCACATAAATTGTTTTTTATGAGATTCATGTGTATTCTAATATTTTGATAAGTTGTTGAAAATGACTGTTTTGGTAAAAACCATATTTTCAACAGAAAATAAATATTTTAAGACAATGATCAAAATTTAATACCATGTAAAATTTGATATTATAAACTCAAAAAGAATTTTAATTTACTAATTTTATTTATTAACGTTATAAATTTTTTTTTTGAAACATAAGAAATATAAAGTTCAATAATGTTTATTTAAAAAGTACATTATAAACAATAATTAACTATAATATAATTCCACCCAAAATTTTAATTTTTATGAATCAAAATACCAGAACAGTTCTGATCATGAATTTGTTAAACCAAATACATGAACCAGAAAATTTATTAAATATTAAAGGCATAAGTACCTAGATACCATGGTGAGAATGTGTCCTTGACTTATTTTTCATGAATGTATCCTCAGCTTCTTTTTCGTGAATGTGATGAATGATAACAAACTCAGCATTAAATAAAGGTATATAAATATATATATTGAATTCATGAGATGTTACATTCTCTCCCACTTAAATAAATTGGTCCTTAAGAATTTATTTAGAAAAAAATAATTAATGTGGATTCAAATATATATATATATATATATATATCTTAATATAAAATTTCAAATGGAACGTTTTCATGAGTATCTTATGTAATGATAGAAGGAAATTATTCCTATTTTTTCATTTAATCTGAATGTTTTAATTTCTCAAAGAATTTATGTGGTTAATATCCTCATTTTATACACAAAATATATTCTATTTTTATATTAAGACATATACTTAGTGTATGTATTCACAAAATCTTTGACATGAAATAAATATTATATGTTCTTCTTCATCATATTCATCAATAGAATTTTAACATGACTATATCCTCATCATCTTTATTATGATAAAAATTAAACTATTTTCTAAATCGTAATCATAATAATAATTATTTTGTAAGTAATATAAATACTTCAAATCCTCCTAGTTTATTACATTTTGGGCCAATCACTGTGTTGTCTATTGTGTACATTGTTAGCTTGGTTCCTCCGTTTTCTAAATATTAGTTTAAAATAATGTTTTTGGAATAAAATAATTAAATATATAATTTTTTATGGGAAAACATAGATCCTAGAAGAAATAACTCATAAATCATGATCATACCCAAACTTATGAATTTTTTATTCAATCTTGGAATCTACTATGATTTTACTTTTAGGCAATTTGATTAGATAAACTTACATTAAAAAAATAAGGTCAAATCCATTAAAATGGTTTTTAATTTAAATGTTAAATAACCCATTCATAACCCCTAGTTGTGTCTATACAAGTTTGTATTTTGGTCTCATTCACCATGCACAAGAATGATAAATGAGATATTCTTGAACCTCTCATTTTGGTTTTTTCACCCTGAAATGTATGTATACCTAAAATGAATCCATATTCCTATATCCAGACATAGATTTAATTGATATAAATACCACATAATCATTTCTTTAACAAAATTTTGGGGTGTTCTTATATACATAGACTTATTCCTATAGGTTTCCCTATAATTATCTTATCATAATACATAAATTACATAAATTATTTAATACTAAAAACCAAATGGTTCATCAATAAAATTGATTCAAAGATCATCCTTTACACATAAACTTTTATTTTCATTCAAAAATATTAATTCATCCTAAACCAAAAACATTATATCCTCTAATGTTACATAAATAATAATCTAATATAAAATATAGAACACCAATACCAATTCTCCCAAATCTAATTCTGAATACATATAACATAAAATTTATTATTTGATACACATCTATTGTTATGATATATTTCTCTCATTTAGAAACCACATACTATTTTGTATACTGTTTTATAGTGTTTTTAAAAAGAATAAATTAATAAATATATTATTTTCTAAAAAAAGGAATTTTTTCACATTATAATAAGATAATAAATCAAAAATTATAATTAAAAATCTCTCATAAATTATCCACATAATGAATTATTCTATGCTTAGTGTACCTAATAAATTTCTCCATAAACTAGTGAATGGAAAACACAAGAAGGGGATATCTAAAACACTCAGTATGGATAAGCATGATAATAAATCATTACATGAGATATGTGAGGCATAACATGATAAGATGATAATAATGATAATGGTAATGATACAATATAATATAGAGTTGACATAATAAAGGTATATATTAAATTGTAACCATAACATAAGAGGATGTATTCATCAGAATATTTAAACAACATAGTCATTCTATAATAATCATAAGAAAATAATTACTCTAATTTAAATATTTATCATATTCTAATGATTACTTTGGATGCCTTTAAAACGATTAGGTTCACATCTTGATTCAATACATAGTTTCTCACAATACATTGACATTACCCAATTAATTATAATTCTATACGGTATCACACATTATAACTAAAAATCAATATTTGAGGACCAAATTATTTCAATCCCAATATCATAATAAAAAAAGGAAATAAAACGTGTTTAATATCCTTTTCTATTGGCTTTCTTGGGAAGGATTCATGATTTCATCAATAAACATGATATGATAAACCCAGGGAATGTAAATGGGTATAAAATAATTTAAAAATATTTCTAGGAATATACCACTAAAACAATATTCCTATAAACATGTAATTTATAATTAATAGAATACAAATATATGGTTTAAACAATAATTAATATAATCAATTGATTTATTGGAAATCTAGGTGAATACCCTTTATTGAATTAGTGTAATATATGGAATTAATAAATGAAGTCAATTCGAAATAAATATTTCTTATACTAGTGGATGAATATGAATAGAAATTAATTGATGGATCATATGATAGATGTAAAATATAATTTAATATTGTATTTATATAAAGAAGTTGGATGTTATCATTTTAAGAATACCCTAGATTAATCATTTCACATAGATAAAGAACACTCTTATATATATTTCGAAAATTTATTTTATTATAATAACTCTCCATGTACTTTAAAAACATTTTAAATGGAATATATTAAGAGACCATGAGAATACATATTTTTCTTCTAAAAAAGGAATGAATTTAGATGACGTCTCTTAGAAATCAAAAATTGTGACAATAAGATATGTTCACATATAAATTGGTAAATGTGGTTAATTTTGTTCAAAAAAATCCCATATATATTCTGTTAAAATATTTCCATTTAATTTTCTTACAAAAAAATTAGTTTATCTAATTGTGAAATTTTAAGTTAATTTAGATTGAGTAAATTTTGGAACATTTTCAAAACATACAATAGATAAAAACATAATTGAAATCTATTCATGAAGAATATGTATAAAGTACAATTAAACCATTTAAAGAAACCCAAATTTTAAAAATTATAATAAATAAATTAACTTATAATCACCTCTGAAATTTATAAATATGACTTTAATGAATATAAAAAATACTTTTGATATATAAAACATGGATATTCAACAACAACATCCATTATAAGGTATAATTTTTACCCTTATAAGTGTAATTATTTTATTTGAGGAAGTGTTTCATTAAATGGGAGTATATCAATGTAGAGAATTAATAAATCCACTTAATTATGAAATTGACAATAAGAAATTATAATGGTATAATAAAGAGAATTTGGATATCAAATCCAGAAGTGATTTCTTACTCATGTAGAAAATGACTCTTCTCCATAAAACAACTATGATTGTAGTAACATTCTAATAAAAAACAATGAATGTGTAACAGAATGAAAATGAATTTATACATATAAAAATAAAATATTTTTTATGATAAAATATCACTTGGATAGTATAGACATTGTAAATAATAAAATCGGTTCATTAAGAAATATTTTTATTTAGAATGGGAGATTGAGACAAAAAACCATTACCCTATTTCCCTACATAGTTGATTCCACTTCATATTCCTATGAAAAACCATTATGTTCATAAAATTATATTCTTAGAAACTTATTCATCACTATAACCATTTAATATAATTCATTTATAACTATTTAATAAAATATAAGGTTATATTATATCTTAGTTTTAACATCAAGAGTTAACACTTTTAATTGTCATGCTTATTCTTTGTAATGTTAATCTAGATCCTTGATCATTGATACCAATTTCATTATAATAATATCAATAATTTTTCATATATATATATATCACAATTACTTATAGTGTTCCACTTACATTCCATGTGTTTTTTAATTATGACTCTTGAAGATGAAGCTAGAGACAAACATGTTTCATCTATTTTAGATAAATGGTAATGATATAGTATCAACTTGTATAGATATTAATATTATATTGATACAAAATTTAAATAAAATTTAATAACTTATTATTACATTTTTTTAGTTATATAAAATACTTGATAATCATCATCTAAATAAACATTAAAACACCACTCAAGTAGGTGGTGAAACAATAAAAAAAAGCGTGTTTTAACAACTGATTTTGTTAGAAAGTGATATTACTTCTAATTTAAAGAACATTTAAAGAAAATTATATTTTTAATATATATCATATATTTCGATAAAATATATTTGTTATAACATTAATTTTTGGTGGTGATGACTTTTGAAATTCACCTTTTGTTGAGGTGGTTACCTTCTTGTATGAACAATTAATGAATCCATTTCTCAATGAATAGAAAATGTTATGGTATATAAAATTTAAAAATTTAAGAATTATAATAATGTTATAGAAATAAATTATTTTAAAAATTAAATGTTTATATTCATCCATATTAGGTCGTTATTTGAAATAAGATATGTTGTTCATGGAGGAGGCATTACACATATACACATAATTAATAATTTAATTCATTTCCTAAGAAATGAAATGAAGGTAAAGGTAAAATATGACCATTTAAGAATTAAAAAAACTAAATTTTCCATCAAACCCATCCTTGGTACCAACCATAATATGTAGTGATGGATGACGAACTGCATCATGGCATGAAGGTGGTAGTCCGCACATACAGACGATCAATGTGTTTTTTTTGGAGGATGATACAAAAATAATAAATAATTATAAGAAAATTAATATAATGATATTTAAGAATATATATGAAATTGAATTAATTATATTTAAAAAATATATATGATTTTGAAGTGGAAAAGATATACATACTAAGAAGAGAGTAATAATATTGTTATGATCTTTGAATTTCCTCAGAAATATCCATTAAAATGATGTTCTCAAGAAAGAAACCATTTAACAGAAGATATAGTTCATGGGATGAGTCCATAATATGAAAAAAAAATAGATTTTCACTAATAAATTTGATCGTATTGTTTTTTAAATAAGTGTCATGATTCATTCCAATTATAAGTTAATGAAATAGTGGTTTTATAATTACATTAAAATTTTAAATTATTTTATTACATTTTTCAAAGTTATATCCCCTAATAAATTAAAATTATGGATTATGATATAGATGAAACCATTACCATCATGTCACATCAGAGACATCACTGAGTGAATTAGGGTTCAATACATTTACATTTCATGTTACCCTTTTATATTATTTTCCATATAAATATTTATTTTCACCAATTTTAATTATATAAAATTTTCTTTATTAATATTTGTTTTTCCAGTTAATTTTTATTTTATAATCCTAGATATAATATTATTTTTTTAAATGCAAATTTAAATTTTTATTAATTTTTATTTAGAAAATAAAACTACTTATCACATAAAAACATTTTTATATATAACTATATTTATAATAATTGAATTTATGTGTGTGTTAAAATTTTTAATATAAAAAAAATTGTATGATCAAATTTAAATATAGTTAATAAAATGAAATTTTTTTGAATGTTATTTTAATCTATAATTTCAACAATATATTAATTAATTGGAAGAAGAGGTATAAATCAATTTTATTTATTAATTATACCTTTTACTTTAGTTCTAAAAATGTTTACCATAGGTTCAATAAGTTCAAATAATGTTTTAAATTACATAAGTTTACTCCTTGGTTTCTTATTTGTTAACATAAATGGTTTTATAAACTTTTATGTTATTATTATTTATTTAAGAAATCACAAAAATTATAATTTTTATAAAAAGGATATTTTTCGACTATTTTGGGTCTTGAAAATTTTTCATGATTGAAGAGTAGACTTTAATGAGTTTGGTAAAGGAAACAATGAACTTGAATCCATTATTTTTGTTGAAAAAATGTTTAAATGATGGGATTCTATAGGGGAATGATTGATCCCATGGTTTGAAAATGATTCTTAGACCACCATTCTATAAGGAGTTTACCCACACAACGAGGCATAATATTAATCATGTTGTTCATGGAATTAGATGGAACCACTAGCACAAGAAAAAAACCAAATGGTTTGAGGGGCATGATGTTTACTTACACCCCCTTGAACTGACACCCCTGAGAAAGAAACCCTTAATGGGATGAGTCTGTATCTCCATCTCGTTAAACAAAACTCATGTCTTTTTAAATGGTGGACTGTGATTACATGCCCAGACGAATGAATTCATTTGCAGACCCAGGCTTCCACCATGGGTTTCTATAAAATAATCCCCTTGCCCCCCCAAAGATGACTGACCATGCCAGAATCTGATCCTAAAAATATTCATTTAAATACCCTAATGTTCCATTAATAATGAATATGGGAGGGATGAAAGGAGGAGATCCTGTATAATAGGCCAAACATGGAGCCATCAAATCTCCAGTAGGTAAAACTAACAGATAAGATTATGAATAGAATATTGATCATTTGGTAGTCAAAAAACCTAAAATCCCTTAGTGGACAACTTTCTGTGAAGAAAATATTATTCCCCCTTTGAAGACTAACACCCTATATAGAAAAACACTATACATGAGGAATATTTCCCCCCATAGAAAAATTATATGTTGGAGGAAATTGACCAAAGTAAAAAAAACAACAAAGGAAGAACATATACCCTCATGAAAACATGATATAAAAGGAGAACCTAGGTCCTTATAGAGCATTGCTATGAGGATAGTATCCTTTCCAGCATAGCAATAGGATAAGTTGATGGAATGACATCCCTCATAAGAATATTCCCTGAGGAAGGGGGAATTTTAGGGGGTGCGACACACCACATCCCATTACCCCCTTGTGTCATATCATCAGGAACCAATTTTTCCTCTTCGCAAAATAGTATATCATTATTATTCCAAGGCTTATTCAAAATCCACCTAACATGTAAGATTAGATCATCAGGCCCAAAATCATGTACTCTCTAGTCAACGTTCACATGGTAAATGGATCCTTGATGGTATCCCCCATTACAAGGTGGGACCATAGAATATATTTAGGATTATATACTCATGGTAACAAGTGAACAAACCTCAGAGGGTCCCGTGTCATCAGATGTTCTCAAGTGAACCACCATATTATAGGGATTGAGGGGAACCATGGGCCTTTTTCTTCATTAATAGATAGTGGTGGAAACTCCTCTTATCTCATGGAACGAGTAGGGCATCCCCCTGATTAATCACATAGTCTTTCTTATAAGAGGAATCATGTTTTATCCTATTTACCTCCATGGAATTATAAAACCAAGTGAGGATATGATAGTTTCTATAAAAATTCTCTCTCCCACTAGACCCAGAACTTGACCAATAGATCAGAACGTAGATCATTTAATATATATATCAACTTATTTCTCTAGATCATCAAACTGAAAATGACTCTAGCGAGCTTAGAGGTTATCAATTATCCTCACAACCTCCACATCATAATCATAAAATATGAATCCTCCTAAGTATAATCCCTAACCATATCCACTCAATTGGGCCTCTTATATGGTACATGATTCAAATCCATTCCCAATACCTTCAAAGGTCAAGATTCACAATGAATTTGAAAACCATGAATGTTTCATTTGTTTATGCCCTAACCATTACCAATCTACATGGGATTTGATTCCCATATAACTGGTATATGTCTGAAGCATCCCTAAGGTTCTAACCCAACACCAAAATTCACACTAATGTTCTATATGGAACATTCCTTATTGGGTTATATCATCGTGTGACAAAACACTACTTTTGGATCCCTCAAGCTGTCTTGTCATAAGTATAACAACAAACATTGACTAGGAACCTTCCACCTAGCTTTCCTTGCATCATGACATTAATCTACAATGATTGGTCCTCATAAAACTACATTAAAATTTTATTTTTCCATTTATGTAGCTTCAAACTGTGTGGGTTTTGATTCAACTCATGATAATATATAGGATGCTCATCTTATGGGTATGATCCCAACATCAAAATAACATCTATCTCACAAGATGATGAAAATCTCAAGAGTTCTCCATCATATGGATTAAAACCAACATCATTGTTATAAGGAAACAAATAATCTATGATCCTTGGATGAAAAAGGCTCCATTGATAGATAACCTCTAATACTTAGAAATCCATCCATATATAGAGAAAATCTGGTATATAAATATGATACCAAACCCCTCCATATTCATAATTTATCATTACCTCAGGGTGATCTATATTATACATACATGGGAATGAACCAAGGATCCATGATTATATCTTAAATCAATAAGAGATTTCAGAAATAGGAAATAGATCCCCCCTAAATGGTGTGATGAGCCTAACATCCAATCCTCTAAACCAATGTGAGTTATTAGGTGTCATTGTAAACATTCCCCAAATGAATTCCTACATGTGAAAAGTAGGTCCATGAGTCATCATGGATATGAGAGCTGATGGGAATTTTCATATCCATGAACAAAACATGCTAGACACTATTTTAAAATAATGTACCCAACTTGAATGGTTGCACATAATTTTACCCTATAAAATCAAACTTTAGCCGCTCAAGAAATTATTATTCATTGAAATGAAAATGGTGAACCTATTGTGATACCTTAACCAAGGTGGTTGTGGTACCCCACATTATCCCCTTCCACATCCAAAATGGAAGCGTTAAAAACAATACAATCATTTACAAAATTAGTCATTATATTAAACATTGATGAAGACTTATTGTTTTTTATTTTTCTTGTATATTTAATGAAATATTTCCAATAAATCTCCTCAATCCAATGTAATCTCACTAGTTTTTGTGAAAAAACACATGAACCACTTCACATGCTAGGTCATTGACCAAAAATATGATTTTTTCACCCACCCTTTATATTCAATGTTTTATTTCAAATGAATTGGGTAGGGAGTAACACAAGAATGGTACTCTCCAAACCATGGGGTGACATGATAGACCCTATAATCCATGAATCCTCACCAACCATCACCCAAATGGTAGATGATGGTCCATAAAACAATTCCCAAAATATTCATATTAAACTGATTGAGGATCCTTCCCCATATCATGATAATGAGTTCATCAATTACATTATGAAGGATGATGATGTGTTCTCCAAAAATATCATACAGGAAGCACAGGAGTCCCATTAATGTGACCCCTAAAAGAAATAATAACATTCAATGACATGGGGATAAGTATCCTTTTAATGAAATGAATACTACCCCATGGATTCCAGTTGAATTCATGCAGACATGGGTCCATAGGATAGCACAAAGCGGGAGAAGATTATAAAATATGGAACATGACACCATCCTTGTTCCTGCTAATGAATCCTCCTATGTAAATATGGGGAAATCCTATTGGAATATTTAAATTATTTATCACCAATATGAATCCTATCATAAAAATATGATATGAAATGAGAATATGTAATTTAATTCTTCTAAATATCAATCCCACCATAAAAATAGGATTTAAAACTATTGGAAGACACATATCAGTTCTAATTCACATGAATCTAATCAGTAAAATACAACGGAAAACTATGAGGAGACACAAATTATGGATCATTCACATAAATCCCACAATGAAATTACTGTGAAAACAATAGAAAGACGTATATCCTTGATAATGAACATCAATCCCTCCAGTTAAATTTGGTGAGAACCATCAATTTTGTAGTGGATGATTTATACAGTTGCATATCATACATGTCATACAATTATAGAGGAAATTGGATAAAGCGGTAGAAATATCCTTGTTCTGAATTAGGGGAAGAATCATACCTCTTCTGCTATACAACATGACTTTTAGTACTTGCTGGTAGAAAATAGAGGACTATAGAAGGCACATATTCATGCTCCAACATAGTAATGGGAATATATTATTGTTAACTCCAAGGACATCTCTTAAAATATATTAGCAATAATAGAAGTTCAAATTTAAACACATTACCCCATCCTACATACATTAAAATTTATAATCATTCATGAAAGACTATATAAGAGTTTGTACCACAACCCCACCTCCTTATGTGGGGTGACTCATCCACAAAATGAGGTGGTCCCTTCAGACTAGGCATGCCTCACTACTCCCTTCTAAGAGGGTATGAATTAATATTCCATGATTTGATGGACAATAATATTGGTCAAAACTACTTTTTCCAATGGAGGAGAACCATGTAACTTATTTGGATGTTATAGGGAATTAATATACCCCTTATCTAATTTCCAAATATTCCTAGAATATCGAAGAAGAACCACAAGAGACACTTGAATAAGAACCCACATATGAAGGTCTTCACTTACTAAAAGCTACCCCATTCTCCCAGATAATATCACAAAAATATAAATTCTTCCAATGGAAATTGTGAAAGGAAGAGAATACTCATAACTATTACCCTCAAGAATCTGAGGTTTTTGAGTCCATTATACCCCAATCAATTTTGGCCCATGATATTTATAGAATGTCATAAGTTTACAAGAGTGGTTGTAGAAGTTAATAAGCCCCTACTTCAAACAATTTTTCTATAGTAGATCTTATATTCATCCCTAGAGTGTCTAATATGATGTCTTCCTTGGTGAATAAAAGTTGATCATTGAAGAGATATTATCTCTTAATGAGCATCATGACATCCCTCCTCATGTCCAAAATCTCAAATTGCAAGAAGGTGCTCCTGAAGACATCATCCATCCTGATGGTCCTCCCTATATTATACACTATATAAATTATCTCTCTAGTCAGAAATTGATCCCTAATAGTATTCATTTCCATGACAGTACCCACTTTCACAGTCCACCCCTATATAACATATCATGTTGACAAGATGGTCCTACGCTTGTAGAGTAAATTGCAAGGAAGGAATTATATTCTATGGTGATTGAAAAATAGAGGCATAAATGATAGTTACCATATAAATACAAATATAAATACTTTATCAGCCAAAAAAATGCACACAGAAACACTCATACATTGATCCACCTCCAGATCATTCCCATGCCAATGAGACCACAAGTTTCCATAATCCTTGTGAAAAAATAGTCACGAAGCACTCATGTTAGGATGACCAAAAGAGAAGTCTTTAGTGGAGGAAAAAAGAATATATTTCTTATGAGATGAAAATTTTAAATGGATGAAATAAAATTTAGGTTTCATCCCTAATACATATCCCATTTCGATATTCAGAAGGATTTATTTGAAGAATGAAAAAAAATACATTTTTATCTCTAGGAAAATATATGGCCCAAAAAAAGTAATCTTATTACCATACAACAAGTATGAAGTCCTGGTCAAAACATGAGATAAGTTCTTAACTAAATATAATTACAATCCATTCTATCTATATAGTTACTAGGATTATAGAATCAACAAAAATATCATTAATCCAAATGCCTAAATGCATCACATGAGTTTTTTCTTCTAATTATCAACGACCCACCAAATGTTCACATCTGACGATGGGGGGTATATGTGTCTTTTAATTCCACCCCATGAACCATTCAATAGAACACACTAGAAATGAAATATTTTAATTCCATCATTTCTATGATACCATTATGAAAACCCATTACTGAGGAAATATGGTACACTCTATATGAATCAACATTGAATAAGTCTCCAAAGTGTTATGATTGATGAGGGAAATCCATTAAAAAAATCATGAACCAAGAATCCATGAACATTCATAAAGATTATATAATCATGGAATAAAATCTCTAAGAACTACTAATTTTAAAAGATGAAAGATGTTAATGTGAATACAGAACATTGTATGCATCTCATGCTTGAACAAAGATATGTGAGATGAAGAGAGAAATGAAAGTTGAAATAGTCACCCCAGTACAAAATTTGCCCCAGTCTAAAGGTTTTGGGTGTATTTTTAACACAAAATGCCCCCATAGATGAAAATATCATCTCATGGTATAAGAATGAGAGAATTGGAGAAACACCATCCTTCAAGGTAGGATCAATTTTACATTAACAACCCCTCAATGTAAATATTCTTTTTCCCGTTTAAGGAGGTCTAAAGGTGGTACGGCCTCCCAATACATCATGTCTCACAATCAATTTCCACTAGGAGGGAGGTGTATAACCATGATACATAGAGGACCCCTCTGAGTAACCATTAACCAATAATCACAAAGAGTATTCCCAAAGGAAAAGGAGAGGTCATGTAAAGGGTGCATACAACCATACTATCATTTGAAATAATATAAGATTCCAAAAAATCATTATGATTTAGTAAAATTCATGGATGTGAACCCTTTAGAAGAAATCAGAAATTATTCACAAAATGAGGACAATGTAATGGATGAATCCATCCATAACATTGTCCCTATTGAGATAAATGAAGAAGGTTACCATGCTCAGAACAAGATAATCACAAAAAATTAGGCTAATCTGTTGATCAATCCCATAGAGCCTACTTAGAAAACCTCTAATATTAATAAAGGAATGTACACACATAATATTTATCCTCCTTTCTATGAGGATAAGTTTTTTATGCATGATGAAAGACTCACTTAGAAAAAGGAAAAAATGAAAGATTATAGGAAGATCAATGATGAGTGACTCTGATGTAGATTTCCTATTGAAAATTCTCCAAGGGAAGAACCTAAACATAGAGTTCTAGTAGATGTTCCTCAACTACATGGATTCACCCAAAAAATTTATGTATTTCTATCACATCTTTAAAATTCAGCTCAGGGACCATCATTTTACCTGGACCCAATCAATGAGGGATATCAAGATTTCCCTGCATTAAGAAGACAAACAGAATATTATTAAGAAAGCTTAAAAATATATCCCCTATCAGATATTAGTCTCAAATAATGGTAGAAACGGACCACGATATCTTTAAGAAATCTACACCTTAACAATAACTTCTTCACTCAAACAATCATTAAGGGATTATAGACACCATGGAGTCATTGAAAGATCTATTGGAAGCCATGGAGGAGTGACCTGCACCTGTGAAATCGAAAAAGAATCAATACCCAATTGGGTTAGTGTCCCACCACCACCTCCAAACATCAGGAGTCATATGTTCCCAATATTCAGTGGCCCTAATGACTTGAAACAACATCTCATTCACTATGAGTCCTAACGTGATTCCACAATGGGAACTCCCAAGAAACAAGAATAAGTGAAAATAAAATTCTTTGTTCGTACCGTTTAGGAGCCATCCTTCATATGGTATACTACGTTCCCATCTCTATCTATCATAGGATAATAAGAACTCAATAATAATTTCATATTTTAGTTCATCTCAACACTTCAAAAGACAAAACTTATTGTTTAGTAAAATTCAATCAATATAGACAATGAGATATTCCCTTAATTTATTTCAATATGGAAATGTGTAACCTACTCCATAAACCCACCACTTCCCAAGAAGACATACTCACTCTCTATATTTTGAGACTTTTTGATGATATTTGAATTCCACTCATCATAGAGTAATATATATGTGTATTTTATTATTTATCATACATTTCCCAAATAATTGAATATTCTATATAATGTACCGTGAATAAGTCTTAGATAACTCAACTAATCATGGGGAAAAGGGTAAGAGAGGCAGAGGTAGATTCTATAATACATTAGGCATCCACCACAACTAATCCAACTCCAAAACCTAAACAATATCGTGAATCAACCCTTGGGAATAAGAAACCCCAACATTGATTTGATGATTAGAGGGGACCCAGGAGAAATCCATCTGAATCAAAAAGAATCCTAGTGTACTCATTCCCAGATGATCAAATTTGTGACTCTTTTATTGCCACTATGGAAATTTATTTACTCCACCTACCAAAACCTAAATGTCTAGACTATGTAGGTATTTGTGACCCTATGATTATTTATTCTTCTAGAGAACATTAGAGAATCCCATTTAAGAATGAGTTTTCTTTAAAGGCATCTTGCATAAAATGGTAGATTTTGGATATGTAATGTTTTGAAAGGAATTTTTTGGGTAGAGTATGATTCCAATACTTTATCTAAGGAAATATGTGACTGGAATGATGTTTTTATATGAATAGAAAAAGGATTTTATATTGGATGATTCATGAGTCAATCAACCGATCTCATGGTATTATCCTGAAATAGTATAAATGACCAATTATTCTTCCAATCTTTTTCCACTACAACATAGACAATATCACTGGAAAAAACCACCATAATATATCCTTTTAAAAAGTAGCATAACCAAAATGGTGGGATATAAGGGTGATAAGCCTACATAATTTCAAAATAAGGTATTTACTCTCTGAGTCATTATTCCGTTGGATTTGAAAAAATATTCACATCCCCACCAAACAACACCACCTGAAACAGTTATATAGTCAAATTTCACATTAGATGAGGAGTTGATTTTTTATTTTATTAATTTCATTTAATTAAAGGATTCTGTATCTATTGATGAGTATGACTATAAACCCGAGTTCATAACATCAATTTTGGGAACTATAGGAAGAGGCCCTAAGAGTTGAGAATGCTGGGGAATGTTCCATCACGGTAAGAAAAAAAATTATATCCATTCTCTCACCCAGAATGTCAATGATGTAGAGAAATATGGGAAATCCCTTTAGAGAGTCGAAAAATTTAAATAAAATCCCTCATACATATAACAAAATCCATCCTAATCCAATCGCTCTTGAATTTCTATCAGAGGGAATATAAACATTAGATCACCCTCGAAGGGAAAGCAGACCTTCTTGGCTCATCCCACTAAGGCTAGGAGCGCATCTAACACCTGCTTCATGGGATGAGCCATTTACATAAATTTATAAATCCCTTAAACTTCATGTTAGTGATAATCACCACCTAGTGAGTCACAATTATTTAGATCAAAAGTATTACATCAATAAATAGTTATCTTTTCTCCCAACCAAGATATCAATCCTAGATGACTTGAGTTTGGAAAAATTACTTAGTAAAGAACTCATAGAGTATATGGTACTCCATCATAAGTTTTAATATGAGGTAGCCTCTCCTGAGGTCTATCATAGATAGGCCGATTCTTTAGAATTATACAATTTTATCTCCTTTACATATTAAGACGAGGACACATTCATATTGGGACACATCATACGATTCTTTTTTCTAGTAGGATAAATGGTATCGATGTCTGAATTTTTTGGATTGATAGTGGTTATAGAGTTAACCACAATCCAGTACGAACACTTCTCTAGAATGAACAAAATAAGGATAAAATAATTCCTTCCTCTATGACACTGCATGGATATAAAAAAAGTGGTTATAATATTCTTGATTAAATAAATCTCATGGAAATATTTGGAAAATTCATAACCAACTAAAATATTTTGGTTTATTGATATAACATGACCTTTAACATTATTCTAGGAAGGACCATGACACATCAACATGCAATCTACACGTTGTATCATCAATGAAATAAGTACAACACTAAAAGACATATCGAAATGTAAAAATCTGTTAAGGCCCCATTCAAAAGTTGTTATTCACACTATATCAGCACAAGAATATATTATATGAAAGGGAAACAACCTCTGATTAATGGTTTTTCTTGGGTAACCATCCGAACAGTTAGGAAATGATATCATAAAACCCCTTCAAATAGCTCAGTGAAGAGTATTCATATATATATTCAATCAAGTTTACTATATTATCCAGATTACTGGTTCATATTATATAATAATTATAGAGTCATTCATGACCACTAATTCCATTAGAGTTGAAAAGTTTTCAGACAACCCAGATAGTGGAAAAATCTTGTAGGGAGACACCCTCATTCCCTTCTAAGAGATCTAGGAAATTCCAACCATATTAGTTTTTGTAGAAGTTGTTGTCTCATTACCGAAATAGAATTAAGACACTCCTTCACCAAATCTCACTCCATTATATCTAGAGTTGCAAAGATATCTCATATTATTATCTGGTTCATGGAAATTTTCTACATCTATTGAATGAAAAGATATCATCTCCTACACTAACTCTTAATAATATTTCCCACTACATTATACTCCTATGGAACACGAGTAAAATGGTGAATATGAGGAAGAAAAAGAGGAGGAGGACAATAAGGTCACCCCTTGGGCATTTAAGGAGGGCTTCACTAGCACCAATAATGATCTCTGATAAATAAACCTGGGTATAATTAAAGATCCATGACCCACATTGATTATTACATTCTTGTATTCTGATTAATAGTATGTATATACCTATTTTCTAAAAAATCATTGAGATGTGTTCACCAAGAACTACACAAAAATTTTGGGACTCTTCTTAAGGTGGCCATTCACCATCTGGGACATCCAGTGGACCACCAGGTCTATAAACAAGAAAAAATAAGGTCACATACAACACATGCTACCAAAATCAAGGCATAATTTGAACTGATCATCAAATACAACATTATATTTGAGTACCAATCCACCAAATATATGGAAAATATCATCACCCTCAATATGATGAATAATAAAATCAAAGACTATATTGATTTCAGGTATCTCAACTCACACTACTCGAAGGGTTATTTTATAGTTTTGATCACAGAATAGGTGATTGATGAAAAAGAAGGATACCATGCTCTCACTTTCCTATATGGATATTTGAGATATAATTAAATACGAATAACCCATTAAAATTAATAATCCACTTCCTTTTGGGAAACCCATGGTATATTTATATATCTGGTAATTCCCTTTGGATTGAATAATGTTGTAAGATCCCAGTTTTTGGAAAGGAATGTTTTTCGTTATGCTTTGGTTAAATCCCTTGTTCTGGGCTTCAAGGGAAGTATTTTGATGGTGTGAGAGGCCTTGAGGGTGTTCCGGGGGCTCGAGGCATGAATGAAAGGAAATATTCGCAAGAAATTCCAGGGCACATGGCCTGTGCACAACTAGGGAAAACCGTGCAGCCCTCCCAGGAAAAACAGTGTGACCCTTCTCCTCCGAGCAGTAGCATGCACACGATTTTTTCATGGTTTTTCAAAACATGTGGCTAAACCATGCGGCCACCTAATGTTGGGAAAAATTACATGTTTTCCACTCTTGGATTTTAAACCCCAACTCAGGATTTCCTCTCCATTCCTCCATCTTCTCCCTTGGAACAAACCAAATCACCTAAGAGCTCTAGGTGATCGATCTACCTCGTTTCTAAGGTGTTTTTGGTGTCGTTGGTTGCAGATCGAAGCTCCGGGTAAGGTTAATCCCATCCTTTATTTTTTCCCTTTTGGTTTGGGGTTTGTATCTTCTCTCCCTCTAGTTACGAAGTTATAAAACACTATCTTTTGGGTGAGTTTTAGGATGAAGCTCCAAAGGTAGCTCAGATCAAGGCCTAAGGACTCGATTGAGAGTGCGTCCAACCTTGATTTCAAGGTAGGTGGTCTATAAGTGATATCCTATAGTTATTTTGGTATTTTTTCATGTTCAGTTATGTTATTGTTTCGCCTTGGTTTTTTTTGAATAACCTTGGAATGCTAGGTAATAATGATGTCTAAAATGGAAAATGGGAACCCGCACGATCCCCGTGGGATGTGTCGGAATTGACTTGACCTAATCTAGGTCCATCCATGGGATCTACCAATTATTCCCCGACATAGGGATTGATATTAAACATGTTACCTTGTTGTGATGAATTGTAGAGCCATGATAAACATTTTGGAATGAATGTTTGATTCATGGGATGATGAACGAGTTAAATGGGTTAATGTGTAAACTGATTTATGACCATAAAGGGATAGGTTAAGGGTTTAATGATAAATGATTAGTGAGATAGGAATAACACATGGGAATTGGATGAATGGTTAAATGATGTGAAATGGTAATGTGATAATGGGTTAAGGCATAATGTGAATCCCTAAGTGGGTTGTTGTGAATAGTGTATCCCAAGGGCAATGGTTTGGATGGATAATGGTTACTTATATATAAGAGAATGTGCAAATGTCTTGGTAGAGTGGGGTATGTCTTTAGGATCTACGCCCATGGGTTGAGCTAAGACTGAGGTTCTAAACTCCACCCTAAATGAACATGTTAGGAAAGGGGATAGAGGTTCTATTCTCCTAACAGTTGCATCAACCTGGACTGAGGTTTCGAGGTGAGGTTATGGTTGCTATGAGGGTGTTAGTCCTAGTGAGATAGGATAATGATGTGTTTACCTGCTTGCATGTGATTGATGGCCTTAGACCCATGTAACATAATGTATGTGATTAACCCATGGAAATCTGATGAAATGGTAAGTGATGACAAATGGTGTGAAAAAATTGTAATAAAAGTGGAAATGAATTGACTCTGAACTTGTTAATGGAACCTTTATTAATTACTTTTCAATTATCAGTCATGTTTCTTTTTCATGCACTACCTGTTCATACTGGATATTTTGCAGACACCATTGGTGGTGGCCTACTAAGTTGTACTACCACCATACTTGGGCCGTCATTGGGTACCCCAGCAAACTTCATGTTTTCAAGTCAGGAGAAGGAAAAAGGTACTTTATAGATAGTGAGTGTACATGGGTAGTACTTGGTGGAGGATTCAGACTTGGATTCAGTACCATTTTAGGGATTTTGGTTGTTGTCCTTATTTTGGGTTTTTTTTCACTCTTGCACTTGTAGTATGACATGGAATATTTATTATTGGAAATGGTTGTTATACATGTTCCATGTTTATTGGTTATTGTTTCCGCTATTTGGTCTATTTATGTTGTTCTTACTCTGATAAAAATGGGGTATAGTCTCCCCACTTGACCCCACAGACCCCCGCCGCTAGGCAGCAACCTTTGGCGTACGGGGAGGTGTGCTTAAAGTCATGTAAACACCTGGCTCGGAACACCGGTTTAGTGGCTTACGGGTTGGGGACGTTACAAAGTGGTATCAGAGGAGGCCTTTCTCTCATTCTTAGAGGTCTTGTTATTTGGGATTGGTAGCCAAGGGTTAAGACGTGTCGGTCCTTGGTAATGAGCTCGTGCTTGGGAGTAGTTAACCCATGTACGAGGAAAAACCCAAGTCACCCAGGGTGGGAAATGCTGTTCTTGGTTGTGTGATGTTATAGTTGATGACATTTCACCATTTGGTGATGCACATGTAGTTTTTTGTGGCTGTTTTATGATCTTTGGCTCGTGTCCATAACAGCACTAGGATTTTCATTCATCCATCATTGCAGGAACCTAGGGAAATAGGTGACATGCATTGTGTTATGCACACGCACGGAATGGGTGTGTGAGGTAGGAAATTAGGGTGCATAATGAATTTCATGTAACAAAGAAATAATGAGAAGAATGAAATAATACAAGTAGGTTGTTGTATCTAGTAAAGATATTTTGATGAAGTCGTGAATGTTTTATGGTAGGAGTGCTAAATCTCATGTTTGGAAATGTAGAGAGATGCCACCACGACGTCGGTTACTAGTTGGGAAATGGGAGGATGTTGATGAGAACACTCCTCTGGTAGAAGAGCAAGAAAATGTGGTGATCAATGAAGGCAGAGAAGACCAGTTCTAGGAGAACATGGATCGCCTTTTGTAGATGATGGATCAGAACACATGGTGGTTTACACTGAGTATGTCTGAGCTGACCAGGGAGTTCCAGCTGCAACACCCTCCGACATTCGCTGGAGAGGGTGGGCCAGAGGTAGCAAAGTTCTGGTTAGAGTCTATCCAATCGATACTGGACCATCTGAGGACCCCTGTTGATAAGTGATTAAAGCTAGCTGTTTATATATTGCGGGGCCAGGCTAGGCATTGGTGGGACATTCAGGATCAAATCGAGCAGGTTGAGGGATTTTCATCGATGGTTTTCAGGAAACGTTTCTGTAGAATTTCTACCCAGAGACTTTGAGGTCGGAAGGGGTTGCAGAGTTTATGAGCCTGACTCAGGGATCGCTATCGGTGATGAAATATGCTAGTCCCTTCACTGATTTGAGATGCTTTGTCCCAGTGTTAGCAGGGGATGAGGCAGAATTAGAAAAGCGTTTCCAGGAAGGGATGAGTCATGAGATTAGGTCTCAGGTAAATATCTTCCACTTGAAGAGGTTCACAGAGGTAGTAGAGCATGCACCAATCTCATATGGAAACCTGAAGGGATCTTCCGGTAGTGGGCTTGTGGTGTTAGTAGGACAGACGAGCAGTGCAGCTACTGATCGTCGAAAGCAATGCCATGAGAGCTCACAGCATGGCGGAAGTGTGAAAAGTGGAAGGAAGAGAGGGTCAGCCTCTTAGAGTGGGAATCATGTGTTCTTCTATCAATGCTGTAGGCCAGGTCATACGCTTGGTTAGTTTTCTCGACCTCTAGTTGGGTGTCGTTCATGCGGAAGGATGGGGAATGTGCAGAGGTTCTTCAGGAACCCTCGGTAGGTGGGTGAGAATGATGGTGAAAAGCAGGTGACGGTACGGTAAGGGGACCAGTTTCCCTATATCAGGCATGCAGTTCGAGCTCCACGGGCCGTACTAGCAGGGGTTGTGGACGTGGGACTCGAGGGCGTGTTCGCTCACACTAACAGGGCAGTTTTTCATAGAATACTCAGGGTGGAACCCAAGGTAGAGGGGTAGGTCAGCTTCAGGCAGTTCAGTTTTCGACTGGTGATGGAGAGGGCGGACCATCAACTGTTCGAGGTATGATCCTTGTAGCTTCTACTTTTTCAAGTGTGTTTTTTGACACATGTGCCACTCACTCATTTATCTCTACTCAACTTGTGGTAGTGTTGGGTATACACGTGTAGAGTGTGTGTGGAGTTATGTCAATTTACACTCCGTTGGGGGTGTGGGTTGAGGATATCAAGCAGTGAAAGGGTTGTGCCTTGGAAGTTGGTGGGTATCATTTTCTGTGGGACTTGTTCGTTTTCATGATGTCAGGGTTTTACCTAATATTGGGAATGGATTATTTGGTGTTGTATTAGGCTCACATAAAATGTTATCGTCGCAGAGTATCATTTAGGTCACTTGAGGGTGACTCTTATGTCCATCGTGGCGAATGGGATATTCGAGCAGGTCGTGCATGACTGTTGGGCCAGCGGTTGAGTGGAATCACAGCTCGATTGGCTTGTCTCATGCATGGTGACAATGAAAGAGGGGAGCATTCTGTTTTCCCTCCGGTGGTGTATCGATTTCAGGACGTGTTTCATGATGATTTCTTGGGGTTACCCCCCGAGAGGGATGTTGAGTTCACGATCGAGTTGATGTTGGGATAGGAGCCAGTTTCTATTCCTCCATACCGTATGCCACTAGAAGAACTCCATGAACTGAAGGTTCTGCTTGAGGAGATGAAGCGTATGGGGTTTATCCATCCTAGTACATCTCCTTGGGGATCTCCCATGCTTTTTTCAAAGAAGGTCGATGGGTCGTTAAGGATGTGTGTTGACTATCTAATGTTGAATCAGATGAAAGTGAAAACATGGTACCCTCTTCCTAGAATTGATGAACTGTTTGATCAGTTTAGGGGTAAATTGGTGTTTTCTAAGATTGATCTGAGGTCGGGTTATCACCATTTGAGGGTGATGTCTTCTGACATACCGTGGACAACCATCTGGAGACAGTACGAGTTGTTTGAGTTTGTAGTAATGCCTTTCGGCTTCACCAATGCACCACTGGTGTTTATAGATTTGATGAACCGAATCTTTCATCCCAATCTAGATCATTTCGTTGTTGTCTTTGTTGAATATATCTAAGTGTAATAAAAAAATCATGACGATCATGCCCAAAATCTTAACATCGTCTTGGGTACGCTAAGATAGCACCGACTATACGCCAAGCTATCAAAGTGTCAATTATGAATAGGTGAGGTGAATTTTCTATGTCTCATCATCTTGGAGGTAGGTTTGTCAGTGGACCAAGAGAAAGTGTAGGCAGTTGTATCTTGGGAGCATCCCAAGAATTTTTCTGATGTTCGGAGTTTTCTGGGTTTGACTGGGTATTACCAAAGGTTCATTCATGATTTCTCTCTCTTGGCAGCACCACTCTCGGTCTTGAATGATAATGGAATCAAGCTTGAGTGGTCTAAGGATTGTGATAATTCCTTCCAAGAGTTGAAGAAGTGGTTGACGACCGCACCTATCTTGATCTTACCTGAGCCGGGTAAGAAGTACATCGTGTGTTGTGATGCATCTGGAGTCGGGCTTGGGGCTGTGTTGATGCAGGATGAGCGGGTTGTGGCTTATGGGTCGAGGTAGTTGAGATCCCATTTGCAGAACTATCCCACTCATGATCTTGAGTTGGTTGTAGTAGTGTATGACTTGAACTGCTGGAGGCAATATCTGTTGGGAGAACGGTTTACCGTATTTACCAACTATAAGAGTTTAAATTACATATTCTCACAGCGGGATCTGAATCATCGGCAGCTAATATGGGTTCAATATATCCAGTATTTTGACTTTGAGTTGGTGTACATTCCAGGAAAGTGAAACAATGTTGCTGATGCTCTGAGCAGAATGGTTCAGAATCAAGTGGTTTCGATGTCCAGCACCAAGTGGAAGGTGGTGGCTTTGTTTGCCGAAATTCACCTACGGTGCAGGAGGAGAATGGTCAGGTCACTCTTGCTTCCTTAATGATGGATTCAACACTTTTGATTCGGGTTAAGTAAGGTCATCTTGATGATCCTAAGTGTTTTATCATGAAGGAAAATCATAAAGGTGGGGAGATACCTTCTGGTTGGGCTTTCGACGTTGAAGGTGTTGTTCAGGTTCAGGATCGTGTGGTTGTGCCAAAGTGTGTGCGGGAAGAGTTGATGCCTAAGTTCCATGAATCAAAGTGGGCAGTGCATCCTGGTTTGACCATAATGTACCGTGATCTCCGAAGGTAGTTTTGGTTTCCTGGGATGAAGAAGGAAGTTGCAGGCTTTGTGGCACAGTGCCTTACTTGTCAGCAGGTGAAGGCCGAGCATCAATGCCCAGGGGGTTTGTTGCATCCATTGCCCATTCTGGAATGGAAGTGGGATGATGTAATAATGGATTTTTTCATGGGTCATCCAAGGATGTCGTAGAATAATGATTTAATCTGGGTGGTTGTGTATCGATTAACGAAATTGACTCATTTCTTACCTATTCACGAGACCTTTAGAGTCACCCAGTTGGGTGAGCTGTATGTTCGAGAAATAGTGTGGTCTCATGGTGTTCCATGAACCATAATTTCAGACCGAGATCCACGATTCACATCACATTTATAGCAAGGGTTGCAGAAGGCCCTTGCTACACAAGTGTTTTTGAGTATGACTATCCACCGACAGATGGACAGGCAGTCGGAACGTGCGATCCAAGTGTTGGAAGACATGTTAAGAGATTGTGTCTTGGACTTTGGTGGTTCTTGGGAGAGGCACCTATCATTATTTTATTTTTCCTAAACCAATAGTTTTTAGGATACGATTCATATGGAACCGTTTGAGGCACTCTACGGGAGTCCATGTAGATCTCCTTTGTGTTGGGTAGAGGCTGGTGAATCCGAGTTGTTGGGGCCAAGTCTTGTGAAGGATACTTCAGAGAGAGTTAAGATGATCAGGAAGCAGATGTCTACAGCTCAGAGTAAGCAGAAGTCATATGAATATAATAGGTATAGACCCCATGGGATTGGGGTGGGTGAGAAAGTGTTCATTCGGGTGTCGCCAAGGTGGGGTCGCCGTCGGATTCGGAAGTAGGGTAAGTTGGTGCCCATGTATGTGGGACCTTTCGAGATTGTAGAAAGGATCAGACTAGTGGCTTATGGATTGTCTCTTCCACAGCGGTATGGTTGGATGTATGATGTGTTTCATGTGTCGCTGCTTCGACGGTATCACCCTGAGCCATCTTAGGTGGTTTAGGTTGTGGATGTGGAACTTGAGGCCGATGCGTCCTTTGTGGAGCATCTAGTTCGTGTGGTTGATCATAGGGAAATAGTCTTGCGAGGCAAGGTTGTAAAATTAGTGCGATTACTATGGCAGCATGGGAATGTTCAGGAAGAAAATTGGGAGCGGGAATGGGATATGAGGGCTCAGTGGCCCGAACTCTTCTCTTCGGTGGATCAATGAGTCTTGGAAAGTCGGCTCGAGGAAGAGCCGTTATAAGGTGGGAAATTTGTAAGATCCCGGTTTTTTGAAAGGTATGTTTTTTTTATGTTTTGGTTGAACCCAATATTTAGGGATTCAAGAGATGTCTTATGAAGGTGTGAGAGGCCATGGGTGTGTTTCGGGGGCCCATGGCATGAATGAAAGGAAATCTGTGCAAGAGAAGCTAGGGCGCACGACCTACACACGAACAGAGGAAACTGTGCGGCCTGCCCAGGAAAAACCGTGCAACCCTTCTCCTCTGGTCAGTAGCATGCACACGGTTTGCGCACGGTTTGTCAAACTGTGCGGCTAAATCGTGTGACCACTTAAAGTTGCGAAAATTTACATGTTTGCCACTCTGGTCTTTTAAACCCCAACTCGGGATTTCCTCTACATTCCTTCTTCTTCTCCATTGGAACAAACCAAATCACCCAAGAGCTCCCAGAGATCTATCTACATCGTTTCTAAGGCGTTTTTGGTGCCGTTGGTTGCATATCGATGCTCCGGGTAAGGATAATCCCATCCATGCTTCTCTTTTTGGTTTAGGGTTTGTATCTTCTCTCCCTCGTGTTCTGACGCTATAAATACCTATCTTTTGGGTGAGTTTTTGGTTGAAGCTCCAAAGGTTGGTCTGATCGAGGTCTAAGGACTCGATTGAGAGTTTTTTAAACCGCAGTTTCGTGGTAGGTGGTCTACAAGTGATATCCCATAGTCATTTGTGTATTTGTGCATGTTTTGTTATGTTCTTGTTTCTCCTTGGTTATGTTTTGAATAACATTTGCATTTTGGGTAATAATGATGTTTAAAGTGGAAAATGGGAACCATCACGATCCTCGTGGGATGTGTCGGGATTTATTTGACCTAATCTAGGGCCATCCAAGGGATGTTTCGGCTTTTCCCGGACTTAGGGATTGATATTAACCAAGTGACCTTGTTTTAATGAATTGTAGATCCTTGATAAACATGTTGGCATGAATGGTTTATTCATGGGATGATGAAAGGGTTAAATGGGTTAATGTGTAAACTGATTTAAGACCATAATGGGATAGGTTATGGGTTTAATGTTAAATTCTTATTGAGATAGGCATAACACATATGAATTGGATGAATTATTAAATGATGTGAAATGGAAATGTGTTAATGGGTTAAGGAATAATGTCAATTCCCAAGTTGATTGTTGTGAATAGTGTTGTCAAAGGGAAATGGTTTGGATGGTTGATGGTTACTTATATATATGAGCATGTGAACATGGATCGGTAGAGTGGGGTATGACTTGAGGATCTGTGCCCATGGGTTGATCTATGACTGAGGTTCTAAACTCCACCCTAAATGCATGGGTTATGAAATAGGACTGAGGGTATATTCTCCTAACGGTTGCATCCACCCAGACTGAGGCTTTGAGGTGAGGTTATTGTTGCTATGAGGGGGTTATTCCTAGTGAGATAGGATAACGATGTGTTTACCCTCTTTCATGTGATTGTTGGCCTTAGACCCATGTAACATAATGTATGTGATTAACCCATGGAAATGTGATGAAATGGTAAGTGATGATTAATGGTGTGAAATAATGGTAATGAAAGTGGAAGTGGATTGAATCTGAACATTTTAATGGAACCATAATTAATTACTTGGAAATTATCATTCATATTCCCTTTTCATTCAATAACTATTCATACTAGATATTTTTTAGACAATGTTGGTGGTGGCCTACTGAGTAGTACTCACACCCTGCTCGGACTGTCGTTGGGTACCTGAGTAGACATCAAGTTTCCAGGTCAGGAGAAGGGAAAAGGTCCTTTCTAGATAGTGAGTGGACATGGGTAGCACTTGGTGGAGGATCCGTACTTGGAGTTGGGACCATTTTGGGGATTTTGGCCGTTGTCCTTATTTGGGGTTTTTGTTCACTCTTGCACTTGTAGTATGACTTGGCATATTTATTATTGGAAATGGTTTTTATACATGTTCCTTGTTTATTGGTTATTGTTTCCACTATTTGATTTATTTATGTTTTGCTTACTCTGATAAAAAGGAGGTATAGTCTCCCCATTTGACGTTATAGACCCTCGCAGGTAGTCGGCAGCCTTTGGCGTATGAGGAGGCATGATTAAGGTCATGTTACCACCCGGCTCGGAGCACCAGTTTAGAGGCTTTCGGGTCTGGGATATTACAAATGTCATCTCTATGTTATAATGATCCATGAATGATACATTCAAAACATTCTTGGGAATGTTTTTCGAATGTTATATTGATGATATGGTGGATAAATATCTACAATTTTCAGATCACCTGAAAGATCATGAAATTGTCTTCAACAAAATGTGACAACACAACCGGAAAATGAACCCCTTGAAGTGGTCATTTGGTATTACCTCAGGGAAGTTACTCATCTTCATTAAACACCATCATGGAATAGAAGTTAACCCCAAGAAGACAAAGTCCATCCATAGAGGTCACCTCATTTAAATATCTAATAATTGAGAGGAATCTAGGGACACTTTGCCTACATTAAAAGATTTATCACCAACATTACATGAAAATGTCTTCCATTCACCATGTTTATGAATATGGGGGTTACATATCAATAGGATAATGATTTTCTAGAAACATTCAAATGTATCATAAAATATCTCTTAATACCTCTAGTGATGAAGTTATATTTTGAAGGATGGTCTTATATTTTTTATCTGACAGTCATAGAGGGATCACAAGGTTCCTTCCTTGCACAAAATAATGATGTTGATAGTGAAAAAACATTGGTTTCTTAGTCAAACCCTTATCCATGTTGAGACTGAATATTCAAATATCTTGAAGGGTTGTCTGACACTAATAAT
This sequence comes from Viscum album, assembly GCA_963277665.1. Lineage (NCBI taxonomy): Eukaryota > Viridiplantae > Streptophyta > Magnoliopsida > Santalales > Viscaceae > Viscum > Viscum album. The sequence goes on along the minus strand of OY728146.1, from coordinate 1,532,601,059 downwards.
TTTAGTCCTAAATATCAGGCACTACCAGAAAAATAATGAGGTCCATTTAGTCTCTCTTATAAACCCAATGAAGTACATTTTGTGTTTTTCGATGTTGACCAGAAATCTGTCATGGTGGATTGTCATCCTACAATATTTGATATTCGGTTCATCTCTGAAAAAGAGTTTAATGCCTATACATTATCATATTTTCTTACAGAGCATACCTCATCTAAAATGACTTCATTGGGAACAGAAAAACCTAATGGTGTCAATTTCCCTATTCAAGAGGGCCCCAAGATATGAACGATTTATTTATATAGTGCATCCATAAGTCTGACAGAGAAGAGGATGGAAGACCATAGGATCAAACAAGTTGGAGTTGGATTCTTTCTCATTTACCCATAAAAAGAATTCCCACATTAGTTCTTCCAACTACCATAAGGTTGAATGAAAAATGACTCATAATATCAGGATCTCATTGCTGGGATAAAGAAGAACATTAGGTATATGTGAGTTAGTTGATGATAAAAGGTGACTCAGAACTGGTCATCAAACAGATCAATGGGGATTATTTCATAAAAATGGAATATATAGTTCCCCTAACAATCCACATACAAGGAGTAATTACATAATTCCATTTATGGCTAATAATGACTCACATACCATAGTTGTAAATTTCCCATACTGATGTACTGTACCATTCATTCAATCCAATATAGAAGATATCAACGTCACTATCCATGTATTGGAACTGTAAAATCCTACCCTTTATTGAATGAAACCCTTTATAGACTACATTCAAAATGGAGAACAATCACCGAATAAATCCGAGAATGAAAAAAATTTAATGAATAGAAATTAAATTTGTTATATTTGATGGCACGAATCACCAATTGGTGCCATATAATAAGATCTCTTATGTGATCCATACCAATAGAATTTTTGTAAAAGAGTCAGTAACATTCATGAAGGTTGTACACACAGGATCTTGTGGCTCCCACCAATCTAGTTCGAACCATTCTTATAATATCAAAAGGATTGACTAATATTGTCCCACTCTGACATGAAATTTCACTAAATTCACCAAAAAATTCAATTCCTTCCATGTTAATTCTAACTTCCTTCACTAAACCTTAGAGTTTGTTACATTGAAAAATTATCATGTCTATTTTATATATGGGGAATGTAGGTCATGGGACTGTATCATTCAGCTATTTACAATTAATTTATATACATTATCACTACAACTGATAAGTTATGTTTTTCAGCCTAAGACATAAAAATCAATGATTATTGGAAAAAGGACATTTTCAGTATAATGAGAGCCAAAATCATAAAAAAAATTGGTGTTCCTTATACAGTATTGAGGGAAATTTGAACCAATTTTTGTTTTATAAATTGGATGAAACTATATCAAGGATTTGAAATCATTTTCAATAGTTCATCTGGATACCATTTTGTGGGAAATGGAACTATATAGGCCATCAACCAATATATATGAAATGTTTTAAAAAATATGGTAGATATGGATAACAAGTATTTCTCATACAATAGCCTAAATGCCTTGAGGGATTACCAGACTAATACAAAAAACACCACACATAAGACACCATACACATTAGTAAATGGGATAGAAGTGATCCTGGCCATCGAAGATAAATTTCTCTTTCTCCCCATTTCTATCAGAAATCATTTATCATAAGATGAAGAATTCAAAAAACGGCTAGATGAATTAGAGTTAATGGATGAGAAATGATTTTATATCCTGTATCATATATAACACCACCAAAATCAGATTGTGTGAACCCTTAATAACAAGGATGTCTTGGTATCTCTTGTAATGGGAGAGATGTTGTTGTTCCTTCAGATTCCATTGATACTCTAAAAGAAACCAACAATTTTGGATCCGATGTTTTATGGACACTATGACATATAAAAATTTTACTCCAATTGATTAAATTCATTGATATTTATTGATAGTAATCTAACCACGATCCTTACCAACACAAGGTTCATTAAGAAGTATTACATGTAATCACAAGATATGATCATCCTAATCACAAGATGTTAAACTGTATTGAAAATCATCATGATCAAATAATGTCAAACATCATGGTAAATCATTCTGATCAAATGATGTAAAACCTCATGGTACATAATTTTATTCTCATGATGTTTAAATTACAGTAAAATTGTTCTAAACATATAAAATTAAACTACATGGTGAATCATCCCATTGGAATGATTTCAAACTACATTGGTTGTCTTTGTCACATGACTTTGAAAACCCTGAATTTTTTGTCTAGGTCCGTGGACAATAAACTACAAGGCACCAATGTCCTTTATATATAATGTTCAACTACATATGACCATAATGTTATCATATGATTGGAAATCACCATTAACATAATTCATCTAATAGGTCATAGTTAAGAACTACACGTGGCTTGATTCAAATCCTCACAGGATACATAGTGATGCCTAAACCCCTTATATTATGACAAAAAAAATCATCCATTCATAATATTATTTTATTTCCATCCTTGATCATCATGGTGTATTTTCATTTCGTGAATTTATTTTTCATTGTTCTAAAAAATCATCATACCCATATTTTAAAGATACAAAGTTCTGAATCACATTATGAAAAATATCATGGGGAATTTTCCATTTAGTAATACAATAACAAGAAATTCATTAATGTACAAACTGTACCACAATAAACTACACAACACCATAATGTTCTCAACCATGGAGAAATCATCCTAAAAATCATTCACCTACGAATAAATATTCAAGAAATATGTGGGGATAGAATCTCATCCACACAAGATTTGTAGTGATTTCTAGGTTCAACATCACGGTCCAGAAATCTTCAATGTAAAATATTTCGCCTTTGTATTTAAGGGTTATACCTACATTGGGAGATTTCATTCAGAAATGCATCTGGATTGATCCCTATCAACACATAAAATGTAGCAATTCCTAGACATATATTCCTCTTTCCTACCATGAAAAATCAAACAATCATTTCCCGAGAGGTCTATGGATGAAAAATTCATAGAGAGTTCCAATTTAGAACAAGTTGTGGATTTATTCATGTCCACTCAGGACACGTAGTGAATATTAAGTCTCCAATATCAGGTCTAGACAATGAAAATCAAAACACCTCCTCCATCGGTTTATATTCAGAGGGAACATGTTGTAGAACTATGAATATATAGATTCTCATTTTGAAGAGATACATTGTGATGAATAGATTTTATATCATGGTCCAACCAACACCAAATAAAAAATCACATATCATTCATATTATCTTTTCTCTAAGGTGGAATAATAATTTTCCACCACTTTTTTCTCACGTTGATCATTTCTCATGGGGTCTTAGGATTTTTGGAAGGGTATTCCTACATGTTCAATGTGTATCAATCCAATTCATGGTTTCTTGTGTCCTAGTAAAAAGACCATAAAAGGAACACCATATGTCCATACCACACGACGTTAAATTGTGCGGTCAAATACAGTATAAGACCTAGATATTGCTTTATTATTACTATCACATGTTACCTAGTGACACACATATGTTCTTACTGCACAATGTAAAACTTAATGAAGAATTTCCTTTCCACACTACATTATAATACATGGTACCTTAAGAAATATGTGTTTCTTGATTCATGTTTTGATGATATATATAGAGACCCGTAGTACCCATTTACTTTTCTAAACAATAGTTAAAAATATATCCCCATATATTGTATAAAAATAATGATCTATGTATGATATCTCATGTTTGGGTTCTTCATCTGGGGACCAATAATAGAAACTGAAATTTCCACCAATATATGAGTCAGGTCTATATAGAAAACTTCACACTCCATGGATAATCATGGTTTGAATTGTTCTTATACAGCCAAACACATTGATTCCATTAATTATACTCTATGCCTCATAAAATTTAGTATCATCACAATCTTCACCTGGATATCGAAAATGGAGTTTCATTGTCATGGGGACACCATTTTTTGATTATGCCTAATATTCCCGAATTGGATTTTCATAAGTTTATCACATAAAAGTCATACCAACCTATTACAAATTCCACTCTAGGAGATGCTTATTCTCTACCTATAATACCTATTGTAATTTTCACCATAACATTTCTATTAATAATTTAATCCCTAAATCATGGTTTACACTTTCATTACCATCACATTTGAGGCATGTCATAATATCCCGACATTGTGAACATCTAGATACTCATCATTTCTATGAAAAATGGTCCTAGTTATATGACTTAAATCTAAAAATACCCGATGACAGCCAACCCATATTACATTAAATTGAACAGAATATTTTCTATTCAAATGATAATAAACTGCATGATGTCTATAACTACGTATCGCTTGATTCCATACACTAATAGGTATGTAGTGGAACCCAAATATCCAATATAGGATCCATCCACAATCGAAGATAAAAAATTCTTTTCCATGTCCACAATTCAAACATGTACGTGTATCTCTATAAGAAGTATGCATGATGTAATTCTCACATTGATGGGATACGTAGAAATCCCTAGATCTTATATGTAGGAATGACAAAAATAAATCCCACTATCTTATATAAATGAGTAATATATACATGGAAGGTTCCAATATGTGTCACAACCAACTTCTGTGTTTGTATTCAAAGTAAAATTCCCCTTTCCGACATAGGAATTCAGTCGTTGTCTAGGGATACCTTCATAGAACTATATATGGCTTGTTTATTTTTTGGAGGAGATACATTTTGATTTTCAAAATATATATTCTACTTTCAATTGTAATGAAAAAAATACTTCCTACATATGTGTTAGTTGCACATAAGGGAAATGTTTCTATCCATTCCGTGGAAATTTATAAATGAAATGCTTCTTTCAGGTTCATAAACACTCATTTCACAACCCAAATTGAGGGTCTGGGGATGAATAAATCTCTCTAAACCTCCCTGGATATTATATATAGATGGGTAGTGTCATGGGGACACCTTTTTTTCTATGAATTATATTCTCCAGTTGAATATACGAATGTTTCCGAAAAAACTATGGTCTTTCTACCAAATTAAAATTCATCTCCAAGATAGGATTACCATATAAATGTATGGCCCAAATATATTTCTCATCCCACATCACAAATAAGATTCAGAAACCCCCCAGATTACAGATTAAAATGTTTCCCCTTCATTCCTCAGGTTTATATAATATTATTTGATAGAGTACAATGAAAAGGGGAAATAATTTATCCCTTAGTCAAAGGTATGTGACCTTAAATATTAGACCTCAAACATCATATCCATAAGTCATTAAATTGCATTTTCCATGTTCTAGTATCATGACATTAAACTACAACATGGAAGACTGTATGTTAATTACGCCCCTCAAGATAAACCTCTTCTACCAATGAAATCATTTGTGGGTTGCGAAATCCGTCATGGGCTTCTGAAAAGGAAGGTCAATTTCCCACAATGGATAACTGACCACTCTTGTATCCATTACATCCATTATCCTATTAAAGGACCTGGAGTTCCAATAAAAAATAAAAAAGGACATATGATATCATGAGTATAGTCTGAATGAGTCCCAAACCCTAGAGTCATAAATTCCCAATAGATAAAACCATATTTTATAATTAAGGAATAATTAATTATCATCTGGTCGTATGTAACCTTAAAATCCCTTAGCTTACGCCTTTACTAGAGGTACAGATAGGGGCCCCAATATAAACTGAATCCCCTTATATAAAAAGGCTATACAGGTAGAAAACTTCCCCACATAGAAAAATGCTACACAGGAGGAACATCACCATTTATAGAAAAAATAAATGAGGGAGAAAATTGGTCTAGTGTAGCAACACACTATAGTGGAAGAATCCAGGTCCGCATAGCACAATTCAATAAATAATATACCCTCACTTGTGTGGAAACATGCTACATGGAGGGAACCCTATCCCATATAAGAACATGTTAAACAGAATGGGGTATCTTGGGGAGTTCATCTATCCACCTCCCATTACCCATTCCATAATATCATCGTGCCCCATTTATCCCCTATACTAATGAGAGTAATTACATTATGTTACAGAATCATCCAATTCCAATAGAAAAATATGATCAGATCATTACGCACATCAACATGTAATCTCGACAGTATATACCCATCATAAGAGGAGATATGTTGGTATCCTCTGGGACAAGGATGGACCTTGGAATGTATTCACATACACGTTCCCATGGTAATGTGGTCCCCAAGATAAAAGGTTACCATATCCTTAGAAGTTCTCATTTGAACCTCCCTATTCATGTGATTTTGGGGAACCACTAGCCTTTCCCATTGATAAGGGTCAATTCTGGACACTCCTCTCCTCCCGAGGAACCAGCAGGTCATCCCTCTAAGAGTAATCCAATAGTATTTCTTGAGAGAGGAGGAACTATTTATCATATTCCCCTCACCATGAAATAAAAACTACTAAAGAGATGAGTGATTCAATGAACATTCTCTATTACTTTTGACTCATACATATTCCACCAGTGTACTGCTACTTCCTATTGTTTCTCACATCGAGCATGGATAATGTGGGCTTTGAGGTTAGAAATTATCATGCCATATGTAGTATACTAAACCTAAAATAGTCATTCCATTCAGTATAATCCCCAACCACATACCATAAATTTTTTCTCCTATACTACATAATCCCATAATCCAGACTGAATACTTTCAATGGGACATAATCCTGATGAAGAATTGGCTTAATTGGCCTAATATACAGTGTTATCCACAACCAAAACTGAACTAAAGGGGTTTTGATTTCCAACTAACAAGGATAGGTAGGATGAATCCCAGAGTGTAAAAACTAATTCCCAAATTCACCCTAATGTTCTAGGGGACACATTCATTGTATGGTTATTTACACCAGGGAAAACACATCTATTTCTGGTCCCTTGAGCCACATATATGTAATTCCCACACCATACTCTTACTAGAAACTTTCCACTTTGACTCCCTTACCACATTATATTAAAATGAACTTATTAAGCATTATAAATTCCTAAATTTATTTTTTATAATTTTTTAATTTAATGAATTTTAAAATATTATATCTTATTATGATATATTATATGTTATCATATGTTTATTTTAAGGATGATTATTTTTTATTAATATAGTAACACAACATTTTTTTTTGTGTGTGTCATGAAATATATTAAACTTGATATGATTTAAATTAAATATTTATATATAATTATTCTTAGGATGTTTTGTTAGAATTTTCCTTCATAAAAAAACATAGAGAAAACATTATTCCATACAATACATGTTCTAAAAGTTTCTTTTAGCAGGTAGAATATTGTTGGTTCATAGTAGAATATAATGTTTCCCATGATTTTTAATTATATATAGTGAAATTGCATCACATTTTTATTTGTATTTTGGGATTTATGATCAAAATGGTGGGCCATCATTTCAGGCTACTCAATTAGGACGATGGATTGATCATTATCTTATAAAACCTGTATCACAACTAAAATATCATAATTACCTCAATATATAGTTGAATTAATTTTTTTCCATGATTATCATTATCTATAATTAAATTTTATTATTAATTTATATTTTTACATGACCGCACATGCACTTAAGTTGACTATTATGAATATTAATTCTCTTAGAGTTTTTTTTCGATTCAAGATAGAAGATGATTATCTTCCAAAGTGAATAACCACATTATTAATTTGTATGAAATATTCATAGCATCACTAGAATCATGTCCCTTCAATATAAAATCAATATGATGAAAATATGGTGTCATTGATGTGTTTAAATATTATTCAATCACCAGTAAAATATAATCTTGGATAGAAAAATGATTTAAATTGAAGTTATAATTTTAAAATACACTAATAAATATGTTTATGAATAATTAAAACATAAATATTATTATATTAACAATAACTATTATTAAATTTTAGTGGTTAATCAAAAACTCCATCTTGTGTTTTTTCTAGTCCTGAGAAAAAATTCTCAAAAAATTGACAATTGTATTTCCATTTCAAAAAATATTTTGAGATAAACAAATTATTATTAAAACCCCCAAAAAATAATCATTAATCGCATAAAAATAATTTTATAAAATAGAGGTACACATGATTATCCAAATAAAAAACCCCCTATTTTGTCCAATTCATTAAAACAATTCATGAAACTCTAAATAATCATGATGATGTGATATACATCATAAACGATATGTGGATTATTTTTTTCAATGGGAAAAAATATATGTTATAGGTGGAAATAAAATTTTAACATTGAGATGATTATCCAATTTCATTAAATTAATTTTTAATCATTTTTATAATTTTTATCTATAATAAAGATGAAATGACCAACTCTATGGAAGATGAATATCGGGTTGCATTCACCATGTACCAAATAAAATGCACTATGTTAATTTCATTATCCATAATATAAATTTTATATTCAATTTGGGGAAATAATAATATCGAGCCACTATCCCAAAGTGTAAAATTTCATGCATTAGGATAAAAAAATTCACTATACGCTCATATTATATTTTGTTTTTAATATTCATTGGATCCTCAAATTAGACTCAAAATTGATCCCAAATCATTTTTTATAAAGAATAAACCCCTTGAAATGAAATTGTCTCCCAAAAATCCTAGTGACATTCATTATTATTAGGGTTATTAGAGTACAAAAAGGAATTGGTGATTTCAATTGTTGGTAATGGGTTGATCCAATGTTAGTACCTTGGGAAGATTGAATGAATTTCTTTTTTGAAGATTTTACCTTCACAAATCATGAGGGATTTATTCATGGAAATATGAAAATATCTCATAAAACCCATGTTTATTAGTTATAGTATTCAATGGATTATCACTTATTCACATGGATTTTTATTTTCAAGAACACAATGATGTATTATTTTGATTTTGTAGAAGGAAAAAATTATAAATTGATTTAGGAAAAAGGAGTAATTAAAAATTGCAAATATTTTCAATTAAATTGGCTAATAAATAAATAACAGAAAATTAAATAAAATCCAATCTATTCCATTTAAAAAAATTTAAAACCCTACAATAGAGTTATCCCACCATCTATGTTATGTAATAAATATTAGATGCATGTGGAATTAGATGTCTAAAATTATAGTAGTGAAAAAGAAGAAATAAAGAATAATGTATTGTTGTGTTATTTTATTCAACTTTTCTCTATAAATATGTTAACAATGTGTATAAAAAATTACTACATGTTATAATTATGAAGATAAGAAGTAATTGATAAAAGTGTTTCATAAGAATATATTGTGGTTTAAATAACATAATAGTGAAAAATTAAATAATGTAGACAAAATAATATTATATCATCACAATTGAATATAATAAAACAACATAAGGTAATTTATTCCAATGTACTTCCTAGAATAAAAATACCAGTATTCATGTATCAATCCATGAGTGATATTTTTTGTGAAACATTATAGGTGTTGAAATATTTTTGTGGAATGTTTGTGAGATGTAGACATTTCAACCATCGACCAAAAATCGGAGCTATATTATATACCATTAATAGATTTTCCTAATAGAGCTTCTAGGTGGGATGATTTTGATATTGTAAATGATTAAGAAAATATTTCCAAATATTTATTTTAAATTATTTAAATATTTCATCCAAATTTTATCTCTAATCATTGTTATGTCATCAATATAGTGGTTTATAATTATGGCCCACAAAATATGTCCCCCAATATCATCCTTGAATTGAGAAATCTAGATTAGCATTTAGACCTCTAAATCAGATAATTCGATATTTTAAATAATCATTTCTTTGTATGTATTATATTAATAGTTAAAATTTATTCATCATTGGGACTATATCATGGATATTACAAGAATTTTTTTGGGATCCAACTTAATAGCTTCGTGAATTTGTTTAAAAAAAATAACTAGAAAAAGGTTTTTATCCCAACCACATTTGACTTATAATGAAAATTATCACACAATCTATTATATGATTTGAATAGTACTCTCTAACAGACCATGTTTCTTTAGAAAATTGTTTATAATCCAACATATATATGTATCTATAGGATGATGAATATTTCATGGGAACTTTGATGTAATTCTCAAATATGGATCATATACAATTTAATGTTTTACTATAAGAACCCTTAAAGATTTTTTAATTTATATCCTAGAAGTATAACCCATAGATATATCATCTCTAATTGTAAAATGTGTTCCCTTAATTAGTTGGTCAACTATAATTAAAAACAAATTATTCCATTGTGATGTTTAGGGGAGTCTAACAACAAAATTCAATGTGCTAAATCCCCATTTATATTATTGTATGTGTAATGGTTATAATATCCCCTAGCTATCTATCTATCAGACTTAACTTTTTAACAAACCCATAACCAAGTTATATACTCTATATTATATCTCTTCATGTCTTCCCAAAAAAATACTATTTTAAATCTCTATACATCATCATACTTCTAGGATGAATATATTTTGATGTATTATGGGACTCATAAAAAAAAAATTCTTCGATTTTGAAATGAATAAAACACATACACTATTCTTGAACCATATCATTCCTTTATAATCAAGCATTAACTCAGGATAATTTCATTCAATTTTTTGTATATCTAAAAATTCCTTATGGAGTTTTCTAATCATCACATGGATATATGGTTAAACATTAACCAAATAAATTTAGGGTCTCCACCCATTCACAGGGATTTCATGTTTCATATTTTAAAAATCTATAAATATTAGATCTCCTTTAATCATTGTCATATATAATCTACGGTAGTCCTTATGTATCATATCGTAATCCACCTTTTTTCATTCCTAGGGTTGAAATGTATTGAGCTGTCATGGTCTTCAATCATCATCATTGATCTTTTATAGGTCTTATTCAACTCCATAGCAATAAATATAAACTACAATTTTTTTGGTAACTAAAAAGGTCAAACCTTTCACCTTTAAAATAATTCATCCATATCTCTAATTAATAATTTCCAATTCTTGTACTAAATCATGGGTTTGATAATTTTTCTCATTTATTTTTAATTCACACGAGTTATATGCTATCACAATAAGATTATGAATGTGGAATCATCCATGTACTTTATTGAACACATCATTATAGATCACAAACCCTTCAACAATGTTTGATATTGTATGAAAAAGACCACAATTTGACCTTCTCTTTTGTTCCTTGAAATTTATTCACATTAATCTATATATAGGATTTTGACTCCCTTCTGAGTTATATTGGTTTGTGGAATAAACAAAAATAGGATTGTATCCACAATGTGTGGATAATATACATAAAATCCACAAAACTATGGATCCTAATCACAATGTTTGGTCAGGGTCAAAGTTCTATATCCTACTTGTTTTATGGATCTAAAGATATATTTTTTCATTTTATTATATAACAGAAATATGAAAATATTTATTTCCATAATTCATAAATGTTTAATATTTCAAAGATATTATCCATCCTTAGAGTCTTTAGTCAAATTCTACAGTGATTTTCATGCACTTCCATTCCATTTGATTATATAAGAATATTTTATATAGACATATCAAAAAATTGATAAAGGTTATTTCTAAAGTATCTATATATTAAATAATTGAATATATTTATAGAATTAGTGAGACAAAATGGTCTCACTATAAATTCAGAGTGTCTATACCTCATATAGAAGGCTATCATAGATATGTATTCACTTTTTACCCACAATTTATAGTATCTAGATCAATGATCATTGTTTTTCAAATATATAGATCCTAGTAATTTATCAAATAAGTCATCATTAAATTTAATATGATACATATCATTGATTATTATCATGTTCAATTCATGATAATCAATAGTATAGTCATATTAATCCATCATTTCTGGTAAACAATTTAACAAATTCCCTAATGGTGGCACACATTGATGAATGAGTACATTATCAATATTTTATTGGAGTTTCTTCCTCAATTTATACAACTCAATCTAGTCCATTATATATGACTTATTTAACCTAGGTACAACACCATCTATGATTTATATAAAAACTAAACTTCACTATTATGAGGAACACTAGAAAACACTTACTGAAATTCATCATAAAATTCTCAAAAAATAGGAATATCTTTGATTTTTATAGTCTCACTTACTATATGTTATAAACAACCATTTTAAAAAGGAATAAGGAGCCATATAAATGGATGTGTTAATATTGGAGTTTTATATTTATATTTCCAGTAATAGATTATCAAAGTTTTGCTTTGAATATCCAATGACAAATTCCGTTCCAATTAAATGTAGAATTTATATAAATAAAAGTAATTCATGAAAAATAAGACCTTGATTAAAACTATAGAGTTAATAATAAGATTTCAAGGACACATATTCCCTCAAAATTCAATTAGATGTCAGTCATAGGCATGATATGTGATCATCATTAAAATATGTATTTTCACTAATAATTAAACATATAGTCATTGATTTAGTACTATTATACCGTTAAATAAGACATAAATTATAAAGAGTGGTAAAATAGATAATTAAATAAATCATAAACCATTATAGAGTAGATTATATGTGTACATTCCACCAATTTGTTTATCAAACTTCACATTATAAATAATGATCACATGAGATTTAACTTTTTCATTGGGATAATGCATTTACTGACACAAATAATCATCATCAAAATTCTTATTTGACATTTTGTTTTCATTATACCCATAATCTTTATATTTTAATAATTGGGGAGTGGGAGGTGCATTCTGTGGAGCTTTCTATAATTCATTATCTACGTTCTTGTTTCCATTTATTTAAAATTAAATTTCTTAATGACCTTAATTTCCACACACAAATCATTTATAAGACCACTTTGGAGAATTTCCTCTATGGTTCTATAAAAAAATATATCAAAAGGGAATAATAATCTTATTATTTTCATCTTTATGTAATGTTTCTATGAATGTATTCTTTATTTTGTTAATTAACTATGAGATTGATGGGTAAAAAAAATATTTAATTCTACCTTGATATTGAATTTAACAATTTCTTCATATGTACTGATATAACTTAAGAAATACAATATTTATAGGCTTTTTTCTACCACTAAAGAATCAATTAACCTCAATTTCATGTTGGAAGATAATACTTGAATTGTACAACACAAGTATTGTAAAATTTTGATCACAGGTGCAAAACGATTTATCATCCTTCTAATTTATATTAAATAATTCTTTATTTATTCTTATATAAATAATGTAATGAAATTTCTAATTGAAAAAGTTTTATTCAAATCATCCCAATCCATGGAGTCCGTTTAACCATTTTTAACCTATTTTTTACAATATAATATCATTGATCTTCTTCACCTTCCAATGTTTTAAAAGAAAAAAATTATGTTTTGATCAATGGAGAATGGAAAATATATTTTTAGGGGGAAAAATAAATTTCATAGTAACCAATTGATATCTAGAACTACTAAAATAAGTTGAATTTAACTTCAAGAATCATTCTAAATAACATTGTTACATCATTTATTCATTTATATTCTCAGGATGATTCATTGTTTTAGGGTTTTATGTAAGAAAGTCAATAATATTTATCAATTTATCTCCAATAATATTTTTTATCCCCAATAGAAAATCATCTCATTTCCATATCATATTTCATTAATAAGGTTCTATTTGGTTCAAACCATGATCTAAAACCATAAACCACAATAAAAGTAAAAATAATCATTATAAGAAACTGAAAAATCATGAAAACCCGTTTAGGGGCTATTGAAATCAATCAATGTTCTTTAAAATTTATGACACATTTTGTTCAAACCTGATTACGTGTGATCATTACCAAATCAAAAAGATGTTATACTATACATAGACCTATCAATAGATTATTTAGTAAATTTTCTAATCATCGACTCCAAAGATATCTAAACCTGGCTCTGATACATACAATAACGATCTGTTAATTAAATAAAAAGATAATACATCTTATTATATGAATATTCATTATATAAAATATCGATTCAAAATATAATTGTATTGGTATATTTATGTTAGAAACATGGATTCATAAAAAACATGTTTATATATTATATATTTCATCTCCCACTTAGTTCTATACAATTTTAAACCTTATTATAGACTTATCCTAATTAGAAATATAATTAATATAATTCAAAAAAGAAACATAAGAAATGGTTACATCAGATTCTCTGTAATGGTAAAAAAAATTTAAATGACCATATAAGCATAAAACGAGCATATGGTTTTTATAATAAAATCTTATCATTGGTAAACCTTTTCTTACATACAATAGTCTATAATCCAGAGTAATGGAATAAACCATCATTGTTGAAAAGATATGAATCTCAATGGTATCAATGAACATGATCATTAGGAGAATAAAAATAGAATAAGACAATAATTTATAGAATATACATAGGAATAAAAAATTATTTCTTTAGTATTATAGGCTTACACATATGAGAATCATAGTGTATTTGGTTAACTCTTCATTTAGTTGTGGAGGATCACTCCCTAGAATATTCATGTAGATTGGGTTACCTCTCCGGTCTATATTCAACCTTTAGATGAATAATATCATTGAGTATTGAGTTCAATCTTTATTATATAGTCATGGTTCACTCCCAAGAATATCATAGTGGAAAAATAACATTTCTGAATCAGATTCACTTCATCTTCTAGGCATTTTTATCACCTAATATATTTATCATTACACTGTGAATTTGATAGATATATAACTGTGATCACACCATTCACATAATATAAAACATACATATTGGTTCCAAAATATAATATTGTATTTATAACATCATAACAATTCAAAAATAAATGGGTTTCATATACATTTCATTGAAGTATAACCATTGGAAAAAATGGGTTTCACTAACAACTCCTCAATTCATCAAACAATAACCCATAAAAATAGAATTGGTTTAACAACTGTAATATTATCATAATAATAAACCATATACAATAAGAATATATTTATAATAAGTTGATCATATCCCTAGTAATTATTAGGTAATATAAAAATATATAATTTTTCATAGAAAACTCATATTAAATATCAATTAGAAAACCTCTTGAGGGAAATAGACTATTAAATATGAAATCGCAATTTTAAATCATAATGTTTTCTACATTATGATGAGTCATTTATATTAGAAAAGAATTTTCAGAACATTAATGGATACTTCATATAATTTACTAGACTTGAAAGTAGGCAATTCCATTCAAGCCATATAATTAAAAATGAAAACATTTTATTTCATAATTTTCTAAAATTATTAAAAGGCACCATACTCAAAAACTAAAAGAATATAAATTTTAATTTATTTATAATAAGTTAAACATGTAAAAAAGTGAATTTATACATTAATATTAAAATATGAAAGAATTATTGAAACCATTTTTTAACAAACATTGAAAATGATGATAAATTTTCATGACCAAATATTAAAAGATATTATATTTTCCATAAAACCATTATTTATATATCATGAGTTATTAAAAAGAGTAAAACGGTAGTAAATCATGTGATATCTATAAATAAATAGAACAATAATATTTCTGCCATCATGGATATATATATTATAAAATTTCATCATTGGAAACATAATCATAAAAAATCTAGATAAACATAAATATTGTAAAATAGAAACCTTACCTGAATTATTTTATTTCTTCAAACACATTTAAAACAAGTATATAATTAATATTGATTTTCTATATTTGTATTAATGAACCATACTCATATATATCAAAAAATAAATTATTTTTTTAAACTTTTATCCCCCATTTCTTAACATATAATTATTAAAATCATTATTTTGGGTGGTAACTGCTCCATTTTTCTTGCATGTTTTTGTTCATAAGTCTCAGTATTTATAAAATAATCATGTATTAATCATATCTATAATTTTATACCTGAAATTAATGTAATATATAATCATAATATATATATATATATTATACTATTAATGTAAGAGATATAAAAATGAATTACACCATTCATGGAGGCGGTATTCCATACTTATAGAAAAACACCTATTCCATATTTTGATTGATGGAATGAAACAAAGGTGAATAATAATTCACCTTTAAAGAATCATGATAACATCTTGAGAAATATATAACTTTATTAAATTCATCTTTATAACCATTCAATTAAAGTTATTATGAAATATGCATTCACTATGTGGAGATGGTAGGACATACGTATGCATAACCAATGGTTTTCATTTCTATAAGAAGTAATGATGGTGGATAAAGGTTCCTCATTAGTCATAAAAAATTAAATATCATGAAAATAAAAAATAAATTATTTTAAAAATCATACCATGGATTTATAATAGGTTTGAGAAGACATAAAACTGGAAACTCTATGTGAAGAGTTTTACCTCTTTGTTGGGAATCGTCTTTTGACATAAACCATAAGCCTTAAAGGGATAATATTTTAGCATGGAAATAATGTATAATTTGTGTTAAAGGTTGGATAGAATTTATTTTGGAAGAAAATGGTATAGTTATAATTATTAAAATGGGTGATTAAGAGATGATAATATTTTCTTTTTTATATGTGAGGGGAAGTTCCCTTTAGGATATAAAATATAAAAATATAAATGAGTAATTAGCCATTAAAAAGATTCAAAATGGATTGAAATTTTAATACAAAGTGGATAATGTTGAAATACCATCAAATAATTAAATTTAGATTGGTGTTGGTGTCATGGTAAAACTTATCCTTTTGATTAACCCCTTAGTTAACTAATTTTATCCTTAATCATGGTAGCGACATTTTAAATTTTAAAGGGTTATAATTTTACATATAATGAGTTTTATGGATCATAAATGGAAAAGGGATAAAAATTCCAACAAATTATAATGTGATATATTTATATTCAAAAATTTAAAAAAACTATAATTAAAAAAAATTATTTACTTTTACTATTTTTAAAATAATGTATTTAAGGGTTTTTTAATTGAATAAATTATGTGCAAGCGTTGTGCCAGAATTTAACATAATTAATAAATTAATAAAAATTATAAATATAATTATGAGATAAAATAAATCCATATATATTTAAAATTATTATTTTTTATAAAACATATCTTCATGCTACCATTATAAATTTTGTTGAGGAATTAAGTCAATAGATTGACATTTTGTGTTTATTTAATTAATAAAATATAATGTTCCAAAAAAATAAAATTTGGAATCATGTGACCATATATTTATATATTTTTATAAAAATGTATAAAATCCACTCCTAAAATAGGATAAATGGAAGTGTTATAGAAAAATTAAAATAATAAAGATGAGATTGATAATGATACTAGTCAAGAAGAAAAATTCCAATACGATAGAATACCAATACAATATTTGGTAGAATCATCTAGAAAATTTCCATCACTAAGAATAGAGTCGTAAAAGAACAATAGTTAGAGATTCAAAGTAAAAAAAGTCATTAATATATCAGATAAAGAGGCAGAGATGAGATCTAATGTATATTGAAATTATATTTTGAATGATAATTCTACCATTACTCATTCTGGAGAGCTTCTTGATTTTGAGGAAGATTTTAATCCAGACAATTAAATCCCATTGAAAAGTGATCTCTATGTTGTTCAATCCATAAAATAATTGCAAATGAAATTCCATATCTCCCGATGATTGAAGAAAAAATTTACTTTGTTTTTGATGATCAAAATAAAATTCCATAAAAAAACAAAGCTCGATGAAAAAGACTAATCAAGCGTGGGGGTGACTTAAAAGTGTTTGAATAATGATCAAAGGAACACATAAAGTACTACACTAATGAGGTGGAGTTTTCACATAAATATTATTCAAGTATCAACCATCTTAATGATAGAATTAAAAATATTATAAGACTTTTGATTGAAGTCACAGTTTAATTCAACAATGTGGTTACTGATACAACTTGAAAAATGAAAGACATTAAAATCCTAGATGTTTCTCAATATGAATAAATCAATTTGATTGATAATAAGCTAATTTTTATTCAATCATAAGTCTCAAATTTGATGTCTTACAAATAAGAGATTATCAATTTGAGAAAAATAATTACTTTATTGGTCAGTAGAATATATGTTCAGAAACAAAAAATAATTCCAAAAAATGTTAATATTCAAACTAGGGATGAAATTTTGAATTTATAGGAAGAAATGCATCATACCCATGACAAGTTGTTTGAAGATCATAGACAATTTTATCAGTCTCCGAAGGAATCTGTTGACTAGATGACAGATGATAGGATGAAATTCATGAATATAAATACAGTTTCCTTAGATATCTTAATGAATAAGAATGAAAATGAGAAGAAGTAATTTTTTTAAAACTGTTGTTGTTTTTGAAAAATCAATGAAAATGTTGACATCTAAAAACATTGTGATTGAATGTTTTCCATTTATTGAATGAATGTTATTTCACTTATTCTAGATTATATTTTTTATTACTTAATGTATTTTTTTTCTCTCTATAAACCTCTTAGAGGTTTTTCAATACATTACCCATTCCTTTTTTAAATCACAATGGTGTAAAATAATTTATAAATGTAGAGAATGTAATTGACATGGGGAGAATTGGATAATAGTAATAATAGATGGAGAATAAAAATAGTACAGTGGTGTAATTTTTTCCATAAATGAAATAGAATATTATCCTTAGGGAATTTTTTATCCTAAGGGGGAGTTAGTCATATTCAACATAATATTCTGAATATTTTTAAAACTAAAAAGGGGATATGTTTAAGTATTTACTTTTAATAAGGTTGTTCTTTAAATCATTTTAGGCTCATTTTTTACAATTTAATTTTCCATTTTATGCATATAGTTTGTTCATTCTAAAAGGGGGATATTTTTGAGTCAAGAGTTTTAATTTTTTAACTTCTATATTCCTTTGGTTTTTGAAATCACAAAACAATTTCTTAAATATCTAATTACTAAATATTTTATATTCAAGTATTTTATGAGCAGAATCATATATTTTTTACAATACATTTATATAGACTTTTTTATTCATATTATGTGAATATGAAATTTTAATTTTCATTAGATGATAATATTAGTAATTAATTTTTAAAAATTAATTAATTCTTTGATTATTGTAATGAGCCTGGATATGATTTATATCATACTCACAAAATATTATTTTTATCATTCACAATATTCAGTCATCACATTGAAAACAAAATTAATGATATAAATCACACTATCCCTCATAACGAAAATCATAAGAACCTTTTCAATTTATTTTTCTATATCAAAAAAAATTATTATACTGAAAAACATTAAATCTAATGGATGGTGTGTGTTCTATTTTAGTATTAATTTACAGTGATATCAATGTTTTAGTTATGAGATGACCATTGGAGTTCAATGTGTCCTTGTACCTCTGAGATTACAGGATAAAATAAGATAGATGGATGTCAAGATGACAATTGGAGCAACAACCAATAAATACTAGATCATTGGAACATGTTCGGGATATAGGTTGTTGTTACTATATTTTGAAACTCTATGAAAACTCTTCCAAATTGAGACTATGTGTGAAATAAATGATGTCTACAAAATTTGAACAACTTGTTACATCCACCTAAGAATCTCAAGAGTTTTTCTTCTCTGTGAAACTCCAAATGTTTTAATTAAGATCAAAGGATTCCATGGATATGAAGATAGTTATATGGATCTTTTGTAGTTTGATGTCTTCTAAGGCTTGGAAGTTAGAGGAGGTGCTCAACTTCTTGATCGAGGGCCTACAAGGATTGTAAGATGAAGTCCAATCCTGATATTGAGGGATTAACCTAGTGTGGTTATGACATACTTGCATGAATTTATAAATCAAGGGGCATATATATATATTGTTATTGAATACAATTCTCTTCTGGAAAAAATAATGGTATTCATTTACATGTTTTATATTTTTGCTGCATTATAATTGAAAGTAAATAATTTTATATATTCATTTTTATATTCTATATTTTATGATTACATTCATTGTAATTATGATTTCTATGATTACAATCACTTTATTTACTCAATACGATTCCTTACAATTTATGATTGAATCATAAATTGTTTCACTCTATATTTTGCAACAATTTTTATTACGATCCATATTACTCTTACTATTATAATATCATTTTCTTATTGTGAATATGTATAATTTTGAATACGACATGTGGAATATTTATTTTAACCCACCAATTAAGGTACCTTGTCCATCGGACCTTGGGCCCTATCTGATTATTGATTAAATAAAAAAGAGTATTGTCAATAAAATTAGATTAATCCTATTAGACTATGTCTCCTCTATGTACAAACAAAACATTTTTAAAACATAAAATTCATTTCCCTCTAGTAGTTTGTCATCTACAATTACATTTTAAATGAACAATTGGTCTCTGTAATACTGATACAGATTAACGGAAGATCCCATGTAGAGGTGTGTATAAAGATACCCATTAGGACACCCAAAAATCACCAAAATATAATGAATCAAGAGATGATTTACTTCGTAATCCTGAATTAATTTCAATCAAAATATATAATATAACAATAATAAACAATAAATAGTCAATGTATACTGAAATTCTAATGATAATGGACACAAATGTACTACAATCCTAGGATCCTTCTAGAGGCTTAATGGTGACACTAAATTGGGAGAACTAACTGCATGAGTCTGATAACATTGATGGTGCTCATGTGAATGGTTGTGTTCAACAGGCCTCACCATGAAGTATTATTAACCAGATCTTAGAAGATTATAATACAATGATATGGGATGTCACCCTAGGACTTTGATTAACTCATGACAATGCACATATATTTTATCTCACCTTGGACAATTAGAGGCAATTTAAGAGTCACATTTTTCATTATACCATCAGTCTAGCCCCGATATGATAGTTTCTGAATGAATTCCATCCATGTAGGATAATCATAGGAAAATTGGGTGGAGAGTTCATAGATGTGAGGTTTATTTTTGGAAACTAGTGAAACAATGATAATGTGTTTTCATTTTATCTCATAAGCCATTGGATTTAGTGTTTATGTGGGTGAAAAACTATCCATCCGATATGACTCATATACCATTCCTTTTTAATCGGTACACTAATTCATTTTTTGTATAGAATAAATTGTAACACCAATTTTGTTGTAAGGTTTTATGGTTTCAATTTCCTTTCTGAGTTAGTACCCTATATTTACTCACTGACCATGGTGTGTCTTTCCAATTTCCTAATTCCCTCATGATGAAAAACATTTTGGGTCCTCTTGAAGGATCACAAGGATGATGAACCAAGTGATTAGGCTTCAGTACAAGGCCCTCTCTAAGAGGTGGATCCACATAGATAGTTTATAGTAATACTACCACCTGGTAGGAGTCATGTTTCATATGCTGTAACAAGGAGGGTGTGAAGAAACAATTCATATAGTATCTGTTTCAGCAATGTAGACATTTAGGTTTTAGGGTGAGATTTACCCCCCATGTAGTGAGGAATTTCTTGAGGTATTTATGCAGGGTTTACACCTAGTCAGGTCCACTTAAGATTAGACTGTGTTCATAGTAGAGAGCCTTATACATGGATTTGTATGGCGATGGTGGACCAGACGACTCAGATTCATTATAATGTCACTCTCTCTTATACTAATTTTGAGAGTCTCTTTTGCAAGTAGTTATATGATAGTATGTCTGAAAGAATTACATATCCTAGAGTTTTTGGATATTTTGGGGGGAATAGTGTCTATGGTAGATTATTTTTTTAGGTTCACAATCATATCATGATACTCAGTGGATATGGTTTGAGTTCATTTGTTATGACGATAGTCCATTGAGCTTAGTATCCACAAGTATATATATTATTATTTTTTATATCTCTTTTCTTAGTAACTATTTTTGGAATTATTTAGTGACATTTTATAGAAGGGATAATCTTGGAAGTGTACTCGCAAACTATTTTTTATTGTATTGGGCACTAGGGAGAAATGAATTAAAAATTTGGTAGTGGATGTTAAACTTAATATCACAGGAATGAGAAGTTATTTCGGGGATATTCTAAAGACCAATGATATATATTAAAAGTATCATAGGATGATTGTAGTCACATAAGATATATGAGGTATATCTCTTGTGATGGGAGGGGATATCCTCTATGGAATTATCTGATAAACCATGTAGACAAAAGGGAGGTGGTCAATATCTCACCCTAACAAAGGATGTGTATAGGTTTGGATAGTCTATAGGGTGTAAAACATGGAAGTGGAGTTGGGAGAGAATCAAGATAATTTTAGTGGGTTGTTATATTACCACCACCAACCATATATATCATGTTCTAGGATCAAGGAGATGGTGGTCAAATCTATAGGTAGCTGTACAGTTTGGAGGATTATTTCTCAGAATCTATATGTGTTATTTAAGGTATGATCTAATTAATTTTTTCTTTGGATTAAATATAGGTAGAAACATGGGAAAACCATTATTTTCTCACTACATCCCTTGTTTATTACAAATATTCTAGTCGATCCTCTTTCATTAACCTTAAAATTTGATAGTCACATTAGAGATAATTTAGAGATGACAAACTTCTACGAGTAGTGTGAATTTACTCATAGAGGATATATATATCATTGGGATGTAATTGTGGATAAGATGAGGAATAATGATTTAATCTTATATATATACTAGCTTTCCATTGTTCATCCACATATTGAATATTTAATATAGAGGATTCAATGTGTAGGTGAATATTGGATGAGGTTCTCCTTATTTGGAGAAAAGGGATCAATGGAAGACTTGGATGGGCACATACACATGAGGATAAAAATGATTAATCATTAGTTGATTATAATTACTTTTGGTGTTGTAGATTTTATAATAATTTTACTACCTATAGTGGTATTATAGTATGACTAATTTATTTCTAATGATTTTATGGGTTGTCCTCCCCAATGAGAGATATAATTATGAAAAAACATGACTCTATAAATTACCCCAATATATGCACATGAATATCAAGTGGCTCTTATAGAACTTCTTATAGTTATGGTGTAATAGGAGGAATTATAGATTAAATAATTTTTAGACCCTTCCAGTTGTTTTTTCCAATATGGTAGACATGTTTTTGAGGTTATGTGTCGAATACCATGGCCTAAATTAGGTGACTTTTTTGAATAAATATCCTCCATCAATATTAAATTACCTATTTTACTGGTAGAAATGGGTGATATTGTTATTGAATATTATCCATAGGTCATTGAAACAACATATATGAGTTTTGGAGGAGGATATATCAATGATTAAATACCAATATCACTACCATTACTTTGAATACATGTTGATTACTTTCGACATGATTAATTCCCCATTAGTTTTCATGGGTATAATGAAATAAATATCTCATCACTTCTTATACTAGTACATGGTTGGATTCATAAATGACATTTAGATGTACTCGACATCTGAGTAGGATTATTAGAGATACATTAAGATATTCTAAGACATACCCCAAGAGAAAACCCATTATCAGAATATTTTGAATTTTTATTTATGGATCCTAGAGGAAACAATTATGTGAAAATTCATCATAGAATATATTTTACTAGTTGAATTGATGAATGTTAAGGCAGCTTCAGTCATGGGCATGAAGAGTTTGAAAATTTTTATACTAGTCCTTAAGTTTTCTAGAAACAATTGGATATTCATTCTGGATTTCTCAATTATAATTGTTTCCGTGAATAATTTTACCTGAATGGGGAAATAATTAATTTGGAAATAATGGTATCAATATTCATTTCATGAGTTGTGGTAGACGTTTATGAGCACCCCTATCTAGAGACATCCATAATAGGGTGTTGAGTATGTAGTGTTATACAATACCTCCAGGAATAGGATTTGACATGTTACGATAAAAAATGAATGTATTGATTACCAATTGGTCCAACGGTTGAGACCCCATGTGTAAAACTACTCAACCCATGATCTAGAGCTGGTATTAGTGGTTTGGAACTAAAATATTTTGAAACACTGTTGAATGATTGAGCTATTTAACATCAACTTTGACCACTAAAATTCAAACATAAAAATTTTCACAGAATTATTTCAATGAGAGATAGAGGTGGTGGATTAATCTCTTTTAGGACTAGGAGTTAAATATATTCTATACTCCTAGAAAAAAGTATATGGTGGAATATTATCACCCAGTGAGATATTGTTGACAATTTTTGAGTGATAAATTTTCATGACCCAACTCAAGACATGGATTTAGGTAGAACAACCAAATGCCTACACCCATAGGCCATGGAGAGGCCAGAAGATATGAAGGACTAAATTAATTTGGGATTTCTCCTCCTATGTACCTGTACACAAACACAAAAAAAATATTACAATGACTATTTTATTAGGGAATGAAAATAATATTCAAGGCTACCATAAATTAATCTATGTATCCATGAACGCCTATACACTTCAGAAGAATGAAAATGTAAACTGAAAATAAAAGCTGAAAAATTCATTCCCATCCAAAAATATATCCCAACCCTATAGAATATTTTAAATTTAAATAGATGAAATAGATCTCAGTTGCAGAATCTCAAGCTATGACCACCGTATGTGGTCCAAGCACACAGTAACTCAAAAATCCTCAGTAGTCATGGTTGACCATTTCTTGCTCCACATAAGACAAGATATGTTTGAGAAAATCCCATGCAAGGATGAGTATAAACATACAAAATAGGATTCCCCCAATAGAAAAGGATGAGAAGTGATATATACAACATAAGGGAAAGACCATAGATAACACAAGGTACAATTAAAGATTACATCTAAACCAAACAAAGAGTTAATGTTAGACCACCAAAGAACAAGGAGCCAAACAGCCTGAGTAGATGAACAAACCAATTAGTTTTTTCCACATATAATAGGAGGGTAGACCCATTAACCAAAATAATCTAAAAATGTAATTCACATGGAATACCCCATGCATCTTTGCCTCTCCGTGAAGAAAGTAAACCAATCCATGGAGTTCATACAGTAGAATAATAAAAATATTTTCTTTATCAATGAATCCCAAATGAGAGATTAACGGGATATCCCTCTTAAATCATAGAGCAAGAAGAAGATAATCCAATATATCCCAAGGTCCAACAATCATGACTAGAATCTGATGCATCTTCCCAAAAGTAATCATCTACGTCTAACAACGTCTCATCAATGATACACATAGCCGAGTGGGAAAACATCTTGATGTTGAGTACCCGTGACCTAGTCAAAAAGGTGTAGGGGTTCCACTATGAATCCATAGAAGACCCAATTCCCATCTCTACTATAGGTTACCAATTCAAAAGCTTCAACGACCCACTTCCCATCCCTACTAATTGTACAACCAGGAAGATTATAAAGACACACTTCTCAGGTCTACTAAAGGGTGCCACTAAGAAGTAGTCGAGGACCCATTGTCAATCCCTATTAATGGGTATAATTTCAAATACTTTAAGTAACCACTAACCATCTCTACTAGGCGGTACCACTGTAAAGATGTCAACGATCCACTACCCAACTGTACAGGAGGGTACCACTTGGAATATGTGAAGTCCCCATAACATAGCTATTCTAGAGGGTTCCACTAGAACGGTCACCGGTGATCCCATATGATCACTACAATCATTGAGAATCACATAATCATGTTTTTTCCTGGAAAAGTTATTATCATATCTCATAATCCACAACTGAGGGAATCATCATGTTCTATAGAGGGAGACCCTCAAGATATTCTACGTGCAGGCCAAAATTTAAGTTCAATTGAAGGGGATATAGTCAATTGAATTCACATAAAATGAAAAAAGAGAGTAAATGGATATTGGTCCCACACCACATCATGGATGTGTCCCTAGATGGAACATTACTTCTGAAGGGAAGGAGAAAATTCTATTCAATTGGAAAAACATAGGGACCAGGTCATGTGATACTGGCAGTGTCCATGTACATGACCCCGTGTACATGTTCTTTTGACCCATAACTATATACATCTATACATAGTGTGTGGATTCATGTGGGATTTCTCCTATGTACTCAAGATGCATCCATATAATATTAAATGGAGTCCAACCAGTGTGATCTCTCACATTGGTATTCCAATCAGGATAATGTACAAGATGTGCAAGTGAGGAATACACATTGTGTCATCCTTAACTTATCTAAAACCCTATCACTAATTCTGAGGGGATACACAATGTGTGTTCATCCTTGAACATAGAGTGTAGTTGGAATTATGACCAAAATACCAGATTCTACTTCCACAATTATATCTGGTCGCACCATGATATATCTCACCTTCAACATAACTCGGATGAGTAAATCATGTTATGAATCATAAATATTGACTATCGTTCATCGGCAAATGGCCACCGCTCACAATAGGGTGTTCTTTTATCCATTCTGTATGCCTCTAATGGTTATATAATTTATTTCTAGAACTTTATTCACTAGAATGGTAATCCTCCATTCACAATGGTCGAAGATCTATGCATTTCTCAACAGTCTATTTTTCTGTTGATTCTCTGTGAATCAGGGGTCCAATCAAGCTCGTTACCTCACAGAAATTGTAAATGGGGGACCACATGGTCCAATCAGCGAAGAACGCTAAACAAGGTTAGAGAAAATCCCAATAACAATTCTTTAAGGATCAATACCAAGATTCCTTGTCCAATCGATCAAAAATGTGGTATCCATGGGTAGATAAAAAATGAAATTAATTTATATGTCAATACTTGGGTGCATGGAAGGTCTGAAATTCTCACAGATCATTGAAAGAGGATGGATCCACCAAACCATTAAATCTAAGGGTTATAACAACAAAAATTCATTAGTTTTACCTATATTATAGATCTATTATGGAAAAAGAATGTACATCCAATGATTTTAGATAATATTTTGTTTTCACAGGGTTTGGATATGCCCTAATCTAAGCATTTTTCATCATGCGATGAGATCCGCCAATAAAAGGAAGGGGGGAGCTTCTAGATAACTACAAGTATTATGAGTCTAACCAAGAGAAATTTTACATGCTGACATATTTGTAAAATGTCGGATTAGGCTAAACAAAGTAATGAAATTAATTTATAAATTAATATCATGAAACATTAGTCCACTGAGCGAGGATTATAAATATCGCATGATGACTCTTTTTAGGTTGCTCTTAGGGTAAAAATTTCATTTCAAACTCATCTCAGGTCTTCGATCTCTAATATGAGATACTAATTAAAAGATATGCTATTTTTTTACGGAAAATGTAGGGATTTAATGTAAAATATTTTCAATATTTTTATAAAATTAATTATATGCACATCGGGCATAAAAATTCCATGATGTAACAATGCCACTCTATAGAAGTCTTTCAATAGTATTTTAAAGTATTTCAAGAGTATTTTGAAGTATTTCAAGAAAAAAATTAGGTCTCTATATTATTCCTTAAATTAGACTGTTCATCCCCAAAAAAAAACTAATGAAATAACAAGGGATTATAATCATACACTTAGACGTCCCACTACCAAGAACTCTCTTGTAGGTTATTGTGCTTCCACAACATGTGAACCAATGGTATGGTCCATGCACACACAATCTCCTCCTGTCGATCCTTGATCACCAATGGGTTTCAATAAAGGTGGTTCCATCCTTGATTCCCAAATTAAACTCGTAGATGATGTTTATTTGGTCGTGCATGTTTGTCCTCACCTGCAACATGTAGAAGACATCATGAACCCGCTCAAGCAGTGGGTATAAGGATAAGTGGTAAACTAACATTCCAACCTTCTGCATGATCATGAATGGCCTGATAAAGCTTGGAAAAATCTTGACTCACCAATTGAACCTCTATAATACTCATTGCGGTGATACACTCAATAAAACATGGTATCCTTTCTCAAACTACAAGGGTTTGTGACAATGATCCACACATGATTTCTATCTTTTCTAGGTTGTCCTCATCCAATCACAATAGACATGTAATCTTTCCGTCATCACCTATACCTTCTCTTGGACTATAAGAGTTGAATCTCCAATCTCTATCTAGCATAATGGCTACCGGTAAGATATTGTATAATATTCCTAAGAATGATATATTCTAATGGTAGAGTGTTATCTACTGTTGTACACAAATTCTTCCAAGGGTATTTGATATTCCCAGCTCTGGCTGAAGTCCAAAACACAAGCCTTCAACATATCCTCTAACACCAGGATAGTACACTCGGTATGACCATCGGTATGGGGGTGAATGTTTATGCTTTTCCTTCGGCACGTGTATAATTCTTTATATATACCTCTCTAAAATCATTTCCTAAACCGCCCATCATGATTAATGGAAATCATAGGGGGAACCCCGTGAAAGGAAATGGTGTTATGTATATACATCTACACTAAAATCTCCACCAAAATATATTACATGATAGAATGGAAGTTTGATGTGTTTGTGAGTTGATCAAAAATCACCTTTATGGTGTCATTGCCTTTTAGTGTTCGTGGGATCCCTATGAAAATTTCCTAGGATAGGTCATTTTGTTTCCACTCCAGGATCTCAGGGGGATGCATCAAACCATTTCTATCATGGGGCTCTTTGTTCACCTAATAAAATTTTTTGTAATGAATGATAAACATAGATATGCCTCATCTCATTAAAGACCACAAATATTTCCTCTAAATAATTTTTACCTCATCCCTACTCAAGGATGTACAACGTAGGGATAACTATGGAACTCTCGCATCACGTCCTCCCACTGAGAGATAGGAACCACTTTATTCCCCTGGAAAAAGATAACCTGATATCCTCCTTCAAAATATCCATGTAGTCTATATCTTATGTTTATTTGGCCTTGTAATACCTCACAATAAATGAATCCTAGCTATGAATATCTCAAACAATCATAGAGAAATGAATACAACCCCATCAACTGCAAAAAATTTGTACCTGCCTTATCCACTAGTGTCAACCATAGGGAATCTAAATACTCTAAATCATTCTACACTACGTGAACCTGGGACTTCATACAAAGAAAATTTTATATAATTTTTCGTTTTACTAGAGTATAGACTATCTCAAATTCATTGTTCTGTAGAAACTATACCAACACTCATTGTCTAATGTTCATGTATCTCTGAGTGAAGAAGTACCTATGACTCTAGTGTTCAAATTTAACAACAAATTCCCTACCAAAAGTTAGTTTCTCTAAATAATCAGTGTGAATACTACCGCTTCCAGCTCTAGGTTATGGGTGATGTAATTTGTTTCATGGGGTCTCAACTTCTTCGACCCCTATATGATAACATCCCTATCGCAACATCAACATGTACCCAAGACTAGCACCAGAGGCATTGAAATATTCTATGAACTCTACAGCATCCATTGGTAGTCTCAATACTGGATCACTCTTCAAACTCTTAGTCAACTCCTCCAAGGCCCTCTCACACAACTAAGACCATGTAAACAACATCCCACTTCATGTTAGGGTTGTCATAGGGGCTACGATTCTGGATAAGTCAGGAATAACATCATGTAGTATCCTATCAATCAAATAAATTAACCCAATTATAAAATGGTTTTGGGTGGTTCCAAAGATTTTAAAATATCTATCTATTATATGTATATGGATATAGCATGCTAATAAATGAAATTCCATAGAATCTTAACCTCATGTATCCAGAACTGGAACTTCAAGAGTTTTTGATAATTATAGTTCTGTCGATGAAAATCTAGAACCCTTATCAATTTCCCTAAATGCTCCTCCTTCTACGTAGAGTTGATGAGCAATCTATATATAAATAAAATAAATGTCCATGTACATCTGAAAATCTATCTCATTAAATACAAAAACATATTTGGGGAATTCGTCCTATAAAAGGGCATCAGAAGGAACTCATGTTGTCTATATCGATATCGGAATGTAAGCTTTGGAATAAAAAACATGAGAACCTTAAACTAATGGTATTAATGACTAATATTGATCTTTGAGAAACATCACACACATTGAAACAGGTCAAAAGGTTCATTAATATTTGGAATGGGGTACTTTTTCTTTATTATGGACTAGTTTAAGCGATGATAATCCACAAAAAAAATCATATGCTCAAATCCTAAATTTTCAACAATAAGATTGGAGTTGACCATCGGGAAAAACTAGTTCGGATGAAGAAATTTTCAAATATTTCCCCCAACAATTACCATAGATCTCAGAGCTTGGTAGGTTCCACACTATATGAAACATAATTTATCAGAGCAGTCCTATGATGCATGTCGATGCCCAAATCCCTATCCTACCATAATGGTAGTATTTAAATATATTAAGTGAAGAAATACATATAAACCTCTTAAACTGATGGAATCTATTTTCCTAATGATATTTATAGAAAAACAGATCCACTCACAAACTGATGGGGGATGGGTTTTCAGCCTCTTTCTGAAAAAACCCAATTGATTTTCAATAATATATCACTATCCAAAAAAGAGAATCTCATTAATTCAGTGCATAATTTTTTGACTTGTATGTAGGGACACTTGATATAATCGCATACCACGGACAAAAAAACCGTTCACAAGATAATTTTATACGGTTCAACGTGATGACCAAAAGCACCAACATGATTTTCTCTCCACAAAACGATAGGTCAAACTGATGATAGATATAATATAGAAAGAATAATAATTCTAGGTGGGAAGTTGAAGACAAAACTAATAGGGCAATGACTAAATTGGGATCTCATGCTATTACACCACGAGTATAGAGAAAATGAAATTAATAGAACATATTTCTATTAATACTAGAGAAAAATTAGAATAAACTGAAATCGTACCTCAGATCATCTCATGCGTTGTAGGGTCATAAACCTATAAATCATGCATCTTTCAACAGCACCAGCTACTAGCTCCATGATCTTGATTTGGGTGGTGGTGGTGGTAATATCTCATAGCCTTTTCCATTACATACAACTCCTCTTGATTAAATGAAAACGTCTCCTTGTTGGGGACCACCATGTATGCACATGAGATATCCCTAATCACAATGCTTCCCATATCCTGGTGATCCATTAACTATATAATGGTTCTATATAGAACATATGTATGGGATTTAGTGTGCCATGCGACGCAACCAATGAAATATAATGTATCACCCATTTTGGGGATTAGCTGGTCTGTAGTGATCCCTATGGCTAAGTCCTTGATTCTAATGATTGAATGGTCTCATACCCTAAGATCCTGGAACATGGATTCTGTAAGCTTCGATTGTTGACTCAGCTTGGAGATAGCAACTTCCAACTCCAACTATCAGGCATTCCTCAAATAAAAATTTCTCTATCATTAGTTACCGCTCCAATTCACAAGAATCTGTGGAAATGAAAAATGTCACAAAAATTGCTTAAATATCATTGTGGAGACACTTCTCAAACAATCATTCATGGATATAGACATCCCAGGTCATGCTAATGGAGTAAAATAATATGATATGTGAACCTCAATGTCTACTCAACCACCATAATCCTTCCTTGCTATATCTTTAAATGATCTATATTCTTGTATAAGAACAAGTAGAATGGGTAGTACTCCTCATGAAATAGATAAGATAAGTCAGTGAATAAGAGTGTGGAATCATCAGGTATCTATAGAACAAGGCTCCACCATCAAAAAAATACTATCTGGAAATTTCTATATTATAGTCAGACAAAACGATATGTCAGGGACAAGATGAGCCTATAGGCATGTGGCATTGAATATTTCTAATCATGTACTTCATGAAAATATAAAATTTTGAAGAACCTCATCTCCCTCTAGTGTGGGACCCACGGAGCAGCCAAAGCCTATGTGCATCTTTTTTCTACTTTATTGGGTTTATGTGTTTCTCGATAGTGGGTGGAACTGATATGTTTTCACAAAGAGTAAGGGCATTTTAATATTGACCATGATCTATGTTCACATCACTCATATGGTCACCATAATTAACTAGAGATGGTATCATGAATTGATGTCATCAAGGAGGTATCATGAATGTTATGAAGGTGTACTTTTGTTAGATTATATATATATATATATATATATATATATTAAAACATGAATGGGGTGCTAAATCAAAAAGAAAAGTCAAAATCTTAATCCTATATAATGAATATACAGTTAATCCCTACCAAAAATGACTCAGCACACTGAGTCGATATATAGGGTGTCAAGGTCCTAGTGAATGGATATATTAGATGTTGCACCATCACTAGATTCCCTATCATGAGAGATCCATATGATAAAATCTGACTCAATTTCCCAAAACACAACCTAATCCACTTAAGGGATATATGTGATAAATTTCCTAAGATGTTAACTTATGCTGATACATATATGTCAGGAACTGACCTCATCCAAGGCTCGAGATGAAACTACCCCAAACCCACCACCATAGGCCAGGGGGTGGTGAAAAGAACTAAAGTCATAACTAACCCTGGAAGGAATAATCTTAGGTACTGTACAGACGGAGAACCATAACAATGACAAAGTTTTTAGGGAAATAATTAATTGTGAACCACTTACATAATGTAAAAGAAGCACACATGGACCTCCAGAAATTATACATTTTTGGTAGTGTAAACTAATAAGTAATAGAAAAAATACATTCCCTACCAGAGATGTTCCACATCTAATAAAAAACTAGAAATGGTAATAACATATAAAGATCTAAGCTCTATAATCCCATGACATTACCATTGTTGAAATCCAAGAACCCAGTATACCTATGTAACACTATAGTCACAACTGACTTGTCTATCATCTGTATAAGAAATGATACATGAGGGAAAAACCCATGCAAGTGTTAATATAAACATATCCAATATGACTTCCCAAAATATTAATTGAAAGAAGTAAGAGATACAATAAAAGGAAATGGTAGTAGATATAATAAGGTACATTGTTATAGTACAACACACCCAAAAAAGAATGAATGTAAGCTCTAGGATGAAAAATGGGATAAAAAAGTTAGTGGATTAACTAAGCCTCATGTTTTCCACCTATATAAATTTATTATACTCATCCAACCATGAGATATTAATCATTGTAATAATGTGGCCTAACTTATGGGTCTTTTTGTCTCTTCGATGGAGAGTAACAAAATCCAAGAAGTGGATAAAGAATAAAAATATAAATATATTCTCTGTAAAATATATCCAAATGAGAGAGTAATCAGATATCTATATCATAGATCAACCAAGGAATAAGGGTATCTAATAATTCTAAAAGTTCATCAATGATTCCCTTTATCGCACACATCATCCCATAAGTTACTATACAAGTCGAACCATGCAACATTAATGTTACACACAGTATAGTGGAAAAAAATATAATTAGAGTTCCCATGACCTGGTACAATATGGGTGTTACACTCTAAATGTGTCAAGGAAGAACAACCCATCTCTAGTAGAGGGTACCACTAAGAATAATTACAGGACCCACTACCCAACACTAGTGGAGGGTTCCACTCGAAATACATCCATGACCCACCACATAGATATTCTAGAGGGAAGTATGGGGATATCATCAAGGACCCGCTATCCAACTCTATTGGAAGTTACCAATCGTATAAAAATGAGGACCACTGCCCAACTTTGATGGAAGGTACCACTTGAAAGATGTTAATGACCCACTGCTAAGCTCACATAGATTACAACCCTTTGAATACGTCAATGATCCAGTACCCAACACTACTAGAGTGCACTACATTGATGATGTCAAGGAACCACAACCATGATCTAGTGGAGTTTACCACTCGAAAGATTATGGGGACCCACTTCCCTACATTAATGGAGCGTACCACTCAAAATATCCCAAGTTATCTGTCTAATCACTTCTATCATCAAGTTTCTTCTAAGAAGTTTCCATAATCAGAATATTTCACATCATATATTTAATGTAATCAAAAAAGGCACCATCACATTATACATGGAGAAAAACTAGCTATATTATATGCATGGTCAAAATATATTGTTAAAAAAAGGACATATGGATTAATTAAGTTTAATAAAAATGCACTAGGGGAACATGTGGTCCTTACCCACTACCAGGATGTGCCCCTGAATGGAACACTGCTCTTGAATGTATAGGAGAAAAAATTATGTAGGTGGACTACATAGTGTATTCATGTAACCCATGGATTGATTCGTGTGAATCCAAACATGTCTGTGTACCTGAATCCATAGCCATATAATTTCACCATGTGTTAGTGTAATTCTATACACAATGTATGGGTTCTCATTGGATTCCACCTCTGTACTCAGGCTGGGTATTTATACTCTTACATAGTGTCACACCTTTATGATCCATCAGAAGGGATGCTCGACTGGTTTAGGGTACATGGAGTGTACGTGAGGACTACATTCCATGTCATACATAACACTTTTTCAACCCTAGATTCATCACTAATGAGGCTACATGTATGATTTTCATTCTTGGACAAGCAGTGCTGTTGGGATATCAATATTAATCCTAGATTTAGATTCCACACTTTAATATGCTTTCATTACTTTACATAGCGCCTTGAATATGTCAAGTATGAATGGAACTAAACATGTATCACAGATCTCTAATGTTGTTTTCAAAAAAATAGACATTACTTGTCATTAGGGATTACATCATTCCTTCCACATTCCACAAATAGTTTTATTTTTTATTTTTTTGATATTTAATATCTGAAACGATTATCCTTTCATCACAATGATCCCTAATATTTTCTTTTCTCGTTGATCCCTTTAGAATTCAGGTGTTTGGTCGAACTTGGTACCACCAAAAAATTATGGAACTGAGACCAGAAGGTCCAATCAGGGAAGAACACGATGCAATGATGGACAAGGGAAGAAAACCAAAGGATTATGGAAGGTTTCCAATAGTTCATGGTCATTCGATCCAGAATGGATTAATCACGGGTTGATAAAGAAAAAAAATTAATTTATATTTTAATTCTCAGGTAGAAGGCTATAATTGGAATATCTCCATGAAAAAAGGATCCATAAGGTCAACCAATTTCATAAAATGGAATAAAATGACCCATTGATGATTCTATCCCCAATTATGGATAGATCATTGATGAGGAACACATCTGATATAAATTTGAGATTAGTCATTGAATTTGCAACATCCTGATCTACTTTGATAAAGAGTTCTTTCATCATTCGACTAGATCCACTAATAGAAGAGAGTATTATTGGAAAATTCCCTAAATTATGAGGCTAACCCTTGGTATTATTCCATTAAAATATATTTATAACATTTAATTTTAGTTTAATCAAAACAATTTTTTTAATTAATTATTTAATCTAACCCACTGAATGTACCACAAACAATAGAGGGATCTAAAATCCTTGTTTTGACTCATTTTAGGTTGATACTAGTGTAAAAAACTCACACTAGACAGAACTATTGTATTTATTCTACTATATTTTCTACATTTTAAGATTAACTACATTTTATTTCATAAGTTGAATGTTCAAAATATAAAATATATTTAATATTTGTATAAAATTTATTATTGGCACACTGGGACATGGAATCAAACATTGTGTTAATGCCTATATATTGATATATATATATATATATTTCAATGACTTATAAGGTTCAAAATGCATCACTACAAGCATTTTAGAAGTTTGGATCATTACAATTTTCCTTTGTGTATGAATATAGAACCACTTACCTCCCATTAATTGTTATTACCCATCCACTTTAATAAATTTTTTCTGGTGGATCCTCTTGGATATGTTGACTATAAGAACATAAATAGAAATATAACAAATTTAGATGATCCTAATGGGTTTTATAAAGTTTAGGGCTTGTCTTCAATTTTAGTGGGTGGAGCAGGGTACAAGTGGGGCTGTTAGAGGGGGTTTTGAGGGTGTTTTATACACCACCCTTAGTGACACATCTATGCATGGCGATTATTTTCCATAACCATTATTCTATATTCTAGTGGATGGGAATAAAAAAGCATGTATCATATTTTACCTCGTGATAACTCATTTACATTTAGGTGAAGGAAAATATCTAGGTTATATTGGGTTCCAATCAACCCCTTGATGTGCCAGAGTAGAAGATGAATGGTATAACTATGGACCTTAGGATAGAGATTAAATGATCATATTGAGGAAAAAATTCTATCTTGGTGACCAAAAAATGACTAGCCTTGTTGACCACTTTCTAACCATAAGAGAATATAGTTTCTTATAGACCATTAAACTCATATATGTGTATGAGATAGTCTAGATTCACAAAGTTCCCCTGATGATACTTTCAAGAAAAGATGAAAATTTAATGTCTAGTTCATGGAGAGTATTTTTGGAGGCCTTTGGGACATATTTGATTTTTAGAATGATGTTTCACTCTTAATATATGACAAGACTAAGATCACCATTCATGTTCCAGAGGACATGATTCAATATTTCATCTTGGACATTGGGCACAGTTGGTACGATCAACTATAATTGGTCGAGTTTCCATGGGAAAATAATTTCAACTCCCCTATCGACATGAAATGATTTGTGGCCTTTTATAATAGAGTCTAAAGTTCAACACCTTGTTGGAATGATCTATGGGAGTCTGAAGTCATGTTCGTAGAGTTGGAGTTAGTGAAAAAAGAAGGTAATTATCATCGATGAGAAGATGAATACTACACATATCCGTCAAAATTGTTATGAGGATAGATGAAAAAATCCATTATAGTTCAATAAAAGAGCCCATGTGTTCTTGAATGTGTCCCCTCAGTATGGATTGTGGAGATTTAGAGAGGTGATAGTTTTCAGTGTTGTTCATTTACCATGTCCAAATAATATATAAAGGTAGTGATGTGGTGTATTACATGGCCCTGCAACATTAATTAGACTGGGTACATATTGTATTCAATATTTCACAACTGAGGTGGTATCTTCACAACCTTTTTATTTTTATTGATAGGATACATTAGTAGAGAACTCAGTAGATATCAAGTATTAGTAGATGAAGATCTCTTATAGTTGAGTAATTTCCGTGGTGCATGACTAGTGGAAGGATAATATCACTCTATAGAGAACCCATGAATGGGAGAAAAAATTGTGATTATAGACCTCTCATGTTATTTATTAGGTTATTTTTATTTTTGAGAAAAATTAATTTAGTTTTGCAAGAATGTAACAATAATAATTTTTCTTTGTAAAAATAGTAATATTTCAAGGAGTATTTTTAGAGTTTCATATTGATTCAACATGGGATTTAAAGGATAGGGAAGGCATTGTATTAATAAAATAATAATATTAATTATATCATTCTATATACACATAGATATTAAAAAATAATATTATAAATTTAAAATGGATTATCAGATCATAAATATAATGTTTCCATTAAATCATAAATGTAGGATTTTACCGAGTTGTGATATAAAATTATTCTGCCACATGTGTTGTTTTAAATAGTTTTCATGGGAGGATTGATAAACTAATTCCTTAATGAATTATTTTGTTTATTTTTAACTTATAATTTCACATGCCACCCTCATTTATGTAATGCTTACCATAAAAATTTATTATGACCAGCAACATAAACCAAGAGATATGAGTGGAGAATTTAGAGGAGTATTCTTGTGCGAATGGAAGAAGATCTAAGGTTATTGATCGATGCTCCAAATAAGTTCCAAGATATCTCCCATAATAGACAATGTTGAACTATTCTTCTATATTGATCGATTCAAAAATGATAATGGATTCTTATTTTATTTAGATTAATTACATTTTTTCATACAATGTTTTACATGAATCAATTAGTATAACAACAATTGATTCATCAATTGATGTTTCTCTACGGTTGATGTTTTAATCTTAATAAAATTAATAATTTATATCACATTAGAATCTAGGTTTCATTCTTATCCAGTTATCATTATTACAATAATAAATTGAGGTTAGCATGAACATTGGGTAAATTTTTTTCCCAATGTTTTTATTTTGTTCTTTTCCCCCATCATTCTTCAAACATTCATCATCTAGAATAATTTGGGCAGGTTTTTGACAAATAACCAGTGAATAGTCATCTTTAATTAATTTATGACCTAATGGGACATATAACAGTGTTTAGATTCATGATTTGTGGAACAAATAGGTGCATTGATGAACATGAGTGATTTCCATTCACATCAAGGACCCAAGGCCAGTTTTTTTGGTGATTTGGAAATACAAAGTGATGGCATATGATTTATGAGAGGATCAGGTTGAACGAATAAGGCCACCAATAATACCAAGGATTAGCAAATCTCAGATCAATTTTATTTGATAGAGGTGGATAAATTTGAGAAGTAAGTGGCCTGAGTGGAACATTATAATGAACTAGTGGGTTCTAAAAGAAGTTATACCCTACAAGTTGTTGGAAGAACAATTTTTATTTTTCCTCAAATGAAAAAAAACAACTGTTTTGAAAAAATAAAATATCACACGTGATATGGGACAAAGCACATTCCATGTGTCCCTTGAATTGTTACTATAATGGCCCATACTTTACATACATTTTTATTACTTCAGAATTGAAGCACACTTATTGAAAAATATAACAAAACAAAGAATGAACCGTATAGGTATAGTGTCTTTAGAAACTGGGAATCATAAACAACTGGTTCATAACTCATCTATGGTGTCTCCCATTTATATCATCATATCTAGAGTCCCTATATGGCATATCCTACTTAATAACCATCTTCATGACCTGGGAAAGAAAACATACAAAAGGGTGAGCTCAAATGCTCAGTAAGGGTAACCAAAAGAAATATCAATCACATCATATTCATAAGAACATATCTTTTCGGAAATCTTAACCTGAAAATGAGATCATACTTTCCTAATATGGAATAAATTATAGTAGTGAAATGTAATCCCAATAATCATAACCTAAAAAATGAAACTTTTTTCATACACACATAATCATAGAGAATCATTTCTTATTAGTCAAGACTCATTGCCAAGACAATCTTAGCGGACAAAGTCCATTTCTGAACCGAGTTCACTCCACGTTTCAGTCATGTTTCTCTGAACCAGTTTAACCTGTTGTTCCAGCCATGTCTATCTCATGAGATATAAATATTTACCCAATGCAGTTTAGGGAGATATAGGTCCCACCCATCTCATAATGATACCATTCTTATTTGTGCCACAAATTCAAAAAAAATCATACATCATTGCATAACCCTTGTAATAAAAATGGGATTCCTAAACATCGTGACAACATAAAACAATTCATATAAGATAAAGGAATTCATAAAAATAATTCCATCACAACATAATCAAATCAATATAATAATAGGGATATAAATAGAACACTATATTATTTTAGACGGAAAATAGATTTGATAAAACACTTGAACTCCATTCTTGAGGAAAATATCCTTTCTACTTCAAAAATATTTTTCCTTTCTGAACATGTCATACAATTTTAAACTAAAAGAAGTTGATTAAAAATAAACTTGAAAACTTGTAAATGAATCTTCTTCGAAATAATGTTTTAAAAATCCATTCATGCCGTATAAGTTAAAAAACACTCTTCTCATACTTATGTCGGAAAATTCAAAAAGTACCTCGTACGAAAAACAACAAAAGATTCCTTTCATATCTTTTACTAAAAACTCAACAAAGGGTAAAATTGGATTTAAAAAATTGTAGGAGGATATATATAATATTACATATTGAGGAATCATGGATGTGGATGATAAATATTCCCTAGTAAATTCTGAAGTATAAACAATCTCGGATAAAAATGAGATTATGAGATTTTCCCTTACCTTTGGTCCGATTTTATTTGTAAGTGTCCGAACCTCCTATATAACTATTTAAATAATGTTATTTATTTATTCCAGAATCATACTTATTTTTATGATATCATATATGGTCATATTATTAGCTTCTTATTAGTAATATTTCATTGTTACTTATTATTCAGGTATTTATTGCTTTTTGTTTTTATGCATGTTTTGTCGAATAAATTCTTATTCTTCTTTTTAGGTTATAGATACCTCATTTACAGAATGGTATTAGTGTAATACATATCATATTTATTCACTTAATTAATTTATGTAATCATTATGAAATGAAAATCATGTAGAACGAGTCGCATGACATCGTGGAGACGGTATTCTGTACATACACACGAGCGATGATATCGTTCCCATGATCATGGAATTGTATTGGAGAGTATGTATAATATTTCAGAATAAATATAAATTTACTATAATCATATATAGTTATTATTTACATTATTATACCCATCCATGTAAGGTGGTGGTGGAAAATATATTACACAACAGTGAGGAGACGGTATTTCGTACGTACGCACGCGCGTTGATTTCATTTTCCGTAGGATGGATAGATGGTGAAATAGGGTTGTTTCATACTTATAATAACATATCATTATATGAGTGATACTGATGTTATTAATTCATAATGAAACAACTAAATAAGAATAAGTGGAAGAAGAAATAAAGTTGAAAGAATCGGTAACGGACATTACCTCTTCTTTGAAGCGCCTCATTGAGACCTCCTTTTAGGGAACTAAAATTGGACTTTAAGAAGACCATAACCTCTAGAATGTTTCTAGAGAATTGGAAAAGGGAATTTGGCAGGGGTTGTATGAGCATGAAGGTTCAAAGTTGTGTGAGGAAGAGAGGGAGGAGGTGCCCTTTTATAAGGGAGGAGAGGGGCACCTTTGGAAAAACTAAAAATATTATTTTATTATAAAGTCATATTCCATTTTTAATAGATCCAAATTGATTTATTTCGAATATAAGGTGGGGATGGGTCTAAATACTCTCATAAAATAGAATTTAGACAAGTTTATGTCATTATATTGACCTTATCGTTTAGTTTTAACTCCTAGTTAATTATATTAACATTTACCATGTCACTTTGAATTTTTATATTATATAGCTAATAAACGTACCATATAAATCCATGCGACCCCAAGTGGTCCATTAATGATACACCTATCATGATATAAGTGTCTTGGGCGAACATTAGATTTTTAGGAATATAATAACAATTAATAGTATAATATTTCTTTTAAAAACTATTTTATGTCAATTTTGACACTATTTGGTAATTGATTTTTGTGAAAATCATAACAGAATGATTAGTTAGAAAAAAATTAATTAAATAAATACTAAAATGTAATTTTAACATATAAAATTATTTTAATTCATAAAAAGTCTGAAATTACATTTTTTGGGTAATTATAACATCAATTATGCAAATATTTCATTAATATGACAATTACTCCATCATCATTGTGTGATAAATAAATTAAATTATATTAAGTCTAAAATTACAAATAAAATACCGTAATGTAGGAAATCGTTTTATCTTTCTAATGAATTTTTATAGTGGAATTTATCTTATGTATTACCCTATATTAAAAATGATTTAGTTATTAAACATTGATTTTAACTAATTTAACCCTTCTTTAAATAAATTAATAATAAATGTCCTAATCTAATCCAGGTGGGCCTAAATGGTCATATTTTATTCCTAAGGTTTTTTTTGGTCTAATTAATCTTTTAGAATAGAATTAGGGAATTTGTTAGGGTTATAATAATAACATGTTTACCCTTAATTACCCTATTTACTTTTAACCGTGGTATAAAAAGTAAAAAGATACTATTCACCAAAAATTATTTTCATCGCATTGAACCACATTTTAGTCCTTGATATGAACCATGTCTCTCAGATTCTCGAAATTCCACTCACAGAATTGGTAAAATTATGTGTTATGTAAATTTACAAATTCTCCTTGGAGGTGGGTAAAAGACGGTGAAAAGTTCGATAAAATTTTTATATATCTAAAATTATTATTAAATGACTCCAATGAATTACTTTGAACTTATAAAGGTATTATGAATCAATTTTTTCCTAAAATAAATTTATATAAAATAAATAATTATTTAAATAAAAATTCGGGTTTTAAATAGTAACCCAGTGTTTTCACTATTCATCAAAAATTGAAATTTTTTCGAAAAATATAAAAATTTCACCCTAGGAAAATTTCGATATTCCGAATCCAAAAATGAAGTCCATTTTGAAAAATAAAATTTACAAAATTTCAAAAAGTTGGTATTACTATTTATAACAGCTAGTTTTAATAATATTTTAATAGCATATCATTGTTTAGTGAAACACGGTATTGCGTACGATGCAAGATATCGAGGAAGGTCGTGATTGCGTGTAAAGAAAGACAAGCTAGTGTTGTGTGTAGTAAAAGATTCCTTTGATTATTTATATAACATAAAAACAAAATATTTCTCATAAAATTCTAGTGTGTAACATTCGACCCCCCGTAAAATGAATTTCCCCCTCGAAATTCGTCACTTTGTAACAAACAAATGACGATACCTCTCCCACATCATATCTTCAAGATCCCATGTAGCTTATTATAATTGTTGGTTCCTCCATAAAACTTTCACCAAGAGAGTGGTCTTGTTCCATAGGACTTTTTCGCTACGATCCAGAATCTCTATTGGCTATTCTTCATAAGAAAGATCTTTCTCCAGTGGTACAACTTCTAAGCTGAGTACATGTGAAGGATAAGGTATGTACTTTCCCAAGAGAGATACATGGAACACATCGTGAACTTGGGAGAGATTCGGTGGAAGCACCAATCGGTAAGCTACCTTCCCAACACGATTTAGTATTTTCAAAGGACAGATATATCTAGGGCTCAGCTTTCCCTCATTCCAAATATCATTACTCTCTTCCAAGGAGATATTCGTAAGAACACTTTATCACCCACTTCAAACTATAGGTATTTTCTTCGGTTGTCAGCATAACTTTTTTGTCGACTCTAATTTTCTCTAATGTGTTTTTGAATAGATCTGACCTTTTCTTCCATCTCATCAACAAGATCAAGTCCTAATAGCTTTCTTTCCCCAACTTCATCCTAGAAAGTTGGAGTCCTACATTTCTTTCCATAAAGATCTTCAAAAGGAGCCATCTGAATACTAGAGTGAAAGCTATTATTATAAGAAAATTCCACCAAAGGTAGGTGTTGATCCCAAACACCTTTGAAATCCATAGAGAAAGATCTCAACATATCTTCTAGAGTTTGAATTGTTCTCTCATACTGACCATCTTTCTCAGGATGATAAGCAGTGGTGAAACTCAACTCTGTATCCCGAGTATGCTGAAGACATCACCAGAACTTTGAGGTAAATCTCATATCCTGATCAGATATAATGGAAAGGGGTACTTCATGCAATCTTACCACTTCCTTCACATATATCCTGTCAAGATGATCCAGAGAGAAATCCTCTCTAATAGCAATGAATTGTGCAAACTTTGTAAGATGATCAACTATGACCAAGATAGCATTATTGCCTTTGGATGTTTTTGGAAGTCCAGTGACAAAGTCCATAGTGATGTTTTCCCATTTCCATTCAGGTATGGGTAATGGTTGTAACATCCCCATAGACTTCTATCTCTCATCTTTAACTTGCTGACAAACCACACATCGAGAGACATATTCAACAACATCTCTTTTCATGCCATCGCACCAGAAGTAAACTTTCAGGTCCCTATACATCTTTGTGCTTCCAGAATGGATAGAGAATTAAGAACTATGATACTTATCCAATAACTCTTTCTTTAATTCTGGGATGGGAGGAAAAAAAACCTGATTCCTGAATTTTATTATCCCATCACAATCAAGGTTTAATTCCAGAACATTTCTCACCTTCTTTTGGTACTCTACATCTTCTATTTATGCCTCTTTAATCTTCACATGTATAGATGGTCGAACATTCAATTGAGAAAGATACGATTTTTTCCCTGTCATTATAATTCCATGATCCATCCTTTGTGAATCCATAAATATTGGATCTTTTGTGATCCTCATAATGGATAAGCTTGCATGGTCTTGTCGACTTAATGCATCTGCAACCTTGTTTGCTTTCCTAGGGTGGTAATGAATTGAGAAGTCGTAATACTTAATCATCTCTAACCATCTTCTTTGGCGCATATTCAGAACCTTTTGTGTGATAATATACTTTAAATTTTATGATAAGTATAAATGTCACATCTTTCTCCATAAAGATAATACATCCAAATATTTAATGAAATGATTACCACTGCTTACTCCAAATCATGAGTTGGGTAATTTTGTTCATGGTTTTTCAACTTTTGTGAGGCATAAGCTATCACTATATCATTTTGGATGAGAAAACACCCCAGCCCCTTCTTGGATGCATCACTGTAGATCACAAACCTTTCCCCACTACAAGACAGTGTGAGAACAGGTGCACTGCATAACCTTCTTTTCAACTCCTTGAAATTCTCTTCACATTCCTCCTTCCACACGAACTTAACTCCTTTTCGAGTCAACCTGGTGAGTGGATTAGATAATCGTGAAAAATATTTCACAATACGTCTATAATAACCATCCAAACCAAGAAAAATTCGGATCTTGGTTACTGTTGTTGGTCTCTACCATCTTTTGATAACCTCTATTTTTGCTGTATCCACAGATATCCCCTCTTTTGAGATTATGTGACCCAAAAATGAAACTTTTTGAAGCCAAAATTCACACTTGGTAAATTTGGCATAAATCTTCTCCTTTCTCAGGGTCTTAAATATAATT
This sequence comes from Viscum album, assembly GCA_963277665.1. Lineage (NCBI taxonomy): Eukaryota > Viridiplantae > Streptophyta > Magnoliopsida > Santalales > Viscaceae > Viscum > Viscum album. The sequence continues at coordinate 1,532,556,297 of OY728146.1, read as the reverse complement.
CTCAAATGATCTTTATGTTCTTCCTTGCTCTTTGAATAGACAAGAATATCTTCTATAAAGACTACCACAAAATGATCAAGATAGTCTCTAAGGACTCTATTCATCAGATCCATGAAGATAGCAGGGGCATTAGTATGTCCAAATGGCATCACTAAAAATTCATAGCGTTCATACCTTGTACGGAACGTCGTATTTGGTATATCCTCCCTTTTGACCCTTAATTAATGACACCCTGAACGGATATCAATCTTGGAAAAGTATTGAGCTTTGCATAGTTGGTCAAATAAGTCATCAATGCGCAGGAGAGGATATTTGTTCTTGATAGTGATTTTGTTAAGTTCGTGATAATCAATGTAGAGTCTCATTGATCCATATTTATTCTTAGCAAATAGAACATGTGCTCCCCAAGGTGATCTCAAATGCTCAGTAAGGGTAAACAAAATAAATATCAATCACATCATATTCAAAAGAACATATCTTTTCGGAAATCTTAACCTACAAAAGAGATCATAATTTCATAACATGGGATAAATCATAGTAGTGAAATGTCATCCCAATAATCATAACATAAAACATGAAACTTTGTGTCATACACATATAATCATAAATAATCATTTCTTATTAGTCAAGACTCATTTCCAAGACTATCTTAGCAGACACAGTCCATTTCTGAACCGAGTTCACTCTCGTTTCAGTCTGGTTTCTCTGAACCAGTTTAACCTGCCGTTCCAGCCATGTCTATCTCATGATATATAAATTTTTACCCAATTCATTAGAGGGATATATAGGTCCCACCCATATCATAATGATACCATTCTTATGTGTTCCACAAAATCAAAAAAATCATACTTCATTGCATAACCCATGTAATAAAAATGGGATTCTTAAACATCGTGACATCATAAAACAATTCATATAAGATAAAGGAATTCAAGAAAATAATTCCATCACAATATAATCAAATCAATGTAATAATAGGGATAGAAAAAGAACCGTATATTATCTTAGATGGAAAATAATATTGATAAAACACTTGAACTGCATTCTTGAGGAAAATATCCTTTCTACTTCAAATGTTTTTTTCCATTCTTAACATATCATAAAATTTTAAACTAAAAGAGGTTTATTAAAAATAAACTTGAAAACTTGTAATGGAATCTTCCTGGAAATAATGTTTTAAAAATCCATTCATGCCGTATAAGTTAAAAAACATTCTTCTCGTACTTATGTCAGAAAAGTCAAAAAGTACATCATACGAAAAATGACAAAAGATTCCTTTCATATCTTTTACTAAAAACTCAAAAAAGGGTAAAATTAGATTTAAATAATTGTAGGAGGATTTAAATAATATTACAAATTTACGAAACATGGATGTGGATGATAAATATTCCCCAGTAAATTCTGAATTATAAACAATCTCGGATAAAAATGAGATTGTGAGATTTTCCCTTACCTTAGGTCTGATTTGATTCCTAAGTGTCCAATTCTCCTGTATAATGATTTAAATAATGTTATTGACTTATTCAAGAATCATAATTATTTTTATGATTTCATATATGGTCATATTCTTAGCTTCTTATTTGTAATATTTCATTGTTACTTGTTATTCTGGTGTTTATTGCTTTTTGTTCTTATGTGTGTCTTGTCGAATAAATTCTTATTCTTGTTTTTAGGTTATAGATAATTCATTTAAAGAATGGTATTAGTCTAATACATATCATATTTATTCACTTAATTAATTTATTTAATCATTATGCAATGAAAATCATGTACAACGAGTCGCATCAAATCGTGGAGACGGTATTCTGTACGTACGCACAAGCGATGATATTGTTCCCATGATCATGGAATTGTATTGGAGTGTATGTATACTATTTCATAATCAATATCACTTTAAAATAATCATATATAGTTATTATTTACACCATTATACCCATCCATGTAAGGTGGTGGTGGAAAATAGATTACACCACGGCGTGGAGACGGTATTCCGTACGTACGCATACGCGGTGATTTCATTTTCCGTAGGATGGATAAATGGTGAAATATGGTTGTTTCATACTTATAATAACATATCAGTATATGAGTGATACTTATGTTCTTGTTTCATAATGAAACAACTAAAGAAGAAGAAGTGGAAGACGAAATAAAGTTGAAAGAATCGGTAACAGACATTGCCTCTTCTTTGAAGCACCTCTTTGAGACCTCCACTTAGGGCACTAAAATTGGTCTTTGAAGAAGACCGAGACCACTAAGATGTTTCTAAGGAAGTGGAGAAGATAATTTTTCAGGGTTTGGCCGTGTTTTAAGGCTCAAAGTGGTGTGAGGATGATAGGGAGGAGGTTCCCTTTTATAAGGGAGGAGAGGGGCACCTTTGGAAAAATTAAAAATATTATTTTATTATAAAGTCATATTCGGTTTTTAATAGCTCCAAATTGATTTATTTCGAAGCTAAGGTGGGTATTGGTCGAAATCCTATCATCCAATAGAATTTAGACATGTTTAGGTCATTATATTAACCTTATCTATTAGTTTTAACTCTTAGTTAATTAGACTGACATTTACCATGTCACATTTTATTTTAAATTATATTGCTAATAAGCATACCATATACATCCAAGAGACCCCCAAGTGGTCCATTAATGAAACAACTATCAGGATATAAGTATCATTGCTGAACATTAGATTTTTAGGAATACAATAACAATTAATAATATAATATTTGTTTTAAAAACTAATTTTTGTCAATTTTGACACTATTTGGTAATTGATTTTTGTGAAACTCATAACCGAATTATTTTTTCAAAAAAAGTTAATTAAGTAAATATTAACTTGTCATATTAACATAGAAAATTACTTTAATGCATAAAAAGTATCAAATTACATTTATTTGGGTATTTATAACATCAATTATATCAATATTTCATTAATAAGATAATTACTGCATAATTATTGTGTCATAAATAAATTACATTATATTAAGTCAAAAAATTACAAATAAAATAAAATTATTTAGGAAATATTTTTAGTTTTCTAATGAATATTTATAGTCGAATTTATCTTATGTATAACTCTATATTAAAAATGATTTACTTGTTAAAAATTGTTTTTAACTAATTTAACCCTTCTTTAAATAAATTAATAATAAATGTTCTAATCTAATCCAAGTGATCTTAAATGGTCATATTTTATTCCTAAAGTTTTTTTTGGCAGAATTACACTTATCCAATATAATTAGTACATGTGTTAGGGTAATAATAATAACATTTTTAACCTTAATTACCATATTTACTTTTAACCGTGGTTAAAAAAGTAAAAAGTTACTATTCACCAAAAATTATTTTCATCTCATTGAACCACATTTTAGTCCTTGATATTAACCGTGTCTCTCAGATTTTCGAAATTATACTCACAGAAGCGGTAAAATTATGTTTTATGTAAATTTTTAAATTCACCTAGGAGGTGTGTAAAAGACGGTGAAAAGTTCGATAAAATTTTTATATATCTAAAATTATTATAAAATGACTCCAAAGAATTAATTTGAATATATAAAGGTATTATATATCAATTTTTACCTAAAATAAATTTATATAAAATAAATAATTATTTAAATAAAAATCCGGGTTTTAAATAGTAACCCAGTGTTTTCACTATTCATCAATAATTGAATGTTTTTAGAAAAATACCAAAATTTCACCCTAGGCTAATTTTGATATTCCAAATCCAAAAATGATGTCCATATTGAAAAATAAAATTTACAAAATTTCAAAAAGTGGGTATTACTATTCATAACGGGTAGTTTTAATAATATTTTTATAGCATATCGTTGTTTAGTGAAACTCGGTATTGCGTATGACGCAAGCTGTCGAGGAAGGTTGCGATTACGTGTAAAGAAAGCCAAGCTAGTGTTGTGTCTAGTGAAATATTCCTTCAATGATTTATATAACATAAAAACAAAATATTTCTCATAAAACTCTCAGGTGTTACAGTTACATAGAATATAACTCTGAGGTATAAAGGTGTGGACCTAACCTGGTATATTGGTATGTCCAGAGTACATGGGAATGTCCATGTACCCATACAAGATTGTGGTAATCAAGAATGTCCAGGTACACTAGCACGAAAAATGTACACTGGACTACATCAAATATATGTGAATGCTATTTTGAACTTGATATCATAAATATTTTATTCTAAATATATCGGTACAAGTCACGGTCTCTCAATACATGTTGTGTAACTTTTACGGAAGTTTTCATCTTTTGATCTCTTTTTTATGGACTATAATCTCTATGGTTCATTCCCTTGGACAATAGATTTTAGGTTATTGTGATTAATGAAATAATGAAAACTGGATTTGAACCCTTATATAAGATTAGTCATAGATTGAGTTTTGGAATATTTTATTTAGTTATATTGTGTGATTAATTATCATGATTCTTACCTTTTTTAGGTATGATAAATCATTCTAATTTCCACAGGGTGAAATCTTCATCCAAGAGGGTTTACTCCAAGTAGGGTGAGGAATCCCCCATAGACCAAAGGGGAGATAAACTATCTATGTATTAGTCTTATATATGATATAGTTTTCATTACTTCATAGAAGAAACTGATAATATCATCATCTCAGATGAGTTCTATTAGTGTTATTATAATTGTGGATTGATTTATCCTAGTAGAGCTTTACCTAGAATCCTCGATAAGAATCATTGTCTAGTATTATGGTTGCGACTATTATCATGTTATTAGGAGTCTACGTAGAGTATAGCTGGAATAATATTTTCAGGTTCCATATTATAATTAGAATGAATTCATGATTATCAGCTGATTTCTATCTTGATGTTTTATATGTGGTGATTTTAGATGTTATACTAGGTATTTTAATAATAACCCGTCAATGATACCTACCTACAACTTTTGTTCCATTTCTCGATGATAAGACTAACATCATATTCTTAGGAGGGCCGATAGGAGGGTGAAAGAATTTTTTATAGATAAGCTATATATTATACAAGGTGTTGAATTTGACACTACGCCCATCCATCCTAGTTGGTTTTACTATATTTATATCTTTGGTGATCTTATATATTGAATGTTTTATTTCAGAACATTATTTCATTCACTTATGTGAGATATAGTTCATGAATTCATTGAGGAATATATTGAAACTCATCATTCATCATTTGTGGGTTATTTAGGATGTGTGAATGTGTGATGGTACCTTAGGATATGGCCTTCGATGTTTGTGATATGTATACTTGGTGCTGGTAAGAAGCCCTTGGTTTGTTGCATGAATTCATTGGGTGTCATATTTAGGTTTTTTGTAATATGAGAAGGCCATAATAGGACATGTAAGGAAATTTCTCTTACTATGTAATTACACTATAAAAGTCTAATGACCTATTTAATTGGAGAATAATTTCATAGACACTCTATGCTAGAGTACCAGTCAATTACTATGACAGTGTAGACATAATATTAACATTTAAAATGGGTATATTAAATCATTATATTATAATGTAAACTATAATAACTGATTGAAAATTAATTCAAGATGAAAAAATACCCAACCTAGCTCCTTAAAACGTCCTTGGATCAACCTAGAATAGGTTTATACATCTTGTGAAGAAAATATCTAAATAGAAAATGAATATAAACTAATAGGGGTATAAATATTATAGTTAAAGAAACGAAATTAAAAAAGAACACCATTATGATGAGGATGTATCACATAGATATGTGTAAAAATTTAGACCTCAATTAAATAATATCAACATGTTAAGAAGAAGATCAAAATAAGTGAAGATTCAGAATGTTTATTTCAAAACAATTGTGTTCCAATGATCTTAAAAGAATAAAATACAATCAACTAGAAAAAAATCATAACATTATAGTTAAAGAACATTACAAACACATTCTATTGTCTTCATCACCATTACCTTAAATTGAAATTCTTAGATAATTGGGTAAAAAAATGCTTTCCAAGTCATTCAACTTGATTTGCGGAAAGAATAGGTGTGTATAATGATTTTGGAATGTGGAGTTTTATACCTATTACCCAAAGTATAATATGTATTTTATATTTGTAATAGTTGTAAAAACACATTCATGTAGTTAATTTAATTTTAGTGGGCTATAGAAAAAAGAAATTTTGGACCAAGACGTATTCGAATTACCTGATTTGGTTCTATTTAATTTCAATTTCCATTCATTTTTTATATTATACTGGGTTTATTTTCATCACATTTCTTAATTACATATAAATATTGAATTTTTTTTATATAAATATAATATGAATTTAAATTTATTATAAAAGTTCAATTTTTTTTATTAAAATATGCATATTTATTGATTTAATTTCCATATATTTTTAATGTTTTTTTGTATTAATTTCATAAGTGATTTTATTGAAATGTAAATGTTGAAGTGGGTTTTTTAAAAAATTGAATTGTATTGAATCCAATTTTTAATCATATATTAAGGATAATAATTTTATTCCCATTTTTGTTACATACAAATCATGGATTTATTTGAAAATTTGATTCTAATTTTGAATTTATGAACATTTTTTATTTAAAATATTTAATTTATTTACTTTGATGGATACATAACAATTTCTCAATAGAAGTACATAGAAAGATTATAAATTATCCATATTTCCTTGAATGGGGATAAAAACATAATTTATTTACTACCTAGATTATTTTAATCACTTAATGTCCTTACAATTAATGATCGATACATAGAAAAATTTTAAAATTTCATATAGACCAATTTAATCATATTAACATATAAAAATTTCCATATTGTTGAATAGTTATATAGGAAAAGTCATAGACCCTATGTCTCTGAACAATCAAATATGAAAAGTAAAACTTCCACATATAAGAAATATTCATACATGATTGGTTGCAATTTGGAATTTACATGATAATTATTAAGCTGAATTTTCATATATATCTTTAAGAAGGAATGCATTTCTAACAATTGAAAATTGTTTCGTAATTGAATGTGTGATATAGAAGCTTTTAGAATCGATATAGTGATGCTCGTAGTATTTTATATATAGTGAGAGGAATGTGTCCTAATTCAAATTATATGCTGTTAAAGACATGTTCATTGGGGGTGCTGTCATTCTATTTTAGGGGAAATGATCGGGTAACTTGAGATGGACTATGAGAATCTGGAGGTCACATGGGGTATTTCCCATCAGTTGATCTATTCTATCTTAATGTTTATCACTAATTTTCTTTTTCATAATTGAATAATAGGATGACTGAGGGCTAAGAGATGATATTCTTAGATATAGAAGAAAACGTTTATGGTACTGGATGACTCAATGTATAAAACAATCGAGATAGAGCTCGATAGGGAATTAGAACTCATAGTATATTATAAAAACCCAAGACATCATGATAATTTATTAATTGATTCATAAAACACTCTTCCAAAAAATAGACATCGAGTTTCATGAAATCTAGTTTCATTGGAACATTAGAAACACAAACATAATATATTAATCATAAAATCAACACAATTATTTAAAACTAAAAATAGTGCTCCTGCTACCATAAGTCATCTATAAATACATGGGATATCAAGGAAACATACATAGGATAATCCATGAGAAAACCCCATTATGGGAATAGACATTGAAATAAGTCATAACATGTGATTCCGGTGTCATAACTTGACATAATAAAGAGAATGATCACATGATTGAAAATATAGCATAGGGGAATTTTATCTTAAGATCATGGAATCCAAAATATGTTCCAAATTATAAATAATTAATCAAATACAAACTCTATGGATTAGTCCCTAGCCTATCATCTTCAAATAAAAACGATTATTTTATAGTAAATCATGTTATTTCAAGTATTACTCCATATTCCATCATTATATTCTATGTATTACACAATATTACATCATCATATGTGATGGATTAGTCCATAGGCCATCAAAAATAATTTCATTTACTCCCATATTGAATACATAACTTATAATGAGATATTAAATTTTCCTAATAAAATGAGAGAAATAATTCACACACCCATAAAAAATCTTCTATATTCAATCATATTTTACATAATCTTATATTTTCACTAATGGATATACAGTATATTAAAAAATTATATGCATTATAAAACCTATGGGAAGAATGCGGGTTTCAAAAGAATTTCATAAAGAATTACTAAAGGATATATTAAATTAATTTGTATGAAAAAAGATAAATAATTTAGTTTCAAAAATAAATATTTAAAAAATTATAATAAGTATTTATCATCAGATTTCATTTTTGAAAATAATACAGAATTTTTTTTATAATAGTAAAAATAAAATGATCTTATTAAGTGATGATTTCTAAAATTAGTTAATTAAATTTTAAAGAAGAAAATGGGGAAACAATTTTATTTTAAATCCATATTTTTTTAAATGTGTTTTGAAGAGGAAATTTTTTTTTAGAAAATAAATCAATGTTAAAATTTTTTATAGGGGTGGTACTTGAAAATATTGTTGACAATGTTTTGATACCTTAAAAATAAGGATTACATTAAATTGGAATAATGGAATGTAACTTAAAAATGCCTTTTGTTGAAAAAATAAAGTTAATGTAAGTTAGTTATATATGTAAATATAACATATATATAGAATATGGATGATATATTTGAGAATATGATATATTTTAATGTAGAGAAAGAAAGTGGACATGAAAAAAAGACATTTTTGGTTGTTTTCATCATCCCTTACCTTTATGACAGAATGTGATCGTAACATGCACATAACATCTTGTATCATTAAATTGATATAAATAAATAAATCCCCAATAAATAGTTTTCATATAAATTTAATTTTATATGTTCTATTTATTATCTTTTGTTACAAATTATTCATATTTTTTTCGTATGTTGGAAACTTGATTTATTATCAATTAATTACATCACAATAATTTTTTTGTTGATAGTTGTTAATGCTATTGTAATATAATTTCCTAAGATATATAATATAATATTATTATTATATGATTTTATATTACATTATATCATAATTTATATAGATAAATATTTTCTCCATGGATGCGCTCAATTTAGAAAAGATACATTAATATGTCAATTTAGCCGTTATATTTACTATAAATATTTATTGATAATTTTACTTAGAGAAAATATAATATTATCATTATATAATATTAATGTTCTATTAAGTAACACATTAAATACATTAAATTCTTGTTTATGTCTATATATGTTATTTTATATTGAAAATGAATGGGAAATGTTATCTCATGGAGGCCGTAGTCCATATGTACACACAAATGACACTCCCATTTTAGTAGAATAAAAATATAGTATAAAATAACGTTTCATATAATTTCATAATCAATATATTATTATAAATTTTATCCATCCATACTAAATAACATTTTATAACCTTATATGAAATGACGTATTGAAAAACCAAAATAATAAGTTCATTGGGGCCATAATCCACACGCAAGCACTAACCATGATTCGTATTTTACTATGTCAATGGAAGAGAATAAATAATGTTAGTACTATTATTATAATAAAAAACTAATAAAGGAATTTTCATTATCTTACTATGTTTTCGGTTGGTTTCGAATGGTTGGAAGAAGAAATAATCTTTAAGAAAGATATGTTACCTATGTTGTTACTATATACTACCACTAGAAGAGGGATATAGATATTATGGGCACATGATAATTTGAGGTTACAAGGTATATTAAGTTGTGTAATGGAAACAAATTATATGATATATTTGTAGGGGTTCAAGGAAATTGAAAAATTGTATTGGTGTATTGAATGGGTGAAAGTGATCCCCATTTTATATCTTAGTAAGAAGGACTTATTTATGGAAATGATTGTTAAGTAATGGGTAGGAATGAAATGTTATAAAAATTATTTGAAATAGGGGAATAAGTGTTTTAATATTTTTAGGTAGGAATTTAAATCTTAAAAAATTATTTTTACAAGGTCTAAATGTCATATTGATTTTAGACATTTTAATCCATAATAGATTCAACTGATGGAAACTAATTAATCTTCTATTATATAGCAATCATAACAATTATTTTATTAATTGAAATACTAGGAGATACTTATTATAGAATTTATATATTTTTAATATAAATTTAAAGTCCATTCATATAAAATTAGTTTATAAAGTGGGTCAAATTAACATTTAAATCAAAACACTTAATGTGTTGATTTTTTTTTTCAAAAAAGTCATTCTAATGATTAAGTGTTCTTAATAATATTTATCATTGATTTCATATTAAAAAAGTGTTAAATAATGTTTTGATATCTTCAAAAATCATATTTTATTTTTAGTTTAAATTTTATTCATTTAAATTTAATAAATCAAAATATTTTGAAATGTATTATTCTTTAAAAGAAAATCTTTTTAACTGGGTAATTTATAAAAAAAATGGTAGTGTATTATTTTTCACTAAAAATAATATGGCCCATTTTTGATAATTTGAATGCACTAATTTTAAATTTGAAACCTATTTAGATGGATTCATATGATAAAAACTAATTTTAAAACTATAATTTATAAGATATATCAGGAAATTTTTTATATAATATTACTTGTCTTCTAAAATATCGAATATTGGATTAGAAATAAAACATGATAATAAAAATAATCAAATGTTACTTAAATTAAACATATATATTTCATGGAAAATAAATCCTCTGTTTTAATATCTTGTCATAACAAAGTGATTGATTTAAATCAATAAAATTTCCAAAAACAATATTTTTCATTTTTCACCTACAAATTATTTATTTTATAAAAATTTAAAAAATCATATTAAAATAATATGTCTTGGTAAAACCAAAAAAATGTTATGTTTTTTAAATCAAATATTATTTTTTATGATCATAACATTGAAATAAAATCTTAAATAATCATTATAAAATTCCTTTTATTAGAAATAATTTTTTATAAATTTAATTTTATTTTATAATTACTAATGATAATAAATATTTCCTAAAAAATATATAAATTATATAAAAAAATTATATTAATAAAAATTCATTTAATTAGTTGACTAGGTGTACTAATTTTGTTCGATGGTTAAGGATAATTTTATTTTGTTTTTTAGTATATATATATATCATTTATCTGTTAACATTATACATAGCTGTTAATCCTATATAAATATTACATTGGGGTATATTAGTTTGGATTTCAATTTTGTATATGTAGAAAACCATAGAAAAAAATATATATTAAAGGATAAAAACTCAAGTTGTTTTATTTTAGCCTTAAAATAATAATTTAATCACTAAAATTTAATTATCATTTACTTGATGGAAAAATAATGGTGATGTAAATTTTGACTTTCCACGTGATATTATCTTCATTCAGAGACGACCCTCAATTTCATAGGGAAGAATAGAAACTCATATTTTTTCTAACCATTTCATTGAACTGTTTCTCATATACTATAATTAAGGCACATGTGGAGGCCTCTATTTTCTCATAAGATAATTAATATATGGCCATGAACTAATTAATTGTAATAGTTGATTTATAATGTTTTCCCTACTCTATGAGTTTATTATTTTTATCAATTTGAACATATACATGGTATGTTGAAAATCATGTTATTTTTTTAGAGTATATTATGATTTTTATATATTTTATCTCGACAAAACTAAAATTTAGTCACTTAATTGTTTTACTGAAAATAAAAATCATAAAGTATGGTGACTAGATGGTCACAGAAAACACGATAATTTCAATTGGGTTGATAGAAGTAGAAAAACTCCTCTAAATTAGGGTTGAGGTTTTGTGAAACCTAATTACCACTACCCTCTCCATAGATGTACATTTTACATGTAAATTTCTGATTCATATTACATGGAGGATATTTATTCATATAAATCTCAATAATCCTTGGATTAACTAATCAATATGGTTAATTATGAATTTCTCCACACATGTGGCATGATATTATTTTTGGTACATTGTTATGAGTTCTATATTCATTCCTCAAGTTATCTAAACCCTTAATTTTCAATATAAATATTTATTCTTGATGACGACCTTTACTTCAAGTAAATATCTCTTAGCTTCCAAGGAAATTCACTTGGTTTTTATTTGTTCATAATTTAAATATAGAAAACTAAACATTATTTACTCCATCACCTGCATCACTCCAACATTCTCTACACTGGATTGATTAGTAAATCAACTAAGTATAAATTTTTTATAAAATTCCCGAATAATAGTGTTTCTATAATTTGATGTTTTATTCTTCCAATTCAAAATTTGATAGGTTGTTTTTTGACGTAATATCTATATTTTTCCTCATACCCTTTGTTCCTTCTAGTTTAATCTAATTATAAAACATAAAGGGTTGACACGAATGATAAAACAATTATAATATACGATATTATCAAAATTATTAAAATAAATGAAATAATAAAATGTAATTTTTGATTTACTTTTCACATTTACCTATTATTATATTATTTCAACCACTATTATTATTTGTTTGATCCAGTTTTATTTATGTGGTGTTATCTTACTATTCTAAAACTAAACTCTCTATGTAACTGAAAAAAATGCTTCATAGTGGTTTATAAAGTGGATATGATCTACCAATGAATAATCCCCATGAGTGTCAAACTAGGATCATGGTAACGCACTATTCTTAGTGCACTATAATTATGGTTGAGATATACTCAACCAAATATTTTTTCTGTTATTACCATTACAATAATCTTTTCCATAACCATGTCCCCTTATATTACCCCAATATAAATATATATCAATAAAAATCACACAATATTCCCTGAAAAAAATTCATGATATTTTTTATTAATAGACACATATATAGGTGATTCCTTAAAGCTCCCTTATATTAGTCCCCAAAACAGAAATTATTCATCAATTTCATCTAAAATTTTAACCAACGCCATCGAAAAAAATTCACCCATAACTCGTCAACAATTTATTGCATTCCTAAATATCTAATCACATTTATCTATTAGCATAAAAACATATAATTTTATATAAACAGTCCTAGGATACAATATTTAAAAACTCATGCCTTAAATATACTTTATTACATGATTCTAAACATATAATTCCCACAAATACAAACATAGGATCATGAGTTCAAGTGTCTTTGGATTGTTAGATACATAAATAAAATATATTTAACATAATCTAGAAATATTTTATATAAAATAAAAATTGTTCTTCTTCTCCCAATTATCCCGCAGAACTATATTCAAAATCTTGGGGTAAAAATATATAAGTCAAAGGGTGACTTAAAAATCCATATTAGGGAATAAACATGGAAAATATCATGAGATGATATTTCAAAGGCATAATGCGATCATAACTGGGGAGACCACCAATTCTCAATAATGATAAACACGATAATAAATAATAACACTACAAACATGGGGAATAATGTGATTTCATAAATAAAATGATCATAAGAATGAAAATATGGAAAATGTAAATGATATCATAAGAGAATGGTATAAATAATATATAGAAACATTATAAAAAAGGCATCATAATCATGTTCCAAGGATTACCCTATAAGAAATCATCTTCACATACTACATATTACTCATTACAAAATCATCATATTCCATGTATTACTCCCTATAACATTTTCATATTCCAAGGACTGAACCCATGTCCATCATAATATTCCAAGGAAAACACCATAGGTCTGAAAAATGAATTATGTCTACTCTGTTATCCCATAAATAGATTATCATATTACTTAAACATTTCCCATTTCATTGGAGGGATATAAAGGACCCAAACATCATAACATCGGAAAACTCTAATTATAATATGCACATGTTTCTATGTTCAGTAAAAGGATATATAATACATAAATAAATCCTAATCTTGATAAAAGCCATGAGGGGATAGTGGTATTCAAAAACTTATTCTAAGCTATGGAAGAAGGTTATATCATAGGGATTTCCATAGGAAGAAGGAAATAAAAAAATTTCGACCTTAATAATTTAAAAATTGACCAAAATTGTTGAATAAGGTAATTAATTATTGAATATATTTTTGAAAATAAATCTAAGAGGTATGAATAAAAGGAACATATTAAGTGATAATTTATAGAATGAAGAAATTAATATTAGAGAAGTGTTACTGAAAATGAATAATATTAAAATTCTAATATAGATAAAGTGTTTCCATGAAACAAATAAGGGTCTTAGAATAAGATTTATAGATAAAATATATTATGGGGTGATACATGATATTATTTTTGACGTAGGAATGTTTCCTTCAAAATCAAGAATGCTTAAAATATAAAACTTCAAAGGGAATAAAAAAATTTATATCACCCAAAACAGAGGTAATTTTATTAAGGTATATGTGTATATATAACATATGTAGAAAATATGGAATACATACACGATAAAAAGGTAATATAAAATGGTAAGAAGGAAAAAGAATATGTTCTCAAAGGTAATGGTGTAGTTCAGAGGGTCATTTTTTTGGCCTGAAAGAATTCCACACATTAATTTAAATTCTTTTATAATTAAATTATATTCATTAAATATATACCTAATATATATTTTAATATTTTTTTAATATTATTTTTTATTTATTATATTTATTATTAATTTTTAATATTAATTCAATGTGTGTTGGTTTGTTGATGTCTTTTCTAGTTATTTTCTTCGTAGTAATTTCTCCTGATTTAATAAGGTAAAATGTATTGTAAATTAGATTGATAATATCCTAAACTAAATATTATTATATAAATTAATATTATATTTTTTTGAATTAATATATATATATATATTTATGATGAATGGGCTCAACATATAAATAACACATTAATAAGTTCTTTTAGAAGATAAAATCACTATAAATACTTATCAACAATATACATAATATATTTTATAATATATTAATTATACGATGTTCATGGGTTAGTAAAAAAATTATTTATTATATATATTTTCAAGTCCATTCATTTTATTTTATATGGAAAAGAAAATAAAAATGTAATCTGAACGAGGACATAGTCTACATGTACAGAAAGACAACTCTCCCATTTTCATAGAATGAAACGAATGTAATAAATAAGAAATAATATAATTTCCAAAACATTAAAATGGTATAAATATAATATTTTATATTTAAATAACATTTTCAACCATCTAAGAAATATGAAGATGAAAAACACAATGCCTTGGAACGGGGTGGTGGTATCCGCTCATGCCAACATAATGGATGATTCTTATTTGTCAATGTAGATGTTAGAGGAAAATAATATTTGTACCATTTTTGTAATAATGAATCATAAAAAAAATTGTTTAATATTATAAAATTTTTATTATTGGTTTAGAATGTAAAGGGTATGAGATCATAATTATGAAATACGTTTTACCTTTATTTCAACTTTAGACATCCTCTTGTAGAATGCTTTAGATTTAAAGGACATTTGACAAATTGTTGTGACAAGAGGACATTTGTAGTGATGATTAATATTTATAGTTGAATTGATATTAGGTCTTCAAGTTAAATTAAACATATTTGGGACCCATTTAATATGTGATGAAGAGAAAGTTTTCCATGGAATAAAATTCAATGTTAGGGGTATGAATGGAATAAAATGATCATTATCAGATTTTGATCAAGGAATGATTGTATGAAATATATGTATAAATATAAAACCAAAAAAGAAACTTATAAGGTATAATTTTCTTCATTACTTATCTAATTTTATCCACCTTAGATTTTTCTTCTAAACACTTATTACTCTAAATTTAATAATCATCATGTCAATTAGTTTATTACTAAAAATATAATGTAAAATTTATCAAAATTTATATTTTATTTAATTACCAATTTAGAAAATATTTAACCTAATTTAATTTCTAAATATTATAAAAAACAATTTTCATTGAAAATATTTAATAGGCTTAAAATTATTTTTTTAGAAAAAATATAACTATTTTCACTAAGTGTTATTATTCATATTTATCATTGATTACCAATAAAATGGATGTAATTAATTCTCAAATTTATTTAAAAATCATATTGGAGTTTTAATTTAAAATTTTCCCATGTAATATTAATAATATAGGGAATTAAAGAATGTATTACTCCTTGAATTTTTTAGAAGGATAACTAATATTTACCAAATGTAAATTTATGATTATGTTTAAAAAGAATTATTCCTTTATTAGAAAACTTTGACTCACTCAATTAAAATTTTAAATTAATTTCATTTGATTAAATTTATTGAAACTAATTTTCAAATGGGGATTTATAATTTATTTAAATCATTTTTTATAATATAACTTATATTCGAAAATATACAGTATAAGTCTGTATTTCAAAAATGGTATTTTAAAAAAATTAACTTTACATAAAATACATATATTTAATCAAGGATAATAAATCAAATGTTTTATTTTATGGGTTTATCCTTATGATGTATTAAAATCCATGGTATTTTTGAACATTGTATTTTTTACTATTCACCTAAAAATTAATTATTTTAGAGAAAATAATATCATTTTCTAAAGATAATGTCACAATGAAAACACCAAAAAGGATATTTGTTTTTTCAAATTAAGTTCATAATTTTTATAAGTTTTTCATTAAAATAATTTCCAAATGTATTATTAAAAAAGTATTTTTATAATAAATAGTTTTGTCATATATTAACATTTTTTAATAATATTTCTAATAATAAATATCTAAAAAATATAAAATATACATTTTATCATATATATTTTATGCATAAAAACAAGTTTTATTTTTTTCCTAGATGTAATAATTGTGAAATATGTTTAAGACTTTATTTTTGTTATTATATATATATATATAATATTTCATAACAATATTTCTACTATTTATACAATTAAATTTTATGAATACATTTTTATGGTATATATTGTTTTGGTTTTTGGTTATTCATGTGATGAAAATCATATAAGACTGTATTTATTTGAGAATTAAAACTCATGTGGTTAAAGAGAGGCTTATTTGTCTCTTTCTTCAACATCTCTCATTATTATGTTTGAGATTCATTTATTGAATATTTTACTTTTTACAACCATGCTATATGTATCTATATAGAATTTTTATTACCAAATTGAGTGAATTTAATATTTTAATATGTTATTCACACGCTATTTTAATAATATCAATAAAATTTTTAGTATAATCTAATCATTTTCAATCATAATGAGAATAGTGTTTATACTATTCGAAGATATTTTGGGAGAATACGGTGGAATCATAATATCTTAAATGTAAATTTAAATACAAAATATTTCAAAAGGATATGTTTTTCTTCTCCATTACAGAACAAACTAATTCTAGAATTTAATCAGGATATCAAATCTATATAAATTTCACTAAAATTTGTCTTACATTGAGATAGATCTCGGTGGATCATCACCAATATTTCTTAGTGATATTTTTAATAAAAATGATTTGGGAAAGAGTTGAGAACTGCTTTTATAAATTTCATATTGTTAAATAACCATAATATCATATATGTTTTAAAATATACATTACTCTTTTTTATTTATTTCACTCATGTTTCTAATACAATTCTCACAATCACAACAAATGTATATTTTTATAATTGTTTATAGAGTTTTTTATGTATATTTGAATGTTTTTGTACCAAAATTATCTTTTCATGTTGGTTCAATATTCAAATTCTTTAGTTATTATTTTCTCCAGGATTGAAATAATAAAATTTTGGGTTCATTAACAACCTTGTTAGTTTCCTCAACTGAAATTGTATCCCAGATAGATTCATATTAACTGAGATATCATCAAAATAGTGTTTTTTCATTATGGGACAATGAATCTGGCCCATAATTTCATCATATACATTGGATGAATTGATCCACTAATGAACCATTATATTAGCTCTATAAATATTTTAATTAAATTTTGTCCTGATTTTATTTTTCTAATGTTTTAATTTCATCTTTATTTTGATTTTATTACTAACTCTACCAGAATTTTAGTGGACCAAATTCCAATTCACTTCAACTATAATTTTCAAATTTAATTCCCCAAATGATGATCTACTCTATTGAATCTCCAATTTCCTTAGATGGGAAATAAGCTTTCTAATAACATGGTTAATATTATCCAAATATATATAAAAAATAAGTGAAAAGGTGGGTTATCCATGTTATTGTAAAATGTGTGGATATTTCATTCATTATAATCATAAATTTTAAACATGATCAGAAATGGTATTCAAAATTATAATTTCATTATTATTGATGTTAATGATAAATTAAGAAGTCATAAAATACAATTTAAACAATAATTATTATCCTATTCAATAGATAATTTTTTTCTGTTTCATATGTTGTATAGAAGGTCCATGTTTTTTTGAAGTTGTAGGATAGATTCTAGGGAAAAAAATAATATCCCACTATTTTGATTTGAAATTATATAATAAAAATCTAATTTTACTGGAAAAATTCATATAGTTTGAAGACATCATGGTATTAATTTTATTCTTTAATGACTCACAAAAATTAAACCATCTATATAAATTTTTTATAAATTCATGTAATGGGATATATCTTTAAAACAATTAAGTGAAGGGTAGAAAAGAATAAATTCCATCAGCGTTCGACCACCTTGTTACGATCCCAATCTTGTTAGAAGACCCACACTCTAGGGGGGGGGGAAACCAAAGGATCCAACAATTACTATTTAAGAATAAGTGTTGAATAAAATGAGGGTTTAGTTTGGTTTATTCATTATTTTTTTATGATTCATATTTTTATTTTTAATCCCATTAGTTTCTTATATAGGTCATTACAATTCATTCAATTTTTTATAATAAAAGTTTTTTTTATTATTTAATTAGTTGAATCAAGTCATGTTGATACTACCTAAACCTGTTTCTAATTTATTCAAATAAATATATGGGAAAATCATCCATGAACTGTGGAGTGTACACTATTTTTTTGACTTAATCAATTCCAACCATATTGGTATACTTTTGTCTTCCATTGAGAGCATTGCCTCAATGGTGGAATAACTATGGTATGGGTCGATTCATTGAAGTTTCACAGGGAGGGATTTGATTTGATTTTTTTATTTTATTAATATTTAAGCACTTATAATAATTTAAAACTCAATTTATTTATTAACTACTCCTCTAAAATCACTAAATTGTAATGCAAACAATTATGAGGTCATGTCAAAAATATATAAATTTTATTCATCAAGAAAATAAATCTCATATCTTTAAGATATTATACTAATGATTGAGTTACCATGCGATTATCATCACGTATATGTGACTCGATTGGTAATATAAGGAATGTATGTCTGAGATTCATATGGAAAGTCCTATTATAAGGGTTTATATGATTTAGCGTAATTTCATCCAACAAAAGAAAAGTAAAAAATTGAATAATTGAAAAGACAAAATTAAAAAATTAAAAAATTGGATACACATATTAGGATTAAAATTTTCTCCCCTAACAATAATATGTTTTTACCATGTATTAAAAGTTATATTCTACATCATTTTTGATTTAAAAACTATCAAACATAATTTAAATTAGAATAAATAAAATGATGAATTATAATTATGAAATGGGATTGTGCATAAGATATGATTATGAACATGGATTGTGTTGATATATTTTGATCAGTGTCATTATTATTTGTTGTGAGGTGTTATTATTGAGTAGTTTAAGTTATAATATGGTATGAAAAGGATATTAAATTTTCAACTTTTTGAGATAACTACTTTATCATGACTAAAAAAATATAAGTTTGGGGGTGTGATTATACACTAAAAGAGGATAATATTTAGTATTTATATGATAATATTAATTTAAATATTTTTTAATAACTTATATGTGAATATTATAAAAAAGACAAACATTACTATCATGTTTTCCACCATTTCATAAACATCACTAATTCTTGGTATTTTTTCAATCACATCATTAAAAAACTCAAATTCTTCATTTTGATTTGATATTGAGGGAATTGTTTTACCATGTTATGAGGAAACATTCTTCCTCAAGAATGAAATTCGTATTTTATTTTGATGTCATCCATATCTAGCCATAAATATAGAAATTTTGTGATTTTTTTTGAAAAATTGATCTAAAATTCATGTCCTATTCATTTCACAATTCAAATTAAATAGTAAATTTCATTATAGAAAAAATAATAATGTGGTATTTTATTTAACTAGGGAAATAGATAATTACAATTAATTATTTGTGATTTGGGTAACAATATTTGATGATTAAATTATCTACTAGATTTGGTGTCATAGAACAAAAAAATCAATTCTGGTCATAACTACTTAAATTTATATCCAATTTTCATTAAATTTCAACATATTTTAGATGTAAAATTTTAATTTGATTAGATATGAATTGTTTCATTATTAAATTATTTCATTATATTATTTTCATTTATTTTTCACAACATGTTGATATCATTATTTCGTGGATTTAATTTATTATAGCGCCCCGACCCCCATAACTCAAATCCAGTGTCAACTTTATTACATTAGAATATGATACAAGGAAGAATATCCCACATGCATAAATTTTTTAGTATCCTTGGTTACCTAGATAGCTACATGAAATTATTACTAATCCTGGATGTTTAAAATAGAAAAAGAATTTTATTCTATAATTCAACTATTACCCTGATCGCATCCCTTCATATCATCCAAAAAACACATCATGGTACCCTGGGAAAAATAAATCATAAAAAAGGTGTAATAGTAGATGACCACTAATATAAATATTATAGTGAATTCTTTAAATAAATAAGGAATAAAAAATATGTCATGGTAAATAACTGAAACACATTCCATTTAATAAATAAAATGTTGGTAATAGAATTAAATAAATGATGATCAAATAATTCCATATAAATAACAACATGATCATGAATCTTAGCCATGAATATTATAAATAATTAAGTAATCATGTATAATTTCAATTACGGAATTAATAATGATAGAATTCATAATGATGGGCATCTAATACATATCATTTATTCCTTATTATTATATATATAATTTCAATAATTCCTTGTTCCAAAACATTTATATAAATGTGTAATACCATGAACAAAAAAAGTATAGTTTTAATAAAGTTACCTTTTCATACATCAGTGTTATATAGTGGGCCCCACCCACCACTTAGTATGTCAGATGAATTTAAAAGATGAAAGGGGTGAAACATAATCATCATAAAATTTAATATTTAAAGATTTAATATGAAATTTTAACAATTACCTTAATCGCTAAACAAAGTCATAATCTATTCAGAGTAAAATTATTGGTAACATTATAGTACATCCCCTGCGAAGATGATCATAAAACATCAAGAGTAATAATAAAGAAGGTGTCATTAGAGTATAACCCCATATGTGTATAAGTTAAAAAATAAGTAAAATTAAATGTTTTATTACTATATAGAAAATTATTTTCAAGTATCCCTTAGAACATTCTTGAAGGAAGAATAACCATTCACTTAAAATAGGCCTTTTAGGTTAACACATTAAAATTGATAATATATTTTCAAAATATGTTTTACTAAATGTAAAATTTTAAAAATTAAAATTTATGCAATATTATTGAAATAGTTTTATATAATAATAAAATTATTCACATGAAAACTATGTTTAAATGAAATGTTAGTTATGACGGTTGAATATTTATTACATGTCTTATAATAACATTACTTTTACACTGTAAAAGGATAGAAAAGTGCATTGTTTTGAAAAAAGTAATAAATATCGTAGCAAAAAATTATTTTGAAAGTAAACCATGGGTAAATTTATTTATTAAAACATTAGGATAAAGTTAAAAAAATTAATACATTTTTAGTGAACCTCGTTTAGTAAGGAAAACAATTTTCGACTAAAGATTGAAATAAGGTTATATTTTCTAAAAAACATCAGAAAACATTTAAGTAAAAATGAGAGAAGTGGAAGTAATATTATTTAAAAAATATCATTGACAACTACATTATATTAAAATAAATTAATTTTTATATAAAAATATCCAAAAATTCCTTTAGAAGATACTTAAAGAAAAATAAAACTCAATAATGGTGAGATTTGTAAATAAACAATTTTCACATTGGTTGCTATTGAATCATTGTCCTAGTGAAATAAATATATTTAATAAAACATTAAATACCATTAAGAAAAATAAATTCATGATATAACATAAAAAATGTTTTTATATGAAGTACACAAAATAATTATGTAATGATTATGGAATTTTTTTCAATAAAAAAATGTGAGATGAGAAACCATTACCTTTAGTCTGAACGATCATCTACGTTACTTAAATTATTAATTAATAAATTTCTATAAATTATTTATTTTTTTCATAAATTTGTCCTTTTTTATTATTCGTTTTTTCCATTTATTTAAAATTTGTATATGATTACATAATCATTTATGTTTCCGTAAGATGATTCAATAAAATTTATCTTATGTGTCAAAAATGACTTTACTAGGATGATTATGGTCAAATAGGTCATTATTTATACATATATTGAATAATTATCTATATAAAATTATAATATTTAATCATAAATTATATTATTAATACATATCAATAAATAAGATTACTAAAAATGAATTATCTTAAAATCATGGAAATGGTATGTCGTACATACACATGGGTAACATATCCTTTTTTCAATGAACATTATGGAAATTAGTTAAGTAATATTTAATCATTAGAAAATGATATAAATATAATAGATACTACATTAATTCTTTAAATATAATTCTAGTTATCATACATGTGTTGTGGTGAGGAAAAGAGTGTCACATTACATAGTGAAGGTGGTAGTCCTCTAGTACATGAATGACATAAGAATATTTTATGGGGTAAAAAGGCACAAAAATGATTAATTATCTTTAAATAATGTTACATGTGTCCTTAATATAATAATTATTTCATTTTAATAACATATATTCGTTACTATTATCCTTATCATCTTCAATTTAAATCATTAGTGATGTATGCATCACATTGCTTCATGAGGTGGCAGTCTATCGTACATGCAAACAATATTATTATATCACAAACAAAAGGATAATTACAAATTTATATTATATATAATGACTAAATATTTATAATTATGTTATTAATATCACATATGTACTTTAGATTCATAATAATTCCCATTCAGAAGATATCGTAATGGAAAAATTAATGACATCAATTCACGAGGTGGTAGTCTTCCGCGTATGTGAATGATAATTTCATAACATATTTGATGCGAGTGGGTTTGATTTTAGATATTTAAAATAAATTTAAAACAACTCCTTATAATGATTACACATTTTTTATTATATCATCATGTTTTAATAAAAATTTAAGGAGGTGGACGATAAAATAAAATAAAAACTCTCGTTGGAGAACAACACCACATCCCCAGGTAATCTCCTTAGGATTCCCCCAAAATCCTTCAAAAGATATATTAATGAAAAAATTATTAGTTTTAGATATAATATATGGAATATAAATGGACATTTGGATAATTATTTTCATAATCAATAATGGTTTGATGGAGTGAAGAAGAGAGAATAAGGAGTGACCATTTATAAGAAAGGTGAGTGGCACAATTGATATTTTTTGAAAAAAAATTGTACATACATTGTTCACTTGAATAATGGGTTAAAATGGATTATTATAAAGGATTTGAATTTATAAGGAGAAAAACATATGTAAAAAATATTTTGGATGTGTTTTTATGTCGAATTAGTCATTATTTTTTAGTTTAAGGAATGGGAAATCTGTTTTTCCATAACTATAGTGAAGAATTTTAACTGTTTTTAGTATTAGATAAGATAAAAAACTATTCTCGAAAAATAAGATAATATAAATTATTCCTCTTAAAAATATGGTTTTTGTAATAAATTCACATATTGGAAATAATTATTTTTAAATTAATCTTGTATATGGGATGACAAAGAGTGTTTTCAAAGATAAATTGTTCAACATTTTACTATCTTTTTATCTCAAACATTTATATGAAATGATTTAAATTACTTACATTTTCCAATAGATATATAAATGAACTAATTTTACAATAAAAAAATTAATATGTAACATTTTTTTTAGAAAATTAAATGGAAATGAATTTTTCAAATAAAATTCAGTATTTTCCTGTTTATCATATAATGAAACCTTTCACAATGTACCCAAAAATTCATTCATAGATAATTTTAATATAATTATTTAAATTTTTTATCTTTTAAAAAAATGGAAATTGTTAAAAATTAATTATAATTTATGTGTTCAATGCACGGATAAAAAACTATTAGATAAATACATTTTTTCAGATAACCCTTTTTTATTTCACATAGTAGTAATTTTATATATAATTAGTAGATAACAATTTTTAATGTATACATTTTAAAAACATATAATTATAATAAATTAGTTATTATTATTCATACCCTCAAATTTAATTTCTTGGTTATAATGGTAATCTTCAAATAATAACATTTTCATAGAATATCATGTTTTCTTCAAACCTAGTGTTGAATGCATTACAAACTACCAACAAGATTAAATTAATTCAAAAAAATATATTGGAATAACATATGATTTTATATACCTATTTATTCATGGTGTTTTGTGTCTTACAGACTGTTAAAATTGATGTCCATATATTAAAATCTCGAGGTTCTACATTTATCCAGACATCAAAGAGTGAATTCCTTCACATAATGGAGAAATGTTTTTTATTTCATTGTTTTCACGGAGTAAATTATGCCCATATACGTGTACCACCTTCTCCCATTTATATCATTGAATCAATGGAGAGAAAATTTTCTTATGCATGGATCCAATGGATCTTCAAGGGTTTGTATTGGTTTTTATTTCATACAATTTATATTATAATTCATTTAACTTAGGTGAGAAATATCATTCATGATTTACTTCCACCATCAGATTCACCAAATTGATGTTTACATATTATATTTTCTATACTAATTATATGAATTGGATAAATCACTAATTTTATTCTACAAATGTATAGGTTACTATAATTTGGATTATATGAGCACTAAAGTAGTTAGTGGTGATGAAAATTATTATCTCATCAAATTAATTGCTCTATTATTTTAGAAAATGAACACATATAAACAAAAATTCATCTAATCAGACTATATAAATAACCATTGATCCACTCGTTATTATTAAATATGTTCTAAAAATATTTTAGGTAATAATAAATAATTAAATATATTCATGAAATATTTATTCACTTTATACCAAATCCCACTCATTAGAATTAATGAATCTATAGGTTTCTTCTTTGTTCATTGAGTATTTGACCATCCAATTTGTATTGTAATTTCATACATCAACACTGACTTTGGAAAATTTGATAAGGATAAAATTATTTATAGAATTCAATATCCAATGATGTTTGGAGTCTATTTCTCAAATTCATTTGGCCAAAAATTATATAAATCCATTACTCAACATGACAACTTTATTTTTTATTTAAATTAGATGACCATCCTATATTCATATTAAAATGAAATGGATTAATAAATATATGATATTTATTAGGGACACTAGTAATTCAAAAATAATACATCAAAATCCAATGTATTTTTGTTGTAGAGTTTGGATAAAATTTAACAAAATATATACTCTAAAATATCCAATTATAGAACCACCTATTCCAATATCTGTTCTTGTGAATATAAACATGAATTAAAATCAAAATCAATGTAATCAGTGTTATTTGATATCCAATTTCCATGTTTGTATATTATATCATCGCATATACCACAATACAAAATTTTAATTGATATTTCTTTTTCATTAATGCGTTATTTTAAAAAAAAAAATAACCCTCACAATTAGAATGGAATTTTCATTTTTTAAAAATAATATTTAGAAGAGGATTAATTAAAGTATAAGATTTATGATATAATGTTTGAAAAACATGATGTAAAAATTTCACCTGTACATTTTCTAATGAAGGCCATGCAAAAACCAATTGATTCGTTAATCTAGGATTCCCTCGCAATGTCATTTTTGATGATGGATGTTTATTTATGAAGTCTTAGCTGTGTTTTATTTTTTTTAAATTAGTTCAACATAAGTTTCCATTGAATCATACACACCAAATTAATTAATACATAACACGAACACCATTAGGTTCCATTAATTATAAATAAAAAAAGAATAGATGAAAAAGAAAAAAACAAATTTATTTGGGAATATCAAACGTTGAATCAAGGTACATGGGGTAAAAAATATATTTAAAAAATATATATACTGAAAAATATCAATAATAATTTTAAATAAAATTATATATACAGTGAAATATATACTACTGATATGCCTTTGGAAAGTTATAGGTGCACATCCCATATTTTTTTCTATTGCGGGTTCTAGTCCCATGGCCTTATCAGAAGAGGAATTTTTTTTCCACACAATGAATGATGAACTATATTTTTTCTTATGATATAAACAATAAAAAGTAGAAAAATAATAAAGAAAAATATTTTAAAAGAATGAAAAACAATTTTTTTATTTATAAATTATAATTTTGAAAATATATTTACAGATTTTTATCATTTTTTGAACAGAATCATTGAAAAATAAAAGATTCATTAATATATTTGTCAACTCTCAAACACACATTAGTTTATGTTCATTAGATCAATATAGAGTTTTTAAATTTAATATTTCTCATTGATCATATGTTGGATCATCTGGATTCACTTCGATTTTAGGTTTTTTCTATGAATCTATGAATATTTTTATCCCATGATACTTTAATTTAAATATTTTACCATTGATGGGGTCTTTAATCTTATTTCATAGTGGTTGTACCCATCACGCACTATGTAGGGCACTGAATATCTCAATTATCTCTTTCAAAGTTAGAAATTATGTTTATAACTTTTCAAGAGAACAAACATTCATAGTTCAAAGTGTTCAAATTTAATATTTCAATTTTCACAAGCTTGAATTATAGGTTTATTCTTACATGAATATTTATATACCTATATCCTATGTTCCAAATGTTCATTATCATTTCATTTACAATTTTTTCTTACTAAGGAAATTTAAAAATTTAATTTCATTATTCCCTAATACTTCATTCCTCAATTTCAACAAAATAAAAGAAATATTTCACACACACCAATGTATATGTTGATATTCATAATATTTTTTTGAACAAGTTCTAAAATTCCAAAATGAAATAAAAGTGTTTTATAAACTATTCAATCCAATAGAGATTGGTATTTTTTATCTGTAATTGTTACTAGTTCCATAATATCCACTCATGAATACCATTTGTTTTAAGAGTGAATGTTAGTGGATAATATATAAATTATATCATACATAGGCATCAATAACTTTAAGGGATGATTATATAAATGATATCCCTGATCACTAAAGAAATCCTTAGTAACTCAAAATCATGAATGTATATTTTTAAGAATCATATCACAACATGTTTTTAGTGACTCAATTTTTTCCATGTAAGACTTTGGATTGTATATATGAATATTTTTAAAGAATTCAATTATCTAGTGTGGGGTTCCGGGGCCCAGAGGGCATCAATGATGTCATGTGAAAAATATGAACTAACTTTTTCAAGAGGTAGAATTTATGTGGAAAATGCTTAATAACATCCAAGGAAATACTAGAAATAGAAATATGAGGTGAAAGGTGAGTTAAGAACATTAGCTTTACCCTAGGCATGACAAAATGTTTTCATGTATCGGGTGCCTGTATGGAGGTGAGTTTTAGAAGGTTTTTCAGGGAAGGTTTATATATTTTAGAAAAAAAATTAATAAAACCCACCCCTATGTGTTTCATGCTCAACATATGGGTGAGGAGGGTTTCCTCCAATAAAAATGTATTAATTGTAGAGGATCCTAGGATAAGAGGTGCTATCAAACTACATTTTTGATGAAAATCATCACCAGATCAAGGATTATTGTGTTCCACATGTTCTATTGGATGCAAAGCATAAGAGTTTCACAACATGGTTTTAAATTTTATGATATTTAAATACCGTACCGATTTTTATGAGTTTTAACTATTTTAGAGACCTTATACAACTGCTAATGACTCTATAGTAGTTGATATGTGGTTTTTTGGGGAAAATAAGATGTTTCATGCGGCTTATGGTAATCATCGTATGTAATTTATAATCACATGGTGTATGGTATAGGGTCATGCATTGTGTGTTCTTCCCATTTGGGTAATATTATATTTTCAGGCCACCAGCTGTTTATGAGGGTTACACACCTTGTAGTGAGTGAGGTCATGTGGCCGAGGGGAATGGATAGTCCTGTAGTGCCAATGACTTGGATGTGTAGAATTACATGCTATGAAACACAAGATTAACATAAGTACATAGAAAAAATGGCTGGTAAGATGGGACATCCCATGTACCTAGGGTACACACCGTATGGAAGACATTGATATCTGAGCCGCATAGAGAAGAATTGGGCATGAGTCCTGGGTGAGGACCAACATGCGGTGAACCTAGGGTTCTTGTCTTGTGGTGTTACATGGAAAATTAGGTTGTGTATCAAATTGGACATGACCATAATTTCATTAGAGAAAGAAATATGTGAAATTTGATCAACACCATGTAATTCTTTTTTAACACACTGAGTAACAAAAAGGGATACGACAAGGGGATGATATCAAGTGACATGCCATGTACTGAGGACACATGTGGTGTAGTACCCTTGGTTTATTATTTCGCTCACACATCCCCATCATTTATACCCAGAAGGAGTCCTGTGAGTAGCCTATTCTGATTATTTTTTCCCATGGAATGCGATGGTGTGCATGGTTTGGGCCTTCTAGATGCATCATAATTTGAGGTTTTGTGGGTCTCTTGGGTTAGGGTCTCCTAGAATAATAGGGTTGAGTAAGTCCCCCATGTCCTTCCTCTTGAGGTTTTTTGGTATCATGTCCTAATCATAATATTGTGGGACCTATATGGTTTCCCACAGTTAGTTCTATTTGGGTGTGGTCCCATATGCCAACTTTGTGCCCATATTCTGGAGTGATTTTTATTAGTTCTCTTAGAATTATAATTCAATGATATTGATAATATTTTTTTTCAAGATACATGAAGAAATCCTCATTCCCTTTTTTCTTCCCTTGGATGGTTTTTTATAATTAGAATGGCCAATATTTACCATGACACTGATCCTCTTCCCTTGAGGATGTTTGACGTAGTTAGATCCCCCAGTGACGGTTGTGCCTAAACCCTCTAACTTTGTATCGATATATAATCTTTTTAATGGGGATTTAGTCTTATATAGTGTGTTTAATAGATGAATTCCATTAGTTTCTTTCCATGTTTTATTTTGATTCTTTCCATGGTTG
The DNA here is from genome assembly GCA_963277665.1 of Viscum album. Classification (NCBI taxonomy): domain Eukaryota; kingdom Viridiplantae; phylum Streptophyta; class Magnoliopsida; order Santalales; family Viscaceae; genus Viscum; species Viscum album. The sequence continues at coordinate 1,532,526,869 of OY728146.1, read as the reverse complement.
AGTTTTTTGGAATTGGAGTGACAACTCTACATGGTTTTGGATACAATCATTAGCTATTTATTCAACGTTTGGCTTGATGTGTGATAACCCCCTACATTGTTCTATGTTCCTTATAGGTTTCATAGTGTCTCCCAATGGATCCTAGGATGGATCTCCTACCAGATTATTGGAGACATTCTGTGTCACTAGGTGACATTGATTAAGCCATTGTGTGAAGAGTGGTCCCTCATAGATAGTTTCCACCAGGTATAGTAATATGGTTCCATCAGTTATGAATTTAACGATAGTGTGTCATATATAGGTTGGGTTACATCATGGTTGGAAAATATGTCACATAATTTTCGATATGTATGATGTGTAAAATATATTGGTTGCATGCCATCTATTATGGCTAGGCTCGTAGAGTTGAAATCCTAGATGAGCATTGTATTAGAACCTCGAGTTGGTTTCTCTGGATGACTGTATGTATGGTACCATGAGAGACAGATTTAGTATTGAGTATATCTAGGCTAATTTTGGGTGAACATATGGTATGTGTCATGTTTTCTAATATACCAGGGGTGAACAGATAACTAGATTTGGGAAGCCAAGGAGTTGTCAAGATATAGTTTCTCTCTTGACCGAGTTCCCTTTTTCATGGGTTGTTGACACCATAGAATATGTTTCATGATGTTTGGTGTAGAATTAATGGTTGGAATTCCATTTTCCTTGAGACTTATCAATAATAATGAATAAGTGGAAAATCCCCCCCTCCCCATGGAGTAAGGTATTGATTTTCAAGATCAATGGAAAAAGGTTTTTGACATATTAAATAAAATTTATAGTATTATTCCTAGGAGTATACGTGAAGTCACCATCTCATGATGTGTATATATATTTGAGAGAATCGAATTGACTAGTCCCATATCTCCAACAGACTTATGAATCAAAATTTATGGCACTCTAAACACAGACAAAATGTTATCCCAAGGAGCTGTATGGAAAAGATGTGCTGGATACCTACATGAACCAGTGATTTATACATCACTATGTGGGAGATCTATGTGGAGGAAAAGGCGGAAAATCTATGTGGATGTGTATGTTTTACACCCATGTGTGGATGATATATGCAGATGAGATATGTGGATGAACTATACAGACAACCTCCCATCTACAAAATCCCCTCATTGCCTATAAATAGGACCATTGGGTTCCCCATTATAACATGAAGAGTGTTTAGAAGAATCCCTAGAGCTCTCATTTCATAGCCCCCCTTCAAACACTTTGTTAAAAAACTATCATGTAATTCTAGAAAACATGATTTAAGAGAGACTTAATGGGGGAAAAGTGGCTCAAAGTCCCATCTGGGTCTAGAACACATGGACATAATCAAATGACCTAAGCTGTGGACCTTTTCCAAGGACTTGAGTGGAGCACCTGCTTGAACCTCCTTGGAGGAGCACATGTATGACCAACCTGCATAGAGAACCATTGTGATGAACTTGCACAGAGCACCTACACAACCCCACAGGTCCATTCTGTGGGGGCTACTCCCACGCACCCTCGCTCAGCATCACTACCGGGTTTTAATCTTGACCCTTATGGATGATCCCTTGGCTTTTGTCACTGATCTCACTGAAAAAGGGGGAGTCTGCCCATGACCATTTCTAGTCGTGTCGACTACATTTTACAATTCACCCATTATGTTGCCCATCTTCTAGCCTTGGAATCCCGTGAATTGAGACACTATATCCTACTCAATGAAGTGCCTCGAGTCAACTTACTCCTCTGGGTTTCTGTCACATGTTACATGTTTGGAAAATCCTTATGGATTCTTCAATTACCTTGAGTTGATACACTCCTTATGAAACTCCTAAAACCACATCACCTGAATCTTATGACATGTTAAATATCAAATTCAAATCCTCATTAGGAGTAATCCCCAACCAATTCTCAAATGGGTATCCTTTTTAGGAGTAAGACCCAACCAATTCTAAAATTGGAATACTATTTATGAGTAAGCCCCAACCAATTCCAAAATGGGCATCCTCATTATAAGTAAGTTCCAACCAATCTCAAATGGTAATCCTCCTTAGGCATAATCCCCAACTAATCATCAATTGGGAATCCTCATTAGGAGTAAGCAACAACCATTCCTAAAGTGGTCATCCACCTTAGGACTAAGGCTCAACCAATCATCCAAAGGGAACCCCTGTAAGAGTAAGGACCTAGTCTTTCGGGCATGACCCAATGTCTTTCACTTTCATTTCACATTGATGGGGATCGTTGATCTGTGACCTCCCCCACTTTCACATAGGCTTTTTCACTATAGGCCCACCCTCTTCCACCACAAGAAGAGAACTGTGTTGTTTCTTGAATATTTCACATCCTCTTATTTCTCACACCAATCATGACTCACGCGGGCTTAGATATTTGTGATGATCACAACATCCACACAATCCACCTCAACTCTTGAACTATGAGTACTCTAATTCCCACCGTAATTTGGATACGTAGGAAGCTGTCAATGGGGATTTACCTCAAAGGATATACTCTTTAGGAATCCAAACCAAATTCCCAATAATATAGGTATCCACTTTTTGAGTATGACTCAACCTAATTCTTTCAAAGGTTCATACAGCCCTACAAGACTTACAAGAACTATGTATGATTTGATTCACATCTGAATAGGATATGTATCATACCTCAGTAAGGTTCAAATCAAATTATTATAATCTACCCTCTTCTTCTAGAGGAATATTTCCTACTGGGTCTAATCCAACATGGAAACTCATATCCTTTACATGATCCATCGACAGCTAAGGAATAAGTCACACAACAATCTTTTACTATGTACCTTATTTTCATATGACCTTACCGCATGACAATAAACTATATGACTATGTCCTTATCACATGAACAAAAGAGTAATGTTGTGTCAAAGTAAGAGACACCAAAATATGACGGTTTTGATTCCATTCATATGGATACAACGGTTTCCCACATATGGGTACAATCCCAGTACCAAAAGAATATAATTTCTCTCTATATTTCCATAAATTCTAGAGTTCCCCACTAAGTGGATTAAAAAATAGATTCAATATAGCAATGACTAGAGGATCACTATGTAGTTAATAAGAGGATACCATTTATGGAGAAACTAAAATACATATGCATATCTCCATTAATGAATAACCTCAAATACATATTGATGATTATAAATATTATACATGCAAATAATTCATTGATAATTTCATGAGAATACTATGTTATAATTGGTAAATTAATAAGGATTCATGGAAATATCTTAAAATCTATTATAGTGTCCTCGAGTAAGAAATAATTCCAGCCAAAAGGGTGTTATGATCCCGACCTTCCATACAGTCGACCAATGTGAGTTCATAAGTATTGTAGGTCCAACCCTAACAAACAATTTCCTTTGGAATGTAAGTATTTTTGGATAGGGATCCATTTGATGTCTCTAGATCAATAAATAAATCTGATGGAAACTCTAAATAATTAGTGATCCCTAATAAGTAACCACTTTCAAGGAGAATCAAAAAATGGTGAACCCGACACGAATCCATATCCATGTTGATTGTTCTACCCATATACTATACCCATTCCCATTGATAAATGAGGGACATAAAAGGGAACAATCCACACATGTTTCCATCTAAAATATGAAACTTTAATGGATTTCATTTATTTTATATGTCAAATTTTCTCAGATTACCTTTCATTTTAAATGGCTACCTTCATGTTGGGACATGTGAATGCCCTGATTGGTAATCAAACTGGATCCTCATCTATTTAAAGGATGTCATATCCAACTTAGCATCTTCAACATTTGGTCGAAAATGTATTGGATCGAGAATAAATTCAAAAAGTTACAATACCTACCATATACATTGCCCTATAGGCATTCAAAGTTAACCACAACCACCAATCACCCGGTCAGCAGTGATTAATGGTCATGATGTAGTGGTTCCCACCACCGTCTTTGTAGCGCCCCGAGATTTTATGAGAAATATTATTTTCAATTTCTTTGATGTATTGTGTTGTAAGCTACACTAAGATTATCATGAACTATATGAAACTCCGTATTAGCTTGTAGTATACAGAAACACTATTCATGGCTTGTGTTACAGGCAAGAGCGACGTTCCTCGATAGCGTGTGTTGTACACATTATTGAGCTTCACTAAACAATGATATATTATTATAATATTATGAACAAGCTGTTATGAATAGTATTAACTGAATTTTGAATTTTATAACATTATAATTCAGATTACACATTTTCTAGAATTAGATATAAAAACAAAATCAATTTTTTGATAAAAGAAGTATTTTTTAAAAATTGTAGTTTTACTACCTTTTGATGGCACACCCATTTTAAATATAATTTTTGAAAAGTTTATAAGTTCAATTTTACGAAATAAACTTATTCTTTTGAATCAGGATATAAAATTTACATTGGATAAATTTTTGATACTTTTCTAAAAACCTTCATATTTACATGAATAGTAAAAAGAAGAAAAATTTTAATTAAAAACAACTTTCTTCATCGAGATAAATTATATGGTAAAAATATAATATTGAAAGGTGTTAAAGTATAAATAGAATATATTTTTTTTCTTTTAAATTAATTTAAGTCATTAGAAATAATTTCACACATAATTCATAGGAAAATTCATTTCTATATTTTTCAACGTTTCAACTTTTGAAACTCGTTTTTCTTAAAAATATGATTAATTTTAAATTAATTACTGCAACTTCTGTGTTTTGAATTTTGAAAAATGGATTCCATATTTGGAATCAGTAGGTCCAAATTATATTAATAGGATACGTTTTATTTTTAGACGTTATGAATAGTAACTATGGTAATTTTTATTTACTATAGTCAAAGGTAAATCAGGTAGTTAAGGGAATCAATAAGATTATAAAATTATCCTAAGACTTTCCAAAATTCTATTGGATGAATAAAATTTGACCCATATCATTTAAGGGTCTTAATAGATTCATTTCATGGAATTTTTACCATGAAAAAGATATAATTATTATTAAAACCAATGAAAATGATAACATGACACACTATTATATCTTATAAGTGTAATAATTTTAATTTTGTGATAAAACACATAAAACATCATACATAAATAGTCTGAAGAAATATAAAAAAAATTTCTACATCAAGAGAATTTATTTACGATTTTGAGGGATTAGATAATTATCATTAATGATGACACAATAGTGATGTAGAAAATATTTAATTGATTAAAATATCAAATAAATTGTTTTAAAAATATTAAAATAAATATTATATAAACTAAATAATGGTCTCCAAAAATTCTCAAGATGAATATGAAATTTTAAGAGTCTATTAAATATTTTAGTTCAAATCTATCCTCTCTGTGGATTTTATTTAAATTCTAATAAATGAATAGTGTCAAAATTGACACTATTGTTATTTTATAAAAAAAAATATTATAAAATTGTTTAAAAATCACAGAAATATTAAAAAATTATAAATTGAAATTTATATGGTCTAAAATGACATAAATTATCCATTTATTGACAATTCACAACACATAAGTAATTTTTTATAACAATTAAAATTTTTGAAAATTATTACCACAAATAAAATTAAATAGATTAAATAATGATAAATCAAGTTGATAAGGTTTAGAATTAATTTCCAACATGTCTAAATATTATTGGTTTGTGAGATTACAACCCTATATCATATAATATTAGGATTTGAGTCATTTTTGGAGGTTTTTAACTGGGGTTTGAGTTTATTATAAATTAATATTTTAGAGGTTTTCAAAAGTGCCCCTCTCCTCTCTAATAAAAGGGAACCTCCTCCCTCTCCTCCTCACACCACATTGAGCCTTCATGATTAGTCAAAAACTTCCAATTTATCATCTCCACCTCCCACAAAACATAATAGAGGTCTTGGACTTCTTTAATGAACAACATTAGTGCCCTAGGAGGAGGTATAGAAGAGGTGCTTCGAAGAAGAGGTAATATACTTTACCGATTCTTTCATGTTCATTTCTTCTTCTACTTATTCCAATTTTGTTTTTTCATAATAAATTATAACATAAGTATCACTCATATACTGATATGCTATTATAAATATGAACCAACCCTACTTCACCTTTTATCCATCCTACGAAAAATGGAATCATCGAACATGCGTACGTACGGAATACCATCTCCACGCCGTGGTGTAATACGTTATTCCACCACCACCATAATTGGATGGGTATAATGGTGTAAATAATAACTGTATATGGTTATTATAACATGAAAATAATTCTGAGATATCATATCATCCACTCTAATTATATTCTATAATTATGGGAACAATATCATCGATCGTGTGTACGTAAGGAATACCGTCTCCACAACGCGATGAGATTCATTCCCCATGTTAACCATTCATGAATGATTATAAAGTATATATTATAAATAATCATGAAATATATTTCATATTAATGATACATTATTTATGTATATGTTATTTACTTACTTCCACCCAATTTAAACGGAAATGAAAACAGGGTTCATGCGTACATATGACCTACCATCTCTATGAACGATGTATTTATTTCCATTTATTGATCTATTATATATATGTATATTATGAATATATATTATATATAAATACTATTTTACATTATGTAAGTAATTAATCATGATCTAAGTAATCATATGAATCATTACAAGTCAAAACATGAATGATAAATGAAAGGATTTTACCAAAAATGCTGCTTTAACATGGAATTGACAAAATAACATGTAATATAAAGTCATAATTGAATCATATATGATACCATAAATATTATTATGGTTCTGTTATAAGTTAATAATATGTTTAAACCCACTATACAGGAGTTTCAGACACAAACGGAAGAAATTGGACCTAAGGTACTGGATAATTTTGCAATCTCATTTTTATCCAAGATTTCTTATACGTAAGTATTTACTGGGGTTATATTTTTCATCAATGTCCATAAAAATGTTTTTTATAAATATTTTATTATTCTACCATGTATGTTTAAAGTCATGTTTACCTATCTTTGTCTTTTACATTGTGTTATGGAAGGAATATTTCTTTTGTTTACCATACGAGGAACTTTTGGATTTTTCCGGGAAAAGTACGAGGAGAATGTTTTTTTAACTTATACGGAATGAACGGATTTTTGTGGTTTAATAAAGCCTATTTGTCATGAATCATACTCTAGAAGATTTCATTATTATTTTAAAAAAACCCTTTTCTTTTAAAATTTCATATCTTTTCCTGAAAATAAAATGATTTTGAAGAAGAAAGGTTATTTTCCTCAATAGTTCATTTCATGTTTTTTATCAAAACTATTTTCCATTTAAGATGAAATTATTTGGTATTTTTATGTTTCAAGTATAATTTTTGTATTATTTACATGATTTTATATTTCTTATGATGAAATGATATCCATTTTTTTATATGGATTATGTCATGATGGGATGATGTTTATGAACCCCATATTATTCTTTGGGTAATGATAAAGGATTTATTGTTATTTTGGTGCACACAAAAAAATGATTTCATTATGAGATGGGTGGGAAATATATCTCTCTCCATTTAATTGGGTAAATATTTATATCTTATAAGATAGACATGGCTGGAACGTCAAGTGAATCTGATTCGATAATATAGGGTTGGAACAACATGTAAACCTAGTTCAGATGTGGACTTTGTCCACTATGATGGTTTTGGAAGCAATGCCTTGGATACTGTGGAAATAACAACATGTGATTAATGGATGCCACAATTACATGTTTTATTTCCATGCTATTTTATCGTGGTTCACATTCATTTATGATCCAAGCCTTACGTACAAACATGTTTTATGTCATTGCTCAAGAATTTGATGTTTAAATTTATGTTCATGTTTTTAAGTTCAAATTATTATGGTTTGTTTTTTGTTCTCCATGTTTACCCTTACTGAGAACTCATACTCACCATTTCTATGTTTCCTATTTTCCTTTCTCCAGGATATAAAGAATGGTTTTAGGTAAGAAAACAAAAAATGTGTTGATCTTTATGGGAGATGTTGAAGATCTTTCACCATGACTAGAAAATTGTTTTCAATGTTTCCAAAGACACTAGACTGTTACAGTCCTTGGGTGATTGTTTTTGTTATGTAATAAGTATTCTGAAAAAGTAATGTAATGTCCATGTACGTTAAGATTGGGTATCTACAGTTGGTATCAGATGAATGGTTTAGTTAAACATTGGAAACTAGGGCACTGAAACTTTAGTGAGATACCTAGAGATATTTCTATGGTATGTATAGGGATGTTTATAAGGTTTAGTATAACTATAGGTTACAGTCCAAGAATTATTTTGACGATCATGAATATCCTAGGGTGAACATAATGTTTCATGGATTCAAGAATGTGTGATAAGATAGACATCCCATAAGTGACTTTTATTGATTATGTGGTTCCTCGTTATTTTAACTGTTTCTTACACTATGGTTTCTGGTTTTAGTCAATGGAGGGAACGAGAAAAAATTCAGTTAACATTGATTCCGACGAAAAAATTGGTGACTGTGATCAACAAAATGGTGTAATGCATGGAGAGAAAGATATTGTGATTATGCAGAATCAGTCATCACGATATATGATTAACAAGGTGAATTTTGATGGTATTCCTACATCATCAAATAAGAGGAAGATGGAATTTTATACATGTTCTCGTGGAGAGTAACATAGAGGAAGGAATATGAAGATTTATACATATCGAGAAGAAGGGAAGAAGATCCTTGAGGAATACCTCCAATGGAGGGGAAGATGTTTTCTTAGTAGAGAAAAGGGCCATAGAGTGATAGACTATTATGGAGTTCAATGTCTTATCTGAGGAGAACATGGGCATTACCCAACTCAATGCCCTGACCTAAGAAATTACTTATAAATAGAGGAAGGAATTATTCCATGTCAATCATAGAAGAGGATGGATTCAAGGGATTATGTATTGTAATTCAAGAATAATGTTGTTTAGGTACTATTATGGTATATTGAAATATCTGTGTATTGGTCCATTGTGGTTTTCCATAAGAATATGTTACTCGTAACCATGAAAAGTGATTGAAATATTTTTGGAAAGCATATGATATGTGCATAATGATGGTATAAGGAGAAAATAATATGTTTGATAGTGTTAATGAGATCATGACTGATATAAGGAAAAAGTGATATCATGTTTTGAGTATATAGAAATTTAGAGATTTTGTTATGTCGAAAGAGTAAACTTTTGACCGAATTCATGTTTTCACTAAGGTTATATGGTAATTCATGTTTCAAGAGAATACATGATTAAGGTATTCACATGTTTGTAATGTGACCACCAAGATATATATTATGATATATGTGGAATAAATTTTGGTATTCACATGCTTGTTATATGACCTTTCTAGTAATTTTTTTTACTATGAGATTGGACAGACTTATTTTTGATAAGCCTAAAGGTTATAACAGATTATGTTAGACATCAAATAGTATTATTTAAGAATAAAACATTTTTTTATATAATTTCTGGAATGTTATAATACTATAGTTTTAGAAAAAGGACAACCCATAGGACGGGGGACAACTCGTCATGTTGAACAAGGATTTAGGAATCGAACCCACAACCGAAGTGCAACATTCCATTATCTCCTACCACTAGCCTAAATGAAGTCCCTGGTTAGTAGAAACTAGTTTTGTTTTATTTATATGTATGATAGATGAAGTATATGTCCATTTTTGGAACCATATACGATTGATCTCAAAATAAGATGGACCTATGTATATAACTTTTGCTACCCTTATGTTTGAGACAGATTTATTGACCTATCATTCTAATGCATGATCTGCTAACACTTCACAGAAGACAAATTCAACTTCATTTCTTTAAGAGATGAAGTGAAAATTGTTCATGGCACAAACAACAATGATATTTTACAACAATAAAATATGTATTTCCTTGAATTTAAATGTTCTTCAACATTAGTGAAATGATCTTGAAAACCAAAAATGTTGTCCAAGTTCCATCATAACTGATGAATCAGATGGTACCTTAGATCATCACAAATTTATGGATTTTTGATTGTTGGATTTTTCATAGCCATGTCCTCTACCACTCTTCATCGGATGTTGATGGTTATATTTCTCTTCAATATCCATATTTTCACCTTTATTCTCTTATGTGGAAACCTAGTGATGAGTTACATTGGGTATCCGTTATGTTCCTAAAATTCCTATTTAAAATTATTTTTAGAAATTATTTTTACTATGTGGGTTTCTATGAAAGAAACATTCAAGTAAAAAACCATTCATAACCCCAACGAATTTCGAGGGTGAGATTCCTTTTAATGGGGGTAGAATGTAACACCCTGAGATTTTATGAGAAATATCATTTTTAATTTCTTTGATGTATTGTGTTGTACGCAACCCCAAGATTAGATTTCTCTATATGCAACACCGTATTAGCTATTATTATATGCAAACACTATTCTTAGCTTCTATTTCATGCAAGACCGACCTTCCTCGATAGCGTGTGTTGTACGTAATACTGAGTTTCACTAAATAGTGATATATTATTATAATATTACGAACTAGCCGTTACGAATAGTATTAAATGAATTTTGAATTTTAAAACTTTATAATTCATCTTACACATTTTCTAGAATGATATATGAAAACAAAATCAATTTTTCGATAAAAGAAGTATTTAAAAAAATTGCAGTTTTAACGCCTTTTGAAGGCGCAACCATTTTAAATATAATTTTTGAAAACAATATGAGTTCAATTTTACAAATTAATCTTTTTTTTGAATCAAGATATAAAAATATACATTGGATAATGTTTTTATACTTTTTTGATAACCTTCATATTGTGATGAATAGTAAAAATATGATAAATTTTAATGAAAAAGAACATTTTCATCAAGATAAATTATATGTTTCAATTATAATATTTAATCGATTTAAATTATAAATAGAATATAAATTTACCATTTAATAAAATTTAAGTCATTATCATTAATTTTATACTGAATTCAAAGGTAAAAACATTTCAATCTTTTGTAACATTTTAACTTTTAAAACTAGTTTTCTTAACAACGAGATTAATTTTAAAGTAATTACTACAACTTCTGTGTTTCGAATTTTGAAAAATGGATTCCATATTTTGAATAAGTATGTCCATATTAGGTTAATAGGCTACTTTTTATTTTTAGACATTACGAATAGTAACTATGGTAATTTTTATTCACTAAAATTAAAGTTAAATCATGTAATTAAGGGTAAAAATAAGATTATAAAATTACCCTTAGACCTGCAAAAATTCTATTGGATGAATTAAAGTAGACCCATATCATTTATGGGTCGGAATAGATTCAGTTCATGGACTTTTGACCCTGAAAATGATATAATAATTAGTAAAACCAAAGAAAGTGACAACGTGCCACTCTCTTATATCTTATAAGTGTAATAATTTTAATTTAGTGATAAACCTCATCAAAATTCGAATATAAATGTTATAAAATAATCTAATAAAATTATCTACATCATGATAATTGTTTTTTCATTTTTAGGGATTATATAATTACCATTAATGAAGACACAATATTGATGTAGAAATAATTTTATTGATTGAAATATCAAATTAATGGTTTTAAAAATATTTAAATAAATAATATATGATCTAATTACTGTACTCCACAAATTTTCTGGAAAAATATGACATGTTAGGAGTCTGTTAAATATTATGGTTAGAATATATCATCTTTTTGGATATTATTTAAATTCAAATAAATAAATAGTGCCAAAATTGGCTCTATTGTTATTTTATAAAAATAACATATTATAAAATTGTTTAAAAATCACAAAAATATTTAAAAATTATAAATTGAAATTTATATGGTCTAAAATGTCATAAAGTATCCGATTATAGACAATTCACAACACATATGTAATTATTTATAACGATTTAAAATTTAGAGTATTATTACCACAAATAAAATTAAATAGATTAAATAAGGATAAATCAAGTTGATAAGGATTAAAATAAATTACCAACATGTCTAAATCTTATTGGTTGATGAGATTAAAACCCTATCCCATCTGATAGTTTTATTTGAGTAATTTTATGATGTTTTTAAGTGGGTTTTGAGTTTATTATAAATTAATATTTTATAGCTTTCCAAAAGTGCCCCTCTCCTCCCTTATAAAGGGGCACCTCCTCCCTCTCTTCATCACACCACATTGAGCCTTCATGCTTGGCCAAACCCTGAACATTTATCATCTCCACTTTCATAGCAACATACTAGAGGTACTGGTATTCTTCAAAGAACATATTTAGTGCCCTATGAGGAGGTTTAGACGTGGCGCGTCGAAGAAGAGGTAATATCCATTACCGATTCTTTCAAGTTAATTTCTTCTTCTACTTCCTCTTATTTTGTTGTTTCATAATAAATTAATAGAATAAGTATCACTCATATACTGATATGTTATTATACATATGAACCAAACATATTTCACCTTCTATCCATCCTGAGGAAAATGAAATCACCACGCGTGCGTACGTAGAGAATACAGTATCCACGCTGTGGTGTAATCTATTTTTCCACCACCACCTTACTTGGATGTGTATAATGGTGTAAAAAATAACTATATATGGTTATTATACCATGATACTAATTATGATATATCATATTATCCACTATAATTTCATTCAATAATTATGGGAACGATATCATCGCTTGTGCGTATGTACGGAATACCGTCTCCACGACAGGATGAGATTCATTCTCCAAGTTAACCATTAAAGAATGATTATAAAGTATATATAATAAATAATAATGAAATATATGACATATTTATGATACTGTATTTATGTATATGTATTTACATACTTTCATTCAATTTAATAAGGAAATGAAAACATCGTTCATTTGTAAGTAGGACCTACCGTCTCCATGAATGGTGTATTTCACAAAATTTATCGATCTATGATATATATATATATATATATATGAATATTCTGAATATATATAATATATAAGTCATGTTTTACATTCTGGATGTATGTAATCATGATCTATGTAATCATATGAATAATTATAAGTCAAAACACGGAGGATAAATGAAACGATTTTACGAAAAACGCTACTTTAACATGGAATTGAAAAAATAACATATAATATAAAGGCATAAGTGAATCACATATGATATAATTAAAATAATTATGGTTCAGTTACAAGTTAATAATATGTTTAAACCCACTATACTGGATTTTCGAACATGTTCGGATGAAATTGGACCTAAGCTAAGGGATAATTTTGCAATCTCATTTTTATCTGAGATTTCTTATACGTAAGTATTTACTGGGGTTATATTTTTCATCCATTACCATAAAAATGTTTTTTCATAAAGTTTTTAATATTATTACATGTATGTTTGAATTCATTTTTACCCCTATTTGATTTTTACTTTGTGTTATGGAAGGAATCCTTTTTTGTTTACCATACGAGGAACTTTTTGACTATTCCGAAAAAAGTACGAGGAGAATGTTTTTTAAACATATACGGCATGAACATATTTTTACTGTTTTATAATGCCAAATTTTCATTAATCTTCCTCTAAAATATTTCATTATTATTTTCATTAAAATCCTTTTTTTTAAATTTGTTTTCATTTTGTTAAAAGAAAATGATTTTGAAGAAGAAAGGATATTTTCCTCAAGAATTCATTTCAAGTGTTTTATCAAAATTATTTTCCATCTAAGATGAAATTATTTAGTATATTTATGTTTCAAGTATAATGTCTCTATTATTTACATTGTTTGATTTTTCATATAATAAAACGATATTCATTTGTTTTATATAGATTATGTCATGATGAGATGATCTTTATGAAACCCATATTATTCTTTGGGTTATGATGAATGATTTATGTTTATTTTTTGGCACACAAAAGAATGATTTCATTATGAGATGGGTGGGACCTATATCTCCCTCCAATACATTGGGTAAAGATTTATATCTCATGAGATAGACATGGTAGGAACAGAAAGTTTATCTGATTCAGTAATACAGGGCTGAAACGGTAAGTAAACCCGGTTTAGTAATGGAAATTGTCCATTATGATGGTCTTGGAAGCAATGCCTTGTCTACTATAGAAATAATAAAATGTTCTTAATGGATTTCACAATATCATGTTTTATTCCCATTCTATTTTATCATGATTAATTTTCCTTTATGATCTGTTCCTTACGTACTGCCATGTTTTATGTCATTTCTCAATATTTTTATATTTAAATTTATGTTCATGATTTTATGTTAAAATGTACAGGGATTGTTTTTTTTCGTTCACAATGTTTACCCTTACCGAACATTCAGACTCCCCGATTCTATGTTTTATGTTTTTATTTCCCTAGGATATAAATAAATATTTTAGGTAATAAAACAAAAAAAGGGAAGATCTTTATCAGAGATGTTGAAGATCTTTCACCACGATTAGAAGATTGTGTTCCATGTTTCCAAGGACACTAATCTATTACGGTTCTTGGTTGTTTTTTTGTTATGTATTAAGTATTCCGAAAAGTAATTTAATGTGCATGTACGTTAAGCTTGGGTCTCTACAGTCTTCATCCATTTTGTGTCCTTATCCTTGTTATGAAACTAAGAGTCCCTACCATTCTATAGGCAGGTGGATCAGGAAGTCACTTATATTCTCAACTCGGAGACATAAGGGTTCTTACTATGGGATCCCACCAACGATTGCCACCAAACAGAATTGTGTGGCAGTGAACCCCCAACATGATGGTGGAATTGCCTTATGTTGTCCGGTCCATGTACCTCAGACCTGGGCATGGAAGAAAAACTGTCGAGGAAAACTACCATCCAAGTAAGAGCAGTTTACAACCTTTTTCTAATCCAGAGTTTTCCATCTACCCAATTTTGTGGAAAAAGATGAATAACCACATAAACTAATTCGCCTTAATTCAGATAGCCAGTAAAATCTTCTAGAGAAATCTCTGAAATCCTGTCGTTCAAATCCGGTGGAGTACTATGAGAAGACACATACACATTTTGAAAAATAATAAACTAGTCAGTAAACTCATTTGATTATATTCAGGGCAGCCCACCAATCTTATAGGGTTAAAATTTTTAAGCCGGAACACATGTCTGCCTTTACTTACCAATCCTGCCAGCAGTCTCATCTGTCAGAATTGAAATAAGTTTGATGAATATGTTTAGAGGAAAATATATAGCAAGAGCATACAAATTCCAGAATCAATAAAGCCATCCAACAGTCTCCATTGGAAGTTCCCAGTGAAGTCAATATGAAAGATTCGATGATAGAACTAGATCATACTCAACTCTCTCCCCCAGACAAGAGTATTTTTAGTATCAACAACCTGTAAAGGGAGGACAGGAGTAGGGAAATACACTTAATCCCTGTTTATTGTGGTAGTATATTCTCATTTTGGCCACTGAAGTCCGCATCTTTATTTACCAATGGTGATGGTGCAGACAAAAAACATGGCCATATCCTAGAATCCTTCCCGAATATCATAACATCTACTTCAGTAGATCCATAGGGACAGACACATAATTATGTCCCTAAACATTGGATGACTCATCATCATTCCATCCCAAAACATATGCATACCTATTTTCTATTCCAAGAGGTTAATGGGGAATACTTCCTCATATCATATGGAAAAACAGTTTAGGAACAAACAAAATTTATAATTGGAGATAATCGGGTCATTCTGATGAACACAGAAAGGAATGAACATATACTTACCCATGATAGACACTTCTTCTAGCAAGTCAACCCAATTACATGTTGTAAAAAATCTCAAAATAAGTCTCTCCAAGAAAATATGGATAATCAATATTCAATCTAGTAACAAGATCCTCAATGCAGTAGTTCTTGATGGCCTTAGACTATTTTCTGTTTCAACTCAAGATCCTGCAATCCCCTTACCAAATAATCGGAGTAGTAGAAATTATTCTTATTCTCCCCATTATATACTTCCTCATATAGTTTTTATTCATGAAATTTATATCAATTTAGTTAACCAATATCTAGATGTGAGACGTAGAGACCCTCTTTCTAGAAAGAACACCAAAGGAGGAAGATGATTTATCCCTACCATTAATCCACCATGGTGGTCCTCCCCATGATGGTATTTTCTATGAAATTTCTCTCTGCATCAGTGTTTCACATTGTCAGCATATCTCTCTAATTGAAAATTCAATGATGAAAATGTCATCTTATCTCATGGAACATGCCAACATAATTTTAGTCATGTATTATGCATTTCTAATAATAGGTGAAATTCTTTCTCATCCAGAAGAAAACCCAAAGAAACGACCTTGCTTTGAACATCCCTTAGGTCATTTTCCTTATAATATGGTAGAGGATAAAACTACTAATCCTATTGTTTGTGATATTACTATTGAGAATCATCCACTCAGGTCAGACCAAGTTGAGAAACCTGTAAAAAAATTCTATGAGTATATGCTCAATATAAGAAAATAACTGTAATAGGGTGAACTACTTATCATGTTCTTTCCTTTGGAAATCAATTAATACACCATTCCAGAATTGATGGAAGAATATTGAATTCATTATATCTAAGTCATAATATGGAATAATCTTCCTCATATAAAATCCAAAATTATTATCATATGATTAATATGAAATTCATTTTAAGGTAATAGGAGGGTTATAACAAAAAATGAGTTTTCATTTCTCCATGATTTCTGACATCCAATGGCTGAGAAGTAACAAGTATCTCTTCATTCCACATGAAATAATATTTTAATGAAGTTGTGAAAATTTATTGCTGAAACCCCATATGGTGTTCATATTAATGGATGAGGTTCACATGAAGAATTTTATTTCATTGCACTCCAAAATCACAAATTCCAACTGAAAGCTATCACATGCAATGTTATTTCCCAAAGCATTCCAAAAAAATTAATTATGTTCATAATGGAAGAAATAATCATCAAGAACATTCCTAGACCAGTTTTCACCAATTTTAGGCCTAAAGAGAGTATGAAATCATGATAATTTTTCATCAAGAATATGAGAACATTATGTAGGCCTCATGTTTAAAGGATATTAGCCATCATATTACACAATTGTCTAAAATAGTACAACTGTATTTTGAAAGAGCAAATTTAAGCGGTTATCAGATAATGGACACAACCAATGTTCTGACCATAATTCATAAAACCGAAGATAAGCATCACTAATATCATCCACATCTGTTCAGAAGACACCCTATCATGCTGGGATGGGGTATTTTTTAACCCAAACTTTGAATTTTACCAATTGATTTTGATGGTTAGACAAAAAAGAATAGGAACATCCCCAGCCTATAAAATGGGGGGGGGGAGTTGACTTCCAAAATCCCCACCTTAGTTGGAGTCAATTTTCTACCAATTAGAGAAGAATAAATAATGTGAACAAAATAATAAGTTATCCCAAGATTCCCATTAAAATACTATCCATCAAACAGTTCTTGAGAAATCTGCATATATGAGAAAAAGTCTCATGTAGGGAATAGAAGGATATGATCTTACCAAGACAAAGTTAGAATGTCATGAATGCATTAGGCGTTGGTGAATTTCATTAATACTATTATGAAGATCCCCCAGAAAATGAGTCCAATTTAGGGAATTTGAAGGATGTTTAACATATTAATAATAGGTACAGAATGATGAAAATGAAGGTGGTTTGTATACCAAAAATATGAATATTACAAAAAATATAGATATTCCCTCTAGTAACCAAATCGCACCTATTTAAAATGAATCTAACACGGGTAATGTTAAAGTTCCTTTCATGTATCGCATTTCCATGGGAGAAGGTCAATCTCATTCACTTGATGAAATATTTACCCAAAAAAATAATGATATGAAGGAGTTGAAAAGGATCCCTACAAAGTTACTCCAATGCAACATTCCTACAAGAAATGACCCACAAGAAGATCCTAAACATTAACATCGAGTATGATATCCTCATCATAAATGGATTGTTGAAACAATATATTTCATTAATTATTTACCTCAATTACGTACCAAACCCAAAGAAGATCAAACATATACCTACAGGCATGTCCATCTTGGTTATCCAAGGAAAATACAAGAAGCACTACCACCAGTTGTTTTACTAGTAGTCGCACCAGTTGAAGCACCAACTGTTGTACCTCTACAGGTTCCAGATCATCCAGATATTCCCCAATGGCTTACAAATATAACTGAGTAATTAAATAATCTATTGGAAGATATGTACGAACATAGTGCACCAGTAAAACCATAAAATAATGCTTACCCAAAATGTGTAGATCAAAAACATCCCCAAAAAACATTGTGCTTACCATATTTTCAATAATTAATGGTTAAAGAGATCTGGGGTAGCACAAAACACATTTTGTATTATGTTGTGATCCCATGATGGGGAAACCTCTACAATAAGAAGTTTTAAATCATAGATTTTTTGTTCCATCATTACATGGGATGATATTTTTCAAGTATACAAGTTTGCAGTCCTAGTCAATAACTGGATGGGAAGACGTCCATCATAAAATCATTTTTTAATTTATCTTAAAACTGCCAATGACAACAATTTTTTATCATAGAAATTGAGAACAAATAGATAATGAAATTGTATCATATTTCATTGCTCGATGGAAAGTATTAACATATTCCTTAAATTGACCACTCTCTTTAGAAGTGCTTCTTCGAATTTGTGTGTAAAATCATCCTAATGAGTTCCTCTCACCACTAATCCTTATTAAATACGCATGAGGGATTGGGGTCCTTGGTTGAATATCCCCAAAATAAGATAATTCTATTTCACAAACCAAAGTATAGAATCGTGTAAAACCGTTAGTTCCAGGAACAATACCATGGAATGTAGATAACAGTACAATTACACTCACATAAGATCATGTACGTACTTCTACATCAAAACCTTCATTATACCATAAGGATCCTCCTCCTGAACCTTATAAATAATGAACGTCTCGTCAATATGATAAAAAATATCATTGGAAGAGATAGTTTGAGGAATTAAAGAACAAATTCTATTCTTTTCGCAATGAATAGGATCCTAATTACTTCATTTCATCTTTGGAAAAAAATTAATTCAGTTTCAAGGCCGAAGAAAAAAAATTAATATGGAGATAATCATCTCCCTAATTATTACCCATTTCATCAAATATTCTGGCATCCCATTCAAGAGTTTTTTGTTTTAAAATATCTCCTACCAAAAAATGGTAGACTCTAGACAAGTGATTCTCATAAGTTAAATAGCCCATGTAGAATGTGTTATTTCTATAGTTCCAGAGGAAGCATGAGATTGTATGATGTAAAAAAATGTACAAAAGTATGATGATTGGATGGTCAGAAAAAACAATAAACCAAACTCATGTAATTTTACCAACACAGTTGAAGCAACCAATTATTCCTCCATACACATCCACTATAGAAAATCCATATTCATCGAAGGATGTGTTCTGCAAAGGAAAATCCATAAAAGCAACATATTTATAAGCATAATGAGCTGTCTACAGAAAATGAGTTCATGTCAAGTCCAAATATGTCCTTTAATGTTATAGATTTCATGCCAACTATCTAAAAACCATGAGCACCACCCTTCCAAACGGTACAACAAGAACCGACCTATGATGAAAAATCATCATCAGATGGGAAGTTGATATTCGGTTCCACTAACATTATACACATAATGAACACCTACGAAATTGATGATTCTTGTTATAAACATGAATTCCCTTAAACTAATTAGATAAATACAGAAATAAGTCAATTTTAAAGATACATGGGAAGATGTGGATTTGTTAGAAGCCACTATTGTAACTAAGTCCCTACATGAACCATTTATGCATTAGAAACTTGTGGAATATTTCTTCAATAGGGTCTGTAAGAACAAGGTATATCTCTAACACAAGACAGTATTAGCCCTGATATGATCATCCTAGAAGGCTGATTAGAGGTTATACCATCACTCTCTTGGTATGTAGATATACCTAGTGAGTCTGATCTACCACTAGCAAAAGTACATCTAGGTATTTCCCCAACATATGGTACATCTACATCAGGAGCATCAACTTCCAAGGAACCTCCAAAACCACATCTCCAGGTTAGAATAAACATGAATTTAGAACAAAAAAGTGATGTTTTAAAACAAGTATCCCATTTACTAGCTTGGTTATCAATACTAGATGCTTTGAATATGTCAAAAGATCTTTGAGAATCACTTATTGAGGCCTTTTCAAGTCCTCAAGATTTTGAAACTGGGGTTCTTATAGAGGTTAACCATATAGAGAATGATCTTATGGAATTTCATGTAGTTATAACTTTCACGGATCAAGATAAGTATTATGTTTTACATAGACACATTAGACCCATGTATTTATATGGAAATGTTTATAATAAATATATACGATCAGTTTTCATTATTAATGGCTCAGGAGTCAACCAGATTTCAATCTATACACTTCATTGACTGGGTCTCACTGAATCTAACATATCTCCCTCCACATGGATGTTGAATGGTTATTAAAATAATGGAAAAGATAGTCTAGACAATATTACAATCAGAACATAGTTTGGGGATCTTGTATCTAATTAAAATTTCATTGTTGTCTGACAAGACACAACTTTTGACATTGTACACTAAAGACCTTGGATACATAAACATGGGAACATTACTTCTTCAAATAACCAATCCCTCATGTATTTATTCAATGGTAAAATTTGTACAATACATGGTTACAAGGATCCATTCAAAACATGTGCATCTCAGTTTATTGAGGCATAATTCTATCACACAAAGGGAACTTGGTCCGTGGAAATATATATAACAAGAATCAATGATCTAAAAGGTCAAGAGAAGATCCCAGATAACCCATTCCAGCAAATAAGTATAGATTATGTGTTTCATATTAATCAGATTGAAAGGAAAAAACCCAATCGAAGAACTCATCTAGTGACTTCCTTAATTTTAGTTGTAGAAATTGATCCTGACAACATGGTAGAAATTTTTGATCTACTATGCAGTAGTGAAAGATTAATTGGAGATTCCTTCATCGCATCCACCAACCATTTGCAAGTTTTTTCTTCATTAGTCCAGCCGGATGAAGTAAAACCATTAATAAAGGAAGATAAGGATATTGATTCCCAGCCCATTAATATCTATTCAATACTCCTAGAAGACCCTTCATCATGTGTAGGGTCAGAAATTGTTACGTCTTCATCAAGATTCCCAAATATTCTCTACTCCCATAAATTTGAATGTTTTGATTCATCACCTACCCTTCAACCAGAAAAAAAAAAGAAGTCACACATGCGGAAGAAGAAGAAGAATATCCTAAGGGTTCCACTACAACATTTGAGAAAGGAATCTCTACCACTATGGAAGAGCTCATTGAAATAAATCTGGGTACAAAATAAGATCCATTCCCCACTCTCATTATTTCTACCATGATCTTGGAAGAGAAATTGGTTTAAACAATATTTCTAAAGTGACATTGAGATGTGTTTTCTAGGAATTATATAGAAATCCTATTCCATGACCCGAGCATAGATAACTATAATTTTGGTTTACCAAAATAACATCAAGTATTTATGAAGGTAACAACAACAACACACCTAACTCCTAAATCAGAAATTGATGTTGAAGTCAACATGATAATCAATGATAAATTTTTTAAAGAGGTTAAATATCCCAAATGGTTGGCCAATATTTTACAAGGGAAATAGCTGAATTTAAAATTCATAGATTGCAATGATATCATTGATCTTAACCAGCATTGTCTGAAGGATGACTTTTTGGTTCAAATAAAAAAACATTTCATTGAAAAAATAGCTGTTTATGATGTTCTATCATTCATGGATAGATAATTTTGGTAAAATAAAACCAAAATGACCCAAGATGATTTGGAATCTATATCTTTTAGATCCCCTCAATGAGTATTTTTCTACTGGGTAAATCCCATTGGTTTAAGAATACTGGTGCAATGTATCAACGCGCCATGTACTATATCTTCAAACCCATCATAGAGAAATGTTTTGAATGTTAGGTGGATGATCTGGTGGTTAAATCAAGATAATGTTATGATCACCTAATGTATTTAGACACCATATTTAGTAAAAATCAGCAATATAATATAAATATGAACCACGTAAAATGTTCTATTGGGGTTACATCATGAAAATTCATTGGATTTGTTGTACCCCATCGTGGAATGGAAGTTGATACTGATAAAAAAAGAAATCATTTTCATGTCAACTCCCTGAAATTTGAAGGAATTAAGAGGAATTCAAGGAACCATAGCCTATATTCGACACTTTATCTCAAATTTGGAAGGTAAGTGTTTACCCATAAACAAATTAATGATGATGGATTCACATATCAAGGGATTGAAGACTAAAAATAGGCATTTGATACCATTATGAAATTTTACTTGAGACCATAAGTATTAATTCCAAACATTGAAGGGAATCCTCTAATTCTCTATGAGATAGTTTTAGTTCAATCTCTATGTCCCTTACATGCACAAAAAAATGACATCGGGAATGAAAACAACCTATATTGTCTTAGTCATAAAATTCTTGACATCGAGAATCAATATTAAAGTATCGAGTAGTTTTTCATATCATTATTCATTATAGTTTAAAATATAATTCACTTCCTCCAGCATCACGAGGTCCACATGATATCTTGCCGTAAACTACCCAAATTTACCCGCAGTCATCCTATGATTACTAGACATTTGGCATAGTGGGAATTTATCTTGCAAAAATTCCATAACCAATTTGTTCCCCATAGAGTAATAAAAGGCTAAGACTAGGAAGAATTACTTGCTGAACATGCATCCATAGAGGATACATATTTAAATACTAATATTCATGAGGAATAAATTTTCACTTTCATGGAATGTCCCCAAACATGGGAAAAGTACTTTGATAGTGAATCCATAATTAAAACAGGGAAGAGAATGGAAAACCCCAAACTCAACTATGTTGGGTTTGGAATTGTTCATATCTCAACAAAAAAGGAAGTGTTTCCATATGTCTTTGTGTTATCTGAAGGGTTTACCATTAATGAAGAAGAATATCAATCACTCATTATAGGAATTGAATTGTCACTCCATGTACAAGGGAACAACCAAAATCTGAATTTTGATTCAAAATTAATAATCAAACATACCAACATGGATTATAGTTATCGTAAAGAATAATTAACCAATGCTGTCAATTTTGTTTAGGGGTTAACGGACGAATATTCCTTAGATCTAACATAGTTTAATGTCTCACGATTGAAAAATTCCCAAGATGATGCATTAGTTAATATAGAAACAACCCAAGAAGATCCAGAATGGGATGAGACAATCATCAATATTTACCATTGTCCTATGGTTTTCCCTTTTTCTCAAATTATAATGGTGGAAATTAATTACATCATACATATTTCTAATCCATATGGTCATTCCATAGGATTGATGGAACCTATAATGGAATATCATCAAAATGGAGGACTTTCACCAGATTGAGATGAAAAAGAACTGGTCCGATGATAAGTGACCAATTTTACACCCTATGATAGCCTAAATCGCCTAATTATCCTCTAAAAATGAGGCTTTGATGGATTCCTATTTAGGTGTATTGATGGAGAAGAAACTGTACTGGTTATTAAAAAACTATAAGGAGGACCTTGTGGAGTTCACGATTATGGACATAGTTTTTTGATCAAATCTAAATGCTTTGAAACTTTTTCCCTTAAATGACATAAGATTCCACATATTCCACTATGAATTATCATCCCCTGGAGTTTCTAAATATAGCTAAATACTCTTGGCTATCACACGAGTAATTTATGTAGTAGCACCTTATACTGTAGCTACAGTTAAGCCGTTTGAGAATTTTCTTACTGCAACTGATTTCTAGTCCAAATGGGATGAGGAAATATCTCTCAAATAAGTCGAGTTAAAATGCATTGTTAACATTTTTCAAATATAATATCATTAAAATACCTTGTGTCCTTCATACCATATTGATAGACAATAATACCAATTTCTGTTCTTTGGAGGTAATAAATTAATATCAAGCGAACAATATCAAATCCACCCATTCATCATGCTATCATGCAGTAGAGAATGGATAGATACATGATTTATACAAAACCCAATCAAATATATTAAAAATTGGAGGATAAAGATAAATTTTTTTGGACTGATAACCATTTTCATTATTTAGGGGATTATCACACTACTACCCATACTACTACTCGGGAAACTCCACACTCATTGGTGTACCAAACATAACTAGTTTTTTCTATTGAAATTAAATTATGGCCACTCCTAGTTGTCCTCTATGATTAGCTATCTAGAGATCACGAGTCTCAAAAACAATTGGATGTGATGGAATGATTAGACAAAAAGAGATTTCATACATTGCATCATTTGGAAGACTATCAAAATTGAATAGCACTAGCATTTAATAAGAAAGGTCACCTCTACCGATTTCACCATAAATAATTTCTATTAGTCCTCAAAACTCCGAGGGTACAAGGAAATAAGTCTCTAAAGTATTATCCAAAGTGGGAAGGACCTTATTCAATAAATAAGGTTTACTCTAATGGTGATTATTCCCTAATCACAATTAATGGAGATGTTATTACAACTCTAATCAATTCAATACTCTTGAAAAAATAATTTGTGTAATCACACATAGTAATGTATTAGTTTTAAGACATTAAACTACATAACAATAATAATCATCCTTGCTGCACGACATTAAAATTTGTAGCAACTTTGTCCATTTCAAATGACCTCAAACTGAATGTAATAATTTTTCCTTGTTACTCAACATGATGAAATGTAATTAGCGTATTCTTTATTTGATGTTATGAAATCCCCTAAGATATCGCATATTGGAATTCATTGTGGTTATTTTAAAAAATGATTTTCTTCCATGCATAAGAATTAAATACGTCATTGCTACTTCTTAGTGGAACAAGAGTTACATTTTAGTCTATGTTTGAATCAGATCTAAATAGAGGCCTCATTGCAAGAACAACATGTGGGTTGACTCTCATTAAAATATGATATATAGAGATGATTGGATCTCTAATCCTGGGCCCAGACCAAACCATAATGAAATTTATTTCCATTTTTTCTACTGTATAGGGACCATATCTATACCTAGTAATCTACCAGGATACACGGTTTGATCTTCATACCACCTTGTTTATTATGTTTAATTATTATTCCAATATATGATAAAATCCTTCATATATCACATCAAACTCAATTGGTGTGGGGAATTATTTTATAATGAACTATGTTTGGCATGATTCTCATTTCAATCGAATATGTAGAGTTTCCTATATCTTTATTCGTGGGACCACCAAAAAAAAAGAACTCTTCCGCACGTCAAAACATGATTGATATGTGGAACAACCTCAAGAACTATGTGTGGATTGATTCTTTATTCAACAAGATATATAGTGACACCTCAATATATTCTCTAATATAGATGTAGTATTCCTTTTCACATCAGCATCCCCTAACTGTATCACAACATGACTCTAAAATGCATATCCTATTATCCATTTTTCACGATACTAAACTGAAAAGTACAAAAATAACTATGTAAGGCTTAATTCTCATGGAAATGATATAAATAGTGAATACTAGGACATAGATCATCTTCCCATCCATGGGAAAAATTATCTCTCTTCCTCATATAATTAAAAATATATGCATGAGTCTTCATTTTGTGTCCTATCATTAGATAGACCACATAAGAAACAAAATTTATTTATATTATACATATATGTATGATCTATGTATGGAAATCCAATCTCATGTCTAATGTTGCTTAAAATAGTTTTCCTATGCATTAACCATAAAAACATTCACATTTCACACCCTTAATCATGAATACTTTATGATCAACATAATATTTCATTAGATTCTGGTGACATAATTATTGATACTTGGGAACTATTTTTCATGACTATGTAGTATGTGCTCATAGGTGTCCTTGCATTAGTCCCCTACAAAATGGGCCTATTAGCCAAAGTATACCACTATTTGGCTATGCAACACATGCCCCTCTTGGCCCTATATAATACAACCCCCATAAGAGTTTTTTTCAAATTGTGGAAACTTCATTCTTTGAAAATGAATCCCCTATCCCTATCATTATTTTATGAACATATATATGAATACCTATTTTTAAGAATTAATCTATAATATATTTATCCCATATATATTCTCTTGATCTAAAATCCTCTATGATCATGGTTTACAAAATTTCACATTATATTTGTTCAAAGAATATTAAAATAAACATGGATCATTTGATCACATATCATTCACAATTCCCATGATATTTTGGTCCTATCATATGGCCTGAAATTATGGACACTATAATTCCTACATTTATGTTTGACCTTTGTATAAATACTTTTCCTTCTCTTATTTGGAAATCACGATTGGAAATACACTTTATGTATTCTGGTAATTTTCTCCAATAACCAAAATCTGAGCTTTGGAAAATCCGAATCTCCATAAACAATCATCGAACTTTAGCAATAAAATGTAAAATTTTTAAGATATCCTTTACCTGACTATGTAGTAGGTGACACCGGTGTCCTTACATAAAAGTATTATGCATAATTGGACTGTCAGTCAAAGGGATCTATTGTATGGATATCGAGCACATTCCATAGTTGTCCCTACATAATAAAACCCCCATAATGATTTTTAACAAGTGGTAATTCTATTCTTGGATGAGACCACTTTATTATGCTATTAGCCCTATTTTCTATACCATTCATAATATCAAAAAATTCTCATATCAAATTGTACATTTTTTATATTTTTCATAAAATTATATGGTAGAATGTTTCAAGACATGTTACCAAGACATTTCAGATTCATAAATCTTTGTTCAGTGAAAACAACCTTAAATTAAAACCCCCTAATGTCCTTGGTGCATGACATGAAATCTCACAACCCCCCAAATTTCTGTGTTCCAAAACATTAAACTGCATAGAAAAAAATCAAAAAAATTCCTTTCTTACAAAATGCTACCTTATTAATATATCAAATTCATGTAGGAAAGATTTTCCCCATTCATATCTTATATCGGTATAGATGTCCCATTTACTCTCAAGTACCATTCCTTGGATAAGCCATACACTTTGGCCTTGAAACATCCAAATCATAAATCCATTTTTCTATCAGTAGTAGAATTTCATAATTTTTATGATCTATTTTTCCTGACTATAAAGTACATTCCCATAAGTGGCCTTGCATTGGTCACCTATATAACAGGACTCTATGTCAAAAGATTCCACTATTTGAATATGTTGAATATTCCCTATGTGGCCCGACATTATACAACCCCCATAATGGGTTTATTAAATAGTTGTATCATCTTTATTAGAAGAGACCTCCACAATTTATATACATCATTTATTAGATTTAGTGACCATAAAAAATCATGACTCAAGATTCCACTTGAAAACATCTAAATAATATCGGGACCATAAAATATATAAAATATTTTTTGGAATGTAATATTAAAATTCATGGTCAAATGTTTTCAACCTAAAATATTATCCCTATTATTACAACATGCATCAATTTACAGTTACCATACAAAGAGACATGGTACTCACTGAATTAAAAAACTACAAAGGGTGTTCTGGATAAAAGTCACGTCTTACATCACTAGAAGTTTAAATTGTCCGGTTTTTGAAATATCTATCAACAAAATTAAAATGAAAAAACTTATTATATTAAAAACCCAAAATAAAATTATGAAAAATCCCAATCTTACCCAACAAGTCCACTCCATATAGAGATTTGGAATAAATTATGGGAATGACACAAAAGATACAATGTTTTTTGGGGTTTCCATAAAACCCTAACAATAATCAAAATGTTCTTTCTAAACTCCATGGATTTGAAAAAATTTAGAGCATCATTCCAAACACAATGTATCACCACAACCCACTATATGATGTTGGGATGCGTCAATGTGCCCTAATGTTACATTATAACATGAATATTTTTATTCCACGTGAATAAAATTATAAGTGGGTATTTTCTTAAAAACCAAGAACATTTTTCAATTACATTTCCATATAATTTCTGGTTAGATTTCCAGTTTCCATGAGACTTGTCCACAATAAAGATTAAGCTGAAATCTCCACCCCCCACTGAGTAGGGTGTCGATTTCCAATATCGATGAGAAAAATGTGTTAACACATTAAATTCAATTTCAATATTTATTCTGAGAAATATTCAATAATTCACCATATTACAAAGTGTATATATATTTGATAACAGGGATATGACTAGTCATACATCCCAAATAGACTTACAGATAAAAATTTATGGCACTCGGATGATGGAAATATTTTTACCCCAACGAACTGCCCTGGAAACTTATGTGGACCAGTAATTTCTACACCCCCTACATGGGAGATCTATGCAGAGGTCATATGCAGAGGACCTACATGGTGGAGTTATGCAGTTATGTTAGTTTTACACCCCTTTGTGGAGGAGCTGTACTGGGGAGCTACGTGAAGGTCCTGTGTGGATAACATCTCTTTTACCAGTTCCCCTCATTGCCTATAAATAGGACCCTTGGATTCCCCATTTTGAAAACTCGAATGTTCAGATGATTCCCTAGAGCTATCATTAGGCATCCCCCCTTCATTTAAGAACTTAAAAAGTCTCATGAAATTCTCCAAAACCAGAGAGAAGAAAGAATTAAATGGGGAAAGTGGTTTAAAGTCTCATCATGGTCTACAACACATTTACCTACGTGATGGACTTACACCAAGGACCTGCATGGAGCCCTAGTAGAACCCATCTTGGTGGAGCACCTGCGCATCCAAAATTCTTGGGGAACCAGCATGGCACAACTGCATGAAGCACCTAAAAGCCCCCAATGGTCTATACTATAGGGGTCTCAACCCTCACCCTCGCTTGGGCTATGTTCTGGCCTTTGGTTCCATTCCTTCGGGCTTATCCGTTCACTTCTGTCCCAAACCCCATGAAAAAGGGAGATTCACACCTCGACCATTTTGAGTCGGGTCAAAAATGTTTTCTACTGCGCCCTTTATGTGGCCCAAAATCTAGCCATGGAACACCATAATTTGAGACACTCCATCACACTAAATGATGTTCTTTGATTAAACTTACTCATCTTTGTTCCATTCACATGTTGCGAGTTTGGACTCTCCTTTTGGATTCCTAGAATACCATGAGTCGATACTCTCCCCAAGAAACTCATCAAACCATGACAAATGACTCCTATGGCATGTTAAATCTCACATGGGAATCCTCCATATGAGTAATCCCAAATCAATTCTCAAATGTTCATCCTTCGTAGGAGTAATCCTCACCCAATTCTAATATTGGAATCCACCTTAGGATTAATCCCTAGTCAATTCCAAAATGGTAATACTCATTAAGAGTAAGCCCCAACCAATCCTCAAATGGGAATCCTCCTTAGGATTAAGACACAACCTAACCTAAAATGGGTATACTACTTAGGATTAATCCCCAACAAATCCTCAAAAGGGGACCCCTCATGGAGTAATCCCCTTTTCATTCAAGCTGAACCCAATAACCTGCACTTTAATTTCACATTGAATAGTTCATTTCCCTACGCCAACGCCCACGGTCACCTCAAATTATTTTTTCAATGGTCCCTCACTCTTGCACCAATAGTTGAGAAAGTGTGTGGTTCATTGATTTATTCACATCCACTTATTTTTCACACAAAACATGACTCATGTGGGACTAGATATTTGTGATGATCACACCATCCACACAATCCACATATTATCTTGATCTATGAGAACTCTAATTCCTACCATAATTTGGGCATGTATAAGGCCTTCATTTGGGACCTATATCATTGGATATACTCTTTAGGAATCCAACAATAATTCCCGTAATCAGGTCATCCTCTATAGGATTAAGCCCCAACCTGTTTCTCTTAATGGGTCATACACCCCTACGAGACTTACCAAACGTTGTGGGCCTAGATTCCCATCTGAATAGGATATGTAGGATGCCTAGCTGAGGTTCCAACCCAACACTCGAAATAAACTCTCCTCTCTCAGGGCTATATTTCCAACATGGTCTAATCTAACATGGAAACTTATATTGTCACGACCCGACCTCGGGGCCCGTACCGTGACTACCCCAAGCCCGCCTTCCATAGGACAGGGGCTGGCGACTAGCACCAAGGCGTAAAATCCCGGTAAACAGGGAAGGCATTGCCTTTATAAGTAACAACCACCACAGAGTCAGCAAGCGGAAAGTAACTACAAAGTGCAGAAAAGTAAAGGGGGCCGGAATACAAGCCCAACTGAAAGTACAACTGAAAAGGTAAAGAACAGCAACTGAAGAAAAGACAGCGGCCTCGTGTCGTCCACTGGCAATCCCACCTGAAGGGTGGGTACAGATAGCCTCCAGGCTCCTCGGGTCCCACGTCCGCTCCGAGCACGTCCCGCCCAGTGGTCCGCCTCCAGGTACCGTCCTGCTCCACTTCCCAACTGAGATCAGCGCTGTCCGTCGTCTGCATCCAACACAACAATGTGCGGGCATAGCCCTTGCAGGGGTGAGTATAAACTACTCAGTAAGGACCCCGAGACCCCCGAAGGTCTCCCGAAATCCACAAAGGATATAGCACAAAAGAAAGGGGCAACCACGAAGAAACAACTGACTCGACTTAGGTATATGCCCATACATATACCTAAGTCCCCATTTCTAGCTCTGCTCTCGAGCTCAAGGTCAACTCAATCCACACAGGAAAGCAAGAATCAAATCCACCAGGGAGAGTAAATAGTAAATCCACATAGGATGGTTCAACACAATCCACAAAGGAGAGTAACATAAGATTCAGCTCAACCAGGTATACTTTTTCAGATGACGACAAGATGATCATCGAACCATCTAAGTCATCGGACCCACGAAGGATCGATAGGTACTAACCTCGGCAATGACCCACACAGGATCGGGCCCACACAGGACCTGTAGCAATGGCTCACACAGAACCGTAAGAGATGACCCACACAGGATCAGGCCCACACAGGACCTGTAGTGAAGGCTCACACAGAACCGTAAGGTGATGACCCACACATGATCAGGCCCACACATGACCTGTAGCACTGATCCACGTAGGATCGCTGAGTGCAGTAGTCGACGCAGTCCACTGAGGATCTCTGCACAGTCGTCGCCGGAGTCCACGAAGGATCTCTGCTCTGTCGTCGTCGCAGTCCACGGAGGATCTCTGCACTGTCGTCGAAGTCACAGCCAGCGCTAGGGTTCCCGCACACAGCGAGCTCGTCTAAGAGGGTCCGCTCCACTAGCCGAGAGGCTGATACATCAACTGACACGTAGTCCGAAGTTGATGTATCCAAAAGTTCCGTATCGACAATAGGATCTCAACGCAACAGACGGCGCGTCAATCGGACGCCCGGTCTGAGAGTTATTGGCATTTTCGTCCCAGGGGCCCGGTTGGTTTTTAGGGCAAAACCAACCCGACCGTACTCCGCCTGTGTCCGATCCTCGGGCAGAGTATGCCAAAAGTTCCGTCTCACTTAGAGGAAACCTCCACAGCTGACGGTACGTCGATCGGACGTCCGCAGCTCGAGTTATGAGTGTTTCCGCTCCGAGGGCCCGGTTGGTTTCGCGTACGAACCAACCCGGCCGAACCCAATGTCTTCCGAAACCTTGAGTGTAATATTCCAAAATGACCGCCTCGATCCAAGGATCGCGTAGCCACTGACGGTTCGTCAATCGGAGGTCCCAGGCCCAAGATACGGGCAAAAGACCGAAGAGGGCCCGAAAACGGGGGTTCTGGGCCCGGGGCGACCCGGCCCGAACCCCCCCTGGGTCGGCCGAACCGGGTCGACCAGACCCGGTTGGACCGAATCCGGTCCGGCTTGAGTGCAGCCCGGCCGGTCGGACCGGCTCGGCTGATCGGCCGAGCGCGGCTGCCGCGGGGCGCCGCCCCCGCGGCTGGGTGGAAGGCGCGACCCCGCGGAGGGGGGCCGCCTGTCACGCGGACGCGGCCGGGCCGCCGCGTCCGTTCCCGGTTCCGCGCGGCCGCGGAACCGGCCGCCGCCGCTTCAGCCGCCGCGGATTTCCTCCACGGCGGCGCACCGGGCGCCGCCGCCTTCCGCGGGCCGCCGGAGATGCTCCGGTGGCCCGATTCCTTTCCTGCCTGCGCCGTTATTCCTCCCGGGACGCGTCCTTCACTGCGGAATCAACAATTGGACCTTACATCGTGCTTTTGCCGTCGCCCGCCAAATCCGCACAAAAAGGAAGATCGGCGGAGGGTTGCCGGGCCTTGTTTGTTAGGCCCGCACCCTCCGCGTTAGGTAAAATCAATGGGAGGAAAAGAAATAACCAACAACAATTTTAAATAAATTAAAATTGTTCCGAGATCGGGTTCTTTATTTTAAAAGAATAAACACGGGAAATAAAATATTCCAAACAACCCCTACCTCGCAGCTGTCGTTGCCGAACGAGGGATCGTCGCGGGATTGCTCGTCGCGGAAGAAGGGGATCGTCGCGTCTTCGCGGTATCCGGCGTCGCGTCGCCAATCTCCGAATCAAGATCAAACGGATTTAATTAATTTAAATCCGTTGATATCGAATTATAAAAAGGGGAGAATTTAGAAGATTCGATTGTCACCTTTAACCGCCGATCGTAGGTCCGCCGCGGAAGAAGAGGCGCCGAAGAAGAAGAAGAAGAAGGTCGCGGAAAAGTTTGTTGACGTCGCGGATCGTGCGTCGTCGAATTCCGGTTCCGGCGTTCTTCGCGTTCTTCACGTTCTTCGCGTTCTTCGCGAGGAGGGTGGAGGTTTAGAGGATCTCGCACAACAGGAGGATCCTCCAAAATAGACAAGTTTGTCTATTTTATTATTTCGCCAACAACGCGTAAGTAACGACCCATCAATTCGTTGAATTAATTCAACGAATGAAACAGCCCATTTAATTCCCGAAGTAAACCGCCCAATTAAATGGTCTGTTAAGAATTAAGGAAAACGTGTCGGTTGACCTTTCAGTTACTTGACGGGTTTTCGCGGGTGCGTTACTTAGCGAAAGAAACGGCGGGGCTCGTACGGGCCCCACCTCACAAATATCCTACCAAGGGGTAGGGTATTTCCGGATAGCACCCTATCCGCTTTAACTCAGTTCAAGTGGCTTCCAATTGACTTCCAAGCGGCTTAAATGAAATAAAATAAAGTTGTCGCACAACCTTTATTTTATTTCCGACTTAAAGCCCAAAAAATTTTAAAAACCACGGTTGAGCAAACGCAACTCCGGAAGAGGCGTTTCTAAGCAAATACCGGCGCTGCGATTTCATCGGTGCCCTCAGAATTCGATTCCGGGCACCGGTTCAAAAGATAGAAAAACCCGCTCGTCCGTTCACTGAACGTACCATATCCAAACTTCGGAAATTGATTCCGGGCACACCGGGCCTCGGAATCAGGTTCCGTCTGAAGCTGCGCTCATGTAAAATTTCCAAGAAAATTAAGAAAAAAAAAATTTCCTTTAAATTTGCGGGTCTTTACATTACTCCCACATCAAGGCTTTACGTCCCCGTAAAGATAAATCAAAAACTAGGGGAACAAATGGGGGTACTGAGCACGCATCTGAGCCTCCCGCTCCCAAGTGCTCTCCTGGAGGTTCCCGTGCTGCCATCTGACGTGCACAAGAGGAATCGACCGCCCACGTAGGACCCGCTCCTGTCGATCCTCCATCTCCACTGGGACCTCCGCAAAAGTCGCCCCATCGTCCACGTCCAGCTCCCCAAAGTCGATGATGTGTGTCGGGTCGTGCACGTATCTCCTCAGCTGAGACACGTGGAAAACGTCGTGCACCCGGCGCAACTGAGGTGGTAGAGCCAGGCGATAAGCCACCTCTCCTATCCTACTGAGGACCTGGAAAGGCCCGATGAAGCGTGGAGACAACTTGCCGCCTCGGCCAAATCTCTGTAAACCACGTCGAGGTGAGACACGCAAAAAGACGTGGTCGCCATCCTCGAACTCTAGTGGCCTCCGCCTCCTGTCAGCATATGACTTCTGCCGGCTCTGAGCTGTCCTCATCCTCTCCTGGATGATCTGGACCTTCTCTGTCGTGGCTCGGACCATCTTTGGTCCCACGAGTGCTGACTCCCCAGGGTCTGTCCAGCACAACGGTGATCTGCAGGGTCTGCCGTACAACGCCTCGTATGGTGCCATCCCGATGGTGGAGTGGTAGCTGATGTTGTACGCGAACTCCACCAAGGGTAGGTGGTCCTCCCAGCTGCGACCAAAGTCGAGAACACATGCACGGAGCATGTCCTCGAGTGTCTGTATGGTCTTCTCCGTCTGACCATCCGTTTGAGGGTGGAAGGCTGTGCTCAGATGCAGTCGCGTTCCGAACGCCTCCTGCAACCCCTTCCAAAGCCGGGAAGTGAAACGAGCATCTCGATCGGAGACGATAGACGATGGCACACCGTGAAGCCGTACGATCTCCTGGACGTAAAGACGTCCCAAGCTCTCCACTGAGCCCTGCTCTCTGATGGGTAAGAAGTGTGCCGACTTGGTGAGTCGGTCGACAATCACCCAAATGGAGTCGTGACCTCTGGAAGTGCGTGGAAGTCCAGTCACGAAGTCCATAGATATCCCGTCCCACTTCCACTCCGGGACCTCCAAGGGCTGTACCAAGCCTGCTGGTACCTGATGCTCTGCCTTCACCTGCTGGCAGGTGAGGCATCGTGAAACGAACTCTGCCACATCTTTCTTCATGCCCGGCCACCAGTGCTGTCGTCTGAGATCCTGGTACATCTTCGCCGCTCCGGGATGTACCGCCAAGGGAGAAGTGTGAAACTATCTCATCACCTCCTCTCGTAAAGCGACTGGTACGAAGGTACGTCCTCTGAAAAGGATGTCGTGCTCTTCTCCAAGGGAGAAACCATCAGGCGCCTAACCTGAGGATATCAGTGCACGCCGGGTCTCACAGTCAACGTCCCCACGCTGAGCCTCTCTGACCCGCTGTAGAAGTGAAGGAGAGACTGTGAGAGACTGAAGAAAGGCTACTCCGTCTCTATCCACGAAGGATAACTGTAAGGAGGCTAGCTGCTCCGTCGCCTCCTCAAGTAGTTGAATGCCCGTCCTCCTGCTGAGGGCATCGGCTACCACGTTCCCCTTCCCAGGAGTATAGACTATCTCAAAGTCATAGTCCTGGAGGAACTCAAGCCATCTCCGCTATATCAGGTTCATGTCCTTCTGAGAGAAGATATACCTGAGACTCTGGTGGTCAGAAAAGACTGTGAAGCGCTCGCCCATCAGATAGTGCCGCCATGTCTTCAGAGCGAAAACCACTGCTGCTAACTCCAGGTCATGAGTGGCGTAGTTCTGCTCATGCGGCCTCAACTGACGTGATCCGTAGGCGATCACGGCCCGCTCCTGCATCAGAACGCACCCGAGTCCAGCCCCTGATGCATCGCAGTAAACTACGTATCCAACTCCCTCCTCAGGCAACCACAAGATAGGTGCGCTGGTCAATCTCTGTCTCAGCTCCTGGAAGCTCTGCTGACATCTGTCTGACCACACAAAGGGTTTCCCATTCTTTGTCAGGGCTGAGAGTGGTGCCGCAACTCTGGAGAAGTCTGGCACAAATCTCCGATAGTATCCGGCTAGGCCCAAGAAGCTCCGCACCTCCGTCACGCTCCTGGGTGGCTCCCAAGCTAGCACTGCCTCGATCTTCGCGGGATCCACTGCAACTCCCGCCTCAGAGATGACGTGCCCCAAGAAATGGACCTCACGTAACCAGAACTGGCATTTTGAGAGCTTGCCAAAAAGCTGGTGCTCTCGGAGTGTGTCTAGCACAACTCGCAGGTGGTAGGCATGCTTCTCCTCAGTCGTCGAGTATACCAAAATGTCGTCAATGAAGACCACGACAAATCGGTCGAGGTATGAATGGAAGATCATGTTCTTGAGGCTCATGAACACTGCTGGAGCATTGGTTACGCCGAATGGCATAACCAAGAACTGATAATGGCCATACCGACACCTGAAGGCCGTCTTCTGCACATCCTCGTCTCGAACTCTGAGCTGATGATATCCTGACCGGAGGTCTATCTTCGAGAACCACCGCCCTCCCTTGAGCTAATCGAAGAGGTAATCAATCCGTGGCAGCGGATACTTGTTCCTCACTGTCACCTGGTTCAGGCGACGATAGTCGACACACAGTCTCAAGCTCCCGTCCGCCTTCTTGGCGAACAATATCGGGGAAGCCCAGGGTGAAACACTGGGTCGGATAAACCCCTTGCTCTGCAAGTCCTCCAACTGTACCCGCAGCTCTCGAAGCTCGGCGGGGGCCATCCGATATGCTGGAGTAGATATCGGGGCTGTCCCGGGGTACAAGTCGATGTAAAAGTCTACCTCTCTACGAGGAGGTAGCCCTGGAACGTCTTCGGGAAAGACGTCCACGTACTGGTCCACCACTACAGGAAAAACTGGACTCCGCACGTCCACTGCTCCTAGGATGAGGCTAGCCAACTGATGAGAGGTGGGCTGCACTCTCCTCCGCGGAAGTCCATCCTGTGCTGCAAAGGTTCCCTTCTCGCCGGTGAAGGTAAACCTGCTCCCGTCGGTGCGAACACATCGCACCTTGCCCCTAAAACAGTCGATCTGGGCACGAACCGTGGATAGGCAATCCATGCCCAAGATGACGTTGTAAGGCCTCGACGCCGCTACAAGGAGATCCCAGCCGAAACTCTCGCCTCCTAGAGTAAGCTCACACTGCCGGCACCAGTGCGTAATCGTCGAGTCTGCTCCCGTAGGAGTCTCTAGCCGTAAGGATTGAGCCAACGGCTCAGTCGGAATCTCCGAGCTCCGAACAAGGGCAGAGGCTATGAAAGAGTGACTCGCTCCTGTGTCTATAAGTACTGCAGCAAGGGTGGAATAGACACAGATCGTACCTCGAATCATCTCTGGCATGTCGGGGTCGTAGGCCTACACTGCCTGGAGCTGGGCCTGTCCCTGCCCGCCAGCTCCCTGTGGTCGAGGTGGCCCTCCTGGTGGTGGTGGGGGTAGAGCCTGGAAGCGTCTCCCACCACCCGCTGCTCGGCCAGCTCCTCTGCCTCGTCCGCCTCCTCCCTGCGGACCGCCACGGTCGACCCTCTGCCTCTGCCTGGGTGGCCCCTCCACCGTCTGCTGCTCCTCTGATCGGCGAGTCGGGCAGTCACGAGCCATGTGACCCTGCCCGCCGCAGGAGTAGCACTGCCTGCCTCTCGGAAGGCTGGCACTCCGCTGTGTGCCCCGCACTGCTGAGCCGGTGTCCTGAGGCCGTCTGCGTGGGGGTCTGGTCTGCCTGGACCCGAGAGTCATCCGTCGGCTACCTGCTGCCGAAGACTCAGCTACCTGCCGCTCTGCGCTAGGTCTCGCCACTGAAGAAGGCTCTTCTAGGAAGCTCTCGATCAGGAGGGCTTGTTCCAGTACTCCCGCCTGGGTCGGAATGCTGAGGGAGATCAGCGACACCCGAATCTCCTGCCGCAAGCCCTGCTCGAAGCTTCGGGCCCGGAAGAAGGGGTCCCGTACCATGTCGGTTGAGTAGCGAGATAGGTCAGTGAACCTCGCCGCGTACTGAGCGACCGTCATGCTGCCCTGGCGCAGCTGGAGAAGCTCCTGGATGCGCACCGCTCGGAGAGTGGCCGGGACGAACTCAGAGCGGAAGAGGCTTTCGAAGTCCGTCCAGAGCAAGGATGCCTCATCGTGAACCTGGAGCATCAAGCTCCACCATCGTCCTGCCGCCGCCTGTAGGAGGCTCGCCGCGAGAATCACCATGAGATCCGCTGGTGTCCTCACTAGCCTAAAGATCCGTACCACCACCTCTAGCCAGTCCTCGGCGGCATGGGGGTCCGCCTCACCGCGAAACCTGGGCGGTCGCTGGCTCTGAAACTCATGCAGTGCCCTGAGGCGACGTGCATCGTCAGCGTCAGGTACTGGTAGAATCGATGGCTCGGCGGGTAAAGCTACCGTCGGTGCCACTGCTGGCAAAGGGCCCTGCACCGAGGCCTCGTCGCTCGGTGGGCTGCCGTCGCGCCCTACACTCGGAACCCTAGCTGGCTGTCGTCGCGGGGCCATCCTGAAAAGGAGAACAAGAGTACCACAGTCAGAACAGTATACCTGGTGAGCTGGCACAAGTAATCAGAAGGAAAACATGAGAATTTCATGAAGCATATCAGTATACCCGGTGAGCTGACACAAGTAATCACAAAGAAAACTTGAAACACACATGCAATCAATGTTTTCATGTATTAAGTCGGAAATCAGGAGTCAGGGTCCTGGTGTACGGATACGTCGGCCGCCGCACCAACACTGGGCTCCTTGAACTGATAACCACACTCAATACACTAAACACTATTGCTTCATATAGAAAGAAAAGACGATCAGAGTCTGTGGTAGATCCGACCCCTCTGATACCAATTTGTCACGACCCGACCTCGGGGCTCGTGCCGTGACTGCCCCAAGCCCGCCTTCCATAGGCCAGGGGCTGGCGACTAGCACCAAGGCGTAAAATCCCGTTAAACAGGGAAGGCATTGCCTTTATAAGTAACAACCACCACAGAGTCAGTAAGCGGAAAGTAACTACAAAGTGCAGAAAAGTAAAGGGGGCCGGAATACAAGCCCAACTGAAAGTACAACTGAAAAGGTAAAGAACAGCAACTGAAGAAAAGACGGCAGCCTCGTGTCGTCCACTGGGAATCCCACCTGAAGGGTGGGTACAGATAG
Organism: Viscum album; assembly: GCA_963277665.1. Taxonomy (NCBI): domain Eukaryota; kingdom Viridiplantae; phylum Streptophyta; class Magnoliopsida; order Santalales; family Viscaceae; genus Viscum; species Viscum album. Next base: position 1,532,487,980 of record OY728146.1, on the reverse strand, counting down.
CCTCCAGGCTCCTCGGGTCCCACGTCCGCTCCGAGCACGTCCCGCCTAGTGGTCCGCCTCCAGGTACCGTCCTGCTCCACGCCCCAACCGAGATCATCGCTGTCCGTCGTCTGCATCCAACACAACAAAGTGCGGGCATAGCCCGTGCAGGGGTGAGTATAAAATACTCAGTAAGGTCCCCGATACCCCCGAAGGTCTCCCGAAATCCACAAAGGATATAGCACAAAAGAAAGGGGCAACCAAGAAGAAACAACTGACTCGACTTAGGTATATGCCCATACATATACCTAAGTACCCATTTCTAGCTCTGCTCTCGAGCTCAAGGTCAACTTGATCCACACAGGAAAGCAAGACTCAAATCCACCAGGGAGAGTAAATAGTAAATCCACATAGGATGGTTCAACACAATACACAAAGGAGAGTAACATAAGATTCAGCTCAACCAGGTATACTTTTTCAGATGACGACAAGATGATCACTGAACCATCTAAGTCGTCGGACCCACGAAGGATCGATAGGTACTAACCTCGGCAATGACCTACACAGGATCGGGCCCACACAGGACCTGTAGCAATGGCTCACACAGAACCGTAAGAGATGACCCACACAGGATCGGGCCCACACAGGACCTGTAGTGAAGGCTCACACAGAACCGTAAGGTGATGACCCACACCGGATCGGGCCCACACATGACATGTAGCACTGATCCACGTAGGATCGCTGAGTGCAGTAGTCGACACAGTCCACTGAGGATCTCTGCACAGTCGTCGCCGCAGTCCACGAAGGATCTCTGCTCTGTCGTCGTCGCAGTCCACGGAGGATCTCTGCTCTGTCGTCGAAGTCACAGCCAGCGCTAGGGTTCCCGCACACAGCGAGCTCGTCTAGGAGGGTCCGCTCCACGAGCCGAGAGGCTGATACATCAACTGACACGTAGTCCGAAGTTGATGTATCCAAAAGTTCCGTATCGACAACAGGATCTCAACGCAACAGACGGCGCGTCAATCGGACGCCCGGTCTGAGAGTTATTGGCATTTTCGTCCCAGGGGCCCGGTTGGTTTTTAGGGCAAAACCAACCCGACCGTACTCCGCCTGTGTCCGATCCTCGGGCGGAGTATGCCAAAATTTCCGTCTCACTTAGAGGAAACCTCCACAGCTGACGGTACGTCGATCGGACGTTCGCAGCTCGAGTTATGAGCGTTTCCGCTCCGAGGGCCCGATTGGTTTCGCGTACGAACCAACCCGACCGAACCCAAAGTCTTCCGAAACCTTGAGTGTAATATACCGAAATGACCGTCTCGATCCAAGGATCGCGTACCCGCTGACGGTTCTTCAATCGGAGGTCCCAGGCCCATGATACGGGCAAAAGACCGAAGAGGGCCCGAAACGGGGGTTCTGGGCCCGGGGCGACCCGGCCCGAACCCCCCCTGGGTCGGCCGAACCGGGTCGACCCGACCCGGTTGGACCGGGTCCGGTCCGGCTCGGGCGCGGCCCGGCCGGTCGGACCGGCTCGGCCGGCTCGGCCGATCGGCCGAGCGCGGCTGCCGCGGGGCGCCGCCCCCGCGGCTGGGTGGAAGGCGCGGCCCCACGGAGGGGGGCCGCCTGTCACGCGGACGCGGCCGGGCCGCCGCGTCCGTTCCCGGTTCCGCGCGGCCGCGGAACCGGCCGCCGCCGCCGCCGCTTCAGCCGCGGCGGATTTCCTCCACGGCGGCGTGCCGGGCGCCGCCGCCTTCCGCGGGCCGCCGGAGATGCTCCGGTGGCCCGATTCCTTTCCCGCCTGCGCCATTATTCCTCCCGGGACGCGTCCTTCACTGCGGAATCAACAATTGGCCCTTGCATCGTGGTTTTGCCGTCTCCCGCCAAATCCGCACAAAAAGTAAGATCGGCGGAGGGTTGTCGGGCCTTGTTTGTTAGGCCCGCACCCTCCGTGTTAGGTAAAATCAACGGGAGGAAAAGAAATAACCAACAACAATTTTAAATAAATTAATATTGTTCCGAGATCGGGTTATTTATTTTAAAAGAATAAACACGGGAAATAAAATATTCCAAACAACCCCTACCTCGCAGCTTTCGTTGCCGAACGGGGGATCGTCGCGGGATTGCTCGTCGCGGAAAAAGGGGATCGTCGCGTCGTCGCGGTATCCGGCGTCGCGTCGCCAATCTCCGGATCAAGATCAAACAGATTTAATTGATTTAAATCCGTTGATATCGAATTATAAAAAGGGGAGAATTTAGAAGATTCGATTCTCACCTTTAACCGCCGATCGTAGGTCCGCCGCAGAAGAAGAGGCGCCGAAGAAGAAGAAGAAGAAGGTCGCGGAGAAGTTTGTTGACGTCGCGGATCGTGCGTCGTCGAATTCCGGTTCCGGCGTTCTTCGCGTTCTTCACGTTCTTCGCGTTCTTCGCGAGGAGGGTGGAGGTTTAGAGGATCTCGCACAACAGGAGGATCCTCCAAAATAGACAAGTTTGTCTATTTTATTATTTCGCCAACAACGCGTAAGTAACGACCCATCAATTCGTTGAATTAATTCAACGAATGAAACAACCCATTTAATTCCCGAAGTAAACCGCCCAATTAAATGGTCTGTTAAGAATTAAGGAAAACGCGTCGGTTGACCTTTCAGTTACTTGACGGGTTTTCGAGGGTGCGTTACTTAGCGAAAGAAACGGCGGGGCTCGTGCGGGCCCCACCTCACAAATATCCTACCAAGGGGTAGGGTATTTCCGGATAGCACCCTATTCGCTTTAACTCAGTTCAAGTGGCTTCCAAGTGACTTCCAAGCGGCTTAAGTGAAATAAAATAAAGTTGTCGCACAACCTTTATTTTATTTCCGACTTAAAGCCCAAAAAATTTTAAAAACCACAGTTGAGAAAACGCAACTCCGGAAGAGGCGTTTCTAAGCAAAAACCGGTGCTGCGATTTCATCGGTGCCCTCAGAATTCGATTCCGGGCACCGGTTCAAAAGATAGAAAAACCCGCTCGTCCGTTCACTGAACGTACCCGAGCCAAACTTCGGAAATTGATTCCGGGCACACCGGGCCTCGGAATCAGGTGCCGTCTAAAGCTGCGCTCTTGTAAAATTCCAAAGAAAATTAAGAAAAAAAAATTTCCTTGAAATTTGCGGGTCTTTACATATATCCTATACCATTTCCTTAGTCTACCTAGGCATATGTCCCACACCATGCTTGGACTAAGAAACTTCTTCTTATATTCCCTTACCATATGAAATTAAACTATATGGTTAGGTATTTATCCCACGACCAAAAGTGGTATGATGTGTGAAATTAATCGACACCAAACTACAAGGGTTATGATTCGTTTGACATAGATACATTGGTTTCCCACTTATGGATATGATCCCAATGACAAAACAAACTTTTGTCTCACTAGATGAAAATAAATTCTAGAGTTCCACACTTAGTGGCTTAAAAACCAACATCATCATAACAATGACTAAAGGGTAAGTATGTAATATAGAAGAATATTCCACTTATGGGAATCCTAAAATACATATGTATATCTCCAATAATTAAGAACTTTGAATAGATACAGGTGATTCTAAATGTCATATCTGCCAATAATTGATTTCAAATTTCAAGGGAAACATATGCTTTAAATAGAAAATTAATAAGGATTCATGGACATATCTAAAAATATATAAGAGAGTCCAAGAGTAAGCAATAATTACCTCCAAAAGGGTGTGATGAGCTCGCCCTCCCATCCTATAGACCAATGTGAGTTATTAAGTATAGTAGGTCCAAACATGATGAACACCTACCTTTTGAAAGCAGATCCATTTAGATACCTAACCATTGGATGTTTCTATATCAATAATTAAATCTAATGTAAACTCACCCGATATAGAGTTCCTTAATGAGGAACCATATTCCAGGAGAAAAATGGGACTAGTTAAGTAATTTCTATTAGTTAGTGCCTTTGGGGTGGTCTTTTTGGGTGACCTTATGGGTATTTTTATACTCACCTCTATGATGGACATGCCAACATTTTTTGTTTTTAATTTACACCTAATGTATTCTATCACATTACCTAGGGTATCAAGAGTTGGTTGGGTGTAGTTCATTGCTGGACAGACTGACCTGTATACCAGTCTTGCATTTGAAAATGATCCTCTCCAACCGAGAATGTTGGATGCTTTTAAAAGTTTCCTCTATTGGGATTCTATTTCACCCATTTTATTCTTATCATGTATTATTGTACACTGTTTGTGGTATATTGATTTGTGCATTAATGTTTTAGAAATTTTATATTTCTCACTACTATTTTTCATGGAGATGTATATGGGTGTGTTCATACAAGAACATCAGTCTAATTCTACCAATTTGTGTGATATTTATAGATGGTAGTAGTCTCCATTCCCTGGCCTATTAGAGGTTATCATGAGGAGTTATGGATCGGGCCTAGTCAGATGGGTCATGAACATGATTAACATCATACATTGTGGGATTGAAAATAACAAATTTCAAGAAATAATTAATTTTTAGGAGGATATAGAGGTATCCCCCAGTGTTTGGTAATAGTTACCTGAAATAAATTCTTGATAAACTAATGATATCTACACTAAGAATGTGATTAAGGGGAATTATAATTATTTTAGTGATGGTACATAGTTTTTCACAATGAGGATAAATTTAAAAAAATGTATAGTACTCTTTAGACTATGTAGGCTATAAAACCCCATTTTTAAGAATTATTTCACTATTTTTATGGATATAAATTTTGCCTTCATATGCCACCCAATGACATTATCTGATAATTGAATCATTATTACCCTTACACAGACATTTCTTAATGACCAAATCCTAAAAAAATGTGCATTGGAAGGGATTATATAACAAATAGTACTTAAAATTTGAAACTCAAAACCATCTATCTTGAGTCCCTAACATTTTTGAAATGACACCATGAATTGAGTAGCTTCGAGTATTGACATGCCCTAAGAAGTCAGAATGAAAATATAGATTCTCATATAGGAATTAATCAAACACAAAAAATTCAGGTTATCTTTTCATCTAATCAAACTAAGAATAATTATTAACTACTATATATCTAACAACCCTTTCCCATATTATTTTTAAAATTCTTGTAATAGAAGGGAATAACTATTCAATTTACAGATGATATATTATATCTCCAAGATATGTTGGGAAATTTATTTTTTACCAAATAATTTATCTTTATTAGTAGTTTTTGTTACTTGAAACACTAGGTATAGTTTGCAATACACGTAACATTGAGTTTGAACATAACTAACCTACTACTGAAAAATTATTATTTAATATGATAGTTATCGAGTAGATTTTTTAATTAGTTTTTTGAATATGAATAACCAAATTTTGAAAATTTATTTTTTACTCATGTGTAAAAAATGAATTTCTTGGTGACTAGTTAATTAGAAATGAAAAAACTATTTGAATATAATTTGAATCTTTTTCTAAAAAAAATTCATGCACACAATATTTTTTACCATAATAATAAAAACAAAATTTATCCATTATTTTATTAAAATTTATCCATTATATATAAAAAAGGGTTCAAAATTCATCTTTTGTGTTTTATAGAAATTATATAATAATCAATCAAGGTTTATGCTTAAGACTATATTTTTTAAAAAGAATTTTTTCAAATATTATCACTTATTTCTAACTATATTTAGAAAATTTATGAAAAATTGTTGGAAAAATTACAATTATTTTTTGAAATTATAATGTAGAAAATACAATGGAATAATTTTTTTATGAAAATTATAAAAATATTAATTTATCAATAATTATTGCATGATATTGGTTTTCCTTAATATTTTGAAATTAATTTGATGCTTTATAGAAAATCCAATTTTTTAAAGAATGCTTTAAAAGTAATATTATTTAAAATATAAATATATTTATACATATCAGTTTATTTTATTGTCATTTATATTTAATTTTGACATAAAAATTATTTAATAATATCTATTTGGACAACATCTTTTCATCTTTCTTGCGTGTTTAATTTAAAAATTATTTTTGACAAATAAATGAAAATAAATTGTAAAAATGGATTACAAAGTTGAAATAAAAAATATTTAAATTTTATAATTTGTTTAACTTAATTTTTTTTTCCAATTTTAATAGTAAATGATTTCAAAATTAATTACTATATTATGGGATAAAATGGTCTTACTAAGGATTTAAACTAAATGTATAATGCGTGAAAATACATATAAATTTTTAAAAACAATATAAACTTATTTCAAACTTATAACATATAACAATCGAAAATGGAACATTTTGGAGCCTTGTGACATGTGAAAAATGTTGGTATAATTATTTCTTCTATATCTTAAAAGTGTATCCCTAACCTCAATTATAATATCAGACACCCTCTCTTAAACTATTCATACTTATAGAATCATTTTTATCAACCAAGTCATTCATATGTCACTTCATTACTCACAACCTTTCATCCAATAATCCTTATTTTTAACTAAATCAGTCATATATTTTTTTTTTGAAAATTAGATGATTTTTTCTAATGAAAAGTTAACACCTTTAACTGATAATTTTATTTATCTCAACCTCCACCTCTATATACTATTATAATACTACTATGATATCAAATAATATGTATATTACATGAATTTATATTCTATTATGTTATTGGAATATCCTAATTCCTTATCATATTCATGTTAATGGAATACTAATTAAACATTTGTGTGTACAACAGAATTCTACCTCATGAACTACTGTGATGAGTTTTTCAGTTCTATTTTACATGGATGATATAAAGCACTTGTTAAATGAATATTTATGTTATTTTTAATATAATTTTAACTATATAATTATTATTATGCATATAATTTCTTTCTTTTCATTCTTTGGGGGATACAATAACATTTATCAGGCGCAAAACGTATTATCTTCTCAGGAAGCGACATGATTCATTTTTCACAAACAATTTGAATGAATGAAAATTGGGGTATATTTAAGTGAAATATGTTATATGTATGAAATATAATTTATTCTTAATTGGTATTATTTTATTTAACTTTATTTCATTCCATATGTTTAGAAAATCGAATCTACATATATGTACACGTACGACCTACCATCTTCCTGAACAGTGTATTTTATTTTATATATCAACATTTTTCAGATTTTATTAAATATATATAAATTAAATATATATTATATTTATTTCATGGATAAAATTATTAATATTATGGAATCATAATCAAAGATAGAGTAATGAAAATACCAAACTAAAATATGTGAAAAATGAACTCACTATTATAGGAAATGTAATTTAAATAAAGAAATGAAAAAATTAAAGTAATATAATTTCTTAATTAAATAACATATTGTATGACAAAAATAACTTTTTTCTATTAATAGATTTATAATAAAAATGTATTTACTAAAAATGAATATTGAATGTGTATGGAAAATTTAGATACTTAAGGAATGTGAATTTCATTTTTAATTTATTTTTTTGTTAGACACATTCCATAATCACCTTTTCCATCTCTTATGTTGTGTATAAATTACCCATGGATTTATTTTATGATTATTTTCCATAAAATAATTTGTTTTAACAAATTAATTTGTGTACTTATCTTTCATTTGGATTATATTTCAATAACTACCAAATGAGTAAGGGATTTTGGTATAAAGTTACATTCTTTGAGAAATATGATATGTGATGCAGTTATCATATTTCAAGATATGTATATAATGTAGATTGATTTTTTATTTAATATATATATATATTTTCAATATAATTTATATTTCATTTGATGTTATCTTTAAGGAGTGCTATGATTCAATATATACCAAATTAAAAAATATTTGATGTTTCAAAATCCTTTTTTATGAGGAATGTTTATGATTATGATTTTGATGATGGAATCATATAATATATATCTTAATAAAATCATAAATATTATCCTCATCTAGTTATTTAATCATAATACATGATTTCATATCATTTTACTCTCTTTTTGTACTTCGGAGCTCAAAATAATGTTTTAAGAACAATATTATCTTTATTTCTCTGTTTGTATGAAATCCAATTCTATTTTATGTTCATGTTTTCTAAATTTTTTAATAAAATGTTTACTCCTATGGTATTTTATGTTAATTTTTTTCAATGGATTATTATTTTATATTTTTTTAAAGGAATTTTTAAGTTATTTTCCAAATCAGACACAATTTTATTTTCTAAAAAGGTAAAATAGTTCCTTTTTGATTATGTATGACATGAAAAAATTATTATTATTTTCCATAGAATCAATTTATTTAATGAATTAACTATATGTATCAACTGTTATTTTTAATGTACGTCTGTTGCAAAATGTTCTATGAAAATTTATTTTTCAAAAAATTGAGTATCAAAATGTAAAGGTTATTTTCCACAAGAATCATTCCATGATATATTTCAAAATCAATTTCAATAAAATATGATTTCACATGTTGTTACTTTTGATTAACCAACAATATGATCAAATAGTTCCATAAATATTCTTTCAGTTGATGATTTATTATTATGAAGAATATTTTGTTATGAAACCCATTAGTTTTTTGTTAATTATGTAATGATAAATGATTTATAATCATGTTTCACCCAAATATAAGGAATTATTTTATGGGTTGGACCTATATCTACCACCAATACATTGGTTAATGATTAATGTTATGTTATCTCGAAAGGTATAAGGGAAGTTATCCCATGATCAAAATATAGTATATGAGAGATTATCTCAATCCCAAAAGTGGGCACACATGAGGTTATCCGAAGACCTATGCCGGAATATAATATGTTAGCCGTATGAAAACATGTAATTAATGACTTTTTGTTTAGCCTTAACATATGGTTTTCTATGATTATGTATATAGGAAAAATATATGACTTTTTCCATTCTTATACTCTCATAGGTCATGTTTTTTTGACTCCATTATGATTCAAGTCTTATTAACTACCATGATTTATTCCATGACAAATTTTTATGATATGTGATATAAAGGGTGTGGTTTTCCAATTTTATTATCATGATACCATACCCATATACTCATTTTATATTGATATCTCCCATGTTTACCCATACTGAACATTTGATATCACCCTTTCCTATATTTTCTTTTACCAATATATGAAGAAATTTATTATGTATGATATGTCTAAAATGGTGATAATAACGAAGAATAATATGGGTTTTGAAATAGCTCACATGAGTACGAATTGTTTATGAGTCAAAAATTACAATGGTAATGGACCTAAACGATTCGGTCATGGATCGTAATATTATGTAACAAATATTCATCTTTTAATATGTAATAGATATGTATGATAAATTTGAGTCTATATATTATATATTACATAATGGTGTAGTTGGGAATTGGAAACTATGGTGAGAAGAATTTGCAAAGATCTCTATAGATATTTCAATATATAAGTCTCCAAATTTTTCAAAGTATTGGAAAATATAATGTAATTTTCGTAATGGATATGGAATGTTGCTTAAAATAAACTAAATCCCTATTTAGATAATATGTGTGGATATATTACTAGATCATAGGTACATAGGGGTAATAACTCTTAGTAGGAACCATTGATCAGGACTCAATCATCTCCATGATCATGATAGTGGGCCTTATTGGACATCTGGATTGACTCTTTGTGGGATTCTCTTTAGTAATTATCTAGATAAATTAGAAAATTAATAAAAAATCTATATAATGAACTTGAACCAAATAGGTTAATTATATAGTTTCATAGACTGAAAATGTTGTTTCAAAATTTATATATCCAAAAATTATTTTTCAGGATTGTGTAGTTCACTGCTTTGAGTACAATTGATTATGCTGTGTTTTTTTGGATTAACTCAATAGATAGAACCTGAAGGAGATGAATTAATGGTAAATGGTTCATACAGTTAAACAATTATACTATAATGAAACCAAATATCATGGCTTATAAAATGAAAAATTAAATTACTATACTCATAGACCATTATCATTATAGGAATCGATTTGAAACTCTAAATGAGTGAATGGGGGAATAGAATTATGTTGATCTTTAATGATGAAATATTATCAATATTTTAGTGGTTTTACTGACCCAAAAAGTTTAAAATATTAGAATAATACCATTGAAAAGTTAGTTTATATTCTATAGTTTTTAGATCATGAAAAAATTATTTTGACAATCTATAATTTGTATCGATAAATAGATCAATGGTGGAATCTTATCAAGAATATGAGAAAACGAGATGAAATTGAATCCATGGGGTGGGATGATTTTAATACATTAATATTAAATATTTACTTGTATATTATTAATAGAATGAAAATGATGATATAATTCTATTCGTTAATGTAAATCGATGATGGATATATTTGTACCTATAAGGAAATTTTTTCAATACTTGCAAGAAACATTTATTGTATTATCATCGATCCTGAAAGTAAGAATTATCAATTTTTAAGTATCCTAAATCCATTTCACTAATGGGAAATATCCATATGGGACTCGAGTAGTGATGAAAAATTATTTTTAGTTCTATCATGGGGGAAATTGAGGTTTTAGAGGCCGATTAGTCACATGGTTTTTATAAGAAATGAAATATAGAAATCAATGGAATCTCTAAAAATCGTGGAGAAAATATAATGATGTTTCTGTTACGGTCAAATTTTGTAAACAAACATGGATTAATTTTTCTTTCCAAGACTAATAAATGTTTTTACTATAGTACGGAATGTCATAGATTATATTATTTTCCAAGCGATTGGAAGAAGATAGGTAATTATTCAAATAGTGATAAAGCTTCATAGAATGCATCACTCGTAATATAATGCTTGAAGTCTAAGGATATCTTGATATATAATGATCAAGGCCCCAATCCAATTACTATTTAGGATTATAAGACATAATATATGCTAAATAAAAATGACAAAGGAATAGATTATCCCATAAAAATTGATGATGTGAATCATAAAAATTAGGGACCACTTATGAAACACTCCATAGTTTGGAATATCATGTTTGTTTTCTATGAAGGATCCCTTGGAAAATATTATGGTTCCTAACTTAGTGTAAATTATTGTGATTTGGAGAAAAAATTATCACTCTATATATGGATTTTTGAGTAATGAAACCTCATTCAAAATTATATCGGTGAGTGGATAAACACATGGTTCTGATAAATTTGTATTTTATATGATAATAAATTATTTACATAGAAAAGGGTGATATATATTTTGAAAACATATATAACTCCATATAATATTAACCTATGATTTATGGATACAATCATGGGTTTATGATTTTTGGTATGATCATAAGTTCAAAGTCTTATATACCCAATTATTGGTTTTATATGATGGTAGTTTTTCAAGAATAAGGATATTTTGGGAAATATTTATGATAATATATCATTTTTTATATGTTTTAGTGATACCATTATTTAATATGGAATTATAATAAATTTTATGCACATAATATTAATGTTATTGAAAACCCATAGGTTTATTATATCTCGGTTGTTGAGATAATCATGGGTTATAATCAATCACCATACAAAGTCAGCAAACTTCATCAATATCTGAGAATATTTATCTCACGATCAACATTCCAAAATATAAATTATTAATTTTTTATGTTTGGATAGAGTACCACAATTACTTATATATCATTGGGGTATAATATTTAACGTAATTTTTTTAATAAGTCTTTAGAAGGATCCTAATATATAGTTCTGTTTCATTAATGTGTATCATCCTCAAACAGATGGTCACTCTAAGAGAATAATTAAACCACTTAAGGATATTACAAGATCATTTTCTATTTATTTTAAAGGTGATTGGGATTAGTAAATTCACATATGTGAGTTTTCATAAAACAATTGCATTTACACGATAATTCATATGATCTAATTATGACATCCATTATATAAAACAATATAAAAACTCTTATATAATGTAGTGAAATTTCATAATTAATGAGAATGGGGCCTGATCTATATAATGAAGTGGTTCAAATGGATAAATCCATTTAGAATCATGTAATGGAATCATAAAGTACAAATAAATCTTATATTTATTATCATCATTGTGATCTTGAATTTGATGTCGGTGAGAATGTTTTTTATGCCTTTATATGTGGGAGAAAGATCATGAAACTAAAACCTCAGGATATTATTTCCTTAATTTTTTTGATCATATCGGAACAATTTATTATCCCTTATAAAATCCACCATTACTCTCTCAGGTTCATGAAGTTTTTCTCGTATTTCTCCTAAAGAAGCACATGCCTAATCCATCTCATGTTATGAACTCGAAATTCATACCAATGGAGAATGATATTTATTATAGGGAGTAACCAGCAGTGCCAATGGATCATTTAGATAATGTTATAAAAAACACGACCACTATCCTGATAAATATTATGTTTCAAAAAATCCATCATAATGATTTAACATATGAACATGAATATGTGATGGGGAAGAATCATCATTAGTTGTTGGAAAGAAACTGATGAATTTGAATGGAGAAATCCATTTTAAATGAGGTATAATGTAACAACCTTGTATTTTAATATATATATATATATATATCATATAAATGTAATCTTCATGATATTTTAGATAACTTGTAACAATGAGTTAGGATTGCGTTACACGATACACCGAATTTAAATGAACGATGACATACTATTAAAAAGTTATTCTATAATATGATTATAATCTCAAAGATATTGTTCAATGTTGTGAATATGATTTACTAAATTATTAAAATATATGGTTTACACAAGTATATAAAATTAAATCATCTCTGACTAATTATTTATATGTTAAAATTAATCCTATTTAAAATAATGGAAATCATATCTGTAAAACTTTTTTTATTCACAAAATTGTGTTTGGAAAAAATAAATATAAAAAGTAAATAGTAATGAAAGATATAAATTAATTTAAAAATTATATATTCAGTAATATTTTCAAAATTAATCATATGTGTTTTCTAGAAATTATATATGAACAATTCCAATTTCATACTTACAAATGTATTTATCTAAAAAGATGATTATCACATTTTAATGACTTATTTATATATTACATATATCAAAATTTAAAAAATTTATTTGAAAAAATTAAATTCATTTTTTTGAATAATAATTGCAAAATAATCTTCATGTAAATTTTAGTTGGTTTTCTGAAAAGACTATTTTTTGATGAATAATGAAAATAATGGGTTTTATTAAAAAAATTATTTATTTTAAAGAACATAAGAGATTAAAATTATTTTAAGATATTTTTTAGCTTATTTATAGTTAAAATATATAACCATTAATCCAGTTTACTAAAATGGAATTGATTTCATATTGATGTTTGACATAAAATCCTTTGGACCTTTTGAAACATTTCTCATTATAAAACCAATTTTTTGTCTCTTTGGTCGTACTAATTTTATTTACTTTAAATTCATAGAATATAATATAAAAATATGGATTAAAAAATTTGGAATGACCATAATTATTCTTTCAAAATAAGGAAAAATAATTTTTCTTATTGTTAATTGTAAAAGTTTAAAAAAATTACCATAGTTATGGTTAAAACAGCATTATCTACGGTTAAATAAAATAGATGAGGAGTAAAATGAACTTGTAAAATTTCCTAAAAAAATTTTCTAGATATATTCATACATTAAAATATATAATTTTTTATAAGAAATCTTTTCAGAAAAGTTTTCATGAGAAAATTGGGGGGTCCACATTTTCATTTTCTACAGTTAAAGGAATTCTACTCACCTAACATATAAAATAGAACTCCATTAACCCATTCATTCAAACTTGTAAAACCATATATTTTTTATTATACAATTCCAAATAACATCTTAAATTACATCATTTAAACCTATATGATATAATTTGTACATAACTCCCTCCTAATAAACCTTCTGATGGATACAAAAATTAGTCATTTGAAGAAAAGGTAATATCCATGCCCGTGTATTTTTATTTTATTTTTCCATAATACAACATAAATTATTATTTAACCCATATAATATACTAGAATATATATCTTCTGTATAGTAATATTATAGTATGTCAATGGAGTAACATAAATCGATCTCCACTACTATTAAATGAGATACAAAAATCATCTATAATGTATACTGCTAAATACCACATCCCGAGTCGATATGATATGAATTTAATTTCAATATTAATAATTTGGTAACAAGAATTTATATAGAAAATATATATTATAATATTCATATTATTATACTTATTTAATTAGGATACCAATTGTACTTTCAACTATATTTTTTGAGGGGGATATGATATATTAGTTCATGTGTATGGTGAACTAACACATTGAAAAGTAATGTGATTAATTTTTCACTAGCACTTTTCATGTAGGATAATTATTATAAATTTAATTAATAATTGATCTATATGTTTCCAAAAAATTATTCTAAAATTGTATAATAGTATTTACCTTTATTTCATTTCACCATTTGGGAAAATGGATACACAGTTCAGGCGTACATATGACCTACCATCTTCATGAACATTTTATTACATTTTATATCATTAATTTTTATTAATTAATATATTTACATATGTACTTAATATATAAGATATTTATATAATGGATATATTTCTGGATTTTAAAGGACCAAGATTAATGTTTGTGGGGTGAAATTAACTAACCAAAACATTTAAGAATAATATTTTAGTTATTAATTGAAATGTAATTTTAGAAACAAATTATTAATAAACGAGTGATAAAATATCTTAGGTTAAGTATATTTTATATGATATTTATGATTAATTTTATATTATTGAGTTATAATTGACATATAGTTATTATATAGAAGGATCTAATGCGTGTTATGGTAGTTAATAATTATAGAAAGCTATTTTCATCTCCCTTTTATTTTCCAAGAGACACATTTCATAATCACCAAATGATTCTATTATATGGTGTATATACTTCTCATTATTGTATTTATGATAATTATTTTGATATTATTATGATTTTAATATCCACTTTAGTATCTCCCTTTCATGGGGTTTAGTATTGAAAATTTACCAATGTGGTAGGGGATTTTTTTCTCTAATTTATTTATTTGGGACATAAGACATATTATGCCCCAATAAAATTTTATGAGTTTTATATACTTCCCTTTTAGATTTTTTTATCATGAATATATTGTTTTCATGATGTTTTATTTTTTTAATGTTTTCATTTGTTTTTTTATATGAGTTAAAATAAACCAATGTGGTAATGGATTGATGTTATAATCATATTGTTTATTGGGATTATTTTTTATTATGATTTTGATGGTGTGATATTATGATCTTTTTCTCAAGAAATTCATTAATTTTATTCTACTCTATTTTTCCCATTCGAATAAATGTTTTCCATTCCTTTTTCTATATTTAGATACATATTAATTTAAAGGGAATGTTTTATGATAAATGTAGTACATATTTATGCCTTCGGTCGAAAACGATTTCCCTTCCATGTTCAGGTTTTCTAAAATAATTTCAAACAATATATTTACTAAATATTTATTAAATATAATTTTACATTTTTAAAATCTTTTAAAAAAAATCCCTAAATAGAATCTTGAGGTTTACTTCCAAATTAGAATGATTTTAATTTTATTAATAATGTGAACGAAATCATTTTATTAACATGAATGAAATGAATAGAATTTATTAAAGTCCTAAGTATTATTTTCATTTATTATTCTGATATTATTTTAAGAAAATTAATTAAAAATGGTGTACAAATTATCTTTTGTGAAAATTCATTTTGGGAAAATGTGTTTTTCCAAATGAAAACCTTATTTTCCACAAGGAATTTTTTACCAATATTTTAAAATAATTTTCTATCAATGTTGATATCCTTTGATATTACTCATGATTGAATCGGGATATGATCCAATTGTACCATCCTTATTCTTTCCCTGTATGATTTATTATTATTATAATGATATGGTTCTGAAGACCATTTCAATTCAATGGGTTATGTTAGTTGGTATACTTCAAGAATAGGAGGCATACAAATGTATGGAATTTGTGATTTGTGCAGCCTATATCTCTCTCCAATGAATTTTCAATTGATTAATTTTAAATGAGATCTGTGGGTGAATATGTGGATATCCCATTCCCAAATTAGGGTATATGGTAGGTTATCCCCACCCCAAAATAGTCTACACAACATGTTATTTCAACAGTAGTGTAGGTACATGCATGGTTAGACAAATACAAACAAGTTAAGAATGACGTAGTGTGTTGATTTGATATTATATTTTATATTCTTCTATATATTCTAGAAATACATATCACATTCAAATGTTTTTCTCTTCTATCTCATGTTCATTGATTATATTATTATTATGGTCCTATTAATGTCAATGATTTATTCAATGATTGATATTTATGATTTGTGATACCCAATATGTTATTTTCATATGTAATTATCTTGTTATAATAAATACATGATCATATTATATTAAAATCTCTATTTTTTACACTTATTGAGCATATGATCTCACCCTTTATTATGTTTCCTTTACCCAGTTTATGTAGAATAGTATTATATATGAAATAACTAGGAAGGGTGAATGTTATGATAAATTTTGACGGAGATGACGTATCTCACTTATGGGCCATTTTTATGTGTCAATAATTCATAATTCAATATACATATTTGATTTTAGATTTGATTGTTATGTTATTTACTGTATATTTTCTTTTAATGATGTAATATTTTGGTATGTGCAGTTTGGGTCACTACAATTGTTGTGTTTTTAAAAGATATTTCAATATTTTATCATCATTGAAAACCTAAATAGTTGATCTGATAATATTGGAATTAATATTATCTATGACAAGATAAAGATCAATAAATTTTTATAGGGGTCGTGTAATTTTTTTTAACATTAAATTATATTATTTCATAATAAATTACTAGTTTAGTTTTATAACATTTTACCCAATATTCCTTATTTGAACCTATATTATTTCATGAGGTGGATTCAAAAATTTGTTTTTATATAATTCCAATATAATAAAGTTTAGAGGGATTCACAGGAAAAATGAATATGTTCCATCAACACTCACTAATTTAGTGCTCAAACAGTCCCACGGTCAATATATTATACACATGGATAATCATTTTCATGAGAACATCATGTTATAAGTCAAAATAAGAAAATATTAAATTACTGACAATGAAAGGATAATTTAATCATAGAATAAAATTTTGAGCTAAAATAAATGATTAAGAATTAATTGAATATGAAATAACATCTAATCCATCCTTTAAATACTCCATTAGATTAAAAAATAATAGGTAAATCCCTATATTGATTCAAATATATCTATGGATTACATGTGTAGACTCATTATGATGGAATTGGAGATTGTGACAAAAAGAAATAATGAACAATGCATGTAACAACCCATTACCCACTTTTTGGTAAACCTCTTATTTTTATGTATTTTCATCTTTAATAGGGCATGTGTTAGGACTCCTGAGTAGTGAGAGAACAATTTGTGAAAAATGAAATAATTTTTAGAGATATATTTTTATTTAAATTAAAAGAGTTCTTGAATAAATTTATTAATGGATTTGTGGGATTCTCCCTGAGTATGTAGGATTCCCGTGTTGGTTATGGAGTTTTTTGCTGTAGTATGGGTGATTACAAGATGCGTAATAAGGTTACATGATGTTTAATTGGTCTATAGATACAATTCAAAAAATGTGTATATTGTGTGAAGTGGTCACACTTCATTCAACAGTTACATGATGTGTGAAAATAAAATATTTATTTTCAATAAAAAGTATAAGATTTATTTCAATGTACACTATCATCATAGATTTCTCATCATGTAAAAATTACGTTGTTGGATATATAGTTCTTATTGGATAAAATTTCATTACATTTTACCGCATCACTTCTATCTATCGATATAGAACCCTTATACAATGTTTTTTGAGTATTTGTTAAATTTGGATTGATCCATTCATATTTCTATCACTGTCCATGTGGGTTTTTGACTCTTTAAGTACGAGATTCTTGTTGATTATTTTTTTATCTATGTATGATAATGTTGCGATGTTTCGTTATCAGATTATTTGATATGATACAATGATTCTCCATATTTACTTATAGATCCATGTTGTGATATTTTTATGTGGAAAATTTCTCTTATTGGTTGTGGTGAAGGAGAAGTTATTTCTTGAGGTATGTGTCATTTTCTCTACACCATCAACAATTTTATTGAATTGATTCAATTATAATATGTGTATATTGATTATAGGGAATTTATTATCATTTTAATGTTTTTTGTTGGTGGATCCTTCATGGGTGTTTGAGAACCATAATTTAGATATTTGAGGTTCATTATCTAGCGTATGATGGAAAAATAAATTTCATTTATTTTGATAAAATGATTATTCACAATAAATGGAATCATATGAATTCTTGTTTTCTGTATGGGGAATAGGTTTTATACAAAATATGTATCCCCCTTATTTTTGGGTATATGTATGTGTTTCCAAACCATTGGGAGATGGTTTTATGAAATGGTTTTCGATGCATGAAATGTTAAATGGTTTGATGAACTCAGTTTGATGATAGATAACAAGGGAGGCCTTCGGTAATAAGGTGGAAGGAATAGTAATAAGTATCCTCTTCTTTTGGGTGATTTTCTAATAGTGATTATCTATTATCTATGGGATTATTGTTCTGTGGACTTGTATGATCACATAGGGGGTTCACTTTTCAGGGCATTCCTATACCCTAAAAATTCAATGCATATATGAAGTGTCTTGATGATTATGTTATTTTCAATGTTATGTTTCAGTGTCTTTGATATCTTTAAAAAGTGGTTTCATTAGAGTGTTTTTACTTGTACTTCATGTTCAATTTTGGATACGTTTGCTTTTATTTTTTTTGTTTTACTACCATAGAATTGATTCAAGACATGGTGAATGATTTTTTTACGTAATATATATACTATGATATTTGGATATGAAATGTTTTGATACAAATTTACTTGTTTTATTTGGAAATGTGAAAAGGGGAAAATTAAACTATTTTCCATTATTTTTTATAAAAACGTTAAACTATTATTATTACTATTTTTAAAAAAAAATTGAGCCTACTCTAATAATTGTTCCAAGACATGACATGGAACATATGGGTGAGACCCAACTAATTTTGTCAGATCACAACATGTGTACCTATTTAGTGTATCTAATAATATGTTATATCTTTCGATATAGTGATTGGAAGGACTCCGTAGTGAGGAGGTGTGGTTTTCTATCAGCTGGGATGGGAACTGTTAGTGAGATTGTGAGAGTTTCCCCAAGCTATCAAATAGATAATTTTGTTTTTATAGATTTGGTAGTACTTTATGACCAAACTTCTACTCTGAGATTGTTCATACTCATGAGTTTTTTTTGGTTTCCATTTTTTTCTTTTAAATATGAAATAAATGGGTCTCTTCCTTTGTCTTCTATGTTATATATATATTTCATGTCATTGCATAATTTTGAGAAAAATCATTCCCTCTAATTTTTGAATAATTCTTGGGTGATAGTTTCAATCCTAGTAGGATCAAGAATTCCGTTCGAGTATGTGGTGTATTGGGTCGAATACTATTTTTGGACGGTATTCAGGCCAGTTCTTTATTGATTATAATTGAAACCCTAGTTTATGGGGTTTTAATTTAATAGGTATTCTTGATAGAGAAGATATATAATTTTTGAGACTCTAGAGGTATGTCGAAATGATTTCATGGAAAACACTTTCCATGATAAGACTCAAGTAATCACAGTATGTAGGGATGCACGTCTCCTATTTTCAGTTCTTGATGTTAATATCAATTGTTTTCTTATGTATTTTAATGTTTTAACTGAGATTGTAATGTCGTCTGGTCATTTATTTTATAATGGTATGTATCTATATTCCTTCCTAACACATTTTGTGTTTTCCTGAGAAAGGTGTAGATGATGCTCCTCATGGTTATCCTCTAACAGATCAAAACATTATTGACACTATCATGTGGCCAGTTCAAATTCTCAACTAGAATATTTCACATGTTCATAATGTGGTTGTTGAGTTATAGAAGGGAGTTGTAGTAAAAGGGGATCATTTACAAGAGTTATTACACAAGACACCACCATCCATTAAAGGTATGAATGCACATTAATAGGTGGAGGAATAGATTTAAATGATCAATCGAATCATTGAATTCTTATATACACCTAATAATATAAAATTAAATTTTTATGTGTTCAGACATGAGGGTCCTAAAAATAATTTTTCGTATTCCATGGTATAGAAAAAATAGAATGTGGGCTTGGACTGGAATGTTTTCAAGGATCAAATCATCTATCAGTGTTGTCCGGAGCCACTGATAAAAGAATATTCAGTAGAGTTTCTCTCATTGCATAAGGGAGAGGGTTAGGTATAAACATGTAGTCAACATTTTTATGATCTACTTTTGTCTTTAACCAAAGGATGAAATGAATGAATAGAATAAGGCTTAGAAGTACCAATAAGGTTTTTCACTGGATATAAAATCACATCTATTTCTACAGATGATTGCAACGTATAGAGAGACAGTGGAAATTAAAAATGATTTAAGGGATGAATATCAATGTAAAGGATGGTTATTACAGACCTTTTATGTAGAGGCCCGTAGCTTGACGTACATGGACAATACATTACTTTTACAGAATACTTAATACATAAAAAAACAAAACTCAAGGATCATAATAGTTTAGTGTCTTTGGAAACATGGAATATAAACTTCTAATCATGTTGAAATATCTTTAACAACTCCCATAAGGATCTTCCCATTTTTGTTTCCTTACCTAAAACCTTTCTTTATTTCCTGGGGAAAATAAAACATAAAAAGGGTGAGCTCAAATGCTCAGAACGGCAAAAAATAGAGAATATAAAACAATCCATAAACATTTGAAATAAAAACCCGAATATGAAATTGAAACATCAAAATCCTGAGAAAAGACATAAATTGTGGATGTACGTAAGGCATAAATCATAATGGAACAACAACCATGATAAAATATAATGGGAATAAAACATGTAATTGTGGAAACCATTCAGAACATGTTGTGATTTCTATAGTAGCCAAGGCATTGCGGCCAAGACCATCTTAGTGGACAAAGTCCCTTTCAGAAATGATTTCACTCCTCGTTCCAGTCCTGTAACACTTAATCGGATTAACTTACCATTCCAACCATGTCTGCCTCATGAGATATAAATATTTACCCAATGAATTGGAGGGAGATATAGGTCCCACCCATCTCATAATGAAATCATTATTACTCATGCCAAAAAATAAACATACATCATTCATAATAACCCAATGAATGAAATGGGTTTCAAAAACATAATCCCATCATCACATAATCTATATAAAATAAATGGATATCATTTCATAATAAGAAAATTGAAACCATGTAAATAATAGAGAAATAATACTTGAAACATACACATATTAAATAATGTCATATTAGATGGAAAAATAGTTTTTATAAAACACTTGAAATGAATTCTTGAGGAAAATAACCATTCTTCTTCAAAATCATTTTGTTTTCACATTATTCCATGCAATTTAAAAAGAAATTGATTTTGATCAAAATAGTCATAAAATATTGTAGAGTAAGCTTCATGAAAATGAGGTGTTATGAAACCGTAAAAATCTGTTCACGACGTATAAGTTAAAAATAACATTCTTCTCGTACTTTTGTCGGAAAAGTCAAAAAGTTCCCCGTGTGGTAAAAAAAAGTAATATTCCATTCAAAACATGTGGTAAATACCAAAAATTGGTAAAAAGGACTTTAAAAATACATGAAAACATTTTTAGAAAACATGGGCTTGGATGAAAACAATAACCCCAGTAAATACTTACAAATAACAATCTCGGATAGGAACGAGATTGGAAAAGTTATCCCATACCTTACATCTGATATGCTTTGTATGTATCTGAACCTCCTATATAATGATTTAAATAATGTCATTGACTAATTATAGAATCATATTCATTGTTATGATATCATATATGGTTCACTTATGACTTTATATTACCCATTCTTTTGTAAATTCATGTCAAAGTAGCATTGTGGGTAAAATCGTTTAATTTGTCTTTTGTGTTTTAACTTGTAATTATTCATATGATTACTTAGATTATGATTACTTATATCTATAATGTAAAACATGATTTATATATAATATATATTCAGAATATACATATATATAATAGATCAATAAATTAAAAAAAATACACCGTTCATGGAGACGGTAGGCCGTACGTACGCATGAACGCTGTTTTCGTTTCCTTATTGAATTGAATGGAATTAAGTAGATGAAATACATATATATATATACATAAATATATTATCATTATTATTTCATATATTTCATGATTATTTAATTATATATACTTTATAATCATTTGTGAATTGTTAATCATTGAAAATGAATCTCATCATGTCGTGGAGATGGTAGTCCGTACGTACGCACGAGCGATGATATCATTCCCATGATCGTGGAATTGTATTGAAGTGTATGTATAATAATTCATAATAAATATAACTTTACAACAAACATATATAATCATTATTTACACCATTATACCCATCCATGTAAGGTGGTGGTGGAAAATAGATTACACCGCGGCATGGAGACGATAATCTGTACGTACACACGCGCGGTGATTTCATCTTTCGTAGGATGGATAGATGGTTGAATAGGTTTGTTTCATACTTATAATAGCATATTATTATATGAGTGATAGTGATGTCATTACATCATAATGAAACAACTAATTAAGAATAATTAGAAGAAGAAATAAAGTTGAAAGAATCGGTAACGGACATTACCTCTTCTTTGAAGAGCCTCTTTGAGAACTCCTCTTAGGGAACTAAAATTGGTCATTGAAGAATACCAGGACCTCTAGGATGTTTCAAGGGAAGTGGGGAAGTGAAATGGGTATGGTTTGGACGAGCATGAACGCGACTCCAAACCCTAGCTCTCGCCGATGATTCTTCTTGTTCATCTTAATGGCCAGCTTTGATCCAGAGTGGTAACTTGCTTCCCCTTCTGCTCATACTTCTTTAGTATCTGATTCTTCAAAAATAAAAGTACGAAACTTTCAAATCCCTCTTCACAATCTTCCTAACTCCTTTGGCGATGCACTAAAAGGATATGATCTTTTTAGCGGGAAGGAGTACAAGCAACCTATCTTCAGAAAACTGGATGATTGTGGTTTCATGGTTGATGCTGATCGGGAAGCCCTGAAGCAAAGGGAACAGTTATGAAAGTATTCTATTCTTGAACGAATTTCTTACAACACATGGGATAAACCATGGCCTATCTTATAGCTAAAGAATGGGATTGCTCATTGCTGGAGCTCTCCAAAATGGAGGATGGTCCCCTTAGGTAAAGGCTACTACCACATCCTCTTTAGCTCTCAGAGTGAGCTTGAACAGGTATGGAAGCATGGAAATCTGCATCTTAAGCTTGGTTTTTTTAGAATTTCGGATTGAGATCCTACATTTAACCCATACACACACAAAAATCATATGGCATATTTTTGGGATAGAATTCATGGGCATAACTGGTTTTTTTGGCATTTGAAGATTTTAAATGATATTGCTTCTTGCATAGGATCCCCTATTAAAATTGATCATAGAACCTTGAAAGGGGATCTAGGCTTATATGCTAGAGTTATGGTGGAGATAAATCTAACTAGTGAATTGACATGTATTATAATATTTAATGCCCCTGACCACAAAGTGGAGCTCAGTATTGAGTATGAAAAGAAGCCACCCTTCTGTGAAGTTTGCAAACTGTTTGGCCACAAAATTGATAGTTGTAGGGTTTCTAGGAAGCAGATGGACCCTCCAATTAAAAATGACTGTCATGAGGTAAAACATTCTAAAAAATGGAAGAATGCTATAGATAAATCTGACCCCCCATACAAAAAAGCATGATATCTGGTTCAAGAAATCCAGTGTCCCCTCAACATTAGAAGGAAAATATTGGGATGTCTTGGTTGAGGAAGAAGATGATTTACAAAACAATGATAATCCCACTGGTTTATATGGATCAATAAATGATTGTAGTAGAGGATGTTCATACAAGAGAATCCCTAATACTATTTCCAATTTTGCTAATAATTCTTCTTCCTCTCATAATTGATGTTTAAATGAGATTCATTGTAGGGACTTGGATGACTCAGTACCTTCTCCCAAGGAGAATACTGTTGCTTCCAAGAAGACACATAGTGATAAAGTAAACACTGCAGATCCAGGTAACTCTGTGCATTTTAATTATTATCTTAAATGTGTTACTATTGCTTCCGATGTTCCTATAATAGAGACTCAATCTGATCTTGGCTCTCCGGGAATTATTGATGCTCACAAATTATCACACACATTTGATCATGCCCCCATTTTACATGTGGAATCTCTCTCATTTCATAAGGAGGTGTCTAATGCCCTGACTGATATGCAGATTCCTGCACTCTTTCAGAAACAGTTGGATAATTCTACTACTGTACTTGTTGAAAATATTACTAGTTTCTCTAACAATTCTGTCACACATGCTGCTATTTCTGATCCTGATTATATTCATTTGGCACACAATATTCCACACACACCAATTCCTATTACTGAATCATTCCAAGCATCTACTTTCTGTTCGGTTAACATGATGGTTCCCAATTCTCCTTCTGATAAACATGATACTGCTCACATTTCTCTTTCTGTATCTGATCCCTCAAATCCTGCAGAGCTTGAAACTATCCAGAATGTGACTGAGTCTCATTCTCATCCTGAGAAATCTCCTGCTCATAATGATGTTTTAGATACCATTCAGACTAGTTCTATTCTACCTCCTATCTTCGAACATGCCTCTGTCCATAGAGCTAAAAAAATCACACATTGGACAGTACTGATTCAAAGTGTACAGAAGTTCCTGTTCCTATTCCAAATGAAAATATGAAATCCAAAACCTCTCAATGTTCTAAAACTGATGATATTCAACGAAATTCATCTTCTTTCTAAATGGTTACGAGATCCCAAAAAAAAGAAGGGTTCTGGTAAATCAAAAAACAAGAAGGGTTCTAACCCAAAACACAATCAGAAATGAATATCCTCTACTGGAACTGTCAAGGGGTGGCCGACAATGGCATCTCCACTACACTTAAGAGGTTTTTAAACACTCATAAACCTCATCTTTTTTCCATTTATAAACCTAAAGTCAATTTTAAATTGAACATCATGATATTTGGCTCTCTTAATTACAGTTTTCTTGGTTCTTGTAAAAACAGTCCTCATATTGACTCAATGTGGATTTTCTTCCATAACACTTTAAAAAATATAAACATTTTTTGAATTTCTGATCAGAAATTTACTTGTGACTTCTTATGGAATGGCCAACATATCTTTTTCACTGTGTTTTATGCCATGAATAGGTACCATGATAACAGAACTTTATGGCATGAACTCCATGATATGGATAAACATATTCAAGATTCATGGGTTGTCTTGGGAGTTTTCAATTCCATTCTGACCCCTTCTGAAAAAATCGGTCCCTCACATCTCTCCATTTCTTCCCGAGAGTTTAAATCTACTATGGATTACTGTAACCTCTTCTAGATCACTCTTATTGGTGAAAAGTACACCTAGTACAGGAAAAATTACAATAAGAATGTTTCTAGTAAACATGACAGATCCTTTGTCAACACGAAGGATCTTGATACATGGGACAAAATATTCAGCAAAACTCTTCCTAGACTCAACTCTGATCATCATCCTATCCTTGTTAACTTCCTTATTAATGATCGAAAACCTATCCTTCCTTTCAAATTTAACAATGAATTGTCTACGAATCCTGATTGTGTTACATTTATTTATAACACTTGGAACTTCATGAAGCACCATAAATATTCTTCTGCTTGTTTACAAAAACTGAAAGTTATTAAGCAGGCTCTCAAAGTATGGTGTAAAAATGAAAATTCCCAAATCGACATGGACATCTCCTACCTCGAAGATGATCTCAGTCGCTTTCAAACTCAGAACACTAATTCTGATTTTATTCTGGATCCTCAATTGGAAGATAATATCTCTTGTAAACATAATTCTTTACTCGCTTTTAAAGACAATATTCGTAAAGAAATGTTTAGGACTAAACGGCTTTCTAATGGTGATCACAATACTAAATTTTATAATTGTCTCCAAATAATTAGAAAGGTCAGTCGTCCTCTTTCCATGCTCATTCACAATGACTTGATTATTGATTCCGAACAATCCATTACGGATCATGTTACCTCGTATTTTTATAACATTTTTAATGGTCCGGATAGAATTATTGATCTTAAACCTGACATTATTCTTTTATTGGTTGATGAGGGAGACAATAAGTCTCTTTTATGCACTCATCTCAATCATGAAATTAAAGACACTTTTTTTGGTCTAAATCCAGACAGTGCTCATGGTCCGGATGGTTTCAATAGTGGTTTTTTCCAAAATCATTGGGGTATAATACAAAATGATGTTTGTGACATTGTTAAGATCTTTTTCACACATGGATTTCTTCCTCATGGAATCAATGCTCAATTTTTAACCTTAGTTCTTAAGGTTGAAAATGCATCTGAGATCCATCAATTCAGACCAATTGCTTTTATTAACCCTATCTATAAAATCATCACCAAAATTATTGCAAATATAATTTCTCCTATCTGCAATAGAACTGTCTCTTGGAACCAATTTGGTTTTATTAAAGGAAGATCTATTCAAGAATGTATTTTTCTTGCTTCTGAATGTACGAATAGTTTAAGAAAAAACACTAGAGGAGGTAGTGTGGCCATCAAACTAGATATTAGAATGGCTTTTGACACCATTGACTGGAATTTTATTTACAATGTTCTTAAAAACTTTGGATTTATGATTCCTTCATTGGTAGAATCAAGACTCTCTTTCACTAATATCACATCTCTATTCTGATTAATGGTACCCCCTAGAGGTTTCATTGAATGCTAAAAAGGTGTTAGTAAGGGAGACCCCCCTTTCTTCCATCATCTTTGTTATTGCTGAGGATTACCTTAGCAGACTCCTTAACAATCTGTTTGATCAAAATTTGATTAAACCTATTTAGGTGGCTAGGAATTTAAATGCCCCACCCATCTTTTATATGCTGATGATATTATCTTATTCATAAAATGGGATCAATGAAATCTTAATGTTCTCAAGCAAGCTATATCCCACTATGAGGATGTCTCTGGTCAGGAAATTTCATGGAACAAATCTTATATCTATTTTGGAAAAAAATTTCTAGTAAGAATGAAATCTAGTATCATAAATTATCTGGGTGTTAAATAGGGTCTTTTACCTTTCACTTATTCGGGTGTTCCTTTATTTTTGGGTCACCCCAAAGCTACCTACTTTTCTAACATCATTTATCAAATCACAAACCAACTTTCTAACTGGAAAGGGAAATCTCTCTCCATGGCTGGGAGAATTTGTATGGTTAAATTGAAGATTGTTTCTAAAATGGTTTATTCCTTTATGGTCTATAAATGTACTGTGGGCATTTTTAGAAAAATTAATACTTATATTAAAAAATTCATCTGGTCTGGATGTATTTCTGAAAATAATCTTGTTACAATTCCTTGGAATTCATGCTGTAAACCCATTGCTAATGGTGGAATTGGCATTAAAAACTTAAAGCTGTTCAATGATGCTCTTCAGGCCCCCCTTACTTGGCGCATTATTAACTCCACTTATAAAGATTCTGAATTTCTAAAACATAGATTTTTCTCTAAGCTTTTAAAATGGAATCTTAATTTCATTAACTCATCCATCTGGCCTTCTATACGGGACTCTTATCACAAAATCATGAAAAATTCATGATGGATTATCAGTGCTGATTCTTCCATTAATTTTTTGTGCGACAAATGGTGTGGTAACCCTTTGATATCATTATTACCCCCGAATAATCTTCCTGACGATACAAATCAAACTATAAAGGAGGTCTTACAATCTCCTGATCGTGATCTCCCTTATATTATTAAGCAAATAATTGATAATCATCCTTTTTCTTCTTTTGGTGATTTCCTTGTTTGGGAACCTTCTACTAATGGTATTCTAGATTCTAAAAACTTTTGTAAGCATAATTTCTCTGAAAATGAATCTAATTTTCTTTGGGTGAATAATTTTAACAAACCCTGGATTAAACCTTCTAGGCTCACCCTTATTTGGCGCATTGCCCATAATAGATTACCCACTAAAACTAGTCTGCAAACCTTTGGCATTTCTCTTTGTTGTAAGTGTCGCCTATGTAACCCTCATAGGGAAGATGTCAATATTCTTATTCTATCTTGTGTGATGGACTCTGCCCTTTGGAATTAAATCTTTGACCTTTTTAATTTCAGAAAGCCTTTTACTGACTCAATCTCCTTGTTTTTGAATAACTGCACTAGATATGACGCTTCTCTACAGGTTAAAAATTTGTTTCCTGCGGAAATGGCGGAACTTCTGCATGAGCTCTGGTACGTTAGAAATGATCTCATTCACAATAATCACTCTCTAAATCATAATGCAGGGAAATCTCGAATTATTTTTTCAATCATGAAGTTGCCTCAATTCAAAAAGACTATTTCAACAATTCTGCTGGTGACTTTGAGATCCTTCGGCATCTCCATGTTCCTGGAATTTTCCCAAAGCCTAAATGCTCCTTTGAAGTGTTCAGGAAATATCCAATGCCATGATGGATCAAAGTGAATGTTGATGGTGCTTCCAAAGGCAACCCAGGTCCTGCCAGTTGTGGTGCTATCTTCAGAGACTCACCCGGACAGTGTAAGGGATGCTTCTATGTTGGTTGCGGTCACTCTTCATCTCTGGAGGTAGAAATGCTTGGCGTCATTCATGCTGTTGATTTTTCTCTTCAAAGAGGTTGGAGAAATCTATGGATTGAATGTGATTCTACCACTATGATCCATGCTATTTGGAATGGAAACATCCATCTAGCGTGGACACTCACTGCTTGTTGGATGAATTGACTCAACTTGCTCTATGGGATAGATTATATAGCTACTCGTGCCTACCGTGAAGCAAATTCTGTTGCCGATGCTCTTTCCAACAAAGGAGTTCATCAAAGCATGACTTGGATGGACTATATCCCTTCTGAATTATTATATCCTTTTGGCAGAGATTGTAAAAAAATCCCTTCCTTTCACCTCTGGTAATCCTTTTTTGATTATCAATAAATTGTGCTTTGGTCTTTGACCAAAGCATTACCTTTTTAAAAAAATAAGGGAGGAGAGGGGAACCTTTGAAAATATAAGAAATATTACTTTATATTAAATCCCACCTCTACATAAAAACTTTCCACATGACTCATATCCAAATATTAGATGATATAGGGTTGTAATCTCATCATCCATTAAAATTTAGAAATGTTAGGAATTTATTTTAATAATTATCAACTTGATTTATCCTTATTTATCAATTTAATTTTATTTATGGTTATAATATTCTAAATTTTAAATTATTATAAATAAATACACATGTGTTGTGAATTTTTAATAATTTGTCACTTTATGACATTTTAAACCATATTAATTTTAATTTATAAATTTTTAATATATCTGTTATTTTGAATCAATTTTAGAATATGTTATTTTTATAAAATAACAATAGTGTCCATTTTGACACTATTCATTTATTTGAATTTAAATAAATTATGCACAAAAGATATGTTCTAACTAAAAGATTTAATAGATTAATAATATGTCATATGTATCTTGAAAATTAGTGTAGCACATTAAATAGTTCATATAATATTTATTTTAATATTTTTGAGAACATTTATTTGATATTTAAATCAATAAAATAATTTCAACATCACTATTGTGTCATAATTAATGATACATATTTAATCCCTAAAAATTATAAATAAATTTATATGATGTAGATAATTGTATTATATTTCTGGAGACTATTAATGTTCGATGTTTCATTAAGTTTATCACTAAATTAAAATTATTATACTTATAATATTTTAGGAAGTGACATGTTGTCACTTTCTTTGGTTTTAATAATAATTAAATTATGTTCTTGGAAAAAAGACCATTAAATGAATCTAATCCGAACCTTATATGATATGGGTCTACTTTTAGTCATCCAATAGGATTTTGGAAAGCGTTAGGGTAATTTTATAATCTTATTTTTACCCTTAATTACATGATTTACCTTTAATTGTAGTAAATAAAAATTACCGTAGATACTATTCATAATATCAAAAAAATTAAATTAACATATTAACATAATTTGGACCCACTGAATCCAAATATGGAGTCCATTTCTTCAAATTCAATACACAGAAGTTTCTGAAATTAAATTAAAATTAATCCCGTTGTCGAATGAAAACGGGTTTTTGTTTAAAACATTGCAAAATATTGAATCGATTTAACGTACGAATTTAATGTAAAATAAAGGCTAATTAAAAACATTAGATTAAATTGTAAAAATATATTATATTTATAATTTAAAACCATTCATTATTATAATTTATCCATATAAATTATTACGATGAAATCAGATGTTTTTAATTAAAATATATCATGTTTTTACTATTAAAAATGATAGTTATCAGAATAATATGAAAAATTTATCCAAAGTAAATTTTTATATCCTGATTCCAAAGAATAATTTTATTTTGTCAAATTGTAATTATAAACATGTCAAAAACTAGACATAATGTGGGTGCGCCATCAAAAGGTGGCAAAGCTACATTTTTTGAAAAATACTTATTTTACCTGAAAAAATTTATTTTGTCATCATACCATGTTCTAGAAAATGTGTAAGATGAATAATAATGTTATAAAATTCAAAATTTAGTCAATACTATTCATAACTGCTAGTTCATGATAATATTATTATCATATATCATTGTTTAGTGAAACCCGGTATTGCGTACTACACATGCTATCGAGGATGGTCGTGATTACGTGTAATGCAAGCCAAGTCACGGTTGCGTGTTGTGTAAGACTCCTTTGTTATTGTGTATATGAAAATCCTAACATATTTCATTTACACATTTAATATATATATATATATATATATAAATAAATGTTGCGTAGAATAACAACTATCAAAAAAACTTGAAATTGTTTGTAACACGATCCAAGATTAGTGTTTCATATACTGCAAGCTAATAAGGTGTTGAGTATAGCGCAAGATAATCTTGGTGTAGCATAAAACAGAAGATATGAAAGAAATAAAAATTATATATCTTATCAAATATCAGGTTGTTAAATTCTACATCCCTTAAAAATAATTTCACCCTCAAAATTTGTCGGGGTTATAAATCGTTTATTATTCATTGAAACCCACATCGTAAAAAAGAATACTAAACATTAATTTTGAAAAAATAATGTATGAAATGTAATTATTACCCAAAGTAACTCATCACTGGGTTTCCATAGAGGATAACATAGGTGAAAATATGGATATGGAAGAAAAATCTAACCATCACGTTCTGATAGAGAGTGGTAGAGAACATGGTTATGAAAAAGAAAAAAATCACAAAGCCATAAACATGGGATGATCTAATGTACCATCTGATTCATCGGATATAAGAGCACTAGGAAAAGATTTTTGGTTTTCAATATTATTTTCCTAAAGTTAAAAATTTTGAATTATAAGAAATACTTTCTTTATTTTGGTACAATCTCACCATTGTTTGTGCCTTGAACAATTTCTACTTCATCTCTTAATGAAACGAAGTTGAATTTGTTATTCATGATGTGTTCACAGATCATGTGATAAAATGATGGGTTATTCCATCTATTTCAAAAAAAATGTTAGCAAAAGTAATCAAATATACATAAGTCCATATAGGGCGAGTTTAATCATATACGATTCCTAAAATGAACTTATACTTCATATATCATACCACTTAATAAAATAAAACTAGTTTCCAGAAACCAGGTACTTCCTGTAGGCCAGTGGTTGGCGATGAAGGCATGTCGCACTTCAGTTGTGGGTCTGATTCCCGCAACCTTGTCCGACACGACAGGTTGTTGCCCATCCTGTAGGTTTTCCTTTTTCAAAAATTACACCATTATTACATTACATCAATAATATCAAAAACAGTTCTAGCCTTAAACAATACTAACTTATGTCCAACATAATACATTTCAAATCTTTAGGCTTATACAAAATAATTATTTCCAAACATATAATATAAATAAAACCTTTACTAGAAATGTCATCTACCGAGCATGTGAATACCATCATATATCCCCGATATATCTTGTTGATCACATTCCAATCATGTGAATAACTTAATCATGTTTTCTCTTGAAAAATAAATACCCATTGAACCTTAGTGAAAACATGAATTCTATCAAAAGTTATATCTCTTCACATACCAAAATCCCAAAATTTTGATATACTCAAACCATGGTATAACTTTGTCCTTATATCAGTAATGAGATCATGAATACTATGAAAAATTTCATTTTCTCCTTATCCCTTCATTATGCACATATCATCTTCTTCCCAAAATATTTGAATCACTCTTCATGGTTACCGGTACCATTCAACATATACTTTCAAAAACTATAAGAAAAAATAGTGTAACAATCCTTAGATGATTCTTTATTCCATAGTACCATTAACTATACAACATAACTCTTGATAAACATAAAATCATTCCACTACCTTCTTAAACAACTGACCGAGCTTCAACACTTCTTTCATATCATATATCATTTGTAGTCTCATCATCCTCATCCACAAAAATACTACCCATATGACCATTTTGATTCTCTTCATGAGATTTTTTCCTTAGGGCATTGGTTTGCATAATGCCCGTACATTCCACATTTAAAACATTTAACCCATATTGATGTCTTAGAAATACCTTTATCCTTGTCCATCGTGTTAACTAAACCTTTTACTTTGCAATTATTGGCTTTGTGTCCTTCTTTTCCACACCAAAAGAATCTTCTAGTTCCTTTGAGACATTATCCTCGATGCCTCTTCCCACATGATTTACATGAGGGGAATTGAACTTTCTTTCCTCTATGATCATCAAGAAACTCCATCTTTCTGTTATTAGCTGAGTCAGGAGACTTACCAAAGTTGAGATTATTGATCATATTATGATATTTCTGATTAGGAATAATAACTATATGTGGTTCTCTAGATCCAATTTCATTTGGTTTATTATGAAGAATATCATTCCACTGTCCATCGTATCCTTCATTATCGTGAATCTTCCTATTTCCATCCATTTTCTAAAACCCAAAAAGAATAGTGTGAGAGGAAAAAATCATGCTAGGGAAAACAACATAGTAAAGGGGGAGTACCATCAATATTTAACATCTTAGGTTAAATTCTAAGATCATTACCATAGTTCCAGGACTATATCCTATACGTATACTAATCCTTAGGGACACTCCTAGACATACCTTAGAAATATCTGTAGGGATTTCACTAAAGTTTTCACATCCTAGTTTACACAGTTTAAGTAAACCTTTTCTCTGATACCAATTGTAGAGGCCCGTATCTTGATGTACATGTACAATACATTACTTTTTCAAAATAATTAATACATAACAAAAAAACAAAACTCAAGGATCGTAACAGTTTATTGTCTTTGGAAACATGTAATATAAACTTCTAATCATGTTGAAAGATCATCAACATCTCCCATAACGATCTTCCCCTTTTTTTATTTACATAAAACCATTATTTATTTCTGGAAGAAAATAAAACATAAAAAGGGTGAGCAAAAATATTCAGTAAGGGCAAACACAGAGAACATAAAACAATCCATAAACATTTGAAAGCAAAAACCTGAACATGAAATTTAAACATCAAAATCCTGAGCAAAGACATAAATCGTGGAAGTACTTAAGGCATATATCATAATGGAACATCAACCATGATAAAATATAATGGAAATAAAACATGTAATTGTGGAAACCATTCAGAACATGTTGTGATTTCCATAGTAGCCAAGGCATTGCTGCCAAGACCATCATAGTGGACAAAGTACCTTTCTGAATCGAGTTCACTCCTCGTTTCAGTCCTGTAACACTGAACTGAATTAACTTACCGTTCTAGACATGTCTATCTCATGAGATATAAATCTTTTCCCTATGCATTGGATGGAGATATAGGTCCCACCCATCTCATAATGAAATCATTCTTACTTGTGCCACAAAATAGACATACATCATTCATAATAACCCAACGAATGAAATGGGTTTCAAAAACATCATCCCATCATCAGATAATCCATATAAAATAAATGAATACCATTTCATAATATGAAAATTGAAACCATGTAAATCATATAGATATTATACTTGAGACATACACATATAAAATAATGTCATCTTAGATGGAAAAATGGTTTTGATAAAACACTTGAAATGAATTCTTGAGGAAAATTTCATTTCTTCTTCAAAATCATTTTCGTTTCACAAAAATCCATGAAATTTTAAAAGAAAATATTTTGATGAAAGTAGTCATAAAATATTGTAGAGTAAGCTTCATGAAACTGAGGCGTTATGAAACCGTAAAAATCTGTTCACACCGTATAAGTTAAAAATAACATTCTTATCGTACTTTTGTCGGAAAAGTCAAAAAGTTCCCCATGTGGTAAAAAAAGTAAGATTCCATTCATAACATGCTGTAAATTCAAAAAATTGGTAAAAAGGACATTATAAATACATGAAAACATTTTTAAAAAACATGGGCATGGATGAAAACAATAACCCCAGTAAATACTTACGAATAACAATCTCGGATAAGAATGAGATTGAAATAGTTATCCCTTACCTTACATCTGATATGCTTTGTATGTATGTAAACCTCATGTATAATGATTTAAATAATGTCATTGACTTATTACAGAATCATATTCATTGTTATGATATCATA
Organism: Viscum album; assembly: GCA_963277665.1. NCBI lineage: Eukaryota > Viridiplantae > Streptophyta > Magnoliopsida > Santalales > Viscaceae > Viscum > Viscum album. The sequence goes on along the minus strand of OY728146.1, from coordinate 1,532,452,968 downwards.
TATGGTTCACTTATGACTTTATATTACCCATTTTTTTGTAAATTCATGTTAAAGTAGCGTTTTGGGTAAAATCATTTCATTTTTCGTTTGTGTTTTAACTTGAAATTATTCTTATGATTACATAGATCATGATTACTTACATCCATAATGTAAAACATGATTTATATATAATATATATTCAGAATAAAAATATATATAATAGATCGATAAATGGAAAGAAATACACCGTTCATGGAGACGGTAGGACGAACGTACACATGAACGCTATTTTCGTTTCCTTATTGAATTGAATGGAATTAAGTAGATGACATAAATATATATATACATAAATAAAATTTCATTATTATGTCATATATTTCATGATTATTTATTATTTATATTTTATAATCATTCATGAATGGTTAATCATTGAGAATGAATCTCATCGCGTTGTGGAGACGCTAGTCTGTACGTACACACGAGCGATGATATCATTCCCATGATCGTGGAATTGTATTGAAGTGTATGTATAATATTTCAGAATCAATATAACTTTACAATAATCATATATAATAATTATTTACACCATTATAACCATCCATTTAAGGTGGTGGTGGAAAATAGATTACACCACGGCGTGGAGACGGTATTTCGTACGTACGCACGCGCGGGGATTTCATTTTCCATAGGATGGATAGATGGTGAAATAGGGTTGTTTCATACATATAATAACATATCAGTATATGAGTTATACTGATGTTATTACTTAATAATTAAACAACTGATGAGGAATATGTATAAGAAGAAATAATGTTGAATGAATCGGTAACAGACATTACCTCTTCTTTGAAGCGCCTCTTTGAGACCTCCCCTTAGGGAACTAAAATTTGTCTTTGATGAAGAATAGGACCTCTAGGATGTTTCTAGTGAACTGTGGAAGTGAAATGGGCATGGTTTGGTTGAGATTGAAGGCTCAAATTGGTGTGAGGAGGAGAGGGAGGAGGTGCCCTTTTATAAGGGAGGATAGGGGCATCTTTGGAAATATATGAAATATTAGTTTATATTAAATCCAAAACCGACTTAAAAACTTCAAAAATGACTCATATCCAAATATTAGATGATATATGGTTGTAATCGCATAAAACAATAAAATTTAGACATGTTAGGAATTTATTTTAATCATTATCAAATTGATTTATCCTTATTTATCAATTTAATTTTATTTTTGGTAATAATATTTTAAATTTTAAATTATTATAAATAATTACATATGTGTTGTGAATTTTCCATAATTTGTCACTTTATGACATTTTCAACCATATAAATTTTAATTTATAATTTTTAAATATTTTTGTGATTTTTAAACAATTTTATAATATGTTATTTTTATAAAATAACAATACTGTCAATTTTGAAACTATTCATTTATTTGAATTTAAATAAATTATAAATAGAAGATATGTTTTAAATATAATCTTTAATAGATTCATAAAATGTAATTTGTATCTTGAAAATTATTGGATCACATTAAATAGTTTATATATTATTTATTTTAATATTTTTAAGATCATTTATTTGATATTTCAATCAATAAAATAATTTTAACATCACTATTGTGTCATAATTAATGATACTTATTTAATCCCTAAAAATTAGAAAAAAATTTATATTATGTAGATAATTGTATTATATTTCTGTAGACTATTAATTTTATAAGTTTCATTAAAATTATCACTAAATTAAAATTATTATACTTATAAGATTTAAGAAAGTGATATGTTGTCACTTTCTTTGGTTTTAATAATAATTAAATTATTTTCATGGAAAACAGTCCATTAAATGAATCTAATCCGACCCCTATGTGATATGAGTCGCCTTTTAGTCATCCAATAGGATTTTGGAAAGTGTTAGGGTAATTTTATAATCTTATTTTTACCCTTAATTACCCAATTTACCTTTAACTGTAGTGAATAAAAATTACCGTAATTACTATTCAAAATATCAAAAAAATAAAATTAACCTATTTAAATAATTAGGACCCACTGAATCCAAATATGGAATCAATTTTTTCAAATTCAATACAAATAATTTGCAGAAATTAAATTAAAGTTATTCCCATTGTCGAATGAAAATGGGTTTTTGTTTAAAACATTGCAAAAGATTGAATCGATTTAACCTACGAATTTAATGTAAAATCAAGGATAATAACATAAATTTTATTAAATGGTAAAAAAATATTCTATTTATACTTTAAAACCATTCAATATTATAATTTAACCATATAAATTATTACGATGAAAAAAGTTGTTTTTAATTAAAATATAGCGTGTTTTTACTATTAAAATATAAAAGTTATCAGAATAATATGAAAATTTTATCCAAAGTAAATTTTTATATCCAGATTCCAAATAATAATTTTATTTTGTAAAATTTAACTTATAAACATGTCAAAAACTAGATTTAATGACGGTGTTCCATCAAAAGGCGGCAAAACTGGATTTTTTGAAAAATACTTATTTTACACGAAAAAATTATTTTGTTCTCATACCATGTTCAAAAAAATGTGTAAGATGAATAATAATGTTATAAAACTGAAAATGTAGTTAATAATATTCATAAAGACTAGTCCATGATAATATTATAACCATATATCGTTGTTTAGTGAAACCCGGTATTGTGTGCTACACACGCTATCGAGGATGGTCGTGATTGAGTGTAATGTATGCCAAGTCAAGGTTGTGTGTTGTGTAAGACTCCTTTGTTGTTGTGTATAAAAAATCCTACCATATTTAATTTACACATTGAATATATATATATATATATACACACTAAATGTGGCATAGAATAACAACTATCAAACAAACTTGAAATTGTTTGTAACACGATACAAGATTAGTGTTGCGTATACTGCAAGCTAATATGGTGTTGCGTATATTGCAAGATAATCTTGATGTAGCGTAAAACAGAAGATAAGAAATAAATTAAAAGAATATATCTTATAAAATATCAAGTTGTTACATTCTATTCCTCATAATGTTAGCTTTAGGGGTGAAACATGAAAAAATGGGAAGTAAAAGGATCTTCACTTGATCAGTGGTGGTGGTTCTTGGTAGTATGAATTTCACAACCTTTATTTGCTTCTATTGGTGTACTTATGACTGGATACCAATGTAGTAAGGTTGGAATGACATGAAATTATCATCCTTCAAATGCAGTCATACGTTATAGCTATTAGCATTACAGTCATCAATAGGTTTTCTTCCAGGATTTGTGCACTCATTGATATGGTAAAGGATCTTCAACTTCAAAGTCTATTATGGTATACTCAGATGATTCAAGGAAAAAATGTATCCATAAAAATCTCTCACGATTGAGGCACCTTTATATAGAAGATGAGTTTCTAGAAGAGGTAGAATTGGGTCCTGTGATAGTGAGATGTACCATTGATATTGATTTCTCAGTAGTTATTTCTTTATTTGATTATGGAGCTTCCAGATCATTTATATATGTCTTTTTTGTTGTATTGATTAAAATTAGAATATAAATCATGTCATTTTTTGGAGTTAGAGACACCTCTTTGGAATAACAATGTGAAGGAATTTTTGTTTCTAACTTGTGTGCTATCGATTAATGATACAAAGATAATATATGATTTTATTAATCTTGATAAATATTTATTTGAAACCATAATCAAGATGGATTTGATTGTTTATCACTGATCTTTGTTTTTTTTATCATTAGTGTGTCTCATTTATTACGGTATATGGGAGATAATAGGTGTTTCAAGGAGAGTGGGATTTGAGGGGTGGCCATGTAGGACCTCCCTTCCCAGAGCTCAAGATTTTGTTGTTTATTGTTGTAGTTGAGACAGATGAAATATATATTATTTTTGATCTTCCTATATTTTTGAGAGTTTGAAGATGTTTCCATAGCTGTTTTTTCCAATTTTCCTCCAGAGAGGGATGTTCAGTTATCAATTGAAATTGTCCATTGAACACAACCAATATCAATACCTTCTTATCAAATGCCACCAGAAGCGATGAAATAATAATATAATAATCTGGAAAACCTAGTGGAAAAGATTTTCATTAGACCAAGTGTCTTATATTGTGTAGAACTAGCTATCTTTTCCATGAAGGAATAGTGTTCACTATGATTGTGTGTGGACTTTCAGATGATAAAACATGTAATTAATGATGAAAATCTATCCATTTACCGATGCTTTTTTTAATTTTTGATATGTTATAAGTGGAATGTGCGTTTTGAATATTCATATTATTTTGGTTTATCATCATATCAGAGTTCAATAGTGTGATATTCTGATGTTGTATTTCATTTGCATGTATGACCATTATGAATATCTTGTGATGATATTTGGTCTGAAAAAATATTTTACATTTTTTAGGGATTTTATGAATCATACATTCCATATGTAACTATACATATATATTTTAATTTTAATAGACAATGTTTTGGTTTATTCGAGATATGAGAATGAGTATGAGTACCATTTGAGCCTCATTTTGCAATCCCCAATAAGTCCCAATTTTCATGGAAATCATTCAAAATGGAAAATATGGATTCATAATATAAAATTTTAAGGGAATTTGATTTATATGCATGGATTTTATATTGAAACTAAGAAGGTATAGTATGTATTGTCATGGGAATATCCCCATAATGACTTTATGATTCAATGAGTCATTGGACTTACTGGATACTATAAACAGTTCATCAAGTGTTTCTCAAATTGGGAATAACCTTGGACTGCTCATACATGGAAAGAGGTGAAATTCACATGGGAAGAAACATGATATTTTTCTTTCAATGATTTGAAAAAAATTCTATTATCAACACCAATTATGATATTTATAGAGCTTGGTTAGAGTTATGTGCTTTTATTCAATTATTTTGGCACTAGTTTGGGTTGCGTGCTCACATATTATGAATATTTGGTAGCATATGACTCTTTTCATCCTTAGCAACAGTAGAATAATTACCCCACTAATGATTTAGTGCTTTCCACAATTATTTATGTGGTTAAGTGTTGGATAAATTATATTTTTTGTGGAAAGGATCAGAGTATTTTTTGATCACAATATTTTGAAATATATATTTTTATTGAAGGACATGAATATTATATAGAGTATTTGGAATTGTAAATTTAGATTTTAAAAATAAATATCGACTATATCCTTGGGATAGATAATTTTTTTGTAGATGCCCTTTGTAAGAAATTACCATTGGAAGCCATTTTGGAATTAAAGGAAGAGAGGAACCTTATATGAATTTTTGATCAGTTGCATCTAGATTCCCAGGAGGATGTTTCTAGTATGGTTGTCAGCAATTCTGAGTTATCATCATCTATCATAGATTCTATTATGTAGAATCAAAAATATGATTTTAATTTCATATTAATTTAAGGAACCCAAAATGGAGGGGAGACTGTATTTGGTTGGTCTTTCTCTTTATATGTTATTTTAAATTTTAGGATCTGGTTATGATGTCATTTTTTGGGAGGTGTTTAGTTCTTTCTGCTTAAAATAAATCTACATGGATCATTAATATACTTAATATAAATATTTTATATGATATGTGATTTTAATTATGTTTTCCTGGTATATACATAGACTTCATTATTGGATTCCCATTGAATAACCCAGGGAGAAAATATATCTGGCTGGTGATTGATCGATTGAAAAAGCCATCGCATTTAATTCTGATAAAGGATGTGACAAAAGTTTAAGATCTAGGAACGTTGTGTGTGGAGTATGTTTTGATGTTACATGGGGTTCATTTGTCCATTTTTTCAAATAGTGAAAAAAGGTTTATGTTGATGTTTTGGAGAGGTACCCAAGAGGCGGTGGGGACTCTAGTCAGGTTCAGCATATCTAATCATCCATAGAAATATGGTCAGCCAGTGCATGCAATTTAGGTCCTAGAAGAGCTAATTCAAGACTAGGTCTTGGACATTAGTGGATATTAGGATTTCCATCTGGGAGTGGTAGATTTTTTATAAAATATATATATATCGTGGGACCGAGTTGGGATTAGGATCCATCAGCGAAGATCATGGAAATACATCTATGCTTTGATACAAAGATGATTTGGAATAAGTCTTATATAGATCGACTGTGTCATCTATTCATGTTTTCCATATATAGCCTATTTTTCATGAATGATTCATCTCAGTTGGTTGACCACTATCTTGGGATGTAGGGAAAGATGGATCTCTGATAAATGGAACATTTTTAGTTCATTGATCATCCTCTAAAGGCTTCTCATCAGTTGGAATTTCAATCTCAATTGATAGGAATTTAAAAAAAATTCCACATATCACCACTCCAGAAATATCATCTAGATCTATCTCATGTGATATGTTGGGATAGATTGTGTCAAAGGTAGATGTTTTCTTTTGCTGAGTCAGCAGTTGAATTCATTAACTCTCAAGTGAATTTAATTCATTGAATGTATATTCTATTGATCAGTTTTACAGGGACATGGATATGATTCTCATGAGGGATGGGGGCAGGAATCATTTTTGATTGTGAAATTACTTCACCTCTTTATGAGACTTCATTCTTCCACAAGACATCCCAGGTATAAAAAGTCTTATGGTGGAGATTTCGTAACATCCTATTACCCACTTCCAAGTAACCCTCTCATTTTAGCTTATTTTCCTATTAAATTCTATGCATGTTGGGAGTCCCAAAGAAAGAGAGATTTTTTTTGATCAAAATGACGTAACATTTTTATATGGATGTTTTTTAATTAATGGTGTTTTTAAATGAATGTGTTCATTATTATGTTGGGTTCTCCATCCTCTAGAAGGACAAATCAGTTGTTTAAGTTGTTTCTTTCTATTGTGTGGGAGATTTCATGTTGTCTTATGTGATTAAACGATGTGAATGATTAATAGATTAATTTTTAATAAAAATCAGATGGGGTTTTTTGGCGTACAAGATCATCTTGGATTACACATCATGTAATGTGGTTACACATCTTTTAACATTATAGAGTTCATCTTCTAGTGTCCCAAAATGTTTTTATTTCACATCAATCTCCTTCATATATTTTTTCTCTAAAACTAAAACCCTCATTTGGCGATTTTTAGAGTCTCTGTTCAATTCGGAGTTATCCATATGGCCTATAATCCATATGGTTGTGGGTTTTCATCTATATAAGTGATTTTTATTTTCTGATGGTTTATTTATTCAACCAAAATAATATTGTGATCTTTCATTATAAGATTTATTGATCCATTATTTTGGTTCCTTTTATTTTCTTGTAGACCGATGGTGCGATCTTGGGTTGAGTTATAATTTAATTTGTTGTTTGTGGTGTGGTAGGTGTGCATTCATGAAGTTTTTTAGTTCCACCTCCTTGAATTTTGTTGAATTGATTCAATTATAATATGGGTAGACTAATTCAAATTAATCTTTTTTCATTTATTGTTTTCCATATTGCTGGATCCTTCATGTGTATGTCTGAACCATAGTTTTGTGGTTTGTGGTTCCGTCTCTAGCCTGTGTTGGTTAATTGAATTTATCTTGTTTTGATAAATTGATTATTTAATAGAAGTGTAATGATATTAATGATTTATTTATTTGTGTGAAACTGATTTTTTATTAAAAATATGTGTTTCCCTTTGTTTTGGTTAACATGAAATTGTTTTCAAAGCATTGAAAAATGGTTTTCTGAAAATATTTTCAAAGAATGAGATGATAAATGGTTTGATGAAGTATATTGTAAAATAGATCACATGTGAATATTTTATTACATAGGTGGAAGGTATAGTAATAGGCCTCGTCCACTATAGGGTGATTCCCTCATGGGGATTATCCCTACTCCATTTGCCCTTCTTACAGACTTTTTAGAGATCGGGGTCAAATTCTACATGTTTTTTGTACCATATATAGTCGATGCATATGTATGATGTCTGGATGGATACATGATTTTTATATATTAGGTATGGTTTTCCTAAATTTATTGACATAGTGTGATATTGGGTGTGTTGTTACCTATTTTTCATAGATAATTTGGGATACTTTTGAATTTATTATTTTATTATACTGCTATAGACTTTTATTTGAGAAACGATTCTAGATATTTTTGGACTTAATATATCTATTGATATGATTTCATATGAAATTATTAGAAATTTATTAACTGTATTTATTTATAAATGATGAAAATATAAAATTAAACTATTTTATAGGATTTGGTTATAAAAACCATTAAACTGTTATAGTGATTTGTTTTCTGTAAAATTTTTCATGCTTATATTTTTTTAGAGTCATTATAAGGAACATAAAATTGAGATTCTACAACTCGTTTTATCACATATATAGTGTAACTTTTTTTAGGTGAATATACATAGTCATATATTTCGATGTAGGGAAAGGAATGATGTCAACATGAGCTGTTGATATTTTCTATCAGTTGGGATGACTATTTGTTGGTGATAATGTGGGAATTTCCACACGCTATCACATTGAGTAGTTAGTTTTTTTATTTTGTTTGTCCTTTGTTTTTTTACTTGTACTTGGATATGTTTTCAAATCCAATTTTTTAGGTTACAACTATTTACTTTATGTTATGAAATATTCTTATCTCATATGTTGTTGTCTCTATTATGTATATTTTTCATGACATTACTTTAGTTTTGGAGGAATTGTTTCATATGTTTATTCTGTGATTTCTTGGTACTAGTTTCCAGACCATTGGGATTGGAAACACACATTGTGTATGTGGTGTATTTGGGCTGGTACCAGTTTGGGAGGGTATTCTGGTCGATTCATTACACATAACCATTGTGTAAATTATTTCACCCATTATTTCTGAATTAATTTACTCAATGATAAAAATGTATGAAACATTTATGAATAGAAATATGATATATGAAGTATTAGTTGAAATTTTGTTAGTAAATAAACAATAGTGATTTCAAAAACTAACATGAGATAAAAAATCAATAAATACATAAGGAAACCATACAATTACAATTGAAAATTCCTCTCTTTTCATTCGATACCCCTACCATAAAGATGAATATTGGGAGCCTTTTGTCATCCCACCTAAAATAAATATTATCCCACTGTAATAATATAGTCATGGGGTTGTGTAATGTGGGGGGAATTATGAAATTTCCTCCCTCAAACCGAAATTAGTGTTATATTTCATCCTTCTGATCAATGCTCCAATTGTTTTTTCAGGGTATCAATTTTGCTGACATGTAAAATATAAAAATATATGCCAATATGTATTCAATCATCCATCTAAATTTCAACATATTTGGATTCCCATTTATGGAATTATGAACATACTTTTGGGTTATCATTCGGGGGAGCTGAATTTGGTCAATAATGATATCATAAAAATGGACCTATTTGATCAATAATGAAACATCAAAATTGTATCACAACATATTAAAATGGATTTTCATTTATTTCATCTATCATTAACTAAAATATTATCATTATTGGGATATTATCATGGTTAATACCATCATTTAGTGGACTATAGTCAAGATAAAATCACAAAAATTTAATAGATTCAATGAACAGTATTAGTGACCTTCAATGTTAATATATATGTACTCCCAAAGGATGAATGGTTACTGATAACATGGTTAACCTGATCGTCTATTATAAAGTCAAAAGATTGAAAATATCTGGGGTGTTTTATGATATTTTTAAATATGTACCAAACATTAGTGAAATTGAATAACTTTTATTCAATATTATTTGAAATTATCTTTTAATTGTAAAATTCACTAATAAATATGTTTATGAATAATGAATCACATGAATATTATAATATAAATAATTAATATTTTTTCCTTTCGTAATGGATAATAAATCCCCAAATCCTGATTCATTATAGCCCCCAGAAAAAAATTTACTCAAAAAGTAGAAAAGATAATTTATTTTATGTTTTTTTATATTAGTACACAGTATTAAATTCTCAAATCAAACAATAACAAATCCCCAAGAAATATTTTAACACAAGTAATATTCACATTTATATACCAAGCCCAAGACAATACCTTTGATCAAATTGGTATCCATATTTAATCTAATTTAAATTTAGTTTCATGTGTTATGAATCAAAAAACACACTAGGATTTATTTTCATTCTAGTAAAAAGGAATGATTACTTGTATAGAATCATTCATTAATAATGATATTATTATTAAATTTTAATTTTAATATATTTTTTCATTGTAATTAATTTTCTTCAAAATCATGTTAACCCCTTTGGTGAGACATTAATGATGAAACTTATTAATAAAGGACTTAGAGTTGAATGTGAATCTCACATACTCAAACATCAACTTGAATTCAATTAATAATTAAAAAAATCAATGTACTAGAAAAAGAGATATACTACTAAAATCTATGATAGGATACAAAGGATTAAAGATCCACAAGTTCTGAATTCCATGTATACGTTCAATACAATTCAATACACACAAATTTATTTATTTTTATTCAGATTTTTTGGTAATCATGTTATAATGAACATGATTATTAATCACAAGATATTTATTATATACCTAATGAACAGAAAATTTTACACTAGAATGTAAAGGATATGTATTATAGAATTTTGATTTTATGGATGAATATTTATAATATTAAAATCCTCGTTGAAACTAATGAAATAAAGCATGAAATAAAATTATAATCAAGGAATTGAAAATTCTTTCATATTAAGATTTTCCGTTAGAAACATTTGTTATATGATGTGTGATTAAATAATTGCTTATTATTGACTGACATTTATTTATTGAAATATATTTTATTTCTTTTCACCAACCCCATATAAAATTAAAATAAACCCACATTATAAAAAATATAACTTTGAAGTGGGGTAGAATTTAAAATAGGAGTTCATAAATAAACAAGAAAATATATTTAATAAATTCACCAGATAGATGAAGATAAATTCAATTCTATATAAAATTACCCATCCAATCCCAATGACATTGAAAAATATTATTATAATGTGATAAAATTGGTCTGAAGTTATTGATACATGTGACTTTATGTTATCTACATAGGCCATGGGATTCCCTACATCTCACATAAAATCATATTTATGCACCATTGATACCCTAACGATTTCCATTAACTAAAACAAAAAATTAATAAAAATGATAAATGAACCCCATTAATTACTTACACTGAACACTGACTCAAGGTTAAACTAAAAAACATATATACAATTACATAAAAATATAAAAATATATATATACATGAAACTATTAAATAATAAATAAATATATATATATAAATGAGAGATGGGAGAAGTTTGACATGTCAATGTCAGTTGTAGGTGTGCTTACCTTTCATCTATTTTTCACTAGGTTTTAGTGTCCCAACCATATCAGATTGGTTTTGGTTTTTCCTATTATTACATGTGAAAAACACTTTTTTATGTTTTTAATTAATTATTATTACTTTTTTAAAATAGAATTTTTTTTTAAATCATATTTTTTGTTTTGATTTTAAAACCAAAAATCTCAACAAAAAAAGAAATAGAATATAAAAAAAACTGGGTTTCCTCCCGTGAAGTACATAGTTTTAAGTCATTTGCTCTACATGAATCATTGAAACCCCAAGTGTTTTCTTTTTAATGAGTTGGTTCCTCTAAATCCATTCCATTTTCACGTTTTTAAAATTTTTTCATAAATTTTTTCTATCATAGGACCCTTGAATTCAATATTTTATCATTTGATGGAATAAGAATATAAAATAACCCTTTATGTTACACATGATGCACTATTTATAGACTTGAATATCTCAAAAACATATCTCTAAGGTGGTAATTATGCTTATAACACTTCAAGTGGATATATTTTCATAATTTAATGATTCTGAATTTAGGTTTATGAGATTGGTTGGATTTAACTCAAGATTTTTTTATTCTTGAATTTTCCTAGTACTCAATCCTAATATACTAATGTTCATTCAATTATAATTTTCAATCTGTTTCAATCATGGATATATCCAGATGAATTTTCATTATTTCACTGAAAACTGTATTCTAAAATTCAAATGGTAAATGAATTTATTTTCTAAAAACAAATCTATATGGATATATGCATTGGATGAATTTAGACATGGTATAACACGAACAAACTATACCCATATGTTTCAATTATAATTTTTTATTAGATGTTTTAACATATTTATTTTTGGAATAATATTATTTTCTATATTTAAGAACATATCATGACCATTGGTTTGAGGGTTGTAGTTTAGGGAAATATTTTGAGAGATTCCATCCATAGACATGAGTTCTAAAAGGGATAACTGCATAAATGAGTTCCGAAATCATTAATGATATCCTTATGATATAAAAATATACAAATATTATTTTCTTTCTAGAAGATAATAATAGATTTATAATCATTGGGATTAGTGGGAATAACATCAACCCATTTATATTTGAAATTTATTTCCAAGTAGATATAGTGACATCCCCATATTTTGTAAAAGGGTCAGATGAAATAAATTCCCATATAATGAATTATAATTATAGCTAATATTATTGTAAGGAGAATTTTATACATTTTGATGATGGATCCTTATTGTTGACATTGATGAAAAAAATTAGCTGAATATATAGGAATCTTTAGAGATGGTATTCAAAAATAAACCACTCTGAAGGACCTTTTTTGTGATTTTAATTGAGTAAAAGTGGAATCTACGTGGTTATCCCTAAAAAGAATTTATAATGGGTTCTTTATTGGACACTTGAACACATCAACTATTAGACTGATTAGGAGAAACATGTTGGGATATGGATCATTGACACGTTTTGTTTCACATCATAAATGAATATCCACATTGATTGAGATTCAATATTTTGTTAATGAAACCTATATACAAGTAGTTTTCTACATGCAAATAACAAGGGAAATCACATAATAAATACATATTGTTAAATGGGAAATAAAAAATATAGAATGATATGATGAATTATTTTTATTTCTAACATAGAACGGGGATTATATAGTATATTTTTTAAAATCATTTTCAAAGTGCTTCATATATCGTACTATTGAATGATACAACCCCACCTCATAAATATAGCCTTGGAATATCTTTTTTTGGAAAAAAAAATTCAACACTGAATTCTATGTAAAAAATTATGGAAAAAACTAAGAGATAATACAAACTCATTTAAAAATAATAGGATAAAAAAAATTATTTGTCAGTGGTGGAGTAGTTTATTAAAGAATCATTACATGATTTCATTTCATAAGATATAAAAAATGTTGTTTTATAAAAATATATTCATATGATATCTCACACAAAAATGAAAAATATTTAAACATGATAGTGAAATAAATATTATAGTTTGGTTCTTAGAAGATATGTGGGGATATATGATATTAATTGAATCTGGTGAGGGATTCCCAAGAGCTTTATAACAAAAAAATAGAGTATCTTTAACATGTATAGCTCAAAGGGTTCATGAATCTGATATAAAATTTCAAATGAAACGTATATAGAAATTATTATATATTACAAAAAACCACAATCATTTGACAATTTTTTGAATGGGACAGTGACATATAATATCAACAATGGGTATATATAACTAAATTACGCTATTAGAGACAAAAATTCTAAGGATTATTCATTATTTAAATAGAAAATGAAATTTACCTAATTGGGTACATGATTTATATCCTTACTTATTTATAATAATACCCCAAAATTTCTTTTTTATCCCAATAAGGAATTCCCAATGATAAAAAAATCATCCATAAATACCATTAAAGAATTACACAATAATTTGAGGAATATTCCAACCATGAAACACCAGATTGTGCCAAGGGGGTTACCTAATCTGAAGGGAACATGATTTAGGTAAAACCTGAAAAATTGACAGGTGAGGGTTGTTTTCCCCAATCATCTAATAAGATCTCAATTTTCTTGTACAATAAGTATCTATATAGGAAATAGTTAAACTCATGACTCACCCCTTAATCAAACACTTGGACTATGGGGGGAAATGGAAATAATCTTACCACATACAAGATATTGACATATTATATTCAATACACACTCTCTGCCATCTACACATCCATTTTGTGGAGAAGATCACCGAACTCATTGGTAACTATAGTAACAAGATCCTTCTGTTTAATAACCTAAATAATTCTTACTCACTCACTCTCAGAAATACCAAATAGGATACATACATAAAAATAGTTATGGATCTATTTACATATTACATTTTCATTGTGTCTCTTCTAGGGATGGAAATATAGTTTTGTATAATTTTATAGAATCATCACATAGGTACTTCTAAGGGGGATAATTCCTAGAATATCATATTGTGTCCATCGAATTTTATTCTAGTTCCCACTCAAGGAAACTACATGCATACTCTCTTAGAAATATTAGAGATAAAAACGGTATTACAAAATGAATGGTTATTGTTGTTCCTAATAATTTATATATGAGTGAGGTATGAAAGATAATGAATTATAGATTGGGTTTGTAAAAAAATTCCTAAGTAGGTTAGGAATTTCTATATAGATCAAATTACATTCTTAAAAATCTTGACATAACATGTTCTATCAGAATATATGTTTCAAAAATCGGGTAAGATAGATCATTGTTGGGAAAGGGTTTGGGGTCAAATTGTATAATCACATAACATATTTTTTTCTCGGTGATCCTAAAAATAATCTTAGGAACTATCTAAAAGTTATTTAGTATAAATGGAAAATTTTCCCACATATTAGTGTAAATAAAGATCATTTTACCTCAAACAATATTCAATAATCCATTTATGTTCTATTAGATCACATTTAACACTACATATCAAATTCCTCTCATGAACTTCATCATCATCCAGAATTTTAAGTCTTTCATACTAAATTCATAGGCTGATACTCATGTTCCTAGAGTTTATTGTAATATGTGAATTCCTTACATGGATGGACAAGAGTATTTTTTCTACAAAGGGATGATAAATGATGATTATATTTTTTTTCTCAAGTTTCAAATCATGGATTATTTTCCAAGACAATGAATTTAATAAGGTATAATATGGTATCAACATTCTCCAAAACATCACTTAAGATCCCCTTAGAAAACTAAAACTATGATAAGAAAGTTTAAGACTGATTGGTGTGAGTTTTAGATCCTCAATCACTTAATGGATATACACAATAAATGAAATATCATTATCATTGGTTTCTAAATCACAAAAATCCATGAAATTTTTTTATTCTCCTTATTACTGATTGATAAAAGCACATTCCATATTTTGGTGTTATGTTTATGGATGAATGTTATTTTTTTCAATAATTTGGTTTAAACCATTAAAGAGTTATTATATAATATTTTTTGGGACATTATGGATTTTTTATGATCATGTTCGTGATTTAATCATTTTCAGGGGAAGGCATGTAGAATGATTAGGAAATCATGAGATGATTGATGCTTTGGGATAGTAAAATTCCACATGGTTGGTCTATAGTTATACAAACCATTCAACCAAACCATGTGACTATTATCATGTACACAACCTGGATCATAATTAGATAAATAATATGGCCAAAACCTATATCTTATATAGTGAATTTAAATACCATTAAATTTGTCATGTGTAATTATAATAATGTTATAGGAATTTATTAATCCAAAATTATATTTTATATATTGATACACCTCTTATTGATATCATTATTTATTATATTGCATATCATATTAGACCAGAAGAATCATTTTAAACATTCTTTAGATTTAGACCCATATAGAGAGTGACTAAGAAAAATCTTGTGGTATTAGATACTAGAAATTGATATTATATTAAAAAATATTAATTATTATTCATCGTTTTATGAATATCTTATATTATTCTCTGAAATAATCATAGATTGGGATAGTTATGAATAGATATTTCTGTTATAACCTGGCCTCGTGTGGATTTATGTGGATTAGTTGACAAGAGGGACATATCAACCCATATCTACCAATATATTTTTACAATTATGTGATGTTTTTTATGAATGTTTATTTCCCTAATTCCAAACACATAGAATGTTTATTTTAATAAAAGTACCATGATTTGAGTTTCTTCGTATAGATATCATTAACTTTTAGTAAGATCCATATTTCTCTTTGGTTTGTAGATGTAATCTAGATGATTAAAATTCCATGTGTTTGAGGTAGGTGTCCCATTAACATCTATCAGAAAAAGAATCTATAATTAATGGACTTTTATTGTGGTATTTTTTTGTATTAAAATGTTTTATACATATATAGAGTAGTTATTTAAATAAATGGAATTTATTTATCTTTTATTTAAATGTTGTAACATAGGTTTTTAATTTTATTTGATATTAAAACTGATTTCCGTGATATGGAACATATTTTTAGAAAATTAAATTTTGTGTTGGACATTGATAAATTTTTATTATGTTGTGTATAATTTTCATTTCCAAAATGTTGATATTATTTTGGTTTTCAAATCCATGGATGTTTTTGAAACTTTTAATGAAAATAATTGAAATATATTATTCTTTTAAAGTAACTATGTGATGTAGAATTGTATTCCCAGAAGGTTATTTATTTATTTTTTCTTTAATAAACGTGTCCAAGGATCTATTAGTACTTTTAATCAATTATATGTAAAAAAGAAGAGAACATACCATCTTATAATTATTGGAAAAAATTTGGTTGTATGGAATCAAAGGGATAATTACCCAAATAGTGGTAGATATGATATAATATATTTGGAAAATAAAATATTTTTAAGAGACCATGGGATAACTATACACTAAGTTTTATTTGAATCGTATTATTATACTGGGATAAATTTGATGTCATTTTGTCGGTGTTTGGAGGTGAGGTCTAGGTAATTGAAGGAATGTTTTTTTATATGAAATCATGATATGATTATTATATTAAAATTTACAACTCCATTTGATATTTCTGGGGAAGACATGGTTCTCTTTGTGGGATGTCTAGGGACACATGTAGAGTAGATTAGAATTATGTTCAGGCTACTGGACTGATGTGGGACATAGGTCTAGTTATTGGATGTTTCCCAAAATTTATTTCAGTAATGGTATAACAAATTGTTATAGTAGGGTCGATTATTGTATTACTGTGTTTCAGTTCAACGACAGTTGGTCTATTATGGTAACATTAGATTTGTACTAATTCTTCCCCTTTACCACCTTGTATTCCCTAGAGATGATATATATGTATTTCCAAAATTACAGTTATTTAGAGTTTTTATAGAATGGTATTTCTATTATCCATCACAGATTACAATAAAACTATTTTAATTACAATTTTTGATATTATTAAAAGTATGAAAAATGTGGTTTAATTTTGAAAGAATACCAAATTTTATAAAATTGTTTTCTTTCATAGAAAACAGTTGGATAAATATTTTACGGTTGGAAACATAAAAAAATTTATATCCATATTTTCAAAATTGTATGAAGAATATTTTATTTTATAATGATATATTATGGGTTTGCGGATAGTGACCGATGATAATATGTAATTATGTATTGTAGGTTTAAAAATATTCTATTATATATAAGTTATCTTCCATATATTTCATTGGGTTATATGATCGAGGTGCATGTGGAATTGCCTCAGTTGCACCTAGAGACTTGATGTTGGTGGTTTTATAGATTTTTATTCTAGTTCCCATTTTTGTTGGACATTTCCCACGTATCATGGTATAATATAATCATCTTGGATTATTTATTATACTTTGGTTCTTAGTTTTTACCTTATTTATTTATTATCTTTCATCCTATTTATTATTTTTTATAGGAGAAATCATTCTTAATGTGTTTTTTCATTGTAAGGGACTTGTTGATAGAATAAGGGAATCAAGAACAACCTTTGAGTTAGTGCTTTATCATCACCTATTAGGTTGAGAACATGATATCCAGGTTTACCTAAGATGAAAATTTCTTTTCATTGGGATTTTTTATTTGTAGTTTTGATAATTTTTTTTCTAAAAATATTTTTGATTTTTTGATTTTCAATAAAAATAGGTTGGAACTCTAAGAAATGAAGTTATTATACAGGGTATGTAAAATCTTTTTCATGATGTGTGTCTTATGTGAATTTCATTTAAATTCACGTGGTTAGAATAAAAAGGGAAAAACAATTTGGTTAATACTTATGTGGATGTATGATTCCATAATTTTTAAATATATCATTCAATGTATACTTTTTTGAATTTTCATTTTTTGAGATTTTATTATGGTCAATCATTAAATTTTAGTGTTGTTTGTGTTGTTGGGGAAAAATTAAAATTGAAATTTTAAATGCGAATATTTGAATATTTATTTTTAGTATGCATGAATGTTTGTATGAAAAAAATTGAATGTTTTGTAAATGATATATGGTTTTAGAAATGCATCTTCGATATTTATTATTAATAAATATGAATACTTTTTGTATAAATGTTCTTCGGTATTGGGGAAATAGTTTGTGATAATTTTTTTTCAACATCTTTATTTGATCCTAAGAATTATTAAATGGATATTTAAAATAGTTTCAATGAAAAAAAATTTAAAATTGGGGGTTTTAAACCATTTAACTTTTATAGACATTATCATCAAATTTTTAAAAATGGTTTAAATATTATGTTTAAAAAAATGTAATTATAGTATCGAATTTCATCAAAACCCACATGTGTCAATGATTATAATTTATATTGAATAATTAATGTGATATGGGGTTGTTGGTTGAGAATTTTCTTAGTTTCATATATAAAATTTATTTAAATTTTCTTCCTTAGATTAATTATTAATATAATTTATGTACTATGGGTTTTTCCTTTTGGAGTTTAACCAGATGATAATTATTTTTCAGGTAATTAGTTTATGTACCCGTTTTAATTTAAATGGAATCTTTGGTTGAATAATATTTTCTTTTATCAGTTGATCCATCCACTCCAGTCTAAAAGCTCAATGTTATTCATAAATATTCATATCATAAAGATATAACTATTGACATATAAATTCATAATTAACCATATTTCATTAGGTAACATGATTGCTAATAGGTCGTTGTTTGGTAATGGGGGTTAGTAGTGATTTTTTTCAATCTATAACTTCATGAATATCACAACTTTAAAATTACATAAGTCATGCATGTGAGTCCATGTTTAACATGGTGGAAGTCATTTATTTAGACTAAGACACGTAATCACCGATCATGGGATGTTTTCAATCCATGATTCATTTATTTGTTCTATTTTGATGTTGTGAATGTACATATGTCTATATTGTTTCATGGCCTTTAACTAGATCATGAAATAGTGTCATATTATATGGTCCCAAAAATAAAAATTCTATTATATTTATTCTTTAAAAAATAATTCTTTATTCTTTTATTTCTATATATATGAATATTAGTATTACTATTTTAGAGAACTAGTTTATTTCTCATACATAAAATATGATTAAATCCCAAATTGAATACTTCCACTCATTATTTGTTATTCTCAAAATAAAAACATTCTAGAAATTATAAGTTTTATTTTTTTGGAATATCTTCATTTTATTGAGCTTGACCATATAATTTTATTTTTTCATAAAAAAAACCCACTAAAAACATTTTAAAACACTATATTTACATAAAATATCAATAAGTTTCATTTAAAATAAAGTAAAAAACTCTTTAGTATATTAATACTCATAAAAACATTAATTTTTGAAATTAATTTTTTATCTGAAGACAAAAATTTCCTTACCTAAGAAAGAAACTTCTTCTACAAAATATTTTTATATAATATCTCTGAATAAAAATTAAAGTTGGTATAAAACCCATAATATATTCTTCAAAATAGCGAGGAACTATTGAAAACATTTAAAAATGGTTAAACATATTAACCATAAGAACCTTTATAAACTTCCATTAAAATGATTTATGATTATATTAACTTCTAAAATAATTTCATTTTAATAAAAATAAATTGAAATCGTATTTAAATAATGTTAGTGTATTTGGAATTAATTTCTGTATCACTTTTAAATTCATTAATAAAAGTTGAATATCGTACTAGAAAAATTCAAATATTCACTTAGGATAAAACTAATTGGATAACATAATCCATTTACCCATTGTGTGGCAGAGCTATATTGGTCTAACACATCACCTGGATCTATATCACAGTTCTCCAATCAATGTGAGCTATATTAGGGCCCACTCACCTTAATTAGAAACTCCAAAAACCGTAATAAAATCATAATACATCAAATAATTAATTATAATATTTACAATTATTAAAATATTATTTGAACCTTGTTTTAGAGTTTTTATTAGTCCATTACACTCTAAAAATTAAATTTCAACTAATGATAATATATTTCAATTTTTATAGTGTTTCTAAAATTATATATCCATAAATATAGTGGTAAATATATAATATTATATGGAAACTCATTGTAATTTTATATAGCATAGGATAACTACCCATTATGTCATTATTGTATTGTGTTTTTATAAGTGGATAATGTTGATGTTCTAATGTGGGTGTTTCATATGATTTAATTTTAATTTTTTAAAGTAAAATGATCACATAATTTTTATATTTCATTATACTAATGGGTTCTTAGTGGTGTATCAGGAGAATGTTGTTGGCCTCAAAGTCCTTGATCACATTGCTGGTAGATGATGTAAACATTAGATCTATTCTATATCAATTGTTTCCAACCAGATCTAGTTATAATGAGCCAACATTTTTGGTCATTTGAGATTCTAGCATCATGATAGAGTGGGGTTGTAGAGGGCTTCATGGACGACAGTGGAGGGGTGGTTCTTGTTTGGTGTCAAAATGATATTGAGGACATCCAGTGCAGCTGGTGTGGGCTTGGTGGTGTGTAGATCTAGATTTGGTTGTAGGATATACTGTTAAACTTGTCATGTAATGGTGATTAGTGGTAATGGGTGGATATGGCTGTAGTATGTTTTTCGGTGTGGTTTTCAATGGCATCTGGGTATGATGACAATGTGGAATAGGGTATCTACTGTGATAATTGTGGATTTTTTGTTTCACTTGTAATGGTTCTTATTCAATGGTCTCTTTAGCCACTCAAATATAGGGATGAGTGCCTCTATACCTTTGGTTTTATAATGGGATTTCCCTTAACCCGGTAAAAAAAGGATTCCTACATTTCCTTTTATTTTATCACTAAAGTGATTTGTCCCCAACCTGTTTTAGTATATTATTAACCTTGATCTTTTAGGATTCCCAATTGATGATATATATGTATTTTCCAAATTATACTTATTTATAATTGTTATAGAATGGAGACTCTATTTTCTATAAATTTTCTTTTGTAAAATATATTAAATGAATTTTTTTATAATTATTTATTAAAAGTATAAAAATTGTGGTTTAATTTAGAATGAACCACTAGTATGGGAAAATGGGATGTTTTCATTAGAAACATATTGCATAATTTTATAGGATTGAATCTAAGAAAATAGATTTTTATATCCATATTTTCAAATATGTTTCATGAATACTTTCTTTTATAGTGTGGTGTTATGGGTTTGTGTCTAGCGACAAACATTGTTTCATATATAATAAAATTATAAATTACAAGATTAGTAAAATGCTCCATTATTGTATATATCCCATATATAATAGCTTGTGTTATATGATGAAGGTATATATGTCACTACCTAACATTCAAATATAGATTTTATGTTGGTTCTTTGACACATTTTTATTGTTATTGTCAATTGGGTAATCCATTTACCATATTTCCTAGTATCATATACTGATGTTGGCTTATTTTTTATATTTCACCACCTTTTTTTACCTTATAGATTTATTCTTATGAAACCTCATTATTATTTTGATAGGATATATTATTACTAATGTTTTTTTATTCACAGAAAATTTTTAATAGCCCATGTGAATAAGGATCACACTTTGGTCCATTACATGACTGGATCATGTGTATTATTTAAGTATGACCAATATGGTTCATGAAAAACTGGCATATGATGGGGGGTCTACCTTGTTCATTGGGGAATTCCTTTAAATAAGTCTTGGGTTTTCAAAAACTGGAGTGAAACCAAGATTAGTTTCTTGAAAATCGCATTTTTTATGAGAAATAGTTTTATAGGGTCATGTAGGATGAAAATTTATCTTTATCATGCTTAGTTCTCGATAGTTCTGAAACATTTGGTCTTTAAATCATTTCTATTTGTTATTGTTTAGAAAAATTGGAAGTAATTTAGTGAAATGTTGTGTCAAAATAGGGTGTTGAAAATAAATATTATTATTTCTAACCCAATTGAATTCCATTATAATTTATGGGGTTAGAGTATAGATGAAAAAACAATTTTGTTTATCCTTTCATTGATTTATGTTTCTCCAGTTTTTGAATTTTTCATTAAATTTGCAATTTTAGTTATTTTCATTTCAATTGAGATTTTCTTATGGTTAATTATGATGTTTTATGGATGTTTTTATATTTGTGGAAAAAATTTAATGGAAAATTTATATGGGAATGATTTAAAAAATATTTTTAAAACCCATTGATTTTTATAAGAAAAAATAATAATACATTTAAAATGATATATTGTTTGTAAAATTTTTTATATTGTTTTTATTAAAAAATATGACTCATTTTTTAGAAATTTATTTTTATATTGGTTAAATTGTATTGTGTTACTTATTTTCAACATTATTAGGCAATGTTATGAATATTTAATTGAAATTTTAAAAGAATTTATATATCTCATATATTAAAATGGATGGTTTTATAACACTTATATATTAATTCCTTTTTCATTAAATTTTCCAAAAACAATAAAATATTATATTGAAGAAAAAATGTCCTTATTGAATTAAATTTTTACATCACCTATATATGATGAATTGGTGAATTTAACTTGTTTTTTCATTATTAAATGGGTATGGGGTTCAGAATGTTTTTAGTGTTGGATTATAAATTTAAATCAATAGTTTTTTAAGATTTGTAATTGATCTAATTTATGTACATTGGGGTTTAAATTTTTTTATTATATCTTGGAGATCATTATATTTCCTTTCATTAGAGTATTCCCCTATTTGAATGTAAATAGAATCATTCACAGATCCTGATTTTATTTTATTGGTTGTTCCATCCACATAAATATTAAAGCTTAGTGTTCTTCCATAATTATTCTATCATTAGTATTTTATTATAAGGTTCAAAAACCATAATTCACCATATTTAGTTAGGTAACATAATTATTGTGAAGTGGTGGTTTAGTTACTATTTTTTGAGTGGATTTTGATATGTATTGTGCTTCATAAATATCATAACATTAATATTGTGACATTAGGGATAGTGGGTCCATGTTTAATTTGGGGAAGATCATTATAGAGACTATATCACATAGGGACAAATATTAGGATTCTTCTAATCTGTGATTCATTTAATATATATTTTCTATTTTTGTGAAGGTAGCTAAAGATATGGAGATTCATTTCCTCTAACAAGGAGATCAAAGAATGTTGTTTTATAAGAACCTAGACATAAACGATATGTAATATTTTTTCATTAAAAGAGAATTAGTTTTCAATCATTGTAATATATTTTTATGAATTTATGTTTTATTGAATTTTGTTACCATACATAAACAAATATATATATATATATATATATTACATTATAATAGTGACCCTTCTACATAGTGTATATTTTTCACAAAATAAATAAATTATTATACAAAATGTTTTATTCTCCTAAATCATCAAATAATATTATCATCAGTACATTTTCCACATCCTTTTTCGTCATTAAAATCATGTGATGAAACATTTTAAAGTGTGACATAGGCAAGATGTTCTCAATTAAGGGTAGTATAACACGAAATAATGAAAATATCTAATCCATGAATACTCATAAAAAATTTCATTTCTAATTAGCCATTTATCTCAAAATAAAAAATTACGTACTTAGGATATTAAATTTTCAATAAACAAATTACCATATATGATTTAATAATAATTCATAAAGACTTTATAAAACTCATTATGGGTTTTTTAATAGTGAAAATTACAAGAAAACATTTTCACAAAGTTATACATTTTACAATTAAGAAGTAGAATAACATTAACCATAAATGATTAATGAATGGTGTAACTTTTGAAATCCTAACATTTTAATAAAAATCCAATGAAATAATAAGTAAATCATGTTAGTAACTTGGGACATAATGTCTATATCACTCTTAAAAAAATTCATATAAATAGAATATGCTACATTGAAAATTCAAATAATCAGCTTGGATAAACCTAATAGGACGTTATCACCACTTTACCCAATTTATTATAGATCTATATTAGACTCACTATAGCGACGCATATTATTCTTAGATTACTATTATATCATTTTAAAGATAAGAAACATAATTTTATTATACATATAGGATCCATAGGTTTATTTTCTTGGAAAAACTAGGACCATATATTA
This sequence comes from Viscum album, assembly GCA_963277665.1. NCBI lineage: Eukaryota > Viridiplantae > Streptophyta > Magnoliopsida > Santalales > Viscaceae > Viscum > Viscum album. The sequence goes on along the minus strand of OY728146.1, from coordinate 1,532,428,499 downwards.
CAATTACAACCTCATGCATAAAAATTTATTTAATTCCTTCTTTCCTAGATTCTTATTATCTCTTGACCTCTCCATAGTACATTTAGTCACCTAAAGATATACATAAAAAGAGGTGATATAAAATCCTAGTGAGAGGATATATTAGAATAATATAACAATGGGTGAGCATAATTATAACATAGGAAAAGGATCATGAACATGAGAAGAAGAAATAATAAGAGACATGAAATGTGGAAATGCATAAAAATGAAACATAATGTATTAATGGTTAACACATCACATTCATGTCGAAAAAATAACATATTTTTCACACATCATTTCACATTAACTCATGAGATTCAACACTTTACCCAATGAATTGGAGTGCTATATAATTCTGGGTGCACGTGTCACATAATAACATTATCATTTATCATGCATGCCACAACGAACATATATAAAAAATGAAAATAACATAACCATGATAAGGAATGGGTTTTATCACACAAGAACATATTCATAAACATTGTTTTTCCCTAATAAATAGGGAATAACATACATGTTACAAGAACTGTCAAACCTGAATGAGAAGTAAAAGGATTGTTCTTAAAATAAGTGTTTTTTTGGGAAAAATTTCATTGGACATAAAAACTAGTGAAAAACATGTATATCCCATAAAAGAACTAAAATTAGGAACAAAGTATTTTTAAGGAGCAACCATATCAAAAAATGGAGTGAAAGAGGGAGAACCCAAAGGATGAATGTTGGGATCTAGAATTTCTTTATACCTTTTATCTGAATTCTTTCTTGCACTAATGTCCTATATAAACACATTATATTTATTAATTGATAATTAAATTAGATATAATACATTAATAGTGTTCATTTTGGTTTCATTATGTTATTTTATGGGCCTTTTATGAGTAATACGTTTTAAAAACATTGTTTGCGAATGTTTGTTTTTATGGTTTTGTTGATTGGTTCACTTGTATTCTTAAATGAAAGATCATGTATAACATGGATAGAAATCCAAAAATAATATTACATGTTATTAAGGATATTAAAAAAGTTTAAATACTATTACAATGAGTTATATTATATACCATGTGGATGAATCATTAGATAATAATTAAATGATGATTGTTTGGGTTAATTTGGGCGGTTTTTCGACCTCAACGAACTTGGTTTGATTAATTATTTAGTAATATGTACATAAGATAGTTCCACAATGTTAAATAGAAAATAATACACCTAAAATATTCTGTTTAAACCAAAAAAATGTTTTAATGACCATATATGAAGGTAGACAAGTAAAAAACATGTCATTCTTGAATGTGATAGATTAACACCTTACAGACAACATTTTCATTTCTAAAATAATATGAAAAGGAAAAGGGGAATGGATGGTATAATATCCAATTATTATATTAACATTCCAGTAAATGAATGATATTGGTGTATCCATACCATGTGGATGAAGATAAGTGGGGTGATAATAAGAAAATAACTAGAAATTGAAATGAATTTAAAGGAAAATAGAGAGAGAAAATACCTCTGGAATCCTCCTCTTGAGATCCACCTTTATCAAGCTAGGCTTGGTCTTTTGATGATACCAGAAGCTGTAAGATGTGGGGGAGGGGATAGGTATTATTCTTGGGAAATGTTTTGATAATTATTGAAGAGTGATATTTGTGATGAAATGAGGATGTAAAGGGTGGTTTTTATTGTGGAGGGGATATGGGTTTTCTCAATATAAAATTCATTGGTATATTATTTCCCTAAAAGACAAAGAAAAATTGTGTCTCCCATGATCATGAATTGAAATGTTATCATTTTTCCTCTAACCATTTTGGTTTACATCAATATAACATCATTTATGACTCTGTAATTAGCTTAATTAACTTATTTCTTAAATTATGGTATTTCACTATTCATAAAAAATTCAAGTATTTCAGGAAAATCCCAAAATTTCACCCCAACCATTTTTCAAACTTTAGAATCAATAAAAGAAAATAATTTTTCAAAAGTAATTGTCGAAATATTATTATTTTAACACTTAATTTAAATCAAAATTTAGTATCAAAAACTAGTTTTAGAAGAGCCGTTTACTTATAATAAAATATAGGTATATCATTCTTTCGACATGAATATTATTTATATATTATCATTGGTAATGATACAATTCATTTGGTTATATCACTATTAATATGGGTATGTTAATATTTATAATGTAGGTTACTATTCACAAAAAAAAATATGTTTTTCTTATTGGACTTCAAATAACTTACAGATTGCAATAGTGTATGTCAGATTTTCAAAATTCCATACATAGAAGTGAAAAATATATATTTAATGGTCACTTAGAACATAGTAGTTCATTATGTTGTGTTTTCTTGTTACATTATGACATATTTATAATAATGGAATTTCCATTGAAAAAAATCGGGTCGTTACATTCTTCCCCCATTATGAAAAGTTTCCCTCGAAATTTCACTTTACCAAAACATGTGAGGGTACTTCTCCTTCAACGTCTCCTCCTGTTCCCAAGTTGATTTTTTAGACATCTATTTCCTCCAAAAGAGTTTGAAAATTTGGTTTATCATGTTGCATAGAACCTTATCTCTCTGGTCCAGTATCTATACTAGATGCTCCTCAAAAAATAGATCATCTTCCACTTGTATCACCACTGAGTTTAGTACATGTGATAGATAAGGTATGTACTTACAAATGACTGATACGTATAACCCATAATGGCCATGAGCCATATTTAGTGGAAGTGCAAGCTGATATGCCATGGCTTTTATGTGGTTATAGATCTCGAAGGGGCCAATGTAACTTGGGAATAACTTCCCCTTCATTCCAAACTTCATGAGTTTATTCTATGGTGATATTCAAAGAATGATATTATCTCCAACATCGAAAACCAAGTCCCTTCGACGGTTGTTAGTATAGCTCTTTTGCTGACTCTGAGCAACATTGATGTGTTTTTGGATGACTTGATCGTTCTCTGTTATCACTTGCACTTGATCAGGTCCCAGTAGATTTCTTTCTCAAACTGCATCCCAACAAGTTGGAGTTCAACGTCGCCTTCCATATATAGCGTCATATGGAGCCATCTGAATACATGAGTGGAAGCTATTTTTGTTTGAGAAATCAACCAATAGGAGATGCAGATCCCATACACCTACGAATTTTAGAGAGCATTCTCTTAGAATATCTTCAAGATTATGAATATCCCTTTCAGATTGGCCATCAGTTTGAGAGTGATAGGCCGTGTTGAAATTTAATTACGTACTCAAAGCATACTGGAGACTCTTCCAGAATTTATATGTGAACCTTGGAAGATGGTCAGAGAAAATCAAGAGTAGAAGACCATGAACTCTCACCACGTCTTTTACATATATCTTCACATGTTTATTTATTGAGAGGTCCTCCCAAATGGAAATAAAATGGGTAGTCTTGGTGAGTTGGTCAACCAAAACCCATATCACATTATTTTCCTTCGACATCTTCGGGAGACTTGTGGAAAAGTACATAGTAATATTCTCTCATGACCACATGGGAATAGGACATCGCTGAATCAACCCTATGGACTTTTTACTCTCTGTTTTAACATGTTAACATACCAAACACCTTGAGATATATTATGCGATCTTCATTTTCATGTTGTCCCACCAGAATTATTCTCAGAGATCACAATACATCTTGGTACTCCCAGGATGGATAGAGAATGTTGATCTTTGTGAATTTTCCAATAGATCCTTCTTTATCCTAGGTGATGGAGGCACACAAATAAGTGTTACAATCTAAATCACACCATCATCATCGATATAGAACTATTGAAGCTTCCCTTACTTTTCTCCATTCACCCTCAATTGTATCTCCATATCATCCATTTGTGATATCTTAATCATATATTTGATGGATGGTTATGAAATCATTTGTGTATGGTTGGATGTATCCCATACCCTTATGATTTCTAAATCCATTCTTTGCATATCCCAGAAGATAGGGTCTTTCTCAATCCGTAACATGGATAGAGTAGCAGTTTCATTTCTACTTGTAACCGAAGCTACCTTTTTTTCATTCCAGGAAGATTGTGAATAGATCAACTGTAATCATTAATTAGATCTAACCATCTCCTTTGACAATTATAGAGATCATATTGTGTGAATATAAAATTTAGTCTCTTTTGGTCGGTGTATATGTTTCACTTCTCTCCATAACAAAAGTGCTGCTATATTTTCAAGGAAAAAAATCATGGCAGCCAACTCTAGGTCAAGCATCGGGTAGTTCTGCTCATGGATCATCAACTGGCATGAGGCGTAGGCTATCCCATTGTCATTTTTCATTATTACACAACCCAATCCTTTCATTGAAGCATCACTGTATATCACAAAAACATTATCCACTTTTTGGTTGTGTGATTACAGGTGCAGTGACCATCTTCCTCTTTAACTCCTTGAAGCTTCCCTCATATTCTTCCATCCAAACAATGTTTTCCCCTTTCCTTGATAACTTAGTTAGTGGGCTTGACAATAATTTGAAATTTCTTACAAAACATCTATAGTACCAAGATAATCCAAGAAAACTACAGATTTCTGTGACAATAGAGGGCTTGGGACATTGTTTAATCGTATATGTTTTTGAAGGTTCCATATAAATTCCCTCAACTATGATAACATGTCCCAAGAATGTGACTTGATTTGTCCAAAAGTCACACTTGCAGAACTTGGTATAGAACATCTCTTTTCAAAATGTCGCCAATACAAGTCTTAGATGTTCTTCATGTTCCTCAAGGATTTATGTCTAGATAAGAATTTCATCAATAAAAAATACCAAATTTTTTTTGAGGTAATTTCTAAAGACCCTATTCATCAAATCTATGAAGAATGCAGGGGAGTTAGTAAGTCCGAAGGGCATCAACAGAATCTCATAGGGCTGATACGTTGTACCGAAGGTAGTCATCTTAATATATTCCTTAGTTACCTTTACATGATGACAACTATTATGAAGATCCTCCTTTGAGAATTATTGAGCTCCTCTTAACTGATCAAACAAGTCAAATATACATGGGAGATGATACTTTTTTCTTATGGTGATATTTTTGAGTTCTTAATAATCGAAACACAACTGCATTGTTTCATCCTTATTCTTCATAAAGAGCACTCGCACACCCCAAGGTGATGCACTGAGGCATATAAACCATTTTTCTAGATTATCTTGAAGCTGCTTCTTTAACTCCTCCTATTCGATAGGAGCCATCCTATAGGGACACATTGAGATAGAAGTAGCTCCAAGTATGAGTTCAATTGTGATCTCGACCTCTTGATCTCGGGGAAGTCTGGGTAACACTTCGGAAAATACATCATCGTATTAGCTCACAATGGGAATTTCCATAAGGTTGGAACTTTCCTTCGACCCAACCATTTGGGAGAGGTATGAATAATTATTTGGAATCAACACCCACAAAGTTGAAGGATTTTTCAAAGGAGATTCATGATCTTCCATGAATTTGTAGAGGAGCATGGGATGGTTCAGAATATGAAAAGATGTTTCCTTTCCCTGGAAGTAGATACATGTTCTATATAATTATATTCAATCCATTCACATTATAATGATGAATTCAAACAAAGGAAGTATTACAATATTCACTGGAAGAATCTTCACACATACACAAACAAGAGATGATTCAAATACTTGGGTTGAAAATATTGTACCACTTGGTAGTTTTATATATATCTCTTCTTCATGGTTTCAGGGCTTCGATTATATAGTTCTATCAAACTTGAACGATATAAAGGAATGAGTAGAACCATTATCAAATAATATTTTTCCATTCTTCAGTGAATATGATGTGTACCTTTTACGACTTCATTGTATTTCTCCACTTCCATAATAGTGATGGAATATTCCTTACCTTGTTCCATTAGTAGTGGTGGATACTGATGTTGATTACCCTCGATAACTCAAGGTTTAGTGCAATGGTTGTCTTAATGACCTAGGTCACTACAATTGTAGCATTGAATCATGGGTGGTTCTCTTCATTAATCCACCAAATTCTCCTTAAAGTTCATGTCTTTTTGATACTATTGACAATGGTGATCTTCTTTCCTACACTTGAAGCACTTCTCCAAACCATTGAGGTAGTTCCCAGGGTGTTACTTGTCACATTTTTGTCATGAGGGTCATAGATATTTCTTCTGAACTTTGTCATTAGATCCAGCAGCTTGAAACTCCATCTTTAATTTCATATCAACATAGCCATGGGACCATTATCCAAACTCCATATCCACTTTTATAGCACACCAAGAAACTAATTCATAACTCCCAAAGTCTCGAATTGCAAGATCCTTTTGAAGGTGTTTTTATAATCTACTAAATAATATATCAATTTTTTAGTCATTTTTGATAATATAAAACAAAGTGTACCTTTCAAGAATTGTGAAATTATCTTCATAGGTTGTGACATATTCTCATTCCTTTTGCTTGAGATCAATGAATTCTCTCTCCATATTTGTGTGAAGAGTTTGTGGGAAATACTTTTTATGAAACATTATCTTAAATTCCTCTCATTCCATCTCTTCAATTTCCATCCTTGGCATGGTGTTCTTTGTCGAATCCCACCAATGATGAGCCTCTCAATCTAGAAAATAAATAGCTAGGGGTACCTTTTCCGTCTCTAAATAGTAAAGCACAGAAAATATCATCTCAATGGAGTTGACCCACTCTACCGCAACATGTGGATCAGATGTTCCACTGCATGTCGGTGGTCATTGCCACATAAAACCTTCGATAGCTAGTTGCTCCATCTTTGGTGAAGGAGGAAGTTCCCCACTATTATGGTTATTTTTCATAAATTAAGATAGTTGGGTATGCATTGCCAGGAATTTCTGAACTCCACCACCCAAATCATTGGTGATGTCGTTTGTGAAATCGTTTAATTGGCCCTCACACGAGTTGTTGACCTAGTTTCTCCTGGTTCACACCATTTTCTAAAATAGAAAAGGTTAGAAAAAAACTAATTCACTAATTAAAAAATTACTTATTCATTTGATCATTTTATACTAAAATCATAACATAATGGATCCCTATGTAAAAATTCATGTGTGAAAACTTGTACTTAGTCTCATACTAGAGGTTTTCTAGGGTTCACTAATTCTAATTCCCAAATTAACCAAATTGTTCCTTTGATACCAACTATATAGACCCAAACTTTTATTACATTACTATTTAATCATTTTAAAGATAAACTAAAAAATACTATTACACATATAGGATTCAAAGGTTTTGTGTCTTGGTAAAACTGGGACCATACATTACAATTCCAACATTATGAATAAACATTTATTTAATTCTTTATTATCAAGATTCTTATTAGATCATGTCCTCTACTTATTACAAGTAGTCACCTGAGGATAAAAATCAAAAGGGGTGGTCTAAAAGACCAGTAATAGGATATATAAGAACAATATAACATTGGGTGAGTGTAACCATAACATATCCAAAGGATCTTAAAAATGAGAGGAAGCGTTAATAAGAGACTTAAAATGTGGAAATGCATAAAAATGAAATGTAATGTACTAGTGGTTATCTACCACAAATATGTTTGGACAAAACTAGAATATTTCTCGCACACCATTTCACATTAACTCATGATATTCATCACTTTACTTATGCATTGGAGCGTAGTATAATTTTGTTCACACCTGTCACATCATAACATTATCATTTATCATGCATGCCACAGAGAACATATATCATAAATAAACATAACTAAAAAATGTAAAGGAATGGATTTCATCTCTAAATAAAAGATTCATAAAAATTGGTTTACGAAATGAATGAGGTAAAAACATACATATTTCCAGAACCATCATCCTTGAATGAGAAGAAAAATGTGTGTTCTTAAAACACGATTTCATTTGGAAAAAAATTTGTTTGACTTAAACACAAGCGAAAAACATGTGTATACAAAAAAAAGTAAATAAAATGATGATAAAATGATTTTTATGGAGTAACCATATAAAAAAGATTGAAATAGGGAGAACCCATAGGATGGAAGTTGGGTTCGAGAATTTCCCCATACATTGTATCAGAATGCTTTTTTTTGCTTTAATGTCCTCTATAACCACATTTGATTCATTAACTGAAAATTATAGAACCATTTATACAAGAATATGGTTTTTTTGGTTTCATTATTTTATTTTTTTACATATTATGAGTTCTATGGTTTAAAAATATTTTTTGGGACGGTTCATTTTTATGGTTTTCTTTAGTGGTTCACATGTATTCTAAAATGAAAGTTCATGTAGAACATGGATAAACATCCAGAAATGATATTTCATGTTATTAATGATATTAAAGAAATATAAATCATCTTATAGTGAGTTATATTATATAAAATATGTATGAATCATTGGATAAGAATTAAATGATGATTGTTTGGGTTAATTTGGCAGGTTTTTCGACCACAACGAACTTGTTTTGATTAATTATTTATTAATATAGACATAAGTTAGTTATAGAACATTTAATAGGACATAATTCACATAACATATTCTGGTTCAAAAAAAATGGTTTCATGACCATATCTAAAGGTATAAATGGAAAAAAGAAAACATGTCGTTCTTGAAGGTGATATATTAACACCTTACGAAAAACGTTTTATTTTATAAAATCAATGGAAAAGGAAAAGGGGGTTGGATAGTTTAATATCTCATTTTAAAATAAAATTTTAGTATATTTATGATAATAGAGTTACCATACCATGTGGATGAATATTGGTGGGAAGATAATAAGAAAATAACTAAAATTGAAAGGAATTTAATGGAAAAATTGAGAGAGGAAATACCTCTTGAATACTCCTCTTGAGATCCTCCTTAAGGATGCTAGGAATGGAAATATGATGAGTCCAGAAGATCTATGACGTGGGGGAGGGGCTAGGAATGATTCTTTGGAAAGGTTAAGACAATTCATGAAGTTTGAGAAGTGTGAGGAAATGATGGTGTGAAGGGTGGTTTTTATAGTGGATTGGAGATGAGTTTTCCCAATATAATATTCATTAGTTTATTATTTCACCACAAGACAAGGAATGATGAGTCTTGCATGACCTGGAATTGTAATTTTATCATGTGATATTGAACCAATTGGGATCACATCTGAATAACATCATTATTGACTCTATAATTAGCTTATTTATCTTATTTTGTATATTATGGTATTTTACTATACATAAAAAATTCAAGTATTTTTGAAAAATCCAAAAAATTCACCATAATAATTTTTCGATGTGAAGAATCCAAAAATGATGTCCATTTTCAAATAATAGTTTTTTAAAAATTATTATATTAATATTTAATTAATATCAAAACATAGTTTCAAAAACCAGTTTTCAAATAGTCATTTACATATTCTAAAATATTGGTATATCATACTTTCAACATGAATATTACTTATATATTATAATAGGTAAAGTTATAATTCATTGGGGTATATCACTATTAATTAGGGTATGTTACATCTCAAATGGGTAGGTTACTGTCCCCCAAAAATTATGTTTTATTTTTTAGATTCCAAATAACTTTCGGATTACAACTGTGTGTGTCAAATTTTCAAATTTACAAACATAGAAGTGAAAAACATATGTTTAAAGGCCACTTAGAACACAGTAGTTCATTATATTGTATTTTTATTTGATTTTATGACATATTTATAAGAAAGAAATTTCTATTGAAAAACATTGGTTCATTAGACTCACCCATCATCATGATCTGTATAAAGATCACCAAATAATCATGAGATATACTAGGATCACCCATTTTCATTAACAATTACCCAAAACCATAAAATTATCATAATATATTAACTCAATAATTTTAACCAATACACTTATTAAAATCTTACTTTTACCTTATTTTAGTGGGTTTACTGATCTACTAGTTTCTAAATAGAGGATCCCTACCATTGGGAATACATTTTCCTTTATATAGTGTATGAAGAATTTGATAAATACCCCTTTAAAGGTAGATATAATATATTTTATAGATACTCAATTTTATTTTAGACACCTAGGGATATCTACCCATTTAGTTATAACTGTATTGTATTAATATATGTTGATAGAATTGATTGACTTGTTTGGGTGTTTAGTGTTGTGATGTAGATAAATAAAGCAATGTTTGTTTTTGATATGATTAAATTGTATTCTTATTACATTAAAATACTTACCTTGATTTTATATTTAAGGATTTGATCTTGTTTTTTAGACTGGAAGTATAGGTACTCATGGACACTATTTTTGAATTATTCTATTTTTAGGGATCTAAGGTGAGAAATTTGTATTATTATAGGATGTCTCACCAAATTTATGAAAATAAGGGTACAATAAAGTGTTAAGGTGGGGTCGATTAGTGTGTTTTTTGGGTTGTGGGGCATGGAATTTTCATCATCGATGAAAGCATTGGCTCTGTAATATATCATTTTCCTTGAAAACTTAGTATTCTATAGATAAATATATTTATTTATTTTCTAAATAATATATATTTTTTTAATTTTCTTTTAAAATGGTGATTTTTTCATGAACATTTAACTTAGAGTTATTTAAAATGAATGATTTCATTGTTTTATTAAAAATAATAATAATTTTGTATTAATATTGTAAGAACCCTATATTTTTGGAAAATGGGCTACACTAGAGGAAAATAGATTGATAATTTTTGGGGGATGTAGGTATAGAAAATATTTTTCAATTTATATATTTTCATATTTGTATGAAAAAAAATTTCTTTTATAATTTAATATTATGGGTCTATGAGTAATGAATTACTCGGATTATTAACACACGAAATTATATATTACATGTTCTGATAGATTATTTGATGTTGTATATATCCTGCATATCTTGGTTTTTGTTATATGATGGATGTGTGGGTAGAATTTCTTCACTTGAAAATATGGGATTCATGTTGTGGCTTGTCATAATTTTTTTCTTCCTATCGGTTATGTTTGCCATTTAAATTATTTCATTTTTTCATGTACTCATGTTCAATTATTTTTTTTCTGTTTTATTTCCCTATTTCTACCCCATCGATTTACTCTTTTACAACTTATTTATTATTTTTTATAGGAGAAAACATTCCTAATTTGTTTAATTCCAATGAAATTATTGATAGATTGTGGGAATTGGGAACAATAATTAGTTCATTACATGATCATACTGGGTGAATTTTTCTAGGATGACAATGATGGTTCATGAAAAAATTGGTTCAATGGGAAGGTTCCTTATTAGATTGGAAATTTTAGTGGGAAAAGACTATGATTTTTTGAGCTCAAGAGTTAAACAATGAATATGTGTTGGATCCTAACCTTTTATGATGAGAACTGGGTTTATATGGTTATCTAGGATATGAATATCGACTAATAAATATTTGGTCATGGTAGTTTTTAGAATTTTGGTCTCCAAATATTAGTGATTTCAGATAAAGAAAAATTAAAACCAACTTTAGGGAATTCAGTTACTATATAGACTTTTTAAATTATTTTTCACCAAGTGTAACCTATGTTATTTTCTTCTAAATTCACATGGCCATAGAATAATTGGTCAAAATATATGTTTAATCCTTCCATTGTCAAATGTTCCCATAATTTTGTAATTTTTCATTCTATATCAAATTTTATATATTTTAATTTTATTTGAGATTTACAAATTGTTAATTGCGTTGTTATGTGGCTATTTCTGTTGTTGGGACAAATGGAAATATATTTTTTAAATGGTAATCTTTGAAAATCAGTTTTTAAATGGAATTGATTTGTGTAGAAAAAAAATAAAATACATTCAAAATTTTATTTGGTTTTATAAATGTTTCTAATATGTTATGATTTATGTAATATAAATATTTTTTTGGAAAATTTATTTGAATATTGAGAAAATTGTATTGCGGTAATTATTTAAATCATTATCTTGTAATGATAATAATGTTTATTTGGAATTTTAAAATAGCTTCAATGAACGTTTTATTAAAATGGGTGGAGGGGGTATTAATACATTTCTATGTGAATTGTTGTTCATTTAAATTTTCAAATTTTTTTAATTATTATATTAAAAAAATATTGTTTTTGAGATGAATTTTTAGAAGAACCACTTGGGTTGAAGAGGGTAATTTCTCATGTTTATTAAAAAAGAAATTTGTATTTTGGTTTATAATTTCATTATTTTTTCATTTTAAATTTTTTTTGATCAAAATTTTAGATTAATTATTCATTTAATTTGTGTACCATGTAGTTTAAAATTATAATCTTATCTAGATTATGATTATATTTCTTTTTCTTTTATAATTCCCTCATTTTAATTTAAAGGTAATCTTTGGTTGATCATGATTTTCTTACAATGTGGTTTCAATCAACTAAAGTGTCAGATATTAGTTCTCATTTTAATTTTCATATCATCAGGATTTCATTCAATGGTTTTAAAAAAATAATTCATTTTATATATATTGATAAAAATATTCACAAGAAGTTGTGGTTTGGAATGTGAGAATTGATGTGATTTTCCTCAGGATTTATCTTCTTGAATCTCATAATGGTAAAATTGTGACCTTTATAATAGGATGTCTATGTTTAATGTGGTTGAAGTCATATATCCATACTAGGCCATACAAGGAAAAATCATGGGTGTTTTTCAATACGTGATTCATTTAGTTATTCATTATGATGTTGTATAGGCACCTATGCTTATGAAGTTACATTGACTATAAGAAGGTGTTGAAAAATAGTTTTATTATGATTACCCATTTATGAAAAATCGATAACAATTATCTTTTAGAAAGTAATTAATTTTAATACATTCTCATAGATATTTTAGGGTTAATATTTTAGAGAATTATATTATCACACATAACTAAATAAATATTTCTTCATAAAGGTTACTATTTCACTTTTATCTATATTTTCCCCAAATAAAAAAAAATATGATTTAATATGTTTTCTTTTGATAACATATCATCATTATTTTCATCTTTACATTATCTTTTTCATTTTTTATCGGTAAACCCCTATGAACTACTTTTTAAACATTGTATTATCACGAAAAAATAAATAAGGTTCACATAAATGAATCGAAGAAACTATTATTTCCAAGAATAATTATAGAAAGATTCTTTTATCAAATAAAATGTTTTGCTTAAAATAACGATCTCCTACCTGAAAAATCATTATTACATTTAGAATAAATGACATGGAAATTTAAAATAATATATTAGGATAAACCCAAAATGTTATAATTACCAATTTATCCAATTTATTCGAAATATATATTTTTCCCACACATCATCATGATATATATCAGGCTCCCCAAGCATCCTGAGAAAAATCAAGCTCACCAAATATAACTGTCAATTCCCAAAACCAATAAAATAAGTATAATTCATAAAATAATTTATTTTAAACATTTAAATTATAAGTATATTGATATAATAATATTTTATTGGTTCTAATTATCTTATCAATTCTGTGTAATGGATTAGTACAAATAGAAAGATATTTTCTATTTTTTTATGTTTGGATCATCAGATACCTACCCATGCAGTATTGGATATATTATATTATATAGTTATTCTATGTTATTTTAGAAACCATGGGATATCTAACCATATTATTGTATTTGAATTTTATAATTATATTTGGATAATATTGATGTTCTTGTGTTGGTGTTTAGAGGTATGAGGAAGATCAATAAAAGAAGTATTGTTTTTTATGATTACATGTAATGGTTATTATATTGAAATGGTCACATTTATTTGATATTTCATTGAGTTACTGGGTTTCAATGGTGGTAATAATTAATACACATGTGTACATGTTTAGAATTATGTTAGGTATACGTGAACTAGGTGGTATATAGTTCTATATATGGGACGTTTCCCCTAATTTACACCATGAAGGGAATGAAATTTTTTTTAGGTATGATCGATTGATGTGTTGTTGTGTTTTGACACATGGAAATTTCTGTATTGATGGACAGTTTACCTCTGTAGTATATTATTCCCCTTTACCACAAAAGATTCCATAAGGATGATATATATTTATTATCAAATTTTTTGTTATTTTTCACTATTATAAAATGGTGTTTCTGTTCTCTCTCAAAGATTTCCTTAAAAAATTTCCAAAGGAAATTTTGAATGATTTTTCTAGAAGTATAAATATATAATTTTAATTTAGAGAGAACCAAATACTAGTAAAAATTTCGTGAATTCATGGAAAATAGTTTGAAAAATATTTTGAGGAAGGAAAAATTGAAAAAAAATTATATCCATAATATAAAACTTTTATGAATTGTTTTTATTTATAATGTAATGTAATGGTTCTATGGGTAGCGACCTAAATAGATTCTTATCTCAAAAATTATATATTTTAGGTTCATTAATATTATCTTGTGTAGTATACATCCTATATATCACAGTTTGGGTTGTATACTGGAGGTGTGTCTTGAACTACCTCACTTTCACATGGAAACATGGTGTTGGTGGTGTGTTAAACATTCATTATTTTTGTCTGCTGGTATGGTCATTACCATTGTGGCCTAATGTCACGTAATCATGTAAGATTACGTATTATATTTTTTTCCACAGTTTATTCATTATTAATTTATTTATATAATGATTATTTATTATTTTTATATTTCAAATAAATATTTATTTGTTATTTATGACCAATAACCTATTGAAAGAACATGGCAATCAGGAATATGTTTGGTTCCATTCCATGACTAGATAGGGTATCTTGTTCAGGGAATGCCTAGATGGTTTGTAAAAAATGATATCAGAGGGATGTTTTCCAAGTTAATTGAGTAATTTTGTAATAAAATGGGAAGTATTTTCAGAATATAGAAGTTAAAAAATATGTATATGGTTGATCACCAAATTTTATGATGAGAACTAGGAGTCCATGGTTATCCATGATTATTAAAATTTAATTCAATCTTGGTTCATGATAGTTTTGATAATTTATAGTTCCATATATTTGTGGTTTTTAATTTTTAATGAAAAATGGAGGAGCTCAGTGTAATGATGTACATATACAAGGTTTTTAAAATCATATTCAAGACATTTGACCTATGTTACTTCCATTACAATTCATGTGGTTAGAGTATATTTTTACAACCTGCATGGTTAATCCTTTTATTGTTTTATGTCACAATAATTTTGAAAATTATGTGTGCAATTTGATCCACTTTCACTTCCATTGGTAGTTACATACGGTTAATTGTGGTGTTTTATTGATTTTATTTATTTTTGGGGAAAATTGAAATGGAAATTTAAAAATGGAATTTATGAATTTTTTTTAAAAGGGATAAATATTTTTTTGGAAAAAATTAGAATACATTAGTGTTTTAAAAATGTGTCTAGGATATTTTTTATAAAAAACATTACTTAATTTTGTATTTTTTTTATATTTGTGAAATGGTTTTTTTGGTATTTATTATCATATTTTTTAATCGATGCTACGAATTTTTAGTTGTATTTTCATTTTTGTCTCTTTATGAAATGTATTATAATGGGTATTCTGAAAAAATTTAAATATTAAATAAATTTTCTATAATTTTTTTGAAAATGTTTAGATATTAGTTTGAATTGGTATTTTTCTTATGAAAATTTATTTTTACAAGACTCACATGGTTCGAAGTGGCTAATTTCTCTTGTTCTTTCAAAAAAATTAGATTGTTTGTTTAGAATTAGTTTAGTTTTAGATTTGATATTTATTTTAATGGTGTTTTTCATATTAATTATGGATATATTTTATTTAAAATTGTATATTACATTAGGATTTTATCATGATGACAATTATAATTTTAATCAATATAGTATTCCTACATTTGAATTTAAATAAAATATTTTCTTGATCATGATTTTCTGTCATCAGTTATTACATCCACTCAAGTCTCGGAGCTTAGTGTTCTTACAAAATTCTAAAACCCTTAGAATTTCATTCAAGAGTTATAAAATGATAATTCTCTTATTTCCATAGGTTATAAGATTATAAATATGTGGTTGATTGGAGACCAAGGATTGAGATGATTTTCATCATGATTGAACGTACAAAATATCATAAGGATAATATTTCAGCCTTCATGGTTTTTGGTCAATGTTTAATGTGTTTCGAGTCATTCATATTGTCTGAGTCATATGAGGACAGATATTTGGATGTTTCCAATCCTGGATTCTTTTATTTGTTCTTTTTTGATGTTATGAAGGTACCTTAGGTGATAAAGATTAATGGAAACCAACAAGGTGATGAAACAATGTCGTATTATAAGTTCCTAGAGTTAAACTATATATAAAATTTATTCTTCGGAATTGAACTAATATTCATAAATTCGTGTAGATATTTTTGGATTATTTGTTTAGATATAGTGGTTATCATCCATAAAAAAGAAATATTATATCAAAAATGGGAAACATCCACTCTATATAAATTAATCTGAAAATAAAAAACTTTTAAGGTAAAAAATGTTATCTTTTCATGAAATGTTTTTAATAATTTTCATCTCAAACTTATCATTTTACAATTTCATCATTAAAAACCTATGAAAGAAAATTTTAAAATATTGTATTAACAAATAACTCTCAATTAGGGTAATATAAAGTAATTGAAATAATATCTTTAGTCCAGGAATACTTATAAAAACATTCCACTTTCAATTTAATATTTTATCTCAAATAAAAAAATTCATTTCCCAAGAAATAAAATTCTCATATAGAATATATTAATATAAAATTTCAATGTAAATATTAACGGATCCATAAGAAAAATAATGTTTTATTTGAAATACTTAAAAAATAATGAAAATCTTTACACAATGTTTTACATTTTACTTTTAAGATGAATTATAAATTATAATTAAACTATTTCTCCTTTTCCTACCTTATGAAATATTATGATTTTAGTTTTTATCCCATTGAAATCATAGATAAATAATATCAGTAACTTTGGAAAAAAATTCTATGTAACTATTAAATTATTTCTTATAGATGGAATATCCTACATTTTAAATTCAATAAATCTATTTGGACAAAACTAGAAGATTAACTTTATTTGTTTACCCAATGTATTAGAGATATATATGAGGATCATAAACAATTATGATATTTATTATTCTCACCAATCATAATGGGATATATCAATATCACCCACCATTAATGAAAACTACCAAAAAACACAAAAATAATCACAATACAATATATCATTGATTTTAACCATTTTAATGATAAAAATATTCTTTAAACCCAATATAATTAATTTTTTAGATAACAATATATCCATTATACATAAAAACCCATTCAAAATTATCAGAATAATGGTAAGGTAGTTTTTAAATTTAATTGAAACTAGAAACATTAAAAACGAATAAATATATTTTATTTCCTCTATAGTTGTGGGAAATATATTGGATATAACATATAATAGAAAAGAGAATTAATTTTTTTTATTTGTAAAAAAGTCAAAAAAGATCATTATAAATCACATAAAAAGATACCAATAGTAAATATTTATTTTAAATTTATAGGTGAAAGAAAATATCATTTTTAATTAAATTATTTCTAAATAAATAAATAAATAAAATTATTTTATGAATTTTGGTCATGGAAGAAAATGATTTTGAAAATTAATCTTGAAAAAATTATGATAGTGGATTAAAAGGAAAAGTGCCCCTTACTTCGAGTCTGGAAATTCAGGTATGTTCAGTATCATAATAAATAATAAAATTAATTTGATTAATAACCTTAGTAAGGTCATTCTTCAGTTTTATTATTATTTTTATGCATTATCCTTTCATATATAATAACTTAATCAGTTAATATTGATTTAATTTTTTATTTTGTTAAGATCATTTTTTAAAAAATGACTTTGGTAAGATGAAAATGGCCCTGAGGTATTTATTTAATAAAATATATAACGGTAACTGTGAAATAATAATAATTTATATTAATTAATTAAACTATTAAATACAAAAATCAATGATGATTATGGAAAATTAATTACATTACAAGAATGGAAAAAATATGTCATCTATACGGATAAGAAATATTTTCATTTTCAGGGAGTTTAATGAATATAATTTTGATTATAATTTTTTCATTATGTAATGGTGTAAATATCATTTATACAATATTATAAATTTAAATACAAATATATTTAGAATTACATTGATGTTTTCATGAAAAATAAATAGCATTTAATTGTAGAGGTGGTAATCTACATGTACACATGAACAACATTATTCTTATTGAATAGATATAAATTTATGAATTTTAAACTATATTATCTTTTATTAATGATAAGTATATTAGGATTATATGATATATAAATTAAATAAATTAGTATAACCTAATATGATAGGCTTTTATGGAAAAAAATTATACAGGTTCGAGAGGAAGTAGTATGTTGTACACAAGATTTATGGATTCAATCTCCATTCGATAGAGGAAGGATTTAGAATTAGGTTTTGTAATTTAAATAAAACCATATATGTATATATAAGGTAAATTTTTTTAAATTTCATTTTTATCGATGAAGATTTTACATAAACATTTCAATAAAAAAATATAAAACACTCGATTAAGAACTATAACACTTATATTGACTATGTATATTGTTTTATACCTAAATCTATCAAATATATTTGTTTTTGGAAAAAAATAAGTCCACTAAGACATGAGGAGGGTTTATAGGATGTTATTTGGGAATTTTTTTCAATAATAATTCTTTTAATGTGTGGAGAAAGGAATTTAGCGGTTTTACATTTTTAACTGGGGGTGAGGAAACACATTGAATCATTAAAATGAATAAAATATATTTTTTCACTTATAAAAACAAAATATCATAAAAATATAACATCCCAAAATATTATAATATATAAGATCAAAATATTTAATTAATTTAGAATTTGGATATGTTTCTATGTCTTTTTAAGCATTATCAATTAAGCTTATTTCCTCTATAAACTTGTTTCAATCTTACATGTAATGACATTTTTTTGGTTTTTTACTATTCATGATGAAAAAAATAAATTTAAATTATTATATAATATTATTTATTCTGATTAAAATTATGGAATCCATTTTAACAAATTCCATTAACATAAGTTTATTAAATTAATTTAAAATTAAATACACCAAACATGTTGAAAACAATTTTTCCAAAAAAAAATAATTTTTATGTATAATGATAATCTTTTAAATAATAAATGTTTAAGATTAATTTAAAAGATCATAATAGTATAATTAATAATATATAGGAACTAATTTTACTTTTAAACTATTTAAAATATAGATCTATGTAAATTCATGAAACATTAAGATAGTTGTCAATAAAATAAGTATTTTCACCATTAATCGAAATATATCAATTCCCAGAAAAAAAATATAAAAAATTCAATTTATGATTATAATGAATTTATGAATAAAAAATATTTGTATTTTGGAACTATTATAATTTATTAATTTCTATGTGATGATTTTAAATAAAACAATATAATGTATGAAAAATAAATTTTGTCAGAAATAAGGGTTTTCATATTGACTCAAAATGTATCAACCCAGTTTAACAAAGAATATAACATTATTATATTTACTAAAATTTGTGAATTAAATATTAATTTTACTTTAAATGGGATTCTATGTTCTATGGCGTAACTGATACGCGACAATAGGTTTTATTATAATCTTATGTTGCACCCAATGCTGAGTCATACTAAAAAATAATAATATAATATTATTTTATATGGTAGTTAATTCCTATATGTTGTATTGAAATAAATGGAAATAACTAACTAAAATATGAATATAAATCTTTGTTAAATGTTTTTACACTTGTCTAATAAATTTTAGAATCTTAAAATAAGAATGAAAAACTAATTTTAATTATAAATATTATAATATTCATTAAAAGTTTGATTTACCACCTATTGATGGTGAACTCAATGAATATCTAGTTTTGGTCACTTTCCTATGTTCTATTTGACAAAATAATATTCTTATTTAAATCGGGACATCTGAATTTACTTTGGATAATATTTTGTTCTTTCGGATAAAGTTCATTTTTTATTTATATTGAAAAATACTGTATTTTAATTCAAAACTACCTTATAATCTAATATATTTATATGGTTAAATTCTTTAATTAAAACGATTTAAAATATAATTCGATTATAATTTTACCAATAAATCCAATTTTGGTCATTTGAAGTAATTTCACATTGAAATTGTAAATAAATAAATGTCAATCTTTTGATAGTTATTAATTTTTAAAAACTCACTTTTTTTCGACAACCGGAATTAATTTTAAATTAATTTCTGCCACTTCTGTGTTTGGAATTTTTGAAAATGGATTCCATATTTTGAATCATGATTTCCCTATTGTTTAAATAGATAACTTTTATTTTTAGGCACTATGAATATTTAATTCAGAAAAATATTATTTACATTGGTTTACAGATAAATCTGTTAAATAAAGGTAACAAAATATTATTATAATAATATTAAATTGCCGTAAAATATTTCATAATACTATGTTTTGATACATTTCGAACAATGATAATCCTTGGGTCGATTTTGGGACCCCATGGAGCCACTTGGGAGTAATAATAACACATTATATTAATTAATTTAAAGTAAAGACAAAAATTACATAAACATATATTTTGTTGAAAATCAATTCTTACATGGGATTATATATGTTATATCTTATAATATAAATATTAATTTGAAAGATAAAAATATATCCTACATCATTATATTTTTTTATTATTTTTTCGATGTCAAAAAAATAAAAGTATTTGTTGCACACTAATGATGCAGTGTTTACCTCATTAATGAATGATTTAAATAAATAAGATTATAAGGATTTAAAAAATATCCAAAACCTTTCCAATTTTAAGATGATGATTTTATTTCAAACATTAGTCATTTTATATTCGACTTTAACATATTTTGAAATTTTATAAACTAAAAATCATTATATAATAAAATAATATTTTTAAAATTTCATAAAGAGCCCCTCCTCCCCCTAATAAAAAGCTTGTACTTCATACCCATTCCTCACAATTCTCAAGCCCCATGGCTCGTCCAAACTCTACTAAATTAATATCCCTACATCTATCTCCTTCTCCTAGAAGCCTTCCTCTATGAAAAAGAAAATAAAGTAAACCTTTTGTTCAAACCAAAGAGAGATGCTTGAGTTAAAGGTAACAACTCCTATTATGTTCTTTTGTTTTATTTTAATTATCCACCCCTATAAACTATTTTTATTCTATTATAATATATATACACCAGTATCCTCAACATACGCGTTTTTTTATGATAAGGATACAAACTACACTTAAAAATACCTCCATCTAATGTGTAAAGAACATACTATTTCTGTGGATGAACTACTGCCTCACGAAACGATGATAGTTCAATTATCTTATACCAGCTATAATGGTGGCCATTATGATTGAAATTTATTCAAATGTGATATATATTATATTTATATTGATTCTATTCTTTTGTATTTTCCATTTATAGAATACCATTATGGTTTCCATAATGGGTAAACACATAAATTTCATTTAAGAAAGTGTGTACTACCGCCCCTCGGAGTGATATGACTCATTTATACCATACGTGGAACATATAAAGGATGGATATAATTAAATTAAATATTATATTATCTTGTAATTATAATATAACTATTTACCATTACATTTTCATTCCATTAAATGTGAAACTGAAATGAAAGTAGTGGTAATGCGCACGTACGGCTTACCATCTCCATGAACGGTGCATTTCATTTCTTATATCCAAATGTTATGTAATATTATAAATATATATATATAATTGATATATATATATATGATATAAATGATATATAAATCATGAATATCATTATGGAGATAATGGAATTTTGACCACATGAACAATTTATAATTATAACAAGTTTATTTTTAACTCAAGTTCCGAACGATGAAAAAATGTCCAATATGAACTCAAATAATTAAATAATTGTTATATATAGGTAATGGTTGATATAAAATTAATAATATTAACATTTTTTTTATTTAGTAGATTAATCAACGATCGATTCAAGGTGTACATGAGGTAAGGGTTTTCATATCTCACTTTTAATTTTCTGAGATTTCCTTTATTCGCCACTTATTTCTTGAATATGGTGTATTGTGTACTTCCATTTGATATATATTATAATGATTTTATTTATATTTATGTAATTATCTGATTTATTTTTTTTATTATCTTTGGGTCATATGAATCTATTTATTACAACGTTGTTAGGGGTTTTCATATGTCTTTTTAATCAAGTGAGATTAATGCAATGTTTGCTACTATTTCCTTTTGTGTGGTGTATGGATGGACCATTATTGTATTATTTTTATAATACAGTATAATTTATGGGTATTTACATCTTCATCGTATGATCCTTATTTCATGTGGTGTATGTTTTTATGTTACCAAATCATTAAGGAAACTTTCACCCTCCTCTTTTTAAAATACTTATTTTTGTTATGTCATTTAATTTACAACTTCTAATATAGTGACATGTTCTTATATAGATTTTTTTGGTGTAAATGTTATGTATATGTGATGAGATACCATTTTTTTCTCTCATCAACACATTTTCTATATTTTAATGTGACGCTATTTGGCTGTTGAATTTCTATAAGAGATCTTCTTAACCCAATTTCACTTCTTTGTGTTAAATATCTACTTCTTGATTGTGTCATGCTATGAATATGTTTGAATGGCCTATGATTGTTTTACACTAAATATACAATCATATTGAGTGTAGTTATATTTTTTACACATTATTATGTAATTTATTTTTCTTTAATCTAAGGATACCATTTTTAAAAAAGATTTCGTCTCAATTTACATTCCATTGAGACTTCATTGTTGTGATGCACCAATTATCTTTTTTATGGTATTAATACTATCCTTTGATGTATTATATCATGATTGCATTTGTTTTCATGATATTATAAATTATTTATTAATTTTATTCCTCGATTATTTGTATTCAAGAATCTCCCATTTGGTTAAGAACTCATGCTGTCTAAAATATTATTTTATATGTTTTAAAGATTTATTCTTCTAAATCATTCTCATTAAAGTCCATGTTTTAAAAATTGTTTTAAGGATTTATTTTTATGGAAATTAATGATTTAAAATTAAAATTTCTTTATAATAATTAAAGTGGTATGTGACATTTTGTTTCAAAAATTTCTATATTAAATGGGGTTGAAAATGGTTTGATAAAGCATTGATTATGTCAATATCTTGAAATGATATATTGTGATTACAATGTGGAAATGTTATCTTTAATTTATGTTTGTTTTATTTTTTATGAATATGCTATTTTTATTGGTCAATGTTTACATATACGGGTGGTTCCTTCATAAACCTAGGTCAGGTGAGCCGGAGATAGCCCCTCAATGCACTGGGTAACTTGACGGAGGTAAACGTTAATGTTTCTCCAAAGAGAATTTGGGAATATACTAGGTTGGGTATTCCAAAAATAACTCCCTATATATATGTGAAATATATAATGTACGTATTTTATGTATTACATAAGTTACCATTATGATTTATGATTATTGTGTGTTACTAATAAATCATATGATTTAGTAATGTATGTTATGTTTGAAAAGTATGGTTTCATTGTTATGTATTTATTGATGGTATAATGTTTTCATTTCTTATTTTATAACCATTACTGAGCTTTTTATGCACATACCATGTTTTTAAAATGTTACCCACATGACTTATTGATTCATATGGTCAAGGAAGGGATTAAGGAAAATACATGTTGTCTAACACATAGAACTAGGCATGTTTCCTTTTTAGAGTTTTTATTTTATGAAAAAATGGATACTGAGTAGTAGTGTCTACATGTAATATTAAAGTTGATATGTAATAGTTATGGCCAAATTATCTAAAACTATAAACCTAAAAATACCCTCAATGATAATTATTCATTTAATTAAATGTTATCTATTGTTTTAAGTAAATGACTTTATAGTTGGTATCATAGGTCAGATTAGACAACATTAGGGATTAAGGGTTTTCGTTGAAGACATGGTTGGTCCCTATGTCTATTATTTCAATTAAATCCTTGTTTAATAATTTTTCTCAGATCTGGGAATGTCAGTTACAAATTAAAGGATTAGGATCTGAAGTCGAATAACTATCTATTCCTGATGACATGCAAGAAATAATTATTGCAAAGTCATTTTTAGATGATTGTGAAAACTTTTATAGCATACAACTAACTAATAAGAAGTTGTTTGGGATATCAAACACCTCCACTATACCTCGATATCATCATGGATTGTGGGTTATATTTAATCACATACTATTTTCTCAATATTATCATATTTTCAAGAAAGGAAAATATTTTCCTGGTATTTTTAAATATTTTACCATATCATAATATTTTGAGCATATTATCATTTTGAAAAAGGGTCAGATGAAGGAGACCCTTGAACAACCTATTAATATTTTATTTTACAATATAATAACTCAGAACATCCATATGGTGTTTTAAATAGGATCATTTATTGAATGTTTCAACTCAAATTCGGCCTTGAATTGTTTATAAAAATCATGTTTTTTCAGATGTTTTGAAATTCTATGTCATTCATGATTATTTTCCGAAATAGTTTTTCTACGAACACAAAAATGACCCAAGTTGTACAAGGTGTATTTGGATCAAGGATGAAAATGATTTTGAAGGATATGTAAATCATTGTTACATGGTATGGAAATTATACCTACTTGAACATGAAGATGATGAAACCATATGGACACCATGATCCAATTATGATATTATTTCTATTGGGAATTGTTTTATTTTATCATATGGAGGTAAAAAAATGAAAATATATATGATATTGGGGTCTTAATGTGTTCAGATAAAAATGAATGTTATAAGAAAAACATTGAGGTTAAAACATGTTAGGGATATTTTTTTATAAAAAAGTCAACATGTAAGACGGATGATGACCCATCGCATCCAGTAAGGCCACTTGAATCAATCCCACAACCGAATGTCGATAAGGGCGCATCACCTAACACTGTCCTACGTGAAGTCCCTAGATAGTATGACTTATTTGTTTAGGGTAAATGATTTTATGGATAAAAAATAAGTTGATTTTGGGAAATTATGTTTTATCAAATCGATATCCTTTATAATGGAAAATGATTTGGTGATTACAGGATAATGGTTATTTTAGAAGATGTTTTCTCATTTGGAAACACTATATGCTTATGTAAAATAAAATAGTAGGGGATTTAATTTGTGGAGTATTGATTGAAATATTATTTTGGAAGAATCTATGTTTTTATTGTGGACATATAGTGATTTTGGTAATTTATGTAAATGATTAATCTATTA
The DNA here is from genome assembly GCA_963277665.1 of Viscum album. Taxonomy (NCBI): domain Eukaryota; kingdom Viridiplantae; phylum Streptophyta; class Magnoliopsida; order Santalales; family Viscaceae; genus Viscum; species Viscum album. Next base: position 1,532,403,074 of record OY728146.1, on the reverse strand, counting down.
TAAAGAATAAGTATTTAGGTTAATTACACTTCAGTATGAGACTTAAGAGTAGTTAATGTTTTTAGAGATAAATGATATGATTTACTATGGAAGACTAAGTGATTAAATCCTTCAGAGTTATGGGTTTCAATCATAGTTGAGATTATTTTTTTTGAATTTCAATGACAATTGTTTATTGAATTGTCTATTCAAATCTTGGTACTGTTTGACAAATTTTTGAGATTAAGAGTAGGTTTTCTTTTTATAAAGAATTGTCCTATTGGGGATTATCTGATCTTGTACTAACCAATTTTGGTTTTGGTTAATGTCTAAAGATATGGGAAAAATACATTTAATCTTTTGTGGATTATGTGATTCACTAGAAGTTGATTGCAATTCTTTCAATGTGAACTAGTCATCTTGAATATTAATTGGTTGGAGAAAAGATGAGTTTGTGGTAGAAATATTTTAAAGGATGAATGTTTACATGAAAATACTTTATGTTTCTATATGTTCTTATTATAGCTATTAAATAAATTTTTCTACTTGATGAAAAGTTACTTAAAATAAAAACAAGGGCTATTAAATTTTCCTTCTGGGGAATCAAAAACCTTTTAACCCATTATATTTTTGTGATTTTGTTGTTGTTAACTTTATCTTAATAATGTTTTCTACCACTCTCCATCAAACAATGATTGTTTTTTTCTCTTCAAAATTCATGTTTTTCGACATTGAATCCTTATGAGGGATATCTCGAGTGACCCCTGTATTTCTGTTTCATTCTTTTAAATTGATTTTTGTTGACTCTTTTTCTGATATGGGATTTTCAATGATGTTTCCTAGACCAATTTTAAATTTTTGAGGATGTAATTCCAAAAATGGGGAAAGTATATAACATCCAAAGAAAATAAATAATATAAAATTTTAATATATTTTTAAAATTTTTGAATTAAATATTAATTTTATTTAAATGGGATTTTATGTTTGATGGTGTACCCGAAACGCAACAACGAGTTTCTTTGAAATATTCTGTTGCACACAATGCCGAGTCATACTAAAAAATAATATTATAATTTTATTTTAAAATATAGTTAATTCCAACCCGTTTTATTTGCGGTAATAGAAAAAACTAACTACAATAAGAATATATATGTTGGTTAAATTTACAATAAAATTCAGCGGCATAAAATAAGAGAGAATCGGATTTTAGGAAAAAAAACTCTAATACTCATTAAAAGGTCGATTTATCACCATTTGATGGAGAACACTCATAAATCTAGTTTTGGAAAATTTTATTTTTTTTATTTGAAAAAATAATATTCTTCTTTAGAATTGGGATATAAATCTTTAATTTAGATAAAATTTTGTTATTTTTTGGATAAAGTTCAATTTTTTAATAGTTAAAAATACTTTATTTTAATTCATAACTACCTTTTAATGTAATTTATTTATATCGATAGATTATTTTATTAAATGGTTTGAAAGTTTAATTATATAATATATTTACCATTTAATCTATCTTAGGTCATTTTATGTAATTTCACTTCGAAATTGGACATAAATACGTGTCAATCTTTTGATAGTTATTATTTCATAAAAACATGCTTTTAGTTTTGACAGCTGTAATTAATTTTAAATTAATTTCTGCCACTTCTATGTTTTGAATTTTTAAAAATGGATTCCATACATGGAATATGGATGTCTAAATTTTTTTAATATGTATCTTTTTATTTTTAGACATTATGAATATTTACTTCAATGAAAATTTTATTTACCATGGTTAAAGGGTAAATCTAGAAAATAAGCGTAACACAATATAATAATAATAATAATAATAAATTACCCTAACATGTGTCCTAATCATACTGGATGATAAATTTCCGACCATGGGCATCCTTGGGTCTATTTTGGGACCCCATGGTGCCACATAAGAGTGATAATGACAGTTTATATTAATTAATTTTAAGTATAGACAAAAATCAATAAAACATATATATTTTAGTAAATCATTCTTAAATGGGTTTATATAAGTTATATCTTAGACTAAAAACATTAATTTGAAATATAAATATATTTCATACTTCATGATATTTTTTTTATAATTTTTAGACATCATATAAATAAAAATATTTTTGACACAATAATGATGCAGTGTTTACCTCATTAATGAATGATTTAAATAAATATGATTATAATGATTAAAACGATATCCACAACATGCCAATTCTTATTGGATTATTTTATTTCGAACCTGAGTCATATTATATTCTAGTTTAATAAGTTTTTGACTTTTAAAAACCGAAAATAATTATATTTTAAAGTAATATTTTTAAACATTGCCAAAGACCCCATCCGTCCCCTTATTAAAATCCCTCACATATATCCAATTCCTCACACTTCTCAAGCCCCATGGATTATCCATCCTCTACCAAATTAATCTCCCTTGATACATATTATCTTTTTAGAATAATTCGCATTTGAATAATGTAAGAACCGTGGTTTTTGGAACGGGTCAAAATCCCGACCCTGCTTAAATTTTTGACTGGTTTCTGAAGAAACTAGAGAAGATGCGGAGTTTCTGGAAATTTCCAAACTACATGCCGTGTACCTTAAGTACATGCCGTGTATGTGTAGGTGACTGACATGCCGTGTGCTCTCCGAGTACGTGTCGTGCAGTGACCGTGTATAATTTCTTACTGCATGGCGTGTAGTTTTGAACACGTCGTGTAGACCCCTGACCGTCTGAAGCCATACATGGCATGTAGGCTGTTGGCCGGGTAAGAACCAGGGACACGCCATGTTCCCTTTGGACACGCTGTGTAGTCCAGCCGTTTATGAGGGTTATACATGGCATGTGGGTATGTCGGGGAGGAAGGAGGAACCCAGTACACGCCGTGTACCATGAGGTACACGCTGTGTACTCATGTCGGCAGGTTCAGAAAATATGTCGGCGGAATATTTATGTCTTATGAATGGTTAAATGAACCATACATGGTGTGTAGTCCCAAAGTACACGCCGTGGACTTTCTTTTTTCACTTAAAATGGGCAGTAGCCTCGTTTTTTAGGCAGAACACCTCTCCTCTTCCCTGATACACGAACAGGCCGGCTGAACCTCTCTTCCCCTCCCGATCGTCCGTCTGGGACCCATTTCGATCGCTTATTAGTGCATTAGAACCACCTCGGTAAGGCCTCGATTCCTCTTTGGCTGTTTTGTCTGATTTTCGTTATAGAACGAGTTATAGCCCTTGGAGCGTTTTTGAATCGTTTTTAGATTTACCGCCTTTTAGACCGAATTAGTGGGTGTTACCGGAGGAGTAGCATCGTGAAAGTCTTAGGTAGGTGGTGCATACCTCATTTTATGTTTTCATGGTTGTTTGGGTGACGCGGTCTTTGGCACGTTTTCAGGTATTTTGAGTGGGACCTGTTTTATTTGCTTTGTTCATACTGTAATGCTTATGGGACCTCTAGGATGCTTTTGGGTATGCCTGGTTAACAGGTTGCGTGAGCAGGGCCGGGTGAGGGGTCGTTGCTCATCGGGGAATTTTGGCCCGGGAACGCCAAAATGGCTTCATTAAATTATTAAGGTGTTAAACTGCTTATTTAATTTATTAAATCCCGTTATAATTGTTAGAGTCATTTAAGACCTCGATGCTGGTATGGGACAACACACTGCATAGTGCAATTCAACTGTTTAGTTTGTTTTGCCTGGTTATGTTTTCTGTTTACATATGTTATATATTCGATTGCTGAATTGCATCTGCTGGACCCTTTGGGTTGTGTTGGGCTTTACCCGGTTATTCTTGAGTGATGCTGATCACATGTCGGGGCTTTTCCCGGGATACATTGGGTGGTTTTGACCACGGGATTGGGCGTCATGGACGTCGGCTTGAGGCAGTACGACTGTTTGGTTGGGCATGGCCTGGGTTACATGGATGGAGAGACCATTAGACTTGAGCGACATGGTCGCAGGGACACAAGGTGTCAGATGCTTTGGTGGCTTAGGAGTATTTTGGGTGATTACCGCTCACCGGGACTTTGAGTAGTGTGCACACAGAGATACTCCGTGATGAGGTGGTTTTGGCCACTCGTGTGGGTAAAGGCCCACGTAGTTGCGGTTAGGTATTTTGGTTTGGGGTGCTTTCCGTAGAAATCCACGGGGAAGGTGAGGAGTCTTCAGGAAATGGTCGTGCATTCGGGACATCGGTACTTGAGACACGAGGTGTCAGAAGGCACATGGTGCCGGGTTACTATTTTGGGCGTGCCTTCGGGACGTTGGTACATTGGTACTTGAGACAAGAGGTGTCAGGAGGCACATGGTGCCAGGTTACTATTTTTGGCATGCCTTCTGGATGTCGGTACTTGAGACACGAGGTGTCAAGAGGCACGTGGTTCCAGGTTACTATTTTGGGCATGCCTTCGAGACGTTGGTACTTGAGACACGAGGTGTCAGGAGGCACATGGTTCCTCGTTACTATTTTGGGCTTGCCTTCGGGACGTCGGTACATGAGACACGAGGTGTCCGGATGCACGTGGTGCCGGGTTATACGACATAGATTACGGCGTTGGCCGAAGCAGGTGACACTCCTTGGTGGCTGTTGAGCACCAGTAGAGTTTGTGTTACTTGTGCACTGTACTGTTTACTGCTTTCCTTGTAAATGTATGACTTCTTAAACACATACATTTGGTACGCACCGTTGGGTGGAATCCTACTGAGTATTGTCTCACACCATACAAGGGCCCTTCGGGACGTGTGTAGACTTAATGGATTTACGTGCAGGAAAGAGGCCAGCTTCAGGAACTGGGCTGCGTTAGTTATTTCATGGAGATGGTACAGACCTTGAGATCTTGCCTAGCTAGGTTTACATTGTTTTGTTTATTTTTTGGTATTGGCATGCTTGTTGTAGCTACTGTTGGTTATCCATTGGCGCCCTTTTTATATTCAGATGTGTATGACCTACTCTAGATGGATGTTTTACTATTTTTTTGTAGTTACATGTTCGTAGCATGCTGTTGTGTTTATTTCCGTTGTTGTTGTTTCATTTACTACTTCTGCTGTTTATCTATATTGATTTTGCTTCCGCTCTGCGGGTCTAGTTCGAGTCTGCTGAGTCTTCCTTTCCTCTGCATCATTACTATTATACTTTGACCAATACCCTTACAAAGATCCTCCGAGAGCATATAGCCTCCCCACTATACCTAACAGACCCTTGCTGCTATTCGGAAGCCTTTGGTGTTCGGGGAGGTGCGCCTAAGGTAGTAACACCCGACCCGTTCGGCACTGTTCGGGTGGCTGGCAGGGTCCGGGACGTTACAAAGTGGTATCAGAGGAGTTCTTGACAGGGATTTAGTAGCAGGGTTTTACTAGATACTAATGAATTTGAGGCTTCACGTTTCATTCTACTGGTTTTACTATTTGGGATATGTTAGACTGGAGATAAGTTGATGTAACTGAAACTGGGTTTCTAGCTTGTTCTTCTATGCCTGCAGTCCTAGGTACGCGAGAAGGACCAAGTTTCCATGGGTGGGAACTATATTTTTATTTTGCTCAGATTACAGTTTATATGATTTCCACCTACGTGGCTCACTTGATGTGTGATGTTGTTGATTGTGATATGTGACCCTTGACCGGTATGGTAAGGGAGAATTGGACCTTGGCCCGTTATGGCAAGGCTAGTTGTTGGCTTTTGATAGGCACATTTTTTAGGGTATTTCAATTTCATAATTGCACATATGCCTTGTGAAGTGATAATTCCATGTGAATGAAATATCAAATGCCATGCTTTATATGCTTTAAAATGTGAATTGGTGAAATTCCTAATAGAACTGCAAGTTGTGAAAATGTGTATGCCATGCCTGATATTTTGTAGAATTGCATGCTGCAGGATAATCAGGTCTGACTCTTATGAGAGCAGGAAGGTACTATGGGTGAGGCAGTGTAACTGTCAGGATTGGGCGACTCGGTCGTCGGTTTTGGGAAAAGTGAGTTGTCAGGACGGGCATGACCTGAGGTACTTGTGATACTTGGCTCTGTTGAGGGCGGGTAAGGAGGTCGTGAGGCCGGGTTTCCATGAGGCATGGGTTGCGGTGAGGGGGGGTAAGGGTAGTTGTTATTCAATACCTTTTACTGCTTTCTTTATCTACGTAGAATATATTGTTATATATATATGGGCTGTCTGACCATTTATGGTATTCAGCAAGTTACTCCTTCATGGCTCGATGGAGCGTCAGGCAGGAGATGATACAGTGCCGCTGGATCAGGGTCTGAATTCAGTACAGGCTGAGCACGAGCCACAGGTATAGGCTCAGGGACAAGGACAGGTTCAGGATCTAGTGCAGGCGGGATAGCAGCCAGGTTTGGCATCGTTCGGGTCGTGGCTTGACGAGAAGCTCCGAGCTAGCCTAGTACGTGTCTTGTAGGGGATTCACAGAGGTGCGCAGAGTACAGAGCCTTCTATGGTGTATCTGACGCGGGAGTTCCAGTCGCAACACCCGCCACCTTTTCAGGTAGTGGGTGGTATACAGGCGGCTGAGAACTGGATAGAGAGCATGCAGATGATTTTCGAGGAGCTCGAGACGCCTCCAGGGCGGAGGGTCAAGCTGGTGACGTACATGATGAGAGGACCGGCGAAGCGTTGGTGGGATGTACAGGTACATGCTCATAGGCATGAGGGACTGGCTTGGAAGGATTTCGAGGGTAGGTTCTTTGAGCACTTCTACCCAGAGACGTTGAGGGCAGAGAGAGCTCGGGGGTTCTTGAGTCTTCAACAGGGAGAAATGTCCATCATGGACTACGCAACTACCTTCACAGAGTTGTCCCGTTTTTCACCGGGTATAGTGAGCGACGAAGCAGCTAGGGTGAGGCGCATCGAGGATGGATTACGGAACGCCATTCAGGTACAGGTGAACATCTTCAGGCTGGGTTCTTTCTCCGAATTGGTGAATCAGGCACTAATAGCCGAGGGCAACGAAAGAGAGAAATCTCTCTTGGGCAGGACGACAGCTTCAGGTGATGGTCCGGATAGTAGGAAGCGAGGGCGGGATGAGTTCTTGTAGGGCAGTCAGGCCGGGGATTCAGCTTGACGACCTCGTGGGAGTTCATCGATGATTTTCTTCCAGTGTGGACAACCGGGACATGTTCGGGCGCAGTGCGACAGGCCACCGAAGGAGTGTCGGGCATGTGGACAGGACGAGCATCTGGAGAGGTTTTGTAGGCAAAATTCTCAGATAGCCGGTAGGCAGGGACCTGGAAAGACTCTGGCATCTAGAGCTGGTACAGGTTCCGCACCTGGAGAGTGTAGTTGAGGTTCACCTGTGCGCATAGGTCATGATAGAGACGGTGGGACCTAGCTCAGGGGTCAGTGGACAGTTACTGGAGCAGCACCGCAGGGAGGTCAGGCGTCAGGTAGCCGTGTTTCAGGCCAGGTGCACGCCGTGGAGCTGCTAGAGGCTGAGCATGCCGGTGAGCCGGTGACAGTTATAGGTACACCACGGTGTGACTGTGATCTCCGTGTTTCCTTTTTGGCATGACCTGTAGAGGTATGTATATTTTGAGTGCACGAGGTGCATAGGATAATTGTAGACTAACTAGATGCTAGTCAGTGGGTTGGGAACATATCGAGTGCGTGATATATATATATATATATATATATATATGTATGTATGATGTGCCGTGGGCATCGGGGCATCGTGGATGCGGGTTACTTGAGGTTTCGTGGGCATCAGGGCATCGTGCATGCAGGTTACTTGAGGTGCTAGGCACCAGGACCTCGTAGAGACGGACACCGATGCAGTGCGGGATACTTTGGGTGTCGGAAGCGACACAGGAGAACCAATGAGGTGTAGGGGAGACGATGCATCACGGGAGGATTATGCTTCCGGAAAACAGGTTAGTAAACCCTGTTTGTTTTACGTTTTGTTGGGTTGAGACCAGGTAAAGAAATTCCTAATGTGGGGAGCCCCCTTGAGGAATTTAGATGGAACCTTTGAGACCAGGGTAGTCTGGGTTGTCTAACTGGGATGAGCTTGTTCGTTGCCATCTCTTGGTTTCGTTTGGTTTCTCGGGGACGAGCTACGTTAAGGTGGGGAGTTTGTAAGAACCAGGGTTTTTATAACACGTCAAAATCCCGACCCTATTTAAATTTTTGACTGGTTTCTGAGGAAACTAGAGAAGATGCGGAGTTTTTGGAAATTTCCAGACTACACGCTGTGTACCTTAAGTACGCACCGTGTATGTGTAGGTGAGTGATCAGTCGTGTGCTCGCCGAGTACATGCCATGCAGTGACCGTGTAGAATATCTTACTGCACGACGTGTAGTTTTGAACACGCCGTGTAGACCCCTGACCGTGTGAAGCCATACATGGCGTGTAGGTCGTTGGCCGGGTAAGAACCAGGGACACGTCGTGTTCCCTTTGGACACGCCATGTAGTCCAGCCGTGTATGAGGGTTATACATGGTGTGTGCGTATGTTGGCGAGGAAGGAGGAACCCAGTACACGCCGTGTACCAAGAGGTACATGCCGTGTACTCTTGTCTGCAGGTTCGGAAAATAAGTCAGCGGAATCTTTCCATCTTATGAACAGTTAAATGAACCATACACGGCGTGTAGTCCCAAAGTACACGCTGTGTACATTCTTTTTTTTCCGCTTAAAACGGGAAGTAGCCTTTTTTGAGGCAGAACACCTCTCCTCCACCCGGATACGCGAACAGGCTATCCAAACCTCTCTTCCCCTCACGATCATCCATTCGAGACACGTTTCAATCGCTGATTAGTGAGTTAGAACCTCCTCGGTAAGGCCTCGATTCCACTTTGGCCGTTTTGTCTGATTTTCGTTATAGAACGAGTTATATCCCATTGAGCGGTTTTGAATCTTTTGTAGATTTACCGTGTTTTAGACCGAATTAGTGGGTGTTACTGGAGGAGTAGCATCGTGAGAGTCTTAGGTAGGTGGTGCATACCTCATTTTGGGTTTTCGTGGTTGTCTGTGTAATGCGGCCTTTGGCGTGTTTTCGGGTATTTTGAGTGGGACCTGTTTTATCTGCTTTGTTCATATTGTAATTCTTATGGGACCTCTCTGATGCTTTTGGGTATGCCCGGTTACCAGGTTGCGTGAGTAGGGCTGAGTGAGGGGTCGTTGCTCATCGAGGCATTTTGGCCCGGGAACGCCAAAATGGTTTTATAAAATTATTAATGTGTTAAACTGCTCAGTTTAATTTATTAAATTCTATTATAATTGTTAGAGGAATTAAAGACCTCGGTGTTGGTATGGGAGAACAGCCTGCATAGTGGAATTCAACTGTTTAGTTTGTTTTTCCTGGTTATGTTTTCTGTTTACATATGTTATATATGCGATTGGTGAATTGCATCTGATGGACCCTTTGGGTTGTGTCGGGCTTGGCCCGGTTACGCTTGAGTGCTGCTGATCACAGGTTGGGGATTTTCCCGGGATACTTTGGGTGGTTTTGACCAAGGGATTGGGCGTCATGGACGTCGGGATGAGGCAGTACGACTGTCTGGTTGGGCATGGCCCGGGATACATGGATGGTGAAACCATCATACTTGAGCGACATGGTCACAGGGACACGAGGTATCAGATGCTTTGGTGGCTTAGGAATATTTTGGGTGATTACCGCTCACCGGGACTTTGAGTAGTGAGCACACAGAGATACTCCGTGATGAGGTGGTTTTGACCACTCGTGTGGGTAGAGGCCCCTGTAGTTGAGGTTAGGTATTTTGGTTGGGGGTGATTTCCGTAGAAAGCCACAGGGAAGGTGAGGAACCTTCAGGAAATGGGCGTGCCTTCGGGACGTCTGTACTTGACACACGAGGTGTCAGGAGGCACATGGTGTCGGGTTACTATTTTGGCCACGCCTTCTGGATGTCGGTACTTGAGACACGAGGTGTCAGGAGGAACATGGTGCTGGGTTACTATTTTGGGCATGCCTTCGGGACGTCGGTACTTGAGACACAAGGTTTCAGGAGGCACATGGTTCCAGGTTACTATTTTGGGTGTGCCTTAGGGACATCGGTACTTGAGACACGAGGTGTCAGGAGGCACATGGTGCTGGTTTACTATTTTTGGCATGCCTTCGGGACGTTGGTACTTGAGACACGAGGTGTCAGGAGGCACGTGGTGCCTGGTTACATGACAGAGATTCCAGCATTGGCCGAAGCAGGTGACACTCCTTGGTGGCTGTTGAGCACCAGTGGAGTTTGTGTTACTTGTGCACTTTACTGTTTACTACTTTCCTTGTAAATGCATGACTGCCTAAACACATATATTTGGTACACACCGTTGGGTGGTATCCTACTGAGTTTTGTCTCACACCCTACACGGGCCCTTCGGGACGCGTGTAGACTTTATGGATTTACGTGTAGGAAAGAGGCCAGCTTCTGGAGCTGGGCTGCGTTAGTTATTGCATGGAGATGGTATGGACCTTGAGGTCATGCCTAGCTGGGTTTACTTTGTTTGGTTTATTTTTTGGTACTGGCATGCTTGTTGTAGCTACTGTTGGTTATCCATTGGTGCCATTTTTATATTTAGTTGTGTATGAACTGCTCTGGATGCATGTTTTACTGTTCAGTTGTAGTTACATGTTCTTAGCATGCTGTTGTGTTTATTTCCGCTGTTGTTGTTTCATTTACTGCCTCCAATGTTTATCTATATTCATTTTTCTTCCGCTCTGTGGGTCTGGTTCGAGTCTGCTGGGTCTTCTTTTCCGCTGCATCTTTACTGTTATACTTAAACCAATAGCCTTACTATGATCCTCCGAGAGGGTATAACCTCCCCACTATACCTAACATACCCTCTCTGTTAGTCGGCAACCTTTGGCATTCGGGGAGGTGAGCCTAAGGTAGTAACACCCGACCCATTCGGCAAATTTTGGGTGGCTGGCTGGGTCCGGGACATTACAAATAAGGCCATTCATGTAAACCTTTTGTTTTAATCCAATGGGTGATACCAGATTTAAAGGTAACATCTTCTCTTAAGTTAATTTATTTTCTATTACTTGTCTATTCACAAAACACTTTTTATTCCATTATTTAATAACAACACCAGTATAATAAATATACTAGGTTGTTTTTTTGATAATTATTAGGACAACACATACACACACATCCATCTTATGGGTAGAGAACATAGAGTTTCTGTGGATGGAGAACTCCTACCTCATGAGGCGATGATTGTTCAATTATCTCCAACCACGTCCCATGGTGGCCATTATGAAGGAAATTTATTTTAATGTGATATATATTAAATAAATATTATATCTATTTCTCTGTATTTTACATTTATAATAGACCTTTATGGTTTCCATAATGCGAAAATGCGATAATTTAATCAGAGGATGTGCAGACTACCACCCCCTCAAAGTGATATGAATCGTTCATACCATATGTGGAATGTATAGAGGATAGTGATAAGTAAATTATATATGATATTATAATGTAATTATAATATAAAAATTTATCATTTGTTTTCATTCCATTAAATATGAAAGATAAATTAAAGTAGCATTCATGCGTAGGTACGACTTACCGTCTCAATGAATGGTGCATTTCATTACTTATGTCTGAATGTTATATATTATTATAAAAACATGTATATACTAGATATATATGATATAAATGATTTATAAATCATGAATATCATTCTGGGGATAATTTAATTTCGACTACATGGAAAATTTATAATTATAACAAGTTCATTTTTAACTCATGTTCCAAACATTGAAAAAATGTCCGATATGAACTCAAATAAATAACTAATTATTATCACAGGGTAATAATTGATATAAGAGGAATAATAAGATTTAAAAATATTCTCAAACAAGTAGATAATAACTATAGTTAATTATTCAAGAGATTAAATGACGATCGAGTAAATTCGGACACAGGGTAAGCAGTTTCTTATCTCACTTTTAATTCCGTGTGATTTCCATTGTTCACCACTTATTTCTTTTGTGTAGTGAATTTTGAACTTCCAATTGATATATATTATAATGATTCTATTTATATTCATGGTATTCTATGATTAATTCAGTGTTTAATAACTTTTGTTCATATGACTCGATTGATTACAACGTGGCAAGGGGGTTTCATCTCACTTTTTATTCCTGTGAGATTCATGACATGTTTGCCTCTATTTTTATTTTGTGGTGTATGTACATACCATGACTATATTATTTTTATAATATAATTTAATTTAGGGTCATTTACATCTTCCTTGTATGATCATTAAATCATGTGTTGTATGTTTTTATGTTACCAAATTGTTAAGTGAACTTTTCACCCTCCACTTTTTAAAAGACTTCTTTGGTTACATGTTTTAATTAACATCTTTTTAGGTAGGGATATGTTATTCTATATCCTTGTTTATGTAAATTTTATATAAAATTGATGATATACCATTTTTTTCCTTCATCAACTCATTTTATGAATTTTAATGTGACACTATTAGGCTGTTGAATTTTTGAAAGAGAACATCTTAACACAATTTCCATTATTTGGGTTATACTTCAAATTCTTGATGATGTCATGATATGAATATATATGAATGACCTCTGATTTTTTACGCTGAATATCCAATAATATTGAGTGTGTTTATAATTTTCACACATTATTATTTAATTGATATATCCTTAATCTAAGGATACCATTTTTTATAAGGTATTTTATCTCAATTTACATTCCATTGAGACTTCATTGTTGTTATGAACCAATTCACTTTTATATGGTGTTAATACTCTCCTTTGGAATATTATATCTTGATATACTTTATTTTCAAGATATTAAAATGTTTTGATTAATTTTATTCCACAATTATTTGTATTCTAGTGTCTCTCATTTTGAAAGGAACTCATGCCGTCTAAAATATCATTTTAAATGTTTTAAAGATTTATTCTTATAAATCGTTCCCATTAATGTCCATGTTTGAAAAATGGGTTTAAAGATTTATATATATTTACATTAATATTTTGAAATTAATTTTTTTTATCATCATTAATGTGTTATGGGACATTATGATTCAAAAATATCTATATTTAATGGTTTTAAAAATGGTTTGATAAAGCATTAATTATGTCAATATCATGAAATGATATATTGTGATTGCAATGTTGAAATTATATATTTCCTTTATTATTGTTTTGTGTGTTATGAATATGTTTTGGTTATTGGTTTTTGTTTACATATATAGGTGGTTCCGTGATAAACCTCAGGCGGGTGAGCCCGAGATACCTCTCCAATGAATTGGGTAATGTGACGCTGGTAAACGTTAATGCTTCTCCTATGATATTTAGAGAATATTTTGTGATAGATTTTCCAAACGTAACATCATACATAGCTGTGGAATCTAAAACATATGTATGTTACGTATTCCATAAGTCACCTTTATGATTTCTGATGATTTTTGTGTGTTATTCAAAAATATTTTTATTTCATTAGGTATTTATGATGGAAAAGTCTGGTTTCATTGTTTTGTATTTATTGATGGGATAGTATTTTCATTGCTTATTTTATTACCAATACAGAGCTTTTTATGAGAATCCCACGTTTTCAGGCCACCACAAGGCCTTCAGGCCACATACAGTTTCCCCAGGAATACTTTACAAAAAAAAAAGCCAGCCCTAGAGGACGATTAATAGCGGGCACACTCACCAGAGAAGAACCAAATGGATTGGGAAAGAAGGAGAGGGTATTGATACACCATCGGTTCCAGCCTCTGCTTATCTGGTATACTTAGCTAGACGACCATGCGAAGGGGGAGATCTACCTACACGATGAAGATGCTGGGAAGGGGCAGTTCCTTGTAGTTATAGTCTGATGTAATTCCCTAAGACCTTCTGGTCTTTTAATGTCTATCAAGCCAATGGTAAATGTAATAAACTAATCCAGCGGCCCTTTTAAGGATTCCCCCTCATCCCTTGAAAGGGGTGTTGTCAAAAAACCAATAAAAGAGATGCCTTCAGGCCATTTGGGAAAAGGGCATAAACACAAGATCATAATTCCGAAAATTAGTATGAAACAATCTCTTATGGTTTCCATTCACCTTATCCTTTAAAAAATTAAATTTTAACAAGGGATTAATCTATTAAATTTAATTATCTCAATATATTTGATAAAATACAAGATTTATATGAAAGAAATAAATATTCGTAATAATGATGTCATTCAATTTTTTATAATCAATGAAAATCCTCATGGAACGATCAATTTTTTTAAAAACAATTGGAGCGCCATATAATAATGTTGGATAAATGAAAAATTTATTAGGAAAATCACAAAACTAATTTTTCATTTCCAAAAGTATATCATGGTCATTTTATCAAAGTTAATTTAAAATTATGTTATTATCCGATACTTAGTCAATAATAAAATCAAATACTGAATCATGTATTATTCTAAGAAAAAAATCAGGGAAAACATCAACATATTCTTTTACTGCTAGAAAATACTTAATCTAAATAGTTTCCCTATTTTATTCAATATGAGAAAGATAAATTTTATTTCCATATTTTCTCTAATTATTATCTTCTTGATATATAATAAAAGGTATAAATTTATAATAATATACACACTGAAACTTCTTTTAGAATATAAATTCCTTTACAATGTAATCTAGGTTATCACGAGAATTAGAAATCCATTCCATACCCAAAATAACAATGAATTCATTATTGAGGAATAAAATAAGGTATGATGGGTGAAATCCTCATTAGATGATATCTTGAACATTTTTTTAAATTATTTATCCCATAATACAACCCCATGTGTTTTTAACAAAAGTACAAAATTTATTTACCTAGGTAAAATTACTATATTACAATTTTTTTTGTAATGGATGAATTTTTTGATCCATAATCAATCAAGACACAAACATAATCTGGGTAAACAAATAATATACAATTTATCACTTTATTCGATGGACAAATATCAACTGAATTTGTTTCAAAGGATTTTACCACACCCATCTCATTATAATCATAATGTTTAAGCGGTAGATAAACCTACTCCAACATAGGTATATTAAGTAGTAAAATTATCAAGGAAGGAATTACATGATTGGTATACCAAGACAGGTATACACATCACTATGTGCATCAGCATCAACCAAAACATGACAGATGACAGGTACTAAAAAAGACCATCTAGAGATGGAAAGAACAATTTCTATACTATAATGATCATAAAACCTAGTTTTATTATCTATAGATTACAGTAATAACAAAATAATGATATTCCACAAGACAAGGACAATCAATCTATGACAACAACGTCTTCCATGGAACATTCCTCGAGTGAATTATTAGGATTTCAAATTCCATAGTGAAATTATATTTCATCCATATATCCAAATAAACATAATTAAAAGAATAAATAACATGTTATTTCAAATCCCACAATTCAGCATCAATCACCAAACCATTTCCAATGAAATAATAATAATAAGCTTTAACATGGCCCTGAGAGGTCTAGATGATAACCCAAGAACATGGTCGTCTCATTGCACCTGATCCACTCCATCAACATTAAATTTCATCCATTAAACAATTTTAGGTTTCAATCTAACAAGCATTATAACTAATGGTGTTTTCATAATACTATTGACACCCTGAAATTTTATTATTACAATATTATGGGACTATTTCTTCATTGATCCTATTTTAATCACAGATGCATCAATAATTCCCATAAGATTTGAATTAATTCTATAAAAATAGTTTTTATCCTAATTATAAAAGGCTCGATAATTCCATTCGTTCAATATGAATGATATTGTACCTACTGTAAGAGATAACTCCCTAGAATGCACCTGTTCACTACAACATTCTCAAGTGATGGATGTCACCAACTGATCTAATCGTCTAAGAGGATGCTTGCAATCCAAACAATATTGAATATATTTCCCTAACCTGTATGTGAAGAAACATGAAACTAAAAAGTGGTTATGATATTCATTTGAATAAAGTAATATTTGGAAGGTTATATAAGGAATTTCCCTACACATTGAGATAGAGAAAATATTCTCCATATAAAATATATTAAAATTATCCCCTAAAGATGAAAACTCCATGAAATATAATGTATATGTATCCAATAATAATATCAATATTCCTAGAAACTCATTTTTTTATATGAAAACCCCTTCTCCATAGACCAGAAAAGACTTATTTTAATTAATCACCAAGAAACAAACATTATCATAGCGGTTAAAAATACATTAACATATGAAGGGAAGATTCAGTAATCCTTCATAAAGAGAAGAATATCACCAGCATATAAAATATATGAGGGTTAAAAAGTGCTTATCTAAATTCATTTTATGATATAAGATAGCATGCACATATTCATTAATACATGTACTCATGTAGTCCTTCACAGTATAAAAGAAAATCCCATATAGTGGATTCCCCAATCTCACCCCTCTAGAGCATTGAAAACACCCCTAGGATAGCCATTGTCATTTAAAAATAGCAGAAAACTCTTGAAAATGAAATTAATAAATTAATAAAGTCATTTTAGAAACAACGAATTATCATAATGGAAATAATTAACCTCCATTTTATTATATAAAAAACATTAGATATTTTATTCATAAGAGCCATATTCCAATCCTTGACCTACTTCATTATGATGTTAATAGACTTTGATAAAGTGAAAATGAAATTATAAATGATCATTCTTGGAAAAACCTCAAAATAATTATTTGTAATAAAACCCATGGAAATCCCTCCCAATCTAATAACCATGATCTTTTTGATTACTTTTGGAATTGAGTTCCCAACTAAAATCCGTCTAGATTCAATGATGTCAGGGTAATTCTCATTCATTGGAATTATATTAATGAAGTTGGAATTCATTCTATATAGAATAAAGGTATGATTAAAAATTCATTTTATAGAATTAGAAATCACAGTTTTAATAAGAACATATATAATTTTTTAGAAAATATTATATGGGCCTACACAACTGAAAATTTTCAATGAAAAAAGATATGCCTTCATTTCATTCCTAGTAGGTGATTGAGTAAGAATTATGTTTTTGGAGTAATCTACAGTAAGAGTTATATTTCAAACAATTGTCTTTGATATTTTCATCCCCTTTATCTATATTAAAATACTCAAACTATATAATTAAATCATATGAAATTTAATTATCGAAACATAACATCTCATATTTAATCTTGAGAGTAGTGAACCCTCTTGTAACCTTGTTCTCTCTTTGAATACAATAAAATAACATTGATTTCAGGTTTCCCACTTTCAACCACATGATTTTGAATTGATTTTAGACATGTATTTCTTTCTAGAACAAGAATTGAGACCAATTTTGAAATAGAATTCATCTCATCTCCAGAATTTCACCCCTACATCATAATTTCTATTTGAAATTTAATTAGACGATTTTTAGAAATTTTAATATCAATATCAATGCTAGGGATGGATGTTTTAATCCATTTAATAACCCTTACATCGGAATTTCCATCATCATTGTGGAAATATATAGTGGTATTCCAATGAACTCAACCTTCTATGCATCCATGATGACTTCCCCAAAACCAGATATAAATAGTCACACATTGTCGAACATGAAATGATAGGGGACTGACATTGAATTATTTATAAAAATATCTATTAGTAGAGAAGTATGAGAATAGTGAATCATAGTTTGAGTTATGATAGTGATATCAGTAGCTTTATTCCTTTCACCCACTAGTAAAAAACATCTACCAAATTTTTTATACCATTTCCCGTTAAGGGTTTACCTAACCCATGTATAATCTTCTCCAACTATAAGAACTTCTAAAGGCAATATATTTTCAATACAAGAGGCTAATTCATAGTATAAAAACATGTTGAAATTATTCCTTTATTTTCCATAGGTATTTAATATATATTAATGTCACTAATAATTTCTCACCTCTATCTACCTTTATTAGGTAAAAATTAAATTCCATTACAAAGGACCCTTCTTCTAATATTCTAATTAAAAGCAAAAAAATTGAAATAGGTGTCAATTCCATTGATCCCATCCAAATCAGTGGTTGAATAATGATCATGAAAACATTATTTCTGATAGATTCTATGATTTTTTAAACATAATGAAATTTAAAAAATAACTTTATTAGGATTGTGGGAAACAAAAGACTAGATAAGGGAATTCCTCCGAAAGGATTTCAAATTATCATCTTCCATTTTTTGATTCATAATACCCAGTAAGCATGGAATTGTTTGTCATAATTAAATTCATAATTTCTATAACTATTGGATAATTCCCATTCCAATGTAAATTAAAATACAAGGCCTTCATTGATGTAGAGACCTGAGCCTTGTATGGGGCCCATCCAACTGTTACTTCCTCAATTTTATATTTTTTTATATATATTTTTCTTCATTCCATTTCTTGTTAAGGGTTATAGGAGGCCACAAGAAGTAGATATCGGGGATAAAATAGTTGTTGTGTAACTGAAAGTAATAGGATCCATGAATTAATTATTTACAGGGCATGCTTGCTCTTTCTGGGATAGAACATTATGGTCGTTATACTAAAATACACCACATAAGGTGGTGAATTTACTTATAGACTGAATCGGATCTTGAGTGACATGCAAAACGGTCAATATTCTCATGTATTTTAATGATGTTACCAATGAGAAAGATCTATTTGTAGAATTAACATTAAAATATTTAATCTCCATGTCACTATAATGGTTTCCATATTCCTTGTCACAATAAAAACAATCATTCCAAAGGTAGGTTTTTCATAGGGACTAGTCTAATCGAAAGAGGGTTGGAGAATAACCTATTTCCAACATAGAGAGTATCGTTAATGGAATGAGTAGAAACCATATCAGAACCCCCAATATGAGAATAAATGTTGTCCAAAAAATGATGAGTAGTAACTAGTTCAGTACCCTCATGATCATCACATGGATGGGTAGTCTATGTCTAAAAATTTGTACAATCATGTCCAATATAAAGAGGATCTAGAAAAAAGTGAGTGTTTTCCATTTTAGATCCTTTATATTACATACATATATGGTCTAAAATATGATGAGTAGTAGAAGGTTCATTACGCATTATGATCATAAAATGGAACAGAAGACTGAGTATCCAAATAAGTTCACTCATGTCCAACACAACAAGGTTCCAAAACAGACTTTGTAGTATCTTGTTCAAATGCCACATTAATATTGTCCTTATGAAAACTTACTTACTAGGATCCAAGTTAGGTATTGATGATTCCACCATTATTTCATCCACTACAAAACAGTATTTCAAAAATTCCATATCAATGATATTGATCACATTATTATAATCCATTGGTCCATCATCAGTAGTGAGACCATCATTAGTTGGACATGGATGAAGATCATGATAGTTATGGGATAGGGACTTAGCATTCTCTTTCCTCCTCCAATAGTTCTCATCATTATTATCTCTTATCATAGAAAATATATAATCATGCTTCTATTACATAATGGGATAACATGTCTATAGAAATATCTAGTAAAGGAGAATCTTAGTTTCCGCTCATATTGAATCTCATGGTTAATGGTGTCATCTTTATGTTTCATTAAAACCTTTTAAACCAAAGTAGAAACCATATAAATGTCCATAAAGATCATTGAATAATATAAAATCTATGATTTACTATTTTCTTATACATCCTTGTGTATTTCCAACTTAGATACTGATATCCCAAAGAATTATAGGATTCTAGTATAATCAATTTCATTTTCAGATCTAGAACCATGCCTGAGAATGATTGAATGTGACATTATCTGGATCCAAATTCCAATCCTGTAACTAAATAAGAAGAAATATAGTCCTCAAGGATACTGATAATGAACTATAAAATATTCTCTTTCACTTATAATAGGGTTTGAAATTAGGAAAATATCTGGACACCCTGGATTTCATCATATATTCAGCAAAACCCAAGATTTCTTCTATTCTTTGAGTATAATCAATGAATTTACATAGATTAACCCCAATAGGGGTCAAGACTGGGGAAATGATTGATAATTTTAAAATACTCACTTTCCCCCCAAAAACATCTTGATTTGATAAGAAATGATAGATTCACACCATTCTTATAACCCTTCATAGTAAATGAGTGTCAAAGTCCAAGATTTCTAGATTTCCGATATCCTTGACATCTTCAGAAAAATTACTCTTTGAAAATAAGGTTATAGGAGGTGAAAAAACATCCACGTGATGTAATATCACCACACAGACATGAAATATCACATTTTCCAAAAATACTAGTCAGTTCAAATGTCAACCACAACTAGCATTTAACGGATATCCTTCCTCGCAAAAGGTTTATGATCACTGGTTTTATGGTTTTCCCCAGATGGCCCACATTGGCACGCCATCAGAACGAACATTAACTTTTATTTATAGTCTAACAATTTACTATCATTTTTTAGTAAATTAATACATACATATGGATAATTAAACATATAATTACATTTAAAACACTATACTGCATTTTTATCAAAATTGGTCTTACCACATCAATGATATTTTTTCTTGGAAACCAAAAGACAAATTCCAAAACATAACACACAATAATTTCTTCCATGGTTTTATTAGAAAGTAATAAGGGTTATTTTTACAACAAATATCAAAAAATAAAAAATCAATTTTTTATACTCCCTGATATCATTGTGGGATTATTCATATTTTTTTGTCTCTTGGACCACTTAAATATTCGTGTTTTTAAAAAATTATTGGTAATCATAAAAAATCCATTTCTTATTTCTCAAAACATTATAAAATACTCTCATAAACGATATATTGATGAGTGGTTAATGATATTTGGTATCATCAATTAAATATGGGGTATAACCAATTTGTATTAATATTATTATTTGATATACAATTAGTTTTGTACCTTTCTATATTAGGTGAATTTTGCATCATACCCTGCCACTAAAAATTTCTCTGAATCCCTCAATTTTAAGTGTTTATATTCTATCCTATGTAGAAGTTGATTAGGAATATATCTCTCAATGAAATTATAGTTAAATGTTTCCCATTATATGTAAACAATTTCTTTAATTTCCCTAGTATTCCCCACCATTCTCAAAATTTGACCAGTTTTAACATCAAAATACTAAATTGAAAAAGTATCATTTTGATGATTTAGAAAACCAATGAATTAGAATTTCTTTTCTAGAGAATTAATCAGTACTAATGTGACCAATATGTAAAAATATCCACTGAATATTGTGTAGTGACGTATCATAAATTTATACACTATTTAAAACTCACTCTAGGGTAGATTTGATATCTCTCTTTCATAGATTATGCCACCATTTAAGGATTCTATCAACTAATACATCTTAGAAATAAATTATTAGTTTAAATTAAAACCATTAAATTTATTTTTTTATTAATATATTTTTAATGGTGCATTCTTACTTTAATTACCATGTTTCCTCTATGTAAGAGCAGTCTAATCTGACAATGGTAGTATGATGTTACAATGTAATCCTTATATTGTATGTCATGATTTCCATAAATTAATAATTATTATGGGTTTTCAGTGTCATTACACTGGACACTAAAATAATTTTACCCTTTCTCCTATTACTAAATAAAATGAACCATCCACAAAAAATCTATACAATTGATTCTATATAAAATAATTAATTTTACTACATTCAAAAATATCTTTTAGGTTAACAGTTTAAGGGAATTATGTTATAAACCATATTTAAATAAATATTTATTCAAAATGTGTAAACTCTGACTTGGAATCCATTTTTCCAATAATAAAATAATTTTATGACATTTCATGTTTTCTTTTCATGACATATCTTTACAATTTTCATATTGACATCATCATTTCAAAAAAAAAATCCTTAAAAACCTATGATAATATTTTTAATACGTGGGATGAGAATGAATAATTTAGTAAAGATTATATGAAAATAAATAAATAGACTAGTTGTTCCATGAATACTGAGAACCATTTACCTAATTCCAAATACTCATTGAGCTCATAATAAAAGTTTTCACACATAGGATATAAAATTCTATATTGAATGATTTTCATAAAAAATGCCATCATACATCATGACCAAAAAATAAATGAAATAAAGGGTTTTTAATTAATGAAAATGGAATGAATTTTTTTTAACAATGTTATTCATTTCACCCTTAAAAAATTCATAGAAATTTTATTAAAAACAATTCATACCTTGTGAAATTATTATATTTTCAAGAAAACTCCTATGAGTCACAAATAAATAGTGTAGGCTACATGGGTAATCAATTACACACCGTTATTACAATCACTCTTAAAAATGGATTAACCTACCTGAAAAATAACAATAATATCTTAGGATAATATTTACTGGCTAAATACATATCATTACAAAATTCTACAGAAAGATATATCAAGCTTAACTATCATCATGATCGATATTGGGCTCACACATCATCATGAGATATATCGAGACTAGCATCTATCATAAAAAAATCCTTATAATGAATGTATTATCATAATAGATGAAACATTTTCATTTCATCTTACTATGATATGAATATGATCATCACCAACATGAAAAACAATTCTATATATATACATGTTCATTCCATTTGAACCCATTTTTTAAAATAAAAATAATAAATGGGAGGATTTTTTTCATGGAATAAAATATTTTATAGTTCATAGGAAAAAGCATCAAATTAAAATTACACCATTAGGATAAATTATTGAATCTATATAATTTTAAATAAATCATTATTTTTTTCATTCTAAAAAAATTTGAAAATGTTTCATAGAAAATATCTAAAAGAGGATTTTATCATACATTGTTACATATCACAAGACCAAATCATCACATACATTCTTTACCATAATTATTAATAGACATTTGTTAAATTTTTTTATCTAATAACCTTTTTCATGTTTATTATTACTTTTATATTTTTACCATGTTATATAGATAAGATTAATTAATTAATATCACATCATATGTTTTGACAATATGAAACTATTATACACAAAATTACTTTGGTAAGACGACTATTTTCAAATAAGTCATAATTAATTCATCTAATGATTTATAATGTCATGATTTTCATTTGTATACATTAATTATACTTTAAAAACCCTTATAGATGGTTATAAGTAAGGAATTACATTATAGTTTGGGATATAGAAGGCCACACATATACATGAACAACAATTTACTTTTTCATTGAGTATGATATAAATAAGATAAGTATCATTTTAATATTCAATAAAAATATTTATATAATAAATTCCACATTATTTATTTAAAAAATTATATATATCATCTGTGTGATGTGTTCATGAAAAATGATTCACATCACTTAATGTGTGCGGTAGTCTACATGTACGGATGAATGCCATTTACATTTTTTAATAAATGGTAAGACAAAAAAATTATATGATATATTATGAAGGAAAAATAATATATATTTCATTTATACAAAGTTTATATTAAATAAATAAATCATCACAACCATAATTTGAAGGGCTTTATTGAAAACAATGTATATCGGTTTGGGAGGGAGAAGACTTCCATAATCCAGAAATGATGGTTTCAATTCTAATTACATTGAAGATGGAGAATGATATAGGTTATTAAATTAAATAAAATATAATGATGGTTAGGATATTTTTGATATTATTTTAGAAATTTGAATGACATTTTATGGAGTTATTAGAAAGTAAAACAAAAAATAAATGTATGAACTATACATCTTCTTTAGAAATCCTCTTTAAGGTATATAAAAAATCACTCCAAGGATTGGTTAATATGTAAAAATGGTTGAATAAGACACGTGGAGGTATATTAGAAAGGTATTTTGATATAAATTACAAATATAAATTTTTTATGTGTTGAAAAAAGAGGATAAGAGGCTTCCTTTTATAATTGAAGGAGAGGACTCACTTCAAAATATTAAAAATATTAAAATTTATTAATGAATTTATGACGAAAAATATATAACAAATAGTATATAAAAAATTATTAGATTACATAATATCTATATAGTTCCATAAAATAAAAATTTGAGGATTTATTATGTCTTTTTAACCCTTTTCACATAATTCTAACCTCTAGTAAATATGTTTTAGTCTTAACCATGAAAACTGATTTTTACTATTTATAAGAGTCAAAAATCAAAAAATTAAAGATTAAATTATAAACTAAAATTTATTATCATGATTATACATATAGAATAAATTTTAACCAATTCAATTCACATTTGTTTCAGAGTTTCCTTTAATATTAAACCCGCATAATGCGATGAAAAATATTTTTTCAAATGAATTTCATTTTAAGTATATATCAATTTTTACACCATTAAAGAATAAAAATTATTATTATAAAATATTTTGATTAAATTTAATATAAGTTAACTAAATTTTAATTGAAATTATTTTAAAACAAAATGAACCATTTTAAAAAAAATTAATGAAAAAATAGCTTTAAATAAAATGTACTAATTTTTCCCTATTTATTAAGAAATCAAATTAAGAAAAAAATTATAAAAAATACTCCATATATAATTTTGACATAATGAGTTCAAAAATTATGAAAAATTTTACAAATTAAAATAATATATCTTTTAAATCAATATTTAAAAAAACCCATATAATTTGTAAAAACACAATTCTTTTAGAAATAATGATTGTTAATTTTGAGAGAATAATATTAAAATATTAGTTTATTGAATATTAAATTTAAAATTTAAATTAAATAATATTAATATGTAAATAAATAAATTTATGTTAACATTAAATTTTATTTTATAATCAGTATTTACATTAAATTATGGAGTTTTTTTCCATATCTTTCTCTTCTGGCCTAGGATGACTCATTATTGGAATGGTGTTTTGTTGAAGGAATTCACTATGACCTATCATTAAGAATGTATTATAATAGAATAAACTCTTATATATTAATTCTATAGAACAAATTAGTTTTTGAATTGGGTATTAATGAAATATTAGTTCCATTCGAGGATTCTTATATACCTGGATGTGGTGTAGGGATCTAAAATAAGGGGAAAATGAAGCGTGGAATGGATGACATAGAAAATATATGTATCTAATGACGATATTTTTTTTAATATATATATTTTCTAACAAATAAGAACATATTTAGATATTAATATAAAAATTAATGACCTAAAAGACCAAATTTTCAGGGGACCCCTATGTCATGTCATGCTTATGGACATTTGGCCAATTTATTAAGGTTTTACATAGGAGTTTCTCATAAGAAAAATAGAGGGAAATATTCACATTTTGAGGATCCTATTATTTAAATCATGCAATTCATAGTTGGAGTGATTAATTTTTCAGTTATTTTTAATGTAATGTTTCTCCACTTATTAAAATTATGATTGCATGAGTTAGGATAAGGATGTTTTGGATTTTTTGAGGTGAATCATTGAAATTTACAATGTAATTATTGAATTTAATCATAGTGATGTATAAATTATGACCATGTTTCTTTTCATGTGATGTTTACCTTATACTAAGTTTCTAAATACTAATGAGTTATACTATAAGGGTTTGAATTTTATTTAAATTAATATGTTTAGAAGAACACCAAATTAGATTTTTTTAATAAAAAATTGATTTTTTCAGTTGAATTGATGTGAGTTTTGTAATATAGTTTCAAAAAATAAAGATTTAGAGTTCTTGGGAAACCGATTCCCTCAAGGTTTTACAAATATTTTTTTCTATACATCTCTCTTATATATCCCTTATGATATTATATTTTCTCTACAAATACTCAGGAACTAGTGATTTTTATACTTATCTAATCCTGATGTGATGAGGGAATTTTTTTTGGAATTTTAAATGATAATAACAAGGAAATATTAGGTTGCTGTTGGGGTGACCAATGGTTAGTGCAGACTATGAATTTTTTTTGAATAACTAATATCTCATTCTCTTAAATAATGGAACTGGGTAATGATTTCATAACATTAAAATAGAAATTATTTTTTGTATTTATAATCCCTTATACAAAATATTTAATATTACTCCATTAAAAAATTATTGGATATTTTCTAGTGACAATCATTGAACTAGAAACCTTTTCAAAGCACATATTCTACACTTAGGTATGATGTTTATTAGGTGTGGTGACTTTGATGTTTCATCGTGTTATTATCGGGTATTTTTCAAATAATTTATTAAGGTTATTCTATTTGGCTTATGAATAAAGATCAGTATGTGAATGTTCATTTGGGAATTTACATATTTTTTGGTGTTTTCCTTTTTAGTTCTTCAAGAGAGACAAAAATATGTGGCGATAAACAGATTTAATAGAATATTATCAAGGTGGGGAGCCACTATTTGTGACCATCTAACATTATAGAGTATTCTATTTCAATTTTTTAATTTAAAATTTCAATTTTGTAGTATACTGACGTTTGGATTAGTGTTTGGTTTCATACGAGTTAAATGGGATGGATTTTCTCGCTTCAATGATATCTTTTTTATATTGTTCAAACACTACCCTTGAGACATTATAGTGGTAGAAAATGACATTATGGGGATAATTTTTATGCCCCAGTGACACATTAAATAACAGATGTTCATTTATTTTTTTATATTTTTGTGAAACATTCATGATTTTTCCTTGGTGGTTTTTAGGATATTTTTGAGTTTTTTGGATATGTGAGTTGTTCAAACATATTTAGGCTAAATAATGATAAATTATAAAATAAACCTGTATAATTTATTATTTTGTTATTTTTTAATTAACATTATTTGAAAATACAACGTAAAACCATGTGATCAATCCTTGTGTCAAATAAGTTGTATAGAACCAGGAACACAGTTGGAATATGGTTCAAAAAACAGTGTGACCAAAACATGTAGCTTCTCTAGTGTATAGAAAAATTCAAATATTTACCACATTGTTTTTAAACCATGCATATGATCAATGAGATTGATATTTATTAATCATAAAATTTAATTAAAAACTTAATATCACGTCTCTGGGCCCAATTATTTCTATATTTACATGTGCTGTTTACCCTTTGTCTTCAACAATTATATTTTAGAGATCCTCAACCCTTCCACATAGAGAATTTGATAGATCTCATGGTATATTATAATGGAAATTAAATGTATTGATATGTTCTTCATTATAATTCATCATTCATAATAATGTATGATATTATTATTATAAATAATCATTGATCAAGATTTTAAGGGTTATATATAAGTTTTAGAATTTGATATAATGATATTTCTTGTGGATCAATTGAAGGGATATGAAGGAGAGTACTGAGGTTCTATAATAATTGTGTAGAGCATCATGGGTTTTCATGGTATGTTCTTTCGATTGTCGTCTATTGATCAAAATTTCATTGAATATGAGTTTCCTTATTTGGGTTTCATGGAATATTGATATTTCATCGATACAAGTGGCTACATTTCTCTTCATATTGTATATTTAATTAAGTTTATGTAAATCCAAATTGTTTGTTCTAGGTTTCCTACTAACCTCACATAAAAAATCAATATATAACCCAACATATTGTTATCACCTGATTTCAATGTATTACATAATTTTATACTTATATCTATTATCTATTTTAAATAATGATATATTTGGGTATCATGAAAAAATTAGAGGAAAATGGGATTTTCTATAATTTGATATGAAAGTTTATTTAAAGGATTCATTTATTTCTTCTAGAAATTGAAATTCCTTGTAGTTACTCGATAATTATATTTGGAAATTTATAAGATGTTAGTTTTCAAAATGATTGGTAAACTGTTGTTTAATGAAGCATGGGTGTGTTTGTACCTTTTTGTTAAATGATCCAAATGATTGTATTATATTACATTACAGAAATGAAAAATTATTTTTTTATTTTTCTAATGGGATATTCAATTAATTTATCTTGAAAATGATTCCACGGACTGACTTAAGCATTTAATAGTTTATTTGGAAATGAAAACCCATCAGACATCTCAATTTTATATTTAATAATTTTTTTTGGTTTTCATGGTATAACTATAACTATAGTTTTCATTATAATATATTATATAAAAAATTGGTTTTGTGGATGTTATGAGATAACTACCCCAATATTCTATGTTTTATTGTATTGTCTGGCATTGAAAATTCGGTTTCTCCAACATTGGTGTTTGGAGGCATCAGTAATATAAATAATTAAATTCTTTTGTCCAAAAATTATAACATGGTATTCTTATTAATTTTAATAAGTCATATCCATTTTATATGTTATGGGGAGACTGGGTTAGCTAGGAATAAATTCTAGGGACACATTCTCACAACATTATAATTATCCTCTAGTGGCCCCACGTCAAACATAAGACAAATTATGGTATTTTTCCAATTAATGTGTCATTATTATTTTGTATAAAGGAATATCTTTATTAAGGACCATGTTATCAATATAGAAATTGTTTCCCAAGGGTTGCTTTAATTTCATGATGATGATAGTTATATATTTTCTAAAGTATAATTATCCGGATTTTTAATTGAACGATGTTTCAATTTGACATCAATATTTTCCTTCAAACTACTTATAATAAGTTTTTTAATATATTTATATAAATTATAAAAACAATGGTTTAAATAGGAAATAACATTATATTTTTGAATGTGGATATTTATCATAGAAGCATGTTTCATACTTTTTTAATGATTAAAATTTAACAAAACTTTATATATATATATATATATTCAAAAAAATAAAATTGATTTTAAATTAATGTATAATATAATTATTAAATTTTTGGAAGCCAACTGTGCCTTTCATATCACATCACTATATATTTTATGTTCTGCATGATGGTTTACTATTGTGTATTTCCATATTCCTCTTTATTTGTGTTATTTGATAGAGGTGCATGTGGAACTAACCTCATTGTACATGATGGAATAATGTCTGTGGTTGTTATTATTTGGTTTATTATTGTCATTTTTCTTGGTCATAATCCTCTAATCTTGCTATCTTGTACTGGGGATGTTTTATTTTCTATTCTTGAATTCATTATTTCTAACTTTTTAATTTTCCCCCTCTACATTTTTATTATTTGTTTGATAGAAATAATATAAAATGATTTTCTTTTGATGCACAAACACATTTTTCTAGCCCATGGGGAGTAGAAATTCCATTCAATATTTTTCATGAATTGATAAAGTATGATTATTAGGAATGATCTATTTTGGTTTATGGAATAGTTTCCAATGTAAATCCTCATTATGTGCATGTTCTCTAGGATTCTAGATCTCACATTAGTTGTTAAAATGAAATAATCTATGTATGATAACATCATTTAATATTTATACAGGTACTTTATACATATATTATATTTTAGAATTATTTCGATCACATTTCATTAAAAGGGATAGTATTTCCATTATTCTTTATGTAAACCAAGGGTTAGATTTCACCGTCATTCATTGAATGAATAGAGTGAGTTGATTGATTTTATTTTGATGTGTGGGTCCCTTCACATTCACATTGATTTTTTTTATTCATTTAGTGAGGTTTTTTCACTATTTGGATTTATTTAGGATTCTTATTCTTTATGAATGGTTTTATTTTATTTTTATATGGATCTATTTATTTTTATAATTATATGTACTTTTATTAGTTTAAGAGAAGATTGTGTGAAAATATATTTTCCCATTAAGGTTGTGGATGTAATTAACCAAGATTCCATAGTTTTTATAGAGTTATAAATTTTTTGGAGATTATGTTATAGGGATAACACATAAGAAAGCATATTTTCCATTTTCATGAACAATTGTTTCTTAATGGTCGTGAAATATATTTTAAATTAACTTGAGAAGGTTAGTTTGTCCCTAGAATAAAATTATTCTATTGGATGGGTTATTGGAATTAGATTGGGGGATGATTATATTAGGACAGTTGGGATTAAATATAGTTATGGTTATAAAAATTTTATAGTTGTAAGTATTTTGTGTTAATTGTTTGCTCAATTATTGTTAAGGGTTCTAATAGAATATTAGATAGTCATTATATATAGAATTAATTATTTTTCTTGCTATATCTTATGAAATTTTACACTATGAGGAGTAAAAGTATTCATACGTGAAGCATATTATTTAATAAATGAATAAATGTGAATTTTTTGGTCTTATGTCCATGTTTGGAAAAACTTATGAAAATGGTGTTTTGACTATATATTTTTTGGACTTTCTTGTAATTGATCTCATCAACCATACTATTAAGGATTGAATGTATAACAATGATCCTTTCATCATCCCAAAATGTTTTCATACAAATATATGCGAGATAATTCTCATAATAGTGTGAGGTTATACCTATAGTTATTTTTTAGAAATACCTAGAAAATATTTAGAAGTATCATTTGGGGTTTGTTTTTTGAATTCTAGATTTTTCTTCATGTTAATCAATATTTTTATTACCCTATCAAAGATATCATAAAAAATATTACATATTTTTGTAAAACCATTTTTAGGTACATTGTTTATTTATTTTTAAATAGTTTCCATGTTTTATAAAATGACTATACATCTATTTCATTGATATATTCAAAAAAATTAATTAAATTTTTTTGATTGGGTATGTATTTTAAAAAAAACTATTTTTTATTAATCCTATGAATGGATGTACTATAGTATTATATTGTTTATATTATTCTCACCATAATTAATATATCAAAATGTAATGATCCTCAACCTATTTATTCCATGTTGATGTGGGTGGAAAATGATATCGACTACGTCATATAATTTTTTGACAAGAAGGTAAACCATTTTTGACTATATCCTAAAAAATGTTTGAATAGGGTTTAGGATGTAGGGGTTCAAAACATAGTTGTAATTTATTATAGAATAAATAATAATTGATTATGGGTCAATGTTCTATGATAGTGTGAGTTATTTATTCATGGTTTGATCGAACATATTCCCCATGAATCAGGGTCCATTATTAGGGCTTCAATTTTTATTTCCACATATGTTTTTATAGAGTTTCATGGATGAACTTAAATAGTAATGGAATCAATATTATATTCAACAGAATTTATAAAACTATGATATAATAGAAGTAGAGTTCTGGGTATTCTTTCCATTCCCTCCCAAAAAAATTATACCCAAACTATTCGGTTAGTATGGTCATTGTTATAGGCCAACATGTAAAAAAAATAAATTTGGAATTATTTGATAAATGTAATGAGTATAGAGAATAAATGTTATAATAGAATGTGACTATTTGGAAACATATTCCATATCCAATGATACCTCCCATGTGTACATAATATAGGTTTGAAGGAGCCACTTATACTACATATTGGGAAGTCAAATTCTTAGATACCCAAGGAGAAACATACAGATGTTGAAATTTTATTGGGTGGATTTGGATATAATGTTTTAAAATTTAGTTGTTTTTGGATTTCAATGTTTCTTACATAGTTATGTGTTATTGAAACATAATTAAGAATCATGTGTTGTTAATAGGTTAATTTTAGGGGTAGATTAGGTGAATTATTATTTAGATGTATTTAATTTTTATATTTTAAGAGGTAATCATTTAAAATCATAAGAAATACCCGAATCACAAATAATTTAGATAATAAAAAGTCCCATAGATTGAAACATAAACACATCCGAAAAAATTTTCAAGGACACACAATAGTAGAGTTTTATTCTAACACATTGAATTTGTATGAATCATAATGTTAAAGATGAATGAAAAACTAAATTTTCTAATGATATTATGAACTAAAATAAATACATATGAATATATGAAAATTGAGATAACATCCAATAGAGAACCTAAAATCACCCATGGATCAATCCATTATTGATTGAAACCACAATTTTTCCACATATCTCAATAGGGGACTAATGTACACTAATAGGGGTGGAAGTTAAGAAGTGAAGACAATGAAATAAATAATACATCAAAATTTTTTAAGATATATATCCCTCCATATGGGAATATATTCACACATTATTGAAATATTATCAATGTTTTATTTATAATAACCTAAATTTGGAATAATTAGAACCTTTTTTAAGAAACTATATTTATTTGGAAAACATAAATGATTGATTTTTTTTAATAAAATTTCCATAATAACATTAAAATTATTCACACGTGATTAGGTAAGTAAAAGTGTGGTTGATAGTTTTTTGAATTAATTCTTATCCACCATTGACCAAAAATCAAATCCATCTTGTATCCCTCCAATAGGTATGCCAAAACATGCATTCGAATGGAAGAATTTGTGTGAAAGATAAAAAAAGAATATGATTCCCATGATATATTTTATCATATGGTGATATTTTATCCACATTATTTTCTTCTTCAAATGGATATGATCATTATAGTGAGATATCATTCATGGCCACTGAAGCTATCCATAAATTTAATTTTAAACATGGTATACTGAGATAACCACTAAAATATCAAAATATAAATTAAATAAATTTATATTAAATTTCATCAATGAATTCAACTATTCAGAGGTATAAATTTAGAAAAATTAATCTTTCGAAATGATTGATATATGAATATTAGAGTATTACTATCCACATTATATTTTACATATTTTTTTGAATTAAACTCTCAATATGAATGCATTCCATATAGAAATAATAATTTATATACAAGGATAAATTATTTGTCATAACAAGGTTAAACTTATTCATTAATATAAATTCAAAAGGATGAAAATATTGTGTCTTATGATGTGTTTAGAAATATTCCAATCGTTAAATTTATTTTTATAGGATCTAAAAAATAACAGTAAATGATGTTATAATTGTGAAATTATCTAATAAAATTATTAACAATAAATTATTTAACTATATATTATAATATAATCAAAAACTGTGGTTTTCCATAAGTGGATCATACATACTACTACAATGAAAGAGTTAGGATATGGCTTGACCCCCATTCTAGATATATAAGAAGGATTCCAAATCAAAATAATAATGTCCATGAAAATAATATGATAAAAAAACATGAATAATCCAATATTATGTATCTTTGAAATAACATCCCTAGTGATATAAGTTGACGAATTCTAGGGATAACTCTCTTCAATCATAATATTCATCCGACAAAGAAAATTGAAAAATATTTTCTATAAATATATTTTATATAGAGTCTTATAGACTCCCCTATATCGATTATCTTTTCATCTCTCGAAACCTCTTTGTAATATATTACATTTCTTACACCTCGAGTGATGTTGGAAATATGAATGGTGTCACTATGAGATAAAAATGAATATGTAACCCCCCCTCAAAATTCATCTCTATATCCTTCTCATTCGAAATTTTATTTTTGAAAAAACGAAAAAGATTTTATATCTAATGTTATGCTCTTGCATAGTGAAATTTCCCCAGTTGTGAGTAAAAATCTATTTCAAATAAGAAACCTTCACAGTAAATTATTTAAACTATTATTGAGATTTACAATAAACTAGCCCTGAAAAATGACAAATTCATCACGATCCCTAAGGAATAAGAACCACCACTATTGAGCTACCACATTATGAAGAGTAAAAGCTAATGAGACAAAGTGCTACCTTCGATAAGAAATAAAATTAAAGGAAACAAGTTCCTCCTATATCTATTACATGATATAATTATCTAAAACATCATTCTTATTAATTTTAAAAACCTATTATTGAAACTCTCAAACCATAATCATCAAATACATTTCTTTTTCTATCCCATATTTGTACTGATATGATAGAAGATATTGTTTTCCTTCCTATATACGAACATAATTGAGACAACAACTTGTTTTATTTCCTACAAAAAAAATAATTTTTGGGACTCCTAAAATAAAAATGTTGAATATTTTTGTTCCACTCATGTATTTAAAATCCATCTGTAATCTCATTGTGTATCTAGTTAAAACACATAGGTAGATAATCATGATGTGTGATCCTCACTGAGGTCTCTACCCCTCAAGAAGTACATCTTCAAAAAAAAATTTCTTGTAAACAAGAATTTCCTTGTATCATACAATGGGGGATCCTAAAATATAACATCTTAGTAGGTCTCCAATTATTAAATAATGTGATATATATATATAATATTCTTCCCTACCATCCCATGAAATATAAACCAATTATTATATTTAATAAACATTGAATCTTTAAATAATCAATCCTAATACCAATATTTCATGACCCTACTCCCATAGTACCCCTACTTGAAATTTTGGGATGATAAACAAGACCCCTAAAACACACCTCCAATTGGCCTTGAGTTGGAGACTATAAATAAATAGTGTAGAATTTATAAAAATAGGATACATCATCCTCATATAATATTATTTTCATTGAGGTATATGATACTCCAACATAATATATCACAAAAATAATAGATAATCCATTATATTAATTTAATGTAATGTTATAAATTAGGAACAATATAAAAAATTCCATTGGGTGTGACCATGAACATCTAACTTTGGAACAAATCCATGATCTAGTAAAACCCATGTCGATCACTGTCCAAATCCTATGAACATGAAAACAGATTATATATATCGTGTTAGAAAACATGTATAATCAATAAGATCATTCTATAAAATGGCCATAAAAATATCGAAGAATAATATTAATGCTGAGTATGAAAACAAATGATTCAGACTAATCAACTAAATATTTAAAAAAATATTTCATCCTTAATATAGATCATCAACAAGTAACACATCAAAGAAATTAATTCAGTATAAGATTAATATATATAATAAATGTACGAAAAATAAATATCCCCATTGGATTAATAAAATGAGCGTTTAAAAAAAATATGTGATGTGATCCCTTAGATATTTCATCCAAACCCTGAGGAAATTGCATAATAACAATAACAACACCTCATCATTCACCCCATTCACAGATATCCCAATAGAATATCCTAAAATTCATAAAAAAGTAATAAGGCCAGAACAACTACTTGTTTAGAATCCAAAACATTACCTTAAGAAACTACAACTAACGTATGTAGCCTTATCAAAAATACCAATCATAATATACATATACAAGTATGTGAAATAAACAAATGATGAAACCAACCTCAATACACTTATTTTAATTCTAAGATAATTATATATTGTGTTAGAACATATAATATTCGGTTAGCCATTAAAACATATATACTCATACACAACACACTCTATGTGAATAAAGAGTGAAGAAGTAGAAGAAGTCACAATTATGCTCCCTCCCCAAACTAGATGTCATTGAAAATATCACGAAACAAACCATTTTATTATCAACATCCTTCCACACATTGGTTTTCTGAATAAGAAATTAGAAAATATTTTGAATAATATATCACACAACCAAATAAATTGAAACATCCTTAAATTATACATAAATGTAGATATTATACCACCAGACACTCAACTATCACAACTATGGTCTTGTAACAACGTATCATATCTGTATAATAATTGATATTTAACAACATTAATCATATTGATTTTGTAACAAAAAATTACCCATCATATATTGACCCCATTATAAATTAGGTTCACATATTTCCATTTAAACATAATACATCATGAATATATATATCATATTAAAATTTCTAGATTTCATTCTAGGTATATAGATAATTATCCTACAATAATATGGTACATATTTAACAGATAACAATACCTTCCTCAACACCCAATAGAACAAGCTCATTATAAATTTATTTACCATTCATTACTCTATGTAATGTTGGATTCATATTAAAATACTATAATAAATAATCACTTGAAATGAAAAATAAATTTATTGTATGGAGATGAATTTCAAATAATATAATTATCAAACAATCTAACCATAAATTAACAAGAAAATATAGAAATACCATATTTCTACCCAAACAAAATAACACCTTGACATTCCAATACGTGCCATCAGAAAAATGGTAATACATACACATAACTTGTTCTATTTAATACTCTATTTTCCATAATGAACCACTATTGTGACCATGTAATGTAATCCACCCCTCATTTAATATCAAAACCATAACAATTTTCATAATAGTAACTATAATGTTTAATAGAAGCTAAATAAAACATATAGAAACACATAAATTTGAATTATGGTTAACTAAAATTGAGATTAATGGAATAAAACTGCGAAGTAAATTCCTTTAATAAAATCAGATTGGCTATTAATGAACAAAATAATTTAACTCCATTAAACATCCTTTTTTCATTTACCATCATTGATTAATTGACACATTATGAGTATGCTTTATCAAAAATATAAAAACAATATTTTTAAAAGTGTATAAATATATAGTATACATTATTCATGAAATAAATCCACATATAAATGTTTTTAAGTAAGTATAATAGTTTATTTTATTGTGCTTTTTCATTGATCACTATAATATAGTACAATTACAATTTAGACCATTTTCAACAACATCATCCATAACATGGAATTAGAAGAACCTTAATAAATAAATTTTACATTTTCTAGAAAATATCATGAGTTATCTAATATTATATATAAATATTTGATCATTTTAGGCCATGGAATATTTAATTCACTTGTATTTATGAATTATTCTAATTAAATTGTTGATTATATAGTTGAGAAAAGAATTTAAATCACATTAATTGAAAAAATGTTTTATAAATAAGGATAAATTAATAATTCCTTACCTCAAGGGGAAATACTGTATGTTGTTCAATATATAATGAATGAACATAAATAGATATAAAATCCCATATTCTACATGGAATCGCTCTACCCCTGTGGATATAATCCGACCATTAGTCTTCCAAAAATTATCAAAAAATCCTGATTCTAATGAGAAAACCATTCCACAAAATGAAATGGATAGAAAATGATAGGGATCAACCATTAGAGAATAATTAAATAGACTTAAAATATATTAGAATTAAATTTCTCAAATATAGGACATAAATCCAACTAATGGGGCCTGAAATACTTCAAGAAACACATTAGGTTTCTTTGTAATTTTATTATATATAAGGTAATAGTATAATTTCCATGGCTCACATATCATTGTATATGTTCTCTTTTTTAATTAGACCCTAATGTGACAACATAGGATACCCGATAATCATTGGGGATTTTATTCCAAAAATGGTGTTGAATGTATGACCAGGATACAAGTTCCCTAGTCAACATCCACCCTCAAAATATTACTGGATGTAATATCCCTTAAGATACAATAAATTAATTTTATCCATATGGTGTCATCTAAGGACTAAACTATATAGGACCCCCAAAATGACATAGAAATTGTCATGAAAATCAAGAATCCACAACATAAGTCTACACCATACATCATAAGAATCTTATAGAATGAAGTGAAAACAACTGAAACCCTCATTAACTATGATAAAAACTATAGATGCCCATGCTTGACATACATGGTCATAACATTTATATTGAAGAATGAATAATAAAAGACACAAAAGAACCCAAATACAGTATTAGTTTAGTATTTTTTGAAACATGGTACATAATATTCTATCATCATGAAAGATCTTCAACATCTCCCATAAAGATCTTCCCTTTTGGTTTTCCAACCTAAAACAATTATTTATATCATGGGGAAAAGAAAACATAAAAATGGTGCGCTCAAATGCTCAGTAAGGCTAAACATGGAGAAATAAATCAAACCATATACATTTGAACATAAAAACCTAGAAATAATGTTTAATAATCAAAATCAAGAGTCATGAAATAAATCTTTTCTATACATAAGGAATAGAACATAAAGGAACATTAATCATGGTAAAATAGAATGAGAATAAAACATGGAATTATGTAAAAACATTAATCACATAATATGGTTTATATAGTATCTAAGTAATTGTTTCCTATATCATCATAGTGGACAAAGACCATTACCATACTTGGTTTACATTCTTTTACAACCATGTCTTACTGAACATGATTTATCTTCTATTCCAGTCATGTCTATATCGTGAGATATACACCATTACCTGATTTATTAGGGGGGAGATATAGGTCCCCCTGATCTCATAAAGGAATCATTATTAAATGTGTCACAAAAACATAAATCATTCATCATAGCATAACCCATTAAATAAAATGGGATTCTTACATATCATTCCATCATAACATAATTAATAAAAGAATCATTCCATCATTAACACAATCAAATTGAACTAATAATAGTTATTGAAACATAATCCTAATTTAAAAATGTGGTTAATAATATTCTTATCATCTATATTATATAATATTTTAATAATATGTCATTTTTAGTGAATATTTTGTGTACCACAAGAGCAATCTAAATTCAATGTTTGAAAATATTAAATTTTTATAAATTAAATTTCTATTTAAAATAGTCCAAAACATATTTAATTCAATGATATGATGTTTTTTAATTGAATACCCATCATCCAATAAATTATTTAAAGGGTTTGAATATTTTTTTTATCCTTATCGTTTTGGTTTAACCCTCATTACACGGTTTCTAATCTTATTGTGATATCATGTTATTTATACATTTTTGATTATTGTAATTACCATATCATGTAAAAAATCCCAAAAAAATTATTTATAACATATTTAGACTAATATTAACCATTTTTACTAATCATATATTTTTTTTCAATTTAATATCATTTAATTAAATAGTTTATGTTTTATGTTATGAATTGGGTCAATTTTGGACACTATTCGTATAAGAAATTTTTAAAATTCATAACAACCTGATTAATTATAAAATAAATAATTAACTCCAATATAATATGTCAATATCTTCTATAAAATTCGTTGAATATATAAAAATAACCCAATCACATTTTATTATATTTGTAATTCATTTATTTGAATCCTTCATTAATGAGGTAATCATTACATCATAATTATTTCATTAATAAATATATTTTTCTAAAATATAAAAATTATAAATAAAATACCATGATTTAGGAAATAGTTTAAGATTTCCAATGAATATTTATTGGCCTAGTGATCTATTATATATCCCCATATTAAAATCTATTAAATAAAGGATATATGTTTAGGTTATAATTATAATTACATTAAATTATTTATTATAAAAGTTCATTGTCACATATATGTGAATCTATGGGGTCCTCAAATACACCCAAGAATGTCAATGGTTAGACACATCTCATCCAATAGTATTATGGCATGTTTTAGGGTTGTTTAATTTTATTATAATGTTGTTTTTTACCCATATTTACTATATTTACCCTTTTACAATGTAAAATGAAATAATTACTGAAATTATTATTCACCATGTCGAAAAAAGTGTAAGGCCCTGACCCAAGTTACCCAGACTCGGTGCATTCTTGCGTAACATTTTCATGATCACAAAAGATCAAGCCTCAAAAGACCGATTAGTTTAGTATCCTTGGAAACACTAGATACATTCATAAATGTTACATTACATCATAAAGTGAAATCTACAATAACAAAGTCTCCATAGTCCACACTCAAATCCTCTTCTGACTATCCCTGCAGGTCATTCATAAAATACTTCTTCTCATCCTGGAAAATATTAATACATTGAAAGGGGTGAGCTCAGATGCTCGGTAAGGATAACAATATTGCGGAAGGTTTCATAAATAAACATTAAAATTTAAGGAAATGTATAACTAAAACAAAAGCCTTTTTAAACTTGAACATTAGCATAATATGTCAAAAATAAAATTAAATAATTCCATTTACTTACTCACATGGATATTCTACTAGTCAAATAATCACATGCAATATCAATAACCACTTTCATAATGAAGGAATGCATAATGCCAGAATATTATAACCACATAGCCAAGGCCTCGTGCCAAGACCACAAATAATATTTTGTCAAGGCCTCGTGGCAAGATGGTAGTTTGTCTCATGAGTCCTACCGATGCATCGAGGAGCAATAGCGGGCTCCACCCGTCACTTATTAAGTCCAATGCATTTCTCGTATGAACAGGTTTAAACATATCATAAACCATAACATAATTGTATCACATAAAACATGCATAAAGTAAACATAAGATTTCCACACATCAATCACAAGATATAAAAACAACACATTGATATAATAAAAACTTTATTAAAACCATTTTCAATACCAAAATAAATGAAAATTAAAATATGGTATTTATTTTTCGTTTTTTCAAAAAGTTATGGCTTATAGAGGAAGATGAAAATCAAATAATAGTCACGGCGGCGGAGAAGTTGTTATCCCCACATACGCAAGAAAACACATTCTTTTTGTCGTTTAGTAAAAAAGCTTCATATAAAAATATTCCTTTTGAATAAAAGTAAACTTTAAAGGGGGTTTATACACCGTATAAATGAAAGTTGTGTATAAAACCAAATATGCCTCAATGAAAGAAGATTGAGACGAAGTCCTTTAAAATATCATTTTTAAAATAAATTAGATCTATTTTGTGAATTTACTATAAGTACACATAATGAAAGTACAAATACAATATTGGACATAAAAATATCATGACATAATTTGAATGTAAGAGATTATCCCAAAGAATGGAAATTGGGTTATGAAATTCCCTTACCTTGTGTCCGACTTGACTCGACCATTCTTTTACCTCCTGAATAATAAAATAAAGTTAATCTCTACTTTCTTAAGAACCTTTTTCATGTTCATTATCCCTTTACCATGTTATGAACATTATGTAATTATTTAAGTTAATAACGGTCATTTTGTTAATATTTGGTACTTGAGTCAAAAATAAACTTCTTATAATTACAAGTTGTTCATGTGGTGAAATATCCATTATATCCAGAATTATATTCATGATTTAGATATCATATATATCATATATATCCAGTATATACATTCATTCACAATATTACGTAACATTTAGAGGTAAGAAATGAAATGAACCGTTCATGGAGACGGTAAGCCGTATGTACGCATGAACGCTACTTTCATTTCTATTTCGTATTTAATGGAAATAATTGTAATGATATAAAGGTATATTATAATTCTAGTATAATATCAAATATAATATCATTTACTCCATCCTTTATACATCCCACATATGGCATTAACGATTCAAATCACTTTGAGGGGGCGGTAGTCCGCACTTCCTAAAATGAAATCATCGCGTTTACCCATAATGGAAATCATAAAGGTATGACATAAATGAAAAATAAAGAATCTTATGTAAAACATAAACATATTATATATCATATATAAATAATGTGACATCTTAATGGACAACTTTGAAGGTGTTATATTAGTGTTGAACAATCATCGTTTCGCGAGGCAGAAATTTTCCATCCACAGAAACAGTATGTTCTTTAACCATTAGATGTAGGTGTGTGTAAGTGTGGCTCGAATCCTTATTGTAACAACATCATAGTATATTTTTGATACTGTTTTTGTTTCAAAATAAATGAATAAAACGATTTTAGGGGGTTGGAGAAGCAAAATAAAACAAAATAACATAAGAGAAGACATTACCTTAAAATCGGGTAACTCTTTTTTATTTGAGCCAAAGGCTTCCTTGGGAAGATTTCTCCCCAAATTGATGCTTCTAGGAGTAATAGAGGGATGTTGGCAGAGTATTTTGGAAGAGGTTGGCTGATCCAAATGGCTTGAATGTGTGAATAAGGTGGTATAGGTGGGGGCCTTTTATAAGAGGAGAGAAGGGGAACCCTTGGAAAGTAATGAAATGTCACTTTATTATATAAGGCGTTTCGGATTTTAAAGGTCCCAGACTTATATATTTCTAGGATAATGTGATAAGGGTTAGAAATCGACTCATTCAATAGGTTTTTGACATGTGTAAGTATTAGTTTTTACATTATCTTTTTCATTTTATTTAAATCGTTAATTAATGAGGAAATCGTTGCATCATCATGGTGTCATAAATATTTAAATTTTTTTAATGTATCAAAATTATAAAAAAATATCATGATATAGGAAATCGTTTTAGATTTCTAATGAATATTTATAGTCAAAAATATGACTTGTATAACCCCATGTAAAAAGTGTTTTATTAAAAAAACTGATGTTTGTGACATTTTTATTTTAACATAAAATAAAAGGTTTTAAAGACTTTTTTCCTACCAAAGTGGCTCCATGGGGTCTCCAAGTTGACCCATGGATTGTATTTGCCGTCCATCACTCATCCAATAGGGGTAAGACAAGTGTAAAGGTATTTTCATATTTTTATAATATCATTTTCACCTTAAATTTCACTAATTACCTTTAATCGCGATTAATTAAACATAAAAGTTACTATTCACCAAATAATTATTTTAATCCCATTGAACCACATTTTAATTCTTAATGAAAACCATGTATGTTGGATTTTTGAAAATCAAATCACAGAAGTGGTATTGTTTCATTTAAACGTAAAATCAGTTTTTTAATTACTACATAGTGGTTTCACTATTCATCAAAAATTGAAGTTTTACAGAATAATGCCAAAATATCACCATAAGATATAATTGATATTCCGAATTCAAAAATGATGTCTATTTTAAAAAATTCTAAACATATAATTTTCATTAATTAATTTTATAATTAATTACTTTTGTCACAATAAATAACGTGTTTTTAAGAAACAATATATATCAAAAGATTGACAATTGTTAATGTCCAATTTCAAAGTGAAATTAATTCTAATTAACACCATTGGATAAAATGGTAAAAATATATTCTAATTATACATTAAAACCACCAAATAGTATAATTTGTCACTATAAATTAGTTTTATTAAAAAAGTTGTTTTTAAGTATTTTTCACTATTCATAGAAAATTGGATGTTCTCAGAAAATTACAAAAAATTCTACTTAGAATAATTTCGATATTCCGAATACAAATATTAAGTCCATTTTGAAATATAAAATTTATATAATTTAAAAAATTGGGTATTACTATTCATAATGGCTATTTTTATTGGTCGCGGTTTGTTAGAATCTCGAACTTCAGTACAATGCAAGCTATTGCATTATTGAAAGAGAAGCGTATCGTGGAAGCTCAGGGTGTTACATTCTCCCCTCCTTCAATAAATTACATCCTCACAATTTGAAAATTTTCTTTGAAAATAAAAGGTTTAGAATAGAAAATACCTTTGTGGAAAACCCACATCGAAAATAAGGTTAATAAAAATATAACTTTAAAAGAAATAAATATAAGTACAAAGGTCACTCGAGATAGCCCATACTAGGATTCTATGAAAATATGGATATGGAAGAAAAAAAACCGTCATGGTCTGATGGAGAGTTGTAGAAAACTGGATTAGGAGAAAGTTAACCATAAGAAAATCACAAACTTGTGATTGGTTAAACAGTCATTGAATCCCTAGTGGGAAAAGTTAACCGGCAACGTTTTTGTTTTAAGTTACCTTTTATAATGTTGAGGAATTTATTTAAGAGATTTACTAAGAACGTAAGGGAATATACATACATGTCATGTAGACTTTCATTCTTTAATAATTTTTTTTACCATAAACCCATCTTTCACTCTAAAAGGTAATAGAACTCAAAAATATTCTATTTATCCTAATTTTATAAGGTTGAAAATATTAACACATACCATTTAGATTAGGAAAACTTTTTTGTAATAACCAAGGACTTCCTGTAGGCTAGTGGTAGGTAATAAAGGCCTGTCACACAATCGTTGTGGGTTCGATTCCTGCAGCTTTGTCTGACGCGACGGGTTATCCCCCGACCTGCAGTTTGTCCTTTTCTTAAAACAATATTATTATATTATTCCAAAAATAATCTTTAGAAATGTTTGAACCTTAAATAATACTATCCATGGTTATAATTAATCAATTCCAACCTTTATAGTTATCCAAAATACCTCTGTCCAGAATATCTCTAAAAGGTCTCTAAATTCCTAAATTAATTGTAACATCAGATTCCCCAAACAAGGTAATGTTTCTCTTATTTTCACATACTAAAAATATGATTACCTTCCTCATTTTTAAACCTTAATGAATACAACAAGTACTGCAGTACAATCCTTATATATATCACATTATTCTTATAACCATTATATAATCCTTGAGTCCAAAAGCACCTATACATTAATTATACCACTTAAACTGTTGTAACAGCATAAGATTGCCCATGATCCCTTGGCCTTTTCTGTGGTACATTTCCCTGACGCATAGGAAATTCATTTGCATAATGCCCCATTTCACTACAATTGTAGCATTCAACATTGATAGCCTCTTTCTTTCCCTTGCAATCACGAGCTTGGTTGCCTTTTTCTCAACATTTATAACAGACTCCCATTCCTTTTAGGCAAGTACCGGGGTTATTCTTCCCACAATTATCACATAATGGAAAATCCTTATTTCCTTTTTCCCTTTATCTGTCTCTTGTTCCACCTTTCTCTTCTTCTCATTATTTACTTTATTGTCATAAGACTTAGAGAATTCCTTTTCTGTCTTGATAGCACACGAGACAATATCTTCGTACGATGAGAAGGATTTTGATACTAAAGCTCGACAGAGAAATGGTTTTAACCCATCAAAGAAACGATCAATCATGATTCTTGGGTTACATATATAATCTACAACATACCTCTCTAACCTTGTAAAGTTTGCCTCATACTTTCCGACATTCTCATCCTCCTTTTGTCGCAGACTCAGAAATTTCCATTCCATATCTCCTCGATGGTCACAAGGAAAGTGTTTTTCTAAGAAAAGATCATTGAACTCTCTCCATTCCATACTTGATAATTCTTCATCTTCCTTTGTATTTTGAATCAATGACCACCATTGATCAGCATCTCCAGTGAGTCGGTAAATTGCCATGATAACCATCTCCCTTTCAATACTCCCCAAGGCATGGAATATTTTCTCTAAGAAGTTTATCCATTGCTCAGCTACT
The DNA here is from genome assembly GCA_963277665.1 of Viscum album. NCBI lineage: Eukaryota > Viridiplantae > Streptophyta > Magnoliopsida > Santalales > Viscaceae > Viscum > Viscum album. The sequence continues at coordinate 1,532,358,222 of OY728146.1, read as the reverse complement.
AATGTATTTGTACCCCCATTAAATGTTGGTTGTTGTTGCCTCATGAAGCGGTGTAACATTGATCCTCCACGTTGCGGATCAGGGTGCTCCATATGAGTAAGGTTATTATTCATAACCTGAGTGAGTTGTCCGCGTATGGTAATAAGTTGATCAACACTAGTAGTATCTCCAGCTCCACAATAATTATCTTGAGTAGGAGGGAAAACCCTACATGGAGTGCGTTCATTTTTATGGTTTCCATTCCATCCACTAGGCACTATTTCTAAACAATGGCATAAACTACATTAGTTTATGAATCAAAATACATAATTCCATACTTAAAATATATTGAACTATTTATGGATATAATCCATAATCATAGAAATGTTTTCTTTGAGGAATTATATACTCATAACCCTTCATAGTGATTTTTAAAGAAAATGAGAATTATGCTAAGCATATCTCCCGGGAGTGTCGGAACCAATAGTGCAGCAAGGCCCATTGTCGTGCACCAGTTCTCGTTCGAGTCTAGCTCAAAGCGGTGTTTTCGGGTTTTACCCCAAGGTACATATGTGCTAGAGCCACCTCTACCCGATCGTATCCAAACAGGGATGTATTGCTCGGAAAACTCACAAAATCTCTATAATACAAAAATTTAGGAAGTTCTTCTTTACTAATCCTCAAATTCTATCATTGGGCTCTGCACTCTAATCAGAGTTTATCTAAATATATCTTACAAAGTTAGTACTAAACTACCTCTGATACAAACTGTAATGCCCCGACCCCAGTTACCCAGAGTCGGTGCATTATTGTGTAACATTGGCATGATCACAAAAGATCAAGTCTCGAAAGACCAATTAGTTTAGTACCCTTGGAAACACTAGATACATTCATAAATGTTACATTACATCATAAAGTGAAAAACTAAAATAACAAAGTCTCCATAGTCCACACTCATATCCTCTTCTGACTATCCATGCAGGTCATTCATAAAATACATCTTCACATCCTGGAAAATATTAAAACATTGAAAGTGGTGAGCTCAGATGATCAGTATAGATAACAATATTGCGGATGCTTTCATAAATAAACATTAACCTTAAAGGAAATGTATAACTAAAACAAAAGCCTTTTTAAACATTAACATCAGCATAATATGGAAAAAATAAAATTAAATAATTCAATTTACTTACTCACATGGAAATTCTACTAGTCGAATAATCACATTCAATATCAATAACAACTTTCATAATGAAGGAATTCATAATGCCAGACTATCATAACCACGTAGACAAGGCCTTGTGCAAAGACCACAAATAACATTTTGTCAAGGCCTCGTTCCAAGACACTATTTTGTCTCATGAGACCTACCGATGCATCGCGGATCTATAGCGGTCTCCACCCGTCACTTATTAAGTCCAATGCATTCCTCGTATGAACAGGTTTAAACATATCATAAACCATAACATAATTGTATCACATAAAACATGCATAAAAGAAAACATAATATTTCCACACTTTGGTCACAAGATATCAATACAACACATTTATATAATAAATACTTTATCAAAACCATTTTCAATACCAAAATAAAAGAAAAGTAAAACATGGTATTTATTCTTCTTTTTTTTTTAAAGATATGGCTTATAGAGGAAGTCGAATCTCAAATAATAGTCATGATGACGGAGAAGTCGTTGTTGCCAAATACATAAGAAAACAAATTCCTTTTGTCGTTTAGTAAAAACTCTTCATATAAAAATATTCCTTTTGAATAAAAGTAAAAGTCAAAGGGGGTTTATACACTGTATTAATGAAAGTTGTGTATAAAACCAAATATTCCTCAATGAAAGGAGATAGAGACAAATTCCTTTCAAAGATCATTTTTAAAATAAAATAGATCTATTTTGTGAATTTACAATAATTACACATAATTTAAGTACAAATACTAGATATGACATAATAATATCATGACATAATTTGAAAGTAGGAGATTAATCCAAAGAATGGAAATTGGGCTAAGAAATTCCCTTACCTTGTGTCCGACATGACTCGACTGTTCTTTAACCTCCTGAATTATAAGCTAGAGTTAATCTCTACTTTCTTAAGAATAATTTTCAAGTTCATTATCCCTTTACCATGTTATGAACATTATGTAATTATTTAAGTTAATAACGGTCATTTTTTCAATCTTTTGTACTTGTGTCAAAAATAAACTTCTTATAATTACAAGTTGTTCATGTGTGAAATATCCATTATATACAGAATTATATTCATGATTTAGATATCATATATATCATATATATCGAGTATATACATTCATTCATAATATTACGTAACATTTAGAGATAAGAAATGAAATGCACCGTTCATGGAGACGGTAAGCCGTACGTACGTATGAACGCTACGCTCATTTCTATTTTGTATTTAATGGAAATAATCATAATGATATAAAGTTATATTATAGTTCCAGTATAATATCATATATAATATCATTTAATCCATCTTTTATATATCCCACATATGTCATTAACGATTCAAATAACTTTGAAGGGGGCGGTAGTCCGCACTTCCTAAAATAAAATCATCGTGTTTACCCATAATGGAAATCATAACGGTATTCCATAAAAGAAAAATAAAGAATCTTCTGTAAAACATAAACATATTATATATCATATACAAATATAGTGACATATTAATGGCCACCTTTAAAGGTGTTATAAGGGTGTTGAACAATCATCGTTTCGTGAGGCAGAAATTATCCATCCACAGAAACAGTATGTTCTTTAACCATTAGATGTAGGTGTGTATAAGTGTAGCTCGAATAATTCTTATAAAAACATCCTAGTATATTGTGGATACTGTTTTTGTTACAAATGAAATGAATAAAAAGATATTTGGGGGTTGTAGAAGCAAAATAAAACAAAATAACTTAAGAGAATACATTACCTTAAAATTTTGTAACTCTTTTTGATTTGAGACAAAGGCATCCTTGAGAAGAGATCTTCCCAAAGTGAGGCTTCTAATTGTAATAGAGGGATGTTGTGAGAGTATTTGGGTAGAGGTTGGCTGAGCCAAATGGATTTATGGTGTGAATAAGGTGGTAGAGCTGGGGGCCTTTTATAAGAGGAGAGAAGGGCCGCTCTTGGAAAGTAATGAAATGTCACTTCATTATATAATGAGTTTCGAATTTTAAAGGTCCCACACATATATATTTCTAGGCTAAGGTGATAAGGGTTCGAAATATACTCACCCAATAGGTTTTTGACATGTGTAAATCTTATATTTTACATTATCTTTTCATTTTATTTAAATTGTTAATTAATGAGGTAATCACTGCATCATCATGGTGTCACAAATAATATAATATATGAAATGTCTAAAAATTATAAAAAAAATATCATGATGTAGGAAATCATTTTATATTTCGAATGACGATTTATAGTAAAAAATATGACTTGTATAAACCCATGTAAAAATTGGTTTAGTAAAAAAACTCATGTTTGTGACATTTTTATTTTAACATTAAATAAAAGTTTTTTAATGTCATTTTCCTACCAAAGTGGATCCATGGGGTCCCCAAGTTGACCCATGGATTTTATTGGTCTGCCATGACTCATACAATAGGGTTAAGACAAGTGTAAAATTATTGTAAAATTTTTATAATATCATTTTCACCTTAAATTTCACTAATTACCTTTAATCGCAATTAATTAAACTTAAGAGTTACTATTCACCAAAAAAATATTTTAATCCCATTGAACCACATTTTACTTCCTAATTACAACCACGTATTTTGGATTTTTTAAAATCAAATCAAAGAAGTGGTAATGATTCATTTAAATGAAGAATCAGTTTTTTAACTACCACTTAGTGGTTTCACTATTCATCAACAATTGAAGTTTTACAGAACAATCCCAAAATTTCACCCTAAGCTATAATTGATATTCTGAATTCGAAAATGAATTATATTTTAAAAAATTCCAAACATATTGGTTTCATTAATTAATTTTATAATTAATTACTACTGTCACAATAAATAGCGTGTTTTTAAGAAACAATATATATCAAAAGATTGACAATTGTTTATGTCCAATTTCAAAGTGAAATTAATTTTAATGAACACCATTGGATAAAATGGTAAAAATATATTCTAATTATACTTTAAAACCACTCAATAGTATAATTTATCACTATATATTATTTTGATTAAAAAAGTTGTTTTTATGTATTTTTCACTATTCATAGAAAATTGGAAGTTCTCAGAAAGTTACAAAAAATTCAACTTAGGATAATTTCGATATTCCGAATACAAAACTGAATTCCATTTTGAAATATAAAATTTATATAATTTCAAAAAGTGGGTATTACTATTCATAATTTCTATTTTGATTGGTCGCGGTGTGTTAGAATGTTGAACTTGCGTACAATGAAAGTTATTGCATTATTGAAAGAGAAGTGTATCGTGGAAGCTTGGGGTGTTACAAAAAGTACCTATATTGAAAATTTGAATCTTATGATTAAAACTAAGGAATAAATTTTGAAAAAATAAAAAAAACATCAGTTTTATTAATTATTTTATAATTAATACCATTGTCAAAAAATGGGTTTTTGTTGAAAACATTTCAAAAGATTGAAATGTATTTACATATGAATTGAATGTAAAATTAATGACAATGAATTAAATTTTATTACATTATAAAATTATATTCTATTTTTACTTTAAAACCATTCAATAATATATTTTAAACAAATAAAATATTTTTATGAAAAAAGTTGTTTTCAATTGAAATTTAGCGTATTTTCCTTAATCATCAAAATATGAAAGTTATCAAAAAAATATAAATGATTTATCCAAAGTAAAATTTTATGTATAGAATCAAAATAATAAGTTTATCTTGTCATATATAAAAAATATAAGTGTCAAAAACTACATTTAACATGTATGTTCGATCAAAAGGCATCACTGTATTTTTTATAAAAACTTCATTTATCCAAAAAATTGAATTCGTTCTCATATCATGTGTAAGTTGAATTGTAATGTTATATAAAATTAAAAATGTGGTTAATAATATTCTTAACGTCTATTTTATATAATATTTTAATAATATGTCATTTTTAGTGAATATTTTGTATACCACAAGAGCAATTGAGGAAGGTCGTTCATGGGTGTAATGGAAGCCATGTCAGTGTTGCGTGTAGTGAATGATTTTTTTTGATGTTTCATATAACATAATCCAAACATATTTACTTTATACATTGAATAAAATCAATACTCAATGTTGTTTGAATTGAATTCTTTCAAAATAACTGGAAATTGTGTGCAATAAAAGGTAAGAATAGTATTTCAAATACTACAGGATAATATAGAGTAGTATATAGTGAAAGATAATCTTGGTGTAGTGTAAAACGCAAAACATCAAATAATATATCACATAAAATCTCAGGGTGTTACATTACACCCCTCTTAAAATTAATTTCTCCCTCATAATTTGTCGACATTCTAAATGGTTTTCAACATCAAAGTTTCTTTCATAGAAACCCACATCGTAAAAAGGAATACAAAAACTTAATTTTAAAATGTAATGTTAAAAACAAAATGTTTACCCAAATTAACTCACTACTAGGTTTTTAAATAGGATAAAATAGTTGGGAAGTGAAAACATGGATGTGGTAGATAAATCTCACCATCATGTTCAAATGGATAATGATAGAGAATAATTTTTGGATAAATTTAACTACCATAATGCAATAAATCTGTGATGATTTAAGGGACCATCTGATTGATTAGATAATAAGGTACTAGGATATCATTTTTGGTTTTCCAGATCCTTTCCCTAATGTTGAAGCATTTTTCCTTAGAATAAATACTCACTTGATTTTGGAACAATCTCATCGTTATTTGGTCCTTGAAAAATTTACAATTAATCTCTTATTTAAAGAAATGAGGTAGAATTTTTCATTGTTGAAGTGTTATAAGATCAAGAGATAGAATGATAGGTCATTCCATCCATCTCTATAAAAATAGGTTAGCAGAAGATATTAAATATACATAAGTCCAATTATGTTGACATTTATCATATATTGTTCCAAAAATGTACTTACACATCATCTATCATACCTCTTAATAAAATAAAAGTAATTTCTACTAACTAGGGACTTCCTGTAGGATAGTGGTAGGAAATAAAATAATTTCTCAGTTTAGTTTTGGGATTGATTCTCGTTGCTTTGTCTGATGCGACGGTTTGTCACTTGTCCTGTAAGTTATCCTTTTTTTAAAATTACTCTATTATAATATTCCATAAATAATATAAAAATGTTATGTCCTTAAAAAGTACTATATGATGTCCAGCATAATACATTCCACATTTAGGGTTATTCAAAATACATCTTTCCAATATCACAGTATAAAGAAAAAAATTACCATAAAGGTCATATAACAAGCATGTGAATACCATAATATATCCCGCACATATCATTAGATATATATTGTTGGTCACATTACAAACATTTTAAGGAATTCATCATGAATTATTTTGAGTCATTTTAATAACACAAATTACCATATAAACTTATTCAAAACATGAATGTTTCCTTACTTAAAAACATCTGGGATATATTTGTTATGTTCTGAAAAGTTCTATACTTCATCTGTGAAAACATAACCCACATTTCATCAAAACCATAACCAGATCCAAGGTAACTAATATCATCCAACATATCATCATACAAATATAATTTTTTCAAAACCATGCCCATATTAACAGTTATCCTTTCCTTAATCATGTTTTTCTAAAGAATATATTGTTTTCATTGAATCACTTTTCTTATCCATTATAACTATTAAAAATATTATTGAATATACATATCGAAACACATAAACCGATAACTATTATATAATTCACCATTCACTAATTGTGGATTAAAATACAAAAATAATTCAATCCTTAGACTTTAATAGTAGGCATGGAATATGTCCTCCCATGTCTTAGAAGTAGAGCCTTTTTTCTTTACACTAAGTTGGGTACTGCCCATGTTTTCCACAGATGAGAAAGTAATCATTATATCAACTTGTCACTCTAAAACCCTATTTTCCATAGAGATAACATCATCCCCTATATTCAAGGTATTTTACAAGGTTATTCTTAACATTTATTAATATGTAGGAATCTTAATCTCCATTCCTCTATGTTTCATACCATTAGAACATGAAATAAAGTCTATCTTACTCTTATTCTATTAGTTAGGAATACCAATAATGTTCACCTTGTTAATCATATACTATGATGACTGATTCAGAATAATCCCAATATCCTTCACTATTGTCATTACATAATTTATTTGCTCATTGTTAACAATTTTTTCATCAGATTCAATGTTTTCCCAATTCATTATGGTTCCCACCATTGAATAAAACCCAACAATAATATCGTTAGAGGAAAAATCATTCTACGAAAACAACATAATCAAGGGTGGGGGGTGCATTCGATCTCTGACATCTTAGGTTTAAACCTAGATTACTTATGATCGTTACAATAATTCTTAGATTGTATCATATAGTTATTATTAACCTTTTCTATATCCCTAGACATACCTCAGAAATATCTCTAGGGATCTCACTAATGTTTTCGGATCCTAGTTTTCATATATGAATAAAACTTTCCTCTATTACCAATTATAGAGACCAAATCATGACGTACATGGAAATTAAATTTCTTTTGTATAATAATTAATACAAGACACAATAATATATCCAAATATTGTATAAGTTTTGTGTCATTAGAATATTAGAACACAATATTCTAACATCATTAATGATTATCAACATATCTCATAATGGTCTTCCCATTTGGATTTCCTAATTAAAACCTTTCGATAAATCTTGGAAAAAATAAAACATTAAATGTTTGATCAGAAATTCTCAGTAAGGGTAAGAAAGGAAAAAATCAAACAAACCATATACATTTGAATGTAAAAACATGAACATAAAGTTGAAAAATCAAAATCATGAGTCATGGTATAAATTCTGGCAGTACGTAAGGCATTGATCATAAAAGAACACAAATCAAGAAAAAATTGTAGGAAAATAAAACATGGAATTTTTGAAAACCATTACTCACATAATTTTATTTCTATAGTAGCCAAGGAATTGTTTCCAAGACCATCATAGTGGACAATATACATTTCTGAACTAAGTTTACAGGTTATTCCAACAATGTATTACTGAACCAGATTGACCTTCCAATATAATCATGTTATATCATGAGATATAAGTCATTACCCAATAAATTGGAGAGAGATATATATCCCAACCATATCATAATGAAATCATTCATGCATGTTCCACAAAGACATAAATCATTCATCATTGCATAACCCATGAAATAAAATATGTTTCTTACATATCATTCCATCATAACATAATCTATAAAAATAAAATTCCATAATTTAACACAATAAAATCATAGGAATAATAGGTATATAAATATAACCCTATTTGATGAGTCTCATATACGATGTAAAATAATTTTGGTAAAACACTTTAACTTTGGTCTTGAGGAAAATATCATTTTTCATCAAAAACATTTTTGTTATCAAATTTCTGCACATTTTTAATAAAAAATGATTTAGTTGAAAATAAATATGAAATTGTGTAGAGGAATCTTTGTAGAAGTAAGGAGTTGTGAAACCATAAAAAATAATTCATGTTGTATAATTTCAACAAAAACTTTTATCTCATTCTTTTGCTGGAAAGTCAGAAAAACACCTCGTATGGTAAACAAATGAAGGATTCATTCCATACCATATAGTAAAATTCATAAGGGGGTAATCATGACATTAAACATACATAGGAGAGTAATAAACATTTATGAAAACTTTTTTTAGAAAACATGGACATGGATGATAAATATAACCACAGTAGATACTTACGTTTAAAGAATCTCAGATAAAAATGAGATTGCCAAATTATCCCTTACCTTATGTCTAATTTTTTATATATGTGACTGAAACTCTTGTATAGTCGGTTTAAACATATTATTAACTTATAATATAACCATAATAATATTTATGATATCTTATATGATTCACATAAAAATTTATATTACCCATTCATTAATCAATTCCATGTCAATGAAACGTTTTGGGAAATACTCTTTTTAATTACCATACATGTTTGGACTTGTTATTAATTATATTATTACATAGATCATAATTTAAATTCATCCATAATGTAAAAAATTATTTATATATCATATATATTCAGTATATAAATATATATAGTAGACATTTAAATTGAAGGTAATACACCGATCATAGATAATGTAGGTCGTACGTACACATTAACTCTATTTGCGTTAACTTATTAAATTGAATGGAAGTAAGTAAATGAAATATATATATATATATATAATTAAATACAATATCATTATCATGTCATTTATTTCCTGACTATTTATTATATATACTTTATAATCATTATTGAATGGTTAACATGGAGAATGAATCTTATCGGGTCATGGAGACGGTAAGCTGTACGTACTCACGGGCTACGATATCATTCCCATAGTTATTGAAAAGTATTGAAGTGGATGGTGTATAATATAACAGAATTATTATCATGATATAATAGTAATATATATTTATTATTTCCACCATTATAACCATCCAACTATGGTGTGGGTGAAAAACAGATTACACCACAATGTGGAGATGGTAATCCATACGTACGCACGTGCCGTGATTTCTTTTTTCATAGGATTGATAGAAGATGAAATAGGTTTGTTTCATATTTAATATATCATATCATTATATTAGTGATACTTATGTCATTTATTTATAATGAAACAACTAAATAATAGTATGTTAAATAATAAATAAATTTTAATGAATCAGTAGAAGATATTATCTCTCCCTTGACGTACCACATTTAAATTTCCACTTATGGAACTAGATTTGGCCTTTTGAGAATACGAGAACCTCTAGAATATATCTAGAGAATTTATAAGATAAATGGAATGTTTTGTACAAGAAATAAAGCGCAAAATAGAGTTTAGAGGAGAGTGAGGAGGTTCCATTTTATATGAGCGAAGAGGGGCACTTTAGAAAAGTTACAAGATATTAATTTATTTTAAATTAAATTTCAATTTAAAATGGTCCAAATATTATTTAATTATAATATAAGATTTTTTTTTTCAAATAACCATCATCCGATAATTTTTTAAAGCATTTGAATATTTTCATTATCCTTATATTTTTTGGTTTTACCCTTATTTACCCTTTCTAATCTTACTGTGATATCATGTTATTCACACATTATGGGTTAATGTAATTACCATATCATGTCAAAAGGCTCACATAATATATATATGACATATTTGGACTTATAAAAAAAAATTTTAGGAATAATATATTTTTTGAAATTTAATATCATTTAATAAAAAAATTTATGTCTTAAGTAACGAATTCTTTAAATTTTGGACACTATTCATACATGACATTTTTTAAAATTCATAAAAACCTGATCCCTAACAAAATAAAGCATCAAATCAATTATAATATGTCAATATCATCTATAAAATTCTTGAATGACATAAAAAAACAATTTACCTCAGTTTTAATATTTTTTAATTCATTTATTTTAATCTTTCATTAATTATTTAATCACTACATCATAATTGTGTCATAAATAAATATATTTATCTTATGCCTAAAAATTATAAATAAAATAAAATGATATAGGAAATAATTTTATATTTACAATTAATACTTTATACATAGATATATATCATATAACCTCATATAAAAAAAATTATAAAAGTTATATGTTTTGATTCTTAATATCATTAATTTAAATTTATTATTATAAAATGTCATTTTCACATCCACGTGAATCCATGAGGTCTCCAAATCGACCCAAGGATTCTCATGGTCATAAATATCTCTTCCAATAGGATTATGGAATTTTTTATGGTAGTTTAATATTATCATAATAATATTTTTTTAACCTAATTTACTAGATTTAGCCTTTAACCATGGTAAATAATACAATTACTGAACTTACTATTCATAATTTCCAAAAATAAAAACTACCAATTTTCACAATTTTACCTTCTGATTAAAAATAAGGAATCCATTTTATCAAATACAAAACATAGAATTATTTTTAATTAATATAAAATTAAATCCACTATCGTAAAATGGGTTTTTGTTAAAACATTGCCAAAGATGGAAATGTTTTACATATGAATTCAATGTTAAATTAATGAAAATGACTTACATTGTTTTAAACATTTAAAATATATTCTATTTATAATTAATAAATATTCGATAATATATTTTAACCATATATATTATTATGATGAAAATACATTTTCAATTAAAATATAGAGCATTTTAACTATTCATCAAAATATTAATGTTATCAGAAAAAATAAATAATTTACCCAAAGTAAATTTTTATGTCCCTGTTCCAAATAAAAAGTTTATATTTTCAAATATATCTCATAAAAGATTCAAAAACTATATTTAAAATTGGTGTGCCATCAAAAGGCAGTAAAACAACATTTTTTGAAAAATAATTCTTTTATCCCAAAAATTGATTTTGTTTTCATATCACATATAAGATGAATGATAATGTTATATAAAATTTAAAATGAGCTTAATAATATTCATAACTTATTGTTTATATATTATTTTAATAATATATCATTTTTTAGTGAAATTCGGTATTCTGTACCACACAATCTATCAAGGAAGGTTACTCTTGCATCTAATGCAAGCGATGTTAGTGTTCCATGTAGTGAAATATTCCTTTAGTATTTTTTATAATATAATCAAAAATTAGTTCATTTATACATTGAAAAAAATATACTTAGTGTTGTGTGAAATTATTTCAATCGAAAGAACATGAAATTGTGTGCAATAAAAGCCAAGAATAATGTTGCATATACTACAACATAATATGATGTAGAATATAGTGCAAGCTAATCTTAGTGTATTGTACAACACAATACATCAAATAATTTATCTCATAAAATCTTCAGGTGTTACAAAAACCCATGAATCCCACCATAATAAACTCTATATTTAAAAAACCATTAAAACCTCCATTTATTGCATCTATACTTCATGGAAATTGAATATACCACAAGGGAAATATCAAAATCATACCAAACTATAACCATCTAAAGAACACTATAATTCCCTCCTCTAATATTATTTCAAACTCATAGAACACTAATACTAATATATCAATTCCAAAACATCTCTAGTCTCAATGAAACAAAAAATTATGGCTCAACGAAGACTTTAACTATGGAAGATTGAATAATTAATTATATGGATCCCAAAATGTTTTTTAATATAAAAATCCAACATTTATATTTAATATTATAAACAAGTATTTCTAGTTATCTTTCTATCAAAATAGATTAACATGAAATCATAATATAATATTAATAGTATATAAATCCTTAATCACTAATAGATATTGCATTAGATTCATCATTATTATAGAATTATATTTAAAAACCCCTATTAAATAATTATAAAATATGATTATTACATATATGATATCTATTCAATTATATGATATAAGGAACTCCATATTTATTATTATTTATTCTTAATAACTATTGAGTTTTAGTAAATTTTTCCTACATTAGTATGATAATTTTGGCAGTGTTTTTTATTATATAATTTTACTACTAAAATTACTATATTTATTTATAAATAATTAATTATTAACTCACAAAAAGATATTTAAAATTGATTTTGAATAATAAGAACAAGTATGTGTAAAATGTATCAGATATATAAAACATATTTTAAGTGAAATTTAGATCTCATTGTGTGTAATAATGTAATAGATATATATAATAAATACATGAAGAAACTATATATATTTACCAAATTGATAGGTTCAACAACTCCAAAATGGGTATTTTTTACTAACTAAAAATTCTATTTTTATTTGCAATGCGACAAGAATGTATTTTTTATAGGATAAGAAGAAAATATTTTTAAATATTCATGAATTATAATCATGTAATATGGATGATAATTTATATTCTAGAACATAATAGTTCAGACTATTACATAATAAATTTTACGATTCACGTTTCTGGATCCAAATGAATATAATTGTGGATTTAGTCATATAAATAAAAAATAAAAATTATTACATATAAAAATTGTGGAAATTATTTAATTTAGATTCATTTAATTTAAATATGGATTTATTTAAAAATAAGTAATTTTAAAAAAAAATTATAGTGGAATGTATGGTATTAATTCTATTATATATTTACGTATATGGTTTATTGGGATCACTTTAATGTGTGGGTAACAACCATTGTATCATCAAAATGTTCGTAATTCTGAATGATAATTCTAGTCTCCAATATTGAATGATTTTTGAGATAAATAAATATGGTAGTGTTTGCAATTACATAGGACAAGAGTAAGTAGGTTTTGTAAAATATTTGAATTTATTTATTTATTGGTCATTCATATCTTTTTATTTTTGGGTATACGATAAATGTTCACAAATTTGGATTTCATTAAATGTGATATTTGATTCCTAAGATATTTTTTTTGTGTTTGCTTGTATTATTTTTTAATAAATAATAATTATGATTTATAATTAAAAAATTAAGTTTTTATATCACTTACGTTAAAAGAAATACCATTTGATCATAATATCAAAAAAATATTTTTATTTGAAAATTATATCGAAAATGATACATGTTTCTCATTTAGGATTTTCTATTCTATGTGTGTCAATTTTCAGTTTTATAATATAATTTTAGAAAATTGTGATCATTGAAAATTAAATAACTAATAAATTTGAAATGTTTCCAATAATTAGGATGAATGAATTGAATAATTATTTATTTAAATTAATAATAATTAATGTATGAAAAAAATAATATTTAAATTATATGCCTAGAGGTATTGTATTTTATTATTATACGTTATTCAATATTTTATATTAGAAATGGAATTTGGGGAATTATTTTTGATAAAAATAGAATAAGATATTGGAATATAAATCTTGATAATGTTATCATATATGAGACGTAATAATTATCATTAGTTTCATTTCTGTAGATTGTTGTTTTATTTTATATTATTATTAAAACGAAATTTAGTATACAGTGTAATTTAATGGATATCTATGAAGAATTTCCATAAGAAATTCAGTATAAAATATGGATAACTAATAATCTATATGTGTAAGGAAAATTTGAATTTAATATTAAAATAAATGTTTAATAGTAAAATTAATGGTCTAATTTATGTAATGTGAGGTGACTGAAGAATAATATACATATATATCATATATTTCAAGATGAATATTCAATACATATAATAATATTAAATTCCCTAATTGTGTAAAAGTTTTACTATATTTGGAGACTACATATATAAATAACTAATTTTATAACTTATTTTACGAAAAATATTCATCATCTCTCATAATTATCTTACCATATTTCTCCATTATTTGACATACCCTTTTTAAAATATTTCTTCAAAACCTGGGGAATGGAAATATAAAAAACAATGATGTAAAACTATTGGTAAGTGTAAACAAAAGAGATATAATTTTAGTATCATATGAAGGAATAAGATAATCATAAGTGTATATAGTCATGATTATATGATAAAATGTTCAAACATAATCTTTCCATGACATAAACTACAGTCTATGATGAAAACAATATCATTTTAGAAGACATTAATAATAATATTTGGGAACTATAAGAAATAAATCATGAACTCATAGTAAAAATAATATAATTAATATTTTTTATGACAATTTGAAACCAAAATAATCATAGAAACCATATCATATGTCATGTCAAACTACTAAGACAAACATATCAAAAAAGAACATGAATCACCATCTGTTTTCTGTTTCATTGAGGATTACGAACCACCGCATTTCTACTTTTTCATAATATATCAAGCATCCCTAAATTATCTCTATAATGGATTCAACAGATCAACTCATTTTCTCATATTTATATCCAGATATAAAATTCTTTATCCAGTTAATTTGAGTGTTATAATGTACCTAATAAGAATATAATTAAAACTATATATATGTGTTCACTAATATCATACAAATTAATCATTTTATCTTATCATAAACCATTGAAAATAAATTGGGTCAATTAACACTTATTCATAACATAACTAAACCATGGTAAATAATTTTATTTCATAAAATAGATTTTAAATCATTAGCTTTATAATTAATCCCAGCAAATAAAGAGGAGGTACCATAAGATCTTATCTTTAATGAATAATAATAGTCCTAAAGATGGAACCTCAATCGCATAGCTTTTTCAAGTCTTCAACTCATCTTCTACCTCCCACCCCCTAGTGTTTCGTCCTCCCCCTTGTGGAGAGGAATCATAGACCATGCTCTTTTCATGTTCTCTATTCTCTCCCTCATATTCTCTTGGTTTTTCTTTCTCCTGGTTTCTTTCTCTTCCATCAGTCACTCCCCTTAGGGTTTCCCCTCCACCCTTTTCCTCCCTTCTTCACGAAGGATCTTTTTTTTCTCTCCCACCTAATCTAGTGAATTCTTGATTTACATTACTCCACTCCACTCCAAGTATTAGTTGGAGTGTGGGATTGTCTAAGGATTTCAAAAAGCAGCTTTTTGGATGTCAGGTTTCCAAGTGCTATAATATTGCATTCTTCTTTAATGGGTTTCATTCCCAGTATCATCCTATTCAATGTGGGGATTTTTCCAAGGTTTTTTATCCCATGTTTTGATCCTCATCCACCCCACCTTGATTTATCCTATTACTCCACTAGTCCTCTCCATGATGGATTTTTAGATATGGATTCACAATGGTTTTTGTCATTGAGGTTCAATAGTCATGGAGATCCCCATATAGGGTTCCATCCCCAGAATCCTTTGGGGTTTAACACCTGGTAATCCTACCTTCAGGGTTTCGACACCCAGTGCCTCTTATTTTGGATTTGTTTTTATTTACTTCCCCAATTTCGATTTATCTTCTTGTTTTATTCCTCACTAACGTTTATTGATATATGATGGTGGTATATCATTCTTGATTGGTTTATTTTTTGTGATATGATGTGATAGTAGTGATGAGGTTTAACATTCTGGTGGGATTTCGGCAAAGCGACAACATTAGTAGCAGATCGGTGTCTGAGATTATGTTCGATGCTGGTGGTGAATGCCAGAGAAGTTTCTAAAGTGGATGAATGAAGATGATGATCTCTATAGTGATGGATCGATGTGAAAATGCTGTCAGTGGTGAATGGATATGGTCTGTATTTTGACGAATGCATAGATTATCAATTAGTGGATTAATTTTATGGGGATGATTATTGATAATGATATAAGAGGCCCATGAAAAAATCTGGCGTGTGGCCTTTGAATGGTGTTTTTTCTTTTCCGAATTTAAATTATGAAATCTAAGAAAATATTGGGTGCGGTTCTTTTGTTTTTATAGTGGTGGGGTATGACTTTTTATCTTGTTGGATTTTTTTGGGTATACACATAATATTTAAAAGTGTTATTTTATAATAATAAATTAAGGATTGTGGAATGAATAATAATACATAATTTTTATTATATAGATAATTTAATCCCTTAATATTTTATTTGATCATTTATTCCAAAACATGAGATAATATACATTTCCAATAATATAATTTTAACTAAAAATTACCATAACATAGTTTAAATAGTTTTCTTTGAAAACACACATGGATAATTATAATGAAATCTTAAAATAAATTAATGATCATAGTAATGTAAAATCCAATTCATTTTGTGTATGATAAGATATATTATTTCATTCAATATTTTTTAATAGAAAAAATGACTTATTTAGAAATATTTTAGAAATTTTCATTTTTAAAATTTTATAAATAATGTTCATGGGAGTGAAATATATATTTTTATAACATTATGTTACAATTGGGAAATTATATAAATCCATTTTAATGATATTGGACAATGAAGAAAAATTTCAGTAACGAAAGGGGAAATAAGGTCGATGTTTACAAAGAAATTGTTTTTTATCACTTTAATTAAATAAAGACAGTAAAAATGGTACTATTACATTGAAACTAAAAGAATAAATAATGGAAATAAAAAATTAAAAGGAGTTATCAGGTATTTTTATTAAAATTTCCTAAATATAAATTCAGTCAAAAATATTCTGGAAGAAAATGGGAACAATACATAAATCCTTTACAACATTGGTAATCTCAGAATCAAAACCACATTAAATTGATAAATTTATAATTTTTTTTATATACCAAAAATATACCTGAATGTCATCATAAAATTTAATAATTAGAAGTTTATAAAATGAAAAAATAAAAAATATGAACATGGTAAATTTCTAAAAAAAATAAAACTGATATGAGAAACCCATACATCAATATTTTTCATATTTCATACCCATTAAAATCTCATTCCGAATAAATATATATTTATTATAAATATATTACTAACGTTTCCCATTCATAATTTTTCATATATTATTTTATTTCAACATCTTATTACATATTTATTTATTACTATTTATTCAAATCATTGTTAAAGGTGATAATAGTTTTGTTCTTCAAGCATGTTTCTACTCGTTAGTTGCATTTATTGTAATTTGATAAAGGTTTTATTACCTATATAATAGTAATAATTTCATAATTATGATATATTATAAATATTTTACAAATTAACAATATTTATATACAGAATTTTTTATAAATCAATTAAATAACGCCATGGAGATGGTACTCCGTTTGTACACATGAGTGATGTTTACATTTTTTGAAGGTTGATATGAATAAAATTTTAATATTAATTAAACATGGTAGATTAATTATTCTATCATATATGTTATATATTTTAATTTAATATATCCTTATTAATATCCATAAAAATTTATAATTTTAAATGAATCACTTTACATAGTGATGGTAGAAGTCCACTAGTATTCTTCAACAAAGTTATCAATTTTTAATGAATGGAATTATAATTAAGAATATAATATATAATAATTAATAAAGTAGAATGAGTACATAATTATAATTTATGAAATAAAATACATTATATTAACCATCCATGATGTTTTATGATGATGAATTAATCTCACATTTACTTATAAGAAGTCATTCACATCTCCACAGAAAAGTCAGTTTTGTTAATAATTTTTATAAAAGAGGCTGGAAAATGTATTTTATCAGTAAAAATACATTATTAAGTTATTATTTTTGGATTGATGTTCTCATGAATCGATGTAGGATCCCTGGGGTGCAAGGGAATCCTTGACCCCTTTTTCATTAATTATAATTATTCATTACTTCATTAAAGAAAATGTTTTTTATCAGTAAAATTGATTAAGTTATTCTTCACTAAAATATAAATTTCATCCTTATTTTATATATTCATAAATTTAAATTTAAAATTAACACAGGATAATTACATGTTTTTCAATCATGACATACTCATTTCCATATTGATTATTCCCTCGACATATATTCTTTTACTATAACCACATTATATTAATCAAATATTTTGTAACTATTTATACATCACTATAATGATTCTTTCATTTATCACTGGTTCATCCCTCCCAATATAATCTCTTCTTTCATAGTTTGTTATACCCTCAAAACATTTTAACTATATAATATTTCTTTACATCTATTTAATCACCCTATCACAAATCCTTTATAGAAATGCGTTGTTCCCCCAAGTTACAATATCATTCCTTCTTCTTTTTTGATCTATTATATAAATAAATTCATCTTACTCCATAATAATGTTGGATTATCTTCACTTGTGTACAATATTTAAAATATTGAAAGCCCCACTTAAGAGTTGTTTAGCTTGAAAATTCATCTTCATCATTGTGTGAAATTCAGGTACTCAATTTGATCATTTTATTTCCTTTAATAACAAAAATCTTGATGAATTCTAATCAAATGACTCTTTGTGGGATTATTCTATCCAATGGATCCATCATTTTTTTCATCATCTAATTATCATTAACGTGCTTTGGTTTTATGGGATATGTTTTACTGTGTAGTCTGCTAAATTTATCTTTAATACCTCTATCTAATAGTTTTTTTATCCATTGGGTCAATTACTACTACACTATGATTGATACTCTTCTATTCAATGTACTATTCTTGAGTTTAGTATAAACTATGTTGGTTATTCAGAATGGTTCTTTTTCTATAATATGGAACATAGTATAGATGTTTTTCTTTAACCCGAATGATTACCCTAATAGAAAAATTAATTATCACAAAATATTTATCATGTTATTTGGTTATATGGGTGAAAAATATGAATTAGTACAATATGAAATTCCATTTTTATAGGAAACCCTAATGAAAAAAATTAGGATTACCTGAGATGTTTTCCCACTATTATATTATTCACTAGATGTTTATTAGAGGCTTAATAATATGATAACATCCAAAATATTATTCCAAATTCCTTAATTTTTATGTTAAGAAATCTGTTTTAAGCATACATAACTTAAAAATTATAAAAAACATTTATTGACCACATTCATCAATGAAATTTTTATACATTACAATGTTTAAGTCAACATCCATAGAAAATACATTTCATTTGGATATGAATTCTTCTATATAATTGTGACATCACTATTTTATTAAAAAACACCACTATTTTATCTAATATAGACTCTCATTTTGTTTTCATGTTTTAGGAAATGTTAATCTCATAAAATCAAAATATATGTTTTTAATAAGCTCTTAACCAAAACATATCAAAATCATCCATCCAATTAAATCATGGATGGTTGTATGATATTCGTCAGTTCATCAGATATCTCTTTTATGGAATTTAATCAGATATAATTGATCTGATGAAATTAGTAAATCTTTTCCTAGTAGATATTTTCAGTTTCCCTCATATAGACTACTTCCATTGAAAACTCATACAGATATCAATTCAGTTCTCTTCATATGGGTTCGATCATTTTATGTATTTGAAATGATATCCTAAATCAATTTTACTTGTTTTTATTTCATTATATACCTAATGTATCACTGGAAAATTCCCCCGACCAATCATAATTTATTAAATTTCTCATTCAGTTCATTTGGATTTAGAACATTGAAAATCATTATTTATAATGAATTAAATTCATATATTAATAATATTATTATAGTTTCTTCAATATTCATAACACATATCACAATTTTTTAATAACTTCCTTATATATTTTCCTTCCTCCAGAACATCTTTCTGTTGGTCTATTTCTAGTGTATCAATAATATAATTCATTCAAATCTTCATTCAAATCATCATTTTTTAATCCATTTCACGTTATTCATTATTATACAAATATTTTGTTTTATTTATTGGAACTAATTTTTTCATTCATATATACACTCATCACAATTTTTAAAAACTAATAAAAACAATTCTTCGATAATGAGTTTCTTCATGATAATGGAGTCTAAAATAATTGATTTACATCATCTAACTTCACTAAGGATAACTCCATAAACATCAAAAGGAATAATTGTGAGACTTTCTTATGTAAAATTCCTAATCAAATTCATTATGTAACTCTCTTATAGGATATTTTCTAAAAACACAAATTTATATATTGAAAAAAAAACAATAAAACATTTTGTAACAATGATCCCTCCTTTATGTTGGTGGTCTATATACACATAAAATACCATAAATAATTAAAAATAATATGTTTTCTCAATTATTACTCTCTGATGTATTCAACTTATTCTCCCCATAAATTTTTTCACCCCATTATGAAAATAAAATTCAAATGGAGAAGCATGAAATATAATTCTTTATCTTATAATCATGAAATTGTTTCATAGAAATATATAAAATCACATGGGGTTCTGGACAATGTACCTTTAACTAAACAAATTTATGTATATAGGGGTGAAACCAATGTAAATTAATGAGTGTTTATTAAATCTAAGAAATGTTATCCATAAAATTTATTTCATTCCACAATCTCTTCATATTTATAAAAACATATTTTTAAAACATGAAATATAACAAAATTTGTTATCATGAATCCTACACTATTCTCTACACTCATATAAAAATAGACCAAGTGCACAAAAATATACTCACAAAATATCACCTTCCTCAACATCATCCAAACATTCATTTAGTTTGAAAATAGTGATACTCGTACATAAATTTTATATGTTCCACCCATAAATAGTAGAAATCCATTTATTATAATTATTGTTACAAAGTTCCATTATGGATTTCTCAATTTAGATGTAATTTTTATATAATTCAATAAACATCTCAACTTCATCTTCATAAAATCAATACAATTTAGCATAAATAAAAATTTGTATTGGAAATAAATATATATCTTGTCGTTTTGTATGAAATAATGTTCGAACTAATAATATTTTCTCATTGTCAACCATTTCATCTTATTAATATATTTTTCATTTTAAGGGATTTGTTTGTTGTGATCTTCCTCATATTATTTATTAATTAACTTAATCTATTATATAAAATAATTATATTTAGCTTTCATCTTCTCTTAAACATTCATAACATCTATAATACATTTAGTTTTTAATTTGTTCAACATGTTTTTTACCTGTTTTAGTAATATAGTCAAAAATGTTTTATAAGCATTCTCAACATGACCACTTCCCATGAACGTTTTAATAATTTCAAAACCATGAAAATTTGTCACATTTTTTGAGGAAAGTTCTATCCCTTTTTCTCTACAATAATTTTTTTATCCTCTACCTTTTTATAAATGGGTAATTAATCTATGAAAATAACTAAGATCTACTTATTTTCTTACTCTAATTTCTTATCCTATTCAACTTTCATGAATTATATTATTTCATCATCTTTATTAAGATAACCATTTTCATATATTGATTATTGAACATTATTACATTATAAAAATTCATGTGTTTATTAGAAATTTGTTTGAATGTTTATTCGTCACTTTACATCAAACATATTTCGTTATTAGTATATTATTCTAGGTAAAGATATGCTATTCCAACTTGAGTATTGTTTGTGCCCAAAGACTCCACAACATTAGTTTTATACTCTAAATGTTAACCTTTCATACTGAATTTTGTACTCCTATGACATTTTCTTATGTTTTATTTTCCAACTAGTGGGAAACCATTTCAATGGTAATAGATCCCTAAAGAATCCCACTCATTATTTGTGGAATATTATTTCTTATAATTAATAACATCTGATATGGTATTGTTAATAGAAGAAGATGTAAATAAAAATATTTTGGGTATTAAAATAAACTATTCCTAAGAATCATTAATTTCACTAGTTGTTGAATATTCAACTTTAACATCAACTTCGTTGGTTTAGAATTATCAAAACTTTCTTAAATAAATTTATTTTATATAAAATGATTATTGTGTTTATGAAATCTCATATTAATTCCAATAAAAAATTTATTCAATAAAATATATAATTATTATTAATTTAGATAGATTCAACTTTCTCATCTGACATTGTTCAACATGTAATGTTTCTACAATATCGATATTCCTCTTCTCAGCTAATGTTTCATCATAACATTTCATTTTTCTAATTCACAAATATTCATTTTTTTATATAAAAAATTTGGAGTTTTATGTAATTATTTTTTTATTTTCTCACAATTTGAAAAAGTTATTTATATAAATTATTTTTTAAAAAACATATTTATACTAAAGAATTGTTTATTTTTATCTAGTGGTGCTTCAAACTATTCTTTTAAAATAAACTCAAGATCTTATCCCTCTTCACCATTATCATCATTTCTTGAGAAAGAACTTAATTTTATTACATGAGAGTAGAAATAAACAAGACAGTCATATTCATTAAAGGATCAATAAACATACCAATATATTATAATCATGAATAATTTCATCTTATTTTAATGGATTTTTGTATTCTATATCCACTATTGTATGCAAGAATTATTATCGTATTCATTCAATATACTATATTGATATTTTTTTATATAGACGATCTTGTATAAAAATTCATTTATCACTACAATTCTAACATTTATGAAAAATGTTATATTTGTAATTTCTGTTGTAATATTTTAAATAGAATAATGATGATTTGGTTAGATACCTCTTAATCTTACACGTCCTATAAATACTTTTCTTATTCTAAAAATTTATTACATGTGAGCTTAGCATTCAAAAAATACAAATTATATATTTCATCCATATACTAATTCTTTAATAAATATGTTTTTTTATTTCATATTCCATACGAGTATTATGAAGTTCATCCAATGATAAATATTTGGGATCTCATGATGCTAAAATTTTGGCATCAAATCCATATGGAATTTTTTTAATCAATTTTTTAATAATAGTATATACCTCTATATTATCCACAAAACATTTGATAACATTGAAAATATCATTAATTAATTTAATTTATACAACAATAATCTCTTAATCATCAATATTGATATCCTAAAACCATCTACCATGGATTTTAATGTCAGCTTCCATAATTTTTTATTTTCCATTATAAATGACTTTCAAAATTTCCCACATTTTTTTAACCATTAGATAACCCAAAATAATTATATAAACATTTTTTATATGAATTATACACATTGAATTATGATATTTTCAATCAACTTCCAAATTTCTCTTATCATCACATTTACACACAACATCATTAATGAGAGGAATACCCACATTATGAGAATATCTAACATCCCAGTTACAAGATAAAAGACATATTAACATTGTAATATTGCAAATATGATAGTTTCTTTCATTGAAAATAGAAACACACATGTAGATAAGAAATTTGAATTTTCCATTATTAGATATGGATAATATAGTGTGATTCTAATATGATTATAATAGAAACTCTCTTAGATCACTATAAGATCATTGAGGGTAATTTTGTGAACACTTTATCTTTTATAGCAGGGTTTCTTAACATTTTCAAGTTATATTTCTCTAACCTAATATTAATATTATATTACAATATTTTAAAATATTAATAAACAAGTATACTTTAGTATGAAGAAAATGTAATGGGACATCATTAAAAGATATTAAATTTTTTTTATGTATAAAAAAAACTCCATTTAATTATTTTTATTCCCAAAACATGGATTCTCTAACCATCTTCATAGGCTTCCAATGGAATAAGTAAAAACCTGTTCTAAAACATATTTATCCTTACAAAACCTAACCCTTTTTCCACCCATAATCAATCACCTCTTCATCAATAGTTGGTAATACCCCCTAATTATCCAAATAGCATCCTCATTAATTATTGTATGTTGTACACCCCATCAATATGCCTTTTCATCATATGCTTACCCATACATATAAGATAATTATTTATTCTTTTTATTATTCATTATAGAAATATATTCACTTCCTACACAATAATGTTGGATCACCTTATATTATGAACAAACATTAATATATTCAATAACTAAATTAAGAGTATATTGGTCATGCAAATTCTTCATGTACTTTATTGTACATGGATATACTCAATCTGATCATTTAATTATTTTATTTTTAAAACCACTATAAATTTTTTAGCTAATGACTCTATATGATTTTCCTCTTTCATTTGGATTTATCCACATTGTTTTTTATGACTATCCCTACTATGATATGGTTTGGTGGGATTTAATTAGTATCATTTCTGGTGGCTTGATAAAATATTCCTATTTCGAATAGTTCACTACCCATTGGGTCTCCATACCTTAGATATCTGATTTAATATCATCCATAATACCAAACCTTCTTCAACTGAGTAAACTCTATTAGAAACTCCCAAAACGTTGCCATAGTCTAATGGAAGTCAATCCAGTCGATCATATTCTACATGATATTTGACATGGTTATAGGGATGGTATATAATATAAACATTAGAGTTTTGGATTTTTGTATTGGAGAATATTTTTACTTTTTATATTAAAAACTCCACATTCTATAAGAAATAATTTGTAATAAAGGATTGGAAAATTAAAAAGTATTACAAATCCGGTGATATTAAAAATATTCTTCTCAAGAATTATAGAATACTCTAGCATGCACAAACATCTCAGAATTTACTTAAACAAAATACTTAGAAACCTTTTCATACATCCTTAACATTAGAAAGAAAAAAAATATATGATTGAATAAATGAAACATCGATATTGTTATGAAAATTACATAGTTTATAAAAATATACATCTATCTTATCAATTTGGTGGATGAATTTCAATTTCATTTACTGAGACATCTATGTCTGATGGAACACCATTACCATTTTTTCTAATAAAATTAACTATTATATTCTAATTTTAGTAATAATCCTTCGATTAATCATAGTACATTCTTCTTCTATCATCATATATAAAATCTAAATTTTCATAACACAATTTTTTCAGAATCAACTAGTCCGTAAAATCATTAATATTTATTTGGTGTTTTTAAATTAGTTAAAAGATTCTATGATGTAACATTATTTGATCGAAAAGATGCAATGATAATGGTAAATCTCTATTCATAGAATTATTCAAGTGGCCTTATGATGGAATCCATCCAATATAACATTATATGATCCACATAAGGTTCTTCTATTTGAAATTTTATCAATACAATGGTTTTTAAAATCTATCCACCATATTGTGTAAAATATAGCCACTTAGTTTTTTTCTGATGTGGCATTATGACATCACATCTCTAGACAACAAATTCATCAATTTATCCTTACGATCCATCGTATTAATTAAATTTTAACCTAGTCTTTGTAAGGCCACTACTTTATATATGAATAATTATTCAAAAAATTCATAAAAAATTATAACTTAAATATCGATTTAATCAGATCTAATTCAAAAAATTACCTCCATCTAAAAAATATTTTAGTTGGTCTATTTAATTTTTTTTTAATTTGACATATGAAAAATATTAATCCTGAATGAATTATATTATTTCTTCTAACAATTTTCCTCATCATAAAAATATATACTTGATAGAATGAAAATTTACCTTTTTTCATTATCCTACTTATAAAACATTGCATCATGTCAGGTAAACTATGATTTTATGATTAATTTATTTTTTATTTTAGAATTTTTAGAATGTATTAACACCATTTAACATCATTAATAAATGTTATTTAACCTTCATATTTAATATTTCATTGATATCCTTATGAAATATTCTTAACCAACATCCTTATGTAACTTTATTAAGGAAAATTTTATTTATAAATAATATTGATATATTGAAAATATTAAAACAAAATATACTTAATTATAAAATTATAAACAACGCATATTTATTTGGGGAAAAATTATAAACATGTTGAAAGAGTTATGTTATGATGATTACATTCTCATTGGTAGACCTACCTTAGAGTAAATAATGATGACAATTTGAATACTTTCTTAAGAATTAAATAATCATTTACCAAATTATATTAAATTTTTGTAGAGAATTAGGTAGTTTTTGGTTGATCTAGGTCACTCATTGTGGCATAGAATAAGACAGATGGTGGGACTTATTTTATAAAGAGGGCTAAGACATTCTTGTAAACATTAAAAACATTATAAATTGTGGCACAGTTAAGTCAATGTGGTTTTAAATTGATGAAATTTTGATATAAAAAAGTTTTGTGATCCAAATAAACCCATATAATTAGATTTGAGAAGTTTTAATGTCATTTTAACCATTATATCGTTAGTTTAACTGACCATTAACTAATTTATCCTTATGTATAGTATAAAATTTTCCCATTATTAGGTGTCTAGAATTTTACTTCTATGTAAGGAATTGGTTCAAAAATTTTACATTTATCAAATTTTATTAAATTTTGAACTACACCTTCCTAATTTAATTTTTTTATTATTTTTAGAGGATTAATAAAATATTACATAACCTCAAATATTATTAAGGTAATTTTTGTCATTTTTTATTTAATTTAAAATTATTATATTTAATAAAGGTATCTATTAATAACTTTTTTCATTACGAACTTTAAATTATAATTACACATAAATGTAATAACACCATTAAATTTTCCAAAAACATATTCACTGTAAATGTTTCTATATTATTTAGTAAATTTTACTACTACTTTCAAAAGCACTCTATCAGTATAGATTATGATTGAATGGTAGTTATACCATCAAAAAAATTATAAATCATTTACTACGACAAAGGAAGTTAATTTTTATTTAAAATAAAAATTTATTTCTACCCATAACCTTTTTTCATTCCCAGAAAAAATAGTATAATTTTTAAAAGAAATAGTTACATTTTTTGATTTTTATTTACATATAAAAATAAATAAGTTATAATTAATTAAAAATATAAACAAATCTCCATAAATCAAAGTCATGGATGCTTATATTCGATCATAACTCATAAAATATATTAAGAAAATGTGTTAGAGTTATATTTAATGTCTTATCCCTTAGTTTTAACCTTTTAATAAAACTGAACCTTTACCAAGAGGACCAATATTTACCATGGTTATTCTACATAAAGATAAACAATAAGGGTCATATTTACAAAATTATAAATATATAATTCCAAATATGGATTCAAATTTTATATATTAAATTTATATAAATAGAATAACTAACTTTAATATGAATTCATAATATAGAATTGAAGAAACTTTTCTAAAATAAGCATTCTTAAAGATGAAAAATAACATATACCAAAATCATGAATATTATAGTTAAAATAGATTAAATTTGACGATAATAAATAAAATTAATGATATGTACCTTTGAGAACAAATAAACATATAATGGGTTTTTTAAAATACTTCATTAAATAAATTGTAATGAAATTATTTGAAAAATCCATTTTCATCATTACTTACTGAAAAATAAATACCTTTATAAAGAACACTAATCTTTTGAATTAATTTATTATTTATATAATATTTTCAAAGAAAATAATCATTTTATAAAATCATATTTATAAAATTGGCTAAAATATAAAAAAAAATTAACTCTCAAAATGAAATAAATATATTTTTCTACTAAAATGAATTTTCGAAGAAAAAATATTTATTCAATATAAATTGAGTTCTTATTTCCAAATTATCTATCAGTAAATTTGAATGTATAAGTACCATAATAAATATATTTAATAATTTTGTTTCAAAATTCAAAATCTCTAATTTAATCACTTTGTTATAGTGGAAACATTTAAATACTAGATTATTATATTATATTATAATGTCCATAATGCTCAATCATGTTTGTTAAAAAAATTATCAAGAATATAAATCATTTGAAAATATTTTTTTATTGCTTTAAATTCTCAATTAAAATAAATTTCATCATCACTATTTTATCTCTATTATAATATAATCAATATTTGAAAATACCTTTATTGGAAGCCCGCCTCATTCAATGGGATCAAAAAACATCCATAGAAAAGGGAGAAAAAAACCAATTGGTTACCTAGGAAAAAATATAAATAGGTTGAAAAATAAAAATGAAATTTATAGAAAGTTAAAATATTGACATTGATGTGAAAACCAACATCTATGGACTCAAATAACATGATAGATTTCTTGCATAAGGTAAAATTAAGGACAAAAAAACCATTAATTTGTGTTAGATTAGAAGTCAATCAATTAGTAAAAAATGATTGTAAAATAAAAAAAATTTATTTCAAAATAAATATACTAAATTTGAATTATTATTTTTTGTTAATATGAACAAGTTAAAATATATACAATCGAATAATTTTCATTTCAAAGGAAAAATTTCATCATTTTCTTATGCTTCAATGAATTTCCACATCAACTCTTACTAAAACAAATGAATATTCAAGATGATTTTTTCATAACAAAAGATCAAAAATTAAAATATAATGTATAATAATATCCATAAAAGATTAAAAATTCATTCCTTATATCTCAATATATTTATCAAAACCCAACTCATTAGCACAATTCATTCAATATGGTTAGATATAAAAATATTTCCATTGAAATCAAATAAAATAAAACCCAATGTTCAAATTAATCTATTCCATTAGAAGATAATTGAAACCCTCCTAAAAAATGTTTCCATCTAATATAAAAAATAATAAATTTGAAATAATAAAACTCATATTATTTTAATAATTCTAAATAAAACATTTATCCCTAGAAAACAAGATGTATCTCATAATTTCACATACCAAAGATTTGAATATCATGATCATATATTGTATTAAAACATGTTAATATCCAAAATCATTACAAATCATCAATAAAAATATATCTGTTTCAAAATGAATAGCCTATAATAATACCTAATTATAAATAATGGCTATTATATAAATTCAATAAAAAATTATTTAATAATCTTATTCAATGATATCATAAATCAATTTTTCATAAAATCACTAATCTATTCCATGGTCATCAATACTATAAATTTACAGTATTTATATCAAATACCTAAATATCCCAACTGAATATTATTATATCAACTTAATGAAATTATTATGGTTATTTATCAATCTATCTTGTGTTTTTTAGGAATATAACATTCCCACTAAATCAGTTTTTTATTATATTGGTTCCATTGAACATATGAATGAAGATACTTAAAAAATAAATTTTGAACAATTTTTATAAGGTCTATGATTCTAATAATCAGATTATAAATTATAAATTAATTCTATAACATTGTTCTAAAATCCCAATATATTAACACGTCAGTCATTTCACGTCAATGATTAGTGTAAAATTATCCATCCTTTATTATAGTAAATAACCCTTAGATTTTGGGTATTTAATTTTATAATTACACGGATCCCCATATATTGGACATAAAACTATAAAAGGTACTTTATAGTGTACTTTATTTTTTTCTACATGATTATTTATTTTCTCCCATCAATTAGGTGATTTTTCCCTTATTTTCCACACATAAAGCATCTTTTTATTCCTTTTAGTCATTCCCTCAAGTATTTTACACCATATAATTATCTGGTTAGATGTCCAATATTTGTTCCTTTATAGTCTTAAAGAAGCTCTATTTTACACTA
Organism: Viscum album; assembly: GCA_963277665.1. Classification (NCBI taxonomy): domain Eukaryota; kingdom Viridiplantae; phylum Streptophyta; class Magnoliopsida; order Santalales; family Viscaceae; genus Viscum; species Viscum album. Next base: position 1,532,328,177 of record OY728146.1, on the reverse strand, counting down.
CATTCCTTGTTAATAAATGTTATTATAGATCTAGAAATTTAACTAAATCAAAAAGTCTTATTTGAGTAGAAATTATTATTATGAAAAAGTTATAATCATGAAAAATCATTCATAATATGTCTATGATATGATACCTTATTTTTATTATATGAAACTTTATGTTTATCCTAGTTAATCCATTATATTTATAAATTTAAATAATTTATAATAGATCATAAATAAATTTTAATCTTCCCACACACATCCCATAGTTGTGTCAAACAAGGTGTCCGGTGAGGGCCCATTCAGGATTATCTATAACAATTGTTGGGATATAATCAACCAACAGTTTTCAAGGTTTTTACCCCATGATTCATCTATTCCAAAAAATCAACCTGTAGTATACTAACATGGTGACATTATTTGAAAATTATATAATATATACCTTACCAAACCCTCATTATCTTATCCTACACACTATCATATAACTTGGGTTTTCACTAATTTTCTCTAACATTTCTCTCAAAATATTACTAAACCCTATTATTGTAACATCTGAGGTGACTCAATAATAAAAAAACATTGATGTTATATCCAATAGATTAACATTAAATAACTCTAATAATATTACACACAACCAATGTGTAAATGTTTTTCTGTACCTCAATATGAAAAAAATAAACAACTTATTCCTTGATAAGTCTTCAAAATTCACCCATTAAATTTTTCACACATTATTATATAATTTTATTTACCATAAAGAGACCACTTTTTATAACCTTGGGAAATAAAAAATATGTTTTTTAGACTAAATTATCTGTAACGGTAATACTTGGAGATATCAATCATTGATGAAATTCAAGCATAATATATGTATAATGATACTAGATCGTGATCATAACATAAACATTTTATACCCAACATATCAAATATAATTATCATGAGGCATTTCTTTAACCATTTTTACTTGAAATTAAATGAATTATATGAGCAAGGATCCATCATTAATAATTCATGAACTATGAGATTAATTATAATCATAGAAACATTCTATAAGAGTGTATAACCATCGGGATCACAAAAAAATATATCATATTTCATGCTTTACTATTGATAGAATAATATAATAGTGTATTTGGCATCACAAGAGCATATCTATTCCATATATGATAAGTAATAATCTAATATTTCAATATCATAGTAGATATGTCACCCCTAACGACTTCGCATAGTGTGCTGAGCACTTTATATCATTATTCATAGTTATTTCATGGGATATATAGATTTAAAAAATAAATTAGAGGGATATAATTAACATAATAATCACATAATGAAAACCAAACTTATTCATGACACATGATTATAAAACATTCACCTTATCATTAGAGAAAAACAAACAGAAAAGAAATGGATTTTTTAATCTATTCATCATAACCTAATTTAACCATGGTGAAGAAAAAAAATTCATAGAATTAAACCAAAATCCACATAATCATAATAATTCCATTGAAGGATTTTTTTTCTTATAGGATCATATTTTACTCAATCATAACAATTGTTAATCTATTTATATATATATGAATAAATACTATAAAATAATATTCTAATATATATTTAAAAAAATAATAAAGTGCTTGTTTCCGTTGATAATATTTCAAATAAATTTTCACAGAATATTTATTTCAAAATTTACATTGGAAAAAAAATTTTAACATGTAATGGAATCATCATGTAAATAATAGTCATGATAAACAGAAAATCTGGTCATAGTGTATAATTTAAAAGGAAAAATTCCTTTCAATCATTTGTAAAATATAATAAATGAATTGTTAATAATTTTGTTTAGAAATATATTATTTTAAAACATTAAAAATAAAGACACAAATTGTTAAAATTTCCATTTTAGAACATTAGATGTATAATTAATATCTTTCTTAAAAAAATTTTGATGCTCTTTGACATGGTGGAAATGGTTCATAGACTAAATATATAATAAGTATTGCCCTTATTTAAAAATATTTTCTTCAAAAATTTTATGTATCAAATTAATAAATAAATGTAATAATACATTAAAAATCCATGATAAATAGAGGAAAATAAATATTAATGGTGATTGAAAAAAAGGATATTATAATTTCCTCAATGGAAATTCAAGCATAAATAATCCTGATTAAAATGGGGTGAAAACATAAATTACAAACCACATTTTTACTCTCATTATTAACCACTCATCCCATAGGAAACCATATATAAATTTGTAAAATCCCATATATTTTACAAAAATAAAAATAAATTATAATAATGGATACTATATACCCAACACAAATGATATTAGTGATGAATATAACATATGTCTTATAGAAAATTATTTGTAGAATAGAATCATATAACTCAACTCCTATAATATTCATAATCATTAAAAACAACTATATAATAAATATATATTAATTTTAAATATATTAAAAAATATATTAAAACATATTATAACATATATTATTTACTTATAACATTTTATCGACCATATGTTAGAAATTCATTATTAAAAGAAATATTTTGGGAGATTAATATTTTTATGCATATTTCAATTTTAATGTTCCATTGCATATTAATTTATCATGTTTATAAAATATTTTTTTAATAATTTAATAATAAAAATATTTATCCATTTTATACACTTTTATAACCTTTTTAATACAATATTTATTAGAAATTAATTGCATCACTTTTTGGCGACCAAAGTTCCTATATAAACATGAGTGAGGTTTCAACATTGTATGGTTGGAATAAAATGAAGTTAAATAATAATTCACCTGTACAAGATCATTATAAATTTCTAGATATCATATATATTAATTAAACTTATCCTAAATAACATACTTGTAAAAGTAAAAATGAAAAAAGAATCACATCACTATGTAGAGGTAGTAGTTCACACAAACACAACATAGAAATTATTTTTTTCTGTAGAAGGGAAAATAAGTATGTAGATTTTTTTAATTCTATATGTATATTTATTTCATATATATCATATTTAGACACTAAATTTATAAAAATAAACATCCATGTATTATGGTTACAGAGAATTAATTATATCTCTATGTAGAGATGATAGTATACATGTAAGACTCGGGGATAATATCATTTCCAATAAGATAGAAAATATAACCACTAATGGGGTTTCTATAGTAATATTAAAATTTTAGTAAATTAATGATTCACAGTCTATTATTTTATGAAAATTATCCTATAAGTAATTTGAGTGGATGAAAAAATAAATTGGAAGAGGTTTGGGTACGATATTTACTTCATCTTCAGTAGACCACATTTGATCAGTTCATATGGACCACAATAATACAAAGTTATGAATAAAATGAAATATTATTGAATTTTATGGATGATTATTAGAAAATAGGTAGTTTTTGTTCATTATAGGTGGGTGAATGTGGTATAAATAAGATATTGGATGTGTGTCCTTTTATAATGGAGGGAAGGAGATATCAATAATTTTATCAATACATTACATTATTATAATTGCACATTCTTGCCCATGTGGTTCTAAATGAGGTTATTATACAAGATAACATGATATAGGATCTATTTAAACCCATAGAACATGATTTATAAAAGTTATTAAGTTATTTTAATCTATTTGTATCTACTTTAAACCCATATTTACCCACATTTTCCTAACCCACATTAATAAATCAATCAATAATTAAGGTTTAAAAAGATAAATATAAGATAATAACCGGTTTATAAATTTACCATAGATGATACTTCAAAACAATTAAAATCCAATTCTACTCTTTAATTATGTTTTTAATTTTTTAAATATTTAATAAAAAATTATATAACTCAAATATTATTTTTTCAATATTTGGGAGTATTCAATATATTTGCAGTTAATGGCAGGATGAAAACAATGTATTTTAAATATAAATCTATTTAACATCATGTATATATTTTATTTAAAAATAAAATTTATTGCACAAAAAATTCATCAAAAAAATATTTATTTTATTGTTTTTAAAATTATTTAATAAATATTTCAACTACTTGTACAGTCACTGTGTCAGCATTGCGTAATGATTTAAGTAAAATATACCATCAACAAAATTTAAAAATAAATTAATATAAGAAAATAATTTGAAATATTTAAAAACATTTATAGATGACAATATGTTCATTATATCTACATTGAAAAATATTAGAATTTGTAAAATAAAGTAGAGTGGCATTTCACATTTTTCTTTACTCGAAAGACCAAATAAGTCATTATAAATATAAAATAAAATAAAATTTCATAAAATAAAAAAATTGATGATTATATTATTAATTTTCTCATTTTATTGATTGAATTCATGACTATGAAACATTTTAATGCCTTATCCCATGGTTAACCATGATTTACCCATTATAACGTACTATAGTAGAAAATATTTACCATGGATGCTATTAATATTGACCAAATATAAAAGGGTTATATTTTCTAAATTTTAACCAATAATATGAAATATGCAGTCTATTTTAATGAATTCAATTTCTATAAGTGGATTATAAATTGATAATAAAATTTCATAAAACCAATGAAAAAACATATTCCCAAATAAAACACATTTTAAATTTAGAAGATTTTATAATATAAAAAAATGAATCTTAGTGATTAAAATGGAATTTTATGGATTATAATAAATCAATTAGAAAAAATTTCAACGTAATAAAAAATAAAAAATATAATGCTTCATTTAAATTTAATTAGTTTTGGAAAACATTTGACATTATTTGAGAACACATTAGTTTTTTCCAATCAGTGACAAAAAATATCAATAGATATATAAAAACAGTTCACCCAAATATAATATTGATATTATGATTTGGAAAATCATTTTATTTTTATAAAATATAATCTAGAATGGGGGAAAATTTCATTATATTTTCAATGCACAAAATACATAGAAATCATTTTTGAAGAAAATTCATTTTCAGAGCATAAAATATGTGATGACTTGTCCTTAAGGCCCATGTTTTGACTACCCCAATCCCGCCTTCCATAGGCCAGGGGCTGGTGACTAGCACCAAAGGCGTAAATCCTTATGCTTGGAAGGCATTGCCATTATAAAAATAAAAACACACAACAAAGTACATAACTGGATGAAAAAAACTAAGTAGAAACTGTATACAAAAGAAGTGATAAAAAGTAAAGCGCCAGGAAATATAAGCCCAACTATAAAGTAAAGGAAAAGACAAAAGATCTAGTAATTGAATCGTAGCTGTTGGATAGTCCTCCACGGGTCCTGACATGCTTCTGCTATGCTCCACATCTATCAGTTTTTTCCATGTACTGTCTCATTGTGAGGTCCACCCCCAGGTATCGTCCAATCCTAGCGCTATCGGCCTCCATCAGTGATGCCCAACATTTTCATCCAACATAACTAGATGAGGGCATAGCCTATGCAGTGGTTAGTATAAAGATACTCTTTAGATACCCCAAGACCCTAAAGGTCTCACAAAATCCAATGAGGATAAACCACAATTTATGGATCAACATATTACCATTACTTAGGTATATGCCCATACATATACCTAAGTTATCTAGTAACCCATCGAAATCATGAGCTAAAACAAAATTCATTAACTCAACTCAAACCAGCGTTTTCATTATCAAAACAATGACTGGTACACAACTCCTCCTATGTTGAGATCAGTGGGCATGTTGTGACACCAAGGAACTTCTCACTAACCTTGGACTACTGGGGTATTCCTCCTGTCATGTATTGCGGGTCTGCCACTAAATACAAGGCGGTACTCCACTGTGGGTCTGCTGCCAAATATCAGGCGCTCCACCTAATAGCCTACAGAGGTACTCCTCTTGTCGTGTACTACGGTTCAGCCGAAAAATACAGGGTTCTCCTCCGCTATGGTACTGCCACTAAATACCGGGTGATCCCCACTTTCCTAGTCGAATCAGTCAAGCATTCATCAAGTCTATCAACTCCTAGGTCTCCACACTCTGTCCACTCGTCACAGGAAGGATAAGATTCCCTAGCTACTGGGAAAAGTCCAACTATCATGAAGCCTCACTTATAAGTATCTCAATATAATTACACGTCATAGGGGTCTCAACGCAACAAACGGCGCATCAATCAGATGCCCGGTCTTTAAGTTCCTAGGCTTTTAGTCCACGGGGCCCGGTTGGTTTCGTGTACGAACCAACCTGACCATATCTAAACAAAACCCCGAACTCCCATGGGGTATTCTCAAAGGGACGACTTTGTTCAAAGAATATTGGCACCGTTGACAGTTCGTCAAATGGACGCTCGTAGCCCAAGACATGTGCGAGAAGGTGTAATCAGGCTATGGCGGGACCGGGTCCGGTCCGACCGAGTCAGACCGACCCGACTCTAACCTGTCCGAACCGGGGTCTGAGCCAATTCGTGGATCCGACCCAGTATAAGGGGTAGGCCCGGCCTCAGTGGTCGGCACGGCACGATTGGGCGGCCCGAACAGAGGGGGCGGCCCGAACGGAGGGGGCGGCCTGCCCCGAGGGCGGCCCGACATGAGGGCGGCCCATCCTAAGGCGGTCCGGCCCATGGAGGCCCAACCCATGGCAGCTTGGCTGGCCAGCCTGCGTGGCCTGGCTGGCCATGCATGGGAGGGGGCTGCCGCATCCCCTGTTTTTGATCTGAACCAGCGCTGGGAGCCCGTTCATTTTCTATGCAGGTCCCTTCGGGTCCCTCCTGTAGAACCCATCGGTGGTCGGCTCAGCTGGCAGCCCGCCTTTGTCCACCGCGTCCTGTGGTCGTGGATCCTCTGCTCCGCGCGGCACGCTGGCGCAGTACCAACACCACTGTGACCCGGCCTGGCCGCGTCCTCCACACCACCGGCATGGCACGACGGTGCTGCGAGCCTCCACTACGGCCCACCCTAGCTGCGGTTCCGCATCCCCGGCACAGAACGACGGCGCCGCGCCTGTCCGCTACGGTATGCCCTGGCCGCGGCCTTCTAATGAACTTCACGCGGCCCGACAGCACCGTATGCCTCTGTCGCGGCCCGTAGTGGTCGCAGTTCTTCTTCTGCGCAATACAGTGGTGCTGCGACCTCTTGGCGACCTGGAGACCTTGCGCCGCCGGTTTCTTCACCGTCGGCTCATTGTCGGTCACCGTGTGTACCGCCTCCATCTTCAATAAACAAGAACAATGAAAATCAGAGGATCGGACTGTGTTCGTGTGGTGCGATCCCTCCTCGTTATGGAGAACAATAATCCAGAAATTCGAACGACAAAGAATGGAGTTTCATACTCACATATAAAATTAACTCAAATCCACCTACCTTTCTTTTCATTGATCATTTGATGGAGTCGCGGTATGGCAGACATCGTTCCATCAAAGTCAGAGGAGGAATAGTCTGGAGAAGACGAGGTGAAGATGACATCGTCAATGTTCTTAAAGGATGGAAGTGTTTCCTCTTCTTTCCTCGATTGTAGAGGGAGAGAGAGATGTTCGCCATCCTTCGATGGTGAGGGAGTTCTTCGTGGGTGACGGTTATTCGCGTTCTTCATTGAGAGGAAAAAGTTCTCTCAAAATCTAATCCTCTCTTTAATGATGCCAACAAAGATTATGCCAACCCAACCATATTAAAATATCACATTTAATTAAAATGTTGGCATAAGGAATTCGAAAATGAGAATTAATTTGGGGGGGGGCTCCACATAATTAATTCTTGTGTGTAGGCACAATTTAATTAAGGGAGTTCAAAGGTTTCATCGGTGGTGGCTCCATAAATGGGAAGTGCAAGGGTCTCCACACTTAAATGGGGTGTTAAAGGGTTTAAGAAGCTAGGGTGTTCCATACTAAAATAATATCCTCACAAAGGAGGTTATGTGTGGGTGGGTCCCACCCCTATCCTCCACTTGGATGATTTAACCACCATCAAATAAAAATAAGGATAACACATTATTTTTATTTAACATAACTATTAATCCCAAAATCTATCTTCTACTCTCGTTAGAATGCAGCTGTGGTGAAGGTATCAGTAAGCAATTACCGACACTGCGAGATCAACGGTGCCCTCATATTTCAGTTCCGAGTACCGATTTAGAAGTTACGAAATTCCGCTCCTACCATTATTGAACTTACCAGAAACATAGATCGGATAATTATTATCAGTCACCCTCCAACAAGTACCATCGAGGTTAGGCTCTACCTAGGTGATGCATGCCCCAACGAACCCAGCGGTACTCTCATATTTTCAATCCGAGTTACAATTTAGAAGTTATTAATTTTACAATAAAATAATTGTCACTTAATTATTATATTTGTGGCCAAAAAATAACTTTTTCTAGTGGCTCGTGCCGACCAAAGTTAGTATATGATTAAATAAAGAATTCCTTCATGAGTTAAGCGGTGGTATCAGATCTTTAATCCGAACTATCGTTAGTGAGTTATAAGAATTTGGAAAATAAAATAATTTATTTAATTAGTTTATTTACAATTATTCAATTTTTGGGATTTCTTATTGGAGGCCCATGCTAACTAATCTTAAGTCACACCTAGGGTAAACTTGCCATCTTGAGCGCAAAAGTGCCCTTATATTTCTGATATGAGTTACCATTTAAGAGTTATTCCACTTTTTAAGCAAAACTGGTTATGTGTGTTAACTTAAGCTTAACGAAAACTTTGACGAATCTTTCTAGGCAATCCGGGGCTCAGAATCACGCGCCGTTAGATTTCCCAGACCCATAAAATTTCCATTTAATTAACAAATTAGATGGAAATTCCTAGTCTTTACATTCTCCCCACCTTAGAGCCTTACGTCCCTGTAAGCCATAACTCACAAACTAAGTGAACAAGTGGGGGTACTGAGCATGCATCTGAGCCTCCTTCTCCAATGTGCTTTCCTGGAGGTTCCCATGCTGCCAGCGAACACGCAATATAGGAATCAACCATCCACAAAGGACTCTCTCCTATCAATCCTGAATCTATAATGCAACATCTGTAAAAGTCAACCCATAGTCAATGTCCATCTCACCGAGGTCGATGATGTGGGAAGTGTCTTGCACTTATCTCCTTAGCTGGGATATATGGAAGACATCGTGCACCTGGTGTTACTAAGGTTGAAGATATAAGTAGTATGCCACCTCAACCACTCTTTTGAGGATCTGAAAAGGTCCGATGAATCTCGAAGATAAATTTCCTCCCCAGGAAACTCTCTGTAGACCTCGTCGAGGTGAGACTCGAAGAAAGACGTTGTAGTCATCCTCGAACTCAAGAGGTCTCCGTCTCCTATCAGCATAAGGTATCTGTCTACTCTGTGCAGTATTCATCTGCTCTTGGATTATCTGCACCTTCTCCGTGGTAGCTCGTACTATCTCTTGTCGGTAGGAATTGGGACGACATTATTAGTTGGTCGACGATCACCCAAATCGAGTTATGCCCCCTAGATGTACATGGAAGAACCATCATGAAGTCCATGGATATCCCATCCCACTTCAATTTTGGGACCCCTAAAATTTGTACCAAGCCCGCTGGTACCAGTTTCTCCACCTTCACTTGCTAACAAGTGAGGCATCGAGAGAAAAACTCTACTACCGCCTTCTTCATACCTGGCCACCAGTGCTTCCATCTGAGGTTCTGATACATCTTCTCCACACCTAGATGTACCACTAGATGGGATGTGTGGAACACCATCAACTCTTCCTCCTGAAGTGATATTGGCACAATAGTACATCTTCTTATGAGAATGACGTGCTCCCCACCTTCAGAAAATCCATCAGGTGCCTGCCCTATGGATATCTGATCACATCATGTCTCGCAGTCATCATCCCCATTTTGTGCCTCCCCGACTCGCTGAAGAAGTGGGGAAGTGACCGTAAGAGACAATAGGAATGCTTCTCCATCTATATCCACAAAGGATTATCTGTAAGGTAGGAATTTGCTCTATCGCCTCTCCTAGCAGCTGTATACCAGTCCTTCTACTGAGTTCATCAACAAAAATGTTCCCCTTCCAAGTAGTAAAGACTATCTCGATGTCGTAGACTTGGAGGAACTCAATCCATCGTCGTTGTCTCAGGTTTAGGTCCTTCTGAGAAAATATATACCCGAGACTCTTGTGATTAGAGTACATTGTAAAATGTTCTCCCATAAGATAGTTTCACCATATCTTCAAGGTGTAGACCACTGCTTCTATCCCCAAGTCATGGTTTGTGTTGTTATTCTCGTGTTATGTCAGCTACTGAGAACCATATGCGATCACTGCTTGCTCCTGCATCAGGACACACCCAATTCTGGTCCCTGATGCATCGCAGTAGACTACATTCCCTACACCCACCTCTAGAATCCTCAAAATGTGGGTAATTTTCAGACTATGCCTCAGCTCTTGGTATATCTTCTATAATCTCTCCGACCACACAATGTGTTACCCCTTGTTCATCAAGGATGATAGTGGTGCTGCAACTCTGGAGAAGTCTGGAATGAACCTTATGTAGTATCCATCCAAAGCAGACGAACCTCCCCCTTTCAGAGTGGGGGGGGGGGGGGTTATCCTAGAAACAATTTTTGAAAAGATGTCCCCATGTACTAACACTCATGTTTGGAACTGATAATTTAAAACTCCTACTGCCATGAGGGTAAGGCTAGCCGACTCAAGATTGATCGGCCACACCCTCTTATGTATGATTTTAACCTATGATGCATGGGTTTCTTTTTTCGCAAACTAAGGAAAACCTCATCTCAATTTTGTGGATAAACCGAAACCATTTTTCCTAATACAGTCAATCTGTGTATGATCTATTGTTTCCCATTCCATACCCAATCTAACGTCGTAAGGCCTCAACGTTGCCACTAAGATATTCCAACCAAAAGTCTCACATGAAGGGTCAGATCACACAGTCACCGTAAGTGTGATTATGTAGTCTCCTCCCAAAGGTATCTCCAGATGTGAGGGTTAAGTCAACGGTTTAACAGGAAACTGTAGTTCTGAGATAAGATTCGTGGAAGGAAGGAATGATTGGTACCTATGTCAATTGATACGTCTGCTAGTAGTAGACATAGACCACAGCTCGAATCATTCCTAGAGCCATTGGGTCACACCCCTTGACCTCATGTAGCTACTCTCTTCCCCTGCCCTCCAGCTCCCAGAGCCTAGTGGGGACTACAATTGTGTGTATTTGTAACATGTCGAAATGTACACTACCTCATGCTGCTCTCCTAGCTCTGCTTCCATGTCTGCTACCCTAAATATTCATTTATCCTTAACACTTCCTCATCTCGAAAAATTTTACATGCTCAAGTATTTGAGACTGGTACTAGTATCATGTTATCCCACAACTAACATTCACTGGCTCTATCTACTCAGCCAAGGAACATTCAACCGAAAAGGATCTCTCTACCATGTAGAGAAAATGTGATGGCTTGGATGTCCTAAAACGTACCTCTGTCTGTATTCAGAGTGCCAAATCACAGATCGAATCATATTCATCAAGTAACGAGAATGATTGGTACGCCTCAATGTACACGCTGCTACCTAGATGTTTTCATGAAGAAGCTGTACAGGCTCTAGAGAACTCTCATACACCTCCTCAGGCCTATCCTCAGCCGCCTGTGAGTCAGGATTTCCTCAGAACACGAGGGGTGTATGATTCTGAAACATGTGTAAGGAATTAAGCCTACATGAGTCATCTACTGGTACCTCCGGTGGTAACTGCTGACCAACATGAAAAGATATAGATGAAACACTACCTGAAGGTACAATCTTAGGCAACGGTCCACGTACCAATGCCTCATCACTATGCAGACCAACCTCACAGTCACTCACTAGAAGTCACTAGTAACTAAGATCACAATCTTCTATATGAGTGTCTCAACAAGGCGGAGAACTCTAGCAACTGCATCCAACTATCCATTAGCTGTGTGGTAATCTGTCTCACCTCGAAACCTCAGAGGCCTTTGCTACTGAACTCATGCATTGTGCTCATACTACATGCACTGTCCGCTAGCGCATCTTGTGGCATATGCTACCCAACGGGTGTTGGTACTGTTGGTACATAACCCGAAGGTTACAACATAGTAAGATGGCCCATCACCAGAGCCTCGTCTCTCGGTGGGCCGTCATCATGTACGCTTTCAAAACTCTAACTGGTTGTCTGCATAGAGGCATCCTGAACATATGTGACATGGTCAAAAGATTATACCTGGTGAGCTGACCTAGTTGAGCTAACTCAATGAAAACTTTTGAAACACACACGAAATCAATGTTTTCTTGCACTGAGTTGTAAATCAAAAGTCAGGGCCCTGGTGTATGGGTTCGTCGGCCGCCCAAACCAATACTGGATTCCCTGAACTGAAAACCACACTTATTACCCTTAATACTATTGCTTCACAGAAATAAAAGGTAATACTTCTATGTTTTGTGGTAGAACTGACTCCTCGGATAACAATTTGTCATGACCCGTCCTCAGGGTCATGCCGTGACTACCCCAAGCCCTCCTTCCCTAGGCCAAGGGATGTAGACTAGTACCAAAGGAATAAATCACTAAGCTAAAAGGGAATTGAATTTATAAAAATAAACACACACAATAGAGTACAAAATTGGAAGAAAAACACTAAGTAGAAAATGTATACAAAAGCAGTGCTGAAATGTATAGGGGCTAGAAATACAAGACCATATTTAATGTAAGAGGAAAAGAAAAAATAGCTGGAAGGTGACTAGAAGCTCTTAGATTTTCCTCCACGGGTCCAACTGCGCTTCTGTTGTGCTACACATCCGTCAGTATTTTCTGGGTACCGTCTCATCTTGAGGTCCAGCTCCGGGTACCGTCCAGTCCTGGCGATCTTGGCCTCTGTCAAAGATGTTTGTAATTTGCATCCAACACAATTAGGTGTGGGCATAGCCCATGTGGGGGTGAGTATAACAATATTCAGTAGGTACCCTGAGACTCACAAGGTCTCACAAAATCCAATAAGGATAATCCACAATGTTTAAATAAAAATATTACCATTAGATAGGCATATGCCCATACATATACATAACTTATATATTATCCCATCTCAATGATGATTTAACACAAAAGTCATTGACTCAACTCAAACTAGGATTTTCCTTATCGAAACCACAACTACTGGAGAACTCCTCCACTATCGAGATAAGTGGGCATGTCGAGACACCAATGTTTTTCTCACTAACCTTGGACTGCATAGGTACTGCTCCTATTAAGAACCGCAATTCTGCCACCAAATACTAGCTGATCCACCACTATGGGTCTGCCAGAAAATACCAGGAACTCCCCCTAATAGCCTACCGAGGTACTCCTCATGTTGAGTACTTCAGGTCTTCCACCAAATATCGGGCACTCCTCTAACATGGGTCTGCAGCCATATACAAGGCGCTCCTCACTAGGCTAGTCTAATCGGTCAAGCAGTCATCATGTCTGTTAGTTACAAGGCCTCTGCACTCTGTTTTCTCTTCATTGGAAGGATCCTCTTCTCAAGCTACTGGAAAAAACTCCAACTGTCTCTAAGTCTAACGTAGATGTATCTCAAAGGTCAATCGCCTCATAAGGGTCTCAACGCAACATATGGCATGTCAATCGGACGACCGGTCTGTGAGTTATTATCCTTTTAGTCCTGGGGGCTGGTTGGTTTCATGTAAGAACAAACCTGACCGTATCTCAACTATAACATGAAATTCCATGTGGTATTATCAAAGTGATTGCTTCATTCCAAGAATATTGGAACATATGACGGTTTGTCAAACGGACACCCGTAACCCATGATATGTGCGAGAACATGTAATCGGGCTATGGTGGGTCTGGGTCCGGTCCGACCCGCTCTGCGGATCCGTCCCAGTCTAAGGGGGTGGCCCAGAATGAGTGGTCGGTCGGACCCGAGTGGGCGGCCCAAACCGAGGGGGTGGCCCAACCCGAAGGCACAGCCCGACTCGAGGCGGCCTGACCCATGGTGGCCCGGCCCAAGGCGACCCGACCAGTGGTGGGCCGGCCTGTGGCGGACTCGCTGGCCATAATGCGTGGCATGGTAGGCCACGCCTGGGAGGGGGGTGTCGTGCCCCCTGTTTCCGATCCAAACCGACGCTGGGCGCCGGTTCGATTTCTATGGGGGAACCTTCGGTTCCCGCCTGTAGCACGCACCAGTGGCCGACTCAACTGGCCTCCCTTCTTTGCCTGCCATGGCCTATGGTTGTTGTTCCTTTGCTCTACGCGACGCAACGGCGCCGCGCCGCCTCCGCTGTGGCCTGGCCGCAGCCTCCACACCACCGGCGGGGTGCGACAACGCCGCGTCCCTTCACCATAGCCCGCCCTAGCCGCAGTTCCGCATCACCGGCATGGTGCGGCGGCATCGCGCCCCTCCGCCGCAGGCTGCCCTGGCCGCAACCCTCTCCTTGCCTCTGCGTGGTGCGACTGCACCACGCTCCTCCACCACAGCCCGTCGTGGTTGCAGTTCTCCTTCCACGTGGTATGGCGGTGAATCGCCCTCTTGGTGACCCAGTGGCCTTGCGCCAACGATTTTTTCATGGCCATCTCGTTTATGGTTGTCGCGTGTACCACCTCCATCATCATCAAACAAGAACCAACAAAAGGGGAGGATCAGACCGTGATCTTGCGGTCCGAGCACTCCTCGTCATGGTGAACCGTAATCTAGAAATTTGAATGACGAAGAATAGAGGTTCATATTCAAATATTAAATTCATTCAAATCCCCCTACCTCGCTTTTCGGTGATCATTTGACGGAGTCACACTATGGCGGATGTCGTTCCATCAATGTCAGAGGAGGAATTGTCTGGAGAAGATGATTCAAAGATAACGACGTCGTCATTCTTCAAGGATGGTGGTGTTTTATCTTCTTTCCCCAATTGAAGAGGGAGAGAGAGAAAGAGATGTTTGTCATCATTCGATGGTGAGGGGCGCTCTTCATGGGTGACGGTTCTTCGTGTTCTTCATTGAGAGGATAAAGTTTTCTCAAAAGCTTCTCCTCTCCTTAATTCTGCCAACAAAGATTATTACAACCCAACCATAATAAAATATCACATATTATTAAAATGATGGCATAAAGAATTTAAAATGGGGAAATAATTAACGGGGGATCCACTTAATTAATTCTTTTGTGTAGGAACAATTTAATTAAGGGAGTTCAAAGGTTTCATGGGTGGTGGCTCTATAAATAGGTAGTCCAATGGTCACCACAATAAAATGAGGTGTTCAAGGTGTCAATAATCTTAGTTGGGCACCACTAAAATAATATCCTCACAAGAGAGGTTATGTGAGGGTGGGCCCCACCCCTAACCTCCACTTGGAGGTTTTAACCATCAATAAATTAAAATAATGCTAACATATTATATTTATTTAACAAAACTATTAACCCCAAAATCTATCTTCCACTCTCGTTAGAACGCAACTGCAGTGAAGGTATCACTAAGAAATTACTGACATTGTGAGTTCAGTGGTGACCTCATATTTTTGTTCCGAGCACCGCTTCAAATGTTATAAAATGCCGCTCGCACGTTTACTGAACGTAGCCGAAAAAAAGTTTGGAAAATTATTCTCAGTAACCCTCAACCAACAGCTGTCGAGGTTAGCCTCTGCCTAGACGAAACACACCCCATCGATCCCAACGATACTCTCAGATTTTCAATTTGAGTTACTATTTAGAAGTTTTGAATTTTACAATAAAACAATTTTCACTAAATTATTTTATATGCGGCCAAAAACTAACATTTTATGGTGGCCTGCACCGACCAAGGTTAGTATCTTCTTAAATAAAGAACTCCCTCATGAGTTCAGTGGTGGTATCCGATTTTTAATCTGAGCTACCCTTTGTGAGTTATAATAATTTGAAAAATAAAATAACTTATTTAATTATTTTATTTACGGTTATGCCATTTTTGGGATTTCTCACAGGATGCCCGCGCCGACTAATCTTAAGTCGCGTCGAGGGTAAACCTGCCATCTTGAGAACAACAGTACCCATGGATTTTTGATCTGAGTTACCATTTACATTTTATTCCACTTTTTTTAGTAAAATAGCTTAAGTGTGTTAACTTAAGCTTAGAAAAAACTTTGATGGATCATTCCGGGCACTCCGGGCCTCTGAATCACTCACTGTCTGATTTCGCGGACCCGTAGAATTCCCATTTAATTAAAAATATTTACATGGAAATTTCGGGACTTTACAAAATAACTATATAAAAATTGACTGCATACTTTAAATGAAATTTCTAAAGTGATTTTATTTATTAGTAACATTATAAATATATTTCATAATATATTTACGAATATTCATACCATATAATTCCATTCCTAGGATATAATGGACACATTTAAATAATTTTCTTCATATTATAACACAATTTATATAAACAATGATGATACATGTTATAAAGCATATTGAGAGGATGGTGTTATTTTATACTAAATTTTTAGTATTTTAAAGAATATAATTTGGATAAGAAATTTGGGTTATAAAATTTCATAGGGCAATAATGATGTGATAATGTTATATAAATTCTAGGTGATTGTTGTTGCATAATAAATAATCTATGTATATTATAACATGAGATATAATGATAAAATATTTTTTTATTTTTTTATCTGTTAAAACTATTAGTAATTTTTTTATAAGTACCAATATTTCTATTATCAATGTTATCAAATTATATTCTTTGATATATTTATTCTCAATAATGATTTTTTTTGGATTGTAGGTAAATTGATCTCGTATGTGGTTACATGATGAGATATAATGTGTTTTTTCATTTTTGTATGATATTATTTTATAGATGAAACTAACGCAACAAAAATATTGGGACATTATTCTTAATATATAAAAATATGTTGTTACCTTTATTCATATATATATATTGATTTTCTTATTTAAACATAATAAATATATTAATAAGATTCATGGTTTGGGACATTGAAATTGAAATATGATTTATAGTAATATTTAAATTAAATAGTGTCATTAATTAATATGTTTAATGTAAAACAAGTAATTATAATGATAAATAACACCTACGAGAAAATATAAAAAGTTTAATTCATCAGTTATCGTCATGAAAAACATATTTTATGGTGACATGTAATGATTATAATGAGTATGGGATTATATACAAACAAAATATTGACACATGAAGCATAATTATTGATTTATTTTAGACATAATAATTTGATTTGAAACATTATGTTACTATTTTTAGTAACTCCTAACCCCCAATGTTGAACAATATTTCATTTAAAATTATTTATTTGTGATTCAAGTGATGTTTTTTTAAATTTAGATGGATATTTGGCTATGCATAGCTTTCACATAGTTTTCAAAAACTGTGCATCCTGCTAGTGAAAATAGTGAAGACCCTGGCACTACTGGTTTACACTATTGTCTTATGATTTTTCAAATTTTTTACCCACGATAGAGAAATTTTTCAACCCCACTAGATGGGGTGTATGGTTTGGTTGTGTTTTTAGAGAAACTATATAGCCCTTCCCATTTAAACCCATGCGTGAGATTTAATTATTCCAAAAAACTCTAAAAAAATTTCCCATTTAGTCCCATGATAAACACTAAATCCTCCTAGAACGAATTTCCTTTTCATGGAAGCTCCTAATGATTAGTTTTGTATCATACAATACACTTTATAGGTGGATTGAACCATGAAGAATCACATTTGATATTCTCCAATGATGAGAATCCTCTCTTCTTGGACATTACCACTCTCTCTTTCCCTCCTCCCTAAAATTTTATAGATATCATTATTATTTAAGGATCTAATCTCTGAAGATTTAGTTCTAAAATATTTTTTCTATTCTCAGATATCATTTTCTAAAGTTTTTCAATTGAGTTTCATATTGTAGGGGATGTGTTTTTTGGTGTTGTAATCTACAGTATGTGGTTTCATTTAATAGTTTTCCAATTTATTTATCCCTAAATTTCAATATTTATATTTGACTTATTTCAATTAGTTTTTTTAATACTAAATTACATTGAATTAGAGGATTAATTTTTATTTGACATGAACATGGGGAAGCACCCTGTCTAATGAATTATGGTTTCATTGATAAATTATATAGAATTTTAGAAATTAAAATTGTTTAAGAGAATTGTGAAATTAATTTTTGAGATTTATTTAAAATTTATATTTGAGAAAATAGATTTAATGGTTTTGACAAGAACCCATTGATGTGATCCTGAGAAAAGTTACGTATTGATAAAATCACTATTCGAGATTCGAAATTGAAATTATCACATTGAAATGAAAAATATGAAAATTTTATTTTCATTTTTTATTTAATTCTCCTATTTTGTGATTTTTTAGGGTACTTGAAATCCTATCGAGTTTGTGAGTAATTTTGGACAACACTCTATTGAAATTTTATTACTGTAACAAAATATATCCAGAAGGTCACATCCCCATTGGTATGGTGAATGGTCTTCTTTGACCAGTGTGTATGGGACATGTGCACACATATTTATATGATATAATATTTGAATGTCTAAGGGTCCCATAACCTTATGAATTTTCTACTCTTGGAAGATGACCATGTTCCTCCTTCTTGATTTTTTGATATATAAATATATAACAATGTATGTTAACATTATTACAAATTATATATGAGTTTATCAAACTATTTCATATTAAATTGTTATTATGTCATTTTTAGACATTCTTTCTATCAATTGAAATGAAAATCATGATTTGTTTTTAATATTATTTTGTAATTGAATACTTATTTATTTGAATATGAATGATTTATTTTTAATTTAATGTGGAATATTTTTAGGAAATATATAATGGAACCTTTCTAAAATTTTATCTCAAACCTTACATCTACCTTCTAGGGATTGTATATTTCCTCCTATCAGGTTAGAGAATGGGGAAAACACCACTTGGATGTGGTAGTTTCTATTGATTATTGGGCTTTTAGCTACTGTGTTTATTGGGACATGGGTTGTTTATCTTATTTTTCTTACTTTGGAAATGTAATATGGAATTATTACAAATTTTTTACTTCTAGTACATTATCTCTTTATGGAGTGTTTTTTATCATACTGACTTGTAGCTATTAATTGGACTTTTTATATGGTCAAATTAATCCCATTTTTATCCTGTATGATTCTTGGTGTTAAAATTATAACCCATGGGGATACAGAACACCCTTAGGTCCATATCAATTCTGGAAGGGGTATTATGGAACTAGTTTATCCTATACTATTCGTGAAAATGTTACATCATTACTGTTGGATATGCATATTTCCATAACATTGGTATGCAGTTTAGTAATCTTCTCAAGACATAAGAGGTTTTTGTGTTTGAGTACCTTTCCATATCACACCATAATGAGCCATATATCATGAGGGGTGGTTTGGAAATTACATATTAAGGTTTTTTTCTAGTATTTTATGTGCATTTGATTTGGATAAATTTAAATCGAAAAGGTATTTATAAATCTAATGGTTTTAGCATTCCTTATTTCACTATTTGATTGTTAATATGTTGTGTTTAATGATGTATGTTGATGTATGTATCGTAATTATTCCAATAAGACGTACGAATCAGATATAAGAGGAAGATTATAATATAATATAAATAAAAATCCTCTAATGGAACAAAAACTTGTGGTAGTAATTGTGCAGGCTTTCCTTGCTTCGGGATAGGTGCATTCACTTGTTCTCATTCAAGATAAAATTGGGGAACCTCATAGGGATGACAATAAGAATTTTTCCCGGTATTCCATTCTCTAGAATAAAGTATAATTCAAAGTATCTAATGATCCTCAACTGTTTAAGGATTAGTTTGGAAATATTGATATTCTATTTTACTTCACAGAAATTTTTTAAAATTAAGGTGAAATATGTCTCTTTCAAGATAGAGGGACATAAAAGGAGAAGGTGGGATTTGATGGTGATGCTGAAAAATTATAAGGGACTATTGTTGCGGTAATTTAAATCAATATTAACCAACTAGTTCAATCTATATTCTATGATATCTACCATGTTTATAGAGTTTTTGTAATATGAATATGCTGACAAGACTATGACAAAATATTTGAATTGTTTGATTGAGCTTATGAAGTTTGAACATGAGTGTTTAATTAATGAAAAGGTGAAGAGTTATCAGTTTGAGTCCTAACATTGATATGATATTATTCATAGTATTTCTAACTGATGATACCATCTTATGTTGATGTACATGATAATGAATTGATGGTTGAAATAGACATTTCTAGAATGTTAGTTTTGATAAGAGTTTCATTTTCTCCCAATGATTGGGTGATTTTTGTTAAAGGAAAAGGAAATTGGGAATATTTTCTTGATGTTTCTTGATAGTAGGGGTTTTTACACTATTTTAGTGCTTGGAAGATGACCTTTTATTTTTCACCCATGTGGAAAACCTGGGAACTTGAAAGGGGTATGCACTTAGTCAACCAAAATATGTGGTTCACACAGACTCTCAGGTCACTTGAAAAGGTTATTCTATATATATTATAGTTCACATGGTGGAATGAGATAATTTATTCCTAATAAAAAAATATTTAAATCCAATGCATCAAACCCATATAGCCATTGGTATCTATAATAATGCATCTTTACATAGTAAAATAGTCTCCAGAGGAAGACTATATGGGTCCAGGGACTCTAATAGGTACCATTAGTATAATTTATTCATTAGTAAATTAATAATTTGATAATGTTGTATATCATTCATTCATTTAGACTTTTATTTTCAATCTTCTTAATCATTATATATAGATTTTATCATATATGATGGATATTACAACACCCCTTGGAAGGAAGAAGGAGTAGGGTATCCATAGTCTTATTTTTTTCATTCTTACTATCAGATATTGGGATATCATGGGATTTTCTAGTTACTAACAAAACATCACTTGACGAAAATTTCTATATGGATTAGCTCTTTTCCAATAAATATTGGATATATTTTTATCCACAATGAGTCTGCATTACTGCACCCTATAGAGAGTTTAATAACATTCAAGGATAATGGGACTAGAGGTTGAGTAGAGACATACCATCTTATACCAAGTTATAGAAATTAATATATTTACATTCTTTTGATATAGAGATTGAATAATTGAGATGGGATCTCCATTTACTGGTTTCTCAGTTTCCCATCATTTATCCATCTGACTTATCTAGTTTTCCACTGGTAAAGAAGGTATATTTTTCTTTCAACAATGTTTCGGGTTCCTAGTTGATATCAATTAACTCATTCTATATGGACCATCTAAAATGAAATATTTCAATTCTAAACTAGTTGATATTTAGAATGTGTTTATAAGACCAGGTGTTCAACATTGTGAAATTCAAAATTTATTTACTAAGAAAGATGATGGGAAACTTATCTATTATGTTGATTTCTGAAATGTAAATGGATTAATAATAAATAATGAATTTTCATTTCTAGATATATAAAATTTGTTTTCCCAGTTAAATAGAGAAAAGAGGTTCTCAAATATTGATATTTGACCTGGTTGTGATCTATTTAGAATAAATGAATCTGATATCCAAAAAACTACCTTTTAGATAATATATTGACATTATGAGTACATTTCCCTAAAATTTGGCCTAACCAATTCTCTATTGAAATTTATGGACATAATTAAAAAAATAGTATCATTGAGTATCATGATACTTTCATGCTATTATTTATGCATGACATCTTGGTTTACTCTATTTAATGTGAATTTTGTATGTATCTTGAGATTTTTTCTAGAATGGTTGTGAAATAACGGACATTATATGATTCTGTTGCAATTTGTTTTTTGGATTTAAGTGTACAGTTTCTTTGGACACATAGTATCATAACATGGTATATATATTGATCAATATATGGTGAAGGATATTTTAAAATAAAACCAACCCCAATTGTTTTTCCTTGGATCGAAGCTTCTTTAGTATGGCAGGGTATTATCATCAGTTTGTTAAATACTTATTGAAGGTAGGTTCTTAGATGACTGTTCAATCATAGGAGTGAGGATTTTTTAGGATTTAAAATTTCATATTTCTTTTCATGAGCTGAAAATCAATTTACATAACACACTGGTATTGACTCATCAAATCTCTATATAAAGTTGTGTAGTCTTTTGTTACATGGATGGTTCAGGTATGGGATATATTTATATACATGATTATCATTTTTTATACTGGAACTAATAAGATTATGAAACATGAGACTAACTTTCAAACCCACGACCTTGATCTGATAACTTGGTTGAATTCAATGATGATTTGGTATTATTAAATTTAATTAGAATGGAATAAATTATATTCTAATCACACAAGCATGAGATATATATTATCTCAAAAGGATTTTTATATACTCTATTGGCATTGGTTGGACTACGAGGAATATTTTTGAATTTTAAATCACATTTATCTCAGGGAAAGGGATTGTCTTCACAGATGCATTAAGCAGTAAAATTCTAACCCAAGCCATGAAAGAATCACCTGAAGGGTAAAACATGATGTTTATATTCTCATAGTTGAATATTGGAGTCTATAAATCTATGGTTCATGTTTCCTTGGATAATGATCAGTTGATAAACATTGATCAGTATTTATTTTTAAGATAGACAACACGATGATGAGTTCTATAGAATTTGATGCTATATTTATGGGGAGGAGACCATCAGTCCGTAAACATATAATGGTGCATTGGAATAATTATTATAGGGATGTTTTACCATATACCATAAAGATGTTTTTTGACAAGTATAGATGATTTTCATGGCTAGGTATGGGATGCAGTATTTCCTTATTAATCTAATGTTGTTATAAGTGCATATATGTCAATCCAGAGAACCAAAGAACTTCTAGTTTTATTCATCGATATCCAATGAAAACGTGAATGTGGGATGAGATATTAATGAAATTTTTGGTTGGGTTGTTTTATACATAGAGATAGGGTAATTCGATATGGTTTTTGGTCTATTAGCTGATTAAGTTTGATATCCTTACACCCATTCATGACTAAAAAAAGATATAAAGTTTGGAAATATCTATATAAAATATATATTTCATTTTAAAATATTTTCATCTTTAATATTCTCAAATCGAGATCCCTTGATTTTTGCTCGCTTCTAGAGAGGCCTCTGAGAAGTCGTAGTATCTCATGTTCGTTTGAGTACAACATACTATCCGAAGTCAGATGGATAAATAGACATAGCTATACATGTAAACACCTAGGAATTTATTGAATAATAAGTTCACATTTCAGTTAGTATTTATGAATTTTTTTTTAATTTTATGTAAAACGAGACACTTTTTCCAATAGCGTACACAACATGTAACAATGTGTTTCCCTAAAATATTACATTGCACACAACATTGAGTTATACTAAAAAATAATATAATATTATTAATATTATTATAAATTGTATTTAACACCTATCGATTGTAATGGAGTGAAAGAATAGTATTAAAAAAATTTAAATATGGTTTTGAAATATTTAAACAATTATTTATTGGTTTCAATTTTTTTTATAAATGGAACTTTAAACATATTGAAAATAAAGATGTGTTTTTATGAAAACCAATTAAAAAAAATAAATTGGATTATCATATCACAATTTATGGATTTTTATTTCATGAAAAATATGTGTTATATATTCAATGAAATGTTTTAAATTCATCTTATATGTTTTCTTGATATGATATAATAACAAAATATATTTTTCATATGAAAGAAATATTTTTCTAAAAAATCAGTTTTAATGCATTTTGTGGAAAACCCTTTTTAAATACAGTATTGTTGCCTATATATGTTATATTTGACCATATAAATATCTTACTTATAAGTGAAATGTCAAAATTTATTTTGGATTACATTTTGGTATTTTTCTGATAAAATTAATTTTTTTATGAATAATGGAAAATACTTATTTATAATTCAAAATACTCTTTTCAACTAATTTATTTATATAGTTAGATTTTTCATTTTATTTTTTTAAAGTATAATTATTATAAGTTTTTATAATTAAATCAAATATGGGTCATTTATAATAATTTACCATTGATATTTAATATAGACACATATCAATCATTTTATAGTCATTACATCTAAAAAACCATTTTTTTGGTGTTGACAAAGAGAAATAAATTTAAATTAATTTCTACCAATTATATATATTAAATTTGGAGAAATGGATTCCATATTTGGAATCATATGGTCCAAATTGTTTAAATAGTTTCCTTTTATTTTTTAACATTATTAATAGTAACATCAGTAATTATTTTATTTACCACGGTTAAAGGGTAAATTTGATAAATAAGTGTGAAAAATAATATTATTGTAAAATTAAACTACCCTAAAACATGGAATAATCCTATTTAATGGGATATGACTGTCCATGTACATCCTTTGGTTGATTTGGGGACCCCATGGAGCCACTTGGTGTGATAATGACATGATATAAGACTTAATTTTATGTAAATTGAAATATAACATAAAAATTTATATTTTATTAAAAAAAATTATATGGGGTTATATAATTTATCTATTCGACAATAAATTTTTCACAAAAAGATCAATAAAATATCCTAAATCATGGTATTTTATTTGTAATATTAATACCTTAAATAAATAAATTTAATTATGACACAATGATGATGTTGTGATTCCTTCATTAATAAAGGATTCAAATAATTGATATAATAAATTGATAAAATAAATGCATTTTTCTTATTTTGATATCATAGAGAAATTTTATAGATTATATTGACATATTATCATTGAGGTAATTCCTTTGGTTTTATGGAATTATGTTTTTATAAATTTCCAAAAATGTCAAGTATGAATAGTGAACCAAATTGACATAATTCATAACTCAAAATAAAAAAGAGTTCACTAATTGTTATTAAATTACTATAAATATATGATTCATCCAATTTGTTACGATAAGTAAGAATATTTCATAAATGAATTTTTTGTGGTTTTTTTGACAAAATATTGTAATAAAATTAACTCACAATGTGTGAGTAACATGATATCACTATAAGATTAAAAAGGGTAAAATAAGGGTTACACCAAAATTATATGGTGAAAATATACAAAACATGTCTAAAAATTATTAGATGATGTGTATTATAACCAAAATAATATTATCTTCTAATTAAATGAGTTTGGGAAATTTTTAATGAAAATCAAATTTATAATAAATTAATATTTCTTGAAATTCTAAATGTGCCCCTCCCCGCACTTATAAACGGCCAACACCTCTACCCACATACTCACACCTCTTGAGAACCTTGAAACATCCAAATTCATTCCAAATAACCTCCCAATATTCCTTAATTCCTTCTAGAATACTTAATTTTTAATGAAGGAAATTCGAATATACCTTTTGGATCATATAAAAAAAGTTAACCGATTTAGAGGTAACGTATTCTCTCAAGATCATCTCTTTTAATTTACTTATCCACTCCCTATGATTCTATTATTCATTGATTAAATAAAAAAACGGTATCCTCAATATAATATAATTTTTTTATGAAATTTATATGAAATTAACTTACCCACACCTCTATATAATGGATACGAACATATTATTTCTTTGTACTGTGAACTACAGCCTCAAGAATAAATGATTGTTCAATTTTACCATACCACCACTCTTGGTGGAAATCATGATGTAACTGTAATTATATATGATATATTTTATATTTTAATTACCTCTATGATTTTGTAATTTTTATTTACAATGTACCATTATGCTTTTCAGGATGGGTAGATACGATAATTTCATTTGAGGAAAATGTAGATTATCACCCCCTAAAAGTGATATGACTTATTCATGATATACATTGAATGTATAAATGAAGGCCTTATTAAATTTATTGGTCATATATGACATAAATAAAAAACCGGGATTATAATATATATTTATATCTTTTTATTATTATTCATTTTGTATGACAATTAAATGAAAGTAGTGTTTATGCATACGTACGGCCAACCATCTCAATGAACGGTGCATTTCATTTAATATCTCCAAATTATATGGACTATTATAAATACATATATACTAGATATATGTGATATTTAAATCATGAATATAATCCTCGAGATTATGTTCTTTTGACTACATGTAGCATTTATATCAAAATAAGGTAATTTTCGACTCAAGTAATGAATATTGACAAAACTTCTGATATTAACATAAATAATTTTTAATTTTTTATAATTTGGTAATAATAAATATAAGTGAAAAAATGAATATTAAAAAGGTTCTAAATAATTTACTAATTAACTTAATATTTTTATTCATGATGAACAGGGAACACACATGACAATTCAGAATCAAGGTATGGGGCTTCATATCAATCTCTATTCATTGAGACATATTATGAGAATATACATCTCATTAGTTTATATGGTATATAACAATACCCTTTGACTTTTTATTTCATTCATATGTGATATATTTTCTACAAAGTGTTTTACTATGTGAAAAATTGAATGTTTTTTCAAATATGTGGTTACAACGACATCTCTTCCACCTTAACAGTTATTTGATATTTGGATTTCTCTAGAAGCCTTAATGTATTCAAAAGAAAAGAAATAACTTATTCCCTTTTTGGTTGTTTTGGTATTGAAAATGGTTTTTGAAATGAATTTAGTATTTCAAAATATTGAAATGATTTACTGTGATTGTAAATGAAATTTAATTAGTGTAATTTTGGTATTCTTAATATTCTATGTGTTATGATTATAGAATGGTACATGGACATTTTATGGGTGGTGACATGATAAACCTGTAATGGGTGGTAACAAGATAAACCAAATGACACGTACATCCATGATTAACTAAGGAAGGTTTGTTACATTATATCCTCAAAATCATTGGTTATGGAAGTCGGGCATATGGCTATTCCATTTAGTGATATTTGTGGAATTCTACAGTATTGTAATTCCATTTAAGTATGTTTTTGTAGCAAGAAACCTTTATATGTCATTTGTTGCATTAAAATGGATTTATGGTTTTTTTTGAAAAAAGGGTAATAAATGAGATTATATTTAGTGAAGTGTTTTTGCTACTTATTATAAGTTTAAAGTATATCATTTGTATAATGTTATCTTGGTTGAATTTGTTTCGCAACACTAAGAGTTTTCATTAATTACGGATCTCATAATGATATTTCATGCTCATCCAAAGCTCTTGAAATATTTTTCCTAGGGTATATTAAAGGTTAAGAGAAATGAATAATTCCTGAAATTTTTTATTATGATAATAAACATTTATTAGGATATTTATTAATGTTAAAATATCAGATATAGTAAAAGTGTCTACTAGTAATATTCAGGATGTTATGTATAATTAATGACCTATTTATCTAAAGCACTAAACCTAAAATGTAAAGACTCGTAAAATTCAAGGGAAATTTTTGTTTCTAATTTTTTTTGATATTTTACAAGAACGCAGTTTCTGACGGCGCCTGATTCCGAGGCCCAGTGTACCCGGAATCATTTTCCAAAGTTTGTCGCGTGTACGTTTAATAAACGAATGAGTGGGGTTTTCTAACTTTTGAACTGGTGCTCGGAATCGAATTCCGAGTGCAACGATGGAATCACAGCACCCATATTTTCTTAGAAATGCCTTTTCCGGAGTTGCGTTTTCTCGGGTGTGGTTTTTAATTTTTGGTGTTAAGTTAAGAAATAAAATAAAAGTGGTGCAACACTTTATATTATTTCACTTAAATCCACTTTAAAGCTGCTTATTCTAAGTTAAACGGATATGGTGGAATCCAAAATATCCTACCCACTTGGTAGGATATTTGTGAGGTGGGGACCGCACGATCCCCACCGTTTCTATCCTTCTATGTAACGCACCCACACCCCCCTTTTTAATGAAGTCAAACCTTACATTTTTCTGGTTAAGAAACCCCTCATCAAATTGGGCGGTTAAATCGTTACAATTAATTCAGTTAATTAATTGTTCGTTTTGTTTCTTTTGAAATTCAAACGTGTCATGTGAGATAATAAAATAGGATAACTCTTATTTTATTTCTGTTGGAACTTGTGGCGTGGAGAGGATTTGGAGGAATGTGATATTCTTCGACGAAGAACGCGAAGAACGCGAAGAACGCACCGATCTCCGACGAAGAACGCCAAACCCTCGGAGATCGACGATGCGAAGCTGTGTACTGCGACGTCAACGACGCTTCTTCTGTGACACTCCTTCCGCGATGTTTCTTCCACAACGTCTTCTTCAGAGATGTCCCTTTCCGCAAAAAATCTCATTCGACGAAAGCACTTGAGGTAGGGAATTATGTTTGAGAATGATTTTATTCCCTTGATTCTTCCATTATATAGAAAACAATGTACATGGATCAACTTATTATCTAGTTGATCCGCGAACGTTTTCCTTGCGGGTTGGGAATAATTTGTTGCGGGAAATTGTAAGGGTTTATTATTATAAATCTTTGTGATCTATACCCGTGACGTATGATTAAATATTTGTTGCGAGACTTTTAAAACCACTAACGTGGTGGGTGAGGACCAACGAACAAGTCTGAACCCACCGCCCTTTTCGTTCTTGGTGTGCGGAATGGCAGACGACGACAAAAAAGCTGCACGGGCGATTTGAGGTCCTCGTAGTGAAGGACGGGCCCCAGGAGGGCCATTAGCGAAGGAGGCGTGCAATTCCGACCACCGGACCTCTTCCGGTGGTCCGCAGAGCAACCTGCCGGCGCGCCGCGCCGCCATGGCGGCGCCAGTGGTGGGAGGTTTTGGCGCCCGGCGCGCCGCCGGGAGAACCTCCGTGGCTGAAGCTGTGGCGGCAGGCTGGCCGACCCGCGACCGCGCGGGACCTGCGAAGAGGGGATGCGGCACCTCGTCCGCGTCCGCTGGTAAGGGCGGCCCCACACGGGGCCGCGGCTCATTCAGGGGGGCGGCACCCCCCTTGTGCACCGCTCGGCCGTTACGGCCGAGCCGCCTGGCGACCGTCCGCACCCAAGTTGGTCCGCGTTGCACCCAGGCCGGGCCGGGCTGCCCCGGCTGGGCGGGGTCGAACCCGGACCCGTGTTGGGTCGACCCGGTTTGGGCCCACCAAGGGGGGGTTGGACCGAGTCGGTTCGGGCCCAGACCCCCCGTTTCGGGACCCTTTTAGGTCTTTTGCCCATATCTTGGGCTACAGGCCTCCGATAGATGCACCGTCAGCGGAGATGCGATCCTCAGATCGAGATGGTCGTTTAGAAATATCGCACTCAAGGTTTCTGAATACCTTGAGTTCTGCTGGGTTGGTTCGTACACGAAACCAACCGGGCCCTTGGAGAGGAAACGTCCATAACTTGAGCTCCGGATGTATGATTGACCTGCCGTTGACTTTGATGGTTTCCACTTAGTGATACAAAACTTTTGGCTTACTCTACTCGAGTTTTGGGTTCCGACGGAGTGCGGTTGGGTTGGTTCGCTCACGAAACAAACCAGGCCCCTGAAACAAAAGAGCCAATAAATCAAAGACTGGGCGTCCGATTGACGCGTCGTCTGTCTCGTTGAATTCCTCTTGAGGAGAAAGAACTTTTGGCATACACCGACCGAGGTGTCGATATAGTTGGATTATGGCCGAGTTGGATTGTACCCGAAATCCAACCAGGCCCCTGGAACGGAAAAGCTGATATCTTTCAGACCGCACATCTGATTGACACGCCGTCTGTTGCGTTGAGGCACCTATGATGAGGCGGTCCTTTGTGATACTTCTTCGTGGAACTTTGTGATACTTTTAGTATCGACCAGTATCTCGTGGAGTGGACCCTCTCGGAGATGAGCGTGCGGAGTATGGAGACCATATAGACAGCTGAGACCTGACGACTGCTTGACCGATTGACTCGGTGTGTTTCGGATAGCCCAGTGGGGAGAACTTGGTTTTAGAGGAAGAACCACGGAAGAGGAGAGATTGGTTGTAGCGGCAGACCCGCGGTTCTGAATAGAAGGAGTACCTCTTGAGGCTATGAGGGGGAGCGCTTGGTTGTAGCGGCAGACGCACGGCGGAGGAGCGCTTGGTTGTAGCGGCAGACCTGCGGATCTCAACAGAAGGAGTACCTCTTGAGGCTGTGAGGAGGAGCGCTTGGATGTAGCGGCAGACCCATAGTGGGAAGCACTTGGTTGTAGTAGCAGTCCCACAGTACTCTACAGGAGGAGTACCTCAGCAGATTTAGGTTAGTGAGCAGTACCTCGGAGTCGTGACAGGACCAATGTGCACTCTAGAGACGAGGCTCTTCAGCAGTTACAGTTTCGATAATGAAAATCATGCTTTGATTTGAGTCATTTGAGCTTTGTGTTTACCTCATGATTGATATGGGTCACTTGATAACTTAGGTATATGTATGGGCATATACCTGGGTAGTGGTTATCCGTTGATTTCATGATCTTGGTGTTTTCCTAATGATTGAGATGGGTTACTTGATAACTTCGGTATATACATGGGCATATACCTAAGTAGAGGTTATCTGTTGAGATCTTATTTGTGGTTATCCTTGTTGGTTTTAGTGAGACCTTGAGGGTATCGGGGTCCTTACTGAGTATCGTTATACTCACCCCTGCACGGGCTATGCCCTCACCTCGTTGTGTTGGTTGCAGATGACATGCAATGCTGACGGAGGCTGAGTGTTCAAGGACTGGACGGTACCTGGAGGTGGACAACACGAAGAGTTGGTACCCGGGGGAGGACCACACGACGAGTCAGTATCCAGAGGTGGACTTCACGGCGAGATGAAACTCGGAGGAGGTTGAAAAACGAGAGCGTTGTGGAGGCAATATGTACCTACCCTTCAGATATGATCCGTGGTGGACGATCCCGGAGCTGCGCTATCTGTACCTACCCTTCCGGTAGGATCCGATGACGATGACCCAGGAGATTCATCCTTTCTTCCAGCTATTGTCTTTTTATATTGTACTTTTGTTCAGTTGTAACTGTACTTTCAGTTGAGTTTGTATTCTGGCCCATTTACTTTTCAGCACTTCTCTTTTTTTTGTACTTAGTGTTTTACTTCCGCTTGTACTCTGTGGTGTTTGTTTTCTTTTATAAAGGAAATGCCTTCCCAGTTATCGGGATTTACACCTTTGGTGCTAGTTTCCAGCCCCTAGCCTATGGAAGGTGGGTTTGGGGTAGTCACGACACAGGCCCCGAGGACGGGTCGTGACAAATTGGTATCAGAGGAGTCGGTTCTACCGCAGAACTTATAACTCTGATATTTTCTTTCTGTGAAGCAATAGTGTTAAGGGTACTGAGTGTGGTCTTCAGTTCAGGGAGTCTAGTGTTGGTGTGGGAAGCCGATGTATCCATACACCATGACCATGACAACTGATTTCCATCTTTGTGCACGAAAACACTGATTACGTGTGTGTTTTCATGGGTTTTCCCTTAAAACAGCTCAAACTAGGTCAGCTCACCAGGTATAATCGATTGACTGTGTCACGTTGTTTCTTTCAGGATACCTTTTCACGGACGACCAGCTAGAGCCCAGAGGGATGTGTGTAGTGACAGCCTGTCGAGCGATGAGGCTTCGGTATAGGGCCCTCTTGCAGTTGAGGCACCAGCGGAGGCACCAGCGGTACTACCATACGTTGGGCCACCGATGCCACCAGCCCCTGCAGTAGGAGATGCATGCCACTTGAGCACACTGTACGAGTTCCAGCACTAGAGTCCACCCAGGTTCTGGGGAGAGACGGACCAGCAGGCGGCTGAGGATTTGCTGGAGGCTGTGGTGAGAGTCATCAGGTTAGTGGGGACGCCTGCAGACTTCATGGTGATCTTTGCTGCCAGCCTCCTTCAGGATGCAGTAGGAAGGTGGTGGATCCACTTGTTCTAGTTTTTCAACGGGATGGCCTTCACATGGGAAGACTTCGAGACCTTATTCAGGGTGGATTTTGTGCCAGTGGCTCTACACCCCGAGCGTGTACAGGATATTTTTCCTTTGCCGCAGGGTTTTCAATCAGTAGCTGAGTCATCTGTTGGCAGTAGAAAGATGATGCAGAGGTCCAAGAGGACCAGAGCCAGTCATACGAGGATCAGGAAGTGTTATGAATGCGGAAGGAAGGGTCACCTGGCACGTGACTGTCCGAATCCTCGTACAGTTGATCTGCATGCTTTGGAGGAGCCACCGAGGTAGAAGCAGCGGCGAGTGCTTGAGCAACAGCCAAGTAGTGGACAAGGCAGTAGAGCTCCGGGAGTAGGTTAAAAGGATCAGAACTAGTGGATACGTCCCTTGTAATTCTAGTTCCTTGTTTCTATTGTATTTGTGTCTTTTTACTATGAGATGCAATGATAAAAAGACACTTATCTTTGTTTGCTTTCCTGTCCTTTTGTTTGGTTGATACTGAGTGGTCTGGGTTAACACTGTTGACTTGACCCTAACGTTCAAGATTTCTATTAGAGGAGACCCAGAGACCTCACACTGATTCCGACAGTGTGACTCGACCCTTGGAGGTGAGAGTGACAGTTGGATCTCTTAGTAGTTACGTCGAGGCCTTACGACGTCATCCATGGCATGAATGAATCATTCATGTTAGGATTGACTGTATTAGGCAATGAGCATGGTTCATCTAGGGGATGAGTCCAAATTTCTCTTTTCAACAAAGGAGAAATTTTAGCAGCTCTTTCAGATCAGAGGTAAAGAAGGTGCAGGTCATCCAAGAGCTGATGAAGACTGCACAGTGCAGTAGAAACAGGAAACTAACACCAGTCTTAGAGACTCGGGCATGTTAAATGTTTCAAGAAGTGGAAGCATTAAAGTGATATGAGTCTGCGAAGCAGTAGACGTGGAGGCCGATCTAGGAGAGAAGCATGTGGTGGTGTACGTTTTAACATGCTAAAACCACCCGCCTTATTTGTCCCCTCCAGTGTCAAGGAGCTGGAGGGAAGGGGAAGAGAGTAACTGCTTCCGGTCAGGGAGAGTGACCCAATGGCTCTATGAATGATTCAAGGGATAGTCTGTGTCCACTAGTAACTGCCGTAGAAACAGACGTTGATATGAATCATTCATTCCTTCCACGAATCTTGTCCCAAACCTATAGTTTTCGGTAATCCATGGACTTGACCCTCGCGTCCGGAGATACCTTTGGAGGAGACTCGATAATCACACATAAGCCGACGGTGTGGTCAGACCCTTGAGGCGAGAGTTTTGGTTGGAATCTCTTGGTGGCAGCGTCGAGGCCTTAAGACATTGGTTTGAGTATGGACTAGGAAATCACAATTCATACACAAATTGACGGTATTAGGAAAAACTTTTGTGGTTTAACTACGACGTCGGGATGGGTTTTCCTCAGTCAGTGAAAAGGAAAACCCCAGGCAGCACATGATAAACCCATGCACAGGAGGGTGCGACTGATCACTCTTGAGTCAGTCATCCTTACCCTCATGGCAGTCGTCGTTTTGAGTTTCAGTTCCATCAGGAATTGGAGACCTCTAGAGTTCAAGGATGAAGATTACATATTTATATTGGTCTCACCTCGACGAGGTTTATGGAGATGTGGCCAAGGCGGCAAGCTATCTCCGAGGTTCAACGAACCTTTCTATGTCCTCAACCGGGTAGGCGATGTGGTTTATCGCTTGACCCATCCACCTCAGTTGCACTAGGTGCACGACGACTTCCACGTATCTCAATTGAGGAGATACGTGCATGATCCTTCATACTTCATCAACCTTGGGGAGATGGACTTTCGCGATGGGGTGACTTTTACAGAGGTTCCAGTGGGAATCGAGGATCGACAGGAGCGGATCCTATGAGGATGGTCGATTCCTCGGGTGCGCATTCACTAGAAGAACGGGAACCTCCAGGTGAGCACATGGGTGCGGAAGGCTCAGATACGTGCTTAGTACCACTTTTGTATCCCTAGTTTGTGTTAAATCTTTACCAGGACGTAAAGAAATGAGGTGGGAGTAATGTAAAGACCCGTAAAATTCAAGGGAAATTTTTTTTTTCTAATTTTTTTTTGGATTTTACAAGAATGCATTTTCTGACGGTGCCTGATTCCAAGGCCCAGTGTGCCGGGAATCATTTTCCAAAGTTTGTCTCGGGTACGTTCAGTAAACGAATGAGCGGGTTTTTCAAACATTGGAACCGGTGCTCGGAATCAAATTCCGAGGGCACCGAAGGAATCGTAGCGCCGATATTTGCTTAGAAACGCCTTTTCTGGAGTTATGTTTTCTCGGGTGTGGTTTTTAATTTTTGGGGTTAAGTTAAGAAATAAAATAAAAGTGGTGCAACACTTTATTTTAATTCACTTAAAGCCACTTTAAAGCTGCTTAAGCTAAGTTTAGCGGATAGGGTGGAATCCAAAATATCCTACCCACTTGGTAGGATATTTGTGAGGTGGGGCCCGCACGAGCCCCACCGTTTCTGTCCTTCTAAGTAACGAACCTGCACCCCCCTTTTTAATGAAGTCAAACCTTACGTTTTTCTGGTTATGAAACGCCTAATTAAATTGGGCTGTTAAATCGTTACAATTAATTCAGTGAATTAATTGTTCGTTTCATTTCATTTGAAATTTAAACATGTCATGTGCGTTAATAAAATAACATAACTCTTATTTTATTTCTGTTGGAACTTGTGTTGTTGAGAGGATTTGGAGGAATGCGTTCTTCTTCGACGAAGAACGCGAAGAACGCGAAGAATGCACCGATCTCCAACGAAGAACGCCAAACCCTCAGAGATCGACGACGCGACGCCGTGTACCGCGACGTCAACGATGCTTCTTCTACGACACTCCTTCCACGATGTTTCTTTCGCGACGTCTTCTTCTACGACGTCCCTTTCCACGACAAATCTCGTTCGACGACAATGCTTGAGGTAGGGAATTATGTTTGAGATTGATTTTATTCCCTTGATTCATTCATTCTAAAGAAAACAAAGAACACGGATCAACTTATTATCTAGTTATCCGCGAACGTTTTCCTTGTGGGTTGGGAATAATTTGTTGGGGGAAATTGTAGGGGTTGATTCTTTTAAATCATTGTGATCTATACCCACGACATATGATTAAATATTTTTTGTGAGACTTTTAAAACCGCTAATGCGGTGGGTGCATACCAACGAACAAGTCCGAACCCACCGCCCTTTTCGATCTTGGTGTGCGGAACGGCGGACGATGAAACAACAAGCCGCACGGGCAATGTGAGGTCATCGCAGTAAAGGACGGGCCCCGGGAGGGCCATTGGTGAAGGCGGCGTGCAATTCCGACCACCAGAACTCATCCGGTGGTCCACGGAGCATCACGCCGGCGCGCGGCGTCAGCACGGCGGCGCCGGGGAGAATCGCTGCGGCTGAAGCTGCGGTGGTAGGTCGGCCGAACCAAGACAGTGCGGGACCGGTGAAGACGGGACGCGGCACCCCGACCACGTCCGCTGGCAGGGGCGGCCCCACGTGGGGCTATGACTCATTCAAGGGGGCGACACCCCCCTTGTGCACCGCTCGGCCGTTACGGTCGAGCCGCCTGGCGACCGGGCCGCGCCAAGGCCGGGCTGGGTCGCGTCCAGTCCGGGCCGGGCCCAGACCCCCCGTTTCCGGACCCTTTTCGGTCTATTGCCCATATCATGGGCTGCGGGCCTTTGATAGACGCACCTTTAGTGGTGATGCGATCCTCGGATCGAGACGGTCTTTTCGGCATATCGCACTCATGGTTTTGGAATACCTCGAGTTAATGCGGGTTGGTTCGTACACGAAACCAACCGGGCCCTCGGAGCAGAAACGCCCATAACTTGGCTCCAGACGTACGATTGACGTGCCGTCGAATTTGATGGTTTCCTCTTATTGAGACATAACTTTTGGCTTAATCCGCTCGAGGTTTGGATGCCGACGGAGTGTGTTTGGGTTGGTTCGCTCACGAAACCAACCGGGCCCCTCAAACGAAAAAAGGCAATAACTCACAGACCGGGCGTCTGATTGACGCACCGTCTGTCTCGTTGAATTCCTTTTGAGGAGACGAAATTTTTTGCATACTTTTCCCGAGGTGTGGATGCAATTGGAGTATGGCCGATTTGGATTGTACCTGAAATC
This sequence comes from Viscum album, assembly GCA_963277665.1. Lineage (NCBI taxonomy): Eukaryota > Viridiplantae > Streptophyta > Magnoliopsida > Santalales > Viscaceae > Viscum > Viscum album. The sequence goes on along the minus strand of OY728146.1, from coordinate 1,532,292,178 downwards.
CAACCGGGCCCCTGGAACGGAGAAGCTGATATCTTTCAGACCGGGCGTCCGATTGACACGCCGTCTGTTGCGTTGAGACCCATATGACGAGGCGGTCCTTTGTGATTATTCTTCGGGGAACATTGTGATACTTGTAGTATCGACCAGTAGCTCGTGGAGCGGACCCTCCCATAGATGAGCGTGCGGAGTGTGGAGACCGTGTAGCAGGCTGAGACCTGACGACTGCTTGACCGATCGGCTCGATGTGTTTCGGATAGCCCATTGGGGAGAGCTTGGTTGTAGCGGCAGACCCACGGCGGAGGAAATATTGGTTGTAGCAGTAGACCCATGGTACTCAATAGAAGGAGTACCTATGGAGGCTATGAGGGGGAGCGCTTGGTTGTAGCGGCATACCCACGGTGGAGGAGCGCTTGGTTGTAGCGGCAGACTCGCGATACTCAACAGAAGGAGTACCTCTTGAGGCTGTGAGGGGGAGTGCTTGGTTGTAGCGGCAGACCCATGGTGGGAAGTGCTTGGTTGTAGCAGCATGCCCATAGTATTCGACAGGATGAGTACCTCAGTAGTCTTAAGTTAGTGAGCAGTACCTTAGAGTTGTGACATGACCACTATGCACTCTAGAGACGAGGCTCTTCAGCAGTTACGGTTTCGATAATGTGGTTTGAGCTGAGTCTTTTAACCTGTTTGTTTACCTCATGATTTAGATGGGTCACTTGATAACTTACATATATATATATGTGCATATACCTGGGTAGTGGTTATCCATTGATTTCATGATCTTGGTGTTTTCCTCATGATTGAGATGGGTTACTTGATAACTTAGGTATATGCATGGGTATATACCTAAGTAGAGGCTATCTGTTGAGATCTTCTTTGTGGTTATCCGTGTTGGTTTTAGTGAGACCATGAGGGTCTCGGGGTCCCTAATGAATATCGTTATACTCACCCCTACACGGGCTATGCCCGCACCTCGTTGTGTTTGCTGCAGATGACGGGCAGTGCTGACGGAGGCCGAGTGTTCATGGACTGGACGATACCTGGAGGTGGACCACATGACGAGTCAGTACCCAGAGGTGGACCACATGACAAGTCAGTATCCGGAGGTGGACTTCACAGCAAGACGACACTCGTAGGAGGTTGACGAGAGAGAGAATTGTGGAGGCAATCTGTACCTACCATTCAGGTAGGATCCGTGGTGGACGATCTAGGAGCTGCGCTATCTGTACCTACCCTTCAGGTAGGATCTGAGGACGATGACCCAGGAGCTGCTTCCTTTCTTCCAGCTGTTGTCTTTTTCTGTTGTACTTTTGTTCAGGTGTAGTTGTACTTTCAGTAGAGTTTGTATTCTGGCCCATTTACTTTTCAGCACTTTTTTTTGTACTTATAGTTTTACTTCCGTATGTACTCTGTTGTGTTTGTTTGCTTTTATAAAGGAAATGCCTTCCCAGTTATCAGGATTTACTCCTTTGGTGCTAGTCTCCAGCCCCTGGCCTATGGAAGGCAGGCTTGGGGTAGTCACGGCACGGGCCCCGAGGGCGGGTCGTGACATAAAAAGATCCTCGATGTGAAATAAATTCAAATTATTGACATATCTCAAGATTATGTAATGTTTAAGGCTAGGGCTTTATAGTTGGTTTTAGAGGCTGGTTTAAATAAATTTAGAGATTAAGTTGTTATTTAAAGCATATGTGACATGTTTTATATAACAATAATGGTTACCATATTAAAAAAAGTTATAGTCATTTTAGATAATCTAAATGAGTTCAATATAACATGAATAAGTATATCTTATTGTTTACCCTCCTCATAAGATTGTATATGATGATTTTACTGATATAATCACATTAAACTTTTTGGTTTTAGAAAATGGATGGATCTAGAAGGCACCAATGTAACAATGGATGTGAAAGAAACTGTGTTTGTTTTCAGAATAAGAAACTGAATGAAATTGGAGCTGCAATGATAACTCTTGTTTTTGTTCTTAACGAACTATCTAGATTCATTATTTACCACTCTAAACTTGGTGATTCTTAAGGAATCATATATGCGAGAAAAGAATCCCTATTGAAGTTAAGGTAATAATAACAACGGTAAGTATATTAAAATACCTTTGTTTCAAGGGAGTGCAAAGAAACACCTAGGAAAATGTTTCAAATATATGAGAAGACGTTATATATGTGGTAAATAAGGTCATAAAGCAATAACCTTCCATTGAAATAGGAAGCATTCAATTGGATCCAGGAAAAGGAAAGAAGTTATTTCTGAGGGAAAAATTGAATGATTTAAATGTGGTGTGTGTGGTCCATACACAAATAGATGTCCTATAAAAAAGGTTTAAGAATGGGATCATCAATACCACAAAAATATATGTTTACCAATTCCAAATTCCATTGCAATTGAATATGAGGAAACTGAAAATGACTTATGAAAGGTACGTATTATTTATTGTCTCATGTTTTGACATTATGGAATTCTTAAGACATTTTTAATGATTTTTTGTAGGAAAAAACTATAAAAGAATAATATGTAAAAACATGGATAATGGATCATGAATAATTTTCAATGATTAATATGTCAACATTTTAATTATTGAAGAGTTATGTTGGATCTATGTATGATGATATATTTAAATGTATTAATAATGGGGTTACTTTAGAATACATTAAGTAATTGTAACCATTATGTATTTTATATAAAAATGTAAATTGAGGAAGAATTTTGTTTTCTTTTGTGGATATATATATAATTAACCATTATGGTTTACATGATCCTTGATTTGAGGCAATTATGGGTTATTACTTTGTGTGTTGAAATGTGTGAGGTATGAGAAATCCATTGAGGTTAAAATATGTTATGGTAATTTTCAATGAATTTATATCATTTTTTGGATTGTTATAATATTATATTGTTTTTGAAAAAAAGAAAACACATAGATAGTGTGACAACCCATCATGTTAGACAAAGATGTAGGATTCGAACCCACAACCAAAGTGCGACTCAGACTTATCACCTACCACTGGATTACGTAAATCCCAAGTTAGTATGACATATTCTTTTTTGTTAAATTATTTAATGTATAATGAAAACGTTTACATGGGAACATATGTTTTATAAAATGGATATCCTTAGTATAGGAAAATGATTTTGAGATTTGCTGATATCAGTTATTTGGAAAGACGATTGATCTTTTGGGAAAAGTATATGCCTAAGGAAAATTGAATAATATGGGATTTCATTTAATGTGTAATGGAAGAATTTTATTTTGGATGTATTTATATTTTTAATTGTGTAAATATAGAGATTTGGGATAATTATGTAAACGATTAACATATCACATAAAATATGTGATTAGGTTAATTACTTTTCTGTGTGAGACTTTAAGAGTAGTCGATGTTATTAAGAGTTAAATGTTATGATTTATTGTGGAAGAATATTTTATCTGGTACTTCTTAATTATGGGATTCAATATTAGTTTGTATTTATTTGACCAATTTTAATAACAATTTCATATTGAATTGTCCTTGTTTAACATTGGGTATTGTTTTTTTAATTTTATAGATTACGAGTATTATAGATTTTATAACAGATTGTCCTTTAATTGATTATCTGATATCATACTAATTTTTTTTTATTTTGGTTAATGTTTAATTATAAAGGAAAAATATAGTTCACCTTTTTTAAATGATACGATTCTTGGTAATTTTATTTTAGTGCTTTAGGTGGGACCAAGTCATCTTCAACACTAATAATTCAGATAAAAGATTAATTTTTGGTTGAAATTTAATTGAAAACAATGTATATTTAATTTTTTTGTAGTCAATATCATAAATAAATTCCTAAAAATTATGAAAAGTGACATAAACCAAAAAAATTGTACTTTTACTTTTCCTACTGGGGAATCAAGGAATGTTTAACCCATCACATGTTTGTGGTTTTCTTGTAGTTAAATTTATGATGATCATGTTTTTTATCACTCTTAACCAGAACATAATGGATATTTTTATTCTATATCCATGTTTTCCTACATGGAATCTTAATACATGTTATCTTGAGAGACCATTGTAATCTCTTTCTTTATTTTAATTTGATAGATTTATTGACTCTTTTTCCATTGTGGTATTTTTAATGACTCTACCTAGCCATATTACAAAATTGTGAGGATGTAATTTCAAAAAGTGGGGAATGATGTAATCACCCAAGTATTTATAGAATAATACATTTTAATTGAAATTAATATATCTAAATAATTTGTAAATTTTATGTGAAAGGGGACACTTTTTCCGAAAGCATACTCTACATGCAACAACGGGTTTCTCCAAAATCTTACGTTACACATACCATTTAGTTATACTGAAATATAATACAATTATATTAATAATATTTTAAATTGTTGTTAATGCATAGACTTTTGAATTATAGGAATGAATAATATTAAAAAAATTAAAATATGTTCTACACATTTTTAAATAATGATTCATTTTTAAAAAATGATTCATTTTTTTCAAAATTTTTAAAAAATGGAAATATATGCAAATTGAATATAAATGAAGTGTTTTTATAAAAATATATTTAAAAGGAGAATAAATGGTTTTATCATATCACTTTGTATGGATATATATTTAATTAAAAATATATTTTATATATTCAATACATTTTTTGAAATTCATCATATATGTTTTCTAGATATTATATAAGAAAAATTTCAATTTTTCGGAATAAGGATGTATTTTTTATAAAAATATATTTTATGGCCTTTTGATGGTGAACCCTTTTTATTTATAGTTTTTGTCAGTTTTATATCTTCAATTTGTAAAATATAAATTTCTTCTTTATTTGTAGAACATAAAAATTTACCTTAGAAGATATTTTTATGTTTTTTCGATAAAATTCATATTTTTCGGAATAGTGAAAAATAATGCATTTTAATTCAAAACAGTATTTTCAACTAATTTATTTATATAGTTATATTTTTCATTTAATTGGGGTTAAAGTTTATTTGTATTATATTTTTTATCATTAAATCCAAATTTTTTCATTTTAATTAATTTCCAAAAGAAATTTGACAAAAACACATGTCTAGTTTTTGATAGTTATTATTTTTGAAAACCTGTTTTTTTGTTTTGACAAGGAGAATTAATTTTAAAATAATTTTTAAAAATTATGTGTTTTGGATTTTGTAAAATAGATTCCATATTTTTAATCATAAGGTACAAATTGTGTAAATATTTACCTTTTTTTGTTAACATTATGAATAGAAATTGGTAATTATATTATTAACCATGGTTAAAAGGTATATTTGGTAAATAATTGTAAAAAATAATATTATAATAATTTTAAACTACCCTAAAACATGTCATAATCCTATTGGATGATATATTTCCAACCATGGTAATCCTTGGTTCGATTTTGCGGCTCCATGGAGCCACATGGGTGTGACAATGACATGTGATAAGAATTAATTTTTACTAATTTGAAATATAACATAAACATGTATATTTTATTTAAAAAAAATTCATATTAGGTTATATAATTGATCTCTTTGAATATATGTATCCATTAAAAATCTATACTGGTTTCCTATATCAAGGTATTTTATTAACAATTTTTTGATATTAAATTAATAAATTTAATTATGACACAATGATGATGCAGTGATGGATTTATTAATAAATGATTCAAATAAATGATATTATAAATTTTAAATAGATGTAATTAGGTTATTTTGAAGTCGTAAAATAATTTTATGGATGATATTGACAAATAATATTTAAGTTAATTCCTTTAGTTATGAGGAATCTAGTTATTATGAAAATTTAAAAAATTTATGTATGAATTGTGTCCAAAATTAAAATAATTCATAGATTAAAATTTATAATATTTTATTATATGAAATTAAATTCCTTAAGATAAAATATTCACCCAAATTATTAATATAAGACCACATATTTCATAAATTACTTTTTTTTGTTTTTGTACAGTTTATTTTGATTAAATTAACCCACAATCCGAAAATATCATAATATCATTATTATATTAAAATGGTAAAATAATTGATACCAAAAACGATAATGATACAAAAATATTAAAAGGTTCTTTAAAAATTCTTGGATGATGGGTATTCAAACCGATCAAATATCATCTTTGAATTATATTTTATTGGGACAATTTTTAATCTAAATTGAATTTATAAAAAATTTATACATTCAGACATTCCTAAAGTTCCATCCTCCCTCTTATAAAAGTCCACCACCACTACCCACTTACTGACATCTCAGAAGACCATTGGTAAAAGGACCCAAATTGAAGCATTAAACAATCTTTAATTATATAAATAAATCACAATGAGGATCTTTTCACGTTTAGTGTTTTATAGAATTAATCCATAACTATTACATATCATCATGAAAATTACAAGTAGACACTACTACTAAGTTTCCATTTTTTCATAAAAATAAATACTCTTAAAAAGAATCATTTCTAGGTCTATGTTTTAAACAACATGACTTTTCCTTGATCTCATCCATGACCGTTATTTAACTTTAATTCCAATGGAAAACATCTCTAAAACTTGTAATGAGCATAAAAACTTCAGTAAGGGATATAAAATAAGAAATGAAAACATTAGCCCATCAATAAATGAAAAACAATGAAACCATACTTTTCAATCACAACATACCTTATGAAATAATAATATTTATGAATAACACATAATAATCATAATTCATATTGCTAAATTATGGAATACAAAAAATGCATACATTTTAGCAATCAGAGCTACATAGGGAGTTACATTGGAATACGAATCAATATATATTCCATAAATCTCTTAGGATAAAAATTAATGTTTACCTCTATCACCTTGCCCAATACAATAATGAGCTATCTCGGGCTCATCAGCCCTAGGTTTATCATGAAACCACCCATATATGTAAACAATTCCCATGAACCATAACATATTCATAAAACATAAAACAAGAATAATGGAAACATAAAATATCCACATTTCAATCACAACATATCATTTCAAGATATAGACATAATGAATGCTTTATCAAACCATTTTTAAAACCATTTATAACATTTAATAAAGATAATTTTGAATCAATGTTTTCCATACCACTTTGAATCCATTAAATAAATTATCATTTGAAATAATTAATGTCATATAAATAAATCCTTAAAACCATTTTTAAAACATGGACATTAATGATAAAAATTTATAAGAATAAATCTTTAAAACATTTAAATCAATATTTTAGTTAAAGAGTTTTTAACAAAATTAGAGACTCTTTAATACTAATTATTAAGAAATTGAATTAAAAATTTATAATATCATGAGAATAAATGGATTCAAGATATAATATTCCAAAGGATAGTGTATACCCCATAAAATATTGAATTGGTTCACAACAACAATGAGGTCTCAATGGAATGTAAATTGAGACTAAATACCTTATAAAAATTGTTTCATTAAATGCATGATAAATCACTTACCTAATAATGTGTGAAAAATATAAATATACTCAATATGATTTGATATTTACTATAAATCAATCAGAGAAAATCCACACATATTTTTTTTTAAAACAACACCAATGACTTGGATGTTTAACTCAATGAATGTAAATTGAGTTAAAATTACTCTTATCAAGTTCATATCGATGACTTGAGTATTTATCAACTGATTGGTTACATGTATCAGAAGAATATCCCCAAAAAGGGTAGTGTAATTTACCACATAAGTAAATAAATAGTGATTTTACACATGATCATGGAGTAAAACAATCAATGAATTATGTGTAAAGCCCAATGAGTTGAACTTGAAATTTGAAAATCCCTAACCGATTTTCTATTATACAAAACACACAAACAATGAAAGAAGGATCATAAAATGAAGATGTAAATACCCATAAATTAAAGGATATTACACCAAGAATACAATAATTGGCAGTACATACACAAAAAAGTAGGGAATAGTGTCTAATATAGCATGAATCTCATGGGAATAAAAAGTGAGATTAAAAACCCTTACCACATTGTAATCAATCGAGTCGTATGAAAAAAAGTTAATAGACACAAAATGAACCACATAATACCTTGAATATAATGAGAATGATGATAATATATTTTTATATATATCAAATGTCAGTACACAATACACCATAAGCAATAAATAAGTGGCGAACAATGGAAATCTCATGGAATTAAAAGTGAGATAAGAAACCCCTTAACTCATGTCCGACATGACTTATTTGTTCCTTGTTTTTCTTCAAAAATAAACAACAGTTAATTTATACTTTATTAACAACATTTTTCATGTTTATTATTCCCTTTATATCACTTATTACCATGTTATAAACATTATGTAATCATTTATGTTAATAATGGTCGTTTTGTCGATATTTTGGTACTTGAGTCAAAAATGAACACCTTATAAATACAAGTTGTCCATGTGATCAAGATTTCATTATCACTATAATAATATTCAAGATTTATATATAATATATATAATATATGTCTATTATATATATGTATTTATAATATTACATAACATCTAGAGGTAAGAAATGAAATGCACCATTAACGGAGATGGTAAGTCGTACGTATGCATGGATTCTACATTCATTTCTATTTCTTATTTAACAGAATGAAAACATAATGATACATATGTATATTATAATACTAGTATATTATAATTTATAATTTCATTAACTCCATCCTTTATACGTCCCACATATAGCATGACCGACTCATATCACTTTGAGGGGGTGGTATTCCACACTTCCTGAAATGAAATTATCTTGTTTACCCATAATAGAAACCATAAAGGTGAGTTATTACTGAAAAAATGTCTAAGAATAATGAAAACATAAAAATAATATATATATATATATATATATATATCATATATAAATATAGTTCCATCATAATGGCCACCATGAGAGGATGTAGGAGATATTTGATCAATCATCGTTTCATGAGGTAGTAATTCATTGTCAACAGAAACAATATGTTCTTTAACAATTAGATAGAGGTGTGTGTAAATTTAGAGGAAATCACCCTCATAAAAATAACCTACTGTATTTCGAATATTGGGGTTGTTATAATATAATGGAATAAATTTTTTTAGGTGATTGGAGATGTATAATAAAACAAAAGGACTTAAGAGAAGACATTACCATTAAATGGTGTATCTCCTTTGGATTGAACCAAAGGTTTTACTTGAAGTGCCTTCTTCCTATGGAAAGGATTCAAGGTAAAATATAGGGATATTTAATGGTTATTTGTGTAGGGTTTTGATTAGTCAAGGGGATTTGGAGGTTTGATGATTTGTTAAAAGTGGTGTCCTTTTATTCGGGGAGGAGGGCCTCTTTAGGAATGTGTGAAAATATTATTTTATTAAATTTTTATATTCAGTTTATAAAACTATAAAACACATTAAATTTGACGATAAGATGACAAATGGTTAGAAAAAAAATCATCCAATAATAATTGGACAGGTTTTAGTTATTTTTTAATCTTTATAATCCAATTTATTTAAATCATTTATTAATGAGGTAAACACTGTATCCTTATGGTGTAATAAATAATTTTATTTATATAATTTCTAAAAATTATAATACAAATAATATGATGTTGGAAATATTTTTATCTTTCCAAATAATATTTATAGTCGAAAGGATAACTTTTATAACTCAATGTATAAATTGATTTACTAATATATATATGTTTATGCCATTTTTGCCTTTACTTTAAATTAATTAATATAAAGTGTCATTATCACTCTTAAGTGGATCAATGGGGTTCCAAAAACAACCCAGGGATGACCATGGTCAGAAATTCATTAACAAATATGATTATGACACATGTTAGGGTAATTTTATATTATTATAATGATAACTTGTTACCCTTATTTATAATATTTACCCTTTAACCATTGTAAAAAATATTTTTACTGAACTAAATATTCATATTGTCTAAAAAAATTTACCTATTTACACAATTTGGACCTCCTGATTCCAAATTTGGAATCCATTCTTTAAAAAATCAAAACACATAAGTGGCAGGAATTAATTTAAAATTAATTCCTGATCTCAAAACAAAAAGTGTGTTTCTAAGAAATAATAATTCTAAAAAGATCGACAATTATTTATGTACAATTTTAAAGTAAAATTATTACCAATGACCCCCATTGGATGAAATGGTAAAAAAATAATATAATTAAACATTAATACTAATTAAAAACATAATTTATCGTTATAAATATATTAGATTAAAAGGCTCTTTTGAATTAAAAATACAATATTTTTCACTATTCATTAAAACTGAATTTTATCATAAAAATAGAAACAATTCACCCAATGTAAATTTTGATGTCCCTAATTTAAATAAAAATATTATTTTGTCAAGTATAACATATAAAGGTGAGAATAACTATATTTAAATAGGGTTCACCATCATAATGTGGTATATCAACCATTTAATGGATATTAGTGTATTTATACGTAAAATTAGATTTATTCACATTTTAACCCTCTATATTTTATTGGATAAATTTAAAAACATCTAACAAACATGTATACTCATTTTAGAGTTAGTTCTATTCATTCCTTCCAATACAATGAATATTCATTAAATACCATTTAAATTCATAATATTATTATAATATTTTTTAGTACAATTATACGTTGTGTTCAACGTATGATTTCAAATAAACCTGTTGAGGTGTATCAGGTACTCAATCGAACATAGCATCCCCATTAATGTACAATTAATATTTAATTATCAAATATTAATAAATATGAAAATGTTATAACCTTTATTTACTTGGGATGATACAATTAGCTCATCAAAATTCATCCCAAACTATCTTTAAACATTTTGTCCTTCCTCCAAGAATGAATACCCTGGTTATAAGGCATTTCAAGAAAACATTTTGGCTCAAATAAAAAGAATTTACCTGATTTAGAGGTAATGTTTTATTTCAAGTACCTTTCCATTATTTTTCTTACACAATCCTTATGATCTTATTATTATTTGATTACATAACAAAAGAAGTATCCTTTAAATACTAGGAATTTTTAGGGGATGTATCTGAATGACACTTACACACACCATTATCTAATGGATATGAGTGTAGTGTTTCTGTTTACGGAGAACTACCACCATACGAAATTATGATTGATTAATTTTTCCCTACCACCTATCATGGGGAATATTATGATAAAACTATATTTCTATATTATATTTATTATATTTATATTGTATCTATTATTCATTAATTTTTATTTACAAAATACCGTTATGCTTTCAGTGATGTGTAAATATGATAATTTCATTTGAGGAAGTGTGAACTACCACCCACTCAATGTGATGTGACTCAGTCATGTTATAAATGGAATGTGTAATGGTTTGTTTTATTAAACCTATAAGACATACATTTCAAAAATATAATATTGGTATTATAATATACATTTATATCATTTTATTGTTATTATTTTCGTATGACAATGAAATGAAAGTAGTGTTCATGCGTACGTACAGCCGACTGCCTCCCTGAACGGTGCATTTCATTTAATATCTTCAAATGCTATAAAAATTTATAAATACCTATATACTAGATATATATTATATTCAAAACATTAATATCATTATATAGATGATGTAATTTTCCCTATATGTAAAATTTATTACAAAAGAAGTTCTTTTTCGACATAAGATCCGAATATCGACAAAATGATCGATATTAATTTAATTAATTATTTAATTTTTATAATATCATAATAAGTGATATTAAATTAATAATAAAATTCAATATGGTTTTGATGTAAGTAGAAATTAATGTAATTTTGTTATTCCTGAATAACATGGAACATATGTGACAATTCAGGCTCAAGGTAAGGGACATTGTCTCAATCTCATTTAATTGAGTCATATTTTGATAATATACACCTCATTCTATTATACGGTGTATAATAAAACCCTTTTACATTTAATTTGATTCAAATAGAATATTTTTTCAACAAATATTTTTACTAAATTGGAAAATGCTTGTTTTTAAAACATTCTGGGTCAACGACATTTCAACAACCATTATCATTATTTGATATTTGGATTCCTCAATATGAATTAATGTTTTCAAATGAAAAATAAATTCTTTTTTTATTTTTTGATTTTTTGGAATTGAAAATGGGGTTTGAAATGAATTGAGTATTTAAATATATTGAAATTATTTTTTGTGATTTCAAATGAATTGTTATTAGTGAAATTTTTTTATTTTCAATATTTTATGTGTTATGATTATATAATGGTACTTTTTCATCTCAAATGTGGTTATGTGATAAACCCATGATTAGTGGATACAGGATAAACCAAATGAAAATTGGTTACGTGATAAACTAAGGATTTGTGGTTATGTTATAAGCTCCAATGATTTTGGTATGGAAATCGGCCATATGACTATTACTTTTATTGATATGTGTCAAAGTTAACCGTATGGTTATACCATTTAAGTATGTTTATGTCCCATGTTATCATTATATTTTATACATTTCTTAATAAAGGTTTTATGGTAATCATTTGGATACAAAAGGGTAAACCATGATCATATATTCAGTGAAGTGTTTTTTATACTTTTTAAAAGTGAAAATTATTACATTATGACAATGTTTTCATGGTTTACATATTTTTGCATGACTCAAATTTTTTCATTTATAATGTATCCCTCAATGATCTTTTTTTTTCTCATCATAAGTTCTTGAAAATTTTTTCCCAAGGTGTAAGTAAGGTAAGAGATGGGAAAAATTCAAGAATGTTTTTATCAAGAAAATAATCCTTCTTTTATTTTACGAGATTCATTATTATGAAAAAATTGGATTGAGTTGAAGTTTCAACCTGTAATATGAAATTTCTTACGTCTAATTTATGACCTAATTATCTAAAGATAAAAACTTAAAAATATCCTTCAGGTTAATTAGAGTAAAATTATTGATTTGTCTCAAGATTAATTAATATTTAAGGATGAGTCCATATAATACATATTCTCGAGGACATAAATTTATCAAATGTTATCCACTATGGTGGGTCTTGTTTTGACCATTTAGTGTTGGTAGATTTTTTATATAACAATATTTACGAGTCTATAATTAGGATGTGTCCTTTTGAGGCCTTTTATAGAAGACCTTGGAAATAACTATTATGTTTGTCAGAGATCGGTGAATGTTCCTTGGTTGACAGAACATGTTTCAAGAGATGATTTAAAAGATTCATCAATGATTTTTTATGAAACCGATCCGGTATAAATCTTATGTTCATCGTCCCTATAGACTGTTATAATTTCTGGTTGGTGATATGGTTTTCATAAAAATTACAACTCTACTGGGCCATTATTTTCTTGGGTGGAAGTGGGACGATTGTTCCTCATTTTGTATGACATTTTTAGGATTATTGGAATGTGGTGTAAGTTTCATAGAATTTAGTACTTCCACCACAATTTACATTGATACAAAACATGTTTTATGTTTATCAGTTAAAAAAGTATATTTCTAATCCATCTCATGTTCTGAGATATAATGATTTAGATGTAAAGCATAATTTATCAGTGACCGAGCACCCAAACCAGATAGTTGATTACGAGATAAAGGTACATAATTGCAGGATGCATCCTTTGGTTCGAGTGCAATGGATGCATAGTTCTATTACTCATGAGACCTGGGAGAGGGACACATTGATGATAGGGAAGTTACCTCATATTTTATACACAGAATATTCATGACATATAAGGACCCATACTTCAACCTTACTTAATCTTGAGTTAATACAAGATTACACATTGAGGATCTTTTCAGGTTTAGAGTTTTAGAGATTTAGATCATAAAACTTGCATTACATTCCACATTTCAACAAAGTGGTTACATAAAAGACAGGATTCATTCTTCCCATCAACGGAAACATATTTAAAATAAAACTTGGATTCTTTCTTGACACATCCTTGACACTATCATCATATCACGTACCTTTCCCTTGACTTTGGAAAAAATTTTCAAAAACTTGGGATGAGCTTAACAAGCTCAGTAAGGGATATAAAAATATGGAAAGGAAACATGAGTTCATATATACATAAGAATGAAATCATACTTTACCCATAAAACATAGGCACTTTAACATATTTCATCAAATCATGAATAAATCATAGAAATAATAAGACTTAAAATGTATCTTGAGGCATTCATAACATTCTTACGTAGGGAGTAACCCTCTTGGTTACGTTTTGGAATACCCATCACAGGATATTCCCTAAATCTCTTCGGAGAAACCATAATGTTTCACTCCTTCGCGTTACCCAATGCATTGGAGAGATATATCGGGCCCTCCCACCCTTAGTTTATCACGGAACCACCCGTATTCATAATAATGCCCAAGAACCTTAACATAATCGTATCACATAAAACATGCATAAAGGAAACATAACATTTCCACCATTCAATCACAAGATATAAATACAACACATTGATATAAAAACATTATGAAAACCATTTTCAATATCAAAATAAAATAAAATTAAAACATGGTATTTATTTTTCTTTTAAAAAAATGTATGGCTTGTAGAGGAAGTCGAAACTCAAATAATGGTCACGGTGGCGGAGAAGTCATTGTCGCCGCATACGTACGACAAAAACATTCCCTTTTGTCGTTTAGTAAACGCTTCATATAAAAAAGATTCCTTTTGAATAATCGTAAAAGTAAAAGGGGTTTATACACCGTATAAATGAAGGTTGTGTATAAAACAAAATATGCCTCAATGAAAGGAGATTGAGACGAAGTCCCATACAAAGACGGTATACTTGGATTAAGGATAAATCAGTTACATAACTATGTGTGACAAATGAATACACAAAATATAAGTTGGTATTAAGTGTAAAATAATCAGAGGAAATTCACACATAATCATTGAACGACATATTCAAGGTGTACATGTTTATCCCAAAGAATCAAAATTGGGTTAAGAAGTTCCCTTGCAATAATTAGACAGCCTAATGGAGTCACTTTAAAATTCAGAAAAAGAGTTGTTGAGAGATAAAAAGGGTATCTCATCACTTTGGAATAAAATTCACATCAATAAGGATATAGAAGAACATATCCCAAAATAATATTATGTGAATTAAAAGACATAACAAAATAAGTCTCTTAAAAAGAGGAGGGTGAAAGGTTCCCTTACCGACATGGGTATCTTTCGAAACATACACCTCGTGAAAGAAGGACAATACAACATTGATGTAAATACTCATAAAAGAAAGTATATTACACAATGAGTAAAATAATGGACAGTACATACACTACTCAAAGGTAATTTTGGAAAATGTAGCATAAATCTCACGGGTATAAAAGTGAGATGAAAAATCCCTTACGAAAACTCGGCAGCCTAACGGGTCTACTTAAAACTTCCAAAAATGGATTGATGAGATCAAATAGGGTATCTCATCACATTAAAATAAAATGTACAGCAAAAGGAATATAAAAGAACATCCCCCATCATAACAAAGAGGAGCTTAAAAGAAGTGACATAAGGAGAGTACTTAAAAAAAAGAGAGAGGTTAGATCTCTTACGAAAATTCGACAACCTAATGGCACCACTTAAAACATCCAAAATGGATTGATGAGAGAGAATAGGGTTTCTCATCACATGAACATAAAAATTAAAGTAATATTAATATAAAATAACATCCCAATAACAAGAAATATGATCTTTAAAAGAAATGACATAAAAGAGTGTACTTAAAAAGAAAGAGTGGAGTAGGATCCCTTACCTCGAGTCCGACTTGACTCGATCGTTCATTAACATCCTGAATAACAAACTTGAGTTAATTTCCACTTTATTAAGAACATTTTTCTAGTTCATTATTCCTTTTAGATCACTTATTTCAATGTTATAAACATTATTTAATCATTTAAGTTAATACTGTTTGTTTTGTCAATATTTGGTTCTTAAGTCGAAAGTGGACTTCTTACAATTACATTTTGTTCGTGTGGTAAAATGTTCATTATATCCAGAATTATATTCATGATTTGGATATCATATATATCATATATATCCAAATATACATGTATTTATAATATTACATAATCATTTAGAGGTAAGAAATGAAATACACCGTTCATGGAGACGGTAAGCCGTACGTACGCATGAATGCCACATTCATTTCTTTGTCATATCAATGGAATTAAAACTAAATTAGAGGTATGTATATTTTAATTCCAGAATTATATTCATCATTTATATGTATCATTCATCATATATATCCATTATATACATGTACTTATAATAGTACATTAAATTTGGGGATTAGAAATGAAATGCACCGTTCATGGAGACGATAAGCCACAAATGAAAAATACAGAAGCTTAAGTAAAATATTAAAATATTATATATCATATATAAATATAGTGAAATCTTGATTTCCACCTTTGAAGGTGTTAAAAGAATGTTGAACAATCATCATTGCAGGAGGCATGAATTCCCCATCCACGGAAACACTATGTTCGTTAACCATTAGATGTAGGTGTGTTTAAGTGTAGCTCTAATCCTTTTTATAACAACATCCTAGTATATTTAGTATACTGTAGTTGTTACAAAAGAAAAGAATAAAAATAGTTTAGGGGGTTGGAGAAGCAAAATAAAACAAAAGGACTCAAAAGAGGACATTACCTTAAAATCGGGAAACTCCCTTTGGTTTGAGCTCAAAGGATTCCTTGGGAAGACTTATGCCCAAATTGAGGCTTCAAGGAGTAATAGAGGGAAGTGGAGATACAAAATGGGTAGGGTTTGGCCGAGACAAATGTTTGGGAGTGTGGGTAAGGAGGTTGAGGTGGGGGCCTTTTATAAGAGGAGAGGAGGGGCACTCTTGGAAAGTAATGATAAGTTACTTTATGTTAAAATGAGTTTCAGATTAAAAAGGTCCCACATTGATATAATTCTAGGATAAGGTGATAAGGGTTTTAAATCCACTCATACAATTGGTTGTGTCCATCTTTTTGTCTTATATTTTACATTATATTTCCATTTTATTTAAATCCTTTATTAATCAGGTAGTCACTTCATGATCATGATGTCATAAATAATTTAATTTATTTAAAGTCTAAAAATAATAAAACAAATACTATGATGTAGGAAATCTTATTATCCTTCCAATTACTATTTATAATCAAAACTCTGACTTGTATAACACCATGTAAAAATTGTTTTAGTAAAACATTTCATGTGTGTGTCATTTTTACTTTAACATTAAATAAAAAGTTAATTATGTAATTTCCCAACCAAAGTGGCTCCATGGGGTCCCCAAGTTGACCCATGGATTTTCTTGGTCGGCCATGACACATAAAATGAGGTTAGTACATGTGTCAAGTTCATTTCATATTATTAAAACATTATTTTTACCTTAAACTACAGTAATTACCTCTAATCGCGATTAGAAATTTAATAAGTTACTATTCACCAAAAACATTATTTTAATCCAATTGAACCACATTTTACTTATTAATGGCAACCATTTATGTCGGATTTTTGAAATTCAAAACACAAAGGTGGAAACATTTCATTTAAACGGAAAATCAGTTTTTATAAGTACCACTTAGTGGTTTCACTATTCATCAAAAATTGAAGTTTTTCAGAAAATTACCAAAAAATCACCCTAAGCTATATTTGATATTCAGAATTCAAAAATGAAGTTTATTTTACAAAATTAAAAACATATAAGTAACATTAATTAATTTAATAATTAATTCCTGTTGTCATGACAAATAGCGTGTTTTTATGAAAAAATAATTATCAAAAGATTGACACTAGTTTAAGTCCGATTTCAAAGTGAAATTAATTCCAACGACCACTATTGGATTTAATGGTAAAAATATATTATAATTTCACTTTAAAACGAATTCAAAATAAAATATAATCATATAAATAAATTAGATTAAAAATAGGTTTTGAAATAAAATACAACATTTTTCACTATTCATTAAAAAAATGAACTTTATCGGAAAGATACCAAAAATTTACAGAAAGTAAATTTTGATGTCCCGATTCTAAAGAAGAGTTTTATTTGGTCCAAAAGGATGTATAAGAGTGAACAAAACTATATTTAATGATTTTTTTCCATCAAAAGGCGATAAGTGAACCTTTAGTGAAAACTAGGGCATACACGCATAAAATTGAATTCTTTCCGTATTTTAAGCCTTTATACTTTATTGGATAAAAGTAAAAACATTTAAAAACATATATAATCATATTTTAGTTATTTCTATCCATTATCGCCAATACAAAGTCTACATGTTAACTGACATTTAAAATAATATTATATTATTATTAGAGTGCAACGTAAGATTCCCAAGAAACTCGTTGTTGCGTGTTGGGTATGCCATCGAGCATAGCGTCCCCTTTAAAGTAATATTAATATTTTATTCACAATTATGGTTAAATATGGAAATTTCATATTCTTTATTTACTTGGGGTGTTATATCCTTCCCCCCTTTTGGGAATTGCGTCCTCGCAATTTTTAAAATTGATCTTGGAAACATCCTTGAAAGTCTCACTTTGGAACAAGAGTCGGTAAAACAACCACTTTAAAATAAAGAAAGATAAGTACAAAGGTCACTCAAGTTAACCCATACTAGGATTCCATGTAGAAAAATATGGACATGGAGGCGAAAACATAGGGTCATGTTCTGATTGAGAGTGATAGATAACATGTTTAGGAGAAGTTAACCATAAGAAAATCACAAACTTGTGATGGGTTAAAAGGTATTCGATTCCCCAGTAGGAAATGTTAATAGACAACATTTTTGTTTTAAATTACTTTTTATTGAGGAATTTATTCATAAGGAAACATAATCACTTATCATGTTGACTTTCAACTTTTACTAGATTCCTTAATCAAACTCATATTTTCTCCAAAAGACGAGTATTTAGGAAGACTTGTTCGCATTAAGAGTACTATAATCAATTTCTAGAGAATCAACTAATCCCCAATAGAAAACTATATACTTCCCAAGAATTTATACTCTAACCAAAACCAAAACCAAAAAGGTTAGTACATGATCACATAATCCAGAAAAGGATAAGCCTTTATAAAAAGAAAATATATTCTTAATCTCCAAAATTTGTCCAACAAAACCCAAAGTTCAACGAAGACCATTCGATAAACAATTTTTCCATAAAATTATTCAAAATAAACCAAACTAATATTGAAACCCAAATATTTGAAGGATTTAGTCACATAGTCTTCCAAGTTAAATCATAACATTTATCTCCAAACAACATCAGTTGCTCCTAAAGTCCCGTATTGAAAAGTAATTAACCTAATCACATATCCTCTATGATAGGTTAATCATTTTCATAAATAACCCAAAATAAACTTACTATTAATTCATAAAATCATATAACTAAAATAATCAGTCAAACTAACCAGGGACTTCACGTAGTCCAGTGGAAGGCGATAAATACCAGTCGCACTTTGGTTGTGGGTTCGATTCCCAAAGATTTGTCCGACGCGACGGGTTGTCACACGGTCTGCGTGTTGTTCTTTATCCAAAACTATATATTTCTCAAATCATTCCCCAAAAAGGGATAAAATCATCAAAAATAACCATAACATAATTTAACCTCAATTTTATCTCATGCCTTTCACTTCCATCATAACATATAGTAACCCATAATTACCTCAAAAGTAAGGATCATATAAACTCTAATGGTTACCTTTATAATTAGTACCTGAACTTCCACATTGATTGGTCATCTCGTACATGATGCATTAAAGATCATACCAAGTTTCAAGTGGTTGATCATGACTCCTTGATTGTTGGTTTAGAACAACCACGAGTTTCCTCATTGAATCCCCCATTTTATCCAGTATCTTAATCATAGAACCACCAGAGTTTCCTTCAAACTTGTTGTCTCTTTGGTGCCTGTTAGATCCATCCATTCACTAAAAAAAGAAATGTCAGTGTGAGTATATCAACAAAACCATCATGTACTAATGATGAAGGTAAACACTAAGATATACTTACTCATTCAATTTATTTAAAACTAGGACTCTTTCTGAAATCATAACCATTATGGTAATGTCACTTATGCTTAAAGAATACCCTAACCTCTAATGTTATCTAAACCGACCTCTGATACCAACTATAAGGCCCCAGCCTTAAACCTTACTTAATCTTGAGTTAATACAAGAATACACATTGAGGATCTTTTCAGGTTTAGAGTTTTAGATAATTAGATCATAAAACTTGCATTACATTCCACATTTAAAAAAAGTGGTTACATAAAAGACAAGATTTATTCTTCCCATCAACGGAAACATATTTAAAATAAAACTTGGATTCTTTCTTGACACATCCTTGAAACTATCATTACATCACGTACCTTTCCCTTGACCTATGAAATACATTTCAAAAACATGGGATGAGCATAACAAGCTCAGTAAGGGATATAAAAATATGGAAAGTAAACATGAGTTCATATATACAAAAGAATGAAATCATACTTTACCCATAAAACATAGGCACTTTAACATACCTCATCAAATCATGAATAAATCATAGAAATCATAAGACACAAAAGGTAACTTGAGGCATTCATAACATTCTTACGTATGGAGTAACCCTCTTGGTTACGTTTTGGAATACCCATCACAGTATATTCCTTAAATCTCATTAGAGAAACCTTAACGTTTCACTCCTTCGCATTACCCAATGAATTGGAGAGCTATATCGAGGTCACCCACCCTTAGTTTATCATGGAACCACCCGTCTTCATAATAATTCCCAAGAACCCCAACATAATTGTATCACATAAAACATGCATAAAGGAAACATAACATTTCCACCTTTCAATCACAAGATATCAATACAACACATTGATATAAAAACATTATGAAAACCATTCTCAATACCAAAATAAAAGAAAATTAAAACATGGTATTTATTTTTCTTTTAAAAAAGGTATGGCTTGTAGAGGAAGCTGAAACTCAAATAATGGTCATGGTGGCGGAGAAGTCGTTGTCGCCGCATACGTACGAAAAAAACATTACCTTTTGTCGTTTAGTAAACTATTCGTATAAAAAAGATTCCTTTTGAATAAAAGTAAAAGTCAAAATGGTTTATACACCGTATAAAGGAAGGTTGTGTATAAAACAAAATATGCCTCAATGAAAGTAAATTGAGACGAAGTACCATAGAAAGACGGTCTCCTTGGATTAATGATAAATCAGTTATATAACTATGTGTGACAAATGAATACACAAAATATAAGTGGTTATTAAGTGTAAAACAATCATAGGACATTCACACATAATCATAGAACGACATATTCAAGGTGTACAAGTTTATCCCAAATAATCGAAATTGGGTTAAGAAGTTCCCATGCAATAATTAGACAACCTAATGGTGTCACTTCAAAATTCAGAAAAAGAGTTGATGAGAGATAAAAATGGTATCTCATCACTTGGACAAAAAATTCACATCAATAAGGATAAAAAAGAACATATACCAAAATAATATTATGTGAATTAAAAGACATAACAAAATAAGTCTTTTAAAAATAGGAGGGTGAAAGGTTACCTTACCGACATGGGTATGTTTCGAAACATACACCTCTTGAAAGAAGGACAATACAACATTGATGTAAATACTCATAAGAGAAAGTATATTACACAATGAGTAAAATAATGGGCAGTACATACACCACTCAAAGGAAATTGTGGCAAATGTAGCATAAATCTCACGGGTATAAAAGTGATATGAAAAATCCCTTACGAAAACTTGGCAGCCTAACGGTGCCACATAAAACTTCCAAAAATGGATAGATGAGATCAAATAGGGTATCTCATAACATTACAATAAAATGTACATCAAGAAGAATATAAAATAACATCCCCCATCATAACAAAGTGGATCTTAAAAGAAGTGACATAAGGATATTACTTAAACAGAAAGAGAGAGGTTAGATCTCTTACGAAAATTCGGCAGCCTAACGGCGCCACTTAAAACATCCAAAATGGATTGATGAGAGAGAATAGGGTCTCTCATCACATGAACATAAAAATTACATTAAGATTAATATAAAACAACATCCCAATAACAAGAAAGATGAGCCTTGAAAGAAATGATATAAAAGAGTGTACTTAAAAAGAAAGAGTGGAGTGGGATCCCTTACCTCGGGTCCGAATTGACTCGATCGTTCTTTAACGTCCTGGATAATAAACTTGTGTTAATTTCCAATTTATTAAGAACCTTTTTCTAGTTCATTATTCCTTTTAGATCACTTATTTCAATGTTATAATCATTATTTAATCATTTAAGTTAATAATGTTTGTTTTGTCGATATTTGGTTCTTAAGTCGAAAGTGGACTTCTTATAATTACATTTTGTTCGTGTGGCCAAATGTTTATTATAGTCAAAATTATATTCATGATTTAGATATCATATATATCATATATATCCAGAATATACATGTATTTATAATATTACATAATCATTTTGAGGTAAGAAATGAAATGCACCATTTATGGAGATGGTAAGCCGTACGTACGCATGAACGATACTTTCATTTCTTTGACATATTAATGGAATTAAAACTAAATGAGAGGTATGTATATTTTATTTCCAGAATTATATTCACCATTTATATGTATCATTCATCATATATATCCATTATATACATGTACTTATAATAGTACATTAAATTTGGGGATAAGAAATGAAATGCACCGTTCATGGAGACGGTAACCCGAAAATGAAAAATACAGAATTTTATGTAAAACATAAACATATTATATATCATATTTAAATATAGTGACATATTAATGGCCACCTTTGAAGGTGTTAAAATAATGTTGAACAATCATCGTTTCGGGAGGCATAAATTCTTTATCCACGGAAAGAGTATGTTCGTTAACCATTAGATGTAGGTGTGTGTAAGTGTAGATCTAATACTTATTATAACAACATCCTAGTATATTGAGGATACTGGATTTGTTACAATAGAAAAGAATAAAATGAGTTTTGGGGGTTGGAGAAGAAAAATAAAACAAAAGGACTCAAAAGAAGACATTACCTTAAAATCGGGTAACTCCCTTTGGTTTGAGCTCAAAGGCTTCATTGGGAAGACTTATGCCCAAAGTGAGGCTTCAAGGAGTAAGAGAGGGAAGTGGAGACACAAAATGGGCAGAGGTTGGCCGAGCCAAAGGCTTTGGGAGTGTGGGTAAGGTGATAAGGGTTCGAAATCCTCTCATCCAATTGTTTTTGGACATGTGTAGGTCTTATATTTTACATTATCTTTCCATTTTATTTAAATCCTTTATTAATGAGGTAATCGCTGCATCATCATGATGTCATAAATAATTTAATTTATTTAAAGTCTAAAAATTATAAAAAAAATACTATGATGTAGGAAATAGTTTTATCATTCCAAGGACTATTTATAATCAAAACTATGACTTGCATAACCCCACGTAAAAATTGTTTTAGTAAAACACTTCATGTGTGTGTCATTTTTACTTTAACATTAAATAAAAAGTTATTTATGTCATTTCCCAACCAATGTGGCTCCATGGGGTCCCCAATTTGACCCATGCCTTGTCTCGGTCGGCCATGACACATCCAATGAGGTTAGGACATGTTTCATGTTTATTTCATATTATTAAAACATTATTTTTACCTTAAACTACACTAATTACCTCTAATCGCGATTAAAAACTTAATAAGTTACTATTCACCAAAAAAAATTATTTTAATCCCATTGAACCACATTTTACTTCTTAATGACATCCATGTATGTTGGATTTTTGAAATTCAAAACACAAAGGTGGAAAAAATTCATTTAAACGGAAAATCAGTTTTTATAAGTACACCTTAGTGGTTTCACTATTCATCAAAAATTGAAGTTTTTCAGAAAATTACAAAAATTTCACCCTAAGCTATATTTGATATTCCGAATTCAAAATTGAAGTCTGTTTTACAAAATTAAAAACATATATGTAGCATTAATTAATTTAATAATTAATTCCCGCTGTCATGATAAATAGCGTGTTTTTATGAAACAATAAGTATCATAAGATTGACACTAGTTTAAGTCCGATTTCAAAGAGAAATTAATTGCAATGACCACTATTGGATTTGATGGTAAAAATATATTCTAATTTCACTTTAAAACCTGTTCAAAAGATAATCTAATCATATAAATAAATTATATTAAAAAGTGGTTTTGAATTAAAATACAACATTTTACACTATTCATTAAAAAAAATGAACTTTATCAGAAAGATACCAAAAATTTACACAATGTAAATTTTGATGTACCGATTTTAAAGAAGAGTTTTATTTAGTCCAAAAGGATGTATAAGAGTGAACAAAACTATATTTAATGACGGTTCTCCATCAAAAGGTGATAAATGTACCTTTAGTGAAAAATAGGCCATATACGCCTAAAATTGAATTTTTTCCATATTTTAAGCCTTTATCTTTTATTGGATAAAAGTAAAAACATTTAAAAACATATATAATCATATTTTAGTTATTTCTATCCATTCCTGCCAATACAATGGATACATGTTAACTTCCATTTAAAATAATATTATTTTATTATTAGAGTCTAATGTAAGATTCCCAAGAAACTCGTTGTTGCGTGTTGGGTACGCCATCGAGAATAGCGTCACCTT
This sequence comes from Viscum album, assembly GCA_963277665.1. Taxonomy (NCBI): domain Eukaryota; kingdom Viridiplantae; phylum Streptophyta; class Magnoliopsida; order Santalales; family Viscaceae; genus Viscum; species Viscum album. Next base: position 1,532,267,471 of record OY728146.1, on the reverse strand, counting down.
TAAAGTCATATTAATATTTTATTCAAAATTATGGATAAATATAAAAATGTCATATTCTTTATTTACCTGGGGTGTTACATGACATGATTTCATGGGATATAATGTTTCAATGTTGGGAGGATTATAATATCTTAGTACTCTTTTGATGTACTAATAGACAACTCTATTTATCATGATTTGTTTTATTCTCATTTAGAGGTGATTCATGTATAATATTAGAAGTTTTTTAGGGTTATAGGGTTATTCACAGTTGGCACATGGTCTTTCCAATCCATGTTTCATGCTAGTGAATGACGTGAAATCCTAGGGAGTGGGGGTTTCTAGGGTTGGATATTTTTTTCCAACTGTGAACCCATATAATAGAAACTATTCAACTATAAAAAATGGGGTTCATGGTTAGGGAACATGGTTTGAAAAAAAAATCTCCCTTAAAAAATATTTATGTTCTCGAGAATTAATTATTATGAAAATTATTTAAAAATATTATGAACACCATTCTATTCCCCACTGAAAAATTAAATGACCCATAAAAATTTTTTAGGTGTCAGAATCTCTCAAGGGTCTATTTTGGATCCTAAAAACTCCTCTGTAGAAGGATTGAAACATGAATAATCATGTCCAATCTCCTCCAGCCATGTGAATATTTCCTTCATGGATTCTAATTATCTCTCTTTCTCTACTCCCTAATGTTTTTTAGATATCTGTTTTGTTAGAGGATCTAATCCCTATTGTATTTGACATTGAATCTTGTTTGGATTCTCATATTTCCTTTTCTAATATTCTTCATCTGGTATAGCCATAGAGGGAGTTCTGTTTCGTTATCTTGTGGTCTATGGTAGGTGGTTTCATTAACCAATTTTCCAATTTATCTAAAATAAATTGATTTATTTAAATTTAATTGATTACAATTGGTTTTTTTAAAACCATATTCAAATGAATTAGGGTTATAAATTTTATTTGGAAGGAAATTGGGGAGATCCCCCTAATTCAAATAAATTATGGTGTGTTTTTGAAATTTGATGAAATTTGGGAAATTAAATTTTTTGAATTAAATGGATTTGTTTTTTGAAATTTTAGTTTGAGAAAAATTTCTAAAAATATATTGAAAATAACCTATTGGGGTAAAACTTAGAAAGTCATGAATTTGTTATAAAAGTGTTTTTTATAATGTAATTTGCAATACAAAATTTAAAAATGGGAATATTGAATATTGAACATTGTTTAAATAACTTCTAATTTTTTTATTATTATTAGAGAACTTACATGCCTATATAGTTGGTGAGTTATTCTAGATAACACTCTATTTACTATCTCTAACTCTAACAAAACATATGTAGCAGGTCACGTCCTCGATGGGATGTTAATGTGTCAAATTTGAAATGTTTATATGGGACGTGTGTACTTATATTTTTGTGATTACCTATTCGAGTGTTTGAGGATCCCATAACCTAGATATAACATTCCTCTAAAAAGATGATCATTTTTATACCCTATGATTGTTTTTATTAATATATGATGATGATTTTAAATGGTTTTACACATGAATTGTGAATTTATATAATGTTTTTAATAAAAAAATATGAATTAAACCAATTTTTATGAAATTTTTATATAAAATTAATTGTAAATAATATGATTAAAATATTATTTTTTTAATTCCATGTATTTATATTTTAAAATTAAAATAATTTTATGATCAATTAATGTTTCATCTTATTTTGGAATCCTTTGTGAGGCCCTACTAGGATTTTAGATTACACCCAACCAATTTCATTAGGGGATTTTATATTTCTTATATAAATGATGAAGAAAGGGGATTCACCACATAGAAGATTTAGATACCATTGATTAGCGGCCTTTGAGATACTATTTAAATTGGGAAATAGGTTGTTTATCCTATTTTTTAGTAGTTTTGATGATGTAATTTGGGTTGTCTATAAATGTTTTAACTATGTACATTGTTCTCCCTGTAGATTTTTTCATTTTCATATAATAACTTGTATAAATTTATTCCATATTTCATGTGAAAAAAAAATTCTTAGTTTTAACTTATATGTGTACATGATCTAGTTTCAAACTCATGGGGATCAAGAACTTCCATCGAGCCATATAATTGTCGGCTTAGGTGTCTAGGTACGAGTATATTCAAGCAGGTTTGGGACATCAATATAAAGCAAATAACATCATTTATAACATCATTGATATATCTTTGGTGTATATTAAAGATTATTTTCATCGCATATTATTAAAGGCATACCAAACTTATAATCCTTAATATAGTGACTCAAATATCATATAATCTTTACGTATAATCTTCTCATTGGTTGGTAGGGTTCATTACTAGAAAATATTTATGTTTTACTTAATAAAGATGAAATTATTATTAAAATATGATTGGTATAAAATTCGGGCCCTTGATTGAGTATGAATAATATTTTAATGGAATTATATTTATCCATATAGTTAATGAATTTTTTTATTATGTATTCAAATTCAAAGATGGTCATTAATTTGAAAAAAGATAATATTTTATATGGAATATATTATATTTACATTCTCTATTTATAATAATTATACTTGATATTGAGAAAATATAATTGTATGATTATTCATAATTTATTGTGAAAAATTCCATGTATTATCTTATGTAATTACTTATTTTTTTAAAAATTAAATGTTATATTTCAATATATATTGATTATCCATGAAGTTCTAATTTGACTAAAATTTTCATATTGTATAGTTTTAGAAACTATTAATCACTATGAATAAAAAATTAATACTATGTTGAACATAATCCTTTGTGAATAGGGATTTATTTTATTTCAATGTTTTCTTTATAATTGAGATATTTAATGTGATCTCATGTCCAAAATAGTTTAAATATTATCATATTTTCATATTATTTTAGATTTTGTTTTATATGATACATGTCCTTAAAAATGTAATGTTTATAATCACTGATTTTAGAAAGTTAATTAGGGTGTATCTAATTATGATAAATTATTATTCCTTAAACAATTATTCCCTTGGTAAAATATTATAATCATGATCTAGGTTTTATAGTTTTATTTAACATGAACACTTTATTGATGAATTTTTAATTGAAATTATATTATCTATATTTGTATTCATGGACCCATATAATGATATAACTTATATGAAAATATGATTTACACCATATAATATATATCTACTAATGTTGTATTCTTAATAAAATAACACCAAATTCACTACTTAGTAAATGATTAATAAATTGTTTAAATTAGTAATCTATCCAAGGATATGAGAATTTATAATATTTAACATTCTAAAAATATACAACACACCTAATTAAAAAGTTTTGAATATTAGTAATGAAAAATTAAAATTGATAACAAGTTATTATATTATTATAAATTCATTAATATAGTGTCTCTCTGATGCTCCACCCTTAATTATTTACTTGAAAATCTTTTCTACCTTACTCATTAACAAGATTATTTATCTTGTCATTATTTCATCCCCACAAAGCAATATTACTAAATAATTTCTCTTAGTTCTACACTTATATAATTTATGATAAACATCGTACTAAAATAGACAAACTATATATAAATAAATAAACATGTAATATACTTAAAATGAAGGTAATTTCTATTAGATTACTTCATATACTCTCTTTGATCAATTTCATTAATTTTTACAATCCATGTACAATGAAACCTTTTGAAATGCATTATTTTTCTCAAACATTTTACAAAATTTTTATCATTATCTAGAAAAAAATTACATCCGATAAAATTATTTTTATTTCAAAATGAATAACATATAAGGTATTTAAATTTTCTATATACATTCTTGTTCCACTATAAATTTCTCATCCTCAAATGCTTTAATCCCTTATGATCCTCACTGATTATAAATTCTTGGAACATATATTGTGGTTATAACATGATTGAAACATATAATCCATGATATTGTCTTATTTTTTTCACCATTTTTTCAATATACCCCTCATAAATATTATATTTTTGAATAATATTCAATTCCATTATTAAGATAATATATATATAGTTTGTGATATAACCATAATTTCCCAATGACTCCCAATGTGTGGGGGGGGATGAAGGTGGGAACATATATAATTAATAATATCTAACCAATTATCTTCTTGCATATAATGGAACACTCACGTATGTCAATATATATTACAAAATATCAATTTTATGAAAATAAAATAAAAGACAGTGGTATCGTTATTTTACTTTTTTCACTAATATGGGATACTCCATGAATATATTCCAACAATTTTTTAATGTAATAGATATATTACCATCCATTATATGTTATTATTGGATTAAGAATGGATCAATAACATTACAATGATGACAACCTATACATTTATATGAAAAAAATTCTTTAATATAATGAAAAAATGTAATATTTTTAGAAAAATTTCATAATGTGACCCCAACTGAGAAATAATCACAACAAAAAACAAGGGTGTCTTCCTTGATTTTAAATCTCAAAAATGAAATCCATATCATAAAAATATTTCCTCACTTTAGAATGAATTCCCATTCATATTATAAATAAGTATGTTATCCTTTATTTATATTTTTTTCTCTACCCTTAAATAATAAAATGTTAAAAACCATCAAATTTTCTTCAAAATAATGTTCCCAAAATTTCGGACATTTATTGGACTCCAAAAATTTTATTTCCCCGTAATTTTAAAATGTATTATTTAATTAAATTAATAGTTTGTTAAAATGATTGATTCATACATAAAAAAAACTATAATTAAAAATTTTAATTTTATTAATATAAAATATTAAAATTTAGGATATTCATTAGCACATCCTGGGAACACAATATGAAGGATCATTAGAAAAGCTTCAAGATAAATAGAAAATTAAGAAAATAAATATATGGTGAATATAAAAAATATATCTTCTTATATTTCCCAATATAACATAACCCTAATTAAAACTATAGAAATAATGTATAAACCTATATTATAATACATGTGTTTAAATAAGGATAAATTAATTCGATGAATTTTTATCTATATATAGGAATGAAATTCGATAATTATACATATATAAAACCACTAGATATATGGCCATAGGAAAAATGGTCATTGTATATACTAATGTTTGTTATATCTAATTCATATGTTTTTTAATTTTATATAATATTTTTATACATATTTTTTTCAAAGAAACCAATAGTCATTATTTATTTAAATATCTTATTACATTTTTCTCATTTCATATTATCATTGTTGGCTGTAATTTTAAATTTTAAATTTATATTTTTTTAAAAATTAAAGAAATATTATAATACCTATGTATTAATAAAATTATATTATTAGAAGATGAATAATTATTTTTTAAGAATTTATTTATAATTATTTAATGTTTAAAATTATATTTTATAATCAATGATATTTAAGTATTGTGTAATTTTAGAATATGAAATTAAAATAACCAATTTATAATAATGAATATAAATTAATGTTTCAATAAATATTAAACTGGTTAAAACTCATTTACATAGTAATTGGAATGATATAACATTAAAAAGACAAATTGTATTATAATTGTTTTTTCCTTAATAAAAATTAAAAACATATAAATTATATTTTTATTTAAATCTAATGATTTTCACATTAATAAATTGAAATATATTAAATTGTGTTATGAAATTTAATAATTATGACTTAATGGGGTATTAAGGTTCAATTTTTTTTAATAAATAATTAATTACCATAGTAAATAATTAATGTAGGTAAAAATTGTGATTAGGGGTAAAAGGAGGTAAATTGTAGTGGAATAAAATTTTCATAAATGTATTCATATTTATGAATTAAATAATTCTTTTTTAATATTGATCATCAATCCAAAATTGAATAAAAATTGTTTTTTTTCATTTAAAGTAATTATATACCATGCAATTCCAACCTTAAAAGACACCAATGTTATATTTATAAGGAAATACCTGGACATATTTTGAAATAAAATTTGATCTTCATTACCATAGTCAAAATAATTGATTAATTTTAAAAAAATAGAATACATTCCAATTTTCCATTTCCAAAATCATTCATATAATTCTCGTTGCGTTTTCCACTACAAGGATGCCCATATCCTTCATTTTAAGAGAACATGTGTCAAAAAGGATTGAATTTATCAAGTGTGTATCAATATTCCCTTATAATAATATCTGTCACCATATCATATCCACTTTTTCAAAATATAATTCTAATAATTATAATTTTGTATTAATATCATTATTTTTTTAAATGATACAACTAATTTATTAAAATTAATTCTTATAATTTGATAGGTATAAAATGTTCATTTTTGTTAGTTCAACTACACACATGGACAGTGCTATATGTACATAAAGGTATTCTTTAAAAATAATTATAATGACTTCAAAACTTGTAATATATGAATTTAAAGACTAATTTATCTTATAAATATGTCTCTAGAATTGTGACATTCAAAATAATTATAAATATAAGTTAAATCATCTTTATTGTTAAATTATAGAAAATTGATCTTTATTGATTCCATTCTCATGAACTATACCAATACCCTCGACAAATGAATAAATAAGTATATAAATCATGATAAAAAATTTTCTACAACATTTAATAATATATTATTAATGATTGTTTGTATAATATAATAAGTATTCACATCTCTATTAGGATACATGTATGAAATAATCCAAATAAAAAACATTCGATGATGAAAATAAACATAAACTAAATAATATATGTTTAACAAATGACTTTATGTAAACAATATAATATGTAATAAAATAATAATTTCATTATGAAATATTTTAGTAAGATTTCTATACTTATTATACAATACGTTAAATCCTATTTATAGAACACAAGAGTAAATTTAATGGGTTCTCTTCCAATCTCAAATTGAATTAGATATTTTTATGAATAAATTTACATGTTGGGAAATAGTTTGATATTTTCATATAAATACCCCTATATTATTATCTCATTATAATATATATTGGTTTTACATTTCCCCCAACAAATTCAGTACCTTTGGTTCATAATCTATACTATATGATTTTTGTATGAAATCCAACCATTCTTATTATGTTTTGTTGGGATCCCTTGTTCTCCATGTAAATGTTCATTAAATTGTATTATAAATTTTCTCAAATATAATCTTGTGATTTCTAAAGGTCTTTATCAATTGTCTGGTATCTATTTACAAAATAAATTGTTTTTTTGATATTTTTATTACGTTCTTTTTCACTGACTTTGACATTCTACACAATGTGTGGCAACAATATCAATTTTTAACATTTTACATACTAATGTATTTTCCCATGGTATTAATTTATTTTATCTAAAAAAACCTTTTCTCCTAATTTTTTAGAATATTTTCAATGAAATTTACATCCCCCTTGATTAATAATTTTTTTCATAAAAAAGTTATAAAAACATTAAATGATTAGTATTATTATTTATAAAAGTTAATTAATTGCTCTTAGATTTTTTTCATCTATGGAAATATTATTCAATGTTTCTTGTACTTTATTGAGAATATCCTCTAATGATACAATCTAATTTATCTACATAGATGTATTATAATCAAGGAATATATAAATTTTCATGGAACCCTTTCCATTCCCATTGGATAATAAAGATACTATGGAATTATTAATATTTTAATGATTTTGTAGAATTAATATATATGGTTTTTAATTATTTATGGGTTGGTGAAAAATTATAAATCCCTAAAACAAATTTCCTAATTTGATATCTCCTGATATGATTTGGAATGGGTAGTGAAATCTAACACCTAAGGGTTATTATCTTATATGTGATGGATGGGTATAGAAAAATAAAACTCTCAAGTTGATTGAGTAAATAATTATATGTCATGGGTTGAAATGTTATGGATTGGGAAGAAAAATCAATCCACGATCTGATACTTTCCATTCTATGATAGTAGTTTCGAAAAGAATAAACGGTTTTCTATGCTTAATAATATGTCACATTAAAATTTCTTTTTTATGTTTTTGTGGGAGAAAATTATTTACTCATTTTTCATACATTTATTAGTAATTACTTATATTACTATAAATGGATTACTTTAGGACTGATTTTTTATTCTATGTTGTGTTGGATACGATTCTATTATGTTATGTCTATGTGCCTTTATTATATTCTCTTACCCATATGTTTATCTTATACCCACTTCTGGTCATCAGTTACTTTCTCTCATTAATATCATTATAGAGCATCTAAGATCAAAATTTATTACGCTTCCATTCCCCAGGTTATAAAGGGGAATTTATCTATGATGTGTCTATAGGGAATCATGTTATAATGTAATTTTTGTGATATGTTGATGATATTTTTTTAAAAAATATAATAATATATACTAGGACACTAAACATATAGATTCTTGGGAGTTATTTATTATGATATGTAATAAATATTTTTATAATATGATACAATACTTTTTAATTCTATACTTATTTCACCTCAATTGGTTTCAAATCTAGGTGAATTTATTTTTTTGGATTCATAAATGATATATTATTGAAAAAAATCTACAATTATGAATAATAAATACAAGTGATATAGGATGAAAGAAAACTATCCTTAGTTTAAATGAGTTTTTTTATTATTTACGATACACTAGAATTAATATTTTTCTCATATAATTGTTTTCATCAATTATTCCATTATACAAACATAAAGTAAATTGTATTTAGTATGGTATTATGGATCGAAACATAAAATTAAAATACTAATATGTATTCCCAATAATTATAAATTATAAATTTTAAATATTATTCATTTATATCCAAAACAATATGAACTTATATTAATTTGTATTGCTATTTAAAATAGATTTATTTTTCAATGAAATATCATAGTGGTTTTTTGATTACTTCATAATTATAAAACTCTGTCATATTTGACATCTATGAGAATTTTTTTCTTATAAATGTTATTATTTGATTTTTTTTGAATTTGTTGTCATTCTACCTATGGATTTAAACTCTCTAAATATTTATTATATTAATTATTGGGGTAGTTAAGTCGTATTTCATGTACAAAATTACATTTTACCATCTATTTATGTATGGACGATGATAACCTTCTGATGAAAGTTACATTAATTATACTAGTTTTAATATTAAATGATGAGGGGAATTTAGATCACAATGGTAGAAATAAATTCAATAAGGATGGAAGAAAATTTTTAAATTATTACATTTATGTTTTCCTTAAAAATATGCTTGTTCTTATTCCAAATCACCATCTTTGGATTTCAATAAAAACTCACAATGGTGTTATCCTAATTTCCAAGAATATTTATATAATAAAGAAGATATAGTTGTGGTAATTACATATGAAATTCCAAGAGAATATTAATAGGGGTTTCCTACATTCAAATTCATTATAATTTGGTGAACCATTCCACATAGTTAAGCATAATGATGGATCAATGTGTCTCTTTATTGATTATGGGTACGTTATGAAATTGGTGGGAAAGAACAAGTGTCAACTACCTAGTATTTATAAATTGTTTTAATATATATAAGGAAATAAATACATATCAAAATTTTTCCTTTTATATTGAAGTAATCAATTAAGGGTTAGGGAATAAAGTATATAGCTAAGAAATATTTTCATATAGGATAGAGGCATTAAAAAAATCATATCGATGAATTTAGAATAAGAAGTACCTTGTCAATATTCCTGAATAGGATAATTAAATTATTTTAATATTACCATGATCAAGTTTTAATATTTTATTTATGATATTATAATATATTAAAATTGAAATTTATTGGATGAATATAATTAGAGGGTTTTATTGATGACCTTGATAACATATTATGTGTACATAATATTTACCAAGTTTGAATACTGATTACCACAAGTATCATTATTGGATCATGTAATTATATGATAATGTATATCTAAGAAAAATTGAAATATATAAGTAATTAATGACCAACCATTATATAAAATATAAAGAAAATAATATTTTTATAGGATTTAATGGGAATATAAATGATTTGTGAGAAATTTCTGAAAACTGTAAAGGCCACTGACCATGTCTACGCAGATAAAAGTCAGGTTCCACTATATAGATGAAAGAAATTAAAATTAAAATTATATCAATATATGGTTCCTAATTTTGAATTTAATTACACTATCCAGTAGTATATAAAGGTTTATATTATGATGTGATTTATTTAAGAAGATATTGGGATGTTTCCTCTTCATGAATGGAATCGTGTTAGATGGAGCCTTATTTCAATTATTGATTCATGGTCAAAATATCCTAATGTTTCTATATCTAAAATGGGTAAAAATATCATTAATAATACTATCGATTTATATCTATGGTTATTGGTGTTAGATATATACTAATGTAAATCACATAATATATATATTCACATATAACGATTTGAACATGCACCAAAGGAGTTGAAGAGAGTTGAACAAGGACAAGGATTTCAATATACATTACAACCCTATAACGTAAAATATGATGGGTTATTTATATATGAAGGATCATTCTATCTTTTCCATGATGTGTGTATAATATGTCTCAATTGACATTAATTTTCAATGGATGGACAATAAAATCATAAAGGATGGGTGAAAAATAATTCTTCCTTAAATGACTTCTCAAACGTCCATGAATGGAATAATATTGGTGGAAAAAAGAATGATATATAGTTATTGATTTAGGTATGTATTATTCTATTTTTCATCTATGATACTGAAGGAGTTATAGGATTTAAGAAACAAATATTTTATCCACCAATACCAGAAATTATGATAGTTTTTTTTGATAATTAACATAGTCCATCAGTATATATATATATATATATATCTAGGAAATAAAAATGATGAATCGAGATATTAGTAGTTATTTTAATAGGGGATACATGATGGGTTATCTACAGTAATATGAATATTTATTTAGGGAATTCATGATTTTAATGTTGTAAAAAATAAATTTCTAAACTTATCATTTAATTGTTACGCATACCTATTGAGAAATGGGAGAGCATAACTATACATTTTATTATAGTAAATCCAATGATTTATAAAGACCAAAATGGTTTACTGGTTTTAGTTTATCACCTTATGAATTTAGAACATTTAATTTTCACTTAGAATATTTATCACATGATCAATCATCCATGATATATAAAAGAGAAATGTAATATAAAGATAGAGTACTACACTAAATGGTATTTGATGAAGATATAGGGATTAGCACAATGTTATAAGGATGCCTTCAACATTTATTTGATATATATTTGAGAATCAACAATATATATAAAATTTAAACTACTGGATGAACTGAAAAGACCATTCAAACAATAGATAATATATCGAGATCATATTAAATGGATTTTAAAGGGTTCATGGATCAATACATTCCACTTATCGAATTATAATGTAAAATCAAAATCAATTATAATATCCAAATAGAACCATGTCATAATTTTAATTGTAATAGATATATAAAATTATCATTTTTGGATGGAATTGGTAGCATAATGAGGTAGAATATAAATTTCCTTTTGAAATAATAGAGAGTATTTAAACCATTTAATGACATGTCTAAAATAATAAGAATAAAATGAATAGCTATGTTGATAATAAATAGAGAAAATTTTTATTTTTTATTAGAGGAAAATAATTTTATTAAATATCACCATTGAATTGGGTCACAAGATACAAAATTTAATGGAATATAAGCCCTAGAAACATTACCATTATTGAAATCCACGATTATGTACGGAAATTAGATTGTTTTCTTTATTACCCACTACCCACTCTTAAATTCAAAATGTTAAATGTTTTATATTTGGAGAAGTAAATTCCTAACCCATCCCATGAAGAAACATATATATAGTGTAACTATAAAATAAACTATATTAAGAGGAATAAAGGATAAAAATGTTTGATCATAGAGTTAACGTGCTACCATACATTTCCACAAATATGGTTTATGTTTTAAATAGGATGCATAATTTTTGGGAATCAACCTATGAATATAATGATATATTTAGGTATAGGTACACTAATTTATATTTTTTAGTGTAAAAATATTTTGGGAAAAATTTATTTTTCGCCTGTAGAATGTAGAACACCCTAATTTTAATATGTATCTTAAATTAATTACAAATTATTATGAATAACTTTATTCACAAGAAACAATGAACTAAAATGAAACAAGATTTATTTTATTGACTATAAATATAAAAATGGATTTAAAAAATTAATATATTATTTTAATGCTTCATCGATAATTATTATGAAAAATTAAAAAGAAAAATAATACCACATTTCACTAAATAAACCGAAATCACGAAATCATTAGCCTAACAGTTTTCTATTAATTTCATTACAGTAATTTAAAATATGGAAATATATAAGTTAACGATAAATATATTAGATATACTTAGAGAATGGAAAATGAGTATATTAAAAATCAGATATATAAATGGTTGAAATTTCACCATTAGATATATTGTTAGGGAATATATAGACATTGGATAAAAGGTCATTGGGTATATCTAAAGAGAAAGTTCTTTAATTAAAAATCATATAATAATATATAAGTTTTTATTGAAAAAATATAGTTTATAATTAAAATATTTAATAATAAAAATATTAAATGATTTAAATATTTTATTTATAAATGTTTTCTTATTTTTATTCAAATAAATTTATTTTTAAAATTAAACTAAATTCATAATAATAATGTTTCAAAGACATTAAATTGAAATAATATATATTATTAATTTTAATAGTATGTGTGGGAAATTATTTATATAAAAAAATGTTTTCATCAAATGGTTTTTTATTAAAATTTTGTATATTATTCGTAAAAAATTAAATCGGTAAAATTTAAATAATAAATATTATATAAATTTTAAATATTTAACAATGATTTTAACAATAACTTATTTACTATTTGAATTGAAATAATATTTAGAGCAGTTACTTTTTAAAATGTTGTTTATATATAAAGAATGTTTTTTCTGTATAATAGGATTTCATATAATAGATATATTTAAAATATATATGTATTTATTTTTAATAAATAATGTTTAAATATAGAATCAGCACATTTAAATTATGTATATATGTTCGCCATGTTTTTTTAGTAAAAAAATTAATTGCTATGGTAAATAATCAATCTCAGAAAAAGATGTTAAAACGTGTAAAAATTGTTAAATTATGATGGATAGAATATTAGATAAATAAAATTATATTTTTGAATTATCTTAGAACTTTATTAAGTTTAATAATATAAATTTAATTTCTCGTAAAAATTTATTCACCTAACATGCTTAGCTCTTATGTTATTCTATTATTATCATTCACCTAACCTATATTTGCTAAAAATGTCCTTCACTTTGAACAATAAAAAGGGATCCCTAAAACCACATAATAACCAAACCATTCCATCAAAAATATATAGAATACATTCCCATTTTATATAACACAAATATTTCTTAGATATTTAGTATCCTCTTGATCCAAGAATAACGTAAAAATCCTTCATTCTGAGGGAACCCAATCCATGATGGAGAAAATTCATGATGTAATTATCTATGTTCTTTTATAACATTTTTAATTTCATTGTCATCTTAATTCCTAAAAAACATCAATTTCCAGAATAATAATGTATTATTATAACCATTATTCATCTAGAAAATGATATTATTATTATATAACTCTAAATTCTAGCACATTTAATAGTATAATTTTTTTGTCCACGTCACATTAACAACACATATAAAGGACTTTATACAAAATTCATAAAATTTTATCCTTAATTACTATTATGAAATTTAATTTATAATATATGATAATAATGTTTAATTTATGTTTTAAATATGTCTCTAAAATCCAAGAACAAAAAAATTAATGATCAATTTAATATAAATCATTATTAGTAGTAAATTAAATAGATATATAACATTCTACATGGATTATATTATCATGAAAAGACGATAAAATCAAAAAGTGGTACATGGATATACATATATAATTGATACTCATCTATGAAACTACCATGAGTAATAAAGGAATGATATACATGGTATCAATGAATGAGGATAGACAACAACATTAAAAAACCTATATGAAAAAATTAGCATTACTAACTTCTAATGATAATAATAAACAATACCTAAATAATATATATTTTATGATTGATTATAATATAATCATATAAAAGTTAATTAACATGAATAATGTTAGGAAATAATAGATTATTGTGGTAATTTTTATTATATTGCAGGAAAATGTGATTTCATGAAATATATATTTGATAGTCAGTCTTTTCCTTCAAATCCCAATATGAATTAGAAATTATTATTATAAAATATAACCCGAGTTATACTGTATTGTTTTTATCTATAAAACTTCATATAATATTGTTATCATTTACATATTTGTGGGTTTTAAATTCCCCATACCATTTCTATTTTTTCGGTCTATAATGTACCATAAGTTATGATTTTAATTGAAACAAACTATATATATTCTTTTCGAGTGGGAGTTCTTTTCCACCATTAATAAATTATTATATATTGTTTAATTGATTTATTTAACTATAATTCAAATTTTACATAATTAATTTAACAATATAATTAAATTTATATAAAAAATACATCCAATTTTAATGTTTTCTACATTTTCATTTTCCACAAACACTTATCTTTTTTGAAATATGTGAATGGAATATACATTTTAAATGTAGTGAATAAAAATGTATCTTCCCATTATGTTTTATTTTGTAAGAAACATCCTATACATATTTTCTATGTTTATTCATTTAAATTTCAATTCCATTTTTTATAATATATATTTTTTTAAATAATACGTATCATTAATTTGATGGATATTTCTTAAACTTTTTAAAAAATGTCATCATCATAAAATGGATTTTTATCAATGCATGTATAATCCAGACCCTAGAAGCCCAAAACAAGTGCATTCTATTATAAAATGTAAATGATTACTAGGAATAAAATCCAGAAGTATGGATTAGTTTAGAAATATTGGAAAACCATATATAATAAATGATACCCAAAATACATTTGGAAATATGAAATACAAACATGATACATATAAATAAATAAATCTCTTCCTTGAATTCTTATTCAAATATTTCTTATTTATAATATCGCGAATGGAAATATAATAAGGGTGAGAGGAGATGATCAGTAAGGGTATGTAAAGTGGAATAAATAATGAGTCAATGAGAATAGATTTACAAGGAATGATTAATAACAAATAACACATTCCATTAAAATATCATAATAAGTAAAATACAAATGGAATGGTAAATAATTAAAACACATGACACTAAATCACTAATTTGAGAACGAAACCTCAACATAAATATAATAACTAATTGAATAATCATATAGAATAATAGTAATATAATATAAAATGTTGTAATTAATAACAATGGATATCCAAAACATATCTTTTAGTCTTCATGATAGAAATATAATAATTTTATTGCTTTATTCCATGAATATAATAATTTCAAGGTTTCATTACATGAATCTAATACTGTAAAATCATCAAGATATTTATCTTATACATTCATGGATTCATTTGAAAAATATAAAAAATGGATATGGATTTAGGCCAAATGATATGTAGTTATTCTCATGAATCCTAATGATGCATTGAGGGTCTATAACAGTCCCCCAGTCACAAATAAAATCTAATGCATTCCTAATAAGTATAATAATTTATTTAATTAATTAAATAGGTGCCTTTTTATAAAATATATCTATTGAATAAATAATAAGGTTATATTAATAATTATATAGTGGATTATAAGTAAAAAAAATGGTTTTTGATGTTGATTAATGGAAATACAATTTAAAGATCAATAAAATATTCATTAGGAAAATCAATCATAAAACATTCCAAAGTGTCACATATGACATTGAAAATTATGAATCATAATCCTCAAGAATGAGTAACATTAATTAAAAATGATAATATAATTATAATAAATATACTCATTATATATTATGTAAAAGTTAAGTATATACACCATATGAATGTGAATTTTCTCATAACAATAAATACGTCTCAATGGAATTTAATTGGAAACAAGATACCTTACCATATATAAATATTATCATGTGTGTATTAATATTGAGGACTAATAATTTATCTTATTTTTACTTAATTAATCACATTTTTTGATATTATTATATTTTTTTCATAACTAATAACAATGTTGTGTATAACTACTTAAAAAATTATGTTTATGTTGGGTATTTTGACTAAATTCTGTTCATGTGTCAAACATTACTATAGTACGTCAAATATGGTCAAAGGGGTTATTTTATAAACATTTCTAGAATCATAATTAGAAATTAATTGTCATATTTATAAAAAAATTATATTTTAACACAACTCAATAATGATGGTTAAGATAAATGAAATAACATTACAATGATGAAGATGGTTGGCCTTACAATGCATTAGTAACGTTCCCATTTTCCAAATGGCATTATCGAAAGAATGTAGGAAACAATATATATTTACAGAATGATAATTATATCATTAATAAAATTATATTTAATCATTTATACTTTTATATATAGTTCATGTGATGTAAAAGGAATTACATCACATCGAGGAGGCGGTAGTCCACATGACCACCATCGACATTATCACTTTTTGTGTGTGTGAAAAGGGAAATAATGAAAATTATATATTATATAATATATAAAGTTATTTATTTCATTAATATAAGAAATATTATGTTTAATTCACATATATTTAATTGAAACCCTCTTGAATAAATTTTATGTAGTGTGTGAACGTTTCATATTTCTTTGAAAAGGCGGTAGTCCACACTTCCAAAAATGATGTTATCATATATAAAAAAATGGAAATTATAAGGGTGTGAGATATAAAAGAATTACAGAAGGATGGTGAAGTAATAATTATTATATATAACATATATAAACATATATTTCATTATAATGGACACAATGATAGTTGGTTATATAAAAATGAACAATCGTCATCTCGTGGGGAGGTAGTTCTCTATAAACATAAAACATATGTTTGTTACCCATTAGATGTAATTTTGTTCATGTTTATGTAGAATTATTAGAATAGAAACGTCTAATTATATTCATTATACTATGGTTTTTATATAAAAAAGTAATAATAAGAATGTAGAAGGTTAAGAAATAAATAAATTATAAGAGTTTGAGGGAAGTTGTTACCTCTTAATTGGGTACCAGCATTTAGTTTGTACCAAATTGCATAATTAGGTGTATTTAATCCCAAATGGATGAATTTATTTTTACAGTATGGATGTTTGGATATTATTTATATAGATATTGGATGAGAAAAAGTTAATTGAGTGGTGTGAGGAAAGGGTAGAGGGCTTGACTGTTTATATTAGGGCGAGAGTGGAAAACTTGTAAATACCAAATTGTATTATATAATGGGAGATCTACCCTATTTAATGAGTCTAAAATTAGGGAAAATAATATATTTTTGTGGAATTATAGTTCAAAAAACCTCCAACACATACGAATATGTTCATTTGAAAAATTTAGTTCCCCAACATCTACAATTCCCAAATTTTATCATTTTGGTTTTTATTCAAGCATGCAGATTTATAACCTATGTAATTTAATCTATAGGACTAAAAAAATTAAATTTAGTAGAAAATATAGGGCCACTAAATTATTTATATGATATAAAATTTATAAAATAATAATCTCTTGGGTTTTGGAAATTAATTTTTTAACAAGGGCCCGTGACGCACTAAAACATTTCTTAATCCCAGTTCAGGTTATCAATGTTTTTATAGAATCTGGGTCAATTTTTTTACATATAAAAGATAAATTTTCCAATTAATATAAAATATTCAATATTTAATAAATAATATAAATCACATTGTATAATATAGTATTTTATTAATTTTATAACATTTAATAATATATAATTTATTACAAAATACTATTTATGCCATTTTAGACATTATTTATTTGATTTTAATTTAAAAAAACAAAAAATATTGGATTTTTATTTTATTAATTTTACAAATATTTAATATTATGTATTCAACTATAAAAATTGAAGAAAATAATTCAATCAATTTTTATAAATTTTAATATATAAAGCATCATTTATTTCAGTGAATTATTAACTAAATAATAACAACATTGGGGTTTTTCATGCATTATATTAAACTAAATAAACATTATAATTTAATGATAAATTATATTTTTATAATTAAATCATTTTACTTTAAAAATTATATTTATAACATGAATGTTTATATTTTTTACATAACTTGATATTTTATTACTCTTAATGGTAAGAAAGGTTCCCCTTTTGTTTCTTTCCTTAAATAACCTTTTACTCAGAGAACTACAATTTAATAATATCCCAATTATATCTCCCCAACCATAATAATTACATAATATTGAGTTAATTCATGAATTAACATTGACGGTCTTTTTAGGTTTAAAGTATTTGATAATTAAGCCACAACTATTACATTAAAACTTAATTTTTGCAAAGTAGACAGTTCTACTCTATCTATTTTTACACAAAAAGAAATCAAAATAAATAAAAATCAGAATTATTTTATGGATAAAAATATCATTTAATTATTCCTTTCTCTTACCCTTCTATATACCATGTGAAAAACATTTCAAAAACATGGGATGAATATGAAAAGCTCAGTAAAGGATATAAATTAAAAAAAGAAAACATTAGTCCATGTGTACATAAAAATCAACGAAATAATAAAATTCAATCCTAAAATATAAGATATTTAACATACACAATGAAAATATAATATTTATGAATAACACATAGAAATCATAAATAATGTAGGTATCTTGTTTCATCCATAACATACATACATGTTTGCTATCACATCTACATAGGGAGTTTTGTTTGGAATATCCATCACCATATATTCACTAAATCTCTTAGTATAAACAATAAAATTAACCTCTGTCATGTTACCCAATCAATTGGAGAGATATCACAGGCTCAACGACCCTCAATTTATCACGAAACAACCCATATTTGGTTTATCACGTACCCACGTGTCAAATTTCAAAGAACCATTACATAATCAAAACACATAAATGATTTAAACTATCAAAATTTCACTCATCAATCAAAAAAATGAATTAAATATATTAAAATATTCTTCCTATTTCCAAAACCCTTTAAATCATTTAATAAAGAGAGTTTTTGAATCAAAGTGTCCCATACCACATTGAAACTTTTTAAAGAATTATAATTTAAAATAAATTATGTCCATATAAATAAATCCTTAAATCCATTTTGAAAACATGGAAATTAATGAGAAATATTTAGAAGATTAAATCATTAAAACATTTAAAAACTTGTTTTAGTTAAAGAGTACCATAATAGATGATAAAATGCAAGAATAAAAATAAATAAAGAATAAAATTAAACAAAACATATAATTTTATGAGAATAAGTAGATTCATGATGTAATATGTCCAAGGGATATATAAACAACATATAAAAGTGAATTGGTGCATAAAAATTAATAAGTCAAGATGGAATGTAAATTGATAATAAATTCCTAAACACTTGATAAAAAACATTATTAAAAACAATTAATGAATAATAATAAACCAGACATTAAATATCAAGAAAATACGTATATTCATGATATAATATGTCAAAGGGAAGTATATACACCATATTAAGCATGTATAAATACGAGATATGATATCAAAATTCATTTCTCACATAATCAAAGATTGACATAATCAAGTAGTATAAAATTATCACAAAGAATAAGAATTGGGTTATAATGTTCCCTTACGAAAATTCAGCTGCTTAACAGCACCACATAAAAATTCAGAAATTGAGTAGATCAGAGAGAAAAGGGACACAAATCAATTGGACATATTTAATAAGATATCTGCAAATACAATAACATAAGTCAATTGAGAGTAAAATACATAACATAAAATAAGTCTTTGACTAAAAGAGGAGGGTGAAAGGTTCTTGTACCCGGAGTCTGAATTGTCTCGATTGTTCTTTATATTCTTGAATAATAAACAGAGGTTAATTTTTACTTTATTCATAAGCCTTTTCAATTAAAATTTTCATTTTATAATACATACCATCATGTTATATAAATTACATAATAATTTATGTTCATATTGGTCATTTTGTTGATATTCGGTACTTGAGTTGAAAATGAACGTTTTTGGGGTAAATTGTCCTTGTAGTAATAATTTCATCTTCTCTAGAATTTTATTAATGATTAAAATATCTTTTATATACCATATACAAGTTTTTATAATTTCGATAAAATATGGATATAAAAAATGAGTTGCACCATTCAGTGAGATAGTAGGACATATAGATGGATACACGCTACCTTAATTTTATTGTCATATTAAAGGAATGGAAACTAAAAATTACATAGGTATATTATAATGCTAGTATAATATCATATTTTTTATATATGTTACATATTTTATTAAATCCAACCTTTATACATTTCTTTTATGGCATGAACAAATCATATCAATTTTTGGGGGCGGTATTCCGCACTTCCTCAAATGAAATTATTGTGTTTACACTTCGTGAAATGCTTTAAGGATTACACTAAATATAAATTCAGAATAATATTGGAATTATAAATGTAATATATATCATCTATAAATTTAGTTCCATCATAATATAACCCTTGAGAGGTCGTAGGGTAAAATTGAACAATCATCATTTAATGAGGCAGTAGTTCGTCGTCCATAGAAACCGTATGTTTATGTCCATTAGGTGAAGGTGTGTGTAAGTGCAGATATAATTTTTTTCCTAAAAAATCCTATAATATTAATGATACTTGATTTGTTATGAAATAAAATAATACTAAGATCATTGAAATTGGAAAAGGAAAATAAAAGAAGAGAACTTGAGAGACGACATTACCTCAAAATTCGGTTACTTCTTTTGATTTGACCGAAAATGATTCCTTGAATTACCTTATACAAAAGGTAAGTCCTATAAGAGAAGGTTAGGGATATTAAGAGATTATTTATAAGAATATGGATGATCTGAGGGGATTGAGAGGTGTGATTAAATGGGTATCATTGGTGGCCTTTTATGATAGCGAAGAGAGGCACTTTATGTAGGTATTGAAATTTTCATTATAAAATGTTTTTCATTTTCAAATGGTCCCAAATTCATTTATTTATAACATAAGACGTTTTTGGTTCCATAAACAACTCATCCAATTGGTTTTATACAAGTATGGGTTAGAAATTTAACCACATATTTTTTCTCTAACCCATAGTAAAAAACAATACCTCTTACCATCTCTTCATGAGTTTTCATATTTTATAGTTACTATAGTTACTATAAAATAACAATAGAACAAAAAGGGGTTCATTAATGACATTTTAAACATTATCTAATTCATTTTGATGAGTCATAGATTTTTAGGGCAATTATATCATTTAATAAAATAGAATGGTTTTAAAAACACATTTATGTCAAATTTTTAAACTATTTATATCATGACATTTTAAAAATCTATAACAACCTGATTCTTTTAAACAAATTTCATTAATTAAAATATAAAAATTCATAATCATCCATAAAATTCGTGTATGGAATAAAAATTTTCAATATAAATTTATTTTACAATTTATAATTTCATTTACATAAACCACTCCTTAATATGGTAATCACTACATCCTTATCATGTCATCAATAAATTGATTTATTTCATGTCTAAAAATTCTAAATAACATATAATGATGTAGGAAATATTTTTATCTCTATAATGAATTTTTATATCAAGATATCACTTATATAACCTCATATAAGTTTTTTATTAAATGATACATGTTTTTGTAATATTTTTTTTACATTAAATTAATTATTATAAAATTTATTTTCACACCAAGGTAAAACCATGGTGTCCCTAAATAAAAAAAATTATCATGCCCAAAAATATTTCATTAAATTTGATTAAGAATTTTTTCAGGACAGTTTAATGTTATTGTAATATTATTTTTTACCTTTATTCAACAGATTTAACATTTAACCACAGTAAATAAAATAATTACAAAAGATAGTATTCATATTGTCCAAAAATAAAAAGTACCTATTTACAAAATTTAAGACATCTGATTCAAAATATAGAGTCCATTTTAACTAATTATAAATACCAAATTTTAAGTAATTAATTTAATATTATTTCCAGTTTTCCTAACCAAATAGAGGGTTTTTAATAAATAATAACTCTAAAAAGATTGAAATGTGTTTATATCCAATTTAAAAGTAAAATTAAAGCCAATGACCATTAATGGATTAAATTTCAAATATTTATTCCATTTTACTTTAAAACCATTAAATATAATGGTTTAACAATATAAATTATCTCAATTGAAAAAGTTGTTTTCAGTTAAAATTTATCATATTTTTACTACTGAACAAAACAAGATAGATATGAGAAAACTATAAAAATTTCCTGAACATTAAATTTTCCCCATTTCTAAATAATATTTTTAATTTGTCAAAAATAACATGAATAAGAGTAACAAAATAATTTAAAATGGGTTCGAAATGAAAAGGTTGAAAATTTCATTTTTAGAAAAATAATTCTCTCATCCGAAAAAATTTAATGTGTTCTTATATCAAATCAAGAAAACATATAAGATGAATTTAAAAAATTAAATTGACTATATAACTATTATTTATAATTATATATGAATCCTTAAAGAGTGATATGATTTTATAAACATAATTATTCCCTTTTAAATATGTTTTCATAAAAACACATTGATTATATTATATTGGCTATTATTTAGATTCAAAAAAAATTTAACCAATGAATGCATATTTAAACATGTGTAAACCATATTTAAAATTTCAGGTGATACTATTCATTCTAGCCATTCCAACGGCTTGGCGCTAATGACTATTTAAAATAATAATAATAATAATAATAATTTTCCAGTATAACTAAATTTTTATTGTAACCTATGATTTAGAGAAATCCGTTGTTACTTTTCGAGAATGATATCAGAAAGATCATCCCCTTTAATGAAATATTAATATATTAATGATAAATATTAATATATAAAAATATTTTTTTCTCTATAAATACCTATGTTTATACACCAATAACCAATAAAATTAGAACAAAGAGTCAGTGTGGTTGAAATAGTTTTATCCAATTTATTTATGGACAATTTTCATGGTCATTTTGTAACTTATGATTACCGTTTAGTCTATTGTTAGTAATAATTTTACATTAATCAACATATATAATTTTAATCACTTTTAAAAATATTATTGTTCAATATTTATTTTGAGATTATTAGAGTACAAATATTATACTAATTACAACTATTTTCTTTTTTTAAAAAAATATTCAAATCAAAAAGTGGAAAAATTAAGATTAAGACTAACACCATAGATGTGGTGAGAAAGTTGTGGTTTAAAGTAAAAATTTTAATAATATCATTATGTATTTATATAAAATATTAGAATAAAAATGATCCAAATGACCTAAACAGATTTATATATTTATAATTGATATATGTTTCCATTAAAATAATGTGAAATATAATTTAACATTAAAACCAATTTTAACAAAAAAGGGAATCTATAATTAAAATTTAGATTTTTCACTATTCAAAAAAATATATCTTTTTAGAAAATTATAAAAAAATACCGTAAGATAATTTTGACATTCTAAATTTGAAAATATTTTTATTTTTATAAATAAAAGTTATAAAATATTAAACATTTAGTTGTAAAATATTTTATCCATTAAAAAGTGGTAAAACGTTGATTTCTATATAAAAAACAAACTTTTTGTGGAGGGTATTGTAATATTAACATGTTGTTGGATATAAAATTTCAAGAAAAAATAAATTTTATTTTAAAAGGGAAAATTGTCACAATTTTCTGGTTTGTGATATTCTCCCCCCTAACAAAATTATGTCCTGGTGATTTAAACATAACATCACTAATAAATGAGATGATATTTTAAAGAAGTATTAATGAAAACCCTAAATCATAAATATGGATAATAACACCTCTATTAATAAGAGGTAAAATTAAATGAAAATTTAACCACAAATCTAGGATATGGAAAAGAATAATATTAGTGAACATATTGATATTGAAGAGAAATATAATTGTCATTTTCAGATGGAGATTGATAGAGAACATGTTTTGCTAAATGTTCAAGAAAAAAACCATAAACTATAGATTAGAATAAAGGTCATTCATATCATAAAATAATGAAGATATGAGGATATAATTTTTGTCTTAAGATACTTTTCCTAATGTTTGGGAATTCCTTCACTCTATAGTAAAATAAGTAAATATAAATTTGTATTCATAATATCAATATTATCCTTTTGTTACACCTTGAAATATTTATATATAATCTCTAATAACAAGATACATCATATTTTAAGTGGAACATTAACCACTAAAATTTAATCCATTTGATTACTATATTATAACCTGTTAATATTTCAAAAATATTATGATCCAAAAATTTCATAGGGGAGTAACTAACATTCCCAAATGAACTTATCATTATCATTTAATTAAAATGATTTATATCTAAATTTTTATATTCTAGACATGTGAATAAATTCATAATACATCCTCTTAAAATATAATAATAACTAAATTCTCTATATAACCTAATTGGAAACATTATTTATTAATTATTTCTTAAGTTAGACACATGTTTTTTGATATATTCCTTAATTCCATTTGTTTTGCAAACTCAATTAATGATAGCGTAGACTAGTTATTGAAAAGTAATTATTTATATACAATGTATTAAAAACTTATCCAAATCAAGTATTTATTCATCCTTATCTCAAAATCATGATTAAATTAAGGGTTTTATTTCACTCAATCACGCGTTTTCTTAAAACGTTTACATTCTACTAAATTAGTTTTCCTAGTACCGTTCGACCTAAGATATAAAATATTTTTTAAAAAAAATATCTAAAGTAAAATCCTTACATATTTCCTAATATTTATAACCAGTATGTTAGTGATAAAATACTGAATTGACATAATTCGTTGATAAACATTAAATTTTTCATCTTTATGTATAGTAGTAGAATAACAATACCATTATCAAATGGAATCATTTTGGAAGTATTATTTTGAATCATGAGACATTGATTTGTATATAGTCTTATCTCATTAATGCTGAATAATTTTACATTGGAAACTTTTTTCATACCCTTCAAATCACAATAATAATATCATTTCTTTCCGAACATATAAAAAAATATGATTCCCATCAGTTAGGTACTAGGGTAATTCTTAAAACTATATCACATGTGGGAAAATTATCATGTCCCTTTATCTTGATTGAATCATTCCATTTTCATCATGATCAAAAGTCCTCTTATTATAAAATTTTCCTTATGAATAAAAAAGACATAGAGAATTATTTACCCATCTAATTATCTCATGATACTATATTCTAATATCATTATAATGTTTGGGTGACTATTTCATTTTAAAATATTTTTAAGACAATGAATGATTTGATCCTTCTTTCTATTAAGATCATGTGCATCAGGGAGGTAAAAATTCCACCTACTATGCACCATTTATAAATGAGGACATAAACTATGTTTGATCATATTATAATTATTATTAAAAAAAATAAACAATAAATAACATTAATTTATAAATTTTTGTATAGTTAGCCTCATTCTCATAATCTTGTTTTATTTGGGAATAAATTACATGTAAATCTATAATAATTTTTGGTAAAAAAATTGGAACTATCCTAACCATATCACCCAGGTGAGTCAAACATGGTTCTAATTAACGTTGTTTGTTATGTAAAATGTAACACTTAGTTTGTACTTACACATGTCATTATATTTGGTGCTTCGAGGTTCATATGTTCCGAAACCACATCCACTTGTAGAATCAAGACTATGTTGTATTGGTAGGAATACCCAACTAATAAATATATTACGAAAATTCTAGGATGTTATTTGATACATATCTCCAATTTATATTTTATGCTTATGTTACATAATCTACATTTACTAACTCTATTTTAAAATGATGCTGCTAAACATCATTTGATACCAAATGTAATGCCCAGACAACCGATGTTTGGAGGTAGTGCATTATTTTATTTCTTTTTCATGATTAAATGGTGTCAAATCCTGAAATAATTTTCAGTTTAGCAGTATTGGAATAATAGATTACATACATCGTAAACATAATACATTGGTAAATAGAAAATACACGCGTGATAAAAATAAAATAAATAAACCATATCCTATAAAGCATAGGAAAATATATCATCTTCATAAAATAAGGAATGAAATCAAAATATTGGTGATCTGAAACTCTCATTAATAGTTAGTAAATAATAAATAATACAGTTTCAATGTGAAAAAACCTACATGAAAAGGTTTATAACTAATAAAACATGTCATTCAAACAACTAGATAAGGAAAGGTCAATATATCATGGTAGATAACTGAAACACATTCCATTTAATCTATAATCTAAGAATAAAACATAAACATGGAGAATAAAAATAAAGGAATAATCACATAGAATATAAATAAATGAATATATAATTATGGAATTCATAATGAAGTATATCTAAAATATTTCATTGAGGATTCATGCTATGAATCTTATAATTTCTTGGAATTGGGCTATGAATCTAAAATTTTAAGGCATGATGCTAAGAATCTAATAAGGATGAGGCAAATTCCTGGAATATAATAATTTCAAGGATTCATTATATGAATCCTAGAAACGTGTAATGAGTTTTTCTGAAACCATATATATTTGTGTATGGTGAGGCCTATGGATGCAGAAATGTCATATAGTAGGCCCCACACGTCACATAAAATATCCATTGTATTCATAATATGTATAATAATCAATATAATTAAAAAATCCTTATTATAAAATAACTATATTTAATAAATAATATAGTTTGATCAATAATACCCTCTTAGAAGATGAGTAAAAATAATGGTTGTTGATGTTGATGAATAGAAATTCCATTTAAATATCATTAAAACATTTTAGAGAAAATAATCTTAAAATATTAAGAATAATCCCATATCACCATGAGACATTTAAATCATAATACCAATGAAGGAATAAAATTAATTAAAACCCATAATATCATGTGAATAAGAATATTCAGGATAAAAAATCTCAATTGACACTATAGACACCATATAAAACTAAATTGGTGCATAACAACAAATAAGTACCAATGGAATGTAAATTGACATTAAATCCCTTCTAAGTTTTATGTGTGTCCTTGTATTCATGAATAATAAATTCAGAATAATTTTACTTGATTTAGAATATTCTTCCAGCAATTTATTACTTTTAAATTACATATTACAATGTTTTATACTACATCATAAGAATTGTTTTTTCAGATGTTTTTACCAAATTCTATTCATTTGTCAAAAATGACTATGGTTGGTAAACTATGGTCAAAGGGGTTATTATACAGACATATAAGGAGTAATAATTATGAAATAATTATCATATATATTAATTAATTATTATTTTAAAATATATCATTATATTTCGTTATGAAAAATGAAACAATGTTACAATCATTGAGATACTAGGTCATTCTAATGAATTGGAAAAGTTACCATTTTTTCACGATCATTTGGGAAAAAGGTAAGAAACAATATATATTTCTAGAATAATCATTATATAAAAAATAAAAAATAATTTATTTGTATAAAATTTTAAAAATAATTTATTTGATGTAAAAGGAATCACATCGCATCATGGAGGCGATAGTCCACACATCCATGATCGATACTATCACTTTTTTATTTATAAAAATTGCAATTAACAAAATTATATATATTATATTTAACATAAATGTAGTTCTGTAGTTAATATAAAATATATATTATGTATATGTCACATATCTATAATTAAAACCACCCTTATCGCATTCTATGTAGTATGTGAACTTATCACATCACATTGAAGAGGTGGTAGTCCACGCATCCAAAAACGATGTTTTGAAAACCTCACAAAATAGAGGGTATACGGGTATATATTATAAAAGAATTAAATAAGCGTGAATAAATAATAGATATCATATATAAAATATATAAATATATTTTCCATCATAACTACCACCATGTTAAGTGGTAACGGAAAAATGAACAACAATCATTTCTTGAGGTTTTAGTTCACCATACACAAAAATACAATGATCATTACACCTTAGATAGAAGTGTGTGTATGTGTAGTTTGAACCCTTATCATAAAAAAATATGTATAATTATGGTATTGGGTTTGTTATATAAATATCAAATAATAATAAATTAATGGGTGGATAACCAAATACATTATAAGATCTTGAGGGAAGATGTTGCCTCATAATCAGGTAACTCATTTTGATTTGTAAAAAAGGGCATCATTAGGTTTATTTTCTCCAATAAATGTTTATTCAAGATTTAGGGTAATTATTTTGGGAGTCTATTTTCGTTGTTTTTGGATGAGTGAATGTTTCTTGAGATGTGCGAGGAAGGGGTGGAGTTATATCCTTCTTATAGTGGAGGTGTATTAAAACTCATGTAAATACCAAAAGTTATTCATTAATGACAGGTATTAAATTCCTAATGTTTCATTAAAATGAAAAAATAATTAATTAAATGGGAATAATGGTTATAAAAACCTTCACCAAAAAATGTGAATTTTAATAATTTGCTTCATTGACTAAAAAAATTACACAATTTTATCTTTTTGGTTTATAATAATTCATGTAGTTTTTTAACCAAACTAACATAATCATAAATACTGATTTTAAGAATGAATTATTATAAAATATAGATTAAAAAATTTAATTATACGATATCAAATTTATAAAATAAGAATCCAATGTGTTCTAGAGATAAATTTTAAAATAAGAGCATGTGAGATGCTAAAACACATCATAAACTCGAACCATGTTAACAACATTCTTACAGTATATGCGTTAATATGATAATTATAAAAGATAAATTGGTTTACTAATATACCATATTTAATATTTATTAAAATTTAAAAATCACATTTAATAATATTGTTTTTATCAATATTAAATCTTTTTAAAAAATAGAATTTATTATAAAATAAAATTAATGTCATTTTTGATATTATTGAATTAATTTAAATTTTAAAATATCAAAAAAATTGTATTAATATTATATTTTGTTAAAAGATGTGTGACATTATATATTCATATTCAAAAAATAATTAATGATATTAATTCATTTAATTTTCTTCCCTTTAAATATTTATAGTATCATTAATGTTAGTTAATTATTAACTAAATAATCACTACATTGGTTTTTATATATCATTTTATTTAAATAAATCATATTTGAAAATTATTGAACAATTTTTATGATAAAATCATCCTTTGTATATTTCCCAATGATGTGTATAATAGAAGATGTGATGTTTTGTACATATCTCAGTGTATTGTAAAAGTTAAAGGTATTGAATGTTGTTGTTTTTCCTTTTTCCTTAAATAACCATTTATATTGGAAACTATAATTCAATAATATCCTGATAAACCATTAAATTCAAAAAAATAGAGTTTTTATAATGAAAAATTTGTATACAATGGAATTTGGACAAGTGTCAAGGCCATTTTGGTACATAGGATTAGGGTTTAGTCCCTTGTTGAGCTTTATTTTACATTAATCACCATAATAAATATTAACCACATTAATTAATAATTTTGGTCAAACATTAATTTTATATTTTAATAAAGCAAATATTAAAATTTTTACAACCATGTAGGTTCGTTTTTCAAAATTGAAATTATTTAATTTTGAAAATTAATATTACCAATAATCCCGCAGACATGGTGACAAACATGGGTTTAATGTAAAAAATTATTCAAATGTTCTATAGGTATATATATCTCATATTAATATAAAAATGATTTCAGTGACCATTATTTAATTAATATATATATATATATGTATATAATTTATCTACTAGGAAATTAAAAAAATTTCAAATATAACTTTACAATAATAATCATTTAAAGAAAACCTGACGTTTTTATTATAAAATATAGTATTTTTTATATTTCATGAATACAATTAAACATCGTAGAAAAATAAAAAAGATTCAACCTATGATAATTATGTACTTATTAATTATAATTTTTTTTGAAAAATATTATTTATAAAAATTTCAGAAATTTGTTTTAAAATATGTGTGCCATTATAAAGAGGTAAAATGTGGTTATTCATTTAACATAAAATAATAGAGTCTGTTGTTGAGTAATCAAAAATTTGTGTTATATATAATAATTACAAAAAAATTTAAATATATTTTAAAAGGAAAAAAATTGTTAATTTATTTTGGGTGTTATAATTCTAGTGTCCTTTAATGTTTGATATTCTTCAAAATGAATATTAACTAAGGAAACAATCCAAAATTATTATATGGCTATATTAAGATAATTTTTTTTGGTTGTATTTTATAGAAATAATTTCTTTATCATTGGATAATTTTGTTATAATTTAAATAATGACGTTTTCATGTTTGTGTAGAAGGAAAACACATGGTATTTAATTATGTCACGTGTGGGTAGAGAATGATATATCACTCTAATTCCAAGGGGAAAAATTATATTTTGATATGACTGGAATTGTGAAGTTACCCAAAACTATAAGGGACATTTTCCAATATCTTATGGGTGGGCCTCAAATTATAGAACCGTATAAGGAACTACGTAAAACATTTAATGTTAATAGATGATATGTGTTATATTCGAGTGAAATCTTAATAAACAAAGATAATTTATTGAAATTGCTGTGATGGTCCTAGTAGTAATCCCAGAAAAAAGAACTATAAATCTATTATTATTTATATTCCTCATTCTCATTCCTATGTAGTAGTTTCATTTATTCCAGTTGTTGACTCATGTTTCAACACTCTTGTTTATATCCTCTAATGTTATATAAAAATATATATTTCATGACCCATGAATTATATTCTATGTTTTAACAAGATGGATTGATTTCTGTTATGATCATTAAAATATATTATTATATTAAAAAACAAGTTTATTTTAAGCTAATATTTGATATTCTATTGATTTATCACATATATTCTCTTAATTAGAATTTGAGCTAACCCTTTCATATATATCCTTTTCCAAGTGCATGATGATAGAATTATATACGATATGACTAAAATTAATCATGTCATAAGACTATTTGTTTTATATATTGATGATTTTTTAAGATAAGATATTTAGATATCTAATTACCCTTGAAACTAAACATATTTTTCTAGGTTGACACTTGTTGTGAGAAATTATGAATTTTCATATTAAATGTTTTAATATTTATTTATGATTCACTCATGTTACATCTAACATAATCCCTTTACATTAAGAAATAAAAAACTAGAATCATTCCAAAAATTTCTATATTAAAATAATTAAAAAACATTAAATTAATATGGAAGAAAAATTATCATCGAGTTATGGTATTGGATAAAAAGATAATATATTTAACATCTAATTTCATCAAAAAATATACACCTATATAGTAGCATGAATTGATTGATTTTCCATGAACTTATCAACATGATCATGATAGAGATATACCTTATTTTTAACACCTACTCATTATAGTGCGTAATTCACCCATGAACATGGATTAAAATAAATTTTCATGCATATTTAGAATTCAATAAAAAAATGAAAACACATTTTTTTATGATCCCTTCAAAAAAATGAGTTTTCCAGACATTAAAAATCCACAGGGTCTTTATTATAGAGTTTTGTCTTTCTCTAAATCATGGTAATTTGTTTAAAAACATATTTAAAATCCAATTGTTCATACATTGTAAATATTAAAAAATGATGTTATTTTTCATGGAAATTCATTATACCTATCTCCTCAGTTTACATAGATATAAACAATGTACTTTAATTAATTACTTATATCATTCATCCAATGTAAATAGAAATTCTCACACATATAATAATGCTATAACAATGTAACATATTACCATAAATATCCAATTTCAATAAAAACATTTTCCCTTCCAAATACCCATTTAATATATCATATTTGAACTCCTTATAATAAAACATGTTACTACACTCTCTGTATTAAATCAACATGGTTAATAAATTCACTAATATTGATTTTACTAGAAATGATGTGTTTCAACAATTATCATATTAAATTTATTGTAGAATAACAAAATCATCTTGGATAACTGATGAGAACTATCATGGGCATTCTAAAATGATTTTTTGTTTGGTTTTTTGGAACACAATAGAGGACCTTGATCATTTGTCTTGAGGGGATGTTAATAAAACTAATATTTTAGGAATTTAAAACATAAAATAGGAATGAAAAAATTATAAAAAACAGAAAAATGATTGTGATGGGGGATTTTTATTAAATATCAGAGAATCATGACATGAATAAAAATAATAGTAATAATAATTTTTTTGATGTGAAATAAAATATGGATATGAAGAGATTCTCTTTTTGTTTATGAAAATTTGTTTTAAAAAAGTACAATATATCTAAACCACCAGTTAAATGATTTATTTATCACTATCTCGAATTATTTGAATTATAAAAATATGATCTCTAAATTTTATCAATCCCTGAAACCCATGTAAATATGAAATGGACACAAAAATCGATTTGTTTGAAACCGGGATTAATTTTATAACATTATATCAAGGAACCATGAAATGAACATCAATCCAATGATATCATTATGGTTTATGAACAATAGTATAGAATTCAAACCCTATTATTCTGAATTAATTGATTCATTAGAATATTTTAATCCCAAAAATTCTGTTCTTACTGATTAGATTTAACAATTTATGTTTTCTCTACTGAAACACAAAAACTAGATATAAGGCCCCAGCTTTAAACCTTACTTAATCTTGAGTTATTACAAGACTACACATTGAGGATCTTTTCAGGTTTATAGTTTTAGAGAATTAGATCATGAAACTTGCATTACATTCCACATTTAAACAAAGTGGTTACATAAAAGACAGTATTCATTCATCCCATCAACGGAAACATATTGAAAATAAAACATGGATTCTTTCTTGACACATCCTTGAAACTATCATCACATCATGTACCTTTCCCTTGACCTGTGAAAAACATTTCAAAAAACTTGGGATGAGCATAAAAAGCTCAGTAAGGGTTATGAAAATATGGAAAGGAAACATGAGTTCACATACACATAAGAATGAAATCATAAATTACCCATAAAACATAGGCACATTAACATACCTCATCAAATCATGAATAAATCATAGAAATCATCAGACATAAAAGGTAACTTGAGGCATTCATAACATTCTTACGTAGGGAGTAACCCTCTTGGTTATGTTTGGAATACCCATTATAGTATATTCCCTAAATCTCTTCAGAGAAACCTTAACATTTCACTCCTTCACATTACCCAATACATTGGAGAGCTATATCGGGCTCACCCGCCCTTATACTATCACGGAACCACCCGTCTTCATAATAATTCCCAAGAACCTCAACATAATCGTATCACATAAAACATGCATAAAGGAAACATAACATTTCCACCTTTCAATCACAAGATAGCAATACCACACATTGATAAAAATATTATGAAAACCATTTTCAATACCAAAATAAAAGAGAAGTAAAACATAGTATTTATTTTTCTTTGAAAAAGGTATGGATTGTAGAGGAAGCCGAAACTCAAATAATGGTCACGACGACGGAGATGTTGTTGTTGCCGCATACGTACGACAACAAAATTCCTTTTTGTCGTTTAGTAAACGCTTCGTATAAAAAATATTCCTTTTGAATAAACTTAAAAGTCAAAGGGGTTTATACACCGTATAAAATAAGGTTGTGTATAGAACAAAATATGCCTCAATGAAAGGAGTTTGAGACGAAGCCCCTTACAAAGACGGTATCCTTGGTTTAAGGATAAATCAATTACATAATTATGTGTGACAAACAAATACACCAAATATAAGTGGATATTAAGTGTAAAACAGTCAGCGGATATTCACACATATTCATAGAACGACATATTCAAGGACTATATTTTTATCCCAAAGAATCAAATTTTGGATAAGAAGTTCCCTTGAAAAAATTTGACAGCCTAACGGTGTCGCTACAAAATTCAGAAAATGAGTTGATGAGAGATAAAAAGGGTATCTCATCACATGGACATAAAATTTAAATCAATAAGGATATAGAAGGACATATCCCAACATAATAGTATGTGAATTAAAAGACATAACAAAAGAAGTCTTTTAAGAATAGGAGGGTGAAAGGTTCCCTTACCGACATGGGTATCTTTCGAAACATACGCCCCGTGAAAGAAAGAAAATACAACATTGATGTAAATACTCATAAATGAAAGTATATTACACAATGAGTAAAATAATGGGAAGTACATACACCACTCAAAGGAAATTGTGGAAAATGTAGCATAAATCTCATGGGAAAAAATTGAGAAGAAAAATCCGTTACGAAAACTCGGCAGCCTAACGACGCCACTTAAAAATTCCAAAAATGGATTGATTAGATCAAATAGGGTCTCTCATCATATTACAATAAAATTTACAGTAAGAGGAATACAAATGAACATCCCCCATCATATCAAAGATAATGTTAAAAGAAGTGACATAAAGGAGAGTACTTAAAAATAAAGAGAGAGGTTAGATCTCTTACGAAAATTCGGCAGCCTAACGGCGCCACTCAAAACATCCAAAATGGATTGATGAGAGAGAATAGGGTCTCTCATCACATGAACATAAAAATTACAGTAATAGTAATATAAAATAACATACAAATAACAAGAAAGATTATCTTTAAAATGAATTACATAAAAGAGTGTACTTAAAAAGAAAGAGAGGAGTAGGATCCTTTACCTCAAGTCCAACTTGTCTTGTTCGTTTCATTATATTCCTGAATAATAAACATTGGTCAATTAATAATTGCTCAAGTACCTCCTTTATAGATTATTATTAAGTTCATATCAAAAATTATAATGTTATAATAATTGTTTAATAATGTTAGTTCATATCCGACGTTTTTGCCGATGTTTGGTCCATGAGTCAAAAATGAACTTGTTTGAAAAATGATTGCCCATGTAGTTATAAGTAAATAATTTCCAGAATAGCATTAATGATTAAAATATCATATATATCCAGTAAATATTAATTTCATACTATTCCATATCATTTGGAGATAAAAAAACTAAAATCACCGTTCATGGAGACGGTAGGTCGTACGTACGCATGAACGCTACTTTTATTTTTTGTCATATTAACGAAATTATAACCAAATGAGAGAGATATATGTATATATTTAATAATTAAATAATGATATCCATAATTTTTATGAAATATATTTGATATATATACATTATATATATGTACTTATAATATTATATAACATTTTGAGATAAGAAATTAAATGTACCGTTCATGGAGACGGTAAGCCATACGTACGCATGAACGCTACCTCCATTTCTATTTCATATATAATGGAATTAAAGCATAATGATACATAATAGTATTTTCATTCCAGTATGGTATAATATATAATATTATTAAATATATCATTTATACGTACCACATATGGTATTAACGAATCAAATCACTTTGAGGTGGCGGTAGTCCGCACTTCCTTAAATGAAGATATCGCGTTTACCCATAATGGAAACCATAAAGGTATGCCCAAAATGAAAAATACAGAAGCTTAAGGAAAACATAAACATATTATATATCATATATAAATATAGTGTCATCTTAATGGCCATCTTTTAAGGTGTTAAAATAATCTTGAACAATCATCGTTTCGGGAGGCCGAAATTCGCCATCCACGGAAACAGTATGGTCTTTAGCCATTAGATGTAGGTGTGTGAAAGTGTAACTCGAATCCATCTATTAAAACATCCTATTATATTGATGATACTTTATTTGTTATAAAAGAAATGAATAAAAATAGTTTAGGGGGTTGGAGAAGCAAAATAAAACAAAAGGACTCAAGTGAAGACATTACCTTATAATCGGGAACTCCCTTTGGTTTGAGCTCAAAGGATTCCTTGGGAAGTCTTATTCTCAAAGTGAGGCTTCATAGAGTAAGAGAAGGAAGTGGAGAGACAAAATGGGAAGATTTTGGCCGAGCCAAAGGCTTTGGGAGTGTGGGTAAGGAGGTAGGGGTGGGGGCCTTTTATAAGAGGAGAGGAGGGACACTCTTGTAATGTTACAAAATTTTACTTTATTTTCAAATGCGTTTCGGATTTTAAAGGTCCCACATTGATGTATTTCTAGGATAAGGTTATAAGGGTTCTAAATACACTCATCCAATAGGTTATGTACATGTTTAGGTCTTATATATTACATTATCCTTCCATTTTATTTAAATTGTTAAATAATGAGGTCATCGCTGCATCATAATGATGTCATAAATAATTTAATTTATTTAATGTCTAAAAATTATAAAAAAAATACCATGATGTAGGAAATCTTTTTAGTTTTACAATTAATATTTATAGTCAAAAATATTATTTGTATAACCCCATGTAAAAATTGTTTTAGTAAAACATTTCATGTTTGTCTCATTTTTACTTTAACATTAAATAAAAAGATATTAATGTCATTTTCCAACCAAAGTGGCTTCATGGGGTCCCCAAGTTGACCCATGGGGTTTTTTGGTCGGCCATGACTCATAAAATGAGGTTAGATCATGTGTAAAGTTCATTTCATATTATTAAAACATTATTTTTACCTTAAACTACACTAATTACCTCTAATCGCAATTAAAAACTTAATAAGTTACTATTCACCAAAAAATTATTTTTATCCCATGGAACCAAATTTTACTTCTTAATGACAACCATGTATGTCGGATTTTTGAAATTCAAAACACAAAGACGGAAAAATTTCATTTAAACAGAAAAATCAGTTTTTATAAGTACCACTTAGTGGTTTCACTATTCATCAAAAATTGAGGTTTTTTAGAAAAATCCCAAAAATTCTCCATAAGATATATTTGATATTCCGAATTCAAAAATGAAGTCTATTTTATAAAATTCAAAACATATAAGTCACATTAATTAATTTAATAATTAATTCCCGATGTCAAAGCAAATAGCGTGTGTTTATGAAACAATAAGCATCAAAATATTGACACTAGTTTAAGTCTGATTTCAAAGTGAAATTAATTACAACGACCACAATTGGATTTAATGGTAAAAATATATTCTAATTTCACTTTAAAACCAATTCAAAGGATAACCTAATCATATAAATAAATTATATCAAAAAGAGGTTTTGAATTAAAATACAACATTTTACATTATTCATTAAAAAATTAAATTTATCGGAAAGATACCAAAAATTTACACAATGTAAATTTTGATCTCCCAATTCTTAAGAAGAGTTTTATTTGGTCTAATAGAATGTATAAGAGTGAAAAAAACTATATTTAATGATTGTTCACCATCAAAAGGCGATAAGTGAACCTTTAGTGAAAACTAGGACATATACGCCTAAAATTGAATTCTTTCCGTATTTTAGGCCTTTATATTTTATTGGATAAAAGTAAAAACATTTAAAAACATATATAATCATATTTTAGTTATTTCTATACATTACCGCCAATACAACGGCTACATGTTAACTACCATTTAAAATAATATTATTTTATTATTAGAGTGCAACGTAAGATTCCCATGAAACTCGTTGTTGTGTGTTGGGTACGCCATCGACCATAGTGTCCCCTTTAAAGTCATATTAATGTTTTATTCACAAATATGGATAAATATGAAAATTTCATATTCTTTATTTACCTGGGGTGTTACATCCTTACCCCCTTTTGGGAATTGCGTCCTCGCAATTTTTTAAATTGAGCTTGGAAACATCCTTGGAAGTCCCACATCGGAACAAGAGTCAGTAAATCAATCACTTTAAAATAAAGGAAGATAAGTACAGAGGTCACCCGAGTTAACCCATACTAGGATTCCTTGTAGAAAAACATGTACATGGAAGAAAAGGAAAAGGGTCGTGTTCTTGAGGGAGAGTGATAGTAAACATGTCTAGGAGAAAGTTAACCATAAGAAAATCACAAACTTGTGGTGGGTTAAATGGTATTCGATTCCTCAGTAGAAAAAGTTAATAGACAACATTTTTGTTTTAAGTTACATTTTATTGAGGAATTTATTCATAAGGAAACATAATCACTTATCATGTTGACTTTCAACTTTTACTAGATTCCTTAATCAAACTCATATTTTTTTCCAAAATACGAGTATTTAGGGAGACTTGTTCGCATTAAGAGTACTATAATCAACTTCTAGAGAGTCACCTAATCCACAATAGAGAACTATATACTTCCCATGTCTTTAGTCATTACCCAAAAAAAAACCAATAAGTTTAGTACAAGATCAGATAATCCAGAAAAGGATAACCCTTTATAAAAAGAAAATTTATTCTTAATCTCCAAAATTTTGTCTAACAAAACCCAAAGTTCAATGAGGACCATCCAATATACAATTTGTCCATAAAATTCTTCAAAGTAAACCAAACTAAGATTGAAACCCAAATATTTAATGGATTTAGTCACATAGTCTTCCAAGGTACAAATTAACTTTTATCTCCAAATAAAATCAATTGCTCTTAAATTCTCATATTGAAAAGTAATTAACCTAATCACATATCCTCAATTATAGGTTAATCATTTTGATAGATAACCCAAAATCAAATTACTCTTAATTCATAAAATCATCTAACTAAAAAGATTCAGTCAAACTAACCAGGGACTTCACGTAGTCCAGTGGTAGGTGATAAATACCAGTTGAACTTTGGTTGTGGGTTCAATTCACGCAGATTTGTCCGACGTGACGGGTTGTCACACGGTCTGCGTGTTGTCCTTTTTCCAAAACTATATAATTCTCAAAACATTTCCAAAAATGAGATAAAATCTTAAAAAAAATATAACATATTTTAACCTCAATTTTATCTCATTCCTTTCACTTCCATCATATCATATAATAACCCATAATTACCTCAAAATTAAGGATCATATAAACTCTAATGGTTACCTTTATAATTATTACCTGAACTTCCACATTGATTGGTCATATCGTACATGATGCATTACAGATCATACATAGGTTCAAGTGGTTGATCATGACTCCTTGCTAGTTGGTTTATAACAACCACGAGTTTCCTCATTGAATCCCCCATTTCATCCAGTCTCTTAATCAGAGAACCACCACAGTTTCCTTCAAACCTATTGAATCTTTGGTTCCTGCTAGATCCTTCCATTTACTAAAACCAAAAAGGTCAGTGTGAGTATATCAACGAAACCATCATATACTAATGAGGAAGATAAACACCAAGATATACTTACTCATTCACTTTATCTACAACTAGGACTCTTTCTGAAATCCTATCCATTATGGTACACTCACTTATACTTAGAGAATACCCTAACCTTTAAAGTTATCTAAACCGACCTCTGATACCAACTATAAGGCCCCAACCATAAACCTTACTTAATCTTGAGTTATTACAAGATTACACATTGAGGATATTTTCAGGTTTAGAGTTTTAGATAATTAGATCATGAAACTTGCATTACATTCCACATTTAAACAAAGTGGTTACATAAAAGAAAGTATTCATTCTTCCCATCAACAGAAACATATTGAAAATAAAACATGGATTCTTTCTTGACACTGCCTTGACACTATCATCACATCATGTACCTTTCCCCTGACCTGTGAAAAACATTTCAAAAAAACATGGGATGAGCATAAAAAGCTCAGTAAGGGGTATAAAAATATGGAAATGAAACATGAGTTCACATAAACATTAGAATGAAATCATACTTTACCCATAAAAAATAGGCACTTTAACATACCTCATCAAATCATGAATAAATCATAGAAATCATAAGACATAAAAGGTAACTTGAGGCATTCATAACATTCTTACGTAGGGAGTAACCCTCTTGGTTACGTTTGCAATACCCATCACAGTATATTCCCTAAATCTCTTCAGAGAAACCTTAATGTTTCAATCCTTCACATTACCCAATGCATTGGAGATCTATATCGGGATCACCCGCCCTAAGTCTATCACGGAACCACCCATCTTCATAATAATGCCCAAAAACCTCAACATAATCATATCACATAAAACATACATAAAGGAAACATAACATTTCACCTTTCAATCACAAGATATCAATACCACTCATTGATAAAAATATTATGAAAACCATTTTCAATACCAAAATAAAAGAAAAGTAAAACATAGTATTTATTTTTCTTTAAATAGATATGGCTTATAGAGGAAGCCGAAACTCAAATAATGGTCACGGCGATGGAGAAGTCATTGTCGCCGCATACGTACGACAACAACATTCCCTTTTGTCGTTTAGTAAATGCTTCGTATAAAAAAGATTCCTTTTGAATAAACTTAAAAGTAAAAGGGGTTTATACACATTATAAAAGAAGGTTGTGTATAAAACAAAATATGCCTCAATGAAAGAAGTTTGAGATGAAGTCCCTTACAAAGACGGTATCCTTGGTTTAAGTATAAATAAATTACAAAATTATGTGTGACAAACGAATACACCAAATATAAGTGGATATTAAGTGTAAAACAATCATAGAATATTCACACATATTCATAGAACGACATATTCATGGACTACATTTTTATCCCAACGAATCAAATTTGGGATAAGAAGTTCCCTTGAAAAAATTTGACAGCCTAACGGTGTCACTACAAAATTCAGAAAATGAGTTGATGAGAGATAAAAAGGGTATCTCATCACATGGACATAAAATTTAAATCAATAAGGATATAGAAGGACATATCCCAACATAATAGTATGTGAATTAAAATACATAACAAAATAAGTCTTTTAAAAATAGGAGGGTGAAAGGTTCCCTTACCGACATGGGTATCTTTCGAAACATACGCCACGTGAAAGATTGACAATACAACATTGATGTAAATACTCATAAATGAAACTATATTACAAAATGAGTAAAATAATGGGCAGTACATACACCACTCAATGGAAATTATGGAAAATGTAGCATAAATCTCAAGGGAATAAAAGTGAGATGAAAAATCCCTTACGAAAACTCGGCAGCCTAACGACGCCACTTAAAACTTCCAAAAATGGATTGATAAGATCAAATAGGGTCTCTCATCATATTACAATAAAATTTACACCAAGAGTAATACAAAAGAACATCCCCCATCATATCAAAGAGATTCTTAAAAGAAGTGACATAAAGGAGAGTACTTAAAAAGAAAGAGAGAGGTTAGATCTCTTACGAAAATTCGGCAGCCTAACGGCGCCACTCAAAACATCCAAAATGGATTGATGAGAGAGAATAGGTTCTTTCATCACATGAACATAAAAATTACAGTAATAGTAATATAAAAGAACATACCAATAACAAGAATGATGTGCTTTAAAAGGAATGACATAAAAGAGTGTACTTAAAAAGAAAGAGAGGAGTATGATCTCTTACCTCAAGTCCAACTTGTCTTGTTCATTTCTTTATATTCCTG
This sequence comes from Viscum album, assembly GCA_963277665.1. Classification (NCBI taxonomy): domain Eukaryota; kingdom Viridiplantae; phylum Streptophyta; class Magnoliopsida; order Santalales; family Viscaceae; genus Viscum; species Viscum album. The sequence goes on along the minus strand of OY728146.1, from coordinate 1,532,225,757 downwards.
AATAATAAACTTTGGTCAATTAATAATTGACTAAGTACCTCCTTTATATATTATTATTCAGTTCATATCACATATTAAAATGTTATAATAATTTTTTAATAATGTTAGTTCGTATCAGATGTTTTTGCCGATGTTTGGTACATGAGTCAAAAATGAACTTGTTTGAAAAAAGATTGCCCATGTAGTTATAAGTAAATAATTTCCAGAATATTATTGATGATTAAAATATCATATATATCCAGTAAATATTAATTTCATACTATTACATATCATTTGGAGATAAAAAAACTAAATTCACAGTTCATGGAGACGGTAGGCTGTATGTACGCATGAACGCTACATTCATTTTTTGTCATATTAATGGAATTAAAACCAAATGAGATATATATATATATATATGTTATAATTCCAGAAGGATATCCATAATTTTGATGTAATTTATTACATATATATCCATTATATATATGTACTTATAATATTACATAACATTTTGAGATAAGAAATGAAATGTACTGTTCATGGAGACGGTAAGCCATACGTACGCATGAACGCTACTTCCATTTCTATTTCATATTTTATGAAATTAAAACATAATGATACATAGTAGTATTTTAATTCCAGTATTGTATAATATATAATATTATTAAATATATACTTTATACGTCCCACATATGGTATTAACGAATCAAATAACTTTGAGGGGGCGGTAGTCCGCACTTCCTTAAATGAAGATATCGCGTTTACCCATAATGGAAACCATAAAGGTTTTCCCAAAATTAAAAATACATAAGCTTAAGGAAAACATAAACATATTATATATCATATATAAATATAGTGTCATCTTAATGGCCACCTTTGAAGGTGTTAAAATAATGTTGAACAATCATCGTTTCGGGAGGCCGAAATTCGCCATCCACGGAAACAGTATGGTCTTTAACCATTAGATGTAGGTGTGTGAAAGTGTAGCTCGAATACTTTTTAAAACAACATCCTAGTATATTTATGATACTGGATTTGTTATAAAAGAAATGAATAAAAATAGTTTAGGGGGTTGGAGAAGCAAAATAAAACAAAAGGACTCAAGTGAAGACATTACCTTAAAATCGGGTAACTCCCTATGGTTTGACCTCAAAGGCTTCCTTGGGAAGACTTATGCCCAATGTGAGGCTTCAAGGAGTAATAGAGGGAAGTGGAGAGACAAAATGGGTAGATGTTGGCCGAGCCAAAGGCTTTGGGAGTGTGGGTAAGGAGGTTTGGGTGGGGGCCTTTTATAAGAGGAGATGAGGGGCACTCTTGTAATGTTACAAAATTTTACTTTATTTTCAAAAGAGTTTCGGATTTTAAAGGTCCCACATTGATGTATTTCTAGGATAAGGTGATAAGGGTTCGACATCAAGTCATCCAATAGGTTTTGGACATGTGTAGGTCTTATATATCACATTATCTTTCCATTTTATTTAAATTTCTAAATAATGAGGTCATCCCTGCATCATAATGATGTCATAAATAATTTAATTTATTTAATGTCTAAAAATTATAAATAAAATACTATGACGTAGGAAATATTTTTAGTTTTCCAATGAATATTTATAGTCAAAAATATTATTTGTTTAACCCCATGTAAAAACTGTTTTAGTAAAACATTTCATGTTTGTCTCATTTTTACTTTAACTTTAAATAAAAAGATATTAATGTCATTTTCCAACCAAAGTGGCTTCATGGGGTCCCCAAGTTGACCCATGGGGTGTCTTGGTCGGACATGACTCATGAAATGAGTTTAGGTCATGTGTCAAGTTCATTATATATTATTAAAGCATTATTTTTACCTTAAACTACACTAATTTCCTCTAATCGCGATTAAAAACTTAATAAGTTACTATTCACCAAAAAATTATTTTTATCCCATTGAACCACATTTTACTTCTTAATGACAACCATGTATGTCAGATTTTTTAAATTCAAAACACAAATATCGAAAAATTTCATTTAAACAGAAAAATCAGTTTTTATAAGTACCACTTAGTGGTTTCACTATTCATCAAAATTGAAGTTTTTCAGAAAAATCCCAAAAATTCCCCATAATCTATATTTGATATTCCAAATTAAAAAATGAAGTCTATTTTATAAAATTCAAAAATAGATGTTTTTCAGAAAAATCCCAAAAATATATGAATAATAAATAATATTCAGATTAAATTAATTGCATAAAAATTAATCAAAAATTATAGGATAATCAAATTTCTGAATAATAGAAGTGGAAAAATATATTTATTTTTAATGGAGGTGGAAACATATCTCCTTTAATTCTTCCCTCAAAATGTTTAGGAATTTTTTAACATTAAGTGCTTGAAACAATACAGGATATCTTATAAAATAACTCAGAAATATAAAAATTACATAACCCCATAAATCACAACTACATTGACCTCATAATAATTTATATATATCTAGAAGATTTAATAATCTAGTTCCATCTAGCAAGACCATTCCAATTCAATTTATGAATCCGCATTTATCAATGACTAAGATAATTGAAAACTACTAAAATATGGTTATCTATGGAATTATTCAGCATTGTCTTCGGAGTATACCATCAAAAAGTTAGACTCTGTAACATCTTGGTTATGGGGTTATGATTGAAGCATGGATAATAATATTTTCATTGGGGAAGATTCATTTACTCTGAATACATCTACATCAATTACATTTTTTCTTTGAAAATGATCTAAAATGATGTTCCACAAGTGAGATGAAATTTTCAAGATAATTTAATATAACTTGTTTCAATATTTATGGTATATAGAATTATGTAAATTAGTTTTAATGATTAATTATTTTGGATGGACCAGTCAATCTAGTTCCACATTAGAATTGAATTCATGGAAACTTTTCTACCCATAAATAGCGGATCATGCTATAATGTTCTCAAGGTAATATATAGAAATTTCTTGTGAGGAATCATCAAATATAATATCAAATTATAATATGAAGTAAATAAAAGTTTATAAGATAAATAATAAATTGAAATTGAATATAAAAACATGAATTCTAATGAAATTTTCACATTCATGTTCAATTTATAAATATTGAAAAAATCATCCACCAAACCTCAATGTTAGAGAAAAACATAATTTTTTCAAAATAAAAAATATTAAATGAAATCAATCTTTAACAAATCTCCCACATGTAACCTTTTTTAATAGGAAATATTTTTTCCAATATCAATATCAATCTCACATCAATGTCTATAATGAGAAAATTTCCAATGAAATGTCTTAAAACATAATTTATCATGTATCACTTATAAAAATAATTCTCATTAATTCTATTCCATCATAATATAATTTGTTAAAACTAAAGAATACCTTCAAGTCTCAATAAAAATTAATATCACATTGATTATCCTTAATCATGAGATTTGTAATTTAGAGTTATGATCCATCCTCAGGTAAATATTAGTTATAATAGGATTTCAAGGCCTCTGACATCTTCCCCCCGTAAATAAAAAAATCTAAATATTTCCATAGATATTTTAACTAATGTAAAAATTATTATGAGGATTCAACAATCTAAAAAAACAATGATAAAAGTAAAAAAAATAAGGCTGACAATGGATATTTAATTATTAGACTAAATTCCAGATAAAAAAAGATAAGTCTAATGAAAATTCTCCACTGATGATGATAATTCAATCTCCACATCCAAAAAAACTCAAATTGAATATTATATAACTGAAAAAATAATGTATTATTCACCAACATTTTTTTTTATTTCTTGATATTTGAAATTATAAAATTTCTCACATACACAACCTAACCCCATATAATCTTAAGAGAATTGGTATGGTAATTGTGATTTTTGACCTTCTCAAGAATCTTCCCTTTTATTATTATAATTATTTTTATTTCCTTTCCCATAGGGTTGAACAATAAAGAAAAATGTATGATAAATCATGGAACTTACCAAATCCAATGACTACACCCCACATATGATCCTCAATGTGAAACATCCAATTAAACGATAAAAAATATATCCCCTAATATTCTGTTATGAAATCTTATTAAATAATAAAAAGTGTTGGGAAGAAATTGAATATAAGATTGTAGTGTGGCTATTTCTATTAAATGTTCATTTGTCACTTCTATAAGATCTGCAGTATTCAATTGTAAGGTAACTCCAAGGAAAACTGGCTGAAAAATAATATTCCCCTGTCATATTACAAAATACATTGATCAATTATTACCTTGATAATATTCCATTCATGTTCTAGAAGAAAACATATATGAGTGTCTCTAAGGAAATGATCATTATAAAGAATAATATTTTTTAGAATAACTCATAGAAAGTGATAAATATTATAATTCAGTGTTATAGGTACAAGGATTTAAAAAATATTGAAACTCATAAAAATGTTTTCACAATCAAATTAATGGACAATTTTATTTGTCAACTGTAATGCAAAAACCAATTGATTAAAAACTAATATAAATTTTATCTAAATCAAATCATGAGTGAAAAATGATAATTGATGTCCATTTAATATCTAATAACATAAAAAATATATAAAAACTCACATGAACTAAATATGAAAATAAATCCTTAAAAATCAAGATAAATTTTTATCTCCTGTTATGCACATTAAAGGTTTCAATGTCCTAAATCTGACACTATTAAATGATGTTTTCATTTGATAGATATAATTTTAATTAGTTTAAATTACACACAAGTGAGAGGATAAGGAAAAAAATACTATGCTCATGAAGTGTGGGGATATTGTAGTGACGTTGAATAAACATCATGTTATTGAAATAAATCCATGAATTTCATTAATCAATACTAGTTATATTTGTATATAATACTTCTGACCTCTTTTATGATATACACTATACGATATGAATTATAAGGGCCTATTCATCTAAAATGAAACACATCGAATATCATTTTTAATTGTGATATTTAGAGAATAACTTTTTCTATGACATGAAACACCCTTAAATTGATCATATTTTTAGTGGTCCCTTTAGTTATGTATATAGTGCAATGAATTCTCGTATGATGAAACTTGATCTCTTAATGCTCTTAAAGTTCAAACTTTAATAAATCTCATTCTTTGTCTATATCGATGTTTCATTTCATTATCTCCAAATATTCTAGATATTCGAACACTTTGGGAAAATTTATATCTTTCCCAAAAACAATAAATTAGTGCAATATATTGATTGGTGTTTTAAATTAAATCTAATAATATAATATTTTTTTTATCAAAACTAATGATCTAATATTTCTTATTTATTTCTATAGTTTTCTCTATAATCTTCTTCATGTTTTGATGTGAGATTTATCCAGAAAAAAATTATTAGGGGTCGTATGGTATTTATGTTTTGGGTTTCACCCCGTAATTCTATTGGAGGGAATATATATTATAATTATATATGAGAGATACATGGCCACTGATGATCACTGTCTGTAATGAAAAAATAAAAAAATCAATACTAAAAAAACCTTATATACTCTGTCAATCATCTGTCCTGGTGTCTTATATATCAAATTTTCTTTATATAATCAACTTCAACTTAAAAGAACTATTATCCAAAATAATTAGAAAATGGAACCCTGAAATAAATGCACTCAAAATAAATAATCTCATTAAAAAATACTGGATATCGAGGAATTTCGTGACTCTTAGAAATATTTCATATGTGTTTGAAATGTGAACATGACATAAAAATACATGAAAATTGTGAAACAAGATTGGCCAATATAATAATATCATAAATTCCTTACTAGATGTTCCTTAGGGGACCAATTTTCTCCAACATGCAAGTGTTTTAAAAAAATGAAGAGAAAATTTCTAAATAATGATTCCAAATGCATAACTTAATGACATGTTCACTATAAAATCTTCTAAGATATGGGTCAACCCTAAAAATATAATTAAACTCTATATTTAATTTTCAGTATGGTGTTTGTTTAGGATTACTGGAATGTCATAGGAAAACAAGAAATTCTATATGTCCACATACCATGGGTGTGTTCCCAAGGGAGTATAGACATTTTAATCAGTGAAATTAAATTGATGATTTACATTATATGGTTTAAATTATTCTCCAAAATGTATAATACTACTGATGTTCACATCCAACAAGTTATCTGATCCATTATTTTCATCTATCTAAATTTCTTTATCCTAAAAAAGTAATGTTGAATGAATTAGTCTTGAATTTTCCACATGATTATTTAGATGGTATCTTAAAGCCTCATAATTAGAAAAAAACATGAACATTAGAACCCAATATGATATAATATAGTTTATATATAGAAAACATATCATATAGAAACTCAATTTTTTTCTTATGTTTAATCCAATGTCCTTGAAGCCTATAGCATCAGAAGGGAGAACCCTTCCCCCCTCAGAAATGAGAACACTCAATTAATGTTAATTAACACATCACATTTAATCTCAAATGAGATATCCCGCCATGGGGGTGTAAGATTTATGGTGTAGGGATAAATTCATGAGTCTCATCAACAGAAACACTAAAAATTTGAAAAAATAGATTTTTTAGGAAAATGAGATATGGGTAGTGAAATATTACTAACTTCTTTGGTGTACCATCAATAAAAATATTCATTTCCATGGAATGATCTAACATCAAACACATATAAAGGACAAGGTAATATATAAATAATTTCATCTATATTTATATATACCTCAATACCACTCTTAAAAACCACTTTCCCAAGGATAGTGCATTTCTCAACCATGATATAAAATTTTATAATATTTAGAACTAGTATTTTGTCAATACAATTACAAAAAACTATTCCAATGATAAATTGAAACTAATTAAATGTGGACAAAAATACATCAAATTCATCCAAGAAAACCTCTATAAAAGTAAAAAGTTTATCAAAAAACATAAATACCATATATTTCATAATGGAACTTAGTTCATTATAATGACTAAATGGATTAATATGGTATGTAAATGTACAAAATGGGAATGTGATTATACTATTTTCATAATCCTATAGAGAAACGGTTTAATGAAAATATCTAGAAAAACTATCCGAAAATAAAAAGCATGTCATATCTTAAATCTTATAAAGCATATGATCAATGAATTAGAGAGTGAAATGCTTCTTGCGAGTGGACTAATATATTTTCCTATAGTCTAAAAATAAACACCAACTATTTTGTATTGTTATTGAAATAATTCTCCCATAACATTTTTTGCAAATATGAATCCCATTTTTTAGGAATAACATGAATGAGGATATCCAATTAAGAATCAGAGATGGGAAAAATAATACATGCCTCAATTAATTTCCAACTATGTTCCTAAAAACCTTTAATAATGATATATTATGACTTTGTTGTGGTTGAGTAACTAATTTGACCTCATCCTCTAAATGAATCATTATCCTGAAAATAGAAGGGATTATTCTTGGTATGCCAAGAAGGCTTCACCCAATAGGTAGGATGTTCATCCTTAAATGATGTAAAGGTCATACTTCTTTTTTAAGAAGAATATTATTATCAATAATAACAGTAAATTTGTTACATCTCTAAAACTATGATTTATTCATATTTTATCATAAGATATTCAGTTCAAATACTGGTCAATGGTACAATAAATTTAAATAATATTTTCGCACAAAGATTATTTTTATTGGAATGCACACAATCAAAAATCATATAATAATCTATAAAATCCATTATCACACCAAATAACTATGTCATAATTAAAAAAATTCTTGGAAAAAGAAAAGGAATCTACAAAATATCCAATACCTATGAGGTGTACTAATAAATGAATGTTGGTTATGGACTCTTTAACATCTTACTAAATCCAATTATCCGAATTTAATTAATATTAGAACAATCAAAATGCATTTTGGTTTTGTAATATTGGAGAAAAATGAGAGAGAAGGCAGAACATTGATCATACAAGGGGTGCTTAATGGATTTCATAATATTATATCATATGACATATTAATACAAATATATATATATATATATATATAATTCACATTCTCATGGATAGTTATGACTGTTTAGGAAGTTTTATATAAGGAATAAATATGATAATGGTAGTGTAGGAACCGATACGATCATCCACTATTTTGATAATATAAAAGTCTCTATGAAAATCATGTATCCTTCCAAAAAAATTACATCATCTTGAACCCCAACTAAAAATTGTATATCCCATTCTCCAACTATAACACCACCCTTTTCGAATTCATATCAGTAATCAATAAAGATAGGAAAACTATTTTTGGAATCGATTTAACATAATCACATAAATCCCAAAAAATCATCATAAAAATGTGACTCCCTTAACGGGTATGGTATGTTGAATGTCTTATGGTCCTTCCACTTTACATACATAACCATGTTGGGTGTGATGAGGGAATAAAAGGTTCACCCAAAATTTATCCCCTCATTCCCCTTTGTCCCTATCCAGTTAGTATAGTGTTTCTACATGAATGTAGAATACATTTTGATTCTCAAAATTACATCAAGAATTAGAATGTTTTTCTTAACATTTAGGAATAGAACTTATAACTATTTTTACATAACAATATATTCCAAAATCCTTGTTATTATAACCCTATTAAGAAAATTGAATTGGTTTTATAGGGTCATCATTAATCATAAAATTAATTTTCTCAATATCATATGGTTACATATCTTCAAATCCTAAATGGGGCTTCTCCAATGTTGGTGTGAATTTATGTGGATTTATATGAGATGATGTCTAAGATATTTTTTTTGAATAGACTACTGTGATGGAATTGACACCCCACTATATGATTCAGATTATGTAAAGATGTAATATTTCTAGAGATCTTTTATACGAGTTTATTGAGGGATGTGGAAATCTAACTCATTTCATTTTCATCTACCTTTGTTATATTACGTGATTAATTAGATTATTCTAATGATAAGGAAAAATATTCAATAATTTATAATGTGTGAATGAGTATACCTTAGGGGGGAGAAATATTTTTTTTTCTTTTTGAAGCATGCTCTTTAAATATAATTTGCGGTTTTTGAAAACCATATTTGTATGTTGAATGATATTGGATGATTTTTTGACATAGTTTAATTTATTATTTTTCATTACCATACTGGATACAAAGATCATCCTCCCATTGTATATTATTCTTTTAAGAGAATATGATATACATGGGTGGAGGTGGTGGTTTGTGATTTTGATATATGCTTCTTGGAAATTCTAAAAAATTGAATTTCATTTCCATAAGGTAAGGAAAAGGACCATTGGGGTGATCTGATGCTATAAAAATACAATGAACTATTATTAGAGTGTGTTGTGATGTCAAACTACAAATATAACATTCTTAACCATAGATGTATACTCATCTAGTATGTTATCAGATAAATTATTATGCACATTATGAGGAATCCTACATTTACACACCATGAAGTAGTGGTTCCATGATAGTGATGTTGTTAGGAGTTCTATAAGATTTCATCAAACAATTCTCAAGATGATGGTGGTGTTTTATCATCCAATAATACTCATACTATGGAATCCACCACATTAATAACCATTGGTGTGAGTTTTCAAAGATATTTGGATAATGTTTTTCTCACTAATTTTGTCTCGTGTGCATATTGAAAAAAAATCACGAATCAAAACCAGTGTTTGTACATCTACTCCCCATGTATATGTGTGATTCCAAATATCATCATTCTAATTTAATTAGTCCTTATTAATGGAAATAATATCTATATGAAAATAAATTTTTAACCATTCCATTAACAATTACAATAATTGTTTAAATAATGTAACCAATCTTTTATAGTTTCATTGAGTGAAAAATGAATGCACATAGATTGATTTTTTATTCCAGAAAGTATCTTGGATTTATTTTATAACAAATGAAATGAAATTATTTCTAATGATTATTTGGTCCCTGAGTAGAATGACCAAAAAATTTGGGTTGAATATATGTTAAAAAAGATTTTTTTTAATGATTCGTGATTTGGGCATGCAGTTCATATTGGTTTTTTGTTAATATCTGGTGTAGAATATGTTCACATGATTTTAATAAATTAATTATAACTAGGATGTGTAATGGCTTAATAATATAAATATTTTTTAGAATTTATATTATATTTAATGTATTTTAAATAAATAAAATCATAAAATTGATGAATTTTTAGACTACTTCTATAAGGATATTGTATAATTGGTGCTCAAAATTAATGTTCAAACTCATTTTCTTTTTTAAATGTGTTTTTTAGTGATATTATTTCATTAATGATAGAAAAACTAATATTAATATTTTGAATAAAGTATCCTTATATGATGTTAAATTAGTGGTCTTATGAGAATAGGTGTGGAGAAAGATAAAAACATTAATGGGAAACATAAGAAAGAGAAAAATGAATAAATTAATAGAAAAGAAGTAAAAACAAAAATTAAATGAAAGGTGTTGAAGAAATCAAAAACCACTCAAAAATTGGTGATAATTTGATGAGTTCTATAATATACACTCTCACAATATTTTGTTTTACTATATTAAATTTAATGGTTAACTGATGTCATTTATCTAAAGAGGGAAATGAATTTAGCTACACTATTGTGAATTAAAATAAAAAATTCAAAAAATGAATAAAATTGATATGATAATTTTGGGTGAATTTTAATGGAATATTAATGAATAAATAATGTATTATGAAAATAATATTAAAATTTTGTTGATGATGTTAAATGAAATCATTAGATAATGAAGAGTTATTATTGTTTATGAAAATTGGTTTTATAAATTCACAGTCAATCTAACCAAATAATAAATTAATAATTTATCCTCATCTCAAATTATTTGATTCATTACATTATGATATGATTGTTTTATAAATCCTCAAATCATACTGATGATTGACATGACCATGAGAATTGTTCTTATTTAACCCTCAGTTAATTTTATAATATTATATCATGGAACCCTGCTTTGATAAAAATTCCAAAGATAATATTATGTTCTATGGAAAACTATGACAATATATAAACACTATGATTACGAATTAATTTATTATTCAAAATTAAATTTAAATTTATAATTATATTCTAATTTATTATACAAAACATTTTTTGTTTGTTCTCATGATTCTCAAACGCATGACTTCATATGTTACATGTTCATCAATTGATTTTCTTAAGATTTTTTCTTGAATAAATAAACTGATCATTTTTAATGACATCAATTATCTTCATGAAATAAATAAAAATTTATAACTGATTATTTAGATCAAATATTATAAAATTATGGTTTAATTGACGGACATATTATCTAAGAGATATTTTTAACAGAATTGGTATTCATGGGAACTATTAGATATGGTCCAAACATTTATTTTAGAATGAATATAATAAGAAATAAAATAATAATGCAAAATAATTTAATATATGAATTTTAATATTAACATTGAGAAATTTATTTGATGACATAATTCCTAGAACATAGAAGACGGGGAACATATTTATTAGAAATATACGTGGAATATATTTTCATTAATTGTTCCATCAAAATGTGTATACATTTCTTAACCTGTAAATTGATGAATCAAAAAAAATCTTTTAACAAGATGGACTCTTATATCTATCCCATAATCCCACCCTAAAAAGTCCATTGACCACGTAATGTTGGAAATATGGCCTTATGATTTTTAAATGAATTTATATCTAGACATAGTGTCCATATTCAATGTATCCGGTTTCCATGCATTTTTTACTAAATTAATTTTAAAATACTAAAATGTGGGATTTTATAGACATTTACCCCCATGAATATATATATCTACAATTAACAGTTAATCATATATAACATCATATAAAATGATTTATGGTTGAATAATTGATGAAAATAGTTTCTTACGGGACGATTTATTGATTCTAGCAGCATAAACATCACATGATTTTTTTAGCATGAAAATGAATGAATGATAAGTTAGACATCTCGATAAAGTGACTCAAAAAATATCATTTAAATTTTCCAAAAATTTAATTTGAATCTATATACGGGATAAAATTTATGGATGAAATAATGTGGTGGGATCCATATTATCAAATCTACTTCATTATTGACGTTATGGACACTTCACGCCACTCAGATAGAGGAAGAAGATTTTATTCTCTAAATAAAACATGTATATAAATTAGTAAATAATCATTGAATTTTTTTTCAAATTATAATAATATGTAATAAAAATTTATAAGATAAATTCTAATGTGTAATTGGAAGGGGAAAACTCAAATATTCAGGATATTTAAAAATTATTAATCTAATTTAATGTTTTAATGAAATAAATGATTTATAATTAATGTTGGAGAAGTGAATCATTTATTATAAACCAAATATTTATTAAAATCATGGTATATTAAAAACACATATATAACTCTATGTCTTTGTGAACAATTCTTATTTTATAAAAAATAGGTCACATGTACAATACATGCCTCTCTTCATTCCATAAATCCTCATCTAATAAATAAATCATATTAAATATAAACTTCACATGACTTCGTATTAATCCTCCTACCATCAGCCATTTGAACCTCCTTTATGATCCTTCACATGGATCATATATTCCAAATTCTTTTATTCTATGTCCCCCCTACAATTTTACACCCAATTGAGAGGGGAATTATTCTCTTTCTTTAGCATCTTCCAATATTTCTAGATTTAAATTAATTTTTTTTCCATATTTTATTGTCTCAATTGATTTTTCATCCATTTAAAATAAGCCCAATGATAAATATAATTTAAATCAGGATAATCATATTGGATTATGTAAATACTCTTGAGATAAGGGATAGTTTAGAAATTATAATAACTAGGTAGGTAGTGGAACACCATGATAAAAAAAGTCCTCTAAAAAACTCTTATTTTATATGGTTTCATGAAAATGGAAACCACTGGTTGATTTATTTTGACATACACCATTTCTAACACTCTTTGATCAAAATGATATTGAATATAATAATTCTTATTATTTATTCCTTATGTTATGGTATTATACTAGGATCTTTATCAATTTTGATTCACTCTTACTATCATAGTGAATCACCCTTAGAATATAAAATTCTTCAAAAAGGGCTCATATTTCACTGTTCAATTATTGCAGGTGAGAAAATTCCATGTTAGATAGATGTTTTTATTTCATCCAAAAAAATGAATCAACTCTATAGCTTGTTTGTCAACCTTTAAGAACATTATCATTCCATGAAGAATTCCCTTCTACATTTATGTTTTCTATTTACAATGCTTCAAAGATAGTCTATATCTTAATATTTAGTCAAATAATTTTATTTCCAAACAAGAAGAAAACTATAGTTATGTGTTCTTTGAATTTATTTCATGATTCATTTCATATACTTGAGGTGTTATTACATTAAATTACTCAAAAATTAAGTTGTTAATCATATAAGATAAAAAATGTTAAACCACATTTCAATCTAATAAAAATATACAATAATAACCCTATATAACATTTGACAATAAATCCATATATCTTGATTTTATATATGTGTGGTTCTGACTTTTATTGTTTTGAAATGTTTTATCAGTGATGAATGATAAATTTTTTAGAAACAAAATATGATATTTATAATTACCGATAATTTATTTATTCCCATCACAAATCTACTGAACAAAATGAAAAAAGTATTTATCTCCACAATCATCAATTTATCAAAAACTGAATTCAATAATTTAAAAAAATATTTCACTATATGTTTCTTATATCCATTAAAAATTATATATTAAATATAAACATGTATAATAAGTTAAACCTCTTATTTGGGTTTTTATAGACGCCAACCCTCCAAACACCATCTTCCTCGTGTATGTATAGAGTTCAGAACATTATGAACAAGGTTATAAAAATGTGACCTAAATATAAATTTCTAAATGGAATTCTTTTTCTTCATCTACATTAATTTGAACACAAGTTAGTTGTTCAATGTACACATTAAATCATTAAAAAACACATCTAGATGAAAAATTTTAATTTTTTAACACTCGATGAATTAAAATAATCATGAAGAATCTTTTTCAATATTTTCATTCTAATATCATGAAACATTCTTGAATATTAATGAAATTTATTAATTAAAATAGTCACACTAATAATTATGTATTCCCAATCACATTTCTATGGCCATTATATTTTTATTTTATACCATATGTATTCTAATGAAATTATGATCATTTAATCTACTCAAATAATTCCATATAATTTTTTCTGTATATTTATTCTAGTTTATCAATTATATTTGCAACTGATTATTCATAATTTGATACTTCATTGAATAATGATGGCTCTACATGATACAATATATTAGTGTATTCTATACTCATTAGTCACTGAGATTTTATACTTGAAGATTAATCCCCAAATTAATTTTATATACAACTACCATCTTCCAAATTTTACCCATGATAAATTTTTTGGATTCAAGATTCGGGTAGAAATTTCATGTTAGTCTCTGGTTAATATCTGATGGATTAGATTTATTAATGGATTTATTAATTTCATTATTAATAAAAAGATGATTTTATAATATTTTTTGTATGATAATTACGCTATTCTAGATTTAGTGTTATCAAAATGGATAATTTCATCAAAGTAGTGAATTTTTACATATTGTTAATATTGATATTGAAAATTTTATGATTGAAATATGTGACCAATGTCAAGTTCTGGTTTAAAATGTTTATTATTATTGTAGAATTTCATTAATGTAAAGAAAAAAATAAATCAATATTTTTACCAAAATATTATTAAATTGTATTCAATTGGTGGTTTGGGGAGATAGGTGTGGAAGAAAAGAAAAAAATGAGACTAAGATATCATAAATAAAATAAATAATAGAATAATTAAAAATAAAAAAAACCAAAAAGGTATTTAATAAAGAACTACACTCCCTACAAATGGTTCAAATTTGATAAATTCTATTTTTGGACGTCATAAATATTATTTTTTCACTTAGTTCTACATAATGGTTGAGTGAGATCATTTCAATCTAGGAAGAAGTTAATTTAGCTATAATATTGGGAAATTTAAAAATTAGGAATAAAACATTAAAAAAGGGATAATATAATTTGGGGTATATTTTAATGGATATCATGGAATCAATAAGTGAATGATACAAATAAAATTATGTATTTTATGATGTGGTGAAATGAAATGAGGATATGAATCATAGTTATTTTTTTAAGTATATAGGTTTTATAAAAGGACAATCAACCAAACCCACCACAATAATGAATAATATATAATTATGTCAAATAAATTGATTCCTTAAATTATGATCTCCATATTTTTTTAAATCCAAAATCTATTATAAATTTCAAAAGATAAAAAAATTAACGTCATTTAAACCATTAATAATTTTTAATCATCATATTCTGTCAATCTACTTTGATAATACTTCCATAAATAACATCATGATCAATTGAAATTTATGAAAACATATAAAAATTATTAATATGAATTAATTTATTCTTTCGAATAAATTTCAACTCTACAGTTCCATCCTAGTTGATAGGATCTGAAATTTAATGTATTATATCGTGATTCACACCAACATGACCTCACATGTAATGTCTTTATCGAATAATTTTATTGATATTTATTGAAGAATAAATAAACTTACCCTATTTGTGTGAATTATGTTATGATTAGGAAATAAAAAAATAATGAATGGATGATCAATTAGTTAGATACAATATAAATAAATTTTGGGTTAAAGGGTGGATAGGACTTCAAATAAATGTTTATTATAAACATTTGGATAGTTGAAAAAATATAATTTGGTCACAACTTTTATTTTAAGAATAAAAAAATAAATAATCAAATAAGAATTAATGAGAATTTAATTGATTAAATAGATGATAAATGGAGATAATTTTATTTGACGACATAAAACTTCAAACATGTAAGAGGAGGAAAAAATTAATTATAAAGAGAGGAAAACAAATTTCTTCAATTTTCCATCCGAATGTGTACACATATTTTGACCATAAAATAATGTAATATGGACAAAGTGACACTTAAAATGGTGGTCTTATATATTTTTCTCACAACACCAAAAATTAACTTGTCCATTAACCACATAATTTTGATGACATAGCTGGATGATTACAATAAAAACTTAATAAAAAAACAATCCATATTAATTGTTTCAAATTTCAACAAATGTTTTACTAAATACATTGTACAATATCGCACTATAGTTTTGTATGGTCATGTTACCCATTGAATTTTCCTCAACCATTAAAATTTCATAATCCTTAACATCGTAGAAGAAGTATATGCAGTCGAACAATTGATGATAATATTTTCTTTATGGAAGATTAATTGAAAAATGCATATACTTCACATGAATTTTAGACCATGGGAATGTATGAACAAGAAGTTTCTATATCATGGAAAAATAGTTAAAATATTTCATATGTCATATATCGTAATGAAATTTGAATATATGTATAGGAAAATAAATTATTGGTGAATTAATGTGGTGGGACCTATCTGGTAATATTTACATCAGCACTGACATTATGGGCACTATTAGATTCTCAGATGGTTTATCCAGCTTTTATGTTCAAAATATATCAAGTACATAAATCAGTAAATAATCATTGAAAAAAATTTCCAACTACAAATAAAAATAATTAATATTTTAGAAGAAAAATAATAATGTGAAATTTGAAGGAAAAACATGAATTCTCATGAAAATTTATAATTCATAATATAATTATATTTTTTGATTAAATATCTATTAAACTTAAATATGGGAGAATTAAATCCTTTATTTTAAAAAATATTCAAAAAATAATTGTTTTTTGTAATTGATTTATCAATATATTTCCATTTGATTATTACTATTTGTATAAGAAAAAAGGTCACCTGAGATATACAAGCCTCATTTAATACCATAAATTATTATCCTTGAAATAATACTTGTTTAATATGAACTACACATCATGCCATATAACTTATTCTACAATAATCCATCACCACCTCTGTCATAGTCCTCCCTCAGTATCTTATATTCCATATTATTGTATTCCATGATCTCCCTCTCCAAATTAGTCACCCCTTTGAGATATGAATTATGATATTACCCTATCATTTTCCTATATTTCTATCCTTAAATTAGAGTTCTCTATAATTCATTA
This sequence comes from Viscum album, assembly GCA_963277665.1. Taxonomy (NCBI): domain Eukaryota; kingdom Viridiplantae; phylum Streptophyta; class Magnoliopsida; order Santalales; family Viscaceae; genus Viscum; species Viscum album. The sequence continues at coordinate 1,532,208,537 of OY728146.1, read as the reverse complement.
GATCACTAAATTTTCCGACCATTTAAAATAAATACAGGGAAAAATTTCACGTAATGATTGATGATTATATATAAATATGTATATCTTATGGGGAGATATAATATTTCTGAAAATCTCATATCGAGGTAGGTAGTGCAACACCACAATTAACTCAAGTACCCTAAAAACATGTGTTTTATATGCATACATTAAAATGTCATCTACTTGTTGATTTTTTCCAATATACTCTATTTTTATACCTGCTTGATAAATTTTCTATTTTATATATTGATTCCAAATTTTAGTATTTCTGGTTTGAGGGTATTATAAAAGAATCTTAACCAATACAATTTCTCTATTATTGTAATATTGAATCAACACATGTATCAAAACATCTTCACTTAGCTCCCATAGTAGTTTCTTTATTCATAGTAAATGTGAAGATTAACTTTTAGCTAGAATTTTCTATATTTCATGCATAATATTACATTGAATATATTTCTTATTACTCAACCTTCCATAAAATTTTTCCCCATAGATAATACGTATATATATATAGGTTTTATCTATACAACTATAACAGTATATTCTAAAAAGAAATTTGTAATCAAATAAATTTATTTCTTATAATGAAACACTAAATAATATTTATGAGTTAATTGAATGTATTTCAAGATTTAATTTTTTAATATGTGACGGTTATTAAATTGTATTACTAATAAACTTAGCTGTTAATCACATAGGTTAAATGGTGTAAAACCTACTAGCCATATAATAAATTTTAACAACCACATTTTCACCAAAGGTACAGATCATTAGTTTTTCAATTTGAATACCTTAAATATCCAAAATTAACAGTCATAATCATGTCACAAAGGTTATGGGAGTTACTAGGTCTCATTTTGAGATCAATTTTTTTAAATTATGATTATTGACGGGACCACATGGTTTATCTGAAATCGTGCAAACTGGGGTGCTATACCATATAGTTTTAGATATGGAAACCTATTGGATGCATGGTGTATCTGTATATTTGGGGGCATAAACACTTAATCTTGTGGCCTATTTCACTTTTGGGACTGTGTATTAGTGCACTGTTTTTGATCGGTTTGAAAATAGTTCACATAAACTATGCGATGTAAGATTGTTGGGAAACATTATCAATTTTCCCCACATAATGTTAAAATATTATTTTTTTTCTCCCTGACAAATCCAAAACTAGAGAACTTCCGCCCCCTTTAGATCAAAAAACCATTTCTCCCAGGAATTAAGCAAGTACCTATACATGGTGTTTTATCATCAATCTATCAGAAGTGTTGGATCTAATGAGGTAATATTTACTAGTATCTCTTCTTGTATATCAGTTAAATGAATCGTCTATTTCACTATTTAGATATAGTATCATTTGCTATATTTTTGGGTAAATGGATCTTTTTTTCAATCTCTTCAAACTTGCTTCGAATCTATGTTAGATATCAAGTGGGGAGTTGTCTACGAACCAACGGTATATTTTCTTGTCATTTTCCATATGAGTTTTGGTTGTTTCAATATTATTTGATTATTCCATATGAAAAACTTTTCCAAGAATGTTAAATACATTTGTTCCTTTACACTAGATGACCCTAGTGCTTTTTTCAAGTGAATTGGTCAATGATTAGTTGTTTGGAGACAGTACTTTCGACATATGGCCACCCAATGGGTGTGCGAAAGAAAATTGGCCATTTGGCCAATTGTTACAAATTTTCTAGAACACCCTATTGAATATAAAAATGTATTTTGAATGTAACACACCTAGACCCATGTGTAATTCATTGAACCCTAGACACCTCATAGGTGTTTGGCCCCTTTTAATAGGAATTTCCCAAATAGGAATAGGCATTGTATCCCATGACATCATCCTTTGCACTTGAGAATTTTTCTTAATAATTTAGATTCATTTATTACAGTAAAAATAACTGATAAGAATGGATTTTGTGATATGGTATGAACCATTAATTATAATAATCATGACATATTCCATTATCCTTGAGTCTTATAAATGGATTTGTTAAGTTTTGGTAAAATTTGGGGTTTTTTAAATTCAATGTTTAAATAATGTTTTATTGCATTTAATTAAAAGAATGAAATGGGTTTTAGATGAATAATCCCTTGGGATAGTGATACCTTGACCCATGGATTCTAATTCTTTTGAATAAAATGGTTTATCTGGAATTGTGAATTCATATGATATGATAATGTTGGTATAAATTAGGTAATATGTTATGAAGTGATCGTTTCAACTAATATATTAATTAAATGAATTATTATATTTCAGGATAGTTTAATACCACATTCCTTAAATATTTTAATGATTAATCCTTATATAGGCCATAGTGAAAAGGGACCCTGAGAACCCTTTGGGGGGACACTATATGAGATTACATGGTGAGTTCCAAAGGATAGTGAGAGTCTTTTAGTAGGAAGACCGTGAGATATACTTTTATTAATTGGAAATAGAAAATGATATCTCATGGAGTTGGGCTTAGGATTTGACTTTGAGACCTTCCCCTTGAATTGGATGTATGTGAGTTATATAGCGATCCATCCCAACACTATACATATATATAGATATTATTATGAAATAAAAATTTATATAATGCTATATATATATATATATTGAAATGTTCCGAATGATATTCTAGACATGAGTTTAAGTAGCTAGATTCACCAGGTTCCCATTAGGAACTTTAGTTAAAGATTATTTATTTATTCACCATTGTTTTACAGTCTTTCTTATACATGCACACTGTTTAGTTACAAGAATTTACTCAGAGTTTCTATAGACACTATTGTTGGAGGCCAACTATGTTTTTATCACACACCATACTCATACTTCCATTGGTACGCAAGATTATTATGTAGATACAGGTATGATGAATGGAAATGTATCTTATATAGGTTGCTGACATGAATTAATTAGCTGGATATTAGGAGCATAGGATCGGGCCTAGGCTCGGGATTCTTATGAGGAATTTTTTTTTTCATTTTTTACAACTATATATTGTTATTACATATATTATTTCTTCTTATAGAACCATAATGTCATTAATCACATATTAGAAACTTCATTTCATGATTTTTTATGTTATTATATTATTTGGTTATCAATTTATTCCCCTTATGTGTTATTTAGATAATGGTTATTCTTCATCAGTTAATTGCATCTCACTGATGTATTGTGCTTCCTCTACTATTTATTATTTTTTTATCCACAATTCCACTATATAATGAGGTTATAATATACACACTACTATACCCTGACACCCTCATTGCATATCTGAAACATATGGGGTATGTGGAGAAGCACTTGAGGTCATATCGTTAATCGGGCCCATCGAATAGGTTTTGTTGCATTAGAGTCTAGGATACAGCAATGTGGTATAATAGGGCTTCCTATATTGACATAATAATTAATGGAAACTGAATAGATAATTGGAATTCTAGCAACATGGTCATAATCTATGATTGGGTATCATGAACCCATGATAGGGGAAAATTCCATGTTTCTTGAATTAAATTTCATTTATTCATTGACTATAACTATTGATATCATTTTACCATTTCATTTTTCACATTTGTTGTGAGGTTATCGATATTGATGCGATTGAGATTGTGGATGATTTACCAAATCCATATGGAATGAGGGTTTTTCATTAGATCACGCATCATCCATATCATATATGAATTATAGGCCATACATATTTCCATTACGTCTTCAATTTTCTGTGAACATTACAGGTTTTATATTTTTTGTTCCATTTAATATATAATAAATTATACTAAAACTTCTTGTTCAATATATTATTTTATATGATGTGAGTTAATGGGGTGAAATATTTTGATTTATAAGGGGAATGGGCTCTTATATTCCAGAAAATGGAATTCCCCCAAGCTCGATCAATCTAATGTAGTTGAAATAGTTCAATGAAAACAATTAAAATGAAAATGACATCAAAGTTATTTCCATGTTTTTCTTCATTAGTTTTATCGTCCCATATAAACCAAAAAATGGAAAACAATTCTATCTATCCATTTTAGTGTGGTCTAAATGTTTAAATGAGAACACGTTCAAATGCATATTGACTATATACTTGAAATACAACCATCATTCAAAATCATTACATAGACAATTATACTAGAACATAGCATTAGTTGTGGATAGTAGGTTTTTTTCATCATTATGGAATGTTATGGTCCATTAAATCATCTAGACCTAGCTCTTGAGCCGGAAGGGATTCATGAACTTCTTATAGGAATGATTTTTTAGCATCCCAAAATTCTTGAATGAATGTTTTTAAATATTTTAAATCTATTAGGATATTTTCCTTTGGAATTGTTGGATTATGGCGATGATCATGTGCATGAGGTGGCAGGCCATGAGAAACCAGTCATTCATCTTATAGGGCCATCCATAAACCATCTTCTAGTTCCAGATGTGGGTACAAACACTAATTTCAGAGAGGGGTTTTATGTATAATTTATGTTATAAAGAGAAGAGTTCTCCCTTCCCTGAATATGGAAGTGTTGACATATGAGTTTTTGCAACTAAATCCTCCCACAATTCAAGGGATCAAAGACATCATTCCACAGAGTCTTTTATTGATGTGATCTTATCAATAATCAAAAAACAACAAGATTCCTAAATAGAGGACTATCAAGGTATCATCCTATATGCTATGTGAAATAGCCTTGAGGTGGTGGGATGTTTTCACCCAAGATGATTGGGAATGTGAGATGGTTTCGGTTATTTTTAAACCATATTATATGAATATTTATTTCCCTTGAATTTTACGACAGACTGCGTTGGAGAATTTATAAACTTAAAACAAGGGAGAAAGTCTGTTATGGAATACTATTCCAATTTTACTAAGATACTATGAATATATCTCTCTCATGCAGATTATGATCTTATGAATGCTATGTAATTTCTTGTTGGGTTGAGTTACGTCATCCAGTCACTAGTCAATGTGATCAGGTTGAATGATGTTTCATAAATTTTGAACTACTCCATTAACATCGAATAAAATTTTAGGGATGTGGAATTTGAAAATCGTGGATTTTTTATACCTAGTTCTTCATGTAATTCATCATCTAGAAAAAATTGGGGGTTTTAGGATTATCAAAGAGGTATAATTAGATAGGCTCATAAAATTGACTGTCATCTAATCTATCACCCTTTAGGAATGTTGTGGTGCATCAGGTATATTTTTCCATAGAACCCAGTGGAGTTAAAAGGATGATGATGGATTTCCCATCTCCAGTGCTTCGGTAATATGTTCCCTCTAGTGCCATGTGAGTGGGGATCAACACCTGCACCTCAGCCATTAGTGGGGTCATCATGATCATGAAATTCTGGTAGCTAGAATATCCCAATATAATTTGGATAAGGTGGTTGTTGTGGTAAATGAAGCTGTTCTTATGATTCTTAGTGCCAATAGAGAGGGAACTCATAGGGAAGTCAGGAAACGATTAAGGTATGTAGTATATTCTTGTTACATGTTGTACATCATATATCGTAGGAGAAGTGAAACGAACCTTCTACTAAATCTGGTAATATTCTAGTGGCCTCCACTTTAGTTTCATCTTTATTTTACATAGGGATGTGTTGATATTTTATATTGGAGACAATAAATGAGATTTTGGGACTAGATATCGAGTACTATCAAGGCATCATGATGTTATATAAACCATTATGTATTCATTCAAAGAGAATCCACCACTATCAAAATTTTCCCCGTTAGAAAAGAAATTACCAATTCATATGAAATTTTTATTTCTACAACATGAATTGATTTTTTTAAATCATCGGGATGAACTAAATAGTCCACTTTGAAGCTGGTATTAACTAAAATCATCAAAGGGTGGCATTTCCATCACTAGATGCCATTATGAACAAAAATAAGGGAGAATGGTATATTCATGCTTCGAAATCCAAACCTATGGAGTATAGGATATGTATTTTCACAATGAAGGTCACCATTATTTATATTAATTACCAAGGGTCACCACACTCTATATTTACTAATGTAGTGGATAATTACATTGATGTATTTATAGATGACTTATCTAGTCTACCTTTGATGCGAGTGGCAGATTTTACTTTTGAGATTATTTTTGGAGAAGCAATTGTGACCAATAATCCTTATTAGATGACACCAAAGTGGATTCTATAGCTCAAGAAGAAGATGGAGGATCGGGAGGTAAAAGGTTTCATACACATGAACACTTCTCTATGTGGGTTAATAGTCATTCTAGATAATAATGCGAATAACACCCTTACTATTTGTGTAGATTACCTTCAACTGAATTAGATTACTATCATGAACCGGTATCTGATTGCAAGAATTGAAGATTGTTTTGATTATATTTTTGTATTAATGGGTTTTTCATAGATATATTTAAGGTCAGGCTATCATAATGTTAATGTCAAGACTTCATAAATATCTCTCACTTATTTTTGGATAATATATGATCTCTATGAGTACCTGGTTATGCCATTCAGACTCATAAACACTCATTTTATCATCATGAATATTATAATTTGGGTTTTCAACTAGTAGCAAGATTAATTTTTTAAGTCTTTATTGATGTTATCATGGTGAATTCATGCTCTACACAAGACCATACATCCCATATTGAGATCATGATTAATAAATGAGTAAGGAGTTTCAATTGACCTAAGGAAGGTGATAGATGTAGTTAATTTGGAGCCTCCTAAGAACATCATTGATATCTAAATTATCTTGGGGTGTTCTAGATATTATAGAATATTCATCATGTTTTTTTCAAGACATGTATCACTTCATACGGGCACGACATAGAAGTGTGTATAATTTGAATGTTTAGAATATGGTGAAGCTTCCATGAAGGAGTCTAATAAACATTTGACCTTAGCGCTGATACTGATTCTATCGGATCTCGGATGGGCTTAATCAATTTACTAGGATACATCATGTATCTATATTGGATTATTTATGATGTAGGTCGAGGGAGTTGTTATGTACAGTTCTCATTCGTTGAGGAATCATGAGTATAATTATCCATCAAATGATATCAAGCTCTCTAATGTTGTTAATCTGTTATGCAATTACATTCAATATTCACTTAGAGAGAGTTTCAAGGTGTTAATAAAACACAAGATCCTAATTTACATCATTATTTTGTCATATCAATATCTTATTCATTAAATTTGGTTGGAGTATCAACAATCATTTGATTTCGATCCTGCCAACACTCTTGGAAAAGGGGAATTTGGTGGTTGATGCCTTAGCAGTGAAATATACTCTCCTTGAATAGGTACAGTCGAGATAACTATCTTATCTAGAGGGCCATGTACTAAAGGAAAGTGTCATAGAATATGATCAATATTATGGTTTAATAGTTGATAAGAATGATATTTTACTATTACATGGGAGCTTATAGGTCCCAACAAACAACAGAGAGTAGATGTTGAGGGATTGACATGCATCAACAGGGGCAGTTCACCCAGATTTCACCAAAATGTACTGTGATATATTATGCCAATATTGGTGTCCTTTTATGAAACATGTGATTTCTGGATGCATCATTAGGTGTTCCACCTATCAGTAGGTGAAGGTGGAACATCAGTGCGAAATACCAATTTTATAGTCATTGTTCATTCATTAGTGGAAGTGGGAAAATTTTTATATAGACTTCATGAATTTTCTAGCATTTTTACCTCATGGAAATGTCAAAATATAGGTCATAATTTATCATTTGATAAAAGATTCACACTTATGATCTATGAAGGAGACCTTCTTAGTAGACATGATATGAATAATGTACATCAAAGAGGTTGTAATTATTCATGGAACCAATGATTTTATCATTTCTGATAGAGAAAATTGTTTCATGTCCCAATTTTAGAAATTGTTACATAAGTATTTGGGTATGCAGGTACTTCAGAGAAAAATATATCACCCATAGACTGATTGATAGACATATCATACAATTCCTATTATGGAGGAAATTATTAATGTATGTGCCCTCGACATTGGGGTTTCCTAGGAGAAACAATTTCTACATGTGGAGTTTTCATATAACAATGGATTTCATGCTACCATTGAGATGGATACCTATGTATCCTTATATGGTAGGAATTATTTCCCACCTCTTTGTTGTCTAGAGAAAGAATATGTAGTTTTTCTTGGTCCATGAATCTTCAAGGAGACTATATATCAGGTTCAACAAATTAAGAAGGATATTTTTACAGATCATTCCAAAGAGTAGTCGTATGCCAACATACGCCAATAAACTCTTATGTATGTGGTTAGAGACTCGGTTTCCTTGAGAGTCTCACACTATTTAGGGAATAGATTTATTTAAATGTTTGTTAATCTATCACTGAGAGTTTATTTGGCCTTTCAGGGTTGTGAAGTGGATGAAACCTATAGCATACCAATTGGATCTTCTGGATAGATATTGGTCCATGCATGATTTGTTTCTTTTGTCTCAGATTTTATGATATAATATAGACCCAAAACATGTCTTCTATCATAAAGATTTTTAATTGGATATGGATGATTAATTCAAGGAGTATCTAGTGTGTATTGTTTATTAGGGCATGAATCTACTCTAAGGTATGTACCTTCACCTTCTACGAGTTCTATGGAAGCATATCCATGTGTAGTATGAGACCTTGGAGAAAGAAGATAATATATAGTCTCAATGGCCTTAATATTATGTTATAGTAAAAATTTACCCTTATAATTCCATCACGAGGATGTGTTGATTTATAGAGGGGAGTTTGTAATGACCATACTTTTTACAGAAGGTATGGATCATTATTTTTTCAATTTGAAAACCACATATTGGACAAATTAATATCTGTAATCATGTAATAGTTCTTTCAATAGTATCTGGGACTCATTTGGAGACTATAAATTTTTATAATGGTCTATGTGACTGGGAGACATGGTATGTTTGAAATTTGGTGTCCTCGGGAAGATGCACATGCGACTGTAGAAAAGGGAACTTGTAGGATGCATGGTTTTTCTTCAACAATGTAGACATTGGTTTATTGGTGTGATGACTGATGTAGTTATTTTGATATAGGTATTGAACATGTTTTTCACATGGCTACTAAACCAAGTACATAATCCATTCACACTAGTATTTTGGGGAAAATTACTATTTTCCCTCAATTAATTTTTAATACTTATTTCCTTTTTTCCCCTCCCTCCAGTATCCAATCTAGAAGCTCTTACACCTCTTTGAGTACATGATAACGTTTTCTCCTTATCATCAAGCTTGAGCCTCTATTTGGTATCCAATATTCAATCTATTGGATGTGTTGGGTCCCTTGAGGTGAGATCACCTAGTCTCTTTACTCCTATCTCAATTAATCTTGACATCTATTGGGATATTTAGATGTATGCTCATTTTACCTATTTTAATTGAATTAGAAAATTTCCCATTTCCCTTCCAACCCACTTTGAAACTGAGTTCGATATCACGTTTGGAATCATCTACATCTCTAAGGAAGGTGGTTGGATTATTTTGTATTTCAGTTTTGGCCATTTGATAATTATTTCATTGTGTCATATGTTTTCTGTTTCCATGAATCTGAATTACATTGGTTCCTTGACATCTAGATGAGCCTAGTTCCTTGATAATTGTGAATTAGTCATTGTTTAGTAGTTTTTAGACCCCACCTACCACATATGGCCATCCCATGGATGTTCAATAGAAAATTTTTCATTTGGAAAATTGGTCCAAATTGTTTGGAATTCCTAATTGGCCATAACCATGTATTTTGAAAGTAACATCCCTTGACCCATGTTTAATTCATTCAACTCCTAAAACATAAATTGATTTCTGGACCCTTTTTACATGGAATTACAAAAGATGGAATATGCATTAGTTCACATGGAATCCTTCATTACATTTTTAACTTTTGAAATTGTTTGTCTATATAAAATATGTTAGATCCATTTATTATGGTAAAGGGACATGGTACAAATGGTGTGTTCAAGATGGTGGAACACATTAATTATAATAATCATGACATATTCCATTGACCATGATCCATATAATTGGTTTTGTAATGTTTCGGTAAAATGGGTAAATTGAGTCCCAGGTACATCGGACCCTTCGAAATTCTAGAACGAATTGGGGTTGTAGCTTACAGTTTGGTAATGCCGCCAAGTCTATCCAAAGTTCATGATGTATTCCACATATCACTGTTGAGAAAATACATGCCTTACCCAACACATATACTCACCTATGAAGAATTAGAACTAGAACATGATCTGTCTTATTGAGAAGAGCCCATCAGAATTATTGATATAAGAGAACAAGTGCTGAGAAACCGAACGACTCGTCTGGTAAAAGTTCAGAAACCATAAGATGGAGGAGGAAACATGGGAACTCAAGGAACTTATGATGAATAATCAACCGGGACTTTTTATACAGTGATTTTATATGAAATTTCGAGGACGAAATTATTTGAAGGAGGGGAGAATGTAACACCCCAAGCTTCCACGGTACACTTCTCTTTGAATAATACTATAAAGTGTGCTGTGCACAACTTCGAGTTCTAACACACACCACAACCAATCAAAGTAGCCGTTATGAATAGTAATACATTATTTTTGAAATTTATAAATTTTAACTTGCCAAATGGACTTCATTTTTGTATTCGGAAAATCGAAATTATCCTAAGTTGATTTTTTTTTTTAATTTTCGAAGAACTTCCAATTTTTTATGAATAGTGAAAAATACTTAAAAACAACATTTTTAATCAAAATAATTTATAGTGATAAATTATAATATTTAGTGGTTTTAAAGTATAATTAGAATATATTTTTACCATTTTATCCAATGGTGTTCATTAGAATTAATTTCACTTTGAAATTGGACATAATCAATTGTCCATCTTTTGATATATATTGTTTCTTAAAGACACGCTATTTGTTGTGACATTAGGAATTAGTTATAAAAATAATTAATACAAATTATATGTTTTGAATTTTGAAAAATAGTCATCATTTTTAAATTCGGAATATGAATTATATCTTAGGGTGAAATTTTGGCATTGTTTTGAAAAACATCAATTTTTGATGAATAGTGAAACCACTAAGTGGTAGTTAAAAAACTGAATGAAACATTAGCACTTCTGTGATTTTATTTTCATAACTCTGACATAAATGGTTGTCATTAGGAAGTAAAACTTTGTTGAATGGGATTAAAATAATTTTTGGTGAATAGTAACTTTAATGTTTAATTAATCACGATTAAAGGTAATTAGTGGAATTTAAGGTAAATATGATATTATAAAAATATGAAAATACTATTACACTTATCCTAACCCTATTTTATGGGTAATTTCCGACCAAGACAATCCATGGGTCAACTTGGGGACCCCATGGAGCCACTTTGGTAGGAAAATGACATTAAAAACATTTTATTTAATGTTAAAATAAAAATGTCACAAACATGAGTTGTTTTACTAAAACAATTTTTAAATGGGGCCATACAAGTAATATTTTGGACTATAAATATTCATTATAGATATAAAACTATTTACTATATCATGATATTTTTTTATAATTTTTTGGAATTAAATAAATTAAATTATTTATGACACCATGATGATGCAGCGATTACCTAATTAATTAACGATTTAAATAAAATAAAAATATAATGTAAAATATAAGACATAAACTTGTCAAAAACATATTGGATCAGTATATTTTGAACCGTTATAACCTTATCCTCTAAATATATATGTTTGGGACCTTTAAAATCATAAAATCATTATATAATAAAGTATCATTTCATGACTTTCCAAGAGTGCCCCTCCTCTCCTCTTATAAAAGGCCCCCACCACTACCACCTTACTCACACCTTCAAAGCCATTTGGCTCGGCCAACATATGACAAAATACTCTATAAAATTCCCTCTATTACTCCTAGAATCTTCACTTTGGGAAGAATCTTCCCAATGAAGCCTTTGGCTCAAATCAAAAAAGAGTTACCCGATTTTAAGGTAATGTCTTCTCTTATGTTAGTTTGTTTTATTTTTCTTCTCCAACCCCTTAAACTATTTTTATTACTTTCTTTTGTAACCAAACCAGTATCTTAAATATTCTAGGATGTTTTTATAAGAAGGATTCAAGCTACACTTACACACACCTACATCTAATGGTTAAATATCATAGTGTTTTTGTGGATGGCGAATTTCTGCCTCACGAAACGATGATTATTCAACACTCATATAACACCTTGAAATGTGGTCATTAAGATGTAACTATATTTATATATGATATATAAATGTTTATGTTTCCTCAATCTTCTGTATTTTTTATTTATGGCATAACTTTATGGTATCCATTATGGTTAAATGCGATATTTTCATTTTAGGATGTGCGGACTACCGCCCTCTCAATGTGACTTGAATCGTTAATGCCATATGTGAGATGTATAAAGGATGGATTAAATGGTATTATACATTATATTATACTATAATTATATTATACCTTTATATAATTATAACTTCATTCCATTAAATCCGAAATAGAAATGAAAGTAGTGTTCAAACGTACGTACGGCTTACCGTCTCCATGAATGGTGCATTTCATTTCTTACCTCTAAATGTTATGTAATATTATAAATGAATGTATATACTGGATATATATTATGAATATGATATCTACATCATGAATATAATTATGGATATAATGTATATTTTACCACATGATCCACTTGTAATTTTAAGAAGTTTATTTTTGACTCAAGTACCAAATATAGACAAAACGGCCGTTATTAACATAAATAATTAAATAATGTTCATAACATGGTAATAAGTGATATAAAAGGAATAATAAACTTGAAAAAGGTTCTGAAGCAATTATAAATTAACTCTAGTTTATTATTCATGATGTTAATGAACGGTCGAGTCAAGTCGGACACGAAGTAAGGAAATTTCTTAAACCAACTTCCATTCTTTGGGTTAATCTCCTACTTTCAAATTATGTCATGATATTATTAGGTCCAATCATGTATTTGTACTTTCATTATGTGTACTTATAGTGAATACACATAATAGATCTATTTAATTTTAAAAATGGTCTTTGTAAGGACTTCGTCTCAATCTCCTTTCTTTGAGGCATATTTGGTTTTATACACAACTTTCATTTACAGGGTGTATAAACCCCTATGACTTTTACTTTTATTCAAAAGGAATCTTTTTATACGAAGCATTTTTACTAAACGATAAAAGGAATGTTTTTCTTACATATGCGGCGACAATGACTTCTCTGCCGCCGTGACTATTATTTGATTTCCGGCTTCCTCTTTAAGCCATAACGTTTTTTTAAAAGAAAAATAAATACCATGTTTTACTTTTCTTTTATTTTGGTATTGAAAATGGGTTTGATAAAGTATTTATTATATCAATGTGTTGTATTTATATCTTGGGATTGAAGTGTGGAAATATTATTTTTCCTTTATGCATGTTTTATGCGATACAATTAAGTTATGTTTTATGATATTTGTAAACCTGTTCATATGATGAATGCACTAGACTTAATAAGTGACGGGTGGAGCCCGCTATAGCTCCTTGATGAATCGGTAGGTCTCATGAGACAAACTAGTGTCTTGGCACAAGTCCTTGACAAAATCATATTTTTAGTCTTGGCACGAGGCCTTGGCTACGTGGTTATGATAGTATGGCATTATGCATTCCATCATTATGAAAGTGGTAATTGATATTGCATGTGATTATTTGACTAGTAGAATATCCATGTGAGTAAGTGAATGGCATTATTTAAATTTATTTTTTCCATATTATGCTGAAGTTCATGTTTAAAAAGGATTTTGTTTTAGTTTTAAATTTCTTTAAATGTTAATGTTTATTTATGAAAGGTTTCACAATATTGTTATCCTTACTGAGCATTTGAGCTCACCCCTTTCAATGTTTTAATATTTTCCAGGATGTGAAGAAGTATTTTATTAATGACCTACAGGGATAGTCAGAAGAGGATATGAGTGTGGACTATGGAGACTTTGTTATTGTAGTTTTTCACTTTATGATGTAATGTAACATTTATGAATGTATCTAGTGTTTTCAAGGCTACTAAACTAATTGGTCTTTCGAGACTTGATCTTTTGTGATCATGACAATGTTACGCAATAATGCACCGACTCTGGGTAACTGGGGTCGGGGCGTTACCACACACATTGGCCCACTCATCTATTGTCTGCTTCCTTCTAAAGACTCTTCCTCCTAGGGTTAGCTGGAAGCATTAATTGTGGGTTCCTGATCTGTAGAGAATCTCTTCATCATAAGTAATTATTTTTACCTTAATGTAGTAGTAAATACTCTTATATAATAAAAGATCATTTATTATCATTTTTTAACAAAAATATTACCATAAAACCCATAGAAAGAACACATAACATATATAGATAACATGGAACATAAACATACATAAAAAGAATAGCCCTACGGTCGACTTCCACACATATCACTAAATGGAATTTCCATACAGGAGACTTCCATACCCAATGCATTGGAGGTTATAACGTAACCACCTGTCCTAGTTTATCACGGAACCACCCGCCATATGGTTTATCACATAACCAACCGTCAAATGTACAAGTACCATTATGAAATCATAAGACATAAAACATGGTAAATATAACTATTTCACTAATAATACTTCCAAATTTCAAAATATAATATATCATTTCATGATATTTACATAATCAATGCTTAATCAAACCATTTTCAAATCTATTTAAAACATTTAATAATGTGATTTTTGAATCAAAGTGTCCCATACCATTTTGAATCTTTTAAAGGAATTAATGTTTTAAAACATTAATGTCCATAAAAATAAATACTAAAAACCATTTATAAAACATGGTCATTTATGAGAAATATTTTGATGAATAATTCATTAATGCTTTTAAAATGATGTTATAGTTAAAGAGTCTCGTAACACATGATAATCACTTGACTAAACGTAATTAAAGAATAGAATAAAAAACTTATAATATCATGAGAATAAGTATATTAGTGATATAATATTTCATAGGGATGTATATACACCATATAAATGTGAATTGGTGCATAACAACAATGAAGTCTCAAGGGAATGTAAATTGAGATGAAATCCCTTATGAAGACGGTATCCTTAGAATAAGGATAAATAAATAACATAATTACATGTGAAAAATAATAACACACACAATATAATTGGATATTATGTGGGAAACAATCAGAGTTTATTCACACATATTTATGTCACAACATAATCAAGAAGTATATTTTTAACCCAAATAATTGAAATTTGGTTAAGAAGTTCACTTACAGAAATTCAACAACCTAACAAAGTCAAATTAAAATTAAAAAAAGTAATTTGATGAGATAGAAAATGGAATCCCATACCATGAATATAAAATTTACATCATTAATTATGTATAAGAACAAATCCTAACATTAGAAGATGTAAATTAAAAGACATAACAAAAAAAATTCTATAAAAAAAGAAGGGTGAAAGGTTCCCTTAAAAATTTTGTAACTTATGAAACATTCACCATATGAAAGAAGGATAAGAAAATGAATATTTAATTACCCATAAATTAATTTATATTACGTAATGAATACAATGTTTTTCAGTACATTTCCCATACAAAAATAAATAGTGGCAATATATCACTAATCTCATGGGAATACGAAGGGTGAAGAAAACAACATTGTAATCAAACGAGTTGTATTAACAAAAGTTAATAAAGTCCAATTTAATTGAAAAATACATTGAATATAAAAGGAATCATGAAAATATATATCAAATGGAAGTACACAATACACCACATTAAATAAATAACTAGTGAACAGTGGAAATCTCATGGAATTAAAAGTGAGATAAGAAACCCCTAACCACTTGTTCGACATGACCTGTTCATTATTTAATATCCTAAATAATAAACTAAAGTAAATTTATACTTGATTATGAACATTTTTAAAGATTATTATTCCTTTTAAATAACTTATTACCTTGTTATAGGCATTATTTAATCATTTAAGTTATTAATGGTTGTTTTGTCGATATTTGGTACTTGAGTCAAAAATGTACTTCTTATAATTACAAGTTGTTCATGTGGTCAAAATTTCATTATATCCAGAATTATATTCATGGTTTAGATATCATATATATCATATATATCCAGTATATACCTGTATTTATAGTAGTACATAACATTTACTGATAAAAAATGAAATACATCATTCATGGAGACGGTAAGCCGTACGTACGCATGAACGCTACGTCCATTTCTATTTCTTATTGGAATGTAATGGAAAATTAATGATTTATAAAAATATTATAATTAGATTATATAATATCATATATAAATTCATTAACTCTACCCTTTATTCATTCCATATAAGGCATGAATGAGTCATATCACTTTGAGGGGGAAGTAGTCCGCACATCCTCAAATGAGTTTATTGTATTTACCCACTATGGATACGATATATGTATTCTATAAATGAAAAAAATACAAAAGAATAGAAAAAATAAAAATATTATATATATCATATATAAATAAAGTTCTATCATAATGGACACCATGAAAGATAGTGAGAGATTTTTGAACAATCATCGTTTCGTGAGCCAGTAGTTTGTCGTCCACAGAAACAGTATGTTCTTTACGCATTAGACGGAGGTGTGTGTAAGTGTAGTTCGAATACATCTCAAATAAACAACATATTATATTGAGTATATAGGTTTTGTTATAAAATAAAGGAATAAAAAATATTTTTGGGGGTTGGAGAAGTAAAACATAACAATTTAAAACAAAATAATTTAAGGGAAAATGTTACATTTAATTCAAGTAACTCCCATTAGTTTGAAACAAAAGAACTTATTAAAGTGCATCCGGCATAATTTAAGGATTATATATAAAGATATGGTTCATGAGAGATTATTTGGGCAGGTTTTAGATGAGCCATTTGACTTCAGAGGTTTCTGGAATTGGTTAGAAGTGGTGTCTTTTTTATAAGGGAGAGTAGGGGCTCTTTGTGAATGTTTAAAATAATTACTTTATTATAAACATATGTTCAGTTTCAAAAGGTCCAAAACACATTAATGTCAAATATAAGATTACTCATGTTCGAAATTAAATCATCCAATAAAAATTTTATAGGTTTTTTATGTTCTTTTAATATTTAAAATCTTATTTATTTAAATCTTTTATTAATGTGGTAAATACTGCATCATTTTTGGGTTAAAAATAATTTAATTAATATGACGTCCAAAAATTATAAAACAAATACCATGATTTAGGAAATATTTTTTTCTTTCCAAATATTATTTATAGTCAAAATGATAACTTATATATCCTCATGTAAAAATTAATGTATTAAAAGATATTTGTTTATGTCATTTTTGTCGTTACATTAAATTAATTAATCTAAAGTGTCATTATCACAACCAAGTGGCTCTATGAGGTCCCAAAATCGATCGAGGGATTCCCATGGTTGTCCATGACTCATTTAATAAGTTAAAGACAAGTTTTAATGTAATTTTGTATTATTATGATATTATTGTTACCTTGAATTACCCTATGTACCTTTCACCACGGTAAATAAAAGTCAAATATTACTATTCACCAAAAATTGTTTACATCTTATGGAACCATATTTAAATAATAAATAAAAACAATGTATTTTTTATTTTAGAAATTCAATTCATAGAAGTGGTAAAATATCATTTAAATGAAAAAGTTGGGTTTTTAACTACTACTTAGTAGTTTCACTATTCATCTATAATTTATGTTTTTCAGAAAAATACCACAAATTCGGCAAAATATGTATTTGATATTCCGAATTCAAAAAAATTATATTTTACCAAATTCAAAACATAGTAGTTGAATTAAATAATTTAAAATTAATTTCAATTGTAAAAAAATGCATGTTTTTAAGAAATATTAACTATCAAAATATTGACACTTGTTTATGTCCAATTTCAAAGTGAAATTATTTCAAATGTCCACCATTGGATTAAAATGTAAAAATATAGTCTAATTAAACATTAAAACAAATAAAAAAAAATAATATATCCATATAAATAACTTATTTTGAAAGTAAATTTTGAATTAAAATACTGAATTTTTTAATATTCATCAAAAAATGATTTTTATGAGAAAAATGCCAAAATTTCACCCAAAGTGAATTTTTATGTCCAAATTAAAAAAAGGTATTTTATTTTTTCAAATTGAACATATAAAAGTGTCCATAACTATATTTAAAAGGGGTTCTCCATCTAAAGGCGGTAAATCAACTTTTTAATGTAAACTATGCTTACAATTTGATTCATTCACATTTTAAGCCTCTAAATTTTATTGGATAAATGAAAATAATTAACAAATATTTATAATCATATTGTAGTTAGTTATATTCATTCCCACTAGAAAATGGATTGGAATAAATTACCATTTAAAATAATTAAAATATTTTATTTTTTAGTATGACTAACTTTGTTTGCAACATAAGACTTCGGAGAACCCCATTGTTGCGTGTCAAGTACACCCTTGAATATAACACCCCCATTAAAATAAAATTAATATTTAATTCAAAAATATTAATAAATATGAAAATGTCATATTCTGTATTTTCCTGGGATTGTACATCCTTCCACCTTTTGGAAATTGCATCCCCACAATTTTAAAATTTGGCTTGGAAACATCATTGAATGTCCATCATCGGAAAAAATAGTAAATAAAACTATCACATTAAAACAAAGAATGATATGTACAAAGGTCACCTGAGATATCCCAAAAATTGATTCAATAAAAATATGGATATTGAAGAGAAACTAAGTGTTACGTAATGATTCAGAGAGATAGAAAACATGATTTGGAGAAAGTGAACAACAACAAAACCACTAATTTGTAATGTGTTAAACAGTCATTGGTTTACTAAGTTTTTACCACAAACTCTTATTTTCTCAAAACAATGAGTGTTCAAGTTGACTTTGACACATCAAAATGGAAAAAATAAAGTTCTAGAGAATAAAATGATCCACAAAATATAAACCATATAATTTACCTATCATTATATATTAACCTTAACAAAAATTAGTTAGCAGGAAATCAGATAATACCAAAAAGGATAATCCTTTATAAAAATAAATACTACTCTTAATCTCCAAAATCCAACGAAAGTACCAAAACATCAATAAAAAGTATTAAATATACAATTGTATTTAAAATTATTCAAATCAATCAAAACTAATATTGAAACCCAAAACTCAAAAGGATTTAAATCACATATTCTTCCATAGTAAATCTTAATATTTATCACCAAAACATCAACTACATTTAATGTCTCTTTCTGAAGTGTAATTAACCAATTCACATATTCTCTATGATAGGTTAATCATTTCCATAAATAACCCAAATCAACTTATGTCCATAATAAAAACCTAGATTCATCTAAAATAATATTTCAACCATTACTCCACAAATTAAATCCCATGGTATTCTATTTTCCTTAAACATATAGTGTTCCCAAAAGAGAGAATGTCTTCCAAAATTACATTTATCACGGAATAACCAAATCATTTTTCTATACTAATGATGTCTTTTTAATGAAACATATAATCCCAAATAAACATATTCTTGATCGATAAAATTATATTAAAAAATAGATTATTCATACTAACTTGGGACTTCACGTACTGTAGCGGTAGATGATAAATCCCAATCGCACATTGGTTGTGGGTTCGATTCTCGTAGTTTTTCTGACGTGATGGGTTTTCACACAGTCTACGTGTTGTAATTTTTCAAAAACTATACAATTTCATAACATTTCAAAAAAAACAAATTCATCCAAAATAACCTTAACATAATTTATCGTCAGAGGTTATCTAATACCTTTCATTTTGAACCCCAAAATATAATAAACATTTTTCACCAAAAAAATAACTATGACACTTTTAATATGCCAAAAATTATGGTTATATCAGTTATTCATAAATTACACCCTATTCTCAAAAATTATCTGAACCGACCTCTGATAAAAACTATAAGGATCCGGCCATAAATATTTCATAATCAAGAGTTGAATAAAAAATTCACATTGTGAATCTTTTCAGGTTTAGAGTTTTAGAGAATTAGGACATAACTATTATATATCATCTTGAATATTATAATTAGAAACTACTACTCAGTATCAATTTTTTCATAAAATATAAACTATTAAAAATAATCATGTCCATTTCCATGTGTTAGACATCATGACATTTCCTTGATCCCATCCTTGTCCATATTCCTCAAAATGTCCTATATAAAACATTTTAAAAACAAAGGATCACAAAAAAGCATAGTAAGGGATTCACAAAGATGGAAATCTATTAGTTTTTTAAAACAAAAAGTAAGCCATGAATAATATATCATATGTAATAATTTTTACCTTTATGAAGTAATAAATACTCTTCTCTGATAAAAATATCATTTCTTACACTTTTGAAACCAATTGATTACCATAAAACCCATATAAAGCACACATAACATACATTGATAATATGGGAAATTAACATACATAAATGGAATAACCATACGTTCAACTTCCACACATATCACTATATGAAATACCCTTATAGACATCTTCCATACCCAATTAATTGTAGGTTATAACAGAACCACTCGTCCTGGTTTATCACATCATCTCCCATCATTTGGTTTATCACGTAACCACCTGTTAAATTTTTATATACCATTATAAAACCATAACACAAAAAATATTATAAATATAAACATTTCACTAATAACATTTCCACATTGGAAATACAATATATCATTTCATGATATTAACATCATCAATTCTTAATCAAAATCTTTTTCAAAACCATTTAAAAAATTTAATAAATATATTTTTTAATCAAAGTGTCCCATACCGCTTTGAAGAATTTAAATGAATTAATGTTTTAAAAGATTATGGTCCATATAAATAAATACTGAAAACAATTCTGAAATAAAAGACATTAATGAGAAATATTTAGAAGAATAACTCTTTAAATATTTTAAAATGATGTTTTTGTTAAAGAGTCTGGTAACACTTGAGATACACCTGAATAAACAGAATTGAAGAATAGAACAAAACAAAACTAATAATATAATTATAATAAGGATATTAATAATATAATATTACAAAGGGATGTATATACAACATAAAAAATTGAATTTGTAAATAATAATAATAATGACTCAAGGGAATGTAAATTGAGATGAAATTATTTATAAAGGAGGTACCCTTAGATTAAGGACAAATCAATTACATAATTATGTGTGAAAAATAAAAATACACTCAATATAAGTGGATATTAACAGTGAAAGAATCAGAGGTCATTCACACATATTTATAACATGACATAATCACGAAGTATACGTTTCACAATAATAATTGAAATTGGATTAAGAAGTTTCCTTATAGAAATTTGACAACCTAACGGTGTCACATTAAAAGTTAGAAAAACAATTTGATAAGAGGGAAAAGGGCCTCTCATCACTTGGGCATAAAATTTTCATCATTAAAAAGATATGATAACATATCCCAACATTAGAAGATGTAAATTAAAATACATAACAAAAAGATGTCTTTAAAAAAGGATGGTGAAATGTTACCTTGACGATTTGGTAACTTATGAAACATTCCCCATATGAAAAAAGGTCAAAAAATAAGGATTTAAATACCCATAAAGTAATTTATATTATACCATGAATAAAATAATGGATAGTAATCACATCACACAAAAGGAAATAGTGGTAATATAGTACGAATCTCTTGGGAATAAGAAGTGAGATGAAACCCCCTTATCGTATTGTAATCAGACGATTCATATGAATAAAAGTCAATAAACACCAAAGGAATCACCGAATACTGTGAATATAAAGAGAATCAAGATAATATATATCAAATGGCAGTACACAATACACCACATGCAATAAATAAGTGGTGAACAATGGAAATCACCCGATATTAAAAGTGAGATAAGAAACCCCTTACCTCATGTTTGACATGACCTGTTCATTCTTTAATCTCCTGAATAACAATTAAAAAATAATTTATACATTCTCAAGAACCTTTTTCAAGTTTATATTTCCTTTTATATTACTTATTACCTTGTTATAAATATTATGTAATCATTTAAGTTAATAATGGTCGTTTTGTCGATATTTGATACTTGAGTCAAAAATGGACTTCTTATAATTACAAGTTGTTCAGGTGGTCAAAAGATCATTATATCTAGAATGATATTTATTAATTACATATCATATATATCATATATTTCTATTATATACTTTTATTTATAATTTTACATAACATTAGGAGATAATAAATGAAACGCACCATTCATGAAGATACTAAGTCATATGTAGTCATGAACACTACTTCCATTTCTATACTATATTGTAATGGAATGGAAACTTAATGATACATAATTATTTTTTTAATAAATTATAATATCATATATAATTTCACTAACTCTACCCTTTACAAATTCCACATAAGGCATGAACGAGTCATATCACTTTGAGGGGGTGGTAGTCCGCACTTCCTCAAATGAGATCATCATATTTACCCATTATGGAAACCATAATCATATTCTATAAATGAAAAAATACATAAGAACTGAAAAAATATAAATATAATATATACCTTATAAAAATTCTATGCCATATTAATGGTTTCCATGAGAGGAGTATAGAGATATTTCAACAATCATTATTTTGTGAGGCAGTAGTTCACCGTCCATAGAAACAATAAGTTCTTTACCCATTATACGGAGGTGTGTGTAAGTATAGTTCGAATAATTATCATAAAAAAACCTAGTATATTAAGAATATTGGTTTTGTTATAATATAATTGAATAAAAAGAGTTTAGGGGGTTAGATAAGTAAAATAAAACAAAATAAATCAAAAGAATTTAATTGAAACTTTTACCATTAATTAGTGTAAATCCATTTGGTTGGAACCCAAAGTACTTATTGAAGTGCCTCATGCATAAGGTAAGGATTATAGGTGTAAGATAGGGATCTTGAGAGATTATTTGGGTTGGGGTTTAATGAGACAAGGGGCTTGGGTGGTTTGTGGAATGGATACGAAGTAGTTTCCTTTTATAAGGGTGAGGAGGGGGTCTTTAGGAAAGTTTGAATCAATTGTTTTATTATAAACTTATCTTTAGTTTAAAAGGTCCATAAATCATTAAAGTAGAATATATGATGACTCATGATTGGAATAAAATCATCCTATAAGAATTGTAAAGGTTTAGGATGATGTTTTAATATATATAATCTTATTTATTTAAATAATTTATTAATGATGTAAATAGAGAACCATTTTTCTGTCACAAATAATTTTATTTATATGATATATAAAAATAATAATATAATACCATGATGTTGTAAATCCTTTTATATTTCCAATGAATATATATAGTCAAAAATATATCTTCTATAACTCCATTCAAAAATTAATTCACTAAAACATATTTGTTTGTCATTTTTGTCTTTACTTTTAATAAATTAATCAAATGTGTCATTATCACTTCCAGGTGGCTCTACGGGGACCCAAAATCGACCCATGGATTACCAGGGTATTCAATAAATCCTATAATTAATTTATAACAAGTTTTACAATAATTTAGTACTATTATGATATTATTTTTACCAAAAATTACCCTATTTACCTTTAAACGTGGTAAATAAAAGTCAAAAGTTATTACTCCCCCACCAAATGATTTCATCTTATTGGACCAAATTTTACATACTAATACAAAAATTTATGTCATATTTTCTAAATTTAATTAACAGAAGTGGTATAATATCATTTGAATAAAAAATTCAGTTTTTAACTACTACTTTGTGGTTTCACTATTCATCAAAAATTGTAGTTTTTAGAAAAATACCAAAAATTCAACCTAAGCTATATTTGATGTTCTGAATTAAAAAAATATTTCTATTATAACATATTCAATATATAGAAGTTGTATTAATTAATTTAAAATTAATTTACATTGTCAAAACAAAAAATTTGATTTTACGAAATATTAACTATAAAAAGATTGAAAGTTGTTTGTGATCAACTTCAAAGTGAAATTAATTCAAATGACCACCATTGGATTAAATGGTAAAAATATAATATAATTACACTTTAAAACAAATTATAAATATAATATAACCGTATTATTAGGTTAGATTAAAATGTAGTTTTGAATTAAAATATAGTATTTTTTACTATTTATTAAAAATTAAAATTTATCATAAATATACCAGAATTTTACCCAAAGTGAATTTTAATTTCCCAAGTTAAAAGAATTATTTTATTTTGTCAAATAGAACATATAAATGTGACGAAAACTATATTTAAAAAGGGTTATCCATCAAAAGGTGTTAAATCAACCTTTTAAAGTAAATTATACTTAAAATTAGATTCATTCACATTTTAATCCTCTAACTTTAATTTGATAGATGTAAAATCATTTAACAAATATGTAAAATAATATTATATTATGTTCTTCTAATTCCCACCAATAAAAAAACTAGGCTTTAATTACCATTTAAAATAATAATAATATTTGTTTTTATGGATCAACATTGTTTGCCACATAAGACTTCAGAGAACCCCATTTTTGTCTGTCAAGTAAGCCCTTGAATATAACATCCCCTTTAAAATAAAATTAATATTTAATTAATAATTATTAATTAATATGAATATTTCATATTCTTTATATTCCTGGGATGTGAAATCCAGACCAATCAAAGTGAGAAACATCATACTAATGACAATCACATTCAGGCTAAGAAGGCATGAAATAATTTTCTAGAGGATCGGAAAAAATTAATAATTTCAGCAGTGAGTTAGGAACTATAGGATCTGATCCTAAAAAGTATCTAGAGGAATTATAATGAATTATATGAAAAAAGAGGATGATGTTTTAAGTGGTATCATTTTATGAAAATAAAGAAGTTTCTAATCTTACTCAGATGCAATTGTTTTCTAAGAGGGAATTTATTGATACTAATGAATGAAAAGAGAATGAAAGAATGAGATCAACAAGATAGTCATCTATTTCAAAAGGGTTGAATTTCTCTATAGGTTTCCATTTGGGTAAAGAATATAACTGAATAAGTAAATGTGGGTTTTGTGAATAGATAGAATCGTTATGTTCTAATGAAAAGAAGAAGTTTCTGTATTCAATTTTATTGAAGATGTTTTGATGGATTGAAGTAAAGGGGAGGAGACAAGTTCACAATGTTGTTTTTATTTGATCATCATACACAGCTAATTAACATATTTGTCTTTTCAATCATATTTGGCTAATCATCATATCATGATGGATAAACATATTCGGGATTTTCGTACTGGGATTTTTAAATAGAGGAAGAATCAAACATGGAGAATCATACTATGTTTTCCATACTCAGAATTGATGGTGTTCTACTTCATCTATATCATATTCTGTCAATTTCAAATTTTTCATACTTTGAATAATCATACCAAGAAGAATATTATCAATGTGAATTGTACTCAGATGAACCAGAATGACAAAAATATACTCGGAAAATCAGACTCGGGTTTTCATTAAAAAAGTATAATATGTTCTTATCTTCTTCAGTATAAGAAATTAGTTAATTTTTCTCAATTGTGCAAATTTTTGGAATTGAAAATAAGCACATGTAACATGAGTTTTTAATTAATCATTATTTTACCCAATTTTTTTAGGACAGTGCACACACACTATTGTAGTTGTTTACATAGTGCTTCTCGAGTGTAAGGGTATATCATAGTCAATGTAATCAATGGATTTTATTATAGTTTACTATGTGGCATTGAATCATTTTCATACCATATTAGGGATGTATCTATTCTTATAGAAGTATGAACTTTGTAAATACTTATGTTCCTTTGGATGTGTGTATGTATTTTTTTCATCGGGGAATAGAATATTTTTACAAAGGGGTAGGTTGTTTAAATTGCAAGGAAACAAAAAAGAAAAAAAGCATCACTGATTCACCCCTCTTCTGTCAATAATATAATTATCCCAACTCATCACATTCACACAGGAAAAAAATTTAATATCAAATGATGTGTAATCCCAACTTAGATACCAAATGAAATTGTCGTGAATTGTGCATCCTAGATTCTGTTGTACAAACCAAAAGTTTACATTTAGGGAGTTGGTAAAAATAAATATTGCCTTGTTTTTTTCATTGAAACATTGAAAAATATAAAATAAAACATTATAGCACATAGATAAATATGATACGTTCGAGAAAATTTATATAGTATTTTGGAAAAACATTCAAAAACATGGATTCATTAACAACTAGTTCATAAATGGAAATATCATTTCCAAGTATGTTATTCCCATTTAGAAAAATTTATAGGAATAAAGTACATATAAAAACACATTAGAACATGGGGAAATAGATAAAATACATAGTGTGTTCTCAAATACTTTGTAAGGTTAAACATAAGATTTAATAATTAAATTTCATCATTTTGTGTAAGATGATTATAAGTGTATATAGAAATAATCATAGTGTAAGATAATAAAATATGGGAATACATATTCATAACTACATGGATTATATATCATGAATCATGGAATATTATTTTACTAATGTAAATAGTCATTAAAATTATATTTCTGAGCCATTTAATGTTATTCATAATCAAAATAATCATTAATAAACTATATAAAGGAGAAACCATTCCTAAAAATTTAGACTGTCATATTCATAAATCAATTTCAATCCACCATTAGAAATAATTGGATAAAATTTAAATCCATATGATAACTAACACCATTTATCAGAATTCATATTTTATTTGATTAAATGGAATATTACCCAATGTATTGTGGACCTATTATATGGTTCACACTTAATATAATATACAGTGGGATATCCCATTTTAGGTGCTCTAATAAGGCTCAACCGACCATATAATCACTATTGGGATAATTTTTTCCTCACTTCTTGATGATGTTCCATATCATGAATAAAACATCCCAATGTCATTGAAAAATAATTTAAACCAATTTTCAAGAAACATAAGGATATCAAAATAGAATTTCCTTTTAATACACAATTTAGAAAAATAACTTACCCAAAAAAAGGTAATTGTTGTTTTCATTAATTAAAACATGAAATTTTATAGGGGATTACAATAATCAAACTATGGTTATGGTTGTAGGAGCTATCATTGTAATAGAATACATTAGAATAGAAAATTCCTTTCATAACATTATTAAAATGTTGTAAGGATACCTGATGCCTGAAAATTGCATCAAAACAAATAATGTCACATCCAAAGAATCAATTTGATTTTTATTATTATAAAATTTCACTATGTGGATCATAAGTAAAATCATTTGTTATTGGTTTTTATGATTGAAAATTCCTTGAAATGTTTATTAAATAAAAAATGGTTACAACTTACATTTTCATCATAAAATATTCTTTTTAAAACAAAAAATTCCAAAAATATAGAGAAATTTATTTTCATGGAAAAAACACAGAATCGTATAATGAAAAAGTTAAGTAAAATAATGGTCATGATTATTATAAATTCCATTCTTGTTGTAAATGTGAAAAAAAATTATTTACAAATATTTTTATAAGGGATCTAACTTTACCCATTTGGAATGATTAATGAAATATGGATTTTGAAAACATTTATGATAAATTGAAAAAAATATTAAAAATAGTTTTATAAAATAAATTATATTAATAGAAGACAATTTTTTAACATTTTTTATAAATAATTTATAAGGATGAAAATAATTTCTGATTTAAATAAAATACAGGATTGGTATCATTTATAAATGAATTCAATGATGTTTATATAATAAATAAAATATGAAATGTAAATTTACCATGTGAACAACATTAATCTCAATAATAGAATAAAATAAAATTTATCTAATAAAATATGAACATAGAATTTACCTCTAATAAACCCTGAATATAAATATTACAAAAATATAAGGATATTGAAATGGAAAAATTTTCCACTTTTAGATCTTTTCTATAATAATCCCAATGTAATAAAAACATTTAATAAAACATTAAATATAATTAAAATAATGATATTCTTATTTTATCACATCAAAATCAGTAGTATATACTTCTAATAAAAGAAGATGTTTTCCTAATATAAATGATTTCCACAATGAAGAAAGATTTGGGATGTATTCCCCTTATAATGAACATATCATTGAATTTAGTATTAATCAAATAATTGATTAAGTAGAAAAATATAAATATACTGAAATATGAGTAAATACATAAGAAAACATTTTATGGATCTATTTCACACATAATTACTTTATAATTATGTAGATGAAGAATGGTGATAACCAAATGAAATGAAATTGAATTATGAAACACCTTACCACATGGAAAAATTCTAGTCAAATACCCTTTAAGGTTGTAATTAATATTGAAAGATAAAATACAATTTATTCTTACGTATTCATGATATAAAATATCAAAATGAACAGTATACAACATATAAAATATTTTTTTTCCCATAACTAAAATGTATGACTCAATGAAATGATATTGAGACAAAATCCCCTAACCGTGGTTTGAAATTGATATATATGTCCTTTTAATCCCATAAAATTTTCTTCTATAAATAATTTACTTTTTAATAACCTTTTGTAGTGTTTTTACTTATTGTTAAACTATTTTTCTATTTTACTACAATGAAATTTTTAAATACATAATTTATGAAGTTCGTATTGGGTATTTTGAGACTCTTCGATCAAATTTTTAAAACAACATATGTGTCTTAAATATAGTTAAAGGGGTCACCATTATAGAATATATATATTATATTTATTAAATAATAATAATTTTTTTACATCTTGTTTAATTTTTAATCGATCCATTAAATATGGTTATAATAATGAATTATGTTATAATCATGGAGATAGTAGGTCATGCACAGGAATGACTAAAGTTTCCTTTTTCCAAAATATATATTAAAAAAAATAAGTGTTACATTATCTTTATATAATTTTTATAATGTCCCATAACCATTTTATTACATTAAATGTTATTATTTATTTAATCAATGTTACGTGGTGATGAAAAATGATTCACATCACTTAGTGATGGTGGTATCCCACAAATACACACAAATAACTTTATCAAATATTAGTGATTAGTACCAAAAGAAAGTACATGATATATTGTATTTTTTAAAATTAGAAATATTTCATGAATAAAATATATATATATTAATTTTATCATTTTTACCTTCCATGGGAGGTGGGGATGGAAAATAAATAACATCAAAATATGAGGTGGTAGTCCGTCGTACACATGAACTATAGATTCTATTCAATTTTTATAGAGGTTGGAGAATGATATGGGTAATTAAATTAGAAAAATTAAAAATCGTATATATTTTAGATAAATATTTTCATATACTACCATGGTTATATAATATTATAAGGAGGAATAATAAGAAATAAAATAAAAACTCTCGGTTAGGTGGGATATTGGATTTGAAAATAGCCTCTCAATGTTTACACTGAAAGATTATCTATGTGGTATTTTTTATAAAAAATCTAGAATGTGATGAGGTATTTAAGAAATGTATTTGTTAAGTAATTTTTCATACCAAAGGGTTCCTTATGTTTTCTAATATGGGAATAATAGGTTCTTTTTTATATGTGTGGGGTGATGAATTTTTTGAACTTTTAAAGTTATAAAATTAATATAAAATAATTTTCTATCAAAACAGTCCAAACTTTATAGGATTGAAATATAATATATTTAATAAAAATAATTCCTTCATAAAATTAAATTTTTACATGCATTGACTATATTTTTTCCCTTATCCATTTCATGGAACCATATTAACACTCTTCAAACATATTGGGAAAATAATATTTTTTATTCATTGAGGGTCATGATAATTAAACAAGATAAAAAACCCCCATAAATAGACCATTTCTGATCTGTTAAACTATATAATGATTACTTGAACCCAGATATTATTTCATATAAATTTATATTATTTAACAAAATATTATTTACATTAAATATAAATAAATTCAATTTTAGAACTATTGATTTATAATTTCTCTAAAAAGACAATAATGTAAATTAAAATATAATTTTCGAATCCATTTATAACATGTTTCGTTTATATAGAACATTCATAGTTCCCATTAATTATTTTAAAGTGTATTATATATGATATTTTTTATATCATTTTTTCCATTAGAATAAAAATTACAGAGTCAGCATTTCATAATCATTTGTGGTAATTTTTTTATTCAAAAAAAATTTAAAATAATTTACCAATATGTATATATTTCATTAATATTTAAAAATAATATATACCGAAAAATATATACAATTTTTATAACCATGTTGAAAAATTATAGTTATTAAAAAAAGGTGTGTCATTATTTATATTTCTTAACCAAAATATTATAATGATTATAATAAAACTAATGAAACAAAATTCCAAAAAATTGGAGTTTTAATTATTATTTAGGATATATAAAAATTGAAGAAAATAAATTTATGTGTTGGGGTGGTTATTAGTTCTTATAAAATAAATTTTATCATCTATTATTTGGTTTATTTGTTACTGTGGTAACCAAAAATCACTACGCTTTCTTTTAAAATTTACCAAAAATAATATGGATATTTTTACAAAATATGTACCCAATGGATAAAAATATGTAATCAATTTTTTCTATTTAAAATAACATTATTGTTATTATTTAATTTAAAAATAAACAAGAAAAGTATAATAAAATACGTTTTCCCGAAAATGAATTTTAAATATAAAATTCTTACTTATATAGAATTATAGTATATAATTCATTTAATAACTAATAATTTGATTATTTTAATTTTTATGGAAGTCGTAATATTTTAAAATTATTCTAAAATTTAATTTCACTGTCTAAATACATTAAATGAATAATATAGTTGTCAATAAAAATATATATTTTTCACATGTCAATATAAAATAAATATTGTCATAAATTATCAAAATTTCACATAATAATTTTAAAATTTTGATTACATATTTTTTTTCATTTCATTTTATAAATTATTTAATTTTATTGAAAAAAATTATATTATTTTCTCACAAAAATTAATAAAATCTCATTTTTAAAGAAAAGATATCTTTGAAGAATAAAATATATTTACTATAAAGTGAATGATTATTTCCACTAAAATAATATATAAATTTTAATCTATTAGAACACACACACACACACACACATATATATATATATCAAAAATTACTTAGTCTAATTCATACCCATAAAATTAATGTCTATGTTATAATGATCATATTTAAAAAATAATATTTCATTGTTCATATTGGCTCGATAGTTCATATATTATACTCTATTATTAATTTTCGATCTTTTGAATTATTAGGGTAATACATTCCATATACAAAAAACAAATTTACAATGTTTCAATGGGGGTAAAAACTATATTAATCCATGTTCTCTAAATAATATTCAGTCCTTCCAAACAAAAAATTAATTTATTTCTAATAATATACATGGTATAGAACATAAATTTACCTATCAAATTTTAGTGTCAATAAAATTGTTTTAGAACATATCAGGACATAAAACCATATGGATTCTATGGCCATAATATTTTATTTTTAAAATATCACTATATATTATTTAATGATATAAAATTCCAACTACCTAATAATATTAAAACTAACATAAATTTATTATATTTTACTTAGTATTTATAATTTTTTCAAATTTTTTTTATATGAATGTCTTTTCATTACTTTTCATTATATAGTATAGGAGGATTTTATTTTCTGGTTTAATATTCATGGTGAATTGTTTTATACAACATGACAGAATTAAATAAGGAAAATGACTTTTGAATAACCTATGGATCAGTATTCAATAATAGAAGAGAAAATATCTTAATGAAAAGATAAATTTCAAGAATATAAATTGGGATTATTCTTATCTTAAAGAATATACTATAAACTATCTGTTTACTTTAATTTCAAAAGTTGGTATTGTAGAGTTTATTTTTCATTTACATTGATAATTAAAATTTCTATAAGGTAACCAAATTCATTTTCAGAAACATTGTAATATAGTATTTTAATAATAATTTATATCATCATATTTTGGATGGATAAAATTTTGAACAACATATTGAATAAAGAATAATATGTGTGAAGTATTTCTATATAAAGGACTATCAAAATTTCCCACCATTTTAATTCATTGGATTTTGGCGTGATTCACTATCTCTCTCATGTGTTTACTTCCAATTCATTCTAAATGTATATTCTAAATGATCTATTTTTAGATAATAAGGGATTGATCCTAGATACAATGTTTATGAGAGTTTGAATAATATGGATTCATAAATTTGAATTGTTTTTATATTGAAGAAGATAATTTAATTTCATGAATTCAAATATATTGTTCTTTCAACAATGGAACATGAGTTTTTTTATCCCAATATCATATGATATTTCTACAAAAATTCTATTTTTTATGTTGATGGTGATAAAATGGACGTGTTTATCATTTTGGATGATTATTTTTCAATTCACGAATGATATATATTTATAATATTAATTTCTCCCTAGAGAGTGAGTCCTTATTTATATTGTATAAACTTCATAAGATATATCGTTTTTATTATAACAATGGTAAAGAAAACCATATCTATAATAAATGATAAATTATATATTTTAAAACACCTTAACCCAAAATAGAGGATAAACTTATAATGGAGTTACACTCTCACTCTAATAAAGTAAACATGATGTTTATTTTATTAAAACTGTACATAATAAATAATTCAATGTATATTGGATCTAGTAATGTAGTCATCTCAGTACACTAGATAATGAAATAATCCTTAAATTGCATTCAAAATATAATGCACATTAATTGAATATATAATAATTCTTTATTTTTTATTGGAATTAATTTAGTCACATAGTATAATTTTCATGTTTTTGTAGTTAAATGATATATAATAAAAATTAGTGATATTGGAATATATGTAAGGGGTAATATAGAGTGATACTATCACACATAACCATGGAATCAGCAATACAACAGGAAAAAATAAATTCTATAAAAAATGATATGTGAGAAAAATAAATCCTTATTTTTCCTAATAATAAAAATTTAATCCTTGTAGATGAAAAAATGATCTCATAGGGATGGAATTCAGAAGTCCTAATATCCAAATAAATATCATCCGGTCTACAATCGAAAAAATAATACATTAGTGGACATAGATTATTCTATGTACCCAACTAGTTTCTCTCATGATACATACCATTTAAGCAAGAGACTATATAATTTCTAGTCCTAACCATAACACAACTCATTCAACAAATCCATCAAACAAATAGAATGTATAAACAACACATATAATAATAATTTCTAATGAAAATCTTCATTTAATACAATCCTGAATAGGATTCCAATTAATGGTTCCATGAGCCTGGTTTGGCCACATAACCTCACGCATATCTCCATGACTGCCAGAGGCTACCAACTAGTAGCATGTACATAGGGTGAGTTTGAAGGGACACTATTACATGATTACCAATGTTTAGAATCATGGATGAGTATAATATAATTTAAGATATGTATCAAATGTATTAATGAACTCATTCCCTGACAATATTAGACAAAATAATGAACAACTGATCAACTGATATAATTATACAAAAAGTGATGATGATGTGTCATATTAATATAAATATAGGGGATGTGAACATAAGAATAAAGTACAACATGATATACATAATTAGAAAAAACGAAACACAAACAATCCTATACTTCCCATCATCTAGATCAGTAATATTCTAAATGTTCTATCCTAAGAGGGAAAGCAATCTAGTGTCCAAAGATAAAACATCCCTATGTCGACACACGTTTACATGTATTCTTCCCAGATAATAATGGTGACCTGATATAGTGTGAAATAAATATCACTAGGCCATGTAAAATGATTTCTATAACATCATCCCTATGAAATATAAACTGAAACATTATGGAAGAATGCATGTATAAATTTAAAACATTAATGTAAAGTAAATCCCATAGTAATATTTTGTCACTTTTATAGTGTCTGAACATGTAATGTATTAATAATTAAAATAATTTGGTACTTATATATTTAATTCACAAGTGGATTATTAACCACTATCATTACCTCATGATATTAATAGTTAAAGTTTAATGATGTAACATAAAAATCAGTATTGATTTTATTAATAAAAGGGTGACAATGTAATATCCAAGGTATCCTAGACCTCAATGGTCACCAACATAGTAGTAACTACACACTATATGAGGGTTAATAGTGTAATCAACTTAGAATCATCCATGTAATTCAACAACAATATGATCAAACAATTTACAAGTAAAAAATCCATGGTACAATAGGATAAGCTATGCATTGGATGAAGAATGTAACCATGGAACCTCGTGTCCATAAAAACCATTATGGATCTGGTGAATGTATCCAAGTAGTTGAAAAATAGTTAAAATTGAACTCATAGTGTCATATTGGTAATCTAGTGATAAAATATTATCGAGTTCCAATGTTGGTCTCAACCAATTACACCAACAACCCAAAATCGAAAGGGCATCCTTTTGCGCGCAAGGAATTCCCACATTAATCAAAATGTGTACTCGAGTATGACCACTCCAATAATGATAAATAGGTCTATATATATAAATATGCTCCATAAAATAAATTATTATAATTACTTTGCCCATTTAAAACATAGGCCATTTAATATATCACAATGTTCAATTCATTACCCTTCATTATTGTGATAACGAAAATTGAGAAAGAATCCATTTAATAAATCCATTTATTTAATATTAAATTATTTTAGTTCATTCATCTAACATACAATAGAAGTCATAATGGGTTCTACAGACACAAAACTAAATATTCAATTAATTTTTACTATCAGTTAAAAAAATATACTTTCTCATTCAATTTAGATTGATTAAGAACATTGTGGAACTTACTTTAGTCGGGGAAAGTGACATAACACATTTAAATATAAACATTTACATTTAAATAGTCATTAAATATAGGAAGTCTTACCACTATCATCGTGAAGCTCAAACATACATGAATAGTGTCCCAGACAAGTAATAACAATCCATTTATGTATAATGGACCTCTAAAGGGATAAACAATGAAAATAACCCTACATAGGGTGGTTAAATTTATGGTCATAAAAAACAATGTTAAATAGCCTATATGATATGGGTCCTATAACACTATTCTATTTAATACAAGAAATGAATGTGAATTTAAGAGATAATTCTTGATGAAATATACACAACCAAACAACAATTTATAAAATGAAGAGTCCTCTTAGATGAGTATTATACCACCTACGTCATGATTATATGACTCTCCTTATATAGTATCCACATCTATTTTTTATCGATATAAGTATATATAAATAAATAAATAATGCGCTAAAAATAGAGTATAATACCATATATCATAATAGCATTGTTTATTTGAAGAAGAATTAATGATGGTTCAAAAGGAATTGAAAATTTAACAATGAAAATTCAATGAGATAAAAAGAGATCTAATTGAACATCATATGGATGATCAATATCAAAGGATACAATATATTACATTTAGGCTTCCAAAAAATCCAATTGGGGGATGTTATCTACTAAAAAATAAAAAGGGAAGATCGTTTTTAAAAACATATCATTTAGGAAAAAACATTAACTTTACCAAAAAAATTACCCTACACACAATTTTCCTCACATTTAGACAAACAATGTACAAACTATGGATATCCTTAGTAGAAAGGAGAATATCGCATGGTTAGGGTGCATGGTTTGAAAAAATGTGCAAATACCATGGGAAATACCAATATCAATATTATTGAAATTATCACACAGCCATGCGACCCTTTTATCATGGTTATATAAAACAATTCACCCTTCTGATACTCATTATCTACTATCATACTATTAAAACAGACCATGTATCTTAATTTTCATTGTTTAAACTAACCATGTGACATTTCTTTTTCTCCTATATGTCTAGCTTCCAGAAACCGAACAAGCCCAAAAAATCATAGATAGCTCCATGAACTCATTAAGAAACCATATTATCTCCATAAAAGATAATTATATACAAATTTAAAGGATCAATTGAACATTGGAAAACCATGTTCTTTCACTCATACCCCCTTCGAGGAAATCATCCCTAAGATTAAATTCAAAGGGAGCTGACCCTCTATCTGAGAAAAACGATAACCGCTTGAGATATACGTCAGCCTCTCTCTCCCAAATCTAAACATCCAAAAGGTTGTGTTTCCACAACACCCTTACAAGAGGGATATAACTTATTTGGAGATCCTTCTTGCTCCGTTAAATGATATATATAGGATACTCCTCAAAGTAAGCATCAACATCTATTTCAACATCACGAGGATTGAAAAAATGAGGCCGATCAGCATGATATCGATGATTCTATGAAATGTTGAATATTTAATTCATAGAATATTACCTTTGAGGTACTAGAAACTGATATTATACCTACATGAATCTCTCATGAATCTCAAATGGTCTAAAAAATAATTGCGATAAACATCTATTTCCTATGTATCCATCTATTACCTACCATGTATGCCACCCATAAGAAAACATGATCCCTCTGCTCAAAATCCAAAAGTCACCTATGAAATTTTTTAATAAATTTAATTATATAATGATAATTATAAAAACTCTTTCTGATCAAATGAACCTAAAATGACGTCTCATATAGGAGATGTGGACTAAATAGGGATATCTATCCTTCCTCTACCCAACCTAGGGGTGAACCGAATGGACTAATATATTTGGAGAGTAATAGAACCATCATAATCGACGTGTGAAAGCTATTATTATAGTAAAACTAGAAGAATGTGATACAATATTTTCATGAACAACCAAAATTAAGGACACATGATCAGATCATGACCTCAAACACTTGTATGAACAATTCTGACTGCTCAAAAGAATGAGGGTGAAATGCTATACCAAGAAGAACCTATATATCCATAGACTTTTATAACCCCTACTACAACTGTAAGGTGAATTTATCATTCCCATCTAAAATTATAATGAGAAAGCCCCCATTTACTTTCATGATATAATGGTCATAATTTCATCCCTTCTCATAAATGGAGTAATTCTCCTTGAGAGGAATGAAATGGTCTATATTAGTTAGTCATCCAATGATTTCCATACAACATCATTAAGTTAAGGAGACCTGGGTAATAATACTATAAAATAAATGGAAATGTCTTCCCAGTTCTATTTTTGGGCTGGAAGTAGAATTAATAAGAATAAAGATCTATTGTTCTTCTACTTCACCTATAGATTGGTATAACAACAACTGATGATTCCTGATATGTAACGTTTCATCCCATGACACCAATACGTGTGTCACAAATCTCAATACATTTTGGATGTTCCAATATGAACATAACACTATGAATTGTGGGATCAGGCATCAAATCTTGTCTCATATCTATAGGAAGCCCAACATGTCCATGTATATGCAGGATGTCATCTTTTTCGACCGACCAGTCTAGCCGGTTATCTCCTGAAATACTATCATAAAGAACAAAGCCCTCAGGATTAGAAAATTTCTTACAATTTACCTCATCAAAGTGGGAAGAGAAAGCTATACTGTAAAAAATATATGATTAATTGTGGCTATCATCGCTATTAATTTCCATTATCCACTAGCTTCATGTATGCCCAACCCATGATTCTTTTGACTCAGTGCATCTTCTATCGAATTAGTTATTCTAGGTGTGTAGGCAAGCTCAAAATAATTGGACTGAAAATATTTCACTCATCATCGAAGTTTTAGATTCATGTCAACACTTTGAAATTATATATTTGTAGATCTTTTTGTCTGTATACATGACAAATCTCTCTCCCATTAGAGAGAGTCTCCAGAAACACAAGTCATTGAAAAATCTCTCTATTTCAATGTCGTGCAACAGATAATTTGTATCATTTGGCCTCAACTATGTAGATCTATATGAAAAAAATATATATTTCTACATCAGCACCACTCTTAATGTGTTTCTTGATTCATCAAAAAACACTATATGTCATCTTCTTGGATTTTGAAGAATCAAAATTGTTGTTGAGACAAGATCCTCATTAATATACTAAAGGGATTAAACTCACTCTTATGACTATAGAAACATAACACATTTATATGAATGAGTAGTAAATTGTGAATAAAGTTTTTACGAGTCCTATATGAAATGGACACAATATCCAGCCCTCATCATGAAACTTCATATGTGAAACACATTCTTGGGATGCTCCTTAGAAACCACAACAATCAAATTCTCTTATTAAATAGGTACTCTTGATTCCATGATAATATTACCAAATACATGAAATTTTTTCGATCCATAAGTGGCACTTATCTATATTGGAATAAAGATAATGATCTCTCATTTTACTCTGAATGATATCAATGTGAATAGTATGGCCACTCCAAGTGTGAGAATACAACAAGATTTCATCCATGAATAGAAAAAAATAATCCAAATAGGGGTGTACCACGCTATTAATTAGATTCACGAAAACTAAAGAAACATTCATAAGACCAAAGGACATAATAATTTACTAATATACATCATAATTGCAATAGAATGTTTGACGAGGTTTGTATGATGTCCTAACCCGCTCATAAAGATATCATGAACTTAGGCCAATTAGAGAGAATGCTCTAGGACCTCATAGAAGGTAAATGAAATCACCTACACGAGGATTTGGATACAAATTCCTGAAAATAAGCTGGTTCAACCATCTATAATCCATGAATATATGAATTCTCTCATCTTTCTTCTTGGTGAAAATCATGGGTAAACCCCAAGAGGAAGTATTAGGATATATAATACCTTTGGCCTTGGGATCCTCTAACAACCTCTTGACCTCTTGTATTTTAGTAGTTTCTATTCATTATAGAGGAATGGACACTATAGATTATCTAGGAACAAGATCGATCATAAAATCTAACTCTCTCTTTGAAGGAAAGACATAAAGACATTGGGAAATATTACCCATAAGTAATCTATTACTTGAGAAAATTAAGCATGATTTAAACTTTGATCATCCCAGATGTGATTGGAAATATAGGTGGACACTCCACCTATCCCATGAGGATCATGTCTACATCTACTAGACATGACTTCCCACTCATCCTTATATAGAAAATTATTTCACTCTTGTTTTCTGAATGAAACCCTAAAGTGATAGCATTCTATAAAAGTGTGATTCGAAACAAAAAACTATATCCCGAGAATGACATAAAACCCAGTTATATCAAGAATAATTAGGTCCCATATGAAAGTGTAACTACCTACCTCATAGAAACAGTCCCAACAATGGTGTGTGGCCTCTAAATAAACTCCAAAACATTGTATCCAGTGTCATTAGACCATAGTAATACTATATTTTTTTCCCCAAGCATTACACGATATAAATGGAAATTAAAGTGAGAAAATAAATTGTACCAAAAATAAAGTTAATACTATAGAATAGGCTATGGGGTTACTACATTATACTATACAAGGTCTTGGATCATGATCCCCCAGTGTCACATTTAATGCATGAAACTGGCATGATCTACGTATATTTCCAATACATGTACTACTATGAAAAAAATTGATATACTAGTAATTCTTGTGATGAGGATCCTGTCTAACATGGCCACACCATCTTCCATAAAAATCCATAACAGTGCTACTCCAAATCCCTATTTGATGTGGGATAAACAAACCTTCCCTTAAAGGTGGGTCTATTGGGGAACCTTTTTCACTAGAAAATAATGGAATTTATGACAAAACCCCTAAATATTTCCAATAAGTCCTCATGATTGAATATATAAAAGGCCACTCTCACACTATTGTTTGAAATCAGCATGTCTTCTACCCCAATGATACATCATAGATCTACAATAATGGGTACCCTAGATGCCACTTCCCTAGTGACAAACCATGAGGGGAAATTTCATGTTACTAGTGGAACTATTGGTCTCCCTTTACACTAGACCGTTATAGAGAGTTTTTTCTCCATACCTTAGGTTGGAATCAGTTATAACATCCAGATTGAATATTTAATAAAAGGTCAGTATGATAAAGATATTTACATGAGTGTAGATGTCATACATGAGCCCATCCTCAACATGACTTTCAAACAATATATCACCACTATCTAGAAGATGTGAATCACAATGAAACATAGTGTAATGTGCTTAGTACTCTATAAAAAAATAGAATACTTCTCAAGATGAAAGAATTATCCACCCTTATTAGCTCAAAACATCTCAGGAAATAAGTAATCATATAAGGTAGACTTTAAATCAATTGAAACCATGACCTGATGATGACCAACATGCGTAATAACATCACACCATTTATTGGATAAATCACACTGCCTATAATAAGTATGTTTCAGCCTCCACACTAGAGGAACCTCTAGATACTGAAAGATGAAATGGGTGGCCTTGATCAATGATGCAGTACCTAGTATAAATCCATCCCCTGAGATAGAGGGATGAATCTATTTCTTGAAATCACCATTCCAATTATTCATCATAGGTATAAGAGTGGGTCACCAAGAATGAAATTCATCAAAAGAAGGAAACAATCCTGATCATGGGGTTTTCTACCCATATCAGGAATGTTAGGTAATTCCTCAAGTGTGACTCCTAGCAATATTACTAGTGGATGTGGGAAAACTATATCTTGATCGTGGTCATATCTACCCTCGTAGTGAACAACATGAGATAATATTAAATGAATTAGTATGAAAATTCAATGATCACAACCTAATACAATCTTATATAAGATACAAAGAATCTCTAGCGAAAGAAAAATGAACTGAAAGGGCTCACTACCCGTCATATACTACCCCAACCAACCGCCTATAATTCAATTTATTTCAATTTTATCATGTATGTTAAATGGGTTCTATTAGATGAAGTCTCAATAATACATTTCCTCTTCATTTATAGTAAACCATTTCATTTTTTATATTTAATTACTATATTCACTCAATATTGATTAATAAACATGACAATGACATAGAAGAATGTCCAAAAATTACTCTTTTTGAACAAATTTTTAAATTTATTTTTATCATATGCCAATGTTCATAGAGAATGGATCTCTATTCCTATGGAATCCAGGGAAATACACCATATAATTGAAAATGCGACCAAATTTATTTTAATCTAATTGATTGACTAAGTATATTACCAAATACATCCCATTAGGGACCATAAAATCTCATGAATGGAAACAAACAATCACTCAATCTCATCCATGAGTTGAAAATGTATATCCATACAAATTATTATAAATAAAAGAAGAACAAGAACATTGATAAATGAAAACGGTGAAATACATTTATATGTCATGTAATTATGCATGGAATAATGATTATAGGTGCCTGTTATGATACATGTCACAATGCTTCCTCAGCTTATATCATCTATCCAAAGATGTAATTAAATTCCCATTCAGTGTAATAATAATTACCATAACTCAAAAAGTGCATCACCCAATGA
This sequence comes from Viscum album, assembly GCA_963277665.1. Lineage (NCBI taxonomy): Eukaryota > Viridiplantae > Streptophyta > Magnoliopsida > Santalales > Viscaceae > Viscum > Viscum album. Next base: position 1,532,166,841 of record OY728146.1, on the reverse strand, counting down.
TCAAATGATTTCAACTATAATATGAAATTGCATAAAAGCAATTGAAATTCATGTAATATAGTATTTACCTTGAATATGGGTTTTTCCCACCCAGGCATGGATTATGACCAAGTACATCATGTTCATAATCTCCAATATAATGTCTCTGAAACATTAAATTATGAATGGAACCCACTATAATATTACATTGTGATGTCCTAGAACTAGATTCCACTTAGAGGTTCCATGAGCCCAAATGGACCCCCTGACCTCAAGGGAATCTCCTCGAAAGCCATAGTTTTTAAACTAGCAACGAGGGAATAATGTGTGTCTATAAGGAGACTATGTAGAAATTACCCTACTGTAGCATTGTGGATGAATATAAGATAACAAAATATATGTAGTGTAAGTAGTAGTAATCAAAATCTACAACATAAGCAAGTAAAACTATAAACAACTCATCATCTTATAAATTATACAAAAATAGATGATGATATTTTATGTCACTACAAGCACAAAAAAGATGGATACAAAAATCATCTTTAAATTCTTTATGATAGTATCCAAAACAAAAAATCACCATAAAAAGAATTATGAGCTCCATATTGGTCATATACTACCATCTCCACAAATTGAAAGGGTTAAATCATGTGTCTAAATACAGACACATCCCTTTAATGATACCTGTACATATGTACTCTACACAAGTTTTAGTGGTGCTAAGATATTATGTGAGATAAATCTTAGTTTCCCACCTCCATCAGCATCTATAACATATTTTCCATGTAATATAAACTGACATAGTGTGAATTTTGGAATATAGAAATGTAAAGTAGTACAAAAATGTAAATACCCATGTACCATCTTCAGCCCTCAGGTAATCTAAGAGTAGGTAACCAGTTCCATAATAAATTATGCTCTAGTTTATATATTTATGTCACATGAGGTATATTCATCATGGAAATCACAAAATGATTTTAATTGTGAATTTTACCTGATGTTACAAGGTTTTATTTATTTATAATAATAATAAAAGGGTTCCAAGGTAATATCTGATGGAACCTCATATATACGGGTTGAAAAATTAGTATTTACTGCCCCATGTCTATGTATTAAGAGTGCAACCAAATGACTATCATTTAGGAAATTGAACAATATAATGATCTATCCGATTTTAAAAATACATACAAGGTTAAACAAGGTATGTTCTTGAGAGTCCCAATGATGTAACCAATGAACCTCATGTTAATGAAACGACGACGAATCTAAGGAGAGTGTAAAATTAATCCTGTAATATTAATAAATAAAACATGTAGGTTCATATCGGGAATCCATGGATAGAAGTGAATCTGGTTGCATGGTCAGTCTAATGCAATGAAATCAGCATCCTTGAATCAGAATGGTGTTCCCAATCACTCAAATAATTCCTATGAGAATCAATAAGATATCCTTAGTTAGAACAATCCTATAATGATTTTAATTTATATATACATAATTAAGAAACATATAGTAAATTCATTTAATTAATTAGCCCATTTATTACTCAATCCATTTAATATATCAGAAGGTTCAATCCATTTCCTTTTATTAGTGTGGAATGACCCAATGAACATGAAACCATTTAACAAGTCCATTTATGAAATATTTAATTCTTTAAGATTATTCCACTACCTTAAATTATTAGGGGAATAGGGTGTTATAGACATAAAATCAAATGTTCATTTAATTTGGCTAATTCTTAAACATACATTAAATTTCCATTTAAATTTATAATGATTAAATATATTAAGATAATTATCATATGTGGGATATGTGACCCAACAAAGTTAAAGATAACCATTACCATTTCAACAGTCATTAAATATTTAAAGGATTATCATTTTAATGTAAAATCTCATGAAACCTCAATCAGTGGTGCAAATTAGTCATAACAAGCTAGTTAGGCATAAAAGACCACTAATTTCATGGACATTAAAATCACCCTAATTTGTGTCATTGGAGTTGTGGATGTAACCACCATCTTTAAAAAAATATATGGAATTTTTCTGAGAATAAAATTATAAAAAAACTCGAAAGAAATTAAAATTAAACTAATTATTTTCCATCAAATCAGTGTTTACTACATGGTAAATTATAAAAGTATAAAACCAGAGGAATGAGTTATAGTCCACCTTCCTTGTAAACATAAGATTCTCATTATCCCATATCACCCTTTTCATTATCATGGATTGGAGTATATCTAATGAAAATTCATATTCCATGAAATCATAGACAACATGCCAGCAATTGAATAGTGTTGTTGATCGGAAGAAGAACAATGAATGATTAATAAAGAATTTAGAACATACCAATTCACATCCTACATGATGAAAAATCATCAAATCCAAATCTAGATGGATGCATTATTTCAGAAGATAGAATATATATCTTATATGTTTCAAAAATTGAGATTTGGGGACTATAGTATAATAGAAAACTAAATGAGTGTTTATTTGTTTTAAAAAAAATACCAATATAGAGAAATCCAAAATTTTACCTAAAAAATAACCCTTTTCATTGTTTGTCTACATGGTTATCCAAACAATAGAAAATCAGTTCATGGTACCTGTATAAAGGGGAATACCACACAAGTTTGTGTGTGCGGTTTTATGAACCATGTTAAAACTACGTGGAATAAAACTGTCCAAATTAGAAGCCCTTCATTCATAATTGTGCACCCCAATTCACATTATTTGATCAAGGTATTCACCCTAAAGCGGCTCACTATATATCCTACCACAGTTAGAAATAACTATTTGGAATTCCTCGTATTTTTCAAACCCACCATGAAACAAAACAATTTCCCCCATAAAGCTGGGTTCTAGCCTCTGTACAAGCTCCAAGCACCCTTGAGACCCCCATGAACTCATTAAGAATCCATAGGTCCATAAAATAAAAGTATCCTAAAATTAAAAAGGATCCATACCTATGAAAAAAACATGGTTCCTACATACAGAATCATGAATAAGTAATTAATTAGTGTCCATTATGGAATATAGGATATACAAAACGATAATATTAACTTATTCAATTAAATAATTTTGTTGTCTTAGTGAATAACCAATAATAATATTAGTAAAATTTAAGATATTTAAAATGTAATAGAGATTAACATTATCTATGAAATGATATTGAAATAATATTTTATTTTATTTTCATGGTTCAATGATATGAATGGATAATAGTTAATACGAATATTTTGGAATTCTTTATTTTGTGTTATAAAAAACAATTAAATTATTCGAGGGAAATGCCAAATGGGAATTAAATAAGTTTTATAGTTTCAGACAATTTTTAACCATGTAAGGATCATGTTAATAACATAATCTAAATATTAATGCTCATTAATTTTAGTTTTTTTGACATAGAGCATGTATCCACTTATATTATCTAGATAAGGATTTCTTTTATAGAAAAACACAAACTCATTACCTCAATAAAATTTCTGTTTTGTTTATATTTTTTATATGGGTTCCAAAAAATGATTGAATGTTTTAAGGAATTATCATATTATTTTAATGAGAGGTAATTATTGTCTAACATTTATTATAAGATAAATAATCCATAAAAATGAGTTGTAAAAAATTAATATTTAGACGAAAATAAATTAGAGTGGATTACAAAAATATATGATTAGAAGGAATCAAGGACCCCTATATCAACATAATATCTCATGAAGAGATGGATTTAATGATTTTTAATAATTATTATATCTTATAAAAATTATATGAAAATAATGATCATACCATAAGTTACAATATTGTAAATTAATTAAATATAATTTTAATTGAAATTATGAAAACATGATTTCATTTGAAAACTCCATGTTGATGAGTGAGAGCCCTTACCATGAATTTTTTATTAATAAAAATTTAGACGAAAAGAATATAAAATTAGAAAATTATTCATGAATATGATTATTAGGTAAAAATTTAGGTGTTTCATGATAAAAAATTTATATTGAATAAAAATGGGTTCATAGTAGTGAATTTATATTGTACGTTGAGGATTAGACTCTTAATTCCAATGAATGGGCCGTAACACCTAGGTTACTAAAAAGTAAATCAATTAGCCTTACAATTTTTTTAGAAAATGGTACTTGATATATATGCTCAGGATACTACTCCTTAACTATTTAGGAACTAAAATAACTTTAAAAATAATTATATCTATCACAAATTTATTCTAATTATTAAATAATTTTTTTAAAAATGTATTAAATAAATAATAGTTTTGACAAAAATTATAGGATTGAAAAATTAATTTTATTTAATTTAAATAAATTATTTTAAAAATTAAATCATTTTTAGTCATCATTTTTTATATAATACTTTACATAATCATTCAGTCACTATGATGTAATAATACATAATATTCATTTTTAACATATTTTAATTTTTTCAAAAAAAATGTATATCATAGAAAAGTAGGAAAAATTACCCATTGGATAATGAATAAATTATTCTCCCATGTTGTAACTCATTTTAATTAAATTAATTCTCTACCTATGGGGTGTATAATTATTGAATAAAAAACATTCATAATTAAAACTCATTCTTTTCACACATAATCTTTTAAAAATGATCTAATTTTTTTGAAATCCATGTCAATAGCTATTTTATAATTCATTGATCTATATATATTATTTATTACTAATTATAATTGCACTAAAAGATTTTATAGTACTTTTTTTATCTTTTATTATTATCATAATTCTCTATTTTTCTATTGTATTATAATATGTTAACTATTATGTTGAAATTAGATAAGTTTAATTAGTCCATAATCATTGTGATGAACTATAGAATTACAATATCAGAATCCATTATATTAAATTATATCCACCTTAAATAATATTATCCCATTAATTTCATATATACATCAATATCTGAACAAATCAAGGTAATTATTACTCATTTCTTCCTCACTCTCCAATGGTTTCCAACACAACAAGTGATTCCAAAAACTAACATTAAAAATATAGATTTTATGATTTAGTAATAATTTATATATAGTTAAAATAATCTATAAAGACAATAAATTAAATTAATGGAATTTTTACAAAAGTATTTAATTTGCGGTGACTATATTTGTTAGGTCTCAAATGTATTATGGAACATTAAAACATTAATGTAACTATGCACATTACAAAGGATTGGTGGAAGAGATAAATTATAATTCAAACCTCAATTGTCTCCAACATATCCAAAGGAGAAATATACAACATACAAATCTTTCATTTCTTTCCAAACATTATATCACACTTTCATAGTGATACTTCAAAAGGGATGATCTCCAAATTGAAAATTTTCTAAAAGAGGAATATTTCTTCAATATATATAATAAAATCTATTTCCGTAATTACTAAATCCATGCATATATGATCATTTTTCAATATTCATCAAAGGAAAAACTTAATGATACTTAGTTTTCAATGTGTTGGCCTCTTTGTTAACCGTACTAGGGTGGTGATACATTGATTTGGCATGGTAAATGGGTAGTTCCAACCAATCACTCTTTCTCAAATTGAACAATTTATAATTTAATATATATATTTAAATAACTTTTGTTTTCTATATATGTAACATTATTCTTCATAATCATATTGACTCAATATTTTATAAACAAATATTACCAATACTGGCTCATGATTCTTAGTAAGATATTTTTGTTCGTGGAACATTAATTGACTCGATGCATAAGAAAATACTCTACCATTCTATTTAATTAAACTAACTATTCCAGTTATTAATATATATCTATAAAAATAAAATAATATTTTTATATGGCTATGAAATTAATTGTGAACTAATAAATCCTTTTTTAATTAGAAAAATAATTTTTCACATTCCATAGGGAAAGGGATTTTTAACCCTTTATATGTAAAATTAATTAATTGGTTATTTAATTTGAAAAATAAAAGTAATAAAATCATCCATAGATACTATTTAAAACATATAAATGATATATAATAATTATAATCATCCATGTGGGATACTATTTATGATCCTTTATCTTTGTATGATTCACTGATATTCCATCCTTGTAGAAATTATCCATAAGGGATAATACATTTTGAAACAAAAAATTTACCCATACAGAATTTACCATATAACTTATTCCCCCATACAGTGTAATGGTAAATTCATAAAATTTAATTGATTATCTTTATAACACATGGATTTTTTATGATATTATTATTAAACACCACAAAAAATGTATAAAATACACTACAGATTACAACCATGAAAATTGATGGTGTACTTTTTATGCAAAAATCCATTACTATGAACTCAATTTCCCCATAGATTTTACTTGAATATTTCATTGATATATAAAACTTATTGAATTTTCATTCATGATAACCATAATGATTATAAATATTTAAGAAGTATACACCACCATGATGTTGACCAAGTAGATCCTCAAAATGTGGTAAAAACTATATTTTCATTATTATAATTGAATTGACTTCTAATTAATTGTAACACAACCTCATAGGCCCATTACACTCTTTCCAAAATTAAGAAGGTACCCCCAATATTGAAAAACAATGGGATATGATTTGTTTAACCTAAAAATATTGAATTTTTATCATTAATTCCATTAATTTCATAAGAACAATTTTATTGGGAGTCTTAGATATGGGATTTTCAGGAGGTATGATGAAAATAAATTTTTATCCTTCATAAAATTTTTGATCTCCATAGAGTTCCTTGGAAAATTTTTATATATCATAATTCAAAATAGATACATCCTTTCATCATGTGATATTAATTATTATAATTTATTTATCTTTTCCATTAATTTCAAATTGATGAACAACTAGAAGTAGTTCAAAACATTAATCAAGAAATATATTATATTAGATTAAGTTATGTGATTTTATACCATCTTTAATGTTTTTAATCTATTACGATTGATAATAAGTAATTGAATTTTTTATTAAGATTCAACTGATTTGATGGATTATATCATATTCGACAATTTTTATTACCTAAATATTACAAACTAAACCACCCCCACTAAATTTTAATAGAGTAAGATCAAAATACATTTTTTAATAATATGTACTCAAGACGTACCAAATAATACATATTTTTAATGAATAAATTGGCGACTCATTTTTATTATAAATCATAATGGGTTGAATAGATGTAAAATTGAAAATTTTATTAGATATTTATGAGATTATAAAGAAAATATATTCTATAACATTATTTTGGACCCAAACTCTTTCAGTTTTGATTGAATAAGAATTAGCATTCTCTATTGGTCTTATCAGGTGTATATTATGTTAAGGCGCATGGATTTTATTTCAATTTTGTCTTCTCCAATTTCAATATATGACTTGGATATTTTTGGTTTGTTTCTGTTTTATTTTCTCATGAGATTGATTTCCTTTATCTCCACAAATTTAGAAAACTCACATTGCCATCAAGAACTCGTCAGAGTGATTGTTCCCCAAATTTTTTCATGTGAGTCACTGCACCATTTTATTTTATTAATTTTTCAAAACTATTTAATCATGGTTTTCAGTCACCATCTTCTTCTCTTTTATTTATTCATATATAAAGGACATGAAATTTTTCATTTCAAATTTTATTTATCTTTTCATTATTTCATCACTTATGAAATATCCCTGGTAGAATATTGATTATTGTATGTATGGATTCCACCCATCTAGTTAGCATTTATTATTTCATTTATTAAAACATATAAATTCAATGGAATGTTATGTCATCGTTTAAGAGTTATCCTCACACTAAAAAATAAATGCACATTCCATTTCCATATATTTTTTAATTTCAATTCCTTAACCTCTAATCACATATAAGGATATTACATTTATAAGAATAACATATTCAATTTCATATATTACATATCCTCTACCTCATTTTCATTCTTATTATTTTGAATATAAATCTCCATTATTCAACATATCCTCTTATAACTTAGTAAACAATGTTAAATATCTCCCATCTACTATATAAATTAGTACGTAATACCTTCCATTTAAAAAAATATATTTTTCAAATACATGTGGATTCATGGTTCAAATTAATGATAGAGGTTTCTGACTAATAAATATATAACAAATTGATACCCCATTTTATGGATTAATATGATGTTCCATGAAGGAAATGTATTTAGTCTTAACTAGAGTTGACTACTCCAATTTAGTTATAATCATCAACACTCAAACAATGAACTCATAGACATTCTTTAGAGGGTGATCTCTACATTGATTAAAAGTGTTAAAATAATAATTATTTATTCCATTATGATTCATTTAAAAATAATGGAATATATGTATTTCGTTTTGAATTAATCTATGAATTAGAAATTATATTATATAAATCATATGAATTTATATTCAATTCAAATCATGAAATATATGAATAGGTCTAGAATATAATATCCTATTTTCAATGAATTTTATTTAATATTTATGATCTTTTAAATATATTTTTAATTTTTATAATAAATATTCTGTTTATACCAATAGTAACATGAAAACTCTTGTAACCTATAGATGGTGATTTTTTATTATATTTGTGAAAAATGAAAATATATCATAAGAAAAATTATCTAGATTTATTGAAGGGTTTTGAATGTGCATGTATAAATGAACATTAATCCATATCAATAATATAAGATATATCACCTAAATACAGGGAAATTTAATATTTTCCCTTTTAAATAAAGAAGGAACATTAGATAATATTTAGGTTTTTTTGGGGAATTGGAGAATATATAAAGGGTGATCTATGATGATCAATAAGGGGTATCGTACAATGATGACTATAATACATAACCATGGAATAAATAATATATTAGTAATAAATAATTTTTTAAAAAATGGGTTTGTGACTAAAAAATATCAACGGATTGCATAATAGTAATTGAAATATAGGATTAGAATAAGAGATATCATTGAAATAGAATTTATAATTTCAAATATCATTGACATATCATTAAGGCCACACACATGTAAATCATATATATGTTGAAATGTATTAACATAAATACACTACAAGTTTTCCTTATGAAACTTACAAATTCATCATAGAGATATATAATTTGTGTCTCAACACATCACATGAAAATTAAAATACATATATCATAAGAATATAATGGCTAAAAACACATCATAATGTTTCATAAGGAACCTCATACATAATTATGGATATTTCATCAATAGGTATCTTTATTTAAATATTAAATATATTGAAAATCAAAATATTCCCCATTTATCGAATATCACCAATATCTGTGCTGAATATCAAAAAAATAAAGAGATAAAGAAAAAGATATTTACTATTTTATGGAACATAAAATTAATATTAGAATGGTAATTAAATAACGGTGTTAGTTACATTTTGGTTTCTATTATGTGTGTTGAAATTGGACTATAATAAAAAATTAAAATCCTTTATTATAGTTTTTCAGTCGTCTTTGAATCATCCAATGCATATCCCCTAGTATTATAATATAAGGTGTTTAGTAAGGCCCTTTTTTGAGAACATATTGAATGTAAATTCAATAAATAATAATAATTTTTAGAGTTATTACCCCAAGGCACATGTCATATAAATACAACATATTTTTGTTTTATCAAGACAAAAATTTCATTTCATGGTAACCAACCACTTTATACATTACAATAATTTTACAATATTTTATAATTATCCCTTAGGCTCCCACTAAAATTGCAGTTTTATAATGACGTTTAATGATAGTATAATGAATGTTAATTTTCATCAATAATTGATAAGCTAATAATCAATTCATAAAATTTAAACATAATAACATCTCAAATAAAAAATAAAAAACAAATGTAGATGATTACATAGACAATGGATATAAATTTATTATGGAAACCTATATTGATATAATAAATATGCGAGATGATGATATAATAATAGGACTGATTTTATCAATCATAAACATATATGAATTGAATAGTAATTTCATGGAATTATAGGCATCAAGAAATATTAAAATAAATTTTTAATGATATTATAATAAAATTATTTCAACTATATTAGAAAATAAAGGGATTGAAAGCCCATAACAAGAAAGAATGATTCTTAAAGATTGATAAGAGATTCAAGTATCATTATTAACAATTTAGAGAGACTATTGATAGTGGAAAATAGTAGTGACCTATGATCACTAATTCTTGGGAGAATAGAAAATAAAGGTCTTCTGTGAATTTATAATGAATTAGGGTGATTTGTTACTTAATTTAAAAGAATAGAACATATACTCTAGGTTAATAAAAAAGAAAATTATTGGTCTTATCATGGTTTTACCCATTTAGTATATAAAATATAGGGCCCCATTCCTATATTTCAATTTTTTAGGAATAAAGATCTATTAAACTATTTTATTTTGGAAGTTAAAAAAAACACCAATTCGAACATTAATGTTTTTAATCATTAAAATATAATTATTGGTTTTCATCATTTATTCTTATTTGTAAATTTTATTTTATTACATTAAAATAAATATTTATAATTAATAAACAATTTTTTGGATGGGGGAATGTTTATACTAATCATTAAATTATTTTTATGTAATTATGATTTCATAGTATGTATCATATATTCATGTAGTATTTTATAATTAACGTATTAATGATTTAATACGTAATGTTTTTTCAAGATACCCTTAGCTAAGGATGATATGTTGATTCGAAAATTATTTTCCTTTTCAAAAGAATAATTTACTACATATTTTAAATTTTATTATTAAATAGAAACTCTAGTTAAAAATAATATCATGTATTTTGTTCCAAAATTTCCAAAAAAAACTTCTCATATTTATTTGAAGTCATATGTTTGAAATTTTATTATCATTCCTTAATATATAAATATATATAATATTAAATTTATTACTACAAAATGAATTTTTGATTTATGTTTTTTATTTATTTTAAATATAATTTCATATTCATCTATTTTATTATAATTCATATAAATATTTAAATTAAAGCTATTAATTTCAATTAAGAAACAATTCTTGTGTAAAAATAATATTTTCTGTAATAAAATATTGATTATTATAAGTGGGTGAAGATTTTTTTTAATGATTTTTTTAGAAATATGAAATTTTGATTTTTTAATTTTTCATGTTGGATTTCAATTTCCAAACATCAATATTAAAGCATTAAAATATCACCAGAGAATTTATTTAACCTTTGGGTACTCTCATGGTTAATATTAATATTATTCCACACTTATGATTACTAAACTGTATTTTATAAAATAAGTTCATGAAAAAAGGATTTAGGAAACTATGATTCATTAATATGTATGAAATGGTTCCACTAAATAATGATGAAGATAATAGTATAAAACATATTAATGATTCAATTTAGATCCTTATTATTTTGAAAATCATCGATGTTAATATTTTGTAGGTGTAGAACATAGATAAGTAGAATTCTAATGATTTGGAGGTGAAATAAAATAAACTAAGGATAATTTGTGAAGATAACTCATCATAGAGTGAGAAGATGATTTAAGAAAAATTAAATATTAAAAATCCATAAAAATGAATGATATAATGTATTACTAATCTACCAATTAGAATAATTTATTAAATATGGACATTATTTAAATAAAATATAAGTGTGATTTAAAAAAACTTGTTAAATGTTTTTATTTTAAATTTGAGAACATTTATTGTAAATTTGAATTGAATTAGAATATAAATAAATATTTTATACACTTAAAATTCAAGGCGATGTATTAGAGATTATATAATGTGATTAAAATTTTTAATCACAACACGATAATAATTAATTCGAATGATAAAAGGTCTCAAATCATACTTATTGATATTTATTTAAGGATTTATTTAAAATGATTTCAAAATTTATCAGTAAAATAATAATTTTTGAAATAATAATATCGTATTGTTGTTGGGTTATTAATGAAATTATTATTCTCAACCTCATCCAAATATCTTTCAGATCTATCTATAGAAGAGTTTTAGATATATGGAATTTTAGTTACAACACGTGATGAATGTAAGAATAAGGATGGTACTGTATATAACCCCTAAAATTATAATTTTTAGTTTAAATATTATACATAACATTGTAGACTAAAATAAAAATCATTTCAAAATAGAAATTGAATCTAAATAGGTTATGTATTCTTTTATAGAATTTAATGTAAATTTAATATATGTTTTTGGCCAAAAAAATAATCAATATGTATAAATCACATGTCCAATATATTAATCATATTGATATTTAAAATTCATATCTTAAAAAAATTATGCTAATTATAATGTAAAAATTATAAAATATTTATGTGGTTTGAGTCAAGGAATAAATCTCATAATAATTATTTATTTTTACTTGATCATCAATAATAAATAAAAATATGTAATTTAATTCCATTATTCTTTTAAGAGTTACTGTCATTAATGTGAACATAGAAGAATAAAATTCTATACATAGTATATTAGAAGTATTTATTATAATAATAATGGATTAAAAATTGAATAAGTACATTATAGATTTAATTTCATAGATAATGGTATATATCCTCATCTTTAAAGAAGATTGTGAGCTATAATCCTTCTGCATAAGAATAATGGTAATGCATATATAAATCATCAATATCAACATCAATATTTTCCAATTCTAAAATGATAGAATAAGGAATGATTTGTATGAAGTTAAATATTATTTATATATGAAAAATTATAAATAAATAAAAATAAAAGTAAATTTATGAATATGGAAAATTATTTATAGATTATAAAGAGAAAAAAGATATGAAAATTATGTTATCTAACAAAAATAATATAATGAGTATAACAGATTTCAGGACTTCAAACTCAAAATAAGTACTTAATTTTAGGTATAATTATTAATTTGAGTTATATTCTATAATTATATAAAATTATTGATTATAAAATAATAATAAAACTTCTTCTTAATGTTGAATTATTTTATTCAATATTCCCCAAAAATAATCATGATAATTATAAGTTATAGGGAGACCTGGTTTTTTAATAAATATTTTTTAATAATGGAAAATGAAATTATTAAAATAAATGTGAGTGAAGCGTCCCTATGTAAGGAGTTTGGATTGTGTAAAATCATACTAATTTTAGTGGTAGTAGATTTTAGATTATAATCAATCAATAATTTCTCTGCATATTTTAATCAGAATATTTTTTTTATTAAATTGAATGAAATAATAAGATAATTCTATTATATCATATGGTATTATTATATTTTCTTGGTTTATCATTATTCTTATAACATATTATATTATATTTATTTTATTAACTATCTAATTTCCCTTCTAATTTTTTGAAACACATCGGTGACAATATGATAACCATGTATTAAATAAAAAATGGTAATGAAATATATTCATGAACATGGGAAATTTTAATATAAAATAGAGGATGTGAAATTGGAATTGTTATGAAAATTCATAACAGATTTAATTTGGGGTCATAAGAAGTTAAGCATTTTTTTTGAAATCTCATTTAGTTATTTTTTATTATGTGCCTTTTGATTATTGAAATGGGTGTTATTTTTGGTTCATTTCATAGTTGACTTATTCCATAAAATTAGTTTTGAATATCATCATATTATTTTTTGATTACCAGACATGAGTATATTTTTTTGGGTATTATTTTACAATATATGGTTTTTATCTTCAGATTCCAGGATTAATTGAAATGAATATATGAAAGAAATTCTATGAAATGTTGAAACACCATCATATTGTCCTAAATAATGTCTGTGATTATTTGATCTGTATTGATCAGAAGGAAATGATACTTCCAATCCATATGAAATTGAGCCTTAATATCATGTAATATAATCATTTATGTTTTTATGGAATGATCGAGAAATTGTTTATTGGATTAAATTAATGTAACTATTAAAAGAACTCAAAATCTCCCAATTATGATGAGGTTGTTTGTCATATGTTTACCTATTAACCTTTTGAGTTAACATTTTTTTCCGTAATAATTTTAATGTGAAAAAATTTGTTGAAGTTTAATTGAAATATATTATTCTCTTCATTCTTAACTGATCAATTTAATATCCTCATTGAGGAAAATATATTACTGTAGAATATTTTACTTCTAAATTTAATTAATTATGATACTAGATCCGGGATTACATTTCTGAGAGAAAATAGATATCGATGATACTTAGGCTACATGGACTTTTATTTTCAATAATGTGATTTAATTAGTACTTGGTATGAAATATTCTAGCTAACAAAGTATTATAAAAGAATATCTAGTTATAGAACTTGTTGTTATAGACTAGGTCAGGTAGGCCAGCTCTGATATTAAGAAAATTGAAACATTGGTTATAGTTTACTTATCCACCTTACATGTTTTTTTAAAATTTTGGATTTACATTTATAGGACTTGTTTGGTTATAAAAAAATTATGGGGTGTTCAAATTTTCATATAATATTTAATGAATGGTTTCTATAATTTTTTTATATATTGTTATTGGATTGCACATTTTATTTTGGTTTAATTGTGTGGATTTTTCATATTTATCTTCCATGATATTTAGTTTGTTTACACTAATTTTATTTGTACAATTTTCTTATATTCCATTGAATACTTCAATATGGGAAAATTGTTTGTTTCCTTTTTACTAAAATTCACTTGATCTTATAGCTTCCATATACCCCCGATTTCAATAACACTGATTTCATATTTCATCGTATAATTTAATATAAGTAGAGCCTAATATTTAAATTTGTTATCATTAAATTTTTTTAGCATGTCATTTTATGTATTTATAATTACATTCTATATAAAATTTATTATGTTCTAAAAAATGGATAGAACATTTTTGCGTTGATTTGATTGGAATCAATATATATATATATGTCAAGTAATAAATTGTATAATGATGAATTATTTTTGGTATAAGATCAAAATCTTTGACTATGTATACCCATTATTTAATTCCATGGGATGGGATAATTAACTTAATATCTGTACACCATACCATTTCTATATTATAATCATATACAGTAACACTATTTGGGGTATTCCTTGATTTAATGGGCTATTACAAATTCTAGATCCATCATGAAATAAAATCCATGCTCTAAGAATGTAGAAAAAATATGATATGTTCCATCCTAGTACAAGGAGTTACATTATTTATTGTTAAATAATCAACTTTGTAATATGTTTTCCTTGTTTAATGTAATGAGTTTTTTATTACATCTAAAATTATCCATACATTGTTTTATTTGTAAACATATTATTATTATATTTATAGAAGGGTGTGTTGGATACAATATACATTGTTTCCATGACCAATTTATTAACATTCACCTATTATATGCATGAATTTTTTTTTATACATGATCTTTTGGGAGAGAAACGTGATGGGGGCATGATAAATAGAACAATATGGATACCGAGGTATGAAAGCTTCTTTTTTCAAACTCCTAGATAAATTATGTATCTTATACATTGATGGTGACTTTATTCATTACCATGGTATTGACTCAATTATGGAGTTTATCACTCATTTGTGTATATAGTAGTATAGAAAACATGTTTTTCGGTTTTATTTTCATCTTTTTTATTTTATGGATTCATTGGACATGGCTTGAGTTTGTGTACAATAGAATATAGTTACCACACATATTGTGAATTATTTAAACTAATATATTGTTTCCCATGAAGGAACATGGAAATATTTGGGGTGAAATTTCTAAATACCCCATGGGTCATGAAGATTTTATGTTATTTTCCACCATATGAATTCTTAGTCCACCTAAAAGTAAACCACCACCCCCCAATGATTTTAGCAAACACAAAAAAAAAATTTATAACCTATGTGAACTAAGATATTCACTTGAGGTATTGTAGTGAATTGACATGATTCCATTAACTAGATCGATTCAAGACCATTATAATAACAAGCCCATCTACCCTTTAATATATTTACATTTTGGAATATAGTTTATTCCTAATTTATTACTATAATTAACAATTACCTTCAATCACTATTCGTATTGGGTTTTTTTCTTTAATTTTATTTTTTATGATTGATATGACCTACTATGTCTAGAATACATCGCTATACAATTCATATTTGGTTTATATATAATGAAATTTTGTATGATTCTTATAATGCATAATGATAGATTCCTATAAGAATATCTCATCGAATACTTCAGATAATTATTAAGAAATTATATTATCCATTTGATAAAAGTATTGGGCCACCATAATATAATTTTCCTTTTTTATAAGAAATCATGTAAATATTTGGACCATTACTAATCCAATCATCATGACACAATATTTCAAGATAGGATGAATAATTATACTATTTCATTTATCAATAAGTTAAAAATGTACATGTACATTCAATATTTTCCATTCTCTATTCAATTAAAATAAATATATTATGGTCAATTATAGAATCTAACCTATTTATTGATTATGTACAACATTGTAAAATCATCAACTTGTTTCTTTTAAAATTTCATTAAACAAAAATCTATATTATAAAAATTGTATTTGATCTCCCAAAATATAGAATTAAAATATACGTAAAAAATAAATTATAAGAAAATAGTATAATGTCACTGAAATATAATATATATCACTAAAATACCTTAATATATTATTTTTATCATTGAAATTTGTTAAAAAAAAATTGGGTCATCTGGAAAAAAATTGTGGGGACATGACTCAATCAATCACACTTATATTTACAAAATTGAAAAATTAATTTTATAAATAAATTATAGTACTTATATACTTATTCTATAATGTTATATACTAATGTAGATTTCATTTTTTAGTATTTTTCAATCCATCATGATGAAGAAATCAATTATTTCACAACATTGTGCATAATTCCCAAAGTAAGAGCACCAAAAAATAATTCCTCAAGTATTTTCTAAACCTTGTATTCTTATATAAAATAATCCTCCAATAAATTTAATAATATTATTATATAATTATGATCAACCTAGTGTATCTATGTCATGTGTATATTACGAGTATTATTGTATACATAGATAAATTATCATATACAACATATTTAAATCAATATAGATTATAAATAGAGAGAATTAATATAAAATATTTATAATAAAATCAAATATGTTAAAAATCTCTCAAATTTGATTTATTTCTGGACTATACTCACATATAACATACATAGAAATCCAAAATCAATTACACTAACTGTTATAATTGGTCACTAATTCATCAATAAACTATATAATAAATTATATTCAAATAACCAAATATTGAATCAATAAAATATGAGGAATAATATAACTAATTTTCTAAGAATACATAAGTCAAATATATATATAATATACAAGAAACACTTATTATGAAATAAGGATTCTAATTTTCTCTTCTTTAAAACTATATCATGGATATAGGTATACTTTAATTTTACATTTGAGTATATATATATTCAAATTATACCCTTCTCCCTTTGATTTTTTTTTAATTTAATAAAATCATTGTATAAACTATTATTCATAGTAGTAGAATAGTGTATATAATAATATTTCAACAAACATAAAAAATAACTTTGTAATATAGGTGAGTGTTTAGATATCCAATTGAGTTTTGGGGGTTTTTTAATCTAGTAATACTGATAATGATATTAAGTCAAAACATCCAAAAATATTGAAACACACACACACACACATATATAAATAATTTTATTCGACAACTGTGTTTATATTTTAATGATTATTATACTCTTAAGAACATTCTACTCATGGACATGGTAATGTATAAACGTAACACTCTCTTCCACACTGAAATAATATAAAAATCATATGCAATTTCTAGTGTCTATTGGGCTAAAATCCTAAACTACTTTGGTGAAATATATTATTATTATGAATTAGATAAATAGAATCATTAAATTTTACAGTCTATAAGTATTTCCTTTTATCCTACATTTGTTGGATGAATCAATATTTTTTTAAAAAATATTCCTTCAACCATATATTTTATTTTTTTGCAACCCACTGTTTATTTTTTATATAATACCATTAAAATATATTTTACTCATTCACTTATCTCTAGACCATATAAATAAAATTTTAATTTTTTTTGAATTCAATCCTGATTTATACATCACCGTATTATAATTTGTTCCTTATAAAGGCCGACAGTAAATTTTATACGGTCAAGGAAATCAATTTAGATGTAAGCCTTTTCCATTATTTCATATGTAGTATTTATATTTAAATCAAAAATTCTTTTTGAATGTGTATTAGAAAAATAATATTGGTCCACCAACCCATAAAATAAATTACTTATAATAATTGAAATTCATTTAACTAATTTTTAATATCATATCAACCTAAGAGTTGAGATTCATCATTGGGTTTTTGTATTATAAATATTTAAAAATTATATCATGAGTAAAGTTAATCCTTTGGCCATGAGAAATATAACTATAAAGTTTATTTATAACATGATTTCCATATATGTTTTTTATTCAAATATTTTAATAACATAAATTACATCATTAATAAATGTTATTTTATATCAATGATTACAAGAATTGTATCACATATTTCTGTTATTCAAATATGGATAACTCTTTTGATATTTTTGATAAACAGTTTATTACATATTATATGATCAGAGCATACCCCCTCATTCAATACTATTAATTTAATAGTCAATTCTTCTTCTATATTATCTATGAATCGAGCTGTATGTACTCTATTTTTGTTACCTCATTAAATGTACAAGTTAGTTTTTTGATAGGTATGAACTTTAATTATATATTTATTCATTAAAAATCATAGAAAAAAAATAAAATATTTCTTCTATATGTTTTGTAGTTATCAATACATTATTGTAGAAGGATTTCAACATTCCTCTAATTGAAAAATATTCATACCCAATTGTTATCTACCTTATACATGTTGAATTGTATACTTATTTTCTCATTATATCCTATTTTAGATTAAAATTAATTTTTATATGATTTGTCTTATATTAATATTTTTTTCCTTCAATGTAATTTCTAACAAAATAATATGTAGTTTTCATAATCTTTATGATTTTACAATTCATGATTAATCTAGTTAATATTTAATTTTTCCTTATTATGGGATTATAGATATGTTCTTTCATCAAGAAACCCAATAATTTTCACCCGTTTTAAAAACAATGCATATTAAATTTTAATTTTATAAATAACCTCAAATATAAAATTATATGGTGATTGAAACATTTTTATCTCATCCTATAGATAAATAATTTTCCAACACATTCTACATTCATACTTCTCAAAAACCAATCTAAACCTTTGTATTTTAGATATTTTCAATGTCATTCATCCCTCAATGGACTCAATATCTACTTTAAAATTAAATTCCACTTCTTCTAAATTGAACATATTAATTATATAAATATACTTTTTTAAGATTAAATTTCTTAATTATTTAGTATAGTTTAGTTTTACTTAAAATATTTCATGGAAAATTAATTTTCATTTAATTTATTTATTTTAGAGCTATAATAAATATTTCATTAATTACATTCCATTATATATGATTTTCCTTTTTATATATTTTTATATATCTTTATTTCTTTATTTTACTAAAGATAACATCTTTTCTATTGAAGTTGATATTGAAATTTAACTATTTAAAATAATTTCACTCCCCTAAATGTGATTAATATTATTACAACACATAATATATATAGTTAAAAAGTATAAAAATTTTATTTAGATTATACCTTATAAATTTCAAATAATAAATAATTTCTCCACACATGTAATGCCTATATCATTTAAAATAGTTGTTATAACATCACATTTATAGTAAAACAAATATAATTTTATAATTCCTATATTGATAAAAATTAATGGTATTAAAAAGATTAAGATTTGAAATTAATAAGTTTCTATATAAACATAAATATAGTCAAATAATATATAAAAAAAACTATATATGAAATCATAAAATAACTAGAGAAATCATGACACAAAAAACATATGTTTTTGGAAGTGATATTGTAAATAAAGCACCCTCTGGGTAGGGGTGTTAATCTTAGTGTACAATCCATTAAAACATATTAGATATTTAAAAAATATCATTTATTTATAATTTGGATAATAATACATGGTCTTGTAGGATCACTATATTTTTATATTAATTAATTTGTTGTTTTCATAGACTAACATGTATCAAATCATAGTGTCACACATGAAAAAACTATTTGAAAGGGATCAATTCATGATATAATTTTTTTAATTTTAATGTCCACATATAAGGTACATATATCTCCTTAAATAAAAACATAATTAAATATTAGAAAAATACATCATATTATTTTACTATCGTTATTCCATCTAAGTCTAATATTAATAATAATGTTAAAAGTTCTATGCAACATCCCATTACCCACATTATGGTACCCCCGAGCACTTTTCTTATTTGAAACTTTAGTTTGGTGAAACATAGAACATATGAGGTTGGAAAACAATTAACAAGAAAAATTTATTAAGGTTTGGGTTGATTTGTTTGATTAAATTCATGAAATTTGAGTTTAAACGGGATAATGACCTTGTAGAGTTCTCCCTGAGTTCGAAGAATGTGTGAGGTGTTTTTCGTTTTTGTTTAAAAATAAGGAGTTCCCTACTGTGTGATGTGTGATCAAGTGAAACATAAAGGAGTTACATAATGTGTAATTGGACACCCGAAAAATGTCATTAAATTTTTATACAATGTAAAGTGTGTTCACATCTTATAATTGTTACATGTCATGTGATAATACAATATTTTTTAAATAAAACAATATAGGTTATATATAATATATGATAATCATCAATTAGAGGACCTATAAAGGATTCTGAAATTTTGAAACTATAGAGAGTTCATCTTTTATAGTTCCTCTCAGATGAACTGTGATTTAATTGTCCAACATTGTCTTTGGATCCTATCCTATAATGCTTATATTGCTATTTTGGGATTAACTATTTCATCCATATTAGTAATGACCCACTCATTTGCATTGAATTAGGGACATATTGAGTCATTGATTGGCCTTAGGCGACATCTCCATGATGAAAATGGTAGGAAATAAATTCCAAAGTGAGTCAAAGACCACTGGGGTATGATTTAACCTTTTAAATATAATTTTTAAACCAACCAACCAGAATCCATAGCATTCATGTGATGCATGAACACAAAATTACAATTCAAAAAAACCTTTATAAAAAAGTGAATCTAAATAAAATTGATGGGGAAGAAGACATATAGAAATCATCTTAAGTGTGAAATATAACTTAATAAGACACAAAAATAACTAAATGACACCTGAATCCAACGGCTCTGTGCTCCACCACCACCAAGGAGCTCAATAACTCAATAAGTAGTGCTAAAAACCCGTTTCACTGTACCTTTTCCCACATCCCAAAAGATGATATCTTCAAAAGAACCAAATATATTGTTGTGGTGAGTATAAATATCATTACTATTTCCCCAAAAACTCCCCTACTCACTCCACTAGGATAGAAGAGCTACAACATTTATATAATACATTTTATCTAAAACAATATCTAAAAACTGTTTGTAACTAAAAATAATCATTTCTAAAAATAGTTTATAAGTAAATACAATCCAAAACCATGAGAAAAGATTTTCTTGAAAATTATTCTCAAGGTAATAATTTTAATAAATAATTAAAAAATATTCTAAAATCTACTTCAGCAAACCAATAATCTCCACAGAACAATAATTACAAAAAATCTATGCATCATTATGACAATTCCTTACTCCAGAGAGGTTTCATTTTGATCTAATATGTAATCATAATTTAATTATTAACCATGTTCCATTTAAACTCTATAGAGCGGAAAGTGATCATATTTCAACTATTCCTAGTAATTCAATATGTCACACACGCCCAGCTTATAAGGCCCCAGCCTTAAAACATACTTAATATTGAATTAAATTAATAATTCACATTGAGGATCTTTTCAGGTTTAGAGTTTTAGAGAATTATAACATAACTATTACATCTTAACAGATTACAAAGTATTCACTTCTACTAAGTTTCCATAAAATAAAAACTCTTAAAAAGAAAGATGTCTAGATTCCATGTTTTATATAGCATGAAATTCCCTTGATCCCATCCTTGACCTTATTACACTTTATGTCCTGTGAAAAACATTTCGAAAAACTTGGGGTGAGCATAAAAAGCTCAGAAAGGGATACACAAAGAATGAAAACTGTTAGTTTTTCAAAATCAAGTAAACCATGTATACTCTATCTAAGTAATACCTTCACCTTCATGAAGTAGTAAAACTCTTCACTGAATAAAGTATCATTACTTAACTTTTTGTAACCAAAGTATAACCATAAAACCCATATAAAAAACACATAACATATATAAAGGTAACTTGGGACATAAACATACTTAAGTGGAATAACCATACGGTCGACTTCCACACATATCACTTAATGGAATAGCCATACGGCCAATTTCCATACATACTTAATGGAATAGCCATACGGCCGACTTCCATACCCAATGCATTGGAGGTTATAACGTAACCACTCGTCCTGGTATTCATGGCACCACCCGTCATATGGTTTATAACGTAACCACCCGTTAAAATGTCCAAGTACCAATATAAAATCATAAAACATAAAACCAATATAAAGGAAAGATAACATTTCCACATTTCAATCATAATATATCATAAATATATTGACATAATAGAATCCTTTTTCAAAACCATTTTCAATACCAAAATACATAAAAGAGTATATGGTATTTATTTTATTCTAAAAACATTACGGCTTGTTGAGAAAGCCAAAGACCAAATAATACTCGCGGCGGCGGAAAAAGTCGTTGTCACCGCGTACGTTAAAAAAACATTCCTTTTTTTCGTTTAGTAAAACTCTTCGTAGAAAAAGATTCCTTTTGTATAAAAGTAAAAGTCAAAGGGGTTTATACACCGTATAAAAGAAAGTTTTGTATAAAACGAAATATGCCTCAATGAAAGGAGATTGAGACGAAGTCCCTTACCTTGGGTCCGACTTGACTCGATTGTTCTTTAACGTCCTGAATAATAAACTTGAGTTAATTTATAATTGATTAAGAACCTTTTTAAAGTTCATTATTCCTTTTATATAACTAATTTCCATGTTATAAACATTATGTAACCATTTGAGTTAATAATGTTTGTTTTGTCAATATTTGGTTCTTATGTCGAAAGTGGACTTCTTACAATTACATGTTGTTCGTGTGGTCAAAGGTTCTTTATATCTAGAATTAAATTACCGATTTTTATATAATATGTATCATATATATCCAGCATATACATGTATTTATAATATTACATAATCATTTAGAGGTATGAAATGAAATGCACCGTTCATGGAGACGGTAAGCCGTACGTACGCATGAACGCTACTTTCATTTCTTTGTCATATTAATGGAATTAAAACTAAATGAGAGGTATGTATATTTTAATTCCAGAATTATATTCATCATTTAGATATATCATTAATTATATATATCCATTATATACATGTACTTTTAATAGTGCATTACATTTGGGGATAAGAAATGAAATGCACCGTTCGTGGAGACGGTAAGCCGTACGTACGCATGAACGCTACTTTCATTTCTATCTCATACTTTAATGGAAAGAAATAATAATTATATAGAGGTATATTATAATTCCAGTATAACATCATATATAATAACTTTAAATCCATCCTTTACACGTCCCACATATGGCATTAACGAATCACATGACTTTTAGGGGGCGGTAGTCCGCACTTCCTTAAATGAAGATATCGTGTTTACCCATAATGGAAACCATAAAGGTATGCCAAAAATGAAAAATACAGAAGCTTAAAGAAAAAATAAACATATTATATATCATATATAAAAATAGTGACATCATAATGGCCACCCTTGAAGGTGTTAAATGAGTATTGAACAATCATCGTTTCGGGAGGCAGAATTTCGCCATCCACGGAAACCGTATGTTCTTTAACCATTTGATGTAGTTGTGTGAGATTGTAGCTCAAATAAATATTATAACAACATCCTAGTATATTGAAGATACTGGTGTTGTGACAAAAGAAGTAAATAAAAAGAGTTTAGGGGGTTGGAGAAGCAAAATAAATCAAATGAACATGAGAGAATTAATTACCTTTAAAAGTGTAACTCCTTTGGATTTGAGCCTAAAGGCTTCCTTTGAAAGGATTCTGCCCAAAGGGAATCCTCTAGGATGAGGAGAGGGATGTGGAGAGAGTAATTGGGTAGGGGTTGGCCAAGCCAAAGGCTTGAGAAGTGTGTGAAATGGGGTAGAGGTGGGGGCCTTTTATAAGAGGAGAGGAGGGGCACTTTTGGAAAGTAAAGAAATATTAGTTTATTTGAAAATGTGTTTCGGTTTTAAAAGGTCCCACATTGATATAATTCGTGGATAAGGTGATAAGGGTTCGAAATCCACTCATCCTATTGGTTTTGGACATTTGTAGGTTTTAGATTTTTCATTATCTTCCCATTTTATTTAAATCGTCAAATAATGATGTCATCACTGCATCATTATTATGTCATATATAATTTAATTTATTTAATGTCTAAAAAAATAATATGATGTAGGAAATTTTTTTCTCTTTCCAATGACTATTTATAATCAAAATTTGGACTTGTATAACCCCACTCAAAATATTTTTGTAAAACAATTTATGTTAGTGTCATTTTCACTTTAATATTAAATAAAAATATATTAATGTCATTTTCCAACTAAAGTGGCTCCATGGGGTCCCCAAGTTGTCCCATGGCTTGTATTGGTCGGCCATGACTCACCCAGTAGGTGTAGGACAAGTGTCATGGTGTTTTCACATTCTTATAATACCATTTTTACCTTAAACTACACTAATTACCTCTAATTGCGATTAAAAAAATTACTATTCACCAAAAAATTATTTTAATCTCATTGAACCACATTTTAATTCTTAATGACAACCATGTTTTTCGGATTTTCAAAATTCAATACACATTAGTGTTAAACTTTCATTTAACTGAAAAATCAGTTTGCTTGATTACCACTTAGTGGTTTCACTATTCATCAAAAATTAAAGTTTTTCAGAAAATTACCAAAAATTCACCCTATGCTATATTTGATATTTCGAATTCAAAAATGAATTCCATTTTACAAAATTCAAAACATATAAGTCAAATTAATTAATTTAATAATTAATTCCCGCTGTCATAGCAAATAGCGTGTTTTTATGAAACAATAAGTATAAAAAGATTGACACTAGTTTAAGTCTGATTTCAAAGTGAAATTAATTCCAACGACCACTATTGGATTTAATGGTAAAAATATTTTCTAATTTCACTTTAAAACCAATTAAAATAATAATCTAATCATATAAATAATTTAGATTAAAAAGAGGGTTTGAATTAAAATACAACATTTTACACTATTCATAAAAAAATGAACTTTATCAGAAAGGTACCAAAAATTTACATAAAGTAAATTTTGATGTCCCGATTCTAAAGAAGAGTTATATTTGGTCCAAAATAAAGTATAAGAGTGATCAAAACTATATTTAATGACGGTTCACCATTAAAAGGTGATAAGTGAACCTTTAGTGAAAATTAGAGTATATATGCCCGTAAAATTGAACTCTTTCCGTATTTTAAGCTTTTATCTTTTATTGGGTAAATTTATAAACATTTAAAAACATATCTAATCATATTTTAGTTATTTCTATCCATTCCAGCCAGTACAACGGCTACTTTTTAACTAACATTTAAAATAATATTATTTTATTACTAGTGTGCTACGTAAGTTTCAAAGAAACTCATCGTTGCGTATCGGGTACGCTATCGAACATAGCAACCCCTTTAAAATAAAATTAATATTTAATTCGTAAATATTAATAAATTTGAAAATTATTTATTCTTTAATTACCTGGGATGTTACATCCTTCCCCCCTTTTGGGAATTGCGTCCTCGCAATTTTATTCACTTATCAAAATAAGTGGGGGTAGTTATCCCTCATAGCATTTTCAGATTCCCATGTTGCCTCTTCAATCACATGGTTTTTACACAAAACCTTTACCTGATGAATCACCTTATTCCGTAACACTTGCTCCCTGTGGTCAAGAATCTGGACCGGTTGTTCCTCATAAGATAGGTTCTCTTCCAGCTAAACTACCTCTGGACTCAAAACATGAGATGGATCTGGCATATACTTTCTCAACATCGAAACGTGAAAAACATTGTGTACCTGAGATAAACTCGGAGGTAAAGCCACTCGGTATGCAACTGATCCAACTCTTTCCAGAATTTCGTATGGTCCAACCAACCATGGACTCAACTTTCCTTTCTTACCAAATCTCATCACACTTTTCCAAGGAGAAACCTTGAGAAAAGCATGATCACCTACCTCAAAATATAGATCCTTCCTCCGGTTATCCGCATAACTCTTCTGCCTGCTCTGAGCTGTTCTCATGTGTTTTCTGAATCAACTAAACTTTTTCTGCCATCTCTTCTACCAATTCTGGTCCCATCATCTTCTTTTCACCCACTTCATTCCAAAATGCTGTAGTTCGACACCGCTTCCCATATAATGCCTCAAATAGTGGCATCTGTATACTGGAATGAAAGCTGTTATTATAAGAAAACTCATCCAAAGAAAAATGTTGGTCCCAACTTCCCTGATAATCCATAGAACAATCTCGTAGCATATCCTCCAATGTCTGGATTGTTTGTTCTGACTGCCCATCTGATTGAGGATGAAAAGCTGTACTAAATTTTAATTTAGTACCCAACGACTTCTGAAGTCCTTTCCAAAATTTAGAAGTAAACCTGGGTTCACGATCCAATACAATGGAGAGAGGAACTCCATGTAACCTGACAATCTCTTTAAGATACAAACGGGAAAGTGGATCTAGAGAGAAAGTATCTTGTATAGAAAGGAAATGAGCAGATTTGATCAAGCGATCAACAATAACCCAGGTTGCATTATTACCTCGAGATGTCCTCGGTAATCCCACAACAAAGTCCATGGATATGTTTTACCATTTCCACTCTGGAACTGGTAAAGGCTGAAGCATCCCTTTCGGTAACTGCTGCTCTGATTTAACCCGTTGACATGTCAAACACTTCACAGTAAAATCAGCAATGTCTCTTTTCATTCCATCCCACCAGTAATACTCCCGCAGACCTCTGTACATCTTAGTACTGCCAGGATGAAAAAACAACTCATTCTTCAACTGTGAATCACAAGGCACACATAACCTCTTCACAAACCTCAAAACACAAACACAAACATATCCAAGAACTCATGGAAAATTTTATTCATAAGGTCCATGAATACAGCAGGTTCATTGGTTAACCCAAAAGGCATAACTAAAAATTCATAATGGCCATATCTAGTATGGAACACAGTCTTCGGAACGTCTGCTTCTTTTACTTTCAACTGATGGTACCCCGACCTCAAGTCAATCTTCGAAAAATACTGAGCTCCCTGGAGCTGATACCACTTCATTCGATGGCCCAACATCTGCTGAAGTTGTTGCAAATAATTTTACCACCCCTTTCTGCTTGTAGTCTAACTGCTTCCCATAAATCAAGCTCCTTTTCAGACACTCGTCTACATAATGACCCATTTCATTACACTTAAAACATCTTACCGTTGGCTTTTCATTTCCTGCTTGATCATCTTCCTTACAGTTACGAGCAATATGACCAGACTTACCACACCGAAAGCACTTACCATACTTGGATAAACATTCTCCAGGATGCATTTTACCACACTTCTCACAGGATGGATATTTGGTTTTCTTACTTCCTTGTTTCTTTGATGAATTCTTCCCCTTTTCCTGCCAACTAGATCTCTTATTCTGTTGTTTGTCATAGAACACCTGATCATCGGCAAACTCCATTTCCACCTTCTCCGTACATCGAACAAGTTTTTCATAACTTTTTAAATCATGAGAAGCTAAAGCCCTTCGATACTTTGCCTTTAACCCTGAGTAAAAACGGTTTATTTTACTATCAAGATCTCGTATGAAGTTTGGAGCATACCTTTCCAATCGAGTGAACTTTTCTTCATAAGTAGCCACTGAATCATCCTCCTGCCTCAATTCTAGGAACTGTTTTTCCATCCTAAGACGAACCACCATAGGAAAATATTTCTCAAGAAACATACCTTTGAATTCGTCCTAGTGAAGATCCTCAATCTCATCACTATCCCTTATATTTTTCACCATCGACCACCACTGATCAGCTTCACCTTCAAAACGGTAAACAGCAAGACTAACCTTTTGATGTTCTGAACACCCCATGACATCAAAAATTTTCTCCAGTGCTTTAATCCACCCTTCAGATTGCACAGGGTCAGATGATCCTCTGAATGATGGGGGATGTTGCCTCGTGAAATGTTCCACCACTGACATGTTCCTCTGCGGTTGATCTGGCTGATCTCGTGCATGGATACCACCACCATTTATAGCCTGAGTCAATTGTGCCATCACTGCAACAAACTATTCAGTTCCGATTCCGACCATCTAAGGTTGCTGATTTGGAAGGTTATCTTCCTCCTGATGTCGTCCCAACATAGCTGCTTTGTTTCCTCTGCGGAAAACCATTCTGAAAAAAGAAATATCTTAGGCGAAGCAACATGGTAATCCATAAATGCTATATCATTTCAATCATATTATAATTTAACACTTTTCTAACTCCTAAAGTTGTCTAAACCGTCCTCTGATACCAACTATAAGGCCCCAGCCTTAAAACATACTTAATATTGAATTAAATTAATATTTCACACTGAGGATCTTTCCAAGTTTAGAGTTTTAGAGAATTAGAACCTAACTATTACATCTTAAAAGATTACAAAGTAGTCACTTCTACTACGTTTCCATAAAATAAAAACTATTAAAAAGAAAGATGTCTAGATTCCATGTTTTAGATAGCATGAAATTCCCTTGATCCCATCCTTGACCTTATTCCACTTTAAGTCCTGTGAAAAACATTTCAAAAAACTTGGGGTGAGCATAAAAAGCTCTGTAAGGGATACACAAAGAATGAAAACTGTTAGTTTTTCAAAATCAAGTAAACCATGTATACTCTATCTAAGTAATACCTTCACCTTCATGAAGCAGTAAAACTCTTCACTGAATAAAGTATCATTACTTACCTTTTTGTAACCAAAGTATAACCATAAAACCCATATAATGAACTCATAACATATATAAAGGTAACTTGGGACATAAACATACTTAAGTGGAATAACCATATGGTCGACTTCCACACATATCACTTAATGGAATAGCCATACATCCAATTTCTATACATACTTAATGGAATAGCCATACGGCCGACTTCCATACCCAATGCATTGGAGGTTATAACGTAACCACCCGTCCTGGTATTCACGGCACCACCCGTCATATGGTTTATAACGTAACCACCCGTTAAAATGTACAAGTACCAATATAAAATCATAAAACATAAAACCAATATAAAGGAAAGATAACATTTCCACATTTCAATCACAATATATCATAATTATATTGACATAATAGAATCCTTTTTCAAAACCATTTTCAATACCAAAATACATAAAAGAGTATATGTTATTTATTTTATTCGAAAAACATTACGGCTTGTTGAGAAAGCCAAAGACCAAATAATACTCGCGGCGGCGGAAAAAGTCGTTGTCACCGCGTATGTTAAAAAAACATTCCTTTTTGTCGTTTAGTAAAACGCTTTGTAGAAAAAGATACCTTTTGTATAAATGTAAAAGTCAAAGGGGTTTATACACCGTATAAAAGAAATTTTTGTATAAAACGAAATATACCTCAATGAAAGGAGATTGAGACGAAGTCCCTTACCTTGGGTCCGACTTGACTCGATCGTTCTTTAACGTCCTGAATAATAAACTTGAGTTAATTTATAATTGATTAAGAACCTTTTTAAAGTACATTATTCCTTTTATATAACTTTTTTCCATGTTATAAACATTATGTAACCATTTGAGTTAATAATGTTTGTTTTGTCAATATTTGGTTCTTATGTCGAAAGTGGACTTCTTACAATCACATGTTGTTCGTGTGGTCAAAGGTTCTTTATATCTAGAATTAAATTACCGATTTAGATATAATATGTACCATATATATCCAGCATATACATGTATTTATAATATTACATAATCATTTAGATGTAAGAAATGAAATGCACCGTTCATGGAGATGGTAATCCGTACGTACGCATGAACGCTACTTTCATTTCTTTGTCATATTAATGGAATTAAAACTAAATGATAGGTATTTATATTTTAATTCCAGAATTATATTCATCATTTAGATATATAATTAATTATATATATCCATTATATACATGTACTTTTAATAGTACATTACATTTGGGGATAAGAAATGAAATGCACCGTTCATGGAGACGGTAAGCCGTACGTACGCACGAACGCTACTTTCATTTCTATCTCATACTTTAATGGAAAGAAATAATAATGATATAGAGGTATATTATAATTACAGTATAACAACATATATAATAACTTTAAATCCATCCTTTACACGTCCCACATATGGCATTAACGAATCACATCACTTTTAGGGGGCGGTAGTCCGCACTTCCTTAAATGAAGATATCGTGTTTACCCATAATGGAAACCATAAAGGTATGCCAAAAATGAAAAATACAGAAGCTTAAAGAAAACATAAACATATTATATATCATATATAAAAATAGTGACATCATAATGGCCACCCTTGAAGGTGTTAAATGAGTATTGAACAATCATCCTTTCGGGAGGCAGAATTTCGCCCTCCACGGAAACCGTATGTTCTTTAATCATTTGATGTAGTTGTGTGAGAGTGTAGCTCAAATAAATATTATAACAACATACTAGTATATTGAAGATACTGGTGTTGTTACAAAAGAAGTAAATAAAAAGAGTTTAGGGGGTTGGAGAATCAAAATAAAACAAATGAACATGAGAGAATGAATTACCTTTAAAAGTGTAACTCCTTTGGATTTGAGCCTAAAGGATTCCTTTGAAAGGATTATGCCCAAAGTGAATCCTCTAGGATGAGGAGAGGTATGTGGAGAGAGTAATTGGGCAGGGGTTGGCCGAGCCAAAGGCTTGATAATTGTGTGAAATGGGGTAGAGGTGGGGGCCTTTTATAAGAGAAGAGGAGGGGCACTTTTGGAAGGTAAAAAAATATTACTTTATTTGAAAATGTGTTTCGGTTTTAAAAGGTCCTAAATTGATATAATTCGTGGATAAGGTGATAAGGGTTCGAATTCCACTCATCCAATTGGTTTTGGACATGTGTAGGTTTTAGATTTTTCATTATCTTTCCATTTTATTTAAATCGTCAAATAATGATGTCATCGCTGCAACATTATTATGTCATATATATTTTAATTTATTTAATGTCTAAAAAAATACTATGATGTAGGAAAGCTTTTTCTCTTTCCAATGACTATTTATAATCAAAATTTGGACTTGTATAACCCCATTCAAAAATTAGTTTAGTAAAACAATTTATGTTAGTGTCATTTTCACTTTAACATTAAATAAAAATATATTAATGTCATTTTCAAACTAAAGTGGCTCCATGGGGTCCCAAAGTTGGCCCATGGCTTCTCTTGGTCGGCCATGACTCACCCAATAGGTGTAGGACAAGTGTCATGGTTTTTTCACATTCTTATAATACCATTTTTACCTTAAACTACACTAATTACCTCTAATTGCGATTAAAAAAAATTACTATTCACCAAAAAATTATTTTAATCTCATTGAACCACATTTTACTTCTTAATGACAACCATGTTTGTCGGATTTTCAAAATTCAATACACATTAGTGGTAAAATTTCATTTAACTGAAAAATCAGTTTGCTTGATTACCACTTAGTGGTTTCACTATTCATCAAAAATTGATGTTTTTCAGAAAATTACCAAAAATTCACCCTAAGCTATATTTGATATTCCGAATTCAAAAATGATGTCCATTTTACAAAATTCAAAACATATTAGTCAAATTAATTAATTTAATAATTAATTCCCGCTGTCATAGCAAATAGCGTGTTTTTATGAAACAATAAGTATCAAAAGATTGACACTAGTTTAAGTCTGATTTCAAAGTGAAATTAATTCCAACAACCACTATTGGATTTAATGGTAAAAATATTTTCTAATTTCACTTTAAAACCAATTAAAATAATAATCTAATCATATAAATAATTTAGATTATAAAGAGGGTTTGAATTAAAATAAAACATTTTACACTATTCATAAAAAATGAACTTTATCAGAAAGGTACCAAAAATTTACACAAAGTAAATTTTGATGTCCCGATTCTAAAGAAGAGTTATATTTGGTCCAAAATAATGTATAAGAGTGATCAAAACTATATTTAATGACGGTTCACCATTAAAAGGAGATAAGTGAACCTTTAGTGAAAATTAGAGTATATATGCCCGTAAAATTGAACTCTTTCCGTATTTTAAGCTTTTATCTTTTATTGGGTAAATGTATAAACATTTAAAAACATATCTAATCATATTTTAGTTATTTCTATCCATTACTGCCAGTACAACATCTACTTGTTAACTAACATTTAAAATAATATTATTTTATTACTAGTGTGCTACGTAAGTTTCAAAGAAACTCATCGTTGCGTATCGGGTACGCTATCGAACATAGCAACCCCTTTAAAATAAAATTAATATTTAATTCGTAAATATTAATAAATATGAAAATTATTTATTCTTTAATTACCTGGGATGTTACACAGCTTTCCAGAAACAAAAACCAATTTCAAATAGTTTCATCTATTTCAAAAAAAATGATCCTTTATTGAAAACATTCAATCAATCCAACTTCAAAACATTAAATAATTTCTAAAAACATTGTATCTTATGTAAAAATTATAAATAAATCAGTTATAAAAAATTCTTACAGTTCCATAATTTAGAAATCTCCATTTAAATTAACATACTAGTGTTTTTTTTTCACAAAACCCCCATTTTTTCACATTCTCCACCATCTATCATAAAATTGGTTTTAAAGATATTATAAAAGAAAAAACATAATTTAATTTCTATTGAAAATTAATTTTAATGCATTTAAATAAATTACAGTACAATAAGATGAGATTGAATCCACCAACCTTGCTCGTTTCGACGAAAACCAATAATAGATGAATAACGCTCATGAATCAGGGTCTGGATTCCAAGAAACCACCCAAAATATCCTCGCATATAATGAAATACAGAATATGTAACCTTTTTTTTCTAAAAACTCTTATATATACCCACATTGGGAATATATATAAGAAAAAAATATGAAAAGAGGAGTATATCTATGTAATCATGAAGAAAACGATGAAGACCATGCACTTACCAAAAGAATATTCCTTCTATTCACCAAAAAACATGTCCATATAACTTCTAAATCGATGGGAGAAGCACCTTCGGACTTTTGGGGATGAATTTTTTTTGATGATTTGGGTTGTAATATATTAAAAATATGGCCAAACCGATTTATATCCAACATGATATGGAATTAATTTTGGCCTTGCACTATTTTGTCACACGGTTTTGAAAAACGACGTGCTGACTGTGAACCCCGTTTTTCACCAAAACCATCCAAAAGTACTCTAAAGTCTAACCCAAGATCCTAAATAACCATTAACCTTATCGAAAGAATTTTGGAAGGGTGAAATCAGGGGGGTGATATATTCTCCCAACCATTGTTCCTTACATCCCAATAAAGTTTAAAGCGATTGATACTCTAAAAAGATTCTAGCCCTTAACCATTTATTACACTCATGGGGTGTGTCTCTAATATTTAGACTTTCCATCTATGGATTTTTTCCCCTAGTAAATTTTTTCTACGATTAACCTACTAGACTGTCCTATTGAGTTCGATTTCAGGATTTATCTATGAATATATATACAACTTTGGATATCATGTTCATTCATTATATTTTCATGAATGATAATTGGAATTTTGATTGAAAATGATATACCAAGCATTATTTTTACATTTTTGGAAAAAAGGAAAAAAAATTATTGTGGTTATTACATAACTTCCTTTTTTTATCATGCCATTTTATATATGAAATGTGAATACTTGAGTTTTTGTGGATATAATTTTTATAGTTTACCTAGGTGGGATCCTACCTAGCTTCTTTTCTCAAACCTTGTGAAGTTATTTGTTGGTGTGTACACCTACTTTTTTATGGTTATGTTTGGAAAGATTATGGAATAATAAAATGTTTACTTTTATTTTTTATAGATTAGTTTCGGTATTTGTATGGAAATATTCTGTTAGTATCCCTACAATATAACCTAATGAATATTGGTGTAGCTCTTTTATTTTTATTCGTCCATTTTGGTTGGAATTTTTTCGTAGAGATTAGTTATTCACTTTGGTAATTTAGAATTATTTTTACATTTTCAATTAATCATATATTAATCATTATTTCTAATGTTTTCCTTTTTGTGTGTGTATATATATATATATTCCATGTTGTTTTCTCATCATGCTGGGAGAATTTGTTCCCTCCATTTTTTGGTTGATGCCTGAGTGCTATTCATCAGCATGTGTGGATCATTAATTCTCTTTAGGAATTTGAATTATTAGGATGGATACAAGTTTTGGAGGTTATTCAGATTGGTTCATTTCCATTTTCTATTATAGTCCTATTATTTATGTTCTTCCTTGCCTTGTGATGATTGGTAGATTGGATATAGGATTGTCAGGACTTGAAGGTTATGATTATGTGAGTTCCTAGAAAAATCTTTTTCATAGGTGAGTCAAGTAACCATGAGATGGTCCGATGTGTATATATTGTTTTCAGTTCATGAGGATAATCCAAATTTTTTTCTAATGGATTTAATAGATTGAACATATATTATTCTATTTTTTGGTCATTTATTTTGTTTCAATGTGCAGTATTATGCCACCAATATGTGTTTTTCAAGTTCTCCAAGGGGTGAAATTGATTATTCTCATAAAAATCATCTGATATATTATAATTTCATTAAACATTTCATGAATGATGTCGTTAGTATGGACCATAATCTGCTAGAAGTTCATAACATATTTGTTAAGGTAAAACAAGAATCTGACAGAGAAAGTGGTCGATCCCATGTGTTCTTATGTGAGAATCCACTGGCCTTTAATTTTTGGAATGGATCTCAAGAGGTTTAGTAATTGAATGAAAATATAGTTTAGCTCATTAGTTTTATGAAACATCATCAGAGTATCAAGGTAATGTGTGAAACACTATATCATGAGTGTCCTGGAAATAATTAGAGGGATTCTATGGTGTATGTTAATAAAGGTATGGAGTTAGACTAGATGGGTTTCAAGATTCTATTCTTCCAGTAATGTTTTAGAGTCACTTATAAGGGATAAATTTCTTGAGTTCCTCTATTTATAGTATGGAGATCATATTGTGTCAAAATACACCAATCATATTATTGATTTAATTCATTTTGAACTAGTCCTTTTAATTTATGACCAGTTGAAGGCTCATAAGTATCTATAGGGTTTTAATAAAAATATCAGATCATAGGTATTAATGGTGAAAATTTTGACATGTGTTGTCATAGTAGACAGAGGTATGGTGGTAGAGATGAACACGGCCATAAATGTTGTATATTCCACCCCTTCACTTCCACCCAATGGTAGCTTTAATGGAAGACCATGGAAAAAAGACGATGTCACAACATCATAATAAGAGTGGTAGAGGTGGTTCATGACATGATGCATCTTCAGCACCTCAAGATGCATCAATTGGTGTGCGTATTAATTTCAATCACTTTGGAAAGGTCAGACACAGAAGAAATTTTTATCCTTATACTACTAATATTTGTAGCAAATGTGGGTGTCATGATCATCTTCAACGTTTCTTTTAGGATATATCTTCTCCTCAATATGTTTTGGGATCATCAACTACAAATATCACATCGGTTCATTCATATGCTTCAAATACTATTGGGATCTATACATAGGCCTCAAGAGAGATGCACATCCACATTGTTGATGAGTTTCCAACAAATGAATATGCGGGTCCAATAACCATGAAAGGTACCATATTTATTTCATCATCAGATTTATTTATTTATTTGATATTGGTCTATAACATTCATTTATTTCTTGTTGCCTTTTTGATGTACATAACCATCTAATAGAGATCATATCCATTTTTTGAGTGGCACAACTTGGGATGTGGACATAATAAGAATGTTGTTGTCCCTGTGCACTATCTATTGTAGATACAGAGATTCAATGGGTATTTATTATTACCTATCATGATAATTTTTAATTCATAATTAAGATGTATTGGAATGTTTCCCATTATGATGTGGTTTATTTTTAACATTGGTGTGTCTCATTTCATTCGGTAGATTAGAGCTCGTAGGTTTTTTAGGGAGAGTGGGATCAAATGTAAGGGTTCATATGACCTTACAGCCAATGTTCATGAGTTGTTTTCTACTATTGTAGTTTAGCTCTATAACATTTCTTATTTTGATGATTCTCATATTATTGTTTTTAGTTTTATTTATGTTATCCAATATTATTTCTCTTGTCCTCATCTAGAGAGAGTGGTATATTTTACAATTGACCTAGTTCTAAGAACCCATATGATATCGATACCTTCTTATCATATGACATGAGTTGAGTTTAAAGGGATCAATATTCAGTTGAATGAACTAGTAAAAAAATTTTCACCATATTTTTTTTCTACATCGGAAGCCCGTGTGATATCTTCCATGAAGGAAGATTGTTAACTCTTATTTTGTGTGGTGGATCAGATGTTGAGCGCGAAAATAATAAGAACAACTATCATTTACCTTATGTGGATGATCTGTTTGGTCAATTAAAAGGTAAAAAGTGTTTTTAAAATATTAATTTTTGATTGGGTTATCATTATCTCATATCTAGATAGTGTGATACATTGAAGATATCTTTCAGGGACATAATTATCCATTATGAATATCATTTGATTTCATTTGGTCTGACAAAAACTATTATATATTTATTATCTTTGTTGAATTAGATATTCCATCTGTATAGTGATACTTTTGGGTTATTTTTCATGGTTTCTATTTTTGTTTACTCGGGATCCAACCGATATAATGAGAACCATATGGGTTTGTTTTCGGAAATACAAATAAGTAACCATTTTTAAGGAAATCATTTTAAATGAAACTAATATATTTAATAAGTGATGTTCCTTGGGAACATGATCTGTAATCATGAATTCTCTGATTATCATAAGAAGGGAAATTTTATGTTCTCCTGGGAAGAGTCATGTAATGTATTTGAGATTCTATGATTCCATGGTATTGCTGGTTAATATCGATAGTTCATAAAATATTTCTATAAATTGGAGTCACATTTGACTACCCTTTCCAGGAAAGTGTTAAAATAAAATATGGATGGATTGTGTGAGAATTATTTTGTGGAGATGAAAAGACTTATGAACTCCGTTTATTTTTTGATCTTACATGAGCCTGAAAACGGGTATGTGGTTTTCTGTGATGATTCAAGCATTAGTCTAGGTTGATTACTCATGGAGGAAGATCATGTGGTTGCTTACATATCATTTCATCTTTGGCTGCATGATAATAATTTTGAATCTCTTTTTCTATGTAATCATATAGTTTTACATTCACTTCTTTGTTGGATGTTTAAATTTTTTGAGGAAATGTTCATATTCTATTTTGATTTGAAGAGTTGACAAATATCTCATATTAGAAATACTTGAATCTTAAATAGTGGTAATTGGTGGAATTATTTCATATTTTAACTTCGATGTCACATACAGCATATGCAGTATAAATATAATAGATGATGCACATTGAAGGAATGTACCATCTTAAAAAGATTTGGAATTTAAGGAAGAGCATAACCTTATGGTACTTTTTTCTCAGTTGATGATTGATGATGATGATGATGTATTAGGTATAGTTTTGAATATTTTTCAGTTTTAATTATATTTATTTGGTGTAATCTGTAGAGTTATTAACATGATGATATGTTCATATAAATTTGAGAAACCCCATATAGTGGGGAGACTGTTTCTGGTGGGACTCTATGTTCATATGGTATTCTCCAATTTGGGGATTAGTTTGTCATAAAAAACACTATATATAGTTATATTTTATATTGTTGTCATAATTCATTATCGGGATTTCAACTAGGTTCTAAAAATATGTATTATGACATGAGATGATTATTTTCGTGGCTAGGTAGAATGTGTGAAATTTTTTATTATGCTTCCCATGATGACACGTGCAATAAGATTAAGGTTGATTATTTTAAACCTTATGGTTTGATATAGCATCTTCTAGTTCTCATTTGGATGTTGGATGAGGCATCCTTGGAATTTTTTCTAGGATTGAAATGGACACTCATAGGGAAAAATTCTATCTATGTGGTGGTTTATCTATTTAAAAAGTCCACTCATTTCACCCTGATAATAGACACCACTAATGTTAAATATATGGTAATGTTGTACATAATAGAAGGAGTGAGTTTACATGGGGATACTTCTAATTTTGTTTTAGAAATGGAATATATGATTATATTGTGGTTGTAAATATGTATCTAAGAGGATATGGGGACTTATAACAATTTCAGTGCATCTTATCATCCACAGACAACATGTTAGGTGAATTGTGTTTTTCAAATTTGGGGGAATATGTGTTGTGTATGGGTCATAGCTGAATATTGGGATATAAATATGAGAATATTTTATTTTTATCATAGAAAAACTATCATTTATCAATCAGAATGATTCCTTTTCAGTATATGTATATTCAACCATGAAGATAAATTTTTGTTGAGAAGAGGTGGGAGAAGATTCATTGTTATAACATATTTTGGATCAAAATAAATATGTGAGTATAGATTATATATGTTGTTGTATGTTTATAGAGAAAATTAAACAGAAATATTATATATATTAATGGTTTAATCATTTAGAGTTATCCATTGCTGATCATGATTTCCTGACAGTTTCTCATTAGTTATTTGTACAACAGTCTCAGAAATCATTGAATGTTGGCTCCGAGATACGTTGAAACATTTGAGGTTTTTGAGTGGCGTATGAATGTTTCTCATCAGTTGTAATTTTTTACTTAGTTAAAAAAAATTATTATATTTTCCACATATTTTAGAGAAATAAATTTCATCATGATGTCTCACATGTCATGAGTTTGGTGGAGACTGAGTTAGATACAGATATTTATTTTATTGTGTATCCATTTGAGATCATTTAATATAAAGTGAAATTATTGAATGGTATGTAAGTAATATTGGTCATAGTGTTAGGGGCATATATTATATTCTAAAAATATTTGGGATCCATAGATTTTGATGTAGGTGATGAGGCTTATCTTATTTAATAGACATCAATATTACACATGATTTCTAGAGGAAAAAAATCCATATGGTGGCGAGTTTGTAACACATCTTTAACATTTTTCATGTAACCCATTATTATTTTTTCCATCAATAATTGGTTCAATATTGGGAATCCTGAGTATGGAGAATATTATTTAAAAAATGTCTTAATTCTCAAGATTTATTTCTGTTTGAATTAATGGATTTAAGGAAAAAAGTGCTCATGGATTTCAAGGTTTCTCCCTGAGTTAAGACACCACCGAATATGTTTTCACTTTTCACGTAAGAAACATTATTTTTTTAATGCATTTAGGGTGATTAAAACTCATGTAATGGATTAACACTATGTTTACATGGTCTCTAGAAAAATGTTGTAGACAATTATAAATTGTTGGATTGTGTAAATGATGTGAAATGGTTACAAAAAAAATTAATAATAAAAGATTAGGTTTTAATGAAAATGAGAACATTTTTGTCATACTTGACGATCACAGATTACATGAAATTTTAAAAATTTACATTTCATGTAATAGTAGGGAGCTCAGATTAATGGTTTCCAGTTGGTTGAAATTTTAATTCGTTTTACCAAAATATTTTATACTCTCATCATTTATGGATTCTTTAATTATTTGGGGTGCCTCTTTTTTATATGGATCAATACGTTCAAAATTGGATAATTTTTGCTGTTGTTTCTCATATATCCTTGTCTGCTGGATGTTCTAATACATTTTTTCTTCGATTGAAGTTGCCCAATGACTTTGTGTTGTTGGATCTGTTTATCCATGATGTTGTTTCTTCTAGATTTCTACTATATCTATGGCACAATATTTTTTTGGGGGTTGTTTCCTTTGTTGGGTGTGGTGCATCTAGTTTTCTTTCTATGAAATGTTTCATTTCTAGTTATATGAAAACAATTTTTTTTGAAATTTAAGAAATTATATTATGTGAAGAATGATTCTAGGGAGGTCATTATTGTTGTTGTTGTCATATTCTTCTTGAGGGATCCATTGTGGGATTGTGAGAGACTTACTTTAGGTATGTGGTAACCTATCTATCCTATGTTGATGAACTATTATTCCCTTATTACTTTTTATAAAATTATTTATAAATAAATTGGATTTATTGTTTTTTTATATTAATGTATTATAAATAAAATGGATGGTTTCCATGGTTTTTGGTAAATTAAATGAAAATGGATTTTTCAAATAATAGAAATGATTTAGGAAATGAATCAGATAGAAATCCTTGTGTGAATATGTGTATTGTTTAACATTGTGCAATCTTCTATACTACTATTGAGGGATTTTATCTTGTGGATTTTCACTACTCCATAGGAATGTTCTCTAGGATACTGTGTTAACATTTTCCATTGATTAAATCATGAGTTTTTCTTATTCTCTTTATGCCTATGTTATAGGGACATGATATGCACTAGTCATTTGATGTGGAATGAGTGTCCTACAAGCCGGACCATTTGAGTTTTTTTTGTGTTATTTATCTTTTACTGTATTTATAGTCATTTTTAATTTATTTCCATGATTTTTCTTTTGATAATGGATAAAGGAAATTATGCATGAGATTTATATATCTTCATTTTTGAAAATGATGGAAAAAGGAATCAATTTTACCATGATTTTGATATAAATGCATACTTTATTAAACCACAATGCTTTATTTGAAAATATAATATATTGTTTATCATAATAATACTTCTTATTAAACTCCTTCATTGGATTCTACTGATCCTATTTGTTCACACCATATGCACTTCTTTTGTAGATTGTATACTTTTGTATTTCTTTTGATGATGGGAAAGGAAAGACACCATATTAAGGTGGTAGGGTTTCATCAATATATGTTTGGGTAGCAGAATGATGAGATGGTGTATTTTTTCCCACACTATCACTCATTAACTATGGGAGTATATATTTTGGTGTTTAGTCCTTTTTTTGTTGAACTTGTACTGGGATGTTTTTTCTTATCTTGATTTCTTTAGGTTTAGATATTCATTTTCAGTTTTGGCATATATTAATCAATCTTATTATATATACCCTTGATGAATATATATATATATATATATATATATATATATTCCATGCTTTTTCCCTTAAATTTTTTGAGAAATCTTTTCCTATGTTATTTGGATGATGCTAGTGTTCTATTCACCAGACCATAGGGATAAGGATCTACCTTAGAGAATTTGAGATATTAGGTCACCTACTAGTTTGAGAGGGTATTTGGGTTGGTTTTCTTACATTCAAAAAATTGTTGTTACTCCAAATTATAATGTATATAACAAAATTTCCTACAACCACACAAGTTTAATATTATTTTTAATAGTTATTATAGCTTCAATATATTCATCCTAAAAATACATAAGCTCTCTTCATAACTAGTGCAAAATCTTCACCATTATATTTTACGTTATAGTTATTGTTATGTTTATTTACACACATTGGTAAACTATCATTCTACTCTCCTTCTTTATATATAGAACTCTATTTTTTATCATGATCAATACCCACATATCTTTATATAAGAAACATATATAACACCACTTGGCATGGAATATTCTACGATTACTATATTTTTTTAATTTTATTACATGGGAAATATAAATTCAATATCGTCAATGTATACATTTCATATTTATTAAACCATGTAGAATATAATGATTATACTCAACAAATCAATAACAACATGAAA
This sequence comes from Viscum album, assembly GCA_963277665.1. Classification (NCBI taxonomy): domain Eukaryota; kingdom Viridiplantae; phylum Streptophyta; class Magnoliopsida; order Santalales; family Viscaceae; genus Viscum; species Viscum album. Next base: position 1,532,124,641 of record OY728146.1, on the reverse strand, counting down.
ACCATGATTATGATCAATTAAAATCTTAAATTCCTTGATGTTAACTATAATTATGCTTTGATCATTTGTACACATCCACCATGATATATGATAAATCAAAGTTTCACCAACATCTTCTTAGCTAACTCAGTTATATTCCCCAATTATATTCATGGAAAATAAATATATTTTTTATAATATAATGAATCCACTATAATCAAAACATTCAATCCATAATCGATAAATATTTTAATTTTTGTCATATACATTAATAAATTTTATTTGGATAATGAATTTTTATCTAAGAAACATTGCCAAACTAGTGAAAATATCTATAATGAACTAAAATATTCTTAATTTATTAATTCATATATATATTTTACATCACATTCCATGTAGACTGATGCATTGTCTTCGAAAATTCTTTATATGTTTTTCCTCAACCTGATATATTATATGGTCATATAAATCAATGTGATATCTATTTATATAGAATAAACATTATATTTTTCATATATCACCCAATATGATATCATTTATTAAATGACTTCAATAAATGAACCAATATCCCATGTTTTTGTAATGTACTTATCAACCTCCTGCACATGGATCGATTGGAACCCACATTGGTTTACACTAATACATTTATTATATCATTTTATATTTGGAATATTTTTAAAATATTAAGATCTGTTATCTCATCATAAACAATATCAATATTATTATTATGACATCTAGACCATCCTTTTTTCTTATTCAATGAATTACTGTACTTATTGTAGGTATTATCATATTTATAGTATTCATTCCAAATTGAATTTCATATAAACTTTTCAACATATTGATGTTTTCATTAGTGAATCATATATATATAAATATTATACGTCTTCATGAAATATCCTATATAACTTTTTTACCTTATGAATTATCCACTTCAACTATATCATTGAACTATATAGGTTGTTTTCGTCAAAAAAAATATCTATCATGGTAGTTGAATAATTTTATGAAATTTATTAAAATCTTACCCCAAAATATTGAAGATTGGTTCGGTAAAAGACTCCCAATAATTTTCTTAGACTCCACAACTACATTTGATATACATTATCCCTTCATTTATTTTACAAATATCCTATTACAATATAGTAATTTTTAAGTAATATTTATCCATATATATTAATCTAGTAAGGAATTAAATTCTTCAGTTTGGTTGGCTTCATGAAAAAACACTATCAATTTCACGTTTTTAAAATTTTAAAATATTCAATTTTGTAAGGGGGATAAAAATATTTGAACTATTCTTTGAAAATTATGAGAGAGTGGGGTCCCGATTATAAGGGTAAACTGGTTATGAGGGTTAGGAAATTAAAAAAAATGGATAAGATATATGAGTTTATAGTACCCCACCCAATCCATTCGGGAAACCAACAGACACATAATTGAAAAATGATACCCAATAGGAATGTAAATTTTAATCCAAAATGATCTAACATAAAAAACCATTCACTATATGTGTGTTATTTGGGTGTATTATTTTATCTCGTGAGATTTCATGTTTTATATTAATCCCTAAAATTAAATTACTCTACTAAATGGCTTACTATATGAATTCAATAAGTGGGATAGGAAATATAAATAAGAACATCCATGCCTATGAAAAGTACAATCCTTGAAATGGAAAAATAATTTTTAATGGGAGAACCTTGATAATAACAAATTAACATTAGTTATATTGATATATTAGTCCTTGTTTTATAAATTATTTTTATAATTTCTCAATCATAAAAGAAATAGATTTATTTAAGCAAAATTTTACTATGTGTTACATGGTTTAATTTTAATTATAAAGATCATATTTAATAAAATTGATATGATAAAACATTCCCCATTCTTGGATTCATCATTATAATGAATTGTTACTGTAGTAAAACATTATCAGCATGATAAATGTCAAATGGGATAACAAGGATGTAAAAAAAGATAAAAGAAATAAAATATAAATAAAATTGGATGAATTAGATATCATGTGTGTATAATAACTTAAACCTATATTATATTTGAATAATTTTCTATTCAGGCCCACATTAGATAACTCCAAGAACCACTCACCACCAAAATCTGATGACAAAAACAAAATTATTACATATTTGGTATTTATATCACTAAATGTAACACAATTTCAATCATAAAAAATATACCAATTCAAACGAAAGAATGTTATAGAGATATATACTAAAGGACTGTAATTTTTATAGTTTATGTGAAAATGGAAAAAATATTTACATGATGAAAAAATATATTAAAAATTGGAAACATCCACAAAGTATTCATTTTACCTTGAAATATCCTTTTAATATTTAAGAACATTTTTCATGAATAATATTCATGATTCTAATCACACCTTATTTATATCCCAAATCATCTATCAACCGTATGAAAAGATTTTAAAAAGGCGAGATAACGGAACATATATTAGTAAGAAACATATAAAAATATGCATATAACCTCTTTATCCCATTTAAAAATGATTTGATCATAAAATATAGTTTTATATTCTCATAATAAACTATGAGAAAAAATAATCTAATAAAATTCATTAAATAAACATTACTACACAGAATTTTTACAAAGAATATATTATAAAAAATTATATGAAAAATAAAAATTTTTATATATTAAATAATAATCATGATAATACTAGGAAAAAAGTTCTTAAAAACATATTTTTTCCCTGAGGGAATGATCATTCATTTTTTAAAAATAATAAATCAACATTCCATGTGAAATCTAATGATTTCCATGAAAAATTATTAGGAGAATTGAAAATTATAATTGGTAAAACAAAAAATAATTTACATATATCTATTATAATCTATCTTACAATTAAAATTACATATTAGGTATATTTAAATGATCTCATAGGAGAAATCAATAAAAAATAAATTACATCTCCTTACCCATTCCATTTGTGATCTATATTCATCTCACCAGTTCATAGTTTATAATGGAACCCTGGGTTATTCCTTTAAAACAAAACCACAAAACCTTGTTTTAAAATATAACCACTGAGTATCATAAACAATTACAAAGTGACATAACAAAATCATAATATATTAAATCTAGATATTCAATCATAATATTATTTGAACCCATAAGAAAGAAATTTCATGATATTGAAATATTAATTACATTTAATTTTTGAAAAAAAATCCTCATAACATTGTTAAGATAGGTTTTTCTTTGAATAAAACAGGAAATCTTGTGATGTAATCCAAACATAAAATAATGGGTATAATGGTAAGAAAAAAATTGAATTGATATACAATAAAATTAAAATTAATTTTTCTTTTTTCTAAAATATAACATATAAAATATATAAATGGATTCCATTCTAAAACATATTCAATAAAATAAAAATTGATATGAAATTTAATTTATAATAATTTATAAATACATTGATATGTAAATTAAATAAATTTTTTAATATGATCATTTATTAAAATATTTTAGACAATTAATCTTAAAAACATTTAAAGCGTTGTTCTAAAGGTAAATAGTTACTTAAATTTAGTCCAAAACAACACTTTTTTTCTTTATATTATTGAATAATAAATTAAATTATGTTTTTTTATTTCACAAGTAACATATCATGTTTATTATTCCTATTATTTTATTTATACCGTGTTATATATAGATCCCAAAATAATTACTTTGACAAAGGATGTTTTGATGATATTCGGATCATCAGACGGAAATGACTTTGGTAGGTTCACTTTGGTCAAAGTGTTTTTTAATCCATATGTTCTGTAATAATAATAATTTTATAATTATTATATTTATAAACAAATTATACTCTTGAAACCCTAGAAATATGGTTATGAAAAATCAAATATGTTACAATAATGGGGTGGTAGGTCATACATACACAAGAGTGACGTTTCCATTTTTTAACGAACATGATCGAAAGAACGTAAGTATTATTTTTGAAATATAAAATATTTTTATATGAAAAATAAAATATAATTTCTCTTTATCAACTTATATTTTGTATCCATGTGATGTTATAATTAAATAAATCAAATCACTTTCTGGAGCTGGAAATCAACACACATGCATCATTGATATTATCAGTTTTCAATATATGGAAGGGAAAGAAAGTAAATGTTATATTTTATTTCTATATTGATAAATATGTTATGATTAATATATATATACATAAATATATCATTATAATAGTCCATGAGTTAAAGTGATATAGGAAATATTACATCGTTTTGTGAGGTGGAAGTCCACCATAAAGACAAATAACAGCTTCCTTTCCCTTTTGGTGGTAGCGGAAATGTATGTAGGTTATCATTGTAAACATAGAAATATTATAGTATATTGATGTTATTGGTTCTATTATTATATAATAGTTACATCTATTATATATACTAAACTTAGCTTCTCCAAGCTAACATGTCACCTTCCCAATCCACCATGTCACCTCCAATTCTCAGATCCTCTTAGGTGTTTCATTCATTGTACGACAGGAAATGATTATCCCATGAAATTCATCAACCCTGCCCATATATTTAGAGTTTCATACATGAATATGTTATATTCGATGAATAACCATAATTCCTCATGTCTCCTTCCTCTGTTTGTCAGCATTCCCTCAACAAGCTTCTAGTATCCACCGCACGACCTCAATTAGTCGACGAAGCTTATGGTATAATTCGTCCTTCGATAGAGTATGTGCTTGACTACTCTTAATAATATGTTTATTCCCATCTCTCTTCTCATAGGGTGCACTATAGTTCTAATCTTCTATTGGTATTATGGTATCTATGAATGTGTAAACTTCATCGCCTGTGACGGCCACTAAGTCCTTCTTCTTGTGTATCAATCCACCATAAGTTCGTAAAATATATATCCCATGGTGTTCTAATGCTGAAGAAAGTGGTGAAATTTTCTCCCTCGACTATAAAAACATCTATCAACATTAACTCTCAGAATCTACCCTATCTGTCAAGACTACTTCTAACTTTGTAAAACAATACTACTAGAAACTAGCACCGCCATTTTAGTCGTATTCCATTAAAATGATAACCTTCGACGAACAATTTATGTCTACGAAATTTGAATTTATTGTTGGTTTCATCTGTAAAAAACCATAGAAGGGGAAAACCCACATTATGTAGTTTTAAAATTATACTATAAATACAATATTATTACTTGTATCCTGCTACAATCCATGTATTATAAATTCGATGTCTGATTCTGGTGGAATATTTCCCTATTACACATCAGAGCAACTTTTCTTCCCATTAAACATATAGAAAGATCATCAATTTTACATCACTAAATTATGTCCAAAATTCTTTAAGAGGTAAATTTTCTTTCATTTGTTCTAACAACCCAGTTCAAAACATTATTATAGTTACCAAAAATTACTCACATGTATCAATGGGTTCATAGTTAATTTTTCCTTTATTCATTCAACATGAAACATGTTCACAATATGCATTCACTGAAAACCATGACTTACCTTATAGACATTGAAACTTCAAAATAAATATGTTACAATATATTTATGCAAGATATATAGTTGTCTTACAAATGTATTTTTAATTTTTTATACCTACACATAAACATACTATGTATTACTTTAAAAACATGAAAATTCAACAAAAATAAATCCAATACAATGATGCAGACAACATCAACATCAAGAGATGCAAAGATGAAAAGGATATTATGTATGATAGAATGATAAAAAGGTAGACAATGAATGTAATTTATTCCAATAAATACATAATGTTAGATACTCTTTTAAAATACATACATGTCTAGGAAATTCACCTATAGAATACCATCACCTTTGTTCTGCTGCAATATATAAAGTAGTACAAATGAGTTCCAATTTGAACAGAGGAGCACACATACCATTGTAACATTTATCTATGAATGGTGAGTTCAATTAAAATATACCTTATATTTGAAATAAAATTGATATGTTACTTCTAAATAATGATGAATTCTTTATGTATTCAACTATTTATTTCACAGTGCCTCATGAATGTGGATCTTCGACAACAATATTTATTAGAACAAGAAATATAAAATGTTATCATTACAAATTTCAATGTACTTGAAATAAGTATTTTTTCTTTTCATCCTTGAAATACATTTGTTTATTTTAATGTAACTTTGTACAAGTACTAGCTGTTCACCAAAATACTATACTAACCTCTGTTATACTAAAACATCTGAACCACTACAATGGATTTTCACCCCAAAGGAGGAGCACACATATCATTGGAATCTATGTCATTGAATAGTGAGTTCCATTACAATGTCATCGTACATTGAAAACAATATTACTTTTACTGTGTCAAAACATTGATCAGATAGTTAACTATTATATTTCATTGACAGATCATCATGAATGTGCAACTTCCTCAACAAAATTTGGGTGATATGAAATGAGAAAGCATATATTTGAATCCAATGTTGAAAAATATGTCCCCTTTATTGAGGATTATTTAAACCTATTATTGTGAAAAAAATACAAGTTACCTCACTGTTCTATTTAATACATAACTATATCTTCATTACTTATGCTAGCTCTAATGGCAGAGACAAACATTCTCACTTACCCATCGCCTAGATCTTTATCATAATAAACATAATTAAGGCCTTCAAATGCTTTTCAATTTTCATATAATGTAATTTGGTTCATTGTTCATTTACAATAGATATTGTATTCCCTCTTCAAAAATTGGAAACACAGATAATTTTCTCGGTAAGGGTGTGTTGTGAACTGTCATCATGCTTTCTTGATAATTTTTATGTATACCTAAATATATACATGATTTTAGAATTAAAAAGTATTTTTAATTCAGAATCTACCCAAGAACCAGAGGTTTCAACTACAATCACTAATGTTAGATCGAATGTCATGAAACAATAACTGTAGAAATACAAGCTGAATGAAATCATGCATGATAAATTTTAGGTATGAGTTAACACACGTTCATTTGTTAGCGTACAATTATTTCAGTTTAATTATCATAGATACATTAGTAAATACTACAACAGAATGAACACAACTACAAAAAAAGGAAAAAAAAGTTGGTCATTATTATAATTTTACCCATCAGTATTCTACTATTCCATTCATGACACATTTATGAAATTTATAGTGCCTAAATTATTTTCCTAGAATAAGTGTGTTGTAATGTGTAACAACACATTCTTATTAATTTGTATGTATACATAGATATCTTCAATATTTCAGAATCCAATAGTTGTTTAAATGTAAATTCAACCCACGAACCAGAGGATTCAACTACATTGACTAATGTTAGATCAAAATGGGATGAAACAATAACTGTAGAAATACATGTTGAAAGAAATCATACAGAAGACTTTTCATGTTTCAATTACTACACATTCATTTGTTAGTGTACAATTATTTTGAATGAATTATCTTAATAAATTTAGTAAATATTGTTTCAAAAAGAGCACAACTACTATAATAGGATGAAAATGTAGTTCACTATATTATATTTACTTATCAGTATACTACGATTCAATTCATGTCACAATTATGAAATTTATAGCTCTTGTTTTATTCACAACTTCAATTTAATCATTTTTCACCTACAAATTATTAGAATAATGTAGATCCTTCTAATGTTTGTTAGTAATATAGTTATATCTTTTGGTTTTATGAGAGAAATAAAAAAAGTAGTACCAATAAAATCCCATAAGATAATCTATGCTACTCGCTCGGTAAAATTACATTGGAATTGCTCCCATCATGTCCTTAATAAATTAGAACGTTAGTGTTCAATTGCAACTCTGCTAGAGAAAGAGCATTCTATAAAAATATGAATATTTATTATTATATGTTTTAATTCACATCAACGGGTGGGATGGTTGATAGGTCACTCAATAATGGTAGAGAACCAAATATATTCAGATTGAATCGGATAAACTACCTTTGTATATGTAGAATGTGTCTTCCAAAGGGACTACGATCATGGTTTTACCAGTTATATGTGTGTGATACTATTAATGAGTCGGAAAATAGGATTTGTAACATCATGTAATATTTACAACCATAATTTATCACAATGACATGATGGTGTTGTTTTCACTTCATTTTAAATTTAATTTACTATTAATTATTATAGAGCGAATTCAAACACAGTGATCAATTTTAATATTACCATCAACCGAAAAAATATGATTCATGAAAAAAATTAATTATCTAAACATTTCAGAAGTGCAAGGGATGTTCTTGATCATCATGAAATTTCAAATTTAAATTTGTGACAACTTAATAGAATACAAACAAATGCAGTGACATACAACATGCCCAGAACTTATATGATTTATATGCTTATTGTGGGTGACATTGATGATATAAACTATGAAAGAGAAATTATAATTAAATGAAAAGTGTTTTATTACAATGAATTGATGAGGTTCATCACTTTTTTCATCCATTGAAATATCCAATGATATTCACTAGTTGTCAAGATTGAAACGTTGAAAACATTACACATCGTTCTACATATTTGATTATATGTAGGAAGATTTGAAATGTTACAATGTGAGAATACTTTTCCTATCACTTGTAGTGTCATTTATATGATAAATAAACATTAAAACATTCAAGAAGACTATTGCAACAATTTATTTTCGATGATTATACAATGATATTGTCTCAGAGACTTTCTTTCATTCTCTTAAATCTGAAACACTTAAGGGATGAGTTGCACAATGGGTTGCAAGATTCTTTTCTTCGAGGTGACCATGAAGGGTACGCATGTGGGAAGCATATTATTTTACCATCAACATTTATTGGTGGTCCCATGTATATTATTCAAAATTACCATGATGCTATGTCAATATGCAATTAGGCTGGATATCCAGATTTGTTTTTAACATTTACATGAAATCCACTATGGAATGAAATCAATTGATATGTTTCACATTACAATCTTTTTCCATTGGACGATCATTACATTGTATCCATAATTTTCAATATTAAGGTTTATTAGTTAATGAAATATTTAAAAGATGAGTGTTTCTTTGGGAATTCATGATTAGGTAACTAAAATTATTCCAATTAGTTATTGAGTTATAAACTTTCTTATTTAACATATCAATTATTGAACTATGTCATTAACTTCTGGATTTTCTGTGTAGTTGTTCGTAAAATGGAATTTCAAATAAATGGACTGCCTCCTGTACAAATTTTACTATATTTATGTCGAGAAATCAAAATATGTACTCCTACATGCATTGAAAAAAATGTTTGTTCTGAAGTTCCAAATCAAGGAATCTTCCCAAATCATCATGAGGCTTTTAAAAATTTTACGATACATGGACCTTGTAGAGATGAAAATCATAACACACCTTGTATGAATAATGGAAAATGTACTAATTTGTTTCAAAAGTTTTTTTGATAGTACAACATTTGATGATGATGGGTATGTTTAATATAGACGAAGAAATGCTGAAAGCACTATTGATTAAAATGATGTATGTTTGGATAATAGGGTTGTTGTACCATATAATACTTTGTTGATAATAAAGTATCAAGATCATGAAAATATTAATGTTTTAAATCTATCAACATCCATAAAATATTTTTTTAAGTATATTAGCATTTTTAATTATTGTGTTACAACATATTTCAATCAGACCAAAAATAAAGAGTTGTCAGGAAATAATTGTGATGAGATTTATAAGTATTATGATTTCCAGTAAAAATCACCTTTCAAGGCTTCTCAGATGATATTTTCATTTGATATCCACTATAGATATCCTCCAGTAAAAAGGATGCATTTTAATTTACCACGACAAAATAGTGTTACGTACACTAACACTAATCATTTTGAGGATGCCTTGAGTGAGGGTAACATTTCTGAATCAATTCATACGACGTGGATTGAAGAGAATGTTTATTACCAAGAAGGTAGATGTCTCACATATGCCGAATATAAAATTAGATTTGAATTCCCCAAAAGGGAAAAAATGGTATCTACAAAAGGAGGGGTTATGTATTGGATGAATTTATTATGGGCCACCAACTACTGGAGAGGTATATGCAACCCACCGACCCATCAAGGATGGAGCGAGTGCATTACTTATGATATTTTAATGGTTAAAAAGGAATGAAAATATTGAAGGAAAGATCATATTAGTAGTCTTGAAGAAACTAGATATATATATGTAACAGAAATTAAATTGAAAAAGGATACAAGATACAATAAATAACGAAACTACAAACTGCATCTATAACAACTCAATAAACGATCTCCTCTTTGACACCTATTGAAAGTAAATAATTAAAGGCATGAGATCAAACACTCATTAAGGGTTAAAAATAGAAGAAGAATTAGTTCAATAATAAGTGGGTCACAATGAATCTGACATAATCATTATGGAATAGTGAATAAATGAAAAACTAATTCCAATAATAAATTGAGAATGAAACAGCATCCATATATTTTGTCATAGTGAAATACTCATGGATAATAATTATAACTGGTAAAAAATAAAGAGAATACTCATTAATTGGATTTCATTAATCTATAACATGAAACAATAATACCATTAAATGGTTTAGTTCAATGTGTAGTAATCCGTTTGATTTTTTGGAAACAAACTCAAAGGGTTTGTCTCCAACTGATTCGTCTCATTAGACCTACCGATGCATTGAGGGGATATAGCAGGCCCCACCATCCACTACATGACCAAAGAAGTATTTATACATTTATTCAATAAATTTGAAATATGCCTTATCAATATACGTATAGAGTAGATTATAAAAATTCATCAATATTTCATTAACTAATATAACTTTCCAAATAAACACCATATGTAAAATGGTATACGGTTTAGAGAACAAACATATCCATGATATGATATTATGGATATTTAATATAAATATAATTTAGAATGAGAATTGGTCGCAAATGGGAAGTAGGTACACCAAATATGTATTATTGGGTGCACCACACAAATTTAGTCACAACAAAATATTAGTTGAGAAAATGTCTCTTACCACAATGTAATCGGTCAAATCATATGACTAGAACCTAATAATCCTCAAATTAATCATTAAAAAACACGAATATAAATAGAATAATTTTATTATATATCAAATAGATGTAAAAATATTCCACATACAATAAATAAGTATAGAATAATGAAAATCTCACAGAAATGAAAGTGAGACAAGAAACCCCTTACATTTTGCACAACTGTGTTCTTCATTTTTTTAATGACCTGAATAATCAAATTTGGATTCATTAATTAATAATTAAAGAACCTAATATACATCTAATTGATTTATTATAACCTTAATAGTTTCATTCATTTCCTTTTTAATGGGTTTAAGTGGTTTAATTTTATTGTTTTGCATGCATTTTCTTCCTCAGTTTTCATGATTCGTTTACTTCCTGTCATAAATAGAAGATCCTTTGAAATGTGGAAAAATATCCAAACATGTTAATATATATTATTAGTGACAGTAAAAATATATAAATGATCTTAAAATTATTATTGTTTATGTACTTGAGGATGAATAATTTGTTAATAGTTTTTGATAAATGCTTGGATTTAGTTTGGTAGTTTTGTATACAATGAACTCATTTGGTACTATTACTCCATATAATTTGTGTGTGAAGATTAAAGAACATTAATGAGATGAAATAAATATTTTATGATTTTTTTCAACCATTAAAATGGTTTCATGACCATTAATGAATGAGAAAGTGAAGATCAAAACTCCATCATCCACAATGGTTATAAATTGGAACCTCATGGATGTTGATTTCGCTTATAAAAAAATTGGGGGATTAAGAATATTGATGATGGTAATTCTCTTCACATGATATAATTCCAGTATATAGATGAAACTGGAGTTTATCATGGTCATTTGTACATATTAGGAGATAATATAAACAGAAAAGATACGATCTTGAAAATAAACGAAAAGTTGAGTGACCCCATATGAAAATTCAGCATCCTAACAACGTCGCATAAAATTTAAAAAAATGAAATGATGAGAACCGGAGGGTATCTCATCATATTGAAATAAAAATTATAGTAAGTAGAATAAAAAAATCAAACCCCATCATATGAGAAATGAATTTCAAATAGCTTTCATAAAAGAAGTGTTGACTTAAAGAATAGAATGAAGGATTCCCTTACATTGTAGAGTAACTCCTAGATCTTGAAGGATGGGACCTTGGGGGATTAAGAACACTTTGATAGGACATATAGAGATGTAAAACCGCCATATATTCTAGGAAGAGATATTTGGAATGAATTAAAACGAATGGATGAGTGGGTATTTATAGAAAAAGAGAGGTAATTTTTTAATAATTTCAAAGAGACGCCTCATTAGCGGGTTTTTCCAAACTATGGGCTTGTACATTGTATTACCCATGGTTGTAGCCACGTAGGACACCTCATGTAATAGGTTACAGTACAAAAATTGATAGTAGTTTCATATTTAATTATTACATCATTATGATGTCATTAAACTACCGAAAACTCAAAACTGTATTTTTTCTTTTCATGAAAAAATATTGTATTTTAGAAAAATCCCAAAAATTTTGCCTAACGATTTCTCGATGTGTAAAATTAAAAAATGAACTCCATTTCATGAAAATAAATTTATAATTATTTTTAATTTAATTTTTATATTAAATCACAGTTAATTCTACAAATAACAATTTTAAAGTTATAATTTGTTCTATATCACATTGAAAAAATAATTAAGATCTCATTATCTTATTACATTAAGAAGATAAAATAAGATTATTATTATTATTTATAAGGGTCATATAACTAATAATTTTACTAATCATATGGTTATGATACTATTAATCAAAAAATAAAGTAGGTTCTATCAGACTCCAGATGACTTACTGGTCACAACATTAGATGACCGTTTTTCCAAATTCAAAACATAGAATTGGAAAATATATTTTTAATGGATAACATATAAGTTTCCCCAATAATGTTTTGATTCAAATAATACATAGTGCTTCATGAAATATAGGCTATGCATAGAATGTATTTAATAGAGGCATACCATAAAATGTATGGGGTGTTTTATTATTCCCTCCTTCGGAAATTTCAACCTCAAAATTTTATGTATAAATTCCACCAAAAAGATGTGGGTGGTTCTTCTTTATAAAATCCTATGGTTCCCATGTTGCTTCTTCCATATTTTGGTTTATCCAAATAACCTTTACTTGATGAGTTATTCTATTTCTCAATACCAGCTCCCTTGTGTCAAGAATACTGATAGGATTTTCACAGTATGACAAATCCGGTTCTAGTTCTATTTCATCATATTGAGTACATGTGTTGGGTCTAGAATTTACTTCTTTAACAATGAGTCAAGGAACACATCCTGAAATCTGGAGAGATTTGGTGGCATCGCTAAATGGTAAGCTACAGCTCCGGTTCTTCCCAAAATTTCAAATAGTCCGATGTACTTGGGGCTCAATTTCCCTTTCTTACCGAACCATAAGACACCCTTACATGGAGATACATGCATAAATACATGATCCCCAACATTGAATTACAAGTCATCTCTCTGGTTGTCAGCATAACTCTTCTACCTACTTTGGAATGCTTTAACATGGGATTTTATTTTATTCACCTTTCTCGTGGTCTCTTTAATAAGTTCTGGGCCTATAAATTTCCTCCCTCCATATTCATCCCAACATGATGGAGTTCAACATCCTTTTAAATATAATGCTTCATATGGAGAAAATTGAATACTAGAATGGAAACTATTGTTGTTTGAAAATTCCACTAAAGGAAAGTGTTGATCCCACATACTGTGGAAGTAAAGATAACATAACCTCATCATATCTTCTAGTGTTTGTATAGTCTTTTCATATTGTCTGTCGGTTGGGGGTGATATGCGTTACTCATATGAAGCTCAGTATTCAAAGTCTTCTGGATACTTTTCTACAATTATGATGTAAATCGGGGATATTGATCAGATACAATTGATAGAGGTGCACCATGAAGTCTAACAACATCGTTAATATAAAGTCTTTATTTCCGCTCAAGTGGTAAATCCTCTCTTATTGGAATGAAATGTGATGATTTAGTGAGATGGTCAACAATTACTCATATTTCATCATTTCTTATAGGTTTCCTCGGTAGTCTGGTGACAAAATCCATCGTAATGTTATACCACATCCACATAGTAATAGGTAGAGGTTGCATCACACCTTTGGTAAGCTGTCCCTCTTCCTTTACTTGTTGGCAAACTAGACACATTGACATGTAGTCATCAATTTCTCTCTTCTTATTATTCCACCAAATATATTGCATAAGATCTCTATACATCTTGGAGTTACCTAGATGAATAAGAAATTTTATCTATGTACATCATTTAATAGTTCCCTTTTTAGCTCAGGTACTGATGGAATGCATAACCTCTTCCAAATTTTTTTAACTCCTTCTTCATCCACGAAGTCAGCCTGCCTCCCATCCTAGAATGTATTAATTTTCTTGGGAACATTCTCATCATCATATTGAGATCGTTTTACCTTCTCTAGTAAAGATGGTTTATCAATCATTTTAAATACGAGTGAAGTTTCACCTTCCTTAATAATTCCAATATTCATCTTCAGTAGATCCATGAACATAGGATCTCTTTCAATCCTCATTTGAGTTAGAAGTCCATGATCTTTTCTACTTAATGCATATGCCACATTATTTTCCATTCCTATGTGGTAGTTTATTGAACAATCCTAATCGTTGAGTAACTAGAGCCAAATCCTTTCCCTTATTTTTAGTTATTTTTGTGTGAAAATATATTTCAAACTCATGTGGTCTCTATAAATCTCACATATCTCTCCATAGAGATAATTATTCCATATTTTCAGAGAAAAGATTACGGCTGCTAACTCAAATCATGAGTTGGATAATTTTTCTCATGATTCTTCAACCATCTTGATGCATAAGCAATAACTTTATCATTTTTCATAAGGATGCAACCTAGTCCATTCTTTTATGTATATTACAAATCCACCGCCCCCGGATGGAAGAGGAAAAAATTGAGCATTGACCAATCTTATTTTCAGTTCTTCGAAGCATTCCATAAAATCATTTTTCCACACAAACTTAACTCCTTTACATGTGATCTTTGTTAGTGGGTTAGCCAGTCGGTCAAAATTCTAAAAAGAAACAATGATAGTAATCTGATAAGCCAATAAATTTGTGTAACTCAGTTATGTTTTCTGGCATGAGATAATCATAAATTACCTTTGTCTTTGTACGATCGACGAAAATTCCATCCTTAGAGACTATATGGCCTAGAAAAGAAACTGATTGAAGCCAAAATTCACACCTGCTAAGCATCACATATAATTTATTTCTTCTATGATTACTCAGAATAACCCACATGTGATTTGCATGGTCTTAAATGATTTTTTATTATACGAGGATATCCTTGATGAATAAAACAAAAAAGTTATAATGATATTACTAGAAAACTATATTCATTAAATTAATGAAAACAGAGGGTTCATTTTAAAGTCCAAAAGGCGTCACTATAAACTCGTAATGCTCATACCTAGTCCGAAATGTTGTCTAAGAAATATCTTCCTTCCTTGCCTGCAACTGATGATATTTGGATCGAAGGTCAATCTTTGAAAATTATTGAGCTCAATGATGTTGGTCAAATAAATCATCAATCTGGGGAAGATGATACTTATTATTTATTGTAATAGAATTGATTTCCACGTAATCAATCCAATGCCTCATGGAACCATCATTCATCCTGGAAAAGAGGATAGGGGCTCCCCATGGTGAAAAACATGGTTGAATAAATTCTTTTACACTAAAATCCTCTAGTTGTTTCTTTAGATCTACAAATTCTAAAGTGGACATTCTATAGGGAGTCTTTGATGTAGGTCTTGTATCAGGAACTAAATCAATAGAGAACTCAAATTCCAGATCTAGAGGATGTCTTGGTAAATCCTCTAGAAATACATCAATGTACTCTTACACTATGTGCACACCTTCAATTTGAAGATTTGATTCCTCACACAAAGATATTTTTTTATCTTCCTCTATAATTATTTCATTCAGTAGACCTACTAGGTATGGTTCTAGATTAGAATCAGGTGGCAGAGTTTCTACCCTAAAGACAAGGGATTATCAACACTTTCCAAAATTTTAACTTCCTTCTTCTTATAATAAATATTCCTATCATAATTTGACATCCAATCCAAACTTATAATTATATCAAATTCATACATTGGTATGAAGATAAGGTTAGAAACTAAAGCAGGTTTTGGTGTCTAGAGGGGGACTAGTCAACATTCCATTATTGCAATGACACATTCACTGAGAGATCTAACTGACAACTCCTTTATTAAATAAAATTAGACATATCTAATTTTCCTGGAAAACTGAGAAGATATAATTGAATGCGATGATAAAAAATAAATTATTGTGTTGGATAAGTTTGAGGAAATAATTAAAGTACCTACCACCACATCATTAGGAACTTCAACCTTCGCGGTTGTAATCACATAGGCTCCCCCTTTATCTATTGGCCTTTTCTGAGTCATGTTTCCTTGACACCTAGAACACTTATTTGCATAGTGTCCCATATCTCTACAATTGTGGTATTGAGTATCATTGAATTGTTTCTTCCCCTTGTATTGATCAGATCGATGACCCTTTTCTCCACAGTTATAGCAGACTCCCATTCCTTTCAAGCATTTCATGAGTTGATTCTTTCCACAGTTCTCACATAACAAGAATATATTTGTTACCTTGATCTTCTTTCGTGATTCTCCTTTTCCTCTGTTATCAAAGTAGCGCTCAGTATCTCGGTTTCCATTAAAAATATTTGATCAAGAAAATTCCATCTCTGTTTTGATGGCACTTGATACAATTTCGTCATATGATGAAAATGGTTGAGATGTCAGTGCCCTTTGAAGACTTGACATAAGACCGTCAAATAAATGATCAATCTTATTTGTCGAGTCACATTCGTAATCCACATCATACATGGCCATCCTTGTTAAAGTATCCTCATACTCTAAAACAGTTTATTCTTTCCTTTGTTTTATGCTATGGAATTTCCTATTCATTTTATTTTGTTCCTCATGAGGGAAATATTTTACAAATAATATTTCCTTAAAATTCCTCCAATCCATATCTTCTATTTCTTCTTCCTCTGTGGTAATCTGAATCAAGGAACATTATTGATCAAAATCTCCCTTGAGACAATATAATTCCAGTACTACCTTTTCTTTTTCATTACATCTTAATGCCATGAATATCTTTTCAAGGGACTTGATCAACTGCTCAGCAAACACTGGATTAGAAGTCCCATTGAAAGATGGGGGCTTCTGCCACATGAAACGATCCAACACAGGAGTGTAATGGTTATTCATTAAAACCTGATTATGTTGTCCCAATATGGTCTTGATCTGATGTACTCCAACATTGACCTTGTTGGCTTGCTGTGTGGGAAGATCCCTTCCTTTCCCACGAGTATTGATTCCCCTTCTTCCATTAGATTCTATTTCTAAATAATTATACACACTAGATTAGTTTATGAATCTCAAATAGAAATGAAATCAATATAGATTGAAATTATATGCATAGCTGATTTTATAAACATGATTTCTATGAGGAAAAATTTACATTAAACTTATTCATAATGGCTTGTAAAGAAAATGTGAATTATCCTAAGAATATCCCCTAGGTGTGTCATAACTAAGAGTGTAGCAAGCCCTGTTGTCATGCACCAGTTCCCATTCGAGTCTAGCTCAAAGCGGTGTTTTCAGGTTTTACCCCCAGATACATCTGTGCCAGAGTCGTCTCTAACTACTCGTATCTAGACCTGGACGTACTGCATAAATTATCCACATAATATATTCCTTACCAAAATACCAAGAAATTATTTTATGTTAATCCTAAAATACTAACTTGGGGATTTTTACCCTACTATACATTTCGTACTCTTGTTTCCATGTTTTCTACTATACTTCTTCAGATAGAAACTATAACACCCTAACCCCTATAGGCTGGAGATGGTGCATTACTTGTGATATTTTAATGGTTTAAAAGAATGAAAATCCATATGCAATGAAAAATTTAGTAGTCTTGAAGAAAATATATACATATATGTAACACAAATTTCATTGAAAAAGGTTACAAGATACAATACATAATGAAACTAAAAACTGCATCCACAAGAACTAGAGAAACAATCTCCTCTTTAAAACATGTTGAACATAAACAATGAAAGGGTTGAGCTAAATCACTAAATAAGGGTTAAAAATTGCGAAATAATGACTACAATAATTAATGAATCATAATCAATCTGACATAATCAATATTCCATAGTGAATAAATGAAAAACTAATACCAATAATAAACAGGGAATGAAATTGCATCCCTAGATTTTGTCACAGTGTAAACCTCATTGATAATAATAATAACTGTTAATGAATAAATTGAATGCTCATTAGTTGGACATCATGTATCTGGAACATGAAACCATAATACTGTAAAATGGTTTAGTTCTATGGGTAGAAACCCGTCTTATTTTTTGGAAACAAACTCGAAGGGTTTGTCGCCAACTGATTTGTCTCATTAGACCTATCGATGCATCGAGGGGCTATATCAGGCCCCACCTTCCACTGAATGTCCAAATAATTATTTATAAATTTATTCAATTAAATAGTAATATGCCTTTTAAATATCCATATAGAGTAGAGTATACAGATTCATCAATATTTCCTTAAGTAAAATAACTTTCTAAATAAACATCATATGTAAAATTGTATACAGTTTAGACAAAAATAATATCCACGATATGTGATTATGTATATTAAATATAAATATAATTTCAAAATAAAATTGATCTCAAAAGGGTAGTAGGAACACCACATAAGGATTATTGGGTGCACCACACAATGTTAGTCACATCAAATTAGTAGTTGAGACAAAGTCTCTTACCACAATGTAATCAGTTGAATCAAATGAACAGAACATAATAACCCTCAAATGAATCATTTAATGACATGAATATAATCAAAATCAAGTTATTATATATCAAATTTTCGTACAAATATTTCACATACAAGTAATAAGTGTTGAATTTTTAAAATATCACAGAAATGAATGTGAGACGAGAAACCCCTTACCTTTTGCTCGAGTGTGTTCTTTGTTTGTTTTAATGACCTGAATAATCAAATTTAGATTCATTAATTAATAATTACATAACATTATATACATTTAATTTATTTATTATAACATTATTAGTTTCATTCATGTCCCTTTTAATGGGTTTAAGAGGTTCAATTTTTTTGTTTTGGAAGCATTTTCTCCCTTGGTTTTCAGGATTCTTTTACTTTCTCTCATGAATAGAAATTCATTTGTAATGTGGATAAATATACCGAGTTTTTAATATTTATTATTAGTGTCACTAAAGTGATATAAATGATATTAAAATTGTTATAGTTTATATACTTGAGGATGAATCATTAGTTAAATGTTTTTGATAAACTCTTGGATTTAACATGGCAGTTTTGTATACAATGAACTCTTTTAGTATTATTATTCCATATTATGAGTGTGTAAAGATTACAAAAAATTAATGAGATTAAAAAAATATAATCTGATTTTTTTCTACCATTAAAATGGTTTCATGATGAGTAATGAAGGATAATGTGATAAACAAAACCTCATCGTCCACAAAGGTTATAAATTTGAACCTCATGGGTGTTGATTTCACTTATAAAAATAAAAAGGGGGAGTAAGAATATTGATGATGGTTATCCATTAACATGATATAATTCCAATATATAGATGATACTGGAGTTTATCATGGTCATTTTCACAGATGAGGTGAGAAGAGAAAAAGAAAAGTTATGATCTTTAAAATAAAAGAAGTGTTGAGAGATCCCTTATGAAAAATTGACAGCCTAACGACCTCGCATAAAATCTCATAAAATTAAATAATGAGAAAAAAGGGAATATAATCCTATTGAAATAAAAAAGGAAATTACGATGAATAAATAAAATCAAACCCCAACTAATGAGAAATGTATTTCAAATATCTAACATAAAATAAGTGTCGACTGGAAGAAGAGAATGAATGATTCCCTTACCTTGTAGAGGAACTCCTAGATCTTGACGGATGGGACCTTGGGGGCTTAAGTACACCTTGGGAGGACTCCTAAAGAGGTAAAACGACCAGAGATTCTACGATGAGGGATATGGAATGGATGAAAACGAATGGATGAGTGGGTTTTTATGGAAAACGAGAGGTAATTTATTATTAATAATTTCAAAGTGACACCTCATTAGCGGTGTTTGCCAAACCTTGTGCTTGCCCATGGTATTTTTTTGCACCCTAGGTAAATAAAGAATATGAAATCTTTATATTTATCCATATTTGTGAATAAAATATTAATATTACTTTAAAGGGGATTCTATGCTCGATGGCGTACCCAACACGCAACAACGATTTTCTTGGGAATCTTACGTTGCACTCTAATAATAAAATAATATTATTTTAAATGGTAGTTAACGCCTATCCATTGTAATGGCAGGAATGAACAGAACTAACTAAAAAATAATTAAATATGTTTTTCAAATATTTTTACTCTTTACAATAAATTTTAGAGGATTACAAATTCAAATGAATCCAGTTTTTAAGCGAAAACATTCTAATATTTTTTAAAAGGTCGATTAACCGCCTTTTGATGGTGAACCCCTTTTCAATCCACTTTTTGAAAATTTTATAAGATCTATTTTTCAAAATAAACATATTATTTATGATTGGGACATTGAAATTTACCTTGGGTTAATTTTTGTTATTTTTCTGACAAAGGTCATTTTTCAATGAATAGTGAAAAATACTGCATTTTACATCAAAACTATTTTTTCATATAATTTAATTATATGGTTATATTATATTTTTAATTTTTTTTAAAATGTAATTAGAATATATTTTTACCATGTAATTCAATGATGGTCATTGGGATTATTTACACTTTGTAATTATGCATAAACAAGTGCAAAACTTTTCATAAGTATTGTTTCTAAAAACCCGCTATTTGTTTTGACAACAGGAAGTTTTTTAAATTAATTATTGCAATTTATGTGTTTGGAATTTGGTAAAATTATTTACATATTTTTAATCAGAAGGTCCAAATTATGTAATTAATACTTTTGTTTTTGGACATTATGAATAGTAACGACGGTAATTATCTTTAATTATTTTTGATTAATGAGTAATCGGGTAGTTAAAGATAATTAGATGATATCATAATAATAAAAAATGACCGCAAAATATGTCCTAAGGCTACTGGTTGTCTCATGTCCGACCATGGGATGCCTTGTGCCAAACTTGGGGGCCCCATGGAATCACTTTTGTGAGAAAGTGACTTTTTATCTATTTATTTTTTAAAAATGTTAAATGTGACAAAGAATGTATCACCTATGTAACTTTCTTTTAATTTTGCCTAAATAAATGATATTTTGGACTATAAATATTCATTGAAAATCTAAAATGATTTCCTACATCATAGTATTTTATTTATAATTTTTAGACATTAAATAAATTAAATTATTTATGACATCATGATGATACAGCGCTGACCTCATTATTTAACGATTTAAATAAAATGGAAAGATAATTTACAATCTAAGACATACACATGTCCAAAACCTCTTGTATGGGTGGATTTCGAACCCTTATCACCTTATCCTCGAAACACATCAATGTGGGACCATTAATATCCGGAATGCATTCTAAAATAATGTAACATTTCCTTACTTTCCAAGAGTGCCCCTCCTCTCCTCTTTTAAGAGGCCCCCACCTCTACCTCCATACCCACACTTCCAGAGCCTTTGGATCGGCCATCCCCTTCCAATTTTGTCTCTCCACATCCCTCTATAACTCCTTGAAGCCTCACTTTGGTCAGAATCTTTTCCGAGGAATCCTTTGAGCTCAAATCAAAGGAAGTTACCTGATTTTAAGGTAATGTCTTCACTTGAGTCCTTTTGTTTTATTTTACTTCTCCAACCCCCTAAACTCTTTTTATTATTTTCTTTTCTAACAACTAAAGTATATTCAATATACTAGGATGTTTTTATAAGAATTATTATAGATACACTTACACACACCTATATCTAATGGATAAAGAACATATTGTTTCCGTGGATGGCGAATTTCTGCCTCCCGAAACGATGATTGTTCAACATTATTCTAACAACATAAAAGGTGGCCATTAAGATGACACTATATTTATATATGATATCTAATATTTTTATTTTTTACTTAATATTCTGTATTTTTCATTTATGGTATACCTTTATGGTTTCCATTATGGGTAAACGCGATATTTTCATTTAAGGAAGTGCAGACTACCACCCCCTCAAAGTGATTTGATTCGTTAATACCATATGTGGTAAGTATAAAGGATATATTTAATGATATTATATATTATACCATAATTGAATTAAAATACTATTATGTATCATTATGTTTTAATTCCATTAAATATGACATAGAAATGAAAGTAGCGTTCATGCGTACGTACGGCTAACCGTCTCCATGAACGGTGCATTTCATTTCTTAACTCTAAATGTTATGTAATATTATAAATGAATTAATATAATGGATATATATGATATATATGATATCTACATCATGAATAAAATTATCTATATAATGAAAATTTGGCCACACGAAGAACATGTAAATGTAAGAAGTCCACTTTCGACTTAAGAACCAAATATCGATAAAACAAATATTATTAACTTAAATTATTACATAAAGTTTATGACATGGTAATAAGTGATAAAAAAAAATAATGAACATGAAAAAGGTTCTTAAGGAAGTATAAATTAACTCATGTTTATTATTCATGGGATTAAAGAACGATCAAGTCAAGTCGAAACCGAGGTAAGGGACCCTACCCCTCTCTTTCTTTTCAAGTACACTCTTTTATTTCATTCCTTTTAAAGCTCATCTTTCTTGTTATTGGGATGTTATTTTATATTAATCATACTTTAATTTTTATGTTCAAATGATGAGATAACCTATTATCTCTCATTAATCTATTTTGGAAGTTTTGAGTAGCGCCGTTAGGCTGCCGAATTTTTGTAAGAGATCTAACCACTCTCTTTATTTTTTAGTACTCTCCTTTATGTCACTTCATTTAAGCTCCTCTTTGTTATGATGGGGGATTTTCTTTTATATTCCACTTGATGTAAATTTTATTTTAATATGATGAGAGACACTATTTTCCTCTCATCAATCCATTTTGAATGTTTAGGTGGCGCCGTTAGGCTACCGAGTTTTCGTAAGGGATTTTTCATCTCACTTTTATTCCCGTGAGATTTATGCTACATTTGACACAATTTCCTTTGAGTGGTGTATGTACTGCCCATTATTATACACTTTTTGTAGTATAATTTCATTTATGGGTATTCACATATTCATTTTATCACCCTTCTTCCATGGGGTGTACGTTTCGAAAGTTACCCAACTCGGTAAGGGGACCTTTCACCCTCCCCTTTTTTAAAGACTTTTTTGTTATGTCTTTTAATTCACATGCTATTATGTTGGGATATGTTCTTTTATATCATTATTGATTTAAATTTTATGTCCAAGTGATGAGATTCCCTTTTTATCTCTCATCAACTCATTTTCTGAATTTTGAAGTGATGTCGTTAGGCTGTCGAATTTTACCAAGGGAACTTTTTCACCCAATTTCAATTTCTTTGGGTTCAACATGTAGTTATTGAATATATCATCTTTTCAATATGTGTGAATGAACTTTTATTGTTTTACACTTAATATCCACTTATATTTGGTGTATTTATATTTGTCACACATAATTTTTAGATTTAATTATCCTTAATTTAAGGATGCCTTCTTTATAAGGGAATTAATCACATTTGACATTTCTAATGAGACTTCATTCTTGTTATGCACCAATTCACTCTTATATGGTGTATATACTTCCCTTTGGAATATTATATCATGAATCCATTTATTCTCATGATATTATAATGTTCTAACTAAATGTTATTCCTCAATTATTGTATTCAAGTGTCTCTAATTTTGGTAGAACCCCTTTAACCAAAATATCGCTTTAAATGTTTTAATTATTTGTTCTTATTAATATCCATGTTTTCAAAGTGGTTTTAAGGATTTATTTATATGGATATTAATGGTTTAAAATTTTAAAATATTTAAGGTGGTATGGGACACTTTGATTCAAAAATCTCTTTATTAAATGTTTTAAATGGTTTTGGAAATGGTTTCTTTTTGAATGGATTCATTATTTCAATATCCAAAAATGTTATATTGTGATTGAAATGTGGAAATGTTATGTTTACTTTATGCATTTTTTATGTGATACGTTTATGTTATGGTTCTTGGGAACTGTTATGAAAATGGGTGGTTCCATGATAAACTAAGGGCAGGTGAGCCCGATATAGCTCTCCAATGCATTGGGTAACACGAAGGAGTGAAACTTTAAAGTTTTTCCGAAGAGATTTAGGGAATATACTGTGGTGGGTATTCCAAACGTAACCAACAGGGTTACTCCCTACGTAACAATGTTATGAATGCCTCAAGATACCTTTTATGTATTATTATTTCTATGATTTATTCATGATTTGATATGCCTATGTTTTATGGGTAAAGTATGATTTCATTCTAATGTATATATGAACTCATGTTTCTTTTCCATATTTTTATAACTCTTACTGAGCTTTTTATGCTCATCCCATGTTTTTTAAATTTTTTCACAGGTCAAGGGAAAGGTACATGATGTGATGATAGTGTCAAGGATGTGTCAAGAAAGAATCTGTGTTTTATTTTAAATATGTTTCCGTTGATGGGATGAATGAATACTGTCTTTTATGTAACCAATTTGTTTAAATGTGGAATGTAATGCAAGTTTCATGATCTAATTCTCTAAAACTCTAAACCTGAAATGATCCTCAATGTGTAATCTTGTAATAACTCAAGATTAAGTAAGGTTTAAGGCTGGGGCCTTATAGTTGGTATCAAAGGTCGGTTTATATAACATTAGAGGATAGGGTATTCTTTAAGCATAAGTGACATTACCATAATGGTTAGGATTCCAGAAAGAGTCCTAGTTTAAGATAAAGTGAATGAGTAAGTATGTCTTAGTGTTTATCTTACTCATTAGTACATGATGGTTTTGTTGATATACTCACACTGACCTATTCAGTTTTAGTAAATGGATTGATATAGCAGGCACCAAAGTGACAATAGGTTTGAAGGAAACTATGGTGGTTCTCTGATTAAGAGACTGGATGAAATGGGGGATTCAATGAGGAAACTCGTGGTTTTTCTAAACCAACTACCAAGGAGTCATGATCAACCACTTGAACCTTGGTATGATATGTAATGCATCATGTATGAGATGACCAATCGATGTGGAAGTTCAGGTAATAATTATAAAGGTAAACATTAGAGTTTATATGATCCTTACCTTTGAGGTAATTATGGGTTATTATATGTTATGATGGAAAATGAAAGGCATGAGATAAACATGGGGTTAAAATATGTTATGATCATTTTTGAAGATTTTTTCTTGTTTTTGGGAATGTTTAATGAATTATATAGTTTTGGAAAAAGGATAACACGTAGACCGTGTGACAACCCGTCGCGTCGGACAAAGCTGCGGGAATCGAACCCACAACCAAAGTGCGACGGGTATTTATCTCTTACCACTAGACTACGTGAAGTCCCTAGTTAGTTTGACTGATTATTTTCAGTTAGATGATTTTATGAATTAAGAGTAAGTTGATTTTGGGTTATCTATGGAAATTTATTAACCTATCATGGCGGATATGTGATTAGGTTAATTACTTTTCAATACGAGACATTAAGAGAAACTGATGTTGTTTGGAGATAAATGTTACGATTTAACTTGGAAGACTATGTGACTAAATCCTTAAAATATTTGGGTTTCAATATTAGTTTGGATTACATTGAATATTTTTATGGAAAAATTGTTTATCGGATGGTCCTCGTTGACCTTTGGGTTTTGTTAGACAGAATTTTGGAGATTAAGAATAGATTTTCTTTTTATAAAGGGTTATCCTTTTCTGGATTATCTGATCTTGTACTAACCTTTTTGGTTTTGGTTTTGGTTAAAGCCTAAAGACATGGGAATTATATAGTTCTCATTTGTGGATTAGGTGATTCTCTATAAGTTGATTATATTACTCTTAATGTGAACAAGTCTTCCTAAATACTCGTCTTTTGGAGAAAATATGATTTTGTGTAAGGAATCTAATAAGAGTTGAATGTCAACATGATAAGTGGTTACACTTCCTTATTAATAAATTCCTCAATAAAAAGTAACTTAAAACAAAAATGTTGTCTATTAAATTTTCCTATTGGGGAATCGAATACTGTTTAACCCATCACAGTTTTGTTATTTTCTTGTGGTTAAATTTCTCCTGAACATGTTTTCTATCACTCTCCATCAGAACATGACCCTTTGTTTTTTCCGCCATGTACATCTTTTCATACATGGAATCCTAGTATGGGTTAACTCGGGTGACCTTTGTACTTATCTTTCTTTAATTTAAAGTGATTGTTTTACCAACTCTTGTTCCGATGTGGGACATTCAAAGATGTTTCCAAGCCCAATTTTAAAATTGCGAGGACGCAATTCCCAAAAGGGGGGAACGATGTAACACCCCAGGTAAATAAAGAATATGACATCTTTATATTTATCCATATTTTTGAATAAAATATTAATATTACTTTAAAGGAGATGCTATGCTCGATGGCATTCCCAACACACAACAACGAGTTTCTTGGAAATCTTACGTTGCACTCTAATAATAAAATAATATTATTTTAATTGGTAGTTAACGCCTAGCCGTTGTAATGGTGGGAATGAACAGAACTAACTACAAAATAATTATATATGTTTGTCAAATATTTTTACTCTTTACAATAAATTTTAGAGGATTAAAAAGGCAAATGAATCCAGTTTTTAAGCGAAAACATTCTAATATTCTTTAAAAGGTCGATTAACCGCCTTTTGATGGAGAACCCCTTTTAAATCCACTTTTTAAAACTTTTATAAGCTATATTTTTCAAAATAAACATATTATTTATGATTGGGACATTGAAATTTACCTTGGTTTAATTTTTGGTATTTTTCTGACAATGTTCAGTTTTCAATGAATAGTGAAATATACTGCATTTTACATCAAAACTGTTTTTTCATATAATTTAATTATATGGTTATATTATCTTTTTAATTTGTTTTAAAGTTTAATTAGAATATATTTTTACCATGTAATTCAATGATGGTCATTGGTATTAATTTCACTTTGGAATTAGGCATAAACAAGTGCCAAACTTTTCATAAATATTGTTTCTAAAAAACCCGCTATTTGCTTTGACAACAGGAAGTTTTTTTAAATTAATTATTGAAATTTATGTGTTTTGAATTTGGTAAAATTAATTAAATATTTATAACCAGAGGTTCCAAATTATGTAATAAAGAATCTTTTGTTTTTGGACATTATGAATAGTAACGACGGTAAATATCTTTAATTATTTTGATTAATGAGTAATCGGGTAGGTAAAGATAATAAGATAATATCATAATAATGAAAAATGACCACAAAATGTGTCCTAAGGCTACTGGTTGTCTCATGGCCGACCATGGTATGCCTTGTTCCAATCATGGGGGCCCCATGGAATCACTTTTGTGAGAAAGTGACTTATTATCTATTTATTTTTAAAAAATGTTAAATGTGACAAAGAATGTATCACCTATGTAAAATATTTATAATTTTGTCTAAATAAATGATCTTTTGGACTATAAATATTAATTGGAAAGCTAAAACCATTTTCTACATCATAGTATTTTTTTTATAATTTTTAGACATTAAATAAATTAAATTATTTATGACATCATGATGATACAACGATGACCTCATTATTTAACGATTTAAATAAAATGGAATGATAATGTATAATATAAGACCTAAAAATTTCCAAAACCTATTGGATGGGTGGATTTATAACCCTTATCACCTTATCCTCGAAACACATCAATGTGGGACCATTAATATCCGAATTTCATTCTAAAATAATGTAACATTTCTTTACATTCCAAGAGTGCCCCTCCTCTCCTCTTATAAAAGGCGCCCACTTCTACCTCCTTACACACACTTCCAAAGCCTTTGGCTCGGCCATCCCCTTCCCATTTTGTCTCTCCAAATCCCTCTCTAACTCCTTGAAGCCTCACTTTGGGCAGAATCCTTTCCAAGGAAGCCTTTGAACTCAAATCAAAGGAAGTTACCCGATTTTAAGGTAATGTCTTCACTTGAGTCCTTTTGTTTTATTTTACTTCTCCACCCCCCTAAACTCTTTTTATTCTTTTCTTTAGTAACTACTCCAGTATCTTCAATATACTAGTATGTTTTTATAATTTGGATTCGAGCTACACTTACACACACCTACATCTAATGGTTAAAGAACATACTGTTTCCGTGGATGGTGAATTTCTGCCTCCCAAAACGATGATTGTTCAACATTCTTCTAACACCTTCATAGGTGGCCATTAAGATGACACTATATTTATATATGATATCTACTATGTTTATGTTTTACTTAAGCTTCTGTATTTTTCATTTATGTCATACCATTATGGTTTCCATTATGGGTAAATGCGATACCTTCATTTAAGGAAGTGCGGACTACCAACCCCTCAAAGTGATTTGATTCGTTAAAAACATATGTGGTACGTATAAACGATATATTTAATGATATTATATATGATACAATAATTTAATTAAAATACTATTATGTATAATTGTGTTTTAATTCCATTAAATATGAAATAGAAATGGAAGTAGCGTTCATGCGTACGTACGGTTTACCGTCTCTATGAACGGTGCATTTCATTTCATAACTCTAAATGTTATATAATATTATAAATGAATGAATATACTGGATATATATGATATATATGATATATAAATCATGAATAAAATTCTGGATATAATGAACATTTGGACACACGAACAACATGTAAATGTAAGAATTCCACTTTCGACTTAAGAACTAAATATCGGCAAAACAAATATTATTAACTTAAATTATTACTTAATGTTTATGACATGTTAATAAGTTATATAAAAGGAATAATGAACTTTAAAAAGGTTCTTAAGGAAGTATAAATTAACTCAAGTCTATTATTCAGGAGATTAAAGAACGATCGAGTCAAGTCGGACTCAAGGTAAGGGACCCTACCCCTCTCTTTCTTTTCAAGTACACTCTTTTATGTCATTCCTTTTAAAGCTCGTATTTCTTGTTATTGGGATGTTATTTTATATTACTATTACTTTGATTTTTATGTTCAAATTATGGGAGACCCTATTCTCTTTCATCAAACCATTTTGGATGTTTTGAGTGGCGCCGTTAGGCTGCCGAATTTTCGTAAGAGATCTAACCTCTCTCTTTCTATTTAAGTACTCTCCTTTATGTCACTTCTTTTAATCTCATCTTTGTTATGATGGGGGATGTTATTTTATATTCCTCTTGATGTAAATTTTATTTTAATATGATGAGAGACCCTATTTTCCTCTCATCAATCCATTTTGGAAGTTTTAAGTGGCGTCGTTAGGCTGCCGAGTTTTCGTAAGGGATTTTTCATCTCACTTTTATTCCCGTGAGATTTATGCTACATTTTCCACAATTTCCTTTGAGTGGTGTATTTAATGCCCATTATTATACACTTTGTGTAGTATAATTTCATTTATGGGTATTCACATCTTCATTGTATGACCCTTCTTCCATGGGGTGTACGTTTTGAAAGTTACCCAACTCGGTAAGGGGACCTTTCACCCTCCTCTTTTTTAAAGACTCCATTTGTTATGTCTTTTAATTCACATGCTATTATGTTTTGATATGTTCTTTTATATCCTTATTGATGTAAATTTTATTTCCAAGTGATGAGATTCCCTTTTTATCTCTCATCAACTCATTTTCTTAATTTTGAAGTGATGCTGTTAGGCTGTCGAATTTTACCAAGGGAACTTTTTAACCCAATTTCGATTTCTTTGGTTTCAACATGTAGATATTGAATATGTCATATTTTGAATATGTTTGAATGAACTTTTATTGTTTTACACTTAATATCCACTTATATTGGATGTATTTATATTTTTCACACATAATTTTGAGATTGAATTGTCCTTAATTTAAGGATACCTTCTTTATAAGGGAATTCATCAAATTTGACATTTCTACTGAGACTTCATTGTTGTTATGCACCAATTCACTCTTATATGGTGTATATACTGTCATTTGGAATAATATATCATGAATCCATTTATTCTCATGATATTATAAAGTTCTGACTAAATGTTATTCCTCAATTATTGTATTCAAGTGTCTTTAATTTTGGAAGAACCCCTTTAACCAAAATATCGCTTTAAATGTTTTAATTATTTGTTCTTATTAATTTCCATGTTTTCAAAGTGGCTTTATGGATTTATTTATATGGATATTAATGGTTTAAAATTTTAAAATCATCAAGGTGGTATGAGACACTTTGATTCAAAAAACACTTTATTAAATGTTTTAAATAGTTTTGGAAATGGTTTCTTTTTGAATGGATTCATTATTTCAATAACCTAAAATGTTATATTGTGATTGAAATTTGTAAATTTTATGTTTACTTTATGCATTTTTATGTGATACGTTTATGTTATGGTTCTTCGGCATTGTTATGAAAACGGGTGGTTCTGTGATAAACTAAGGGCGGTGAGCCCGATATAGCTCTCCAATGCATTGGGTAACGTGAAGGAGTGAAACATTAAGGTTTCTCTGAAGAGATTTAGGGAATATACTATGGTGGGTATTCCAAACGTAACCAATATGGTTACTCCCTACGTAAGAATGTTATGAATGCCTCAAGATACCTTTTATGTCTTATGATTTCTATGATTTATTCATGATTTGATATGCCTATGTTTTATGGGTAAAGTATGATTTCATTCTAATTTATATATGAACTAATGTTTCCTTTCCATATTTTTATAACACTTACTGAGCTTTTTATGCTCATCCCAAGTTTTTGAAATGTTTTTCACAGGTCCAGGGAAAGGTACATGATGTGATGATAGTTTCAAGGATGTGTCAAGAAAGAATCCGTGTTTTATTTTAAATATGTTTTCGTTGATGGGATGAATTAATATTTTCTTTTATGTAAACACTTTGTATAAATGTGGAATGTAATGCAAGTTTCATGATCTAATTCTCTAAAACACTAAACCTGAAAAGATCCTCAATGTGTAATCTTGTAACAACTCAAGATTAAGTAAGGTTTAAGGCTGGGGCCTTATATATTTTCCCATGGTTTTAGCCACTTGGGACACCGCATTTTATAAGTTACGATACAAACATTGATCATAATTTTATATTTAATTATTACATCATTATTATGTCATTAAACTACCGAAAACTCAAACTGTATTTTTACTATTCATGACAAATTCATGTATTTTAGAAAAATCCCAAAAATTAACACTACCCATTTTTTGATGTGTAGAATTCAAAAATTAACTGAATTTTATGAAAATAAATTTCTATGTGTTTTCAATTTAATTTTTAAATATAATAATAGTTAATTCGAAAAATAACAATTTTAATTGTATAATTAGTTCAATATCACATTGAAAAATTAATTATGTTCACATTATCTTATTACCTTAAAAAAATAAAATATTATCATTATTTAATATTTATAAGGGTCATATTACTATTAATTTTACTATTCTTAAGGGTATGTTATTATTCATCAAAAAATCAAGTTGGTTCTATAAGAATCCATATGACATAATGGTCCTAACTCTAGATGATGATTTTTCAAAATTCAAAACATAGAAGTGGAAAATTTATGTTTAATAGATATATTATAAGATTATCATATAATGTTAAGATTCACAAAATTCATAGTTCCTAATATAATATAGGCTATGAATAGAATGTATTTAATAGAAGTATACCACAAAATGTTTGGGGTGTTATATTATTTCCTCCTTCGGAAATTTCATCCGAGAAATTTAATGTATAAAGTCCACCAAAAATATGTGGGTGGTTCTCTTCATAAAATCCTCTGGTTCCCATGTTGCTTCCTATATATTCTTGTTTCTCAAAAGAACCTTTACTAGAAGAGTTATTCAAGTTCTCAATTCCCAATCCCTTGTGTCAAGAATCCTAATAGGACTTTCCCAGTATGACAAATCAGGTTCCAATTCCATTTCTTCATTTGTGAGCACATGACTGGGTCTGGATTGTACTTATTTAACAATGATACATGGAAGACATCATGAACTTTGAAGAGATTTAGTGGCATCGCTAAATGGTAAGCTACATCTCCGATTCTTTCCAAAATTTCAAATGGTTTGATGTACCTGGGGCTCAATTTCCCTTTCTTACCGAACCATAAGATGCCCTTCGATGGAGAGAAATTCATAAATACATGATCCCCCACTTTGAATTACTAGGACTTTCTCTAGTTGTCAGCATAACTCTTCTTCCTACATTGAGCTGCTTTAATATGGGCTTATATTTTCTTCATCTTTTTCATGGTCACTTCAATACGTTTTGGGCTTATAAGTTTCCTCTCACCAAATTCATCCCAAAAAGATGGAGTTCAACATATCTTTCTATATAATGCTTCATATGGATCCATTTGAATACTATAATGAAAACTATTGTTGTGTGAAAATTACACCAAAGGCAAGTATTGATCTAACATACCTTGGAATTCAAGAGAACATGACCTCAGTATAACTTATAGAGTTTGAATAGTCTATTCAGATTGTCCATTGGTTTGGGTGTGATATGCGGTACTCATATGAAGCTCATTATACAAAACCTTCTAGAGACTTTTCCAGAATTTTGACGTAAACCATGGATCTTGATCCGAGACAATTGATAGAGTTGCACCATGAAGTCTCCAAACATCATTAATATAAAGTCTTCTGAGGCGCACAAGTGGTAAATACTCTCTTATTGTAAGGAAATGTGCTGATTTAGTGAGATGATCAACAATTACACATATTTCATCATTCCTTATAGGTGTCCTCGGTTGTCCGGTAAAAAACATCAATGTAATGTTTTCCCAATCCCACATAGAATTAGGTAGAGGTTTCATCACTCCCATGGGATGTTTTCTCTCCACCTTCCCATGTTGTAAATCTATAAACCTTGACATGTAGACAATAATTTCTTTCTTCATGTTATCCCACCTAAAATATTCCTTCTGATCTCGTTACATCTTGGTTCTACCCGGGTGTATAGAAAAATGTGAGCTAAGAGCATTATCTAACAGTTCCATTTTAGCTTAGGTACTGATGGAATGCGTAACCTCTTCCCAAATTTCAGAACTCCATCTTCATTGACGAATTATTCAAGTCTCCAATCCTTGACTATATTAATTTTCTTGTGCAGATTCTCATCATCAGATGGAGAACATTTTACCTTATCTAGTAAAGATGGTTTATCAATCATATGAAAGAGGTGTGATGTTTCCCCGACCTTAAAAATTCTCATATCCATCTTCAGTAGATCCATGAACATAGGATCTCTTTCAATAATTATTTCAGTCAGAAGGCCATGATATTTCCTAGTTAACGAATCTTCCACCTTATTCACCATTCCTGGGTGGTAGTGTATTGAAAAATTGTAATCTTTGAGTAACTATAGCCATCTCCTTTGCCTCATTTTGAGGTATTTTTGTGGGAAAATGTATTTCAAACTCTTGTGTTTTGTATAAATCTCACATCTCTCTCCATAAGGATAATGCCTCCATATTTTTAGAGTAATGATTATGGATGCTAACTCAAATTATGATTTGGATACTTTTTCTCATGAGTATTCAACTATCTTGATGAATTAGAAAGAAATTTATCATTTTTTAAATGGACACAACCCAGTCCATTCATTGATTCATTTCTGTATATTACAAATCCACCACTACCATATGGAAGTGTCAAAATTGGAACATTGACCAATATTCATTTCAATTATTTGAATCATTCTGTAAAATCATTTCTCAACATAAACTTAACTCCTATACGTGGGATCTTGGTTAGTAGGTAAGCCGGTCGAGAAAAATTCTAAACAAAACACAGATAATAACATTCTATTCCAATAAAACTGCGTACTTTAGTTATGTTTGTTAGCATGGGACAGTCATGTATTTCCTTTGTCTTTGTAGGATCAACTATGATTCCATCCTTAGAGACAATATGGCCCAGAAAAAAAAAATTGAAGATATAATTCACAATTTCTAAACTTCCCATATAATTTATTTCTTCTAAGAGTTCTTATAATAACCCTCAAGTGATTCTCATGGTCTTCATAGATTTTTGATTATACGAGGATATCTTCGATGAATACCACAAAAAAGTTATAAACATATTCCTTGAAAAATCTATTAATTAAATCAATGAAAACAGAATGTGCATTTGTCCTTCCAAAAGGCATCACTATAAACTCGTAATGCCCATACCTAGTCCAAAATGTTGTCTTAGAAATATATTCTTTCCTCAAACGCAACTGATGATATATGGATCGAAGTTCAATATTAAAAAATTATTGATCTCCATGAAGTTGGTCAAATAAATCATCAATCTTGGGTAGAGGATAATTATTATTTATTGTAATAGCCATGATATCCTTGTAATCAATGCAAATCTTCATGGATCCATCTTTTTTCCTGACAAAGAGGATAGGGGCTCACCATGGAGAAACACTAAGTAAAATAAATCCTTTTTCACTCAAATCCTCTAGTTGTATCTTTAGCTTTTTGAATTCCATAGTGGCCATTCCACAGGGAGTCATCGGTATAGGTCTTGAATTAGGAATTAATTCAATAGAGAACTCAACATCCCGCTCTGGAAGATGTCTAGGTAAATCCTCTGGAAATACATCAATGTACTCTTGCACTATGTTCACATATTCAATTTCAATATTTCTTTCCTCGCCCATAGATTTTGGTTTATCTTCCTCTCCATGTATTGAATTCAGTAGAGCTACTGGGGGTGGTTCTACATAAGAATCAGGTGGCTGAGTTTTTGCCATAAATAAAATGGATTATACACCATTTTCAAACATTGTAGCTTCATTCATCTTAAAATAAATCTTCCCATAATAATTTTACAACCAATCCATACTGAGAATTATATAAAATTTAGACATTGGTATGATGATAAGGTTAGCATCTAAATGACATATTGGTTTCTAGAGGGGGACTAGTCGACATTCCTATGTTGCAATGATACATCCCCTAGGAGTTTTGACTGACAACTCCAATATTAAATCAAATTTTATATATACAATTTTCTTGGAAAACTGATAATACATAAATGAATGTGACGATCCAAAATAAAAAAATGATGGCTATGTTTGATGGAAAAATTAATGTACCTACCACAATGTCATTAGGAACTTCAACCTCTGCAGTTGTAATCACAGAGTCTATCCCATGCTCTCATGGCCTTTTCTGAGTCAATATTCCTTATTGCTTAGGACACTCATTTTCATAGTGTCCCATATCTCTGAAATTGTATCATTGAATATCATTGAATTGTTTCTTCCCCTTACATTATCATATGGATGGCCATTTTTAATACAGTTATTGTAATCTCCAATGCCTTTTAAACATTTCCCGAGATGATTATTTCACATTTCACACATAACGGGAATAGCTTTGTTCCCTTTATCTTCTTTGGTGATTCTCCATTTCCTTTGTTATTAGATTACCACTTCTTTTCATGGATTCATTTAAAAAGATTTGATCTAGAAAATTACCTCACTATTTTGATTACACTTGATACAATTTCATCATATGATGAAAATGATTGAGAATCCACTGACCTTCAAAGACATTGCTTAAGACCTTTAATGAAATTATCGATATTGTCTTCTGAGTCATGAATGTAATCCACTGCATACCTGGCCAAACATGTGAATTTAGCCTCACACTCTACAACACTGTCTTCATCACTTTGTTTTAAGATAAGCAATTTCCTCTTCATTTCAATTTATTTCTCAGGAGGGAAATATTTTTCATAAAATATTTCCTTAAATTTCTTTTATTCCATATCTTTTATTTCTTCTTCCTCCGTGTTATTCTGAATCAAGGACCACCATTGATCAGCATCACCCTTGAGACAATATACTACCAGTACTAAATTTTTATTTTCATTGCAATTTAATGCCATGAATATATTTTCAAGGGACTTGATCCATTGCTCAGAAACCCCTAGATTAGTAGTACCCCTGAAAATGGGGGATTTTACTGCATGAAATAATCTAACACCAGTGTGGAAGGGTTATTCATTACAACATGAGTATGTTGTCCCAATATGGCCAGGATTTGATCTTCTCCAACATTGACCGTGTTGGATTTATCACAGGGAATATCCCTACCATTCCCATGAGTATTGATTCCCTTTATTCTATTAGATGCCATTTCTAAATAATGTGATACAATAGAGTAGATTATGAATATCAAAAAAAATCACTCACCATAGATTTAAATTCAATGCATAGCTAATCTTATGAAAATGATTTCTTTGAGGAAAAATATACATTAAAAAACATCATAATGGCCTGTAATGAAAATTATAATTATCCCAAGCATATACCTTTAGAGTGTCATAACCGATAGTGCAACAAGGCCCATATTCATGCACCATTTCCCATTTGAGTATATCTCAATGAACTTTTTTCAGGTTTTACGCTTAGATACATCTGTGCCAGAGCCACCACTACCTGCGTGTATCCAGATAGGGACGTATTTCATAAAACATCCACATAGTCAATTCCTTTCAAAAATACCAGGACATTCTTTTATGTTAATCCTAAAATACTATGTTAGGGATTTTTTCCCCACTATACATTTCATACTCTAGTTTCCATGTTTTCTACTGAACTTCCTCTGATACCAACTATGACACCCCGACCCCTCTAGGCTGGGGCCGCTGCATTTCATGTCATATTGGCATGGTTAGAAGAAATGAAAATCCTAAAAGATCTAACAATTTAGTATTCTTGAAAAAACTAGATACATATATGTAACACAAATTACATTGAAAAAATTTACATGATACAATACAAAATGAAACTAAAAATTGCATGCACAAGAACTAATTAAACGATTTCTTTTTTTTCACCTATTGAAAGTAAACAATGAAAGGGTTGAGCTCAAATGCTCAGTAAGGGTTACAAACAACGGAATCCTGATTACAATAATAAGATAATCACATTCAATCTAACATAATCAATATGGAATAGTGAATAAAATAAAAACTAATTCCAATAATACACTAAGAATGAAACTGCATCCATAGATTTTGTCATAGTGAAATAATCATTAATAATATTAATAATTGGTCAGGAATAAAGAGAATGATCATTAATTGGACATCATGTGTCTGGCACATGAAACCATAATAACATAAAAACGGTTTATTTCTATGGGTAGAAGCCCATTTGATTTTTTGAAAACAAGCTTGAAGCGTTTTTCGCCAACTGTTTTGTCTCATGAGACCTAATGATGCATAGAGGGGATATAGCAGGCCCCACCCGCCACTTCCTTTCCAAAGCATTGTTTATACATTGATTAAATACAAGAACAATATGACTTTTCAATATCCTTATAGAGTAGAGTATATAGAATCATCAATATTTCCTTAACTAAAATAACATTCCAAATAAACACCGTATGTAAAACGGTATACGGTTTAGACAACAACCATATCCCTGATTTGAGATTATGGATATTTAATATAAATATTATTTCAAATGAAAATTGATCTTAAATGGGTAATAGGTACACCCCATATGGATTATTAGGTTCACCACAAAAAGTTATTTACATCAAAATAGTAGTTGAGACAAAGTCTCTAACCATAATGTAATTGGTCGAATCATATGACCAGAACATAATAACCCTCAAATGAGTCCTTGAATAACATAAATATTAATAGAATCATATTATTATATATCAAATTTCTGTAAAATATTCCTCAAACAAGAAATATGTGGCGATCAATGAAAATCTCACCGAAATGAATGTGAGATGAGAAACCCCTTACATTTAGCTCGAGTGTGTCCTTCATTTGTTTTAATGACCATAATATTCAAATTTAGATTCATTAATTAATTAATACAAAACCTATTATACATTTAATTGATTTATTATAACTTTATTGGGTTCATTCATGTCCCTTCTATTGGGTTTAAGAGGTTCAATTTTATTGTTTTGGAAGCATTTTTTTCCTTTGTTTTCATGATTCATTTACTTTATCTCATGAATGGACGTTCATTTGAAATGTGGATAAATATGAAGAGTTTTTAATATATATTATAAGTGAAATTAATGATATATAAATTATCTTAAAATTATTATCGGTTATATACTTGAGGATGAATCATTTGTCAAACGTTTTTGATAAATTCTTGGATTTAGCTTGGCAGTTTTGTATACAATGAACTCGTTCTTTATTATTATTCAATATTATGAGTGTGTAAATATTATAGAACATTAATGAGATGAAATAAATATATTCGGAATTTCTTCAACCATTAAAATGGTTTCATGACCAGTAATGAAGGATAATGTTAATAAAAAACTCCATCGTCCACAAAGGTTATAAATTGGATCCTCATGGACGTTTATTTCGCTTATAAAAATAAAACTGGGGGAGTAAGAAAATTGTTGATGGTTATTCGATTAACATGATATAATTCCAGTATATAGATGATATTATAGTTTATCATGGTCATTTTTATAGAGGAGGTGAGAAGAGAAAAAGAATATAGTTGATCTGGAATATAAAAATAAAAGTTGAGAGACCCATTATGAAAATTCGGTAGCCTAACGACATCGCATAAAATTTCATAAAATGAAATGATGACAGAAAAGGGTATATAATCATATTGGAATAAAAAGGACAGTAATAATAATAAATAAAATCAATCCCCAACATATGAGGATGGAATTTCAAATAGCTAACATAAAAGAAGTGTCAACTTAAAGAAGAGAATGAAGGATTCCCTTACCTTGTAGTGTAACTCCTAGATCATGAAGGGAGGGACATTGGTGGCATAAGGACACCTTAAAAGGACTAATAAAGAGGTAAATCCACATGATATTCTAAGATGAGGGATTTTTAATGAATGAAGACGAATGGATGAGTGGGTATTTATAGAAAAAGAGAGGTAATTTTTTAAAAATTTCAATGGGACACCTCATTAGTGGTTTTTGTGAAACCAGGGGCCTGACCATGGTATTTGCCCATGGTTTTAGCCAATTGGGACACCTCATGTCATAGGTTATTGTAAACAAGTTGACCATACTTTTATATTTAATTATTACATCATTATGATGTCGTTAAACTATAGAAAACTCAAAAATGTATTTTTACTATTCGTGAAAAAATCATGTATTTTAGAAAAATCCCAAAAATTTACCCTAACCATTTTTTGAAGTGTATAATTAAAAAATGAACTCCATTTTTTGAAAATAATTTTCGATATATTTTTTCATTAATTTTAAAATAAAATCATAGTTAATTTGAAAAAATCAATTTTAATTGTATAATTACCTTTATATCACATTGAAAAATTAATTAAGATCTCATTATCTTATTACCTAAATAAAATAAAATATTCTCATTATTTAAAATTTATAAGGGTAATATTACTATAAATTTTACTATTCAAAAGGGTATGTAACTCTTCATCAAAAAATCAAGTTGGTTCTATCAGACTCAAAATGACTTACTGGTCACAACTTTAGAAAACTGTTTTTCAAATTTCAAAACATTGAAGTAGAAAATTTATGTTTAATGGATAGATTATAAGTTTCTCCTTTAATGTTTTGACTCATAAAATATATAGTGGTTCATGCAACATGGGCTATGAATAGATTGTATTTAATTGAATCATACCATAAAATGTTTGGGGGTGTTATAGTATATTACCTGCGATTAATGCTCACAAAGATCAAATGTGAAACATCATTTAACAGAATTAAAAGTGTAATAAAAATATACTCATGGTATATTTCAGGAGTCATGTTCTGCATTGGGACTTCATACTGTTGATAGGGAATATATTGAAGCGAAAAAAGTGGTATATACTTGGGATACAGGACTGTCAATGTGAAGACTTTTTTACAACATTTTTTTCTCAAACAATATGTCTCAACCAAACCTTGTGTGGCATGAAACTTTGAAGATCCTATGTGAAGACATTCTTTATGTGAAAAAAAGAGGCTACAAATGAAAGGAATAAATTCCAACTATTGATTATTTATCTTCATACCAATGTAATTTTTCATTTTGTTAACTATAAATGATTTAGTAAAACATTTTATTAATTATATTACACAATTTGGAATTTCATTTAGATTTGACAATCACATATTGTCAAAAATATATGTATGATTTTCTATATATAGAAAAACACATTCATATGAATGTTAGATGTATTCATTCTTATTCACCAATGATCATTCTATGTTCTGAAACTGTTTCTGACAAAATTTGTTGGTAGACGATGAACTAAATTATAAAAAATATATACTTTCGAATGAGTATCTGTTTTTAGAGAGTAATCTTAATGATGTACATAAAGACTAGATGACTATAATTTTTTCTTCATTAACTACATGTTATGGTGGTTTAATTTTCATTCAAGGACATAGAGGCATATGTATGTCCATTATTTTGAAAGTGTTGACATATCTACTACAGTCAGAAGGTAATATCGTTCGTGTAGTTTCATTCAATGGAATTACATCATTACTGCTACCTAGTGGGAGAATAACACATTCCAAATTTTCAATTCCTGAATCTATTTTAGATAACTCTATTTGAAATATTTAAAAAGGGAGTGATGTTGTGGATCTTCTTTAGTTAATAAAGATAATTAATTAGGAAGATGCACCTATGATTTATAATTATTGTATTGAAGCTCTTGACCACTCATTAAAAGATATAATGTGAGTAAAAAGTAAAAATGCTTCAAACATACCAATTGGTGGTATAAAGACTCCCTTCAGTGAGGATTTTTTTTAAAATACTACATGTCGTACTAGGTGCTAATAGGAATGAAATAGTGGTTTTTAGTATACCATCTTTATACCTGTGGATACATTGTCGTTTTCTAACACTAAGAAAGAACAAGAGATTTCATTCCTATTCTTATAAAATTTTAGATGATGTTCATGAATTTTTTAAATTGACTTTAGATATTGGTTAAGCTCGCATTGGAGAGCCAAATGATGGAGAATCAATAATTCTAATTCCATTAGCATATCTTCCCTCTTGAACTACAGATCCGATTTCTCTAGTTGTTGAACATACTTATCCCAATTTCATGGGTAACATTGCTGATGTAAATTATCTTAAAGATTGTACCATATTAGCTCTAGATCATGATATTTTTGAAGAAGTAAATGATTAAATGATTTCTATCACAGTTTCTTAAGGAAAATATTATTTAAGAGTAGATTCATTTTTTGATGCAGGTTTTGATACAGACTGGACATAAAACATTTACACATCTGATATGTTAAATAGGATTACTGTTTCAGGGCTTGTCTGCCCATAAAATTACATTCAACATATTGTT
Organism: Viscum album; assembly: GCA_963277665.1. Classification (NCBI taxonomy): domain Eukaryota; kingdom Viridiplantae; phylum Streptophyta; class Magnoliopsida; order Santalales; family Viscaceae; genus Viscum; species Viscum album. The sequence continues at coordinate 1,532,082,904 of OY728146.1, read as the reverse complement.
TCCTGTCATGTTTCTTTGAAATTTTAGATCAATATGTTAGAATATGTAATGGTACTCGCTTGATTGTTACACACATGGGTGACCATTTCATCAGATAAATAATTTTATGTGGTAGTAATTTTGGATAACTTAAATTCATTTCATGATTTAATATGACACACTCCGATTGACCATGATATTTAAAACAACAAAGAAGAAAATAACCTTTGATTTTTTCTTATGAATTGACTATTAAGAAAAGTCAAGGATAATCAATGTCTTCTATTGGGTTGTATCTTCGAAAACCTATGTTTTGTCATGGTCAACCATATGTTGCTGTATCTAGTGTTACATCCCCATTAGGTTTGAAAATAGTACTTGGTGACAATAATCCCAAAACCTTTGAATCGACAAAAAATATTATTTATATGGAAATATTTTATCGATTTTGTTAGGCATATTTTAAATTTAACGTTATATTTCTAGTTTTGGGATTGTTCTGCTTATTTCGTTATGATTTCATGAATATTAATGTTACAAAATATGATCTCTTTGTACACACATTCAAACAATACAGGTTATCTAACATGTATTGATATACTACCCCTTTAAATGATATCACACATGAGACCTTTGAGTCATTGAAGATACATGTGCATATTTGGAATATGTGGTAGAACACATCATCCAGGTTCTCCATTGACATTTTTTTACATTGATATGATTCTTCGAGATCAATAGGTGACATCAGATTTAAAATATACTAATGTTTTTGTTTCATGTACTATATATCTTATTTTATTTTTACTATTCTACAAAATTGTCAACTTAATTGGTATTTTATTCAATTACTGACTATCTTAAAATAGTCATTTTTTAAGGAAAAATGATACATTGCACTGTTACTAGTTTTCAAATTCTCTCTAAGGTTAAAATATTTTTTCATGAAATAATACATTATTTTATACAAAACATATAAATAGATGCTAATCAAGGTATCTACTTGGGAACTATCCATTCTTATTGAAAACTATTCACATAAAAAACACATGTCCAACCATGTGTGCACCGCTACAAAATTTCTATTTCAATATTACTTTAATTGGAGTCATAAATAAGAGAAGGGTTCGAGAGAAACATTTAATCGGTATAGATATATTCACGTTTTTGTAACATTATTAAAATTTTCACAAACTTCCTCTATATATCATTAAATGAATTTATGAGATACCTTCAAATAACTATAAGTTACATTACAGAACATTTTTGTTCTTATCAATTTTATAATTAATTGGACATTTACTTTTGTAACATCCTTTTGATACTTTGGGTAATTCCAATATTATGATGTGTATTGTCTTAGAGGATGAAAGGAGAGTCATTATGGCCTTTTAGTATATCTTAGGATCTATTTATATTTAAAAGTATGTTGCACTTATTTTCATATAGTCAATTACAAGTTAAATGCAGTTTATGGGGTGACTACGCAAATCAGATGTCGCATCACTTGGAAGACAATGTTGGGTCATCAACTGTTTTAATATTTCATCTTGTCAGAGTGATGAAATTGATTTGTAAGATTTTAAATAACAAAATTCCTTGCTTCCCTGTTGATTATTCATTAATTTTATAAATTATTAACCAGTTTTTCCTCAAAATTAGTTTCAAAACATATTTTCGGTTCTGTTATAATAACAACTTCCATTAATGTAACAATAATCCTTTTCAACCTTGATATTTAAGATTTAGAAAAATTCAGAAAAAGGTTCTTCATATACATAATAGAACTGTGAATATTACATCTGCTTCCCAATGTCTACTATATCATTAACGTGAAAATTCTCTTTCATAGTTGACTTGTATTTTTCAATATTCAGATGTGGAATTATAATGGCATCCTAGAATCCTAGTCTTTCAAAAAAATACCCAACTTCTTTTTCTTCATCAATGCTTTATTGGGAAAATAAAACAACCATTTTTAAAGTCATGAATTGTGAACATGTGTGTAATTTATTGTCAAATTATAAAATTAATTATGCAATTTATTATATTTCGGGTACTCATATTTTATTTTACAGATTAATTAACTATTGTGTTCCTAATGTCCCATAGCCTAGTTTTTTTAAATTTTAGTCACAATAGAAAAAATTCAAACCACACACAATTGGTTCTACGAATCAAGAAATTATTGCTTGGAAAAAGCTCAGAATGTGGATGGAAATATATAGTGAAACAGTTTCCAAATTTCCCCTAATTACACTACTCCCAGGATATTATTTTTTCTCTTAAATGTTTATTATTCATTGGATATTTTAAATGTACTAACTAATTTTAATAATCTTTAATCTCTTAGTAATCCCATTTTTAAATCAACAAATTTTCAGTATATCTTATTCTGACTGATATCACAGAATCCATCTCATTAGTCTTATTTGATAAACAATTAATCCATTTTATAAGGAAAACTGATGCATATTTGAGGGAAATATTGATATAAGTATTAATGCAAAATAAAATATCATGATGATGAAATATATTATATTTATTTTTACATACAGTTATGCATATTCTCGAATTAGGATGATTATGAGTACAATTTTCCAAAAAATTTAAATGTTTTCAAATCAATAGTGGTTCTAGTGTCAATTGAAGTATGAAATTTTTATATTCTAAATCCTCACCGTTGAACAACAAAAACGCATAAAAGGTCATAGTCATGAGTGAAAATAAAAACTACATCAACAATTTCAATGAAAACATCACATAAAATCCATTATTGTCTATTATATATTATTAATATTATTAATATGGATTAAATAAATAGTGTTAATCCTATTATTATTTTTATATACGATCATTAGAGATGTGGCTAAAAAAGATAAATATTTCATTTGAGAAGAGTCAGGTATATTATTTTTCGTTACCTTCATTTTCTTTTCCCTACATGTAAATTACTAGTAAATGGACTATTTATTTTATCATTCAATCCTAGTATCATCAGAGTTGTGAATCTTTTCAACTCAGTGCAATGGTTGAATCGAGATTGGTTACGTCGTCTATGGTATTATCAACAATTATTGTCTATACATGTCATATTTAATATGTTCTTTTTAACAATCCCTAATTTAAACCATAAATACAGTTGATTCGAGAACCACTATTACTTTAAACTATATTCGATATACAGAAAAACATAATGACTAAATTTTTTACTAAAGGAGTTTTTCAGAAATCTCCCCATTAACCACATGATATTGTGGGAAATGTATTCTCATAAAAAATATTGAAATTCGAATTAAAGATAAATTAAAATACAAAACAGAAAATAAGTAATAATATTTTCATTAGATATGGAAGTTAATTCAATATCAGCGATTTCATTCTTATATTTTTATATATATCAGATTAAATATTACATTCAATTATAGAATTTCTCTTTATATTTCACAATACTGTTAAAATAAATCAAATCTAGACAAATCATATGTGAGGTGATATGTTTTGAACAACACGAAAAGAAAATTTAGGTTGGGCAACATATATTGTTGTTGTTTTAAAAGGTTAACTGTATATAACATCATTATATACATATTCATAATACAATCTTAGAGTTTCATTATTTAATAATTTTTTTCATTTATATACATTCTATGTAATAAATATTAATTTAGGGTATCATGAATGCGTTTAATGCAACATGGATTAATATAAATTCGTTTGGGATATATAAAACTTCATTGAATATACATCCGTGATGGGATCCTTGAGTTGTGGATCATTTTCTAATTCTTTCGTCATTAGTTTCTTCTATCTATATTACATTTCAATTGTCAATCTGGTATTTCAAAACTAAACCATTATATTTTAAAATACTAACCATCCCACTTAAATAAAGGATTTATATTTCCTACTTTTCATTTGTCAAATAACCCTTTTAAAGGTTTAGTTGACCATTTGACATTGTTATATTGTCATCCTACCTTTTTTCATACAGGTATACCTTATATTTTTCATTTTCCCACATCCTTAAATGTCTATATTACCATTATGTTGAAGTAGTATTCGGTTTCAGGCATTCATACTACCATTATATGTGTTCAACTACTTTATTGTTTTTCTACCTCTTTTCATACAGGTATACATTACAATTTATAATTTCGCACATCCATGTATGTGTGTATTTCTATTTATGTTGAAGTATATTTCAATTGTAGACAGTCTAACTGCCTCTAAATGTGTTCAGATTCAATTAAATGATCATTCCTCTTTTCATGTAGGTATATCTTACAATAATATAATTTTCTCACATCCATGTATGTCTATATTACTATTTATATTGATGCAGATTTTAGTTGTAGTCGGTCTTACTGTCTCAAAATTGGATAAATTTCAGTATAATGTTCCTGCCTTTTATTAGGCAGCTATAGCTTACATTTTTCATTTACCAATATCTATGTATGTGAAGTATTGTTTATGTTTGATAAAATTTCAGACACATGCAGTATTAATGCCTCTAAATGTATTAAACATCATTACAGTGATGCTGACTCTAATCATGCAGGTATAGGTAACATATTTCATTTTCCAACATCCATTTTTGTGGGTATATCAGTTTATGTTGATGAAGATTTCTGTTTCAGGTACTCATAATGACTCTAAAATGTTGATCATTTTAATGTATTTATTATTTTCCTAATTATTATTTTAATATTACATATTATGTTATAAAAGTAACATGCTAATCATGTTTGGTAAGAACATATTTACCTGTTTTAAAAAATATTAATGAAATCATGTATTATTATAAATGTCATTTGAGAAATGTCTTATTTTTTGATAATTGGATCATTTAAATCAATTATATTTCAATAATTAGTTTGTTTTACAATAAATGGTCTCTATACTTTTTCAATCCCATATTTTTGTTATTTAGCTTGAATCAATGACTTGATTTCACCCACATCATTATGAAGAAAGTTATCTTCGCTACTGAGGAATGGTATTACATTCGAATAACTTCAACACTTTCATTTATATTCGTCCTTAACAAAAAAGTATTATATGAAATTTTTTTTACTGGAAACATGCTAACAAAATGTGATTGAAATGAACTGATGATTTTAATAGAAAATTGATCCTTATGAAATAGGATGAACTTTTCTTTTATCTTCAACCCTATCCTTGAATTAAGGCAGGGGTAACATTGTTCTTGTTTAATATGTGTCAGAACAAGTTTAGATAGAATGAAATGATTCCAATTTACTGGAAATAGAAGTAACACAAAGAGACAATGTTTTTTCACATACAACTTATTTCTTTAGACCAGGGGCATGATATAAGAAGATATCATTGCTTGGAATGACCCCTTTCTATCGCATCATTCCTTGTCTGTATATATCCAAATACACATTTTTCAAAAACCTACTCTTTAATTAAATGTTGATTTGATCTGTGTTTGTTCAATGAAGTCCATTTTACTGTATCAATCTATTCACTTATGTGACTCCAAGGGTGTTGAAGTGCATGGATTAATGCTTTTGGAAATAGAAGGTGTCTTGATGATGCAATTTTTTTCCACCAGAATGCCTAAGCTACCCCCTCAAAATATATGTACCCGATAATGAACACGAATGCATCTCCACCATAATTCCTAAATTTTCCCTTCTAAAGGTACATACTTTTTTCGGGTTCTTGAGTACCATGGAATATGCAACCAATTTTCTGTTTCCAAATAACACATTCAGTAAGTGGAGGAATACTTCTAATCATAAATAATTCACTACTCCATGAGTCCTACATCCTCCTAGATTGAGCAGGGTATGTGATAATGTTCTTTATACTCTCTAATATGTTAATCTATCATATTTTATTTTCATAGACCTGATTTTCTTTCATTTCATATTATAGGGTATTAGTACATTTGTTCAAATAACCATTTATTTCCATGATAACTCTGAAAAATTTTCTAATAACCCCTTATATGGTTGGTATGGAGCGATTCACAGTCAACTACATTGGTCGAAATATCAATATTTGATTCGTGTATTTATTAGCATCCATACAAAGGATTAGGAGAATCGAAAATATTACGTTTACAGAATAGTTTATGATTAAAATTGGGAACATCTAATTCATGCGAGAAAGTTTCTCAATGTCCAAACATCACAACATCTCTGTTTGTTCACAATAGTTTTTCATTATGTTTTATAATTATTCATCAGCACATCTCATATTTTTCATTTGAACAACTCTTCTTTAAGTAAATTCTCTTAATATATGTGTTTCATTTCATGCAATAGAGTTTTCTTATATACATATTATATTGAAGAGACAATATTTTTTCACATACTACTTATTTCTTTAGACCAGGGGCATGATAGAAGAAGATATCATTTCATGGAATGACCCCTTTCTATCCCATCATTCCTTATCTGTATATATCCAGATACACTTTTTTCAAAAACCTACTCTACAATTAAATGTTGATTTAATCTGTGTTTGTTCAATGAAGTCCATTTTACTATATCATTCAATTCACTAATGTGACTCCAAGGGTGTTGAAGTGCATGCATTAATGCTTTTTGGAAATAGAAGGTGTCTTGTTGAAGCAATTTTTTTCCACCAGAAAGCTTAAGATACCCCCTCAAAATATATGTACCTGATAATGAACTTGAATGCATCTCCAACAGAATTCCTAAACAGCCCCTTCTAAAGGTACATACTTTTTTCAGGTTCTTGAGTACCATGGAATATGCAACCAATTTTCTTTTTTGAAATAACACATTCAGTAAGTGGAGGAATACTTCTAATAATAATGAATTCACTAGTCCATTAGTCCTATATCCTCTTAGATCGAGCAGGGTATTCGATAATGTTCATTATACTATCTAATATGTTAATCTCTCATATTTTATTTTCATGGACTTGATTTTCTTTCATTTCTTATTATAGGGTATTAGTGCATGTTTGCAAATAACAATTGATGTCCATGATAACTCTAAAAAAATTTCTAATTAGCTAATATATGGTTGGTATAGAGCGATTTAGAGGCAACTACATTGGTCGCAATGTCAATATTTGATTCGTGTATTGATTAACATCCATACAAAGGATTAGGAGAAACAAAAATATTACGTTTACGGAATAGTTTCCGATTAAAATTGGGAACATCTAATACATGCGGGAAAATTTCTCAAGGTCTAAACATCACAACATCTCTATTTGTGGACAATAGTTTTTCATTATGTATTATATTTATTCATCATCACATCTCATATTTTTCATTGGAAAAACTATTCTTTAAGTAAATTCTCATAAACTATGTGTTTCATTGCATGCAATAGTGTTTTCCTATATACAGATTATATTGAAGTGAGGTTTCCATCCTTGATTATTCCAAATGTATTTCATATTAATATTAATGTATCTTATTTGAACTATTATAATTATTTCTTGTTAATAGAATAACTTATAATTCAAAATTATTCACCAGTTACTTTTGAGTAAAATATATTAAACACTACTATTTCATTACAGCTATTTCAAATACTACTATCTTAAAAATAAAGATATTAATAATTACATATGAACGTGTATATTCATGAGTGATTAGTAGTTATATAGGAATAAGGTAGAATAAGAAGTAAAAAATCATGGTTAATAACTATAGATCCTCTTCGGAAAACCTCATCAGGGTTGTACCTAACCCCATTCAATGAAGGTTTTCTTATCAGTGAGGAGAAAAACTATAAAACATACAATAAAAATTTGCGGTTTTTATCAATGGTAGATAAATATGATGAGAATGGTTCCCTTTATCAGTGCTAAATAAAAGTAATGATAAATGGTGTTTTTTATCATCACTTAAAAATTGTGCAGATAATGGAACACCATGATCAGTTAATAAAAAAAGAAATGTTAAAGAAAATCATTTATTAGTGTTTATTTTTCACTGATCAAAGACGCCCTTAATGAGAGGTTTTATTTAGCACTAATTATGGGTTGTTCAATGAAAATTATACCCACATCAGACAATTTAATTGTCTTAGTGGCACTTTATAACCATGGGTGTTCCACCGTCATCGGGTTTCTTGGAAGTGGGGGATTAACACTGGTATACACTATACCAAATAAGGGAATAAAGGGTCAATCCATACATGTGGTGATCCACCTTCCTAACTATTAAACCCGACACATTTAGATTCGGGCTCACAAATGCATGCCTATACACAACCCACTAACACAACAACCCCAAATGTTTTATATTCATGAATAAAATAATAAATAGTAAAATAATAGAAAATTATACTAATTAAATAAATTAAAATTGAATATTAATTTTATTAGTAAAATAAATGAAAATCATAAATGAAATAACATAAAAAATGAATATGTTATAAATTTATATCTTATAAATATTAATAAATTGTATATATTGAATATAAATATATGAAATGAATAAACAGTAACATTTAAAATATATGGACAGACCGCCATCTGGCCCCCACCAATTTTTTTATATGATATGAGTAATAAAATTAAATATATGTATGAAAAAATATTAAAAAATTAAAACAATCAAAAAAAATAAAAATTATATATAATATAATTACAAAAATATGAAAAAATTACTATTGAAAAAGTATTCCTAAAATAAAAAATTTTATATATATATAAAAATTATAAATATTAATAAATAATATATATTAAATAAAAATATATTAAATAAAAAAATTAGAAAAATAAAATTAAAAAATGAATTATAATAAAAAATAATAAAAAATTATTAATGAATAAATTATTAATTGAACTGAATAAATGTAATATCTAAATATATAATAATTACAAATTTTAATAAATTAACATATTTAATATAAATATATATTATAATTAAAATTTAATAACTTACCAAATTAAAATAAAAAATGAATAAATTTTATTATTATTAAAAAGTTTATCAATGAAACAATAGTTAAAAAAATAAATTTACTATATATATATATATATATCTTAATTAATAGTCAAAATAAAGAGTATATATATTAATTTTAATCATATAAAATGGATAAAATTGTTAAAAAATAAAAATCAATAAATTAAAAATTTATTAAAAAATTTATTAATGAAAATTTTAAAAATAAAAATGTATAAATTAAATTTATTTATATATGCATACAAAAAAATAACTTTTATTAAATTTAATAAATATATATATATATCTGTTATATTTTCTATATTTCTTTTGAATTTTTTACAAAATTAAAAATTTATCCACAATTAAATTCTTATTTTTTAAAAAAGAAACAATTTTTCGCTAAAACACACAAAAACACAATATTTAGTAGTTTTTAATTTATGTATACATATGTATATATATTTAAATTTTTTCATTTTGTATTTAATATTTTTTAAAATTTATTTATTTTTAAATATTTTTTAATAGATTTTAATATGTTTGTTAATGATACTTATTTTAATTTTTGATTTTTTTTGTTCTATTTACAGTATTTATTATTTATTATATAATTTTTAGATTATTTTTTTTAATAATTTTTATTCATGACTAATTTTGATTGTTTTTTAATGTTTTTGAAATTTATTTCTGACAACTGGGTCCAGATGACACCACTAACACACCACCTTTAACATGGTTGTTGTGTCTTGGCCCGCTATGTACCACCACTTGACCTGTAGACACGTGGTCCCCACCCTCGGGCCCACCCACATGCCTGAAGATGATATCTGACTAATGAATGTATGCACATGCCAACACATGTACATTCTAGTGTGCTTTTTCTCACTCTTACACACCCTGGGAAACATCGCAGAAGGTCACCCATAATGATCACTACTCCAGGACAAGCATGATTTACTGTGGAGTTCTAGTAAGATAAGTTATCTAAAAATAAGGTTCACCTTGTTGACATTAGTAATACCATATATTCATTTAAAACATTATCATTCTAGGTTGTTACAACCCCCCCCCCCCCAGAGAACAATTCCCTTGTTGTGGACCCTACATCACAAACCAGGTAGTGCACCAACTTAAGGATGGGTTTTCACCTCTAATACCAAATTTGGAAACAAGGTCCTTGTGACATCACAGACACCTCGTTATTAACATTGTTGATGGGTCATGGCTTTCCAGGTTTCACCAGTTGCCCCGCAGATATGTGGTCGCCAACCTGGGGCCACCCATATGAATGAAAATATCATCTAGATAATGATTATCCCCACAAGACACCACATGTCCATTCAAATATGTTTTCCCTCACTCATAAACACCATGGGACACTTTCTAGAATTTCACCCATCATGTTCACAACTCCAAGCCAAGAACGCTTAAATATGGAGTTCAAATCACTTAGTCTCTCAAAAAATAAGGTGCACACTTTTTACCTGGGTCCCATCATTTTTTCATTTAACCCCATATCATTATAGGGTGTTAGATTATTCAATTTCAATTTTTCATTTTTATATATATTTCTTTTAATTTCTTCTATTTTAATATTTACTTATACGGTTTTGTTAATTATCATTTTTTATTTTTGATATTTTTTATTATTCAGAAGGTTCAAGAGACATGAAATCATGTTCCTAAAAAATTTAATTAAAAAGTATTGTAACAAGATTGATATTATAAAAATGATTTAAAAAATTTGAATGAAAAACTATGTATGCATCCACATAAATAAAACTAGAACCAAAATTCGAATGCACAAAAGTTCATATTGATTTATTCTCTATAATTTTAATCATTAAGAGAATATCAACAACATTATTTTCATCCATAAATACATTTGAAACATCCATAAATATTAAAATCACAAGATGAAAACAACTAATCCAAGAAGTAACTATTCTCCATAAAAAATTCATGGACTGGGTTTTGGGGATTTTTACTGTAACAATATAATTATATTCAATCCATAAAGTATTCCATCCATGTTGAACATCATAATTGACCAACTTTATCGAATCCCATAATCCAGCTCCACATGTATAACCATTCGAAATTAAATTGTAAAAACAACCCTTATAACCCATAAAAATCGTGGAAGATACCACCACAACCTGAGAGTCCCCATGCACCTGTAGCCGCGCATCATCATTAGATCGTAGCCATCCTGTGATTTGGGGAATAAATCAAATAGATTAAAAAAAAAATATTCATGAACCCTCCACAGACACTAAAAAATAATAAAATTACTAAATCATATTCACTATTCCTCATTGAACCTGATTGTACATTGGAAGTAATAAAAACTCTTATGTGAATTAAATTGACTCTAGGATGAATTGAAGGAACATTTTTTTTCAAGTACATATTCATTCTATGACTTCTAAATATAAGAAATAAGAGTACATCTATCATTCGTGAGGAGGGAATAAATCATCTCATTATAGTCAGTGTTTCATATTGATAATAGAAAATATTTAAGGATTCCAAAACTAAAAGTAAAACTAGTAGGTCTTGCACATAAAAACACAACATGTATTTAATGAAGCATCAAACAAAGAGGTGATTAAATAACTACTGTTATTGTAATCAAAAATGAAATGTAGATGATGTAAAAAATCGGGCACATTGAATGAATATGATTAAGAATGTCCTGAATTGGATATTTGTACCCTTGGATCTCTAAAAAAATTGAAGAGATACCATCCAATGTGAGTCAGGTTTATATTAAAATATAGCAATTGAATTTTATATATTATTCAGAGCAAAAAAAATCCATGATTTGACATGATAGTCATCAAGTATTTCAATTATTCATGATTTACTTCCTACAATCTATACATTCAGAGCATTTCATATGATCCTGATTAGTCTATTTACAAGTAGGACAAATAGAATAATGAACATACAATGAATGTACATTATGACATTTATTTATAAACATGTTGTCAATGACCTTGAAAGACTAATCAATGGATAAAATAAGCCTCTAGGTGAATTTCTTTTATCAATTATTCATTTAATAACATAAGATATTCAATCCCCAATCCTCCAATATCAACTAGTTTGACTCATTCCTTCAAAAAAATTGTGAGTAGTATTATTTCTTGAACTAAACATGTCTATATAAAATTTCTAGTAATGTTCTATAACTCCTTATAGATAATTATTATCCATATGTATAATGAGAATTCATATACAAATATATTTGCAATAAATCATTAAACCAAACAAATCCTACCTACCAGAGACATAATTTCTCCATGCATATTATCTTCTAATTTATAATTAATATATAATTAATATCCATTCAATAAATTTTCACCTTAACCAAAAAGGGTAACCCCATGATATATAAAAGTTAGAGAACCTCTCTTAAAAACAAGACTCATGGGGACACACTATTAGAAATAGGACCTAAACCAACAATTTTGGTCAAACCTTCGTTAATGGTACCTAATTTGGACCAATAACAACGGTTTGGCCAAAAATGTTGGTATAGACAAATAAATCAAAGAACATATACCAACGGTTCTCATAACCATTGGTATAGGTACAGAAATTCTATTGTGGAATCATTCATTAAAAAATAGTAAATAAATAAAACGTTAAAATACTTATGAATATAAATATACATATTTATGAAATAATGTTCACCAAAGTAATTTTAAGTTTGTGGTTAGGTCATTGGATTATAAATGGGAGATGACGGGATCCAAACCAAGGCATGTTGTTTTAAATTAGTTATACCAACTGTTTTGTGAAACCATTGCTATAGGTTTCTCATATGACCTATTTGAATGGTTTCTCAAACCATTGGTATAGGTTTATACCAACACTTTTTCCAGAACTATTGGAATAGACCTATCACTATGAGAAACCTTCCAGCGGTTCTATAAATCGTCAGTAAATGCTATACCAATTCTTCCAAACCATTGGTATAGGGTGTTTTTCTATTAGTGACCCTATTTAGTTTATATTTGGACACCCCTTTTTCTAACATCACATAGGTCGTACTCCAGCTGATTACATGACCATATGTCTCTTCATAATGACAAAAAATAACTTTTATATATAAAATGGAAACACTACCAATTTGTCCCAAAATGTAGAATGTCATCAACCTAACGAAGATGGGCGGAAGAAAAAAAAACTCTTCTAAACCTTATTTGTTTGTAAAGAAAAAAACATCATTTATATAATAACTTAAATAATCCTATGAAACAAAATATAAAATCACCAATTAAAGAACCATTTTCCTATCAAATCTCGAGTATTGGATGAAACCAATTAGAGACCCATTACAAGAATATGAATCCTATTACTTTTGAGAATTTTTTTGATTCTATTGATAAATCAATGTTAAAACCAAAGCATTATCAGAATAAAAAATATTAATTTCTAATTTATTGTATCAAAAATTTTGGACGTATCAATTTTTATAGACATATTACCTTCCTTCCCATTTTTCTTTATTATGTTGGCAAACTCTGATGCAGTATAATCTAATTTTTTAGTAATATCTCCCAGATGAGAAGTCAAAATATTACAGATCACCTTTGGAATTGAATTTAAAATAGAAAAATTTATGAAATATCTAATATCCATGAAATTTTTGTTTTATTGAATCAAATAAATGAAATTAGAATTTATTCCATACATAAAATATTCTTGAATAAATAATTACCTCATAATATTTAGGATCGCACGGTGAATAACATTCCATTGGAACATCAATAATTTATTAGTGAATCTCTCGATCCTTACATCACTATCAATATTCCACGAAAGGAGAGATTTTCTAATTTCCATCTCATTGGGTTCCAAAATAAGACAATTGTTCTTAACCTCATAAATATTAGTAACAATTAAAAGAATCAATTTATGAGTATTTACCACCCATTTATTCCGCACACAATTCATTGATGTAACTTCTCACCAAATTTGATATTTTATTATCAGAACAATACAAACTGCCATCAATCATGAGGGAAGATATTAATTTTCTATACTTCCTATCCATGTGAGTGAAATATATAAATCATGAGTTTCTATTCCCCTCACTTAGACACCTAATGTATAATGTGTTTCAAAAATAATTCCCATTACGGGATTAATGTTCGTCAAGAATGGATAGAGCTTTTACCTCCACCATAGAGGGAACATCCTATTTCTAATTCATAATCTAGAAATTGGATAGATGATACTAGACTTCCTTGATATGAATATCAATTTTAAACAAAATACATTTTACTCCACTCTTTATGCCTTTATTTAAAATTCATCAAAGTAATAGTAAAAATATATAGGGGAATTCCAATGAAAAATGCCATCCAATCATAAAAAATAATTTCTCTATAACAAAGAAGAACAAGAAACAAATTATTAATCATAAAAGGTTTTGGTTATGGCCTTGAATTATTGTTACAATAAAAAACTAGTAGGGGAATGTGATGAGAACTTAACACGGGATGGGTGACAATAGATAGATCAAAATAATCATTCTAATCATCAACATATAGAAACTATATATCAAAATTTATTAGCATGCCTCCCATTAGGAGTATACCAGCTACCGATAAAATAATCTCCAACAATGGGTACCTAAAACAAACCACATTTAACAATTAAATACAAGAATTCCAAGCCTAATGTACTATAATAGTGACTAGTTTTTTTCATCAGGTCACAGTACAACAGTAAAATCCCTCATAATAATCCAAGTCTAACACATATTCTCAATGATGAATCCTAGAATTCCCCATAAATATCTTCTTATCATTTACATATTGAATGAATAAAAAAATCATCATAGTACAACACCATTTATGTAAATAGATACATTTATTGAATGAAAACCTTTACAAAAATATTTAATAATAACATTGTCATTATTTAAAACCCATAATGACTATGTAGAACCATCAAAATGATTGTGTGTGGAAAATGAATATATTAGGGAACACCATTTAAAATCCTTAAAATTCTAAAATTTTATTCTAGGTTTATACAAAGAAATAAGCGTGAGTTTTTAGTCACAGTAATATTCCTAAGGCCCTTGAACATTGGATAATTACTAATCCCTTATTTATTCAAAAAAATAATTTTTGTTTATATTAATATCTAGGGTAAAGAACCCCTTTAACTTTTCCATATATATACTTATTATCATATTTTGGGGGCTTCCCAACATTTCATTTATGTGAAATATAATTTTGTAGTAAATTAATAGAATGAGTGAATTTAATTTCAATTATTGTTTCTCATATCACTCACATCACTATAGCATGTCAAAATTGATGAACCACTTCGATCTCCCTCATCAATTGAAATTGACCCAATAGTAAGTTTAAAACTAGATGGACCCATAAAATTCAAGTACACAATAGATGCTAGTATCCTACCCTGAAGCACACAAACAGTTTGTGAGGATACCATGGAAATCACCTAACCAACATTATATAAAAAATTTAATGAAACATCATTACAACCTGTAGTAATAGTTTCCTACAACCTGATGACCATATCCTTGATTTCCAAAGAAGTTTCTTTATGTTGGTCATTTTATTAATGTTTTAATATATATATATATACACACAATTCATTCCCATTTTAATATATATTCATTTTAATTTTCCAATAGTCCATATATATATTATGTTGTTGTGGTTAAAATTACATTCAATTAGACACACACACACACACACACATCACATAAATAGATCAGAGAGGAAGACCATAGAACTATAGGGGATAACCCACTAATCAATCCATATAAATTTAGTACATGAACCGAAGGCCTCGTGGGCATGAATCCAATTACATGTCCTGAAATCCTAGAGCTACATCATGCCAACATCATCTTGCCTGTGTCACCAGACCGACATCATGCCTGCATCATCACCTATATCACCACTGGCATACTATTGAATAGTACATGCACCCAACTAGGCCTGAACAGAGGATCTCATGGATGACAATAGAGATCCTTTACCACTTGGGTACATGATCGCTGGAATTTTTATTTATAATATAATTAATTAAAACATTTCATTTTTCCAATTTTTTTATAATCTACTAATTTTTTAATTATTAAAGTCATCATATATAGAATTTATGCAATTAAGGATATATAATCAATTATATTATAAATTAAAAATTATATTTTTAATTACATAATCCATTTTAATATATATTCATTTAATATTTTAATTTATTTATATATATTTTTTATCATCAATTTTTTAAGAGAGATAATACATATAGGTTTTTTAGCACTAATACATATCAATATTTGTTTTTTAATATTTTTTTATAATTAATAAACAAAATCCATTTCAAATTTTTTTTATTCTTTGTTCACTTTTTAATATTTTAAATCATTTTCAATATGTAATTATATAATTATAAATAAATATTTTTAAATTTAAGTAATGAAAAAATTAAAATTAATTTATGTAAATAATAAATAAATAATTTTTATATATATTCATAATTATATATAATTATATAGTTATATTAATAATTATATAAATAATTATATAAATATTTAAAGAAATTTATAAATATATTTACTAATATATTTATTTATAATTATAAATATACAAAAATAATTATATTTATAAATAATTTTTTACAATTTTTTAATATATTTAGAATTATATGAAAAATTATTTATTATTATTTGTATTTATATATATTTATAAATAAATATTTACAATTATTTAATTATCATTATAATTATATTATTATTTATTAATAACAATATTCATTAATACATATATATGTCTTTATCTATGATAAAAAATATCTCATATAGGCCATCATTATTAGTGCTATAATTTTATCACTGATAAAAAATATCTTTTTCCATTCTGAAAAATAACCGATAAAAATTGGTTGATTTAGTGTGGTTTATTTTTCACTAAAAAAACCATTTTTCTGTACGTTTAAAGAAGTTGTGTTAAATGTTTATCTATATTTTAAATAGAATCCTAATTGGTTTCCACATTTGTTATGTTGGTCAATCTCTCAGGGAAATGAATCTTTTTTATCACTTCCCATTGAACATCTCAAATGAATCATCACATTAAAAATCCACAATATGCCACTTGTGATATGTTATTCAGTCTCTTGAATAATTTATGCAATTATAGTTATACTTTGTTTGTGTTTAATATTAATCAAGTGTTTTAATCTCATAAGACATTTTTGCTTCACAATCTCCCTCAAACTTACATTTATTTTTCCTTGATATACCTTTTAATTATACAACCCTATGTCAACATTATTCCATGTATGGATTCCAGTGGGTAAACCATTACACAGCATCCTATAACAAAGGTTTATACAGGTCCTACCACAATCTTGTTCATCTTCTTCTTTTCAAATTATTATCCATGCATATTAATTGATACATTTTTGGCTCATCCTACTCTATACTCCCATGTGTGGTTGGATTTTTATATTTAATTCACTTATTTCTCCACAGAATATATATAATATTTTCATTTTATATTTTATAATCTTATTCAAATTCTATCAAGTTTTATTGTATGTATTTCCTTTAATTTAAACTAAAAAAATACTCATCTTTGAATAGGTTCCTATATGTTCCCTCCATTATCTAAATTTCCTCATACCCTCTATCCATGATCCACTAAAAAGTAAGACTCCAATAGACTATCAAAATTGGATAGTTATATCAGAATCCTAAAAAATGTTGATTATAGAGACATAAAAATAATGATTTGATTCATATTAGTTTCAATAATATGTTAATATGTAAATTAACTATTGATGTTTTTGGAAAAATTATCTAAAAAATCATACAAGAATAGAGATAATATTAACAATGTATGTAAATATTTCCAATTATTAAATTTATAATATTAATATAATTTTTTATAGTTTTCATTTTTATTGATTAAACCTTTAAAAAATAGAAAAACATATTATTAATATTTTTTATAATATATATAGATTTGACATTTAAATATAATGAAAATTATTTTTTAAAATATTGTCAAATAATTTCATAAGATTCTTTCATATCACTTTTTTTTTCAATTCAACCCCTTCATAATTTTTGGTACCCTCATTTTCTAAATTTTAACTCATCATAGTGGATTAACCATGAGTACTCCATTTATGATTCCTTCTAGTCTTATTTCATCATCGATTCTAATTAATAAGTGGTTCTGTATTTTCAATGTGTTATTCATTTTTCCCAAATTGCATTCATTCATACCACTATTTTAACTTTCTCTCATTTATTAAACATTATGTGTACTTGGAAGAGATTTTATACAAACAATTTATGTGATGAAGTCAAATTGTGATGTTAAATAAAGAAAATCTGAATGTAAATAAAAAAGGAGGAGACAAATGGATTAAAATAAGAGTTGGAAATATAAAAAATATAAAATCAATTAAACTAGATTCATTTATTGAAATAACAATAGAAATATAAAATTATAGTAGAATCATTGATATTTTGGCATTAATAGTGACAATATAGTGTAAATATAAAATGATACAAAATATGAAGTTAACATGAAGTGGGGAAAACCTGATTATCTAATAAGAATCTCCGTACCTTTTCTAACATATATTACATTTAAAAAAATTATAATATTATCAAATGAAAAGGTAAATGTAAAAAAATAATGATTACCTAAGGATAAATTTTAAAAAACACCACTATCTAATTTTACACTAACATAGAAAAGTTATAGAAACCATTTAAGATTTATTAAATCAATAATGGTCAGATTTTTTGAGATAAAATTGATATGATTGAGGCTCAAGAATACTTATGGTTGTAGAAAAATAATGAAATATTGACTAGTATTGGTTTGAGGAGATGGCTCTCAGATCTCTAGTTAAATATCTACATATATATAACTTCAATCCTTAAATTCGTTTAACAAAAAATATTCATAACATTAATATATGATTCTGTATTTTTTAAACCATCCTCTCAGTTTACATGAAAATATTTATCAAATTAGATTCTATGTGTTTATTCCACTGTGGCTGTTTTTTATTTTCAGATGGTCCCAGTTAATTAGATATATACACCTATCAGTAGTTTTATATGAGGATTTAGTTTGATCCCACTAGGGAATTTCTTAAACACGTGTTGAATTTGATTGATTCATCATATGATAAAAGATCATCAACATCTATTCATAAGAACTATATCAACAAGAAACAAATTGGACCAATATTTAACAATTAATATAAATAATAAAAATGAACTCCTACCTCATAAATGAAAACTTCCAAGATATTATATATAAACCAGTCTAGAATTAAAAAATTAGTGTACCAAAAAACACAAAAATTAATCACAATGACCCAAAACTAATTGTTTACCCAAGGTTGAATCCTTTCATATCAGCCTAATAAAAACTGAAATAAAACATGAATTATGTTGTTTTCTTCTCCATAAAATAATTATTGCTAAAATTTTCCATTTATAATGAATATACAATGTTAATTTATTTATTTTTAATAGTAAATTTATATTTTATAAACCTGATATGGTTAATATGAATCGAAAATGGAAGAATTATAATCATATGAAAAATAAGTTATATAGATAGAGAGTTAAATTGTTCATCATTATTTAAATAGAGATTTTAATCAATCCTTTTCAAATCATGTTTCACAGTTTAACTTATTCATAATAAAGAACAATTAGTTCAGAAGAGATTGAAGAAAATTTTATTTATCATGGAATAGATTTGAGATATAACTTTTGTTAAAAATGGGGAAACTCGACTATGAACACTGATTGGGAAGACACTATTGTTTATGTATCATTTTACAAGAATGCAAGTAAAATGATGATGGAGATCAGATAAGAGAAGTGAAAATTTAAATTATTTATAGACTTCATGATTATACAAACTTGTTTGAGAAGTTAAATAATTTTTTTATGAGGGAATAATATACTAGTTATACTAAATACAGATCATTGTCTACTAAATTAATGTAATATAATTTTCAAGATGGATTTGTGTAGAACAAACTAAAATTCCATAACTACTAGTCCTCCTGAATGATATGACACCAAAAAATAATGCACATCCTTTTCAAAAATATGACACTAAAAAAAGTCATATTCAGTGAAAATGATCTTAAAAAATATACAATCAATTCCAAATGATTTCATATTATTTCTAATGGGATATGAATCTATCCTAAAATACCCAAACAGTAGTGTGGATCGATGTGAGATTATTAATTCAAGTATATCTAATTAAGTATGGTACCTTCCCATCACTCCATGTCATAAGCAACTATATAGAAGTACGAAAAATGGGAGACAATTGAAATCGAAGGAATATTCATGAGTTGATGATGAGAGAGTATCTAATATAATAGTCTCTCCTCAATGAAATGAAATTTATTATGAGTATGCAATATTTGGAAATAGTTCAAATAAAAATAAGTCTTTAATTTTCAAAATATTTAATAAATACATTATTTATATATAGTAGTACTCACAGTACATGGACAATTATGTTGATAAATTATTGAATGCAACATTTAAATTCATGAAGAAAAAAATATATTTCTCAATTGTATATATGAAGACCAAAAAAACGGAGTAATTATATTGATGACTATTTGGTTCAGTAGATTGGTGATCTAAAATAGATATGGGATACAAGTGTTACAATTTTTTATTCTCATAGATGTGAATAATTTTTATTGAGTGTCATTTTTTACATGATTAAAAACGAATTTTATTTTTATGTTAATATTGAAGGCTATATAGTAAAATGAATTTTGGGGTGTTCAATTTTTTATGAATTCTCAAATTCAGTTTGTTTGAAACATTCCTCGAAGGCTGTTCTTATAAGCATAATTTTTTTACTGTGATGATATAAATACCAACCTTAGATGAAAAAATATATTGTGAAGACACAAAAAGGTACAACACCATATGCCCTAATAGGTTATCCACTATTTGATTTTTTAAATTATAATGAAACTATTTTTGGTAACCACTTTCAAAAAATATATTGGAATTAGGTTCTAAAAAGATCAATTTTCATTTAATTGTTTTATTGTACTTGTTTATAAATCCATTATTTTCATAAGGTCATGAGTGTAGAATAAAATTTATAAGATAGTTTAAATGACTTGTTACTAAATTATCTTGAAAAAAATTATTTCATGGAAATATAGTATATGATTTACATAAGGATGAAGGAAGTGGTGGAAATATTTTTTGGTAAAAGGTGTAATTATTTTCCTCATGTAGCGTAAACTCGTTCTAGATAAAGAAAATTAATGCTTTTCAATTCCATTAACGTTAAAAACATTCTAGTTGTCTATTAATAAAACATTAATAATGAAATTTCAATGAATAATTTGAATTTATAGGGACTAAAATAACACGACTATCGTTATTTGATATACTAGACCACTGAATAGTTCACATGGTTAAAGAGGCTCAACTATGTGGTCCTATCTACTATAGATGGATGTACCAAATTGAATGATATTTTATGATTTTGAAAGGATATTTCAAGAATTGAAGTCATATAGACTGTTTTATTATGGAATAATATGTTATTGATGAATTTATTGAATTATATATGGATTACATATCTTATGTTGATAGAATCGATATCCCAAATTTTGGTCTTAGTGGATTTCTTATGGCGTATAGCATCCTGAATTTTACAAAGATAACAATTACCCTGTTTTTGGTATATTATAATTGTATTTTGTGATCAAAAGTATTCATCTAGGAATATACAGTAGTAAATTTTTTAGAGGCTTTGTGTATAGGTTTAGGTCTAGTTAATACTTTCAAATATACAATTGAATATTTAAGGAGATGGATTCTAAGTTGGTGATATATTTAGATTTCGGTAAACATCAAATAATAATGTATAAAAATATTAATTATATTATATTATGAGCACAAAATTTGTTGAAAATAATTGAAAAACTCAAAAACATTGTGTTGTACGAAAACATTGAGACCATTTCTAGGCCCAGGAGTTGGTGTTTACTATAGGTAGGGTAAAAATTTATAATATTTGTGACATCAGTATGGCTCGCTCACTAGAATAAATTATTTAATAATTTTTTAATATTATTTTTTAAAAAAAGTTAATACATTTAAAAAGGTGAATCATATAAGAACAAATAGTTCACCCTTGGGTCAAAAATGGGTGGTTTACCCTAGGAAGGGTATTTTTTTATACACAACATGTGTTTGGTCAGCTATCTAATGAAATAAATTTATTTGATTGTTATATTTAATAAATAATTAATTCAGATTAATTATATTTATCAACACTATTTATCATTCTTCCAAAAAATGTAAAAAATCCATTTTTAACACCTGAATGAAACTAAAACCCTTGAAATAAATATTAATAAAGGATTTCAAAAAAAGAAATTCCTAAACAAGATATAAGTAAACCAAAAAGAAATATTTTATCAATTTAAGTTGATCATTATTTGGTCTTCCAGTCTTCATTGGAGGAATGCATATAGGGCTCAAAATAGCCATGACCTTCAAACCATCAAGATGGATTTGTCCAGTTGTAACCAGCCATACATGAAACACAATACACACAATAATTATTACTATGGAATACTAATTCTGGCACTCAGAGAATTTCCCCTCTTATATGGTTCACCATGTCATACAAACATGGTGAATTCCATGTTTTTTATTTTATTATTTTACTTTTCCATTCCTATTTATTCGATAATTGAAATTATGAAAAAATAAGTTTGATATTTAATGGAATGATAATCCTATAATTATGAAATGATAATATACATATTGTTTAGAATGTCAAAAGGAATGTTTTAAATAAATTAACAAGGATTAATTATTTAAAATTATCAAATCAAAATTACGAGGATTTATAAAATGACAATTTCTTCAAATTATAGAAATTTGTTTAAATGAGTTATCAAAATATAATTTCATTTAATTATAAGATATTACAAAATGGAATTTTTTTCAAATCAAAACATATTCTATTATTGAAGGGTAATTTTTAACACATGAATTATTTTGAAATTATAAATTAAAATTATCCATGAAATATAATCATAAACGATTGTAATACATCAAATAAAAATATGAAAATTATATATTTTCTTCACATGTGAAAATTTAGAAGATAATAACATAAATTTTCAATGAAATATCATTATAATCACATGTGATAATTTAAATGATAATTTCAAAATTATAAACAATAATTTCATTTTAATTATCTATATAATAATATATTAATAATTGAAGAGGGAGGAAATATCACATCATGTGATATTTTAATGATACTTCAAAATAAAATAGTTATGTTTGTGTGAGGTAATATCAAGGATCCCCAGGTGTTACCATTTCTATAATAATGTATTGAAGTATTATTCATGAATATTTTTTTCGTCCTTTTTACATCACCTACTTTGGAGATACAACATTCCTTACCTTATTTGGTATGTGATTATAGTTGTTTTTGTGATGACTATATTCGTGAAAATTTTTGATCTACTTTCCTTGATTGTGATGACATGTGATTGTGTATGTTTCCATTAAAACTTCTTTTGATTCCACAAGTGAAATTAGTGTTTTTTTAGTCGATGGTTGATAGTAATCTCATGTTATTGTGTATGACACATTATACTTATGTTGGTATACTATTCTACTAGAGTGGTCATCGTATATATGTGTTACCATGCATGTTTGGTCCATAGTGGTATTTGAAACATGTGGATGATCATTTCATAATCATCCCCAACTGTGGTAGAGTGTTTGATAGTGACAATCGCATTGACAGACCTAATCATAAGGTGGAGTTATGGGTTTCCTTGGTAAAGTTTTAGGTGTGTCATTGAGGTGGCCTTGATTTTCTATGTACTATTCACCACATCATAGCCTAGAAGATGTGAATACAATTTATTCTCGTCTAGAGGCTCTGAGTGACATAGTGCTCTTGCAGGATAGATGACGTTATGATATAACCTCCATGACTTGATGAGGGAGTCTTATAAGGGATGGTTTTCTTTTTCTGAAACATTTAGATATAATCCTACATAGAGTTGAATATAGTACAGTTTGGTGTTCTGGCATCTTGTTTTGAAGAATAATGCTCAATTTTTTTATTTTATGTTTATTTGCTTCCTATATTTTTAATTATTATTATAAAATTCACTTTTATACTTGATCAGGTTATGGACACATTGGCAGTGTCCTACTGGGCCTTTTACTTACACATTACTTAGTAATTTCTATTTTCTTTGAGATTTCATGACAGTCTATGGGTAACGAAAGGGCCCTATGGTGGATTGAAATGTAGGTGAATCTTGGAGATAGGGTGGACCATGACAAACATTCGAGGACTATGTAGTCATTTAATTTATCATCGGTTTATTTCATTCTAGACTGAGTTTCTAATTTTGGAGATAATTTGTTTTTATGACATTTCTATAATATTTACCATTCAACATGTTTACTATGAATAATTATTATATTGTTTATTTTTTATTATTGACCCCATGATAGGATCCCGAGGGTATATTCTCCCCACTAACAAACATAGAACATTGCTTATAGTTAGTTGCCTCTTGCATATGGGTAGGAACCAATGAGGTCACATCACATCTGAAATAGACCTGGTTGTTCATGATATTATGTTACAAAATGGGACCAGTGCATAGTAATAACTAACATTTTCATCTATTTATCACGGTTCTAACTAGTTATAAAAGATATAGATCCTATGACTCATAAAAGAGAAAAATGTCAATGTCTAGCCATCACTACGTAGAGAACCTATACATTCTTATAAATGGGGAATTTTTTTTACACGTAAATAAATTATCATTGTGTGACCCACATGAAATTATATGTGATTTATGGTATTTCATGTTTGTTTATGAATCTTAAATAATTACATTGTATCATAGGACATATATAATATTATTTTATTGTTTCATAGATGTCTATTAATTAAACACTTTTATTTGTGCTATCTATTTTGGAATGATTTTTCTGTGTGTTCTATCTATGTTTCTATGTTGTGTGAGATATCATCAATTGGAATTAAATAGTTTAGAATAGAATATTTTTATGTTAGAATATATATGATTATTATTATTAACATGAAGGGATTGAAACAATGGATATTTCTAGGAGGGGTATACCTTGGGTTAAGTGTAGGATCAAAGGAAAACCTTTTTTTGACCCCATAAATAATTAATAACTATTCCTGATCCTAAACCACTATCTTTTGTAGAAGACTCCATCATGATGAGTTTTGACGAGACTTCCAACTGAGAAATATGCTCTTGAACATTTCCTCTTACTCAATCTAGTGGTAAAATAGGTGGGTTTTTATCAGCCTCCATAGATATTCTTGGTCAAATATTTCAGGTAGTTAGAGCTCCAAAATCTTAAAGACTTTTAGGGATCTAATGAAGTATATGATTTTAATAATTGGATGGATATTATAGAGGGTTTCTTCGAATTCATTCAAATGTAATTAAACATTATGGTGAATTTGGAAGACTTTTTTCTACAGGTATGGTATATCAATTAATGGGGAGTTTTAATAAATTCCGGATGACCTAAAGGTCTCCCCTAGGAGGTGATGAAGAAATTATTTTAATGATACTTTTTTCCGGACATGCCTAAGTTGATTGAGAACTTTAGTGTATAGATATACTTTAGGGATCTATGATTGTATCAATAAAATATACACGATTTATCATACTACTTCATTTTTCACAAATTTACAGTTTGAATGAGGTTCAGAATGTATGTAATTTTGAAATTAAAAATTCTCTAATCCTTAGATAGACAGTCTAGAGAATCGACCTAGATTCATACCATGAGGTTCTTAGGAAGTCCCTAACCATTGAGAGGATTATAGAGGATGGATGAACCAATATGTATTTTCTCATTCCTTTCACAACTCATATCGGTGGACCTCACAATGCTATTTTAAATAACACTTTAGATGATCCAAAGAGGAAGGAAAACAACATGAAACAAAGTAGTATAATTCATGCAGAGAAAAAATCATTTACATACATCCCTTCTAGAGGTATCCTGAAGTGAATTAGTTGTCCAATGATTTGACACTATAGTTGAAAATGTACTACTCTCCAGATCCAGTGGTTCTAGTGTAGTATGACATAAATCTTATAGTAGTTTTGTAACAAAGAATCATCTAACATAGGGAGGACATTATTTCCAAGGGGCCAGAGGTATAGTAAGGGACCTCGGTGGATGTTATAGACTTTTTAGAAGATAGAAGCATAGGCACAATATGATGGATCTGACACAAGAAGGATATATGTATTTAATCTGTCCCCAACAGATGGTGGGAATGGACCTTCCACAATTTGAGTTATGGATTGATATCACTTCCACTCATTCTACTACAATTTTTGATACTAGTGGTTCCTATTATTTTATATATGAAAATTTATTTGTAGGACTTTTCATGCAAGTTATGTAATCCTTTTAGTTTGTAACCCTTTAAACACCATTGGGCACGATAGTAGACCATATAAATCAATGCAATGAGCTTCAACTAATCATTTATGTCTACACACATCATTTACAATTCAAGATTCCAAATATTAATAATTTGATGTTATTATCTAAATGTATTGGATGATGAGTGTATATGGTCACATTTATTACTATCAAATAATGGGATCTTTTACCTTAACAAGGGAAAAAACATCAGGATGATTGAAGAGTGGGAATTTGGAGGAGGAAGAACAGGAATAGACTTGAGTCATCTAGAGATTATTAAAATATAGTTGTTTACATTTTATCGTAATGATGGATCATTGCTAGAAACCACACCTTTTCCACCAATCATGGATAAGTATCAAAACATCTTTCCAGATTCCTTCACAGGACTCCCTTCGGGAAGTGGACAAGATTATTATTTAGTTATCATACCAGGTGCACACCCAATTTGGATATATACATATTTTATGGATCAAATTAAGAAAAATAAGATCAAGGTATTTCTAAATGACTTATAGTGGAAGTTTTTTTTATCAAACCTAGTACATTACTATAAGATGCCCCTAGTTTGCCCCCCATGAAGGAAGAAGTCATTCTTTTGCTCTATATTGATTAATAGAAGTTTAACCATGTGAATATGAAGAAATGGTATTTTTTCCTAGGATTAATGATATCTTGTATCAGCTATGAGGTGCATGATTTTTCTCCAATATTTACCTCTTACCGGGCTATGAATAGTTTCAAGTTAGAGAGGAGGAAGTTTTTAAGTAGAAATTTTTGAGTACGTAAGCACTGTATGAGTACCTATTGATGTTGTTAGTGCTAGAAAATGAACCTTCATTATTAATGTCCCTCATGAAAAATATATTCCACCCATACATAGACTAACTCATCATATTATTCATCTAAAATATCTTTATTTACTCTTTAGTATCAAAACAACATATTAGGAAACAAGAGAAACATAGGAGTACCCTTTGAGCAAACAAGATTTATTCCATGCTATCAATGAATGAATAATGGATTCGTGAGGTTTAATTTTTATCGAATTCAATGTATGATACATTTATATTTGTTTACCTTGAGAATGGGGAAGTAGAAATTTCCTGGAGACGTACCTAGAATCTATTTTACCTTGTAATTTTTTATTTCTTTAGTAGGATATTTCCAATTATTTATCCTGGTCTCCACTTGATTTTATATTCTCATAAAATCACTTACCATTAAAAGAGTAATGTGACAATGATCATAAAATTGTGAATATTCTTTACATGTTCAAAATTGAAGGTTGATAGAAACTCTAATATTAACAATCTATGAACTTGGTATTTTTTATTCAGTGTATGATGATGCATCAATCATTGATCTTGAGTTGGTGCTCATGAAAATATTGAAGTTAGTGGGCAATGAGCCTTTTTTATATGACTCAATAATAGGAACTACGATACACATGACATTGAGCTAGAATATGTGGTCCATTCTCTGAACTTTTGGAGGCCATATATCTTTAGTTAAGGATTTTTTGTTTATATAGACCACATGTGGGATCACAATATCATCACACATGGGGACCTAAACCTATGAAAAGGGTGATGGGTTGAGTATCTATAGACATTATATTTTGATATTTAATTTGATCCTAGGAAGTATAATTTTATTACAGATTATATTATCCAAAAGACACATGATGAGAATGATATTGGTGAGAGGCCATCATAGGAACAATAGTGATAGTTATTATTATATGATGGATGGAATGTCAATTCTTTTGAGGACCAAGAATCTATGAATTTTTTCCCTTTGATGATTATATCTTCACTTGTGGACATCTTGTGGACTTTATATGAGTTTGGGCTAGATTGTGTGGTCACGATGGAGCATCTGGATAGGGGTGTCTTGATACCTTGATAGACTATGGGTGAAAATTATGTGATCATGTTACATGAGAGAGTTGTATCCCCAAATGACATTAAAGTGTATAAGATGAGGGATTACTATACCTCTATATGAGAGGATTATAAATTTGTGACCAAGATGTATCATGACTTTAGGAGGCATTTATGGTAAATAGGGAATAAGAGAGACAATACTGGTTTCATATCCCAATGCCTTTTCTATTATAGGGTAAATGATAAGCACCAACACCCTATTGGATTTTTATATTCAATTATTATAACTATGAAAAATTTGGAGTACATCATGATGAACATAGTGACAGGGCTCTGTAGGACCTCAAGGATTTGTGATCTTGTATGGGTGATTGTCGATTTGTTAATGAATTCTTCTCACTAGTTACCGATTCGAGAGGCACACGTTGTGAGGGAGATATGAAATATATATATTTGAGAGATCTTCCAACATCATGGAGTCAATTTGATAATTTTTTCAAATAGATATTCCCATTATAATTCATGATTTTGGTAGGTATTGAAAAAATCTATATGGACTCAGCCAAGATTTAACACAGTATAACAGCCAGAAAGGAACAGACATTATCAGTGGAATATACACATATTGAAGGATATACTTTGTGATTAAATTATAACCATTAGCAGAGCATGGCATAATCACATTTCCTTTATTGAGTTTACATAATATAATAATTATCATCCAATGATTATGATGGAAACTTATGAGGCTTATTACATTACGTTGTTTCACTAACCAATTTTTTGAAATGATGTAGGTGAGATAGCTATTGTTGGAACTAGAATAGATTAAGAGACCCCTTAGAGACTATAAATGATACAAAATAGGATCATCATTTCTCAGAGTAGAAAATTATGACATGTTAACCATAAGAAGAGACCCTTCAGGTTTTTTTGTGAGACCATGTTTTCTATAGATTGATTCATTGGAATGGAAACATACTTAAAGAGATGCATGTAAATATAGCACACCATTTTGGTAGACCATTTGAAATAATTGAACATATTGGGGTAGTGGAATACCATTTAGAGTTCTTTTCATTATATCGAGTTTTTCAAGAATTATTTCCTACGTAAGAACATCAGAGGTACATACATGAACATGAACATGATGTTGATTACGAGGATGTTGAGCTGGAGACTGATGCATCTTCGAAGGATTATTCAATATGGATCATATATCAACGAAAGATTGTGTTGTGAGGAAACAGAGTAACACTATTATAGATTATGTCCAATCATTGACAAATCCCAGAAGAGACACAAGAGCATGAGTTTGATGTTTTATTTTAGGGGCCTGAGTTTCTATTGGAAGACCGCTAGATATACTTTTTGAGGATGAGAATTCGATATTGTGGGAGACTATTAATATCCAGAAATTATAAAATATAATAAAAACCTCCATGTTGATAAATTTTAAGTGTATTATTTGGAAAAAAATATTTAACAATGAAAATAATTTAAAATATATGTTACATGCTTTCTATATGGTTAAAAGACTATTTAACACTTTCGAATAATTGATCAAATATTTTTTTATTTGGTATCTTTGAAGTTGTCAGATTCCAAAACCCGTAAATACTCAATGATGAATGATTAAAAATATTAAATATATAATAATATTCATGCACATTTTATTCAAAATAATTGAATAAATCCAAAATAGCACATCATACATGAAATATGAGACAACATTAAGGTTCGATATCTATTTGTTACCCTAGTAGGGGTATAAAATTTGTATGAATCATATATATGGAAGGAATTATCACAAGAATAAATTATTCAAAAAAATATTATATTATTTTCGAAAATAATTAAATATCCCCAAAATTGTTCATCCTATTAAAAATATGAGACGATCGTTGGGTCCTGAACGGGGGTGGTGGTGTAACTTAGGTGGGGTGTACCTTTTATTCATAATAAGTGTCTCATAATTTCACCAAGTTAATTTATTTATTTGATAGTTATGTAACAAAATTGACTTAATTAACTAAATCTATCAACACTATTCATCCACCTTCCCCAAAATGTGAAGACACTAATGCTAATGCTAGAATGAATCTGGATTAACAAAAATCAATTTCTTTAATGATTTAAACTTGTAAATTCATTAATGATAAGAAATTAATCACTCCAAATAAATGTTTTTATTTAAATAGAATCTTCATGGGGGTTTAAATTTTTAGTGGAGGAATGCATGTGGGGGTTGGGGTTGAGTGGGTCTTGAAATAGTTGTGACCATCAAACCATCATGCATGATAGGTCTATTTGTTATTAGAAAAACCATAACCACCATGAACAAAATCATTAGGGCCTTGGAATTCTAATCAGGGCATATGGAGGATTTCCCATCTTCATTGGTGCACGGATCCCATCAAAAATGGTGACTTACATGTTTTAAGTATTTTCATATTTGTCATTTCCTTTTGTATTTATTGCATAATCCAAATTATAAAAAATTATGTCTGATTTTAAATAAAATAGTAATAATAAAATTATCAAATTATAATTCAATAATTATAAAATTATATTCCTATAATTCTCAAATTATAATTTATGTATTTAGGAAATCAAAAGAGTAGTTTTAAATATATTTATAAGGAATAACTATGTGAAATTATAGAATATTAATTATGAAGATTTATGAAATGATAATTTCTTGAAATTAAATAAATTTGATTATAAGAGTAATAAAACCATAATTACATTGAATTGTGAGAAATCACCACAAATAATTTTTTTAAACACAACACAGAAATTATTGAAGGATAATTTAAAACACATTAGTTATTTAGATATGATAAATAAAAATTATGCATGAAAATTAATTATCATATAATATGATAATTTAAATGAATTTTCGAATATTCAAAATCATCGTCGCATGTGATAATTTATATGACACTCATAAAATTTTCTTGGATAGATAATTATTATAACATGTGTAAATTTAAATGAAAATTTTAAAATTATAAATTATCATCAAATGTGATAATGTAAATTATAATATGAGAGGTATTTTGGATATGGAATGTAACACCCCAAAATTTCATAGTAAGTTACTTTCTTTAAATTCAATAGCTTGCGCTACATGCAACACCGAGTTAGAGCACACTACGACTTACCAAACATGCTATTCAAAAGTAGTTATGAATAGTATTAACTGGATTTTGAATTTTATATACTCCATAAAATTTTAACTTATGTATTATTTGTTTCTTAGACATATTGTAAGAACAAATTCAATTTTTCAGATAAAAAATGTATTTTTCAAAAATATCAATTTTACTACCTTTTAATTGAGAAGCCCTTTTTAAATCAAATATTTGACTATTTTACATATTTATTTTTAGAAAATTAAATTCTTCATTATAATTGGGACATCAAAATTTAGTTTGGATGAAATTTTGGTATTTTTCTAAAAATATTCATTTTTATGAATAGTGAGAAATAATGTATTTTAATTCAAAACTGCCTTTTAATCTAATTTATTTATATGGTTATATTAAATTTTAAATTTATTTTTAGTGAAATTAGATTATATTTTTACCCTTTAATCCAATATTGGTCATTGGAATTAATTTCACATTGAAATTATATATAAACAAGTGTCAACCTTTTGATAGTTATAGTTTCTTAAAAACATGCTATTTGTTTTGACAATGGAAATTAATTTTAAATTAATTAATCCAACATCAATGTTTTTAATTTGGTAAAATATACTTCGTTTTCGAATTCATAATATCAAATATAGCTTAGGCTGAATTTTTGGTATTTTTCTGAAAAAATTCAATTTTTATGAATAGTGAAACCACTAAATAGTTGTTAATAATCCAAATTTTTCAATTAAATGTAATTTTACCACTTCTGTGAGTTGAATTTCTAAAATCTGAGATACATGGTTGTTATTAGAAAGTAAAATGTTCTTTTATAAGATTAATAGAATTTTTGGTGAATAGTAACTTTTGACTTTTATTTACAGTGGTTAAAGGTAAATCGTGTAATTCAAGGTAAAATGAATTTTATTATAATAAAAAATTACCTTAACACTTGTCCTACCCTTATTGGATGAGTCATGGCTGACCATGGGAATCCTTGGATAATTTTTTTGATCCCATGGAGCCATTTAATAATGATAATTACACTTTATTTTAATTAACATAAAGTAAAGAAAAAAATGACATTAACAAATATATTTTAGTATTTCAAATTTTACATGGTGTTACATAAGTCATACTTTTTACTATAAATAATAATAGGAAATTTAAAATTATTTCCTTCATTATCTTAATTTTTTATTATTTTTCGACATCACATAAATAAAATTATTCATAACACAATAATGATGTAGTATTGACCTCGTTAATAAATGATTTAAATAAATATGATTATTAATTTTCAAATAATATCCAAATCCTATCCAATTAATATAGGATTATTTTATTTCTACCATGAGTCATTTTTTCCTAGAATTTAATTAGTTTTGGTCCTTTAGAAACCGAATATCACTATATAATAAAATAATATTTCCACACTATCCTAAATAGCCCCTCCTCCCCATTATAAAAGGACACCATTTTTAACCCATTCCACACACCTCTCATGCCCCTTGGCTCATTCAAACCTAGAAAAAATAATCTTTTAGAATCCCTCTATTCCTTCTAGAAGTACCATCATAGTCATAAGGAACTCAAATAAGTCTTTTTGGTTCAATCCAAAGGAAGTTACCCAAATTAAAGGTAACACTTTCTCTTAAAATATTTTGTTTTATTTTTTATATTTTGTTTTATTTTACTTCTCCAACCCACTAATAACTTCTTATTACTATATTTTATAACAAAATAGTATCCTAAATATACTATGATGTTTTTATGAGAATTATTCAAAATACACTTACACACACCACCATCAAATGGGTTAGGAACATACTATTTCTGTGGATGACAAACAAACGCCTCATAAAACGATGATTGTTTGATTATATCATATAGCCTCTTATGGTGGCCATTAATATGGAACTATATTGATATATGATATATATATTATGTTTATGTTTTATTTATGTCTCTATATTTTACATTTATATAATTATTTTATGGTTTGATTTTGTGTAAAACACGATAATTTCATTTGAGAAAGTGTGGACTACAGCGCCCTCAAAATGATATGACTCGTAAATACCTTATTTGGGACATATAAAGGATGTAATTAATGATATTATATATTATATTATACTGTAAATATAATATACCTATGTATCATTATTTTTTAATTCCATTAAAATAAAAAATAGAAATGAAAGTAGCGTTCATGCGTGCGGACGGCTTACCGTCTCCATGAACGGTACATTTCTTATCTCCAAATGTTATGTTCATTTATAAATAGATATATATACTGTATATATAAAATATATGTGATATATAAATCATTTATATCATTATGTAGATAATGGAATTTTTACCACATGGAAAATTTGTAGTTATAACAAGTTCATTTTTTACTCAAGTTCCAAACATCGATAAAATATCCAATATGAACTCAATTAGTCAACTAATTGTTGTATCAAGGTAATAAGTGATATAAAAATAATAATAAAATTTAAAATGTTTCTTAATCAAGTAAAAATTAAGTTAAATTTATTATTCTATAAGAACAAGGAACATACAAGACATGTCAGACTTCAGTTATGGGGTTTCCTATCTAACTTTAAATTCTGTGAGATTTCAATTTTTTTCCACTTATTTATTGAATGTGGTGTATTGTGTACTGAAATTTGATATATATTATCATTATTTTCATTATATTCACAGTATAATGTGATTCATTTGGTGGTTATTAACTTTTGGTCATACAACTCGATCTATCACAATGAAGTAAGGGGTTTTCATCTCACTTTTTATTCATGTGAGATTCCTGCAATATTGGCCACTATTTCATTTTGTGTGGTGTATGTAATGTACATGATTGTATTAATTGTATAATATAATTGAGTTTTTTTGTATTTACATCATCATTTTACTCTCCTACTTTCATGGGGTGTATGTTTCGTATGTTACCAAATCCGTAAGGGAATTTCAAATTTCAATTTCTACTCATTCGGATTTTCGCATACTTCATTGACTATTATACTCCAAGATTTTGTGGGGAATCACAATTTTTTATTTATGTAGTTATTTCCACTTCCATTTTTGTTGGTATACTCTTTACACACGTAATCACTCCATTCATAACTTCTCATGTCATTGTTATGAACTTGATCTAAACTCAATTTCCATTCATTGAGTAAAACATCCAAGTCATTGGTGTTGTTTTTACAAGAACATGTGTGAATTTCCAATGATTGATTTACATTGAATATCCAATCATATTGAGTGTATTTATATTTTTTCACACATAATTATTTAATTTATTTATCCTTTACCTAAGGATTCTGTCTTTATATGGGATTTCATCTCAATTTACATTCCTTTGAGACTTCTTTGTTATTATGCACCAATTCACTTTTATTTTTTTTATATACTGTTATTTGACATAATATATCATGAATTTATTTTTCTCATGATATTATTATGATTTTATTTACTCAATTATTGGTGTTCAAGAATCTCTCATTAGGTTAGAACTATAACTAAAATATCAATTGAAATGTTTTAAAAATTTATTCTTCTAAATCTTTCTCATTAATGTCCAAGTTTTAAAAATGTTTTTACAGATTTATTTATATGGAATTTAACATTTTAAAAATAAAATTACTTTTTAATTTTTCAAATTTGAATGGGAAACATTGATTCAAAAATATATTTTTAAACGGATTCTTCACAAATAGTGTGACTTTTGAATGTTTTCAAGAAAAGGGGGATATTTCTCTCAAATCGTTTTGATGATTATTTTCATCTATGTTAGTATACTTCATTATTCTCAATTGAGGTTAATCTATTACAATACAATCTTCCATATTGTATTGAATGACTTATGTATGACTGTTTATGTGCTACTTTTATACAATTCATGGTTTTTGTATAAATTATTGACATTTTGTTTCATAGTTTTAATACGAATGTTTATATTATGTTTCAAAACATTCATATGAGGAATGCATTGGAATTATTAAGTGATGGGTGGATCCCACTATATCTCCTCGATGCATTGATAGGTCTCATTAAACAAACTAGTGTCTTGGCACAAGGCCTTAATAAAATCTTATTTGTAGTCTTGGCATGTGGCCTTGACTATGTAGTTATGATGTCCGGAATTATGCATTCCATAATTATGAGATTAGTTATTTATATTTCATGTGGTTATTCAACAAGTAGAATACCCCTGAATATGTTTTATAATGGAATTATTTACTCATCTCATTTTCCATCAATAAATTGTTCATGTTAAGAAATTGTAAAGGCATGTGTTTTCAATTATTCACTATGCATAATGTGTATGTTATCTTCCATTGAATTTCTTACTCTACATATAGTTTGAGATCACCCCTTTCTCATGATTCATTTTCCCATGATATGAATAAGTATGTTATGAGTGACTTGGAGGAATAATCATGGAAGCTTGGTTGTATCTAATGGAATAAATTAGTGTTGTTTTTATTTTCATGTTATAGTGTTGAACTTAAGTATGTATCTTGTTTCCATGACTTCTAAACTGATTAGTCCTTTGGGACATGATTCCTTGTAATCATGCCAATGTATTAAATTAATGCACTGGATCATGGATTCTGAGGTTGGGGCATTACATGTAATATATCATAACATTTTAAATTTCTATGATAATTCAAAATAAAATAGTTATGTAGGTGCTATGAAACCTTGAAGAAACACAAATGCTAGCGTTTCTATAATATGGACATTAAGATGTGTTTGTGACTGGTTTGTCCACACCATTATTCATTTATGGGATTTGAGTAAGGATGTTCTTTACCATATTAGTCATGTGTTTACACTTTTTAATTAACGACTGTATATTTTTTAATTTTTTATTTACCATACTTTATTGTGACCACCTTTGAGCCTATATATTTAACATAAAACCAATTAGGATATAATAAATGATATTATTGTATCATATTTACACTTGTTTTTTGACCGTATGTTGTTCTGTATAAATCTATATACACATATTGATAAACCTTCCCAACTTGTGTCCTTTCCCTATATATGTGTTATCATGAATTTATGGTCATTAGTGTTATTATAAAGAGATATAACATCATGAAATATTAACCCATGAGTGGGAGAGAACATCTAATTGCGATGATACTGATGAGGGACTTTAGCATAGAGAGGAGGTATGTGCTATCTATAGAATCATGTAGAGGGTGTGCTCGTGGATACCTTAATTTTCATTGTGTTATTCACCATGTCATAGCCTAGTCAATGTGAGTACTAGTTTTTCTCATCTATTGGATCTGGGTGATCAGGTCCACATGATGGATAGATAACACTGAGTATCACCTTTATAATTTTGTTAGGACTCCATAAAAGGTCTTGTTTTCATAATTAGACTCATTCAGTTTTCTTTCGGTATGGACACAACACATGTACGACTGTCGGTTGTGGTAGAATGGTTAGTGCACTACCACATGGTTTTGAATTATATGTTTATGCACATCTTGATGTTATAATTAATACTATGGAATACAATGTTATTCTTGAGGGATCTAGCTTAAATTTTTATTAGTAGTGTCTTAATGAGTCCCGGGATCACACCTTACACAAGCATTTCAATGTGCCTATTGATTTCAGGAGATTCCCAGTTAGGGGAATATGCCCTATGGTGGATGGATGAGATGGTGGGGCATGAAGATAGGGATGACTAATTCAAGCACAAGAGGACCCTGTATTTCTTTTATTTATCTCATGTTTATATTTTTATGGATATGATTTCTACTATAGGAGACATTTTATAAGTATGATATGCATTCTATCTCAAATTTTCCATTTGTTTATTACGATTAAATATTATATTTTTCAATTTTTATTATCAAACCCATGACTTGATAATAAGGTTATCACCTATGCAGTAATGAACTCAACCACTGACTGCTAGTCTACAACCTCTTACGTACAAGGTGGTGCAAATTAGATCATGTTGCATCCATCAAAGACCCATTAGTTTGGGTCATGATGTTAAATGGGAGAAGGGATTTATTGAAGAGATATTGTAACAATGAACATTATAGGGTGGGAGAAAACTCACCATTCCATATTACATAATAGTGAATATGTTGATCAGTAACATCAATCCTGCAAATAAATTCGTAGAATTCTAAATCCAAAAAGTGTTGGTGAATGGATATCAAACACATATAATCAACCATTTATAGTTTGGTTTTCGGACTATATTAATGATCATTTATCGAAAAATATGAATTCATTTTTTATTTGACTTTGATTTCTAGCCATGGTCCATGTATAAATTTGATATCATAAAATATTTTTGAATTAAATTTTTAAACATTATATTAAATAGAACACCATAAGAGTAACATTATGAGAAATAGTAGAGTTACGATTTTGTTTGAAGCAATGCACATATATGGGTTCAAGGATATGAATATAATTTATTTGAATATATATTATTTTGAAAACATAAAATATATATAATATACGTATTACACAATAATTCATTTGAGGATTTTAAATTTATAATTGGTTGATAATAGGAATGTTTTTAATGTCGTTGAAATGGGAATAATGAAGGAAAATATTAGTTTGAAAGGTTATAAAGTCGATCCACTCATAATGTTAAGACAATAATGTATGAAATTTTCTCATATATCCCACAGACATGATTTGGTAAAATTTTCAGTTGAAGAATAAAAATGTTTTTGGGATAGATGAATTAAAATGATCATGGCATGCTCATTGGGAGATCACAATCAATTTTGTCAGTCCTAATGTATACAGTGACTTTATTGTTAGAGGAGACCACAAGGAAGGAATTCTTATACTATATAGGGGTTCCAAATCCATTGAACATTTAAAAAAATTAAGGATTGTTTAATGTGTAGGTTAATGTTTTTGGAATATCGTATGATATTCATCATCATATTATGTGTTATATATTATATTAAAGTAATCTAAATAAACAATTTGATAAATTGTGATGAAAATGACATCAATACATGATGGTGTTACCAATATCTGGGGAGAAAAAATGGTCGATACTGAAATTGTAGAATTATTATGTGTTGAACAAAATTTTGATGAAAAATAAGGAATACCCTAACATCACTGTGTTGAGAAATGTTATTATGGAAAGTAGTATGGATATAAACTTTCTGGTTGGATGGACTAAATATGGAAAACCTATAGACCCGAAAATGACACTGTTAATTAGTTATGTTGATTTTAAAATAAGGATGGATATTCTAATTGATTTAGAATAAAGTAATCGTTCATATATTTGAAGGAATATATCCTTTTGGGAATTTATTAAGGTAAGGTTATAATATACATTCTATATTTTAAAGAAAAATATAGAATGAAACATCAATTTTAATTTCATTATTACTTATATATTTATTTTATTTTATATGATTTATATATGGAATATGACTTAATGGACAATGGAAAATCCCATAGAGGCATCTAAGAACATTATACTATGCTTAATCTTAGTGATTAAAAGGGGGATGTGAAGCCCCGCACACTAGTTTTTTATATAGGCTTGATAAATTATGAAACATTAGATTCATTCCTGAGACATCATGCTGATAAATCATTATAGTTATATTGTAATTGAAATTATATTATGTTCCTTTTTTCATTTAATTTTATTCAATGTATTTAATTTTAGAATTACAATAGGGGTTATGTAAATAAATAATGTGAAAAACCAATGAACCCCTATCGGAAAGCAACCAAGATGGGGTATGATTCACTAGATATGAAAATGGAATTTAGTTTAATTATAAATTTAATATTTTATGTGATATGAAACCATTTTTTTATATGAAAATTGAAGAATCAAAATCACAAGCCACTTTCATCTCATTCCATTTGGAATAAAAATAGGTCTGCGTATATAATGATGTTGAACTTATTTATAAAAACAAAATATCATTTTGAGAAGAATATTTAAGTATAAAATAATATCAATTTTTATGATTTATAAAATATTACACAATAATATCTATTTAATTTCATATTTTTATACAGTTTAGATAAAAAAATTAACATAGAACTTACCTATATTTTTTTTGTTTTTTTGTATCTAGAATACTATGGATATGATAGAAGTTTAGGTTTTGGAGTTCCACCCAAAACATATTTTCAGGGAAACAATATCCCCAATGATACAAAATAAAATTTAAAATTAATGGGTGTGAAAATAAATGTTTTGAAGGATATTATATATAGAAGGATCAATTTGGAACAATAGTTGAAAAACGTTAAAAAATGATGAGAAAAATTACCAAACTATATTTGAGGCCAGCCACTCCCCTAAACAACATACCATACATTAGGTAATAATTTTTTTATTTTTTCATTCCCTTAATGTTTATTCAATCAACTTCCAATAAATGGATATTTCTAAAATTTGTTATGGTGATGTGGTACATGATTTTGGTCTATCAACATCCACCCAAAACATTATTTTTAGGTGTAAAGTTTATAAAATACTATGGGACACAAAACATAACCAATAAATTTTAAAATACAACATTAGTGTGGGGATTGATGAAGACCATGAGACAAGCACTGATTTTTTTATTAAAAATGAAGACATGAATATTAAAACATTCTATGATGTTGTTTGATATTTTATTTTAGGGATTTTAATATTATAATGATACATTAGTTATATATCTAACATGTTTTTTCAAATGAAAAACATCTTATAGTTTAAGGAAAATTTTTTGAACAAAGGTTTGGTATTAGAGGTGGATAAAGAAATGAAAAAACCAAATATCGTATCAAGTAAATCCAATGAACAAACCATGAATATGAAAGGTACTTCTAAGAGTACCATGTCCCTATTATTTCTACTACATCCTATTTTAAAAATATAATATTATTTAATAAAAAAAATCAAATATGGATATAAGTCCTATGTTGAAAATGTAGAAAAAATATTTGGATGTTTATTTACAGATGTGGTTGGTATCAATATTATTAATGAGATTTTAATTTTTGAGTCAATGAGACTCTTTGTTTTGAATATATAGAATAGATACATTATCATAATTCATATATCCAAAAAATGATCTACCATGTTCATCAATTTTAATAATAATTCATATATTCTACAGTAATTTAAATGAAAACTGTTTAATAGGAATACCCTATGAATCATAATTTTGATTTGATTATACCTATATCATTTCAACATCAGAGTTTTTTGTTCCTAGGAAATAAATTTATAAGGATAAATGTGAATTAAGTGAGGTGTTTCAGCACTGAATAATAGAATAAAAACACATCAGGATGCCTATTATTTAGGGAAAAACATTTCAATCAATTCATGTAATATTAAATTTTCCTTTTTAAATATTTTTTTGGAAGAAATATATTTTTATCACCATAAATTTTGAAACCCAAAATATTTTTTTAATCGAATGCATGGAAATCTGTAATCATAACCACACATGATGTATATTGTGATTTCTCAATGCTCTAAAATACAAATTTTATAGGTATGTTTTGAATTATTTGTCTACAAATGTGTTCTAATAAGAATTATATATGATTTGTTGATCAATAAATATAAAATAACTCATATAATGAAGTCGAAAACTGGACATAAGAGAAATATTTATTTCTTAAAATGGAAACTAGTTAAGGTATACATGAAAAAATTTAACTATAGAAATATATTTCACAACAATTTAATTATTTTTTTCAATGTTTTTTTTCATTTTCTAGAACTAGATAAAAAAATTATTGTAGATATTCCATTTCAAAATTTCTAAAAGATATCCCATTTCATCCAAAAACTATCATCCAGTATTAGTTATTTTCAAAATTTAATTAAAATTTCATTAAAAAAATTCAGAATCATTTGTTTTTTTATTTTCTCAATATATCCATATTTTATGAAAATCTATATACTCCAAATAATAAATAATTTTTTCTAGAGACGAGTTATTATAGTACATAGTTTGATACTGTTTTCCAACATCAAATTAATGTTATTACCTATTATTCTCGTTATCTAACACAATATAAGAGTAAAAATATATAGTTGGGATATGAATCATTAGTATAATAATTATTATATATTTTTTTGATCTCTTTATCAATGATTAATAAAATGGTGGAATAAGATTTATTTTTAAATGAATTAGACGAATAAATGGCTTTCATAAATATACTGATATCATGAAGAGATGAATTCAAATTTATTATTTAATTAACTTTATCATTTTTTATCAAACTTATAATTAATTCCTTTAAAATATTTATCTGATAATTAATGTCAATTGTTTTAGTTTAAATATAATCTTTTAATTAAAATTTGTTTCACTAAATGAAATCAAATAAAACACATTTTGATTTGATTGATTCTTTAAAAATTGATACTTAAGTCATTTTTTACACATAAGAATCAACCATGAAAAAATATGACAAATAGTGTGACTAGTAAAACTCAATGTGTGTTATTTTAATATAAAAGTTACATTTTAGTTCAAAACAAGTATAATAAATCCATATCCTGGATAATGAGCTCGGGTTGGCCTCAAATTTTTGGAAATTGGTCCATAATTAATTTTTGATCTACATGATTTAACCACACTTTGATTGGACACATGATCTGGTCAATATAACTCTTAGTATATGCATATAATATAAAAACTCATTTTTAGTTATAAATATATATCACATTGAAGAAAATACAATGGGGGATAAAATAGTTATTAATAAATAAAAAAATTTCTATTATTAATTAGTCGAATATAGGAATTGAAAAAAAAATCAATCTAAATGATGATTAGGTATTTGTAACCAAA
The DNA here is from genome assembly GCA_963277665.1 of Viscum album. Classification (NCBI taxonomy): domain Eukaryota; kingdom Viridiplantae; phylum Streptophyta; class Magnoliopsida; order Santalales; family Viscaceae; genus Viscum; species Viscum album. The sequence goes on along the minus strand of OY728146.1, from coordinate 1,532,040,536 downwards.
ACAACAAATTTTTAGAATAAAATTTTAATGATAGTTCAAAATGAATATGTCGATAAATACAAGAATAAAATCAGGAAAAAAATTTCAACCTTTTGGAAAATGATCCATAATATATTTATGACATATAAGAATTCTCCACAGGTTAATCCAACACATGATTTAGCCAGTATGACTTAAAATACATGTTTTCTAATTAAAATATTCGTTATAGTTTAAAAAAGTATCATTTTACAAGATCAATAATGTAGTCTTGGATTGTGTTCATGCTTTATGAAAAAATACATAATTTATTTTTGATATTTAGGTATTAAAAACTTGTCAATCCAACCCATGTTGTGTTCAGTATGGTCTGAAGTGCATTTTTTCAATATAAATGTTTTATATTTATTTAAACATGGGTCCCATGACAGAAACAATGAAAATAAGCTCATATTTTTTTAAAACATTAAAAAGTCATTAATATTTCATATTTATGTGTATTAATAAATAACAGATTAGTCTAAAACATGATGTTGTCTGTGAAACTCGTTGTTCTTTTTTTATTGAAAATTTCCATTTCATTAGAAAATATACATTAAATAGCCACAAATGAGAAACAATTATCATAATATAATCAAACATTATGTCAATTACCCATATTCCATTTTCATTGTTGAGGAATTGAGGACACATCAATCTAACAAACAATGTGGGTGATATAACTCAAAATGTTTTTTTCACTATATAAGATACATTTTAGTTTAAAAAATGTGGAAAAAATTTGAACAAAAACCCATAATTCATTTTTTAGGTCTTCTAGTTGAGTAAAACTCAATCTGAAACCTTATTTATTTATATAAGGCCAATCTGTTTTTAGATTTAGGAAAAAACCATTGTTATGTATCTATAAAATTTTAAGTAAAATGAAAATAAAATCCCATAAAACTAATTCAGAACAATCGGTAAAAACCCTTATTGGTATCATAAATGAAAAATGTATTTTTAGAAATCATCAGGTTATCATCTATGTAATTTTCATTCTAGAAAACAATATTTTATTACCTGTTATAGGGATTTATTTTATTCTGGGTATTCATTGGCTTTCAGTTTATCTGGTTAATATATATTGTAGAGATAAAGAGTATTTTTTTAATACGTTTCTATTTTTACATAATAATTATTTTCAACCATTATTAAAAATAATGATGCTAATACCCCGTTAAAACAATGAAGAAAATTTTTTTTACCTAATTATTTAAAAAATTAATATATTAAAAATATTGATTCTCAAATAGTATATGAATGCATGAATGTATTTATTTTTTATTTTCATTTTATTATTCCTTATCATGAGGTTCAATTTAAAATTGGTTTGTTATTAATTCTAATTTAACTTCATAAAAAATTATCGAATAATTCACGATATAATTTTGGAATTGAAAAATCAATAAAATAGTTTCATGATATGGGTTCAATCCTCCCTAACACATTTCCATGTATTGATCTCATTTTTTTATTAATATGATCAATTGTTCATTGAGATATTTTATTTATTATAGAGAACTCAAGAATATAACTATTAAATAAATTTATCCATTTCCACATATTAATTAATTTTTTATAATCTCTAGGGTGAAAAATTAATTTCAAATATTGACGCCATAGCAACGTAACATATTTATATGGTCATGGAGGAAGATAATTTGGGGACAATATTTTATACTAGGTATGAGAAATATTAATTATTTTATGATTAATGGGTTCATTAATACACCAAATATATTTATGGAACTTATTAATATTGTTATCCAATTGTATTTATATAATTTGATGGCCATTTTGGAAGTTGACATTGTAGATGAATCCAAAGGTCTTGGGGAACATAAATGAGCCATAAGGACTACTTTTTAGACATTCAAATAATGTAATTTCAATTGGAAATTCAGTATATGTGAATTTTTTATTACAATATAATTCATTCCTCAAGAATATTATTTCTAAATATTATGTAAATATTGATCTTAGAGAAATGATAGAGGAGGAATATTCCAATAGACCTATAAAAGTCATTTCAATTTGTGTATTTTTAGATAAAAGGGTTTCTATCAATGGGTTTTTGAAATAATTAATTCTCACCGGTCCCAAAAAACTAAATCAAGGTGATAATATATTAAATTCAAATAGACAAAATAATGTGATGAACACTTTTGGGAATTGAAAAATAAAAATTGTTAATGATATAGTTTTCTACATACTAATAATAATTGATGATTTTTTTTAAGATTCATATTTAATGGGGGTTGTTTGTGTCCTAATTAATTATTATAGGGTAATTTAATTTTATACAAATCAATTAAAATTTTAAAAATATCATTATGTTTCATTTCTTATTGATCTTAAAATGATGGTACTGGAATTAAAAATTTAGAGGCATATTTTATAAGGGTTAAAATGTGAAATCTTTACAAATGATATTATTTTAAATATATATTCATCAATATTGAGATTTATATATTTATAGTAATACATTTTTAATGTATAAAGAATATTTATTAAACGATTCTTTGTTACAAAGGTAATGAAAAAAAACGTGGTTGATGCCTTGAGTAGAAAATATAATGTATTCCTAGCTATGATTAATTTCAAACATGATCCTATGATGAATGATTGTATGAATGTTTTACAAGAAAATATATATTTATGTACTTTAGGACATGTATTTTAGGTGTCTCTGAAGTCATCTTTTTTGAACTAATTGAGAATCCTCAAAATAAAGATTGTGATTTTCAAGAATTTGTGGAGTTAGTCAGGAATTATAAATAAGATAAAATTAACACTAATGTAGAAGAGATGTATGATTTGTAATGTTGTTTTATGTTCCAATTTATTCTTAGTAGAATATATAATTCATCAAATAATCTTATTTCTCTCCATTTTCCATTCACTCTAGTATCATAATAACGTACAATGAACTTTAGGAATATTATTTGTCAGGAAGGAATGAAGAATGATATTTTGTATTTTAATATGACACATTTCAATTTCAAATGGGTTCATATTGAGTAAAAAATAACTAAAGAAATGTTTATGTGATCTCCAATTCATTGATTGGAATTAAATAGTAACTCCATCAATTTCATGGTTGTATTACTAAATAAATATTGAGGTAAAAATGTTATTTGTGTTATTATTGATCATTTGATAAAAACACGATGAATTTTATTCCCATTAGGATACTATTTAGTTTGATTAAGTTTCAGGAATATATTTTAATTATATGTTCTAATTAAATGGATTTAATCACTTTATTATATCTGATTATGACCACATATTTACATAAAATTATTATAGGATTTAAAAATACACAAGATTATGAAATAAATATAAATATAGCATTTCTTCCTCTCTCTGATGATTAGTCAGAGTGGAAATGATAGAATTTAGAGACCATTATTACTACTTACTCATTATAATATCATGGATGTAATGATAATACACATTAATTAGTGGAGGTTTACTTATTATATCAGTTTTCATTCAAGTATATAGATCACACCATATATAAAAGTATAAGAAAATTGGCGTTGAACAATATAATGTTTGGAACAATTTTGAGAAAATATATTTATTGGTCCAGAATTAAATGAATATATTTCAGATAAGGTAATGAGGAATCATCACTATTTTGGGTAGATCAAAGTGTTTAAGAAATTTTTATTGAAATCTGGAAGAAATATATCTCATTTTTCATAAGAGACTATGTTTTTTTAATATAACACATTGAAATATTATAATATGGTTTTTAAATGTAATTAGGGCCAATGGATCATTAGAACCGTTGATATTACAGATTAATTAGTTTTATTTATTTATTTAGTTTCTATAGTTATAAGTTTATCTTATGGATGTTATATGTTTCATGTTAATTTGATAATGAAATATATACCTGATGCATCTCATGTACTAGGACAAAAAAAATTTAGATAGAATAGGATATTTCATATAGGGATATGATATTTTAAAATTTTTATCATAAAGTGAACACAATATGAATAAAATTAATCACTTCGATAATATATTATAGAAGACTCCCATAATTTTGAAGAAAAATGGGATTCATGAAAATAAATTAATGGAATATACAATCCAATGTTCTATGTTATGAGTAAGGTTGTGAGAATTAAATTTCATAAAGGAGAGAATAATTTGACAAAATTGGTACACCTAGAAATAAATCAATCTCAGTAATAAAAATTTTTATTTTATGGATTCATATTAATCATAGTTATATAAATAAATTCAGATAATTTTTCATAGGGAAAAAATAATTCTATTTAACTGATATTTTTCATGTATTAAATTGTTTTATAAAAAAGATAATTTTATGTATTTTATATATTGTCTTTGGTAAAATGGATTCCAATTTTCTGTTAATCATATCAAATATATTATCATGGGAATTTTTAGTAATATTTTGAAATGATTGATTTTTTTGTTAACAATGAAAAATATAGAAATTTAATAAAACAATTACTAAATTTCATGTCTTTAATAAGTAACATTTTATTTTTTTTATGTTTAAATTGATAGTATTCCTCTTTTAATAAAAATAATTTGATTAAATCCATAATAATATTCCTTATATTTCATTTTAGTATAAAATAAATTTTACGCTTCTAAGGGGACGTTTCGAAAATCAATTTTCATTGTGGTAAACATTGTTTTTTTAATTCATTTTTAATACTTGAAAAAATATAATGCTAATAAAATAAATTTTATTGTGGGAATTAGGTGGTTTAAGTTTGGTAATGTGTTGAATTGGAATTTTATTCATATTTAATAATTACCATATTAAGACATTATCACCATGGTAATAATCAAATGGGTCAATGATCTATTAATCTATGTTATAATAAAACACACAATGATTTTAAAAATGGTTTATTCAAAAATTTATTATATTGTCTATGGTATATGAAATAAAGAGTATATAATGAACTTGTATATTCTAATAAAATATTAATATTAATAACTGATTTTTTTTCATAACTATTAGTTTTTGGGGTATAAATACGTATAACCGTGTTTTAATATATATATATATATAGTAATTTTCAATAATAAAATTTATATAAATCATATATTAACTAATAATTTGTCAGAAAGGAGGACCAATCTTTTGAAGGTAAGAGTGATATTTTTCATAAAAGTTTTCTTTTATGTGGAATATTCTTTTATATTAATAGACTAAATTAACCATTATTAATAATGTATAATAATGAAATAGGTACATTATATGGCCAATTTATTTAATTTTAATTATTTTAATTTTTAATTTGGGAATGATTTTTCATAAATTCATTTAATTCTCAAAAAATAAATTTTCATCAAAAAATTGTTTTATTTATAATTTTTCAGATTAATAAACTTTATTTATGCATAAATTTTAATTTTATTATAAAATGGAATTCATTTTTGATGTTATATTTTGAAAATAATATTATAATTATTTTTTTTGGTATTTTCTAGAATAGATTGATTTTTGAGTGAAAAATAAAATGCATATTTTTTCGAAAATATATTTTATTTTCTATAAAATCAGATAATTTGAAATATTATATCTATTTTACATTTTAATTTATCATAAAATAAGATTATTTTTGTTAAAAAAATTCAATTTAACAATATAAATAAAAATAATTATAATTTATTTGGAATTAAATTATTTTTCTACTAAAAATTCATTTTATTGAATCTATTTCTTTACATTCTATAAAAATTAATTTCTACATCTTCTAAAAAGTCAATCTTTAAAAATTATTTTCATATTTGGAATTATTATTTTAATATTTGGAACAATTTTCATGTTAAATTTTTTTCATAGTTTATAGTAACCATTCAAAAAAATTATCACATTGGTAATAGGTAAAAAAGGATAATTATGGTAAATACTATTTCGTAACATCCAAAAATACACATAAACAATATCTCCATTTTATTGGATGGGTGTAATTAAACTCTTTCCATACGAAAATTGACAGTATAAAATATTTGTGGCACTTAACATTTATTATGACCTTTATATTAGTGTAATTCAATAAAATTTAAAAAAAAATTCCCACTCTCTTTTAAGATATCTTATATGTATTCATACAGAAAAAATAATAAATGAATATATCTTAATGGTTATAGGGAAAAAAATTATATTAATTTTATTTATAAAATTACTTTTAATTTTTAGAGACATTATATTTTTCTTGAACACATAATTCATGACCACATAGTGCCTTTGATAAAAATAAAAAAAATACATGATTAAAAACATACTAAGGAAATATGTTTGGGATTAATTATAGTGTTATATTTAATTATTCAAATATTATAGTATATATGTGTTTTTTATATAATATATATTCAAAATAAATTTTCTATTGATTTCTTTCAGGTGTATTTATATAAATGTCTAAAAAACATTAAATGGTATTTAATGTATAAAAATTATTTTCATATCATTATGCAATTATAAAGACCAATATTTTGAATAGGTAATTATAATTATAGTGTTGATATTTCTTTCCTTTTTTTCTATTTGTAAATTATAAAATTACTATTATGACCACTAAATCGTAGAAAATGTGTTATAAGGGTAAAAGCCGAACATTATGAACAAGGGGGTAAAATCAAAATATACGGGTTTAAATGACACCTAAACCTATTAAAATTTTATTAGTTTTCCATATTTTGACTTTACACAACATATATTAAATTTTAATGAAGTATGGTACAATTTTTATACGTTATACACAAAGTATATATTAATATATCATGTTTTTAAATGTTTTCCATCCACTTTACTTATAAGTAGGAAATTTACTCCCCTCTTTCTATAACACACTTGGATCCATTATGACTATCAAAATCTACCCAATTATATTCTAAAATTTATTATACATGTTTGGGAGGATATGGAATCACTAATAAACCATCCTAGAATTCTTAGAATGTAAGAAAAAGTGAATTATTGAAGAAGGTGAGTTAGAGAATGTATGAAACGAGATGAGACATAAGGTATTTTATTTTTCATTGAAATAATATTTTGGTGTATTTATAGTGAATGAATTTACCTATATTTTTTTATTTTATTTTATATGATTCTAGAATTTTATTTTTTATACATTAATCTATTCTAATTGTTTTATTCAACTATGATTTAAGTTAATTTAGACGATTTTAAAATTAATTGTTAACATTTATTGTATGTGAAATTTCATTGTTTTTATGAATGTTTGGAAAGAATATTTTGAATGTATATATGATAAAATAAAATTCTTGACATATTTTCCATTCTATTTTAATGATCAAAATTTTAATGTTTTCATGGTTTTAAAAAATAAGATCAATTATAATTTATTTTATGAATATCTCATTTTAGCCTGTTTTGATAAAAATGAATATTTTTTTAAATTTTCATGAAAAAATAGAAAGTAATATTCTGATGGGAAAATATATGTATTAAATGGATTTATATTTAAAATGTGATATATTTAAAATTATTTTGTATTGATATGTTACTTAATAATTATTTATAACGATAGGTGAGCCTGATACATCTCATGACAATGGGTGATCACAATATAGCCCTCCAACGAATTAGTTAATGAAACGTCTTCTAAAAAAATTAATTAAATAAATATGTTTGTTACACCTAATGGATTAATTAGTCTATGGTATTTATAATAATATATATACACAGGTAGACACAAATTTTGAATATTATGGTCTAAGGTAACTAAACTATTCTTATTTATGTTTTTTATAGAAATAATTTTATTTTAAGAGATATTGAATGTATAAAACATTTGTTGGGGAATTTTTTTCAATGAATTGTTATCAAGGGTTCTCATAATCTAAATGATTCCCTTAGATAAATTTAATTTATTTTAATGGTATTAATGTTTTTCTTCGATAAATGGTTGAATTTATCATTTGTATAAGTTTTAATTATATGTTTAATATTTATTTTTGGGAAATGATTTTTTTTTTCTGGTTTTCCACTAGACTAATGGGTTTTCATCATTTTTATATCTATTATTTTTATTTTTATTCGCATCACACATTTTCAAAAAATTTATAGTGGTCAAGGATGAGTTAGATTTATAATGGCTTATAGCTCTAATTAATATAAATTAGGCAGGAGAAAAGAAAGTGTTTCATAAATGAAATATGATTGCGAATATTTTAAATTTAATTTAATGGGAAAGATGGATATTTAGTGTAATTTTTCCATAAGTAATATAATTATTTTCCTAGTTATTTAATACTTTAAGAATAAAAGTTCATGATAAAAAAATTATAACTCATCATTGTTTTACGAAATATGTTTTCATATAAACAACAATTCTTTTTAGTTTTTCACTAGACCCAAAACCATGTTATGATTTCACTACACATAACACTGGTTTATCTTATATCACAAAATATATAATTTTTTTACTAAACAATGATATATTATTAATACTTCCATTTAAACACGACCATTATAAACTTTCTACTAAAATTATTGATATGATTATTAGTAATTACTCCTCAAATATTATGTATAATGATTTCTTGAAATAAAGAAAATTGATTGATAATTAATTAGTTTTTTAATAAATCATATATATTTTGAACTGTTTATTGTCTTAAAATTTGTTTTTGAGTTTTTTATTTATAATTAATATTAAATATATCTAAAATTATTAAAGAATTATTTGATGAAATAATATTAATTTTTTAAATCACCAAGTTATGATTATCATTTGGTGAATTTTTAGCTTTTTTTGAATAATTACTTTTTTGATGAATAAAGAAAATTAATTAATTTTTATTTAAAGTTTTCTTTTCATTTTAATTATCTTTAAATATAATTTAAAAATTAAATTTTATTTAATGAATAATTAATGAAATAATTGGTAAATTAATATAATACATGATATTGGAATACTTTTAGTATTAATTTTTTATATCAAAACTTCTCAAATATTGGAAATGTTTGTCTTCAAAAAAAATATTATCATTGCCTCCAAAGGAATTTTTTTAATATAATTCTAAAACATATTTGAATTTAATTTTGGAAAATAGAATAGAAGTTTGGATTCATAATAATTTTTATTATTTAATATGGTGAATTTATATTTTTACCATATTTATAGTGAAACTTTTTAAAATAAATTACTAGGATTAATGTTAAAACAAGGGTTTTTGCATTACACGCATTTGTATTAAAATTAATTTATACAAACAATATTATTATTTTAAAGACAATTTTTATTATATATAATCATTAATTCAAAATTATAGAATCAATTATATTTATATATTGGACTTAAACGATAAATTACCATGGTAAAAAAATATACCATTTACCACTTAATAAAACTAAGAGTAAAATTGAGTAAACATAAAGACTAAAGAATAAATTGATGTAAAATGATTTTATTTTATTTTTATGGAGGATTTTTGTTAAAAAAGCATCCCTCCAAACCATTATTGATCAAATTTTAAGGCACATGATGTAATATTGACCTCCCAATAGTTAATAATTTCGAGTATTTTTGACAATGGCACTCCACCAAAATTATAAATGGCCACCCTCCTCCTATATTCATCAAACCTTCAATCCTCATTGTTTCATCCAATCACTACAATAATAGTTTCCAAAATTCTGTCCCCTAATCCTAGAATCATTAATTGTAATAGAAATGTAATTTATTAAATATTTTGGTTTAAAAATAAAAACAATACTAAAAAATGAGGTATAAATTAATAGTGAGATTTTTTGTTCTATTTTCTTCGATACATCATTCCAATATTTTAAAAAAATTAATATGTAATATCCTCATTTTCTCTCATATAGTATGATTTTTCATGTCAACGTAATGAAATACAACCACATCCACTTTCATTAAATGGGTTATGAAATCATTATTTTTGTGTATGACTGACAATCACTTCGCAAACTGATGTCATTTGTTTTTTACATTACAACCTTTCAAGGATGGTTGTGTTGATGGATTTAATTTTTATATATTATAATTATTATAATATTATTATGATAGGGTCATTATATCATCCATACCATCATTCATTATATTCTGTGGTAATATAATAACTTTTCTCATGTGTATGAAACACTACCACCTTACGAAGATATATTATTTGATCACACTATAAAAAATTATATTAAATATTATGTTATTAAATAATCTGAAATATGGAATAAAATTTATTATGTAAGGATAATGTATTTCATTTAATTTTATTTCATAAAACATGATATGAAAATGGATGCAACCTTTATGAATATGTACAACTTTCCTTCTCGATGAATGAAATATTTCATTTGCAATCATTTAATTTTATAGAATATATTAAATAATTATATAATTAATATAAAGTAAATGTATATCATCATATATATTCTGTAGATGATGAAATCATGATTGAATTTAGAGGGCCAAAAATAAAAGGTGAAAACAAAAATGAAAAAACAATGCAGTTATTTCCCTTAACAATACTTTAACAGGGAATAGTTAATAATTGGAATATAAAAGATCATAATAAATTCTTATACGTTATGATATATGATAATTTTAATCCATAATATATTTATAACTGACTAATTTTATAACATAGGATGTTTTGATCAGTATGACAGATGTCATGACTTATGGAAAATTGTTTTTGGTCCAACTTATCCTCTGTGATATGTATGTTTCGTTATACACCAATGTTATTTCATGAGATGTTTTTAAAACCCGTTTTAATAATAATTTCATGAATTTATTTATCCAAAAAAATTATGTTCTTTTTTAAATTAGTCATTCATTGGTCATATGATTTAAATTTACCAATGTGGTGAATATTTTAATTTACAACCCCATCAATTATCATGATTGATTATGATATTATTATTATCCATTATTTAAGGAACTCAAAAAAATTATTATCGCAAGGTTATTCATGATATTTTAATGAATCCCCAATTTCCCACTATTTTATACTTAAATAATTTTGAAAATATTCTTAACAAAAAGGAAATTATTTCTCACTTTGAATGGAAAACCATTTTCATCGAAAGCTGCGTTTCTAAAAAAATGATTCAAAAAATGTTTTAATAATTCATCAAATAATTTATTAAATATATTTTATGTCATATTTGTATTTTTATGAAATTATTTAAAAATAATTTTCATGTGATTTTCCTAAAAAAAATTATAATTTCAGAAACAATATATGAGAAATGAATCCTCATTTTAACATGTACGATATGAAAAGAATTTTCAGACCTCTTGAAAAATCACTATATTTTTTCTTCCATTAGAAATATTCAATTTTAATTCTAATGGGAATGATTTTCAAAAAAATTATAATTTTATGAAATTGTTTATTCAAAGAAGAAAGGATATTTTCATTAATAATTGTTTTAAATGATTGTCTGAAATCACTCCCCATCTAATATGACACATGCTTTTGTAATGGTTGACTGTATGGGGATGTGATATATGGGAATCGTTTCTATTCTTTCTATGACTAGTTTATGTTTATCATGGGATTATTTTAATGAAGCATGCTTCTCTTTTAGTTGTTATACCGTGATAAAATGATTTTGAAACATACTTATTTTCATGGGTATTGCTATAATGAATTGATCATGAGACCATTATGTCTTCCATAAGTTATGATATAATGTAAAGTTTATGATATAAATATATTTTCACGGGATATGATATGATGTGTTTTTATGATCATGTGGACTATATAAATATGATTTTCATCATGTGATAAGTGCTGCCTATAAATCTCTATAATGACTTAGGTAATGATTTATAACATAAAAGTTAGACATGACTCGAATGAAGAGTGAACCCCATTAAAAAATATAGTAATATAAATGGGATTCATCACCATTCATTAAGATAATATGAGAATGGGTTGGGATCTTTGATTACAATAATATGGTGGAAATGCGGAGTGATCCTTGTTCTATCAGAAATAGTTTGAATTGTGGTTGAACTAGGTACTGTAAGATAGGGTTGTAATAGGTAATGAACTAGTTTTAATAAGGGGTGTTATCTACTATGATATCCTTGTATGACTACCTAAACTTATATGAACATAATTTTCTATTGATATATATTTTCCAGAAAATCCATGTCCTAATCCAATGATATGATCTCATGGACAATAGAAATTTATTATCTTAGGATTCATATATTATGTACATCCAATTTTAATTTTATTATACAATATTATGATCATTGATATTTCAAGTATAGTTTTCAAAGGTAAAGATCATGTTTTAATACCCTCATGCTGATGTTATGCTTACATATATACATTACATACCTTTACTAAGAATATGATTTCACCATTTGTTATATTTCCTTTATCATGGTTATGAAGAAATATATATTATATGATATTTCATAGAGGTGTTCTAGTTATGAGGAACATAATATTAGACTGCGTATCTCACTTATGGATCAGTATTTATGATTCAAAGTTTCTAATGGAACTAAACGATTACATTAATCCATCCCATGTTTAGATAATGAAATGAATATTCCTAAATAAGATTTAATATCTATTTATGGTAAGTATGGGTCACTATTAATGATTTAAAAAGGAGGTATACTTCCTATTGGGATACTGGGATGGAAAAACCTTATTTAAATACCAAATTAAATTTCAAAGGATAACAAACCCAGGGACATCGTATTGATATAGACTCACCCAGGAATCGATGCATGGAAATAGTACTTACTAAACACATTGTTTGACACTCCCATTAGATATTCGTTGGGAATTTATCTACACATTATGAATCATCATGAATAATTCAAATATAATATTTCTATTAATGAATTTGGATTGACCTAAGAATGAATACATTTAAGAAGAAGTCATGATTTATACTTCCTATTAGTGATTATCCATGAATATGTGGTTCCTACTCATGATTATTTTCTCCTACAACATGGTTTTTTTAATCAGTGGATGATACAAAAAGGAACCTTGTTAATTATATGTATGATTGTCAATGTAATTATTTTACTTATAAGAAGCCAAATGTAAAGAGATATGGAATGATATATGAATTTTCATTACTAAAAAATATTCCTCAAAATACAAATCATGCTGGATTTCAAAATTAACAATGGTGGAAACAAAATTTTATAGAGTCCTTCATAATACAACATACTCCTTCAATCAATTGATCTAATCATCCAAAATATTATGAGAAATTTATCATTACCACTAGAAGATATTTTCAATTCTTTAGTGTCTGGGAGATTAAATCTTCATTTTGGTTGTCTACCATTTGGAAGATGAATAAGATTAGTGGAGAATTATTCTTATGTATACAATTAAACAATATGATATTGGGTCCATGGATTTTTTTGAGTTCATAAACTTATTTTTCTGTATGTAATATCAATATATATTCCATATAAATATACTGAAGTAGTTACTTGAGGAAAATAAAAAGTAAGATGAATTTTTTTTACCTATGATGAATATTTTTCAAGAATTGGGAGGAACACTTCAAGTCTTATCATGAAAAATAAAAGTATGTATGATTTTTTTGTGAAAAAAACTCGGTCTTTGAAGAGTTTTGTCTATAAAATACATCAATATATATTGAGAGATTTTTTTATGTTCTAAAATGGTGGAAATATAGTTTAAAGATGAGTATCAATATCATTGTTTTGTAAATAATAGAAATGTGGAATTCAATGGAAAATCTAAAAAACCTTAAGACAAGTAACTGACCTTTCCTTCATTCTCAACCTGTGGGAAAAATCATGCATGAAAATGCTTTAAGGTTAATAGTAAATGTTCTAAAGGTTTAAGAGGTCATAAATATCTATATTCTATATTTTGTTGGAATAATTTAGGTAATTATGTGAATATAGGGAAACATACAAAGAAGGAACCACCCACACTTTAGTTATTAAAGTGTAAGGGTAACATGAATTATGATAATTAGTTCCCAAAACTAAGGACTAAAGATGATTATTGACATCAAAATCCGCATTAGATGAGGGACAGAAGAAAAATCTATTATGATCACTACTTCCAATTAGTGGTTCCAAAAATCTATGGCAAAAGGTACAGATACTATCCAATATAGAAGTTATTATGTATTATTGCAATATACATCAACTAATTCATATTTATCAAAAAAAAATAATATTATTTTCATGATCCTACCCAAATGCTTAGATATAGATTTTTTAAACAAATCACATAATTGTACAACAATCCAATCTGAATTATAAGATTCCTCTCTGATTGAATATGCTTGGAATTTTCTTCCTACAAATATTTTCAATCTTCTTATATTTGATTTTAATACTAGTATGTACATGAATTAAATTTCTATAAATGAAGATCAAATAAATTATAATAGAAAAGAAATCACATTTTAGGTTATGAAAAAAACTATTGTCTCTTATCATGCGGTGGAATGTATGATATAATGATGGAGATCTTATCCACTATATGTGTCTTAATTACCCTTCATAAGGGAAGTTTATCCCATATGATATAGGAAAAACCGAACATCAAGGAAATTCAAATTTTACGGAAATTTCATGATGTATTTGATGAAGAGTTTCCTAGAATTAAAAAAAATTGATCTTGAGTTATTAATAGAACTCATACCTGGTTCCATAAAAATTTCATAAACTCCCCACAGAAAAGCTCCGTTTTCATTTCCGGAATCGAAGAAGTAATTATAAGAAAGCCAGAAGAATGGATTCATTTTGCCATGTTTTTTCCCTTGGGGTGAACATTTTTTTGTTGAAAATAATGATAGAAAAACATGAATCTAAATCAATTATTTAGATATTAAATTATTCACAATTGAGAATATGTATCCTCTTCCATGACTAATTTAATCAACTATGAGGATCTTTAAAATTTTCCCAGATAAAACATAATTTGGTATATCATCAATTTAGGGATGATAACGATGATATACCCATGAAATAATTCAATAAATGGTAGAGAATATATGAATATATAGTTATGTATTTCATTCAAATGAATTCCCCTTATATCTTCATGGGATTATTGAATATATTCATTACATAATACACTAATATCTTTGTGGTTGTCTTTATTGATGACATTATAATATCATTAAATATTAAGGGAGAGTATAAAAATAACTTTATAATTGCACTATGTTCCCTTAATAAGGATATAATGTACAAAAAAATTAAAAACAAATCGTTTTGGAAGAAAGGTTTTCATTTTTTATGTTATATTATCTCAATATAGGGTATATCAATAGATCTTTCAGGGATAGAAGGTATTGAATATTAGCCCAGACTAACAAATGTGATAATGATCCGTAGTTTTCATGTCTAAATTGGATATTATATATGGTTTGTGGACAATTTATTATTACTATCTAATCCAATGACCAAGTTAACATTAAATATATCAATGATTATCTCGAATTATGGTTGTGAGGAAAACATTGAGGAATTGAAGAGAAGGTTAGTCAACACATCTATAATTATATTACCCTATAGAGGATATAGTTTTGTAATGTATAGTAATGAAACAATGAAGGGATTGGGATGTGTACTTATATAGAATGAAATGATTATACCTTATTCATCATAAAAATTGATGAATCATTAGAAAAATTACCCAACAGAAGACTTGGATTTAGGTGTGTTTATACCTTCATCAATGATTTGGTGGCATTTCCTTTATAGAGAAAAGTGTGATATATATGTCCAATAATAAATGATTAATGTATATATTCAAAAATATGATGTTGAATATGCACTAATTTCATTCAATGTTTTTATTTTTCTCTTCAATTTTGATTTATCCTTTTTTACATTGGAATTTATCTAGTGTCTTGGGTGTTTGGGTATAAAATTCTAAGTATTGGGATTTTTTTCTCGTGTTACATGTTTTGGGTGAACAACTAATGTGGTACTATGAGACCTCTTAATGATGAATCAATAATCAATTACTTTTCCTGATGTATGATTATGGATTTTGGGTTTTATTCAAACCATGTGATTCCTAGAACTAACCGTGTTGGTCTTTTTGTATCCCTACATAATAGAAGAATTCTTATTCATGGTTAGTCCAAAACTATGAAAAAATCATGTGTATGGTTAGAAACTTTTTAATAGAACCATAATATATAGTGGGATCATGGTTTCTGAAACCCTGAAGCCAAATATTGTAGGTGTCAGGTGAGTCCATTAAGTGATGTACAATTGGTCCATGGTTTCCCAAACCATATGACCTAACCATGCAGAGTTTCTAGATCTATTATCAATTTGTTTTACAATTTTTTACATAAGTATATATTATCCCTATTTCCCCTCTTCCTTATCCATTTATGTTGTGTGACCTATGAGTTCCTCTCGTTCACATTCTCATTCCTACCCTCCACCTTCCATAGTAATTCTAAGTGGATTACATCATGATTTGTGGTGATTTATGAAGGTAATATCCTCCTCCCTTCTTTTTTATCCTTATGCTTCTATATATGGATACAACTCTATCATAGTCTCTTTGTAATATTTTTCATGTTTCATTGATTTTAAATTGGTGGTTTTTTTAAAAGGATTCTCTTGTCATTTGTTGCCTCTTTAGACCTTGTGAGAGTTGTTTTCCATTATCTCCAATGAAGAGCTTGTGCTTTGAGGTATGATCCTTTATAAATTTTCCAATGAATTAAAATAATAATTGATTAATTTCCTTTTAGAAAATGTTTATTAAATAATTATGGAGGTATATTTTTTAATATTACTTATTTGATTTGAAATGAAGTTAATTTATCCTTATGTTGAATTTTGTGAAATTTTTTTATTATGTTTCACAAACTAAGTGTTCAATAAAATGCCCATAGTCTAGTATATGTGATAATTGGTTTCTAAATTATTTTTTATTTTTTTAAATATTTTTTGGTTCATAAATAATGAATAAATTTTCTATTAAGGATTTTAAATGATTTTTCTGTTTTCTAAATTGTGTATTTGGCCCTTTTCACAAGGGTTCATCTACCAAAGGTGTTGTGAGTGCGGGTTGGCACATTCAAAATAGTTTTATAAAAAAACCTCTTTATAGAAACTACATTTTCTAATTCATGATTACAAAAATTGGAGGTCATTGGTATGTATCATCACATGTGAATTTAATGTTTGAAGAAAATGCATAATTTTTTGGTGTGGTGTTTGGGGGCGATGCTTACATGTGTTTCTTCTGCTTATTTGTTATATGTAGTTTCTCTCTTAGAATTTCATTGTTCATCCCTTATTTAGACATTACATTATAACTGATAATAGGTTGGAAAATATATGAGAACACATACTACACTATTTTCAGATTATGATATATTTAGTGTCTCCTTAGTATGGACATAATCTAATTTTATGATAAATATTCTCAATTAGGCCACGTAGGGTAAAACGAGCATGAGGTTTTTTGAATGCTTCAGGTATTCCAAAAGGATAGATCATGTTTATCATGTTATGTATTAATCTTCTAATAACTTAGGTATTTGTGTTTATACAACTACATTTTTATCTGACATGGACAACGTAGGAGCCTCATCTAGTTTTGTTATTAGTGAATTTATTTCCAATTTACCTCATTATGTTAGGATTTCTATAACACCATGTTATTGTATTTAACATAGAATAAATTTAATTTTTTAATTTACATATTTTCAAAAGAAGTATATATAAGTAATGGTGTGTTATATTATCCTTCTCCATTTATACAATCACTCTTCATCTTAATCTACTCCCCTCTACCCCCTATCTTTTAAAAATACTCAGAAAACTCCTTTTATGAAAAACTTATTTAAAATAATGATTGGAATGGATTGTGAATTATTTTAGTGGGAAATTTGTGGAAAGAAAAATCTTTCATTTTTTTTAAAACATTTCATTAATGATACTTGTATTTATAAAAAATCATAGGGAATAAAATATTTGGGCATGGGTACTAACTTTTAATTTTCATGCATATAATTTTATTATTATTTTTAGACATAGTTATTGATTTTTTCATTGTTTTAATCTCCATGGAGTGATGTTAGGCTTTGGATTGGTTAGTGATCCACTAGGTCATATGGAAATGTTTTAGTCACCAGGTTGAGAATAATTGTAATATGATTTTATGTTTATATGTAATATGATTTTTTTTATTTTAATTAGTGATTATCAAAATTATTTAACTACTTTTTTATTTATATTGGATGAAATCACTCCCATTGTATCTCTATTTTTCCCTTGAATCTTTCTACCACCATGGGGGAGGTGGGAATGTTCCTTCAGGATTTCATGTTCCATCATGGGTGACTAGTCTGAGGTCAACTAGAGGTGGTTCATGAAAAAATAGTACATAAGCATGTCCCTTATAGGACCCAGATTTCAGAGAGCCCTCTGTCATTCAGGTTGTCAATGTAGATGAAGTAGGACATTAAAAACATGGGGTTTAGTCATGATTATGTTTTTAGTTAGTGATTTTCATGCTGAAGATTATGTTACCAAGGGATTTTGGGTTCTTTGTGTTTATTTTAGTTTTGAATCATGAATCAAATTAAATTTATACCGGTGGTTTCTGGTGAGCTCTAAAGGTTTGGAACACTATGTGGAACCTTGGGATGAAATCCTAAATTGTAGAATCCATATATTTTATTAAATATATTCATTAAAATTAATTTAAATTCATGAATTTATTATTATATAATATATCAATAGCTCATATTTCTTCATAGGAAAGGAAAATTTTAAAACATCAACATCCTTTGTTTACAAATGTTACAAACATTTTGATGTCGTAATATAATATAATATAATATTGTTAATATTATAATGATTTCCATTGAAAATAAATCGGAATCGAGTTAATGAAAGATATTACCAAATTATTAAATTACAGTTTACACTAGCTTATAATATGAATTCTTTAGTTATAATATAATTATAAATGAAAATAAAGACAAATTTAATATAAAGGATGTGACAACCCTAGTAATGATTGTTGATGTATTTAAATATATATTAATTTTTTTGAATATGTTATAAATTTTACCTAAGAGGGTACTCTATATCCAATATCATATTCAGTGCACATAAATTAGTTTCTTAGAAATCATATGTTGGAGTCAAGAAAGTCTTATATAGAATAGTAATATACTATAAACAACATTATTTAATATAGAAGTTTTAGATGGAAGTTATATCAGTGGTTTTAAATTTTTATAACTATATTATCATTAATCGAGATGAAAATATTATTTTACATTCCAAAAATTCATTATATAAAAATAAGTTATGAATAAATCTGGTTTGACTCTTGGAATGATGTATAGGTTTAAGGGTAGGTTTACATACTTTTATTTGAAGAGATATTTTAAATCTGACTTTTGAATTTTTTATAAATTTGATAAGAAAAAATAAATATCATTTCTAAATGATAAATATAAAAATTTATTTTGTGTGATTTCTTGTTATTTTCTAAGAACACTCATATTTTATGAATACTAAATAATTCTGAATTTTTGTTTCAAACATGTTTGTCGTCCAATATATGTATACAGTTATATAATATTTTTTAATTGGTTTTAAATTAAAATATTATCAATTTAATATCAATTAAACCAACTTATATCATGTAAAACTATTTTAAATTGAATTATTATATAAGAACATAGATATTTAATGTTAGCATTATTACATTAGAAAAAAATTATCCTCTAATCCTCTAGTTTAATTTTATATTCAGGTCTTCCATTTATGTGATTGGAATTTAAAAAAAATGGATTTCATATTTTTAATTAGGTTAATTTATATTTTCAAATAATTTATGTATATTTCATTCCAGAAATAGTAGTGAATGTAGTTAAAATTATTTACAATGATTAATGTAAAAATGTGGTTACTTAGTGGTTAAAAATTAATATGAATCTAAATTAATGATAAATTTTTAAAAAACCCATTGGATGAAAAAAATACCCAAAATCATCTTTTATATAATTTTAACCATTATTGGGGCTAAATTATGTAATGATTACATCCCGGTAGTGTTTACCTTTTTAGATTTACTAGAATATCACTCCTCCTCCACTATAAAAACACACTCACCCATCTTATTTCATCACACCTCCAAATCCATTTAAGAACATCCAAAAATTACCCATATAAACTCCAAACATACTTCCATTAACCTTATATTACCTGATTAGGGATTAAGACCTGTCATAGAAGCCCTTTGGTGTAAACCAAATGGATATACCAGAAAAATATGTCATATAGTTATTTGTGAATTTTTGTTTTATTTAATTACCAACCCATTAATTTATTATTATTACAAAATTATATAACAAAATCAGTACCCTAAATATATGGACATGTTTTTATGTTATGGGTTTTATCTACACTTACCTTCAATTTAATCAATTGGGTAACGGAGTTACACTTTGTTTATGACGAACTACCTCCTCACATAATGATGTCCTTTATTTCATAATTAACAAATATCATGAATGGGAATTATAATGGACGAAATATTATTATTCTATATATATATATATATATATGAAATGTATAATTTATTCATACTCATGTAATTTTTTTTACACATACATTCAGGTTTTCTATTTTTGGTAAATTGGATAATATAATTTGTGGACTTGTGGATTACCGCATCCTTAAAGAGACATGATACACTCACATATTACATGGAATTTATTATAGGTTGGTTTAATGATTAATATTTTTTTATATAAAATATATTTTATAATAATTTCACAATTTAGTTTATGTAAATATTTAATATCATTTTCATTTTTAACATTTCACACACTACAAAAATTATAATGTTATTCTTGGATGTGTGGACTACCGCCTCCTTTACAGGATCTGATCACATGAATTATATATATAATTAAATATGATTAAATCAAATAACTTTTATAATATAATTACCATTCATTAAAGATAAATTTTCTTTACCATCTTTCCATAATGATCATTGAAAAATAGGATGGTTACTAATGCATATGAACGACCTACCATCTCCATGATTGTAACATTGGATAATTCATTATATCCAATATTAATGATTGGTTTTAAAAATAATTTTTTGTATAAATATGATAAATATATCATTATTATTATTTTTAATATATTATAATAATTACCCATTAACTACAGGCAACGAACCTTAGTCGTTTTGATACATCAACCAAATGTGGTCTAGACACCGATGTAAGCATAATTGATTATGTAGTTTTTAAAATGTTGTAACATGTGAAAGAAAAAGAAATAAACATAAAAAGGTTATTAATAATGTAATTAATTATCATATTTTAATTATTTAGTAATATTAACAGAAATGGGACATGTTATATTAAAGGTAAAATATTGTCATCCCAGTTTTAACATCTTTGGGATAAATTTAATAATCACCACATTATTATTTTATTTGGTGTATCTAATTTACTTTTATAAATATTATATTATGAATAATTTATCATAATGTTGTTTAAATGTTTAATTTTTTTAATATTACTTTTTTGGAATCTAATTCATGTGTTTCCACAATTTTAAGGGATTTGGTCTCAATCTCCATTCATTGAGGGATTTATTTATGATATGCACCATTATTCACCTAAAAGGTGAATATACCACCCAATCATAATTATATATCAATATTTAACATATTATAATTTTATCTAATGTTTTTATACTATTAATATATATTGGGGATTATGATTTAAATAATCAATGTTTTATGGGAAACTGTAAATACTTAATGATTTAATTTTTAAATCGTTTTCATCATGTCAATATTATTTATAATATTTTACATATTTATTAAAATGTGTTGAAATGGATTATAAAAGAAAATTCTTATATATTTTTAATTTTATTCAATGTTTTTCAAAATAAATGTTTTTCATTAACATTAACATAATATTTTGTGATATAACAAATGAAATGTCCTACTTTTAATGTCAGACAATAATGGCCTTTCAGGCCTTTGTTATGTATAGATTATTTATTGAATCCTTTTCATTATTACCTATTTTATCAAATGAAAAACTGAATTTCTATCCAATTTTTTGGTGTTGAACATGGATTCTTAATGAAAATGTTTTTTCGGTTTTTAAAATGGGTTCTCAGAAGAAAAAGATATTTTTTCAGAATACATTTTCATATAGATTTAAAAAGTGTTTTAATGGGTTTTATAATGATTGTTTTTTACAATTGTTATGGTAAATGATCCTTATATAAAACTGGGGAGCCAATGGAAGCTTATATTATGGGTTAAGACCGATTATAGATCACATGTGAGCCTGATACAACTTAAATGAAGGGTTGATCATTGTTATATCAGATGTGATACATGTGAGAATGATATAGCTTATATGAATTGTTAGTCCCCACTATAGCTCATTGGTGGGCCCAAAATCGTTTAAATTTATGGTGATCCCCATTATAGATCGCTAATGTGTTAGAGTAATTATAATAATGGATGTTGGCCCTATTTTTATTACAATTAAAAGGGTTTAGAAAGTGTTTATATATATTATTCAATATGTCACCAAAAGTGGTTTAATTTCATATGATGAGTTTTATTAATTATACAGGAGAAATATGTCTCTTTTTATTCATTTGGAAATTTATTATTTTAAATTCTAAAATAAAAATTATGATAAAGGTTAATGTTATATAATTTCACATGATTTCACCAAAATAAATGATTTCACCAAAATAAATGATTTCTTTTATTTTTATACCCCATCTAGAGATTTTGTTCTTATCTAATGTTTTGAAAATGATTTCATCGGGTTTGAGGATGATTGGGGTAAAATAAGAAGTCATGTTGGAAGTCCTAGAGATTTACTATACTAACAAATCATTCATTATTTCCAACATTTTATATTATTGAAAAAATGGATACTCAATAGACGGGTCCAATTTTTATTTTAAAGTTATTTTATATATGATTTGTGACCAAATTTTCATAAATAACTAAACCTTAAAAGATACTAATTGTAATATAATGTATAATTCCATACATAAATGAATATTATGTAATTATAAATGCTAGGTTATTTTAGTTTGTATCAAAGGAATGGTTTAGATAACTTTAGATATTATGATATTATTAATAGAATTAATATATATTTATTTAATTTATGCTTATGTTAAATGGATATATCCATTAATACTTCCATGTAGCTTCATAAAAGGTATTTATGATCAGAATGGTTTTCCATATATGGAAAATTAAATTTATAGTGGGAAGTCATCCAGATGAAAATATCATTCCCAATTTGAATTTGAAGACGGTTTGAATTGTAACTGAAAATATTTTTTCAACGATGGTACAATTTCCACAAAATATAAATGGTGGTTCTATCCATGTAAAACTAGAACCCACACATATATGAAGTAACATGAAGAAATTAGAGAATTTCATAAGGAATGATCCCCAATTATGCAATTGATCATCTCTCCTAGTGGTAGTAAAATGATGGATGAATTCAATAAATATGACATTTTATGTCATGGAATGTCTGAAACATCAATATTTAACAACTAGAATATATATTTTTGAAGGTGTAACTGATTGATAGTGGTATTTGGTTGAAAATACTAAAGAAAATGATGTTCTCTATTTGATGTAATGGGGGTAGTAAAAGGTTTTTTATTTTAAAAATACATCCCAAGGGTTTTCATTATTCGGATGGATATCAAATTCATGGTGTTGTGGAAAAAAAGATGATGATTTTTTGGATACATATGAAGAAAATATCATAAAATTAGTTAGGAATGTGTTTCACATTATTTGAGATAATGATAGGAAAATTAATATATTATTCTTAGGACTGAATCCTTGTTTATAAAGAGATCGATACATTAGATAATTTTGATGTCTTAAAAATGTGGTATGATGTGTTGAGAAAGTTGAAATTGAGTTTTTTGACACATACATTACATGTGGTGATAAGAGTTACAGATAGTCAATGTGGTAAGAAATTAATTAGTGACAAAAAATTGTTAAGGTTATCTTAAAACATGTTCCTATTGTGGTAAAATAGATTTTGGGGAATATATGTTATAATCTAAATATTGTTACAAGTGTGGTTTGTCTTTTAACATAGTTGATGACCAAGGAAAAGGAATCCAAAACTATCCAACAATGAGAATATATATGGATATTCAATAATAATATTATTTAGCTACAATGAGATTGGACATTATGATATCTTGTGTCCAAATAAAATTACATTGGATGGAAATTATCCTGATCAGAGGCCGAAAAGGATGGTAAAATATTATTATAATAATGTTGTTGTGCTGGTTGTTCTGCTGAAGTGATTGTACCTCTAGGTATTTCAAATTTTTTTGAAGGTTTACCATAATACCATTATCTTGGGAAGCTATATTGAAATGTTTTAAATAAATTTAGTACCTTGGTAAAAATTTAATCAGTTTAAATTGGAATCTATGTTAACTATTTGGATGTTTCTTGAGGAAGAATACCATTATTTTTGTGTGTGTAGGTTATAAGATATTTATTACCATTAGGGTTATATATTTATGAAATTATTCAACTTCAACTTTGGATATTACTATTTAACATTAGATATTAATGCAATATCACATCACTTGAATGTATGAATTATCTTACCATGGTCAAACCATGTTGTTTTTATTTAATATCTATAGTTTATAGGAATATAAAGTTATCATTTTTATGAATATTTGATCCATTAGTTATTGATTCTACTAATTTATGCATTACATGTAATTTTAGATACAAATTCATTGGAGTAAGAGATTAGTTATTGGTGGAAATAGATTAATTGTTGAATCTATACTCACCAAGTATATTTCCTTATGTTATTATACAAAAAAATAATTCTATAATTATAGGAAAAGGATATTGGAAAATAATTATCATAATAATTTTTTTTTATTTAATAGATGGTCTAATATATCATCATTGATTTCTGTTTTTGTAGATCATAACACTCCATTGATCATTCACATATAAGTGATCAATGACCTTTATCACTGTCTATAATTATTTTTGGATTTCTTCTAATTCCAATATTCAATACTAACCTACTCCTTTCTACGTAGAAACCTCCCTATGAGTTAGTTTGGATAATTGATATAGTTTTAAATTTTTTTGAAGGACAATTTAGTACTAATTTTTATGATGTCAGTTTATAAGAAACAAAATTCATGTAATAATCATCTGAGAACCCAGACAAATTTTTAGGGTGAAATTCATTTTAAGGGGGGGTGTATGATGTAACAACTTAATATTTTATAAAATAATATATTTCAAATTAATAAAATTCATGAATATATTTTTTATAATATATATATAGTTTATCATTCTTCACGCACAATAAAATGTTTATCTTTTGTTGCACACAAAATTGATGTACTTTTTTTGACTTATTTTATACACAAGAATATGAATTACTGGAAAACATTATATTATTATTATTATTGTGATTTTTAACTCCTATAAATTTTAATTAAGTTAATTAATGATATTATCTAAACACTAAAATTATATTTTTAACATGATTATAATATTAATTCATTGGTCATCGATTAATTATGAATGAATGTAACTACCAATTGGATATAATGGATGTAACATCATAGGTAAATATAGGATAATAATTTATCATATTTATTAATATCTAATAATTATATAATAAATTTTTCATTAAATGGTGTAACATCCTAACCTGGGTAACCCCTAAACTGGTGCATGGACCGGTCACCACATGACCTCAATCACATCTTCTCATATGATAGAGGCTGAACACTAGCAGTGAGGGTCTATGGATTTCCAGTGGGGAGACTATACCGTCATATATGAGTTCAGTAATAGACAATGGCAATAAATATTTGTTGAATTTGAATAAATTTTAAAGTTGCGGAAGGAGGATTTTATAAATCTTGTACAATACAAATGGACAACACTAATTATACAGTTGATGGATTCATGACATTATAATGATATCAAAATAGAAATCATATACAAAAAGATCATGGTTTACAATATAATACATAATTAAATAAACAATGACTCAAACCCTAAGGGTGGTATCCTCAAGCAACTCGAGATTCTGCTAGGTCCTCTGCTCATAACTCCCAAGTAAATGCAAACAACACAATCCTGCATCCCAATAGATTCTACTTGGGTAACACAGTGTAATGGTGGCTTGAGTAAGGATTGAGATATAAATCTCAGTAGGCTGGTAGCACTAGTGTCTACCCCAAATCTAGAAATTTAATAAATAATTTAATCAATGTGGTAGAATTCATAAGTAATATAAGCAATACAAATGAACTATATACGCAAGTACCTGCTTCATCCCCCAGCTCATGTCTGAAATTGCATTATAAATTTTTCATTCATACTAAAAAATTATTAAACAAACATTTTCATTTATTAATTATTCAAACCCCATTCAATTATGAATTTCATGAGATTTGGACTAATCCCAACATCCCCCGTATAAGTCACTCACCACTTTTTTCTCTAAAGACCATCTAACTGATCAATGTAATGACTGAATCCAAGTCTGTTCTTTGGCATATTTTACGTTTCATATGATATTAAATTTAATCTTTCAAATAATAAAACTGAGCCCATACACTAGAAATAGTTATTCACTCCGAGGTCCATCCATTAATAGTGATTTAATCAATTGATTAATTAGACTGAACCCTTTCTGATATTAAATTCACAAATCATTATGTCATGACAATTTTCATTAGCCATTAATTCATTTCATGTACATAAATTTGGACTCACATTACAATAACAATTAATGGGTGTACAACATCATGTCTAGAAACCACATGAGTATTTGGAGCCTCAATCCTTTTCTCATAACCAATAGGTATTTGGACGAATACACCATATCACATAAAATAATATTTGCATGCATGATGGGTGTAACACGTTATCTCTAGAACCCTGTGATTATTGGGGGCATCAATACCAATCTCACAACCCATTTATCAATCATATATATATATTTATCATTGGTGTAGAATGCCATGTCTGACACCCCAAAACCATCCATTATTTAATTCATAAATTAATTAATCAAAACTATTAATTATTTCAATAACTAATTAGCAACATAAATAACCCATCAAATAATTCAACAATTAATTAACCACTCAACATATAAATAGTTAATAATTAATTAAAAATTAACTATTCTTATAAATCCAACTAAATAATAAACTCAATAATTAATTATCCTAATTCTTTAACATGTTTGAACTCATGCACTCAAAAATTGATTCATCCACGAAAATAACAATTTACATGAACGTCATAATCACCTAAAAACATACTAAAAAAGGGCCATATATTTAGAAACCATCTAATAGAGAATATCATATTTTTAAAAATCATCATAGGAAACAACATAAGGCATGAAAAATAACCATGCACCCAAATTAATTATTGGCCAATTGTCATAAAAATCCATCAATTCTAAATCTTAAATCAAGGAATAGTAATTAATTAAATCAACAATTAATTAATTAAAACATATCACTTTAAAAAATAAATCAAATATTTAACCATTTACCATTTAGCATGTAATAGTTAATCTATCCCTTAATGATTACCAGTTTCTGATTTATATCCCAAAAATGTCAAAGTATTCAATATTCACAAGATTCAGTAAATTCAATTACCATTATCGAACAGTTTATATTTAATCATTGTTTAAAGAAAATATAGATGTTCCATTGTCAAGGAAACTCGTATTCTCATATTATTTAAATAAGAATATAATTATTATATAATGTGAAAGAGATTTGGGACCCAACCTCAGGGTGGCATCATTTTAATTATGCAATTCTTTAATGTACATGGTAGTAACCAGTCCAGAATTGGTCCATATTTACATACACTCACACCTTCATATAAATATATATATCTCTTTGTGTGTGTGTGTGTGTGTTTGCGTTGTCTACATTGATCAAAAAATTAAATATATTATATTGGTACCAAGAATAATAGAATTAATAAAAAACGCACATCAAACATAGTACCAAGAACACATAAAAAAATAACAGGCCTAAATATAACTGGGGAAAAAACAAACATCAGTTTTAGAAACATACCGGAACCAACGGTGGAAAAAAAATTTGAGACCAACCTTCCTGTCCATGGTGGAAGATCATGGATTATAGAACAATGGGTCCTAATTTAGCATTCACATATCCTATAAATAGAGGAATACAATGATCAGATTTATCCCAAACCATCGTGTTTCGACCACACAATGAAGGTGAGGGAGAGAAGTCAAATGGCCGTTGAGAATCATGAGTTTTGAAAAGAAAGACTAACCACGAACTGGAAAACATGAATCATGAAGAGTCCAAGAGGAATCGTCTTGTGAAAAGTGGAGTCTCGGAGTGGGGGTGGTGCACCTATAGGTACATCCGAGAGGGGGGTCATACCACAGGGGTCGCACGATGCAAGATCATTTCTCGAGTGTTGTGATGTTTCAGGGAGGTTTGTCTGAGGTTTTTGCACTAATGGAGGTCCCAAGGAGGTGGTTCGTGCAGAGGAGGAGGCCAGAGATTCTTTTGCATCTCACATGGAGGAAGAGATATAGGGGGGGGGTTCACACCACCTACAGGTCACACCTCCCCTTTTTATTTTAATTTTTTCCCATAAATTAGTCCATTAAATTGAATGTAATGATTAAAATAATACTACTAATATTATTATTATTATTATTATTATAAACATTAAACAATTATATAATAAGTGATAAACACCCGATTTAATTAAAATGCTTCATTATTTCTTATTCTGTTAATAAACATTTCGTAATTAAATATTAAACTCCCTACTAATCATTAAATTAATTTATTATTTATTTAACTAAATTACCAAAAAAATAATAATAACATCATTATTATTATTATTGCAACTTTCATTTCTTTAAATCCCAAACCCTGAATTTTTTAAAATATCATTAATATGATATTGACTCCAACACATAACCACTAATTTAATTTCCATAATAATAAAAATTATTACATTCATATAAATAAAATAATAACAATCTCATTACTAGTATTTTTGAAACCTTTGACAAACCCATCACAACTATTTAATAACAACGCTTCATTAAATATGAAACTCCTCATTTTATTAATCATATCTTAGAGAATATCAAAAGCCACATTAAATTCTCATAATTGATACACTCTTTTAACATGTAATTAAAATCACAAAGCATCAAAAAAATATTATATCACCATAATAATAATAATAAAATTCTTATTATTAACACATTCCTCCATTTAATAGTAAATGGTCAAATAATAATTCTGAAAAACATTATTTAATTAAAATGGTTCTTCAAAAAAACCCAAACCCAAATTAAATTATTTAACCATCATTTAATTAATTATTTATCATTCATTCAATTAAATAACCACTATAATAATTATTATAACTTCATTATTATTATTATTAATAAAACGTTCTTTTAATCAATCACAATATCTCATATAATCTTATTTAATTAAATTATATAATTTAATAAAGAAGTTAAATTGCACGGGTTGTACTGCAACCATGCACTGCTCGTGTCGATCAATTAAAGTGGAATTTTTTAGATACAATTCTCCCGATACTCATCAGTACACCCACTAAAATTATAGTTTAATTACACATGTCCAAAAAACAACACCTGTAGTTGTTCTATCACACAGAATAAAATTCTGGATCTCATTTTAAAACCCACCCAGTAGATAATCCAAAATACTGTGAACACTCATATTTTAACCCACATCAAAAACACGAGACATTGCAATCAACCAACCTTAATAAATTATCGTCTCTGAGAAGCCATCAGGGAAAACTACTAAATCAAATGACCTAAAGAGGTAAACTAATCTTGTTAGAACTGACGTGTTGCATTCCAAATTCCAAAAAAACCTTTAACAATTCACATGACAAATATCCATGCCCTTAAAACGTGAGCCAAATCTCACATTATAACTAAACAAATTGAAACAAAGCTTACATATGAGTCCATTACAGGGTCCTCGTTAATGAAAATGGTTTAATTTTGATCAACCACTAGAACAGGTTGTGCATGCTTCCCTCAAAAGAGGTCACATACCCAAAAACCCACACTCTCCCTTTATATGACTACATTCCTCTAAAACTGTTATAAAACAATCCACAAGTATAACAATGTCCATACCCGACCTCTGGGAAAGTATCCATGTCAATACATCAAAATAATATTTTATAAACAATTGTTCCCCAACATGAATAAATGAGTAGCCCAAGGAAACCACAAATCCCGCATACTACCTAGATAACAAATACTACTCAAGTAAAACAACCCTAAAATTGTAGCACAGCATAAGACAAATTCTATCTTAGTGTCTCCACGATGAGTTGAAGATATGGGACATGCTCGTCATATTCAGAGGGGCACACTATGAAAAAACCAATGTAATTTAGACGACTAGTTGAACTAATTTTGGATGACATTGTTCAAAATGATCAGCGTGACTTACAGACACATTAACTAAAATCGATTCAACCCTACCCACCTTAGGATTGTCCATGATATCGAAATAAAAGATCAACCACTCACCAACACCTATTGGTAGGCCAAAACATCTGAGTACTATGAAGTCACCCCAAGTAGTGTGACAAACTTACTTTAAAGGACTAGATCATTCTAATGGTACTCCCTACAACGGGATTTCCCCTTACGAAACCTAAATGTCAACCCTCTAACATGGTCATGAAAAACTGAAATCCTGAGGGTCAAATTACCCAATTTGATACATCTTAATTTATTTATTTATTCCTATTTTATCATTTGAAAAAAATAAAACAAACAAACAAGTACTTATTTAAAAAATTCACTTTATTTAAAAACAATTCCCTACTGGTAAAATAGACTTTCTATAACACAAATTATCTTTAAATAATCCACAAATAAAGTTATTAAAATATAACATGATATTTATCATCAAAATTCATTTGTATAAAAAAATTCCTCCAAGGGTCACATTTATTCAATTGAGGTTCTTTAAAAACCAACCCTACAATAGTTCATTACAATCAAAACTCAGTAGTTTTACATTCATCACCATTTTCAAACATTCTACAGTTATATGGTTCAGTGACGTAGATGTACATCTATCAGTAGATTAGGTCCCCATACACCTTAACACTGACATTTGGATAATATTTATGATGTTATATTTCATTTAACATTTTAACTTTAGAATTCCTTTTTAATTGATTGAAAATAGGGGTTACCCATTTTTTCAGTTATGCGCTACCCATACACATTACGACTAAAAATAGGTTCTATTGTAATTGTAAACAAATAAATTTATCCAAAGAACCAAATAATGATTCCGAAAGCTAACATGTCACAACAAGTAGAAAACACATATCAACATGCTGAAGTCACTATAACATGATATAACATAGAATCATGTAACATAAGCATTTCATATTATTACTCAAACATGATAATTATATCAGTGAAACATGCTATCTACAAAGTCATGCTAATTATGTGCAAAACATGGAATATATTTTGGGGACACAGTCCATATTAGCAGGAATCCAACTAATGAATCTACATGACATGTTATATGCATTACATGAGAATCTCTAAGTTCCTAAGATGGAGTATGTATGAAAATTTCTTTCCATATAAGGACAATACAATTATTTTTTTAAAATTATCAAAATAAATAAGCAGTGAAAATTACACTAGTCACTCAAGGTGAAATCAAATCGACTGTATCCTCATATTCTACAATCATCAATTACCATCCTTGTTCAATTGGTCATTTCCCATACATGGGGTGATTAGTCCCAAGCACGAATATTAATCCTAGTGTCAACACTTTCCTAGTCTCATGTTTACTAACCCAAAATAGAAAGACAAAAGGAAACGAAACCCCCTGATACCACTTTGCAATGTCTCATCCCGGTTCACCAGTGTACCGGTGGATGGACCCGTCACCACATGTCCTCAAGCGCATCTCCCCGTACATCAGAGGATTCCAACAATGTGTGAGGGTCTATAGATAGTCACTGGAAGACTTTACCATCTTATCAAAGATCAATAATTGATAATGGCAATAAATAGAGGAATCATTTGAATAAATGATAAAGAAGCGGATGGATGATTTTATAGATCTTATACCAAAAAAATGTCCAACACCAATTATATATCTGATGAATCTGTGAAATTATAATGATACAAATATAGTATGTAGTGAACAAAACAGCATGATTTATATTCCAATAGTGAAACAAATAAATAATGACTCAAATCCCTGTGGGTGGTCTCAATGAGCATCTCGAGCTTCTTCTTGGTCCTCTGCTTCTATCTCCAATGTAAATGTAAACATCACAATATTTCTACCAAAGAGAATATAGTCAGGTACCCCAGTGCAATGGCATCCTGAGTAGGGTGTGAGATTTAAATCTCATCCGACCGGGTCCTCCTGTTTCTACCCCAAATCCAGACATTAAATAAATAAATTTAAACCATGTGAAAGCATGCACAAATAAACTAAGCAGTACAAAGTAATTATATACCCAAGTACCTGCTTCAGCCCTCAGCTGGTGTATAAACTTGTGTTGAATATTTGTCATGAAAAATCAACAATCATAACAAAAACATTTTCATTAATCAATGATTCAAACCTAATTAAATTATGAAAATCATGAGATTCATCCTAAGCCCGACATCCCCCATTTAAGTCACACACTACAGATGACTCTAAAGACTATCTATGTAATCAACATAAAGATCGAATCCAATCTTTTGATTTGGCTTGGTTAATGAGACATAAGATATTCAATTTGTTCTTTCATATAACATAACTGAGCTCATCTACTAAAAATAGTGATTCACACCTAGATCCTTCCACTAAGAGTGATTCAAAAAATTTATTAATACGTCTAAACCCTTTCTCATATTGAATTCAAAAATCATTATTCCACAAAAGTTTTCATTAACCATTAATTAATATCATGTACGCTCATTTGGAATCACAATCTAATGATAATTAATGGATACAGAACATCATGTCTTTCACCCTCGTGTGTATTTAGAGCATCATTCCTTCTCCTGTAATCCATGAGTGTAACACCCCAGGTAAATAAAGAATATGACATTTTCATATTTATCCATAATGGTGAATAAGATATTAATATGACTTTAAAGGGGATGCTATGCTCGATGACATACCCAACACACAACAACGAGTTTGTTGGAAATCTTACATTGCACTCTAATAATAAAATAATATTATTTTAAATGGTAGTTAACATGTAGCTGGTGTATTGGCGTGAATGGATATAAATATCTAAAATATGATTATATATGTTTTTAAATCTTTTTTACTTTTATCCAATAAAAGATAAAGGCTTAAAATACGGAAAGAATTCAATTTTAGGCGTATATGCCCTATTTTTCACTAAAGGTTCACTTATCGCCTTTTGATGGTGAACCATCATTAAATATAGTTTTGTTCACTCTTATAAATCCTTTTGGACCAAATAAAACTCTTCTTTAGAATCGGGAAATCAAAATTTACTTTGTGTAAATTTTTTGTATCTTTCCGATAAAGTTCATTTTTTTAATGAATAGTGTAAAATGTTGTATTTTAATTCAAAACCTCTTTTTAATATAATTTATTTTTATGATTAGATTATCTTTTTAATTGGTTTTAAAGTGAAATTAGAATATATTTCTACCATTAAATCCAACAGTGGTCATTGGAATTAATTTCACTTTGAAATCGGACTTAAACTAGTGTCAATCTTTTGATACTTATTGTTTCATAAAAACACGCTATTTGTCATGACAGCGTGAATTAATTATTAAATTAATTAATTTGACTTATATGTTTTGAATTTTGTAAAATAGACTTCATTTTTGAATTCGGAATATCAAATATATCTTAGGGTGAATTTTTGGTAATTTTCTGAAAAACTTCAATTTTTGATGAATAGTGAAACCACTAAGTGGTACTTATAAAAACTGATTTTCCGTTTAAATGAAATTTTTCCACCTTTGTGTTTTGAATTTAAAAAATCCTACATACATGGATGTCATTAAGAAGTAAAATGTGGTTCAATGGGATTAAAATAATTTTTTTTGTCAATGGTAACTTATTAAGTTTTTAATCGCGATTGGAGGTAATTAGTGTAGTTTAAGGTAAAAATAATGTTTTAATAATATTAAATGAACTTGACACATGTCCTAACCTCATTGGATGTGCCATGGCCGACCAAGAAAAGCCATGGGTCAACTTGGGGACCCCATGGAGCAACTTTGGTTGGGAAATGACATAAATAACTTTTTATTTAATGTTAAAGTAAAAATGACACACACATGGGATGTTTTACTAAAACATTTTTTACATGGGGTTATACAAGTAAGAGTTTTTATTATAAATATTCATTTGAAAGATAAAAAGATTTCATACATCATAGTATATTTTGTTATAATTTTTAGACTTTAAATAAATTAAATTATTTATGACATCATGATGATGCAGCGATTACCTCATTAATAAAATATTTAAATAAAATGGAAAGATAATGTAAAATCTAAGACCTAAAAATGACCAAAACCAATTGGATGAGTGGATTTAGAACCCTTATCACCTTATACTCGAATTATATCAATGTGGGACCTTTTGAATCCGAAAATCATTTTAAAATAAAGTAACGTATCTTTACTTTCCAAGAGTGCCCCTCCTCTCCTCTTATAAAAGGCCCCCACCTCTTCCTCCTTACCCACACTCCCAAAGCCTTTGGCTCGGCCAACCCCTTCCAATTGTTTCTCTCCACTTCCCTCTATTAATCCTTGATGCCTCACTTTGGGCATAAGTCTTCCAAAGGAAACTTTTGAGCTCAAACCAAAGGGAGTTACCCGATTTTAAGGTAATGTCTTCTTTTGAGTCCTTTTGATTTATTTTGCTTCTCTAACCCCCTAAAATCTTTTTATTCTTTTCTTTTGTAACAACTCCAGTATCCTCAATATACTAGGATGTTTTTATAATAAGGATTCGAGCTACACTTACACACACCTACATCTAATGGTTAACGAACATACTGTTTCTGTGGATGGCGAATTCATGCCTCCCGAAATGATGATTGTTCAACATTCTTTTAACACCTTCAAAGGTGGCCATTAATATGTAAATATATTTATATATGATATATAATATGTTTATGTTTTACTTATGCTTCTTTATTTTTCATTTTTGTCTTACCTTTATGGCTTCCATTATGGGTATACGTGATATCTTCATTTTAGGAAGTGCGGACTACCGCCCCCTCAAAGTGATGTGATTCGTTAATGCCATACGTGGGACGTATAAAGGATGGATTTAATGTTATTATATATTATGTTATACTGGAATTATTATATACCTATATATCATTTTTATTTCTTTCCATTAAAGTATGAGATAGAAATGAAAGTAGCGTTCATACGTACATACGACTTACCGTCTCCATGAACGGTGCACTTCATTTCTTATCCCCAAATGTAATGTACTATTATAAGTACATGTATATAATGGATATATATGATTAATGATACATATAAATGATGAATATAATTCTGGAATTAAAATATACATACCACTAATTTAGTTTTAATTCAATTAATATGAAAAAGAAATGAAAGTAGCGTTCATGCGTACGTACGGCTTACCATCTCCACGAACGGTGCATTTCATTTCTTTCCTCTAAATGATTATGTAATATTATAAATACATTTATATTCTGGATATATATGATATATATGATATCCAAATCATGAATATTATTCTGGATATAATGAACATTTGACCACACGAACAACATGTAATTGTAAGAAGTCCACTTTTGACTTAAGAACCAAATATCGACAAAACAAACATTATTAACATAAATGATTAAATAATGTTTATAACATTGAAATAAGTGATCTAAAAGGGATAATGAACTAGGAAAAGGTTCTTAATAAAGTGGAAATTAACTCAAGATTATTATTCAGGACGTTAAAGAACGATCGAGTCAAGTCGGACCCGAGGTAAGGGATCCTACTCCACTCTTTCTTTTTAAGTACACTGTTTTATGTCATTCCTTTTAAAGCTCATCTTTCTTGTTATTGGGATGTTATTTTATATTAATATTACTGTAATTTTTATGTTCATGTGATGAGAGACCCTATTCTCTCTCATCAATCTATTTTGGATGTTTTAAGTGGCGTCGTTAGCTGCCGAATTTTCGTAACAGATCTAACCTCTCTCTTTCTTTTTAAGTACTCTCCTTATGTCACTTCATTTAAGATCCTCTTTGTTATTATGGGGGATGTTCTATTATATTCCTCTTGATGTACATTTTATTTTAATGTGATGATATACCCTATTTTATCTCATCAATCAATTTTTGGTAGTTTTAAGTGGCGTTGTTAGGCTGCCGAGTTTTCGTAAGGGAATTTTCATCTCACTTTTATACCCATGAGATTTATGCTACATTTTCCACAATTTCATTTTAGTGGTGTATGTACTTCCCATTATTTTACTCATTGTGTAATATACTTTCTTTTATGAGTATTTACATCAATGTTGTATTGTCCTTCTTTCACGAGGTGTATGTTTCGAAAGATACCCATGTCGGTAAGGGAACTTTTCACCCTCCTCTTTTAAAAAGACTTATTTTGTTATGTATTTTATTTCACATAATATTATTTTGGGATATGTTCTTCTATATCCTCATTGATGTGAATTTTATGTCCAAGTGATGAGATACCCTTTTTATCTCTCATCAACTCTTTTTCTGAATTTTGAAGTGACGCCATTAGGCTGTCTAATTATCGCAAGGGAACTTCTTAACCCAATTTCTATTCTTTGGGATAAACTTGTACACCTTGAATACGTCGTTCTATGATTATGTGTGAATGTCCTCTGATTTTTTTACACTTAATAACCACTTATATTTTGTGTGTTCGTTTGTCACACATAATTATGTAACTGATTTATCCTTAATCCAAGGATACCATCTTTGTATGGGACTTCGTCTCAATCTCCTTTCATTGAGGCATATTTTGTTTTATACACAACATTCTTTTATACGGTGTATAAAACCCTTTGAATTTTACGTTTATTCAAAAGGAATCTTTTTTATAAGAAGCGTTTACTAAACGACAAAAGAGAATGTTTTTCTCGTACGTATGTGGCGACAACGACTTCTCTGTCTCCGTGACCATTATTTGAGATTCGGCTTCCTCTACAAGCCATAAATTTTTTTAAAGGAAAAATAAATACCATATTTTAATTTTCTTTTATTTTTGTATTGAAAATGGTTTTCATAATGTTTTTATATCAATGTGTTGTATTGATATCTTGTGATTGAAAGGTGGAAATGTTATGTTTCCTTTATGCATGTTTTATGTGATACGATTATGTTGAGGTTCTTGGGAATTATTATGAAGACGGGTGGTTCCGTGATAAAATAATCGCGGGTGAGCCCGATATAGCTCTACAATGCATTGGGTAACGCAAAGGAGTGAAACGTTAAGGTTTCTCCAAAGAGATTTAGGTAATATACTGTGATGGGTATTCCAAAACGTAACCAAGAGGGTTACCCCCTACGTAAGAATGTTATGAATGCCTCAAGTTACCTTTTATGTCTTATGATTTCTATGATTTATTCATGATTTGATGATATATGTTAAAGTGCCTATGTTTTATGGGTAAATTATGATTTCATTCTTATGTATATATGAACTCATGTTTCCTTTCCATATTTTTATATCCCATACTGAGCTTGTTATGGTCATCCCAAGTTTTTGAAATGTTTTTCACAGGTCAAGGGAATGGTACGTGATGTGATGATAGTGTCAAGGATGTGTCAAAAAAGAATCCAAGTTTTATTTTAAATATGTTTCCGTTGATGGGAAGAATGAATCATGTCTTTTATGTAACCACTTTGTTTAAATGTGGAATGTAATGCATGTTTTATGATCTAATTCTCTAAAACTCTTAACCTGAAAATATTGTCAATGTGTAATCTTGAATTAACTCAAGATTAAGTATGGATTAAGGATGGGGCCGTATAATGAGTAATTGGAGTATTAGTCAATGTCCCATAAAAGAATATTTTCATGCATGCTGGTTGTACAACATCATGTCGAGAACCCCATGAGTATTTAGAGCATCAGTCCCTGTTTGACAATACGTTTATCAGTCATACATATATATTTATCATTGGTGTAGAACACCATGTATGACACCCTAAATCCATCCCTTAATTAATCAATAAATTAATTAATCCAATCTGTTAATTAATTCCAAAAATTAATAATAACAAAAATCACCCGTCAAATAAGTCAATAATTAATTAACCACTCAACATAAAAATAGTTAATAATTAGTTAAAAGTTAATTATTATTATCGATCCTCCTACCCAATTAACTCAACATTGAATTGTCCTAATTCTTTAACCAGTCTAAACTTGTGCACTCAACGAGTGATTCATCCATGACATTAATGGTGTAGCCTAATGAAACCACGCATCCTGTGTACTACCTGGATAACCACTACTCATCAATCCCAACAACATTTAAACTATAGTATGACACAAGACTAATGATATCTTAGTGTCTCCTTGATGAAGTCATGATAGGGAAAATGCTTTTCATATTCAGTGGGGTGCCCAAAGAGAAAACCGTGGTCATTAGGAAGATCTGTTCAACTACTACCAGAGGACTTTGTTTAAAAATATCAGTGTCACCTGCTGACACATTTACAGAAATCGATTCTACACTATCCACCATAGGATTGTCCATAATGTCACAATAAAATATCAACCACTCATTAACATATATATGAATTCCATGACACCTGAGTACCATGAAGTCCTCCCATGTAGTGGGACAAAATTAATTTAACATCATAGAACATTCTATGGATACTACCTTGCATGGATTAGCCCCTTATAAAACATAAACATCAATCCTCTCACTTGGTCACAAAAAAAACCATGAGGTTCAAATGCCACCATTTTACATATCTTAATTAATTAATTTCATCCTTTTTAACATATGAAAAAAAAAATCAACAAACACACAAGTACTTTTTTACATCAAGTCACTTGGTTTTAAAAACATTACCTCATGGGAAAAACAATCATGCTATAACAAACATCCTCTTTAAACATTTCACTTATAGTGTTATAAAAATATAACATGAAATTTAGCATCTAATTTCATTTTTACCAAAAATAAGACCTCTAAGGGTCCCATTTTGTGAATCCAGGTTCTTCAAAAAGAAACCCCACAATAGTTCATTACAATCAAAACTAAGTAGTTTTACATTCATAACCCTTTTCACTCATACTATGGTTATATGGTTCAGTCACATTGATGTCCATGTACCAGTCCATAAGCCACGCTCACTCCGTACAACTAGAATTTGTATCTCATTTATGATTTTTTTCATTTATCATTATAACTTTAGGATCCCTTTTTAATTATTTAAAAACACTGGTAAACTTTTTTTCAGTTATATGGAACCCATACACCTTACGACTAAAAACTAGTTCCATTGTAATTGAAAGAAAAAAAATTTATGTAAATAAACTAATCATTTATCAGTTTTATAACATGTCACTACAAGTATCTATCACATTTAAACATGATGAAATCTCTAAAACATTCTATAATATAGAATCTCGGAATATAAGCATTGCATATTATAACCCAAGCATGTTAATTATATCACTGAATCATGCTATCTAAGAAGACATGCTAAATAAGTAAAAAGCATGGAATATACTCAAGTCACACAATACATATTAGCTAGAATCCTACTAATGCAATTATATGACACGTTATATGCATGAAATGCGAATCTATAAGCACATAAGATGATTCATGTATGAAAATTGCTTTCCATGTCAGGACAAGACAATTATTTTTTCAATATTCTCAAAATCAATAAGTAGAAAAAAATGCACCAGTCACTCAAGGTGAAATCATATCAACTATAACCTCATATACTACAATCATCAACTACTATCCATAGACACTTGGTCATTTCACGTACATGGGGTGATCAGTATCAAGCACGACTATTAACACATGCAGCAAAACATTCCTAGTCTCTTGTGTACCAACCAAAAATAGAAATACAAAAGGAAAAGAATCCCTTTGATACAACTTTGTAACGTCCTGACTAGGATCACCACTAAACTGGTAGCCAGACCGGTTGCCACATGACCTTAATCACGTCTCCCTTTACGCCATAGGATGCCGACTAGCAGCGAGGGTCAATGGATAATCAATGGGGATAATATACCCACATATCATATTTCAATAATACACAATGGCTCTAAATAAAGGAAACATTAATAAAGATGATAATCTAGCAGAAGGCATATTTTATTAATCTTACTAAAAAAATGGCCAATTCCAATAATACATCAGATGCATGCATGTCATGCTAATGAAACAAAAATAGAATGTAGTGAAAAAAATAGCATGTTGCACACTTCAATACAAAAATAAATAAGCAATAACTCAAATCCCTGTGGGCGGTCTCCTCGAGAATCTTGGGCTTCTTCTCGGTCCTCTGCTCCAATCTCCCAAGTAAATGAAAACATCACAATCCTGCAACCAAATAGAATTCTCTCAGGTACTCCAGTGTAATGGAGGCCTGAGTATGGTGTGAGATATAAATGTATGTAGGCTAGGACCACCAGTTCCAACCCCATATCCATAATTTTAATAAATAATTTAAACGGTTTGAAAGCATTCATTTATTATGAAATTAGTACAAAGTAACTATATACCCAAGTACCTGATTAATCCCTATGCTGGTGTCTGAACCAATATTATACATTTTTCATGCATACCCAACAATCATTACACAATCATTTTAATTTATCAATTATTCAAACCTCGTTAAATTATGAAAGTCTCAAGATTCGTCTTAATCTTGACATCCCCCATATAATTAACTTACCACATATGTCATTAAAGACCATATAAGTAATCCAAGTAAAGACTGAATTCAAGATTTTGTGTTGGCTTTGCTAATGTGTCTTAAGATATTCAATTTAATCATTCATATACTATAACTGAAGTTTGCCACTAAAAAATGATTCTCTCCTGGGTCCTTCCACTAATAGTGATTCACCCAATTCATTAATAATTATGAACCCTTTCTTATATTAATTTCATAAATCAATATGTAAAAATAGTTTTTATTAACCATTAATTCCTTTAAGGTACATCTATTGGGACTCACAGTCCAATGTTAATTAATGGGTGTTGAACATCATGTCTAGCACTCTTTTGAGTATCTGGACCACCAGTCCTTGTCTCACAACCCATAAGTATTTGGAGCATCAATATCTGTCCAATACAATAATATTTTTATTCATGCTAGGTGTAGAGCGCCATGTCTTGGATCTAATGAGTATATTGAAAATCAGTCCTTGTCTCACAATCTGTTTATCAATCATACATATATATTTATCACTAGTGTAGAATTCCATGTCTGACACCAAAAAACAATCCATCAATTAGATCATAAATTAGTTATTTCTATCTGTTAAATAATTCAACAACTAATTCACAACATAAATCACCCATCAAAAAAGTCACCAATTAATTAACCACTCAACATCAATGTAGTTAATAATTAATTACCCATAAATTATTCTTATCAAGTCAACTAAATAATTAACACAACATTTAATTATCCTAATTCTGTAACAACTCTGAAGCTATGCACTCAAATAATGATTCGTCCAAGAATTTAACAATTTACAAGCACGGAATAATCAGCTGAAAACATAGTGAACAAGGCCTAGATATTTAGAATCCAACAAACATAGAATATCATATTTTTAAACAACTACATCCTACAGAACATAAGTCATGGAAGATAAACTCGCACCGAAAGGTATTATTGGCCAATAGTCATAACAATCAACCAATTAAAATATGAAATCAATGAATTCATATTAATCAAATGAAAAATTAATTAATTAAATCATATCAATTTAACCACTTCGTCAATTAATTAACAATTTAACATTTTTCAGGTTATAATTAATCCATCCATTAATTATTAATAATTTCTGATTTATATTCTGAATATGTCAAAATATTTAATATTCACAATATTTAGTAAATTCAATTACCATCATCCAATAGTTTATCATTAATCATCATTTAAAGAAAATATAGCAATTCCATATTCAAGGAAAATCATATTATCAAATTATTTAAAGAAAAACTAATTATAAAATAAAGTTAAAGTGATTTGGGACCCTACCCCAGGGTGGAACCATTTTTATTCCGCAACATTTTAATGTACATTGAGGTAACTAGTCCACAACTGGTCCGCAATCACATGTATGCACCTATTTAAATATATTTATTTATTTATTTATATGTGCATGTTTTCTACATTGATCAACAAAAATTCAATATTTTAAACTGGTACCTCAAGTCAAAGTAGTAATGAACAACACACCTCTATCTTGGTACAAGGAATTCATAAAAAATTAACATGCCTTAATATTACTGGTGAAAAACCATAAAACGGGTTTAGAAACATACACAACCCAATGGTGGAAAACAATTTGAGATCATACACTTCACCCATAGAGGCGGATACCAGATTATAGGCCAATGGGTCATGAGTCAACATTCACATATTATAAAAATAGAGGAATGGAAATATCGGATTAACCCAAAAATTAGGATTTCAGCTGAGCAAACTAGGTGAGATAGGGGAGTCAAAGGGATGTTCTGAATCTCGATTTATAGATAGACAGACTCACCTTGGCGAGGTGGAAAATATTAGTGAAGAGTCCGAGAGGAATCATCACTCACAAAGTGGAGTCCGGGAGAGGGGGTGGTGTGCCTCTATGTACTACCTGGTGGGGGTCTTGCCTATAGGATCGAAATAATGATGTAGATGCTCAATATACAAGAGGGGGTGACTTGTATACTTTAAAAATTCCTTTGGAAGGATTAACTATGTTTTCCATAAGAAAAGGAATGGACTAAGTTTAAAAAAGTTATACTAAAAAAATTCACAACACCTGTAACACCAAATGAAAACTCAGAAAGAGTAATGAAGTTATAAACTTCAAGTCCTATGTACTTGCATATAACTGGAATGTGATTCCGAAAGTAGGTTCCGGAAATATGGTTCCGGAAATTGAAACTTAACAAAAGATTACAATATGAGATTCTACCTTAAAGCGTATAGAATCTAAATGAAACAGAGTACAAGTAAGGAAGTATAAGAAAGTTATACTTTCCTTATAATACAAAATTCAGCGGTAACAAACAAGTAGTAAAAATAACAAGTAATAAGATAAAAGTCTTTTAACCCAAAGAGATGGGTATCCAACAACCTTGGATAAAGGTCCCTTGATTTATACATTCAACAAATTCTGTCTTACCCACACCAGGGTAAGCCCTCGATATGAAGATCGGAATCTATGTCTTGCTATCCCTACAAGCCCTCAACTTCAAGGTAGTTGGCAACCTCTGTCTTGCTCAGCAAGGAAGCCCTAAACATCAAGGTAGTTGGCACCTCTGTCTTCCTATCCTCGGAAGTCCTCGAATGTAATCACCAACATTCGGAGTCTCAGGAAGAAAAAACTGAACGAGCAGTTCAGTACGCACAGGGAATGAAAAGCATTCTCTCTCTAGAAATCACCTTAGTAGTGTGTGCTCTCTAGATTGATTAACTTCTCTATTATTCATGTGAGCTCTTTCAAATGAGCTCCTGTTTATAGGCAAGGTCGTCCTCCTTTGCAACAGTGATATTTTCCTTAAAAATCGGAGGGACCTGTAAACGTGTAACTTATCCAACGGTTAGTTTATAACAGAATAGACGATATCGTTTTATAACAAAATAAGTGTAACAGAATGTACGGCATCGTTTTAAGTCTAACCAAAATGTTCGGAGTGATGGTTCGGAGTGTAAACAAAAATAATTTTTCGAAGAATAAATAAATTCAGAGTATATGAAAAAAAGATGATCTGATTCTGTTTAATAGGTGAATTCAGAATGATAATTCGTCAATAGAATTCGTAATGCAAATTTGTCATCAGAATTTGTAATGAGAATTTGTCATCAGAATTCGTAATGATAATTCATCATCAGAATTCGTAATGAGAATTCTTCATCAGAATTCTGTAATGAGAATTCATCATCCGAATTCGTAATGAGAATTCATCATCAGAATTCGTAATGAGAATTCTTCATCATAATTCTTAATGAGAATTTGCCATTAGAATTCGTAATGAGAATTCGAATCCAGAATTCGGAGTAGAACTTTATCAGAGTTCGTATACGGAATTCGGAACGAAACTTCATTATAGTTATCATCTGGAATTCGGTACCTAAAACAGAATGTTTCATATCAAAGTTTCAAATGATTCCGAGAATATAAAAATGAATCTAAAACTTATACATAAGAAATATATGAATGAAAATATGATAAGGATAATTTTTCTTATAAAAGCTATTTTCTTTAAAGAAGCGACTTTCCTTATAAAAGCGATTTTCCTTATATAATCAATTTTCCTTATAAAAGAAATTTTCCTTATAATATAAATTTTCCTTAAAGAAAGGTGTTTGTGATTTTTAAAACAAGAAGGAATAGTAAATCCATAAAGAAAACCTTATTGACTCAATAGCGCCATGAGGGGCGCACGCTGTTGGAGCTCCTCCCGAGTGTTGTGCTGCTATAAGGAGGGTTACCTGGGGGTTGTGT
Source organism: Viscum album (assembly GCA_963277665.1). Classification (NCBI taxonomy): domain Eukaryota; kingdom Viridiplantae; phylum Streptophyta; class Magnoliopsida; order Santalales; family Viscaceae; genus Viscum; species Viscum album. The sequence continues at coordinate 1,531,995,622 of OY728146.1, read as the reverse complement.
GTCACTGGAGGTTCCACGGTGGATGGTCATGCGGGGGAGGAAGCTGGAGATTTATATGTGACACTCATGGAGGAGGAGAAACATGGGGGTTTACGCCACCTGCAGCTCGCCCATCCCCTTTTTATATTAATTTTATCATTAAATTAATCCATTTAATTGAATTCAATAATTAAAATACTGATACACATTTTATTACAAGTATTATACCATTTAACACTTATCTATTAAGTTAAGAACTCCTCATTTAGTTAAAACACATCCTGGTTTATTATTCCCATAGAAATGTTTTAGTAATTAAATATGAAATTCTCTATTGATAATTAAATTCTTATAATATTTATTTAACAAAATAAGAAAAATAATAATAATAACATCATTTTTATTATTATTCATACTTTCATTTATTTAATACTCTAACCCCCAATTTATTAGAATATCATTAATATGATATTGACTCAAACCCATAACCACTAACATAATATCCATTATAATAAAACTAATTATACTCATAAAACTAAAAAATAATAATCTCATTATTATTATTTTTGAACCCTTTGATAAACCCAACTCCACTATTTTATAAGAACTCTTCATTAAAAAAGAAACTTCTCATTTAATTAAATGTTTATTCTAGAATAATAAAAGCCACATTAAATTATCATTAATGATACACTCCTTCAAAATGACGTTAAAATATCAAAGCATCAATGAAAATTATGACACAATAACAATAATTACATGATTATTATTAGAAGATTCCTCCATATAATAATAAAGGATCCTTTAATAATTCTAAATCTTGTTTTTTAATTATAACAGTTCTTCGATAAATCCCAAATCCGCATTTGTTTATTCAACAATCATTAAATTATTTCATTGTTATTCATTTAGTTAAACAACCATAATAATAATAATAATATCATCATCATTATTATTATAATAAATTTGTTTTAATTAATCACAATCTCTCATATAATCTTATTTAATTAAATTAAATAATTTATTAAACAACGTAAACTATACTGGTTGGACCACAAACATGCACTACCCTTGCAGTTCCATTAAATAGGACTTTACGAGATACGGTGCTCTGATACTCATTGGGACACCTGAAAAAATCATAGGGTAATTATGTTAGTCTAAAAATGACACCTTTAGGTCTTCCATCCTTCGGAATAGAATTCTGGGGCTCGGTTTAAAAAACAAGCCAGTATATAATCCCAAAAATTCAAAAACCCTTATATTTTAACCTGGGGCATTAAACAAAGTGTTCTAAATCTAATATCATTACCAACACATAATAATGAATTTGCTTGAAATTATACAATGCACGGAAGACAGTGTTATACCAAACAATAATATAACATTGATATTTTTTTAAATGTATGTTCTAAAATGAGAGTGTTAATAATAAGAAATGTATTATGTCTAATCATGTTTATATAATTTTATTAAATTCACCCAATATATTTTATAGGAATAAGATATGAATAAATAAAATTTTATAACAAAAATTAAGGATATTTTTAATGTAGTTTTATTAAATTTTAAGGAAGAAAATATTTTAAATATAATATATCATTATTTCATAAATTTATTCTGGAAAAGTTAAATTTATTTTTTAAATATAAATTAACAAAATTTGTTTGAGTGAATATTGTTTATTTTTTAATAATGGTAATATTTTAATTAATATTGAATAATACTGAATTTTAGTTGAAAACATATTTTCCATCCAACTTTTTTATATATTTTATTAATATTTTTAATTTGGTAAAAAGTACAATTATATCAATTTTTTATCATTTATACCAATTTAGATAATTTTAAATAATTTCATACTTAATTTATATATAATAACATAGAAAACATTTCAAAATTTTAACTTCAAAACCTTGCTTTGTCATCCAATTTGTGAGATTAATTTTATATTAATTTCATTCAATTATATGATTTGAATTTTGAAAAATGAATTCCATATTTTTAATTTTAAATATAATTTCTAATAATTTAAATTTTTATTTGACAAAAAATATTAGCGAAAACAAATAAAATTAATTATATAGATTAATGAAAAGTATTTGTTACTTAGTGGATTATCGTTAATCCTAAAATTATAAATAACCTAGGAACTTTTACAAAACCCATTATATAGACATTTTTTGACCATATAACCTCTTAGGTCATATGGGTGCCATTATTTTAGTCACATTATGTAAAAGAGACCTCCCAATAGTTTATACCTTTTCATATTTACAAGAATATCAGTCTTCAAATATAAAAACGAACAAAACCATCCCATTTTGTTTAAAACAATCAATAACTTTTCCTCACCCATAAACTAACCAAATAATATCCTAATATTCATCCCATAACACATGAGTTACTACTTTCTAATTAATTCTATCCTATAATTCTCTTGGGTGAAAAATGTATTAAAGTTACCCAAAAATAGAGGTTACATTCTATAATGTGAATTTTTGTGTTATTTTTTTCTCCACCATTTAATTTATTATTATTACATACATATATAATATCATTTTTATCCTAACTATTATTATATGTTTTTATGTTATGGTTTCATCAAAAAACTACACACACATCCATCAAATGGGTAATGACATTACAATTCGTATACGATGAACTACTTTTTCACATAACGATGTCATTAATTTTTTTTTCACACTTTTCATGGTTTTGAATTATGATGAACAGAACATTTATATATGATATATGTATGATATTTATTATTAATTAGTTAATCTATAATTTTTCTATACTCATTGGCTCATTCCTTCCATTTTGTGTTAATATGATAAAATCATTAGTTGACATGTGGACTACCACCTCCTTGAAGGGACGTGATACGTTCAAACATCACATTTAATGTATTAATAATTGGATAAATTAAACATATGTGCCATAAATAAAATATTTATTATATTAATTAAATAAATAAATTTATTGAAATATGACATTACATATTTTTATTACCCTATCACACACTAAAATCTTATATTGATGTTCATGGACTTGTAGAACACCGCTTCCTCGACACGATGTGATACATATTATATCAAAAAAAATTATATATAAGAATAAATTATTAAATAAATTATTATTTGTGATATAATTATAATTATGGTTAAATAAATTTTACATATCTTATTTCCATAATGACTATTGAAAAATGGGAACACTACTAATGTGTACACAAAAACATAACATCCTTAAGATTGTAATGATGATTAATTTTTCATAACCATCAATATTGATTGGTTTATAATGTATAATTCATGCATAAATATGATAATTACGACAAGATAATTATTATATATTTGTTTTTATAAGGAAATGCGGCCATAAACAATCAACCTTAGTCATTTGGACACAAAAACCAAAAATGGTTATAACACATGAAGTAAATTTATTTTACATAGTTGTTTTTTAAAATGCAGTAATAACTCAAATTAATGTAATAATAAATATAAAAAAGATTATAAATCATTTAATTAATTGAAATATTTTTATTATGTAAGATGATAAAGTAACATGATACACATCAGGCTTAAGGAAATTAATTTTCATCTCATATTTTTACATCTAAGAGATAAATGTCATAATCCCCACTTAATTATTTTATGTGGTTTATATATGATACCATTTGAAATATTATTTCATTAATTATTCTATATTCATTTTATTTAATTGCTTCATATTTATATTATTACTTATTTTGTTTTGAATTAATATATTACAATAATGGTAATTGATTTCTTCTCATTCTCAATTCATTGAGGCATTTCGTGATGGCATGCACCCTTAATATTTTTTAAGGTGTATATACATCCCCTTTGGAATTATATATCCATTTTTTATATTATAATTTTATTTAATGTTTTTTAAATTATAATAATTCATACTGATTATTATTTAAATGTTCAATGTGGTATGCGTCACTTTGAATATTTCAATAATTAATTTTCTAATCATTTTCTTCAGGGAAATTTTATTGATATTATTTTATATATTTATTTATTTGGGTATAAAATAAATTTAATCAATATTTTATGGCTAATTTGAATTTTATCTAGAGGTATTAAAATGTAATATGATTATATTTCATAAAAGTAATTCTTTGACCAACATCAACTAAAATTATTTTTTTCAATTACAGAGATAAGGAAATTTCTTATCATCATAAATTGTGTTTGATTTATAGCTTTGGTTAGAAGATTATATGTTTTTTAAAATGAAAGACACAATTTACATTTATTTTTATATTTTCTTATTGAAAATTGAATTTCAATGATTTGGATTGGTTATTAATAATGGTTTCTCAAAAGAAATGGGTATTTTTATTATAGTGTGTTTTCATATAGATTTAAAAAGGGTTTTCAATGATTTTTATGATAAGAGTTATTTTTTTCAAGTGATATGGTATTTGAAAATTCTATGAAACAGGTGTGACCGTTAAATATTATACTAAGGGTTGATTCCCATTATTGGACATAAGTGTACCCAATATAGTATATATGAAGGGTTGAGCCCCCTATAGCTCTTGAGATACAGGTGAGCCCGATATAGAATATGTAAGGCGTTGATCTCCATTATAGGTATAGGGTGAGACCAAAATATATTATATGAATGGTGACACCCATTATATATCACCAATGTATTGAGAAATTATAATGTTTGATGTTCGAATTATGGTTATTCGAATTAAATGTTTTTTGAAATGGATTATTTATATGATGCTCTAAGTCACCAAAAAAGGTTTAATTTCCATCTATATAATTTAATGATTTCGTAGAGAGAAATGTGTTTTTGGTTAATGAGGGAATATTTTTTTAATATTATCAATGAAATTTTAAGATAAAGGTACACATTTTATGAGTTTTCATTTTTTATTGAACTAATAGTCTTATTTATTTTTATATCCCTTATAGTTATTTTTTTCTCATCCCTAGTTTTTAAAATGATTTGAAAGGGTTTAATGATTGGTAAGGGAAGGAAATACATTAACATGGATTTCACAAATATTTTCCATGAAAATAATTCATTCTTTATTTTAAAAAAAAATATAATAGGTGAAAAATAGATACTGATAGAATGTTTCCACATTGCATTCTATTGTTTTCTTATATATGAGTTATGGCCAAATTCTCTTGATCTATAAACATTAAATGATCACCAATCTGATTGAAATTAAATTTTATTACATAACCCTATATTATCTAATTATTATTAATGGTTCCCTATATAATGGACTATCTATGGAAGTTGTCAGATTGGCATATGGATTCCAACCATATGGAAAAGTCACCCATTGTCATTAGTCCCCTATAAAAGATTATTTTGTGTATTTATTAATTTAAAATAAAAACTACTTCGTTTATTAAAACATTGGAATAAAAAATAGAGGTTTATTTTATAAAAAAAAGATAAATTTGTTTTCAAACCACATTAAATAATTCTTGGAATGTGGGTTTTAAAATAATGCGGCCTTCAGAAAATTAAATTTTTTATCAAATAAACATTTATGTAGTGATATGGTTTTAAAAGAGAGGGGATTTAAATGGTAAATTTTTAGATATATTGTAAGGATTCATTTTATTTTGTGTGTTTGATAAAAGGGATTGGATTATAGAATATATTAATTATTTTTGATGTGATCATTAGTATGATTTTGGAAAAAACAATATGAATTTTTTTTTGTTTGTTTATTTTTTGTATGAGTGTTTATATATAGCAATTTATTGTTGATGATTTGGTATTGATGGAGTTTTTTTCATGTTATATATATAATGAAATCACAAAATATTCACTGGATGGTTGAGGTGAAAATATGGATGGTTCTATGTTAGGATACGCTCAAGATGATCAACCTAAAAACACCCACTTTGAGTTTTAGAAGTTGAACGCTCCATTTTTTTATTGTAATGTGAACAATTTTTTAGGGGACATGTGTATGTGAAAATTATAAAGGATCTTCGGTTTCCTGGATTTTTCCAAGTCTCTAAATTTCGTTTTCTATAGTTAAACTCAATGGTCAAACATGGAAGTATTGAAAGTCATTCTTAAGGACCTTGCTTTGTGAATACCTTTTATGGAAATTCATCATTGCTTTCTTCATACATCAGTACTTCTATAATTCTGTGACGATGGTGAAAAAAATCAAATATTATACATTCAACATGTTTATGGATCGATGTTGGAATAAATCCATCATTTTTTGATCTATTTCCATCTCTCCTCAATTTGAATGAGGATGATTGTTTGAAATACCAACATTTGAGATTGAGCGTCATCTAGATATTATTTTGAGGATGTAAATATTTGGTATAAAATCCATTATTATTTTGGCATGGAATGAATTTTATGTTTAGGATATGATAAATGTGGTATTCAAGGTAGCATATCCACATTTAGTCTCTCAAATCGATAAAGGGAATTATTGAAATGATATGATAATGATTCCTGAAGTTGGTTATGCTGGTGGTGGAATTAATGGGCCTAATAATATGTCAAAAAACTCATTGGTGGAGAGGATCATACTGTGCCCTCAATGAGGCATGAATATTCACAAAATTAGTATTTTATAGAATCAATAAATACATATTGTATATGTGGATACTTGGATGAATTGTAATTATTTTTCTGGGGTGTTTCTAAGAATTGACGTAGTGATAGTTAAACCCAATTGGATTATATCCAACTTTTTGGTTGTAGTGGGTGTTGATCTTGGTTCATTTCAAAGGTTCACTTATAGTATCTTCTTCTTTATTTTTAATTTTTGTATCAAATGGTGTTTTATTTTGATTGAAAAATTGAATTTTCCATTTCTTTCAAATATCTATTTTAGGGGAATCGTCATTTTTAAATTCTAGATTACATCATATCATAGTGAAATCATGATAAAATTTGTTTCTTGTCCTACTTATTAGTTATTTGTGGGTTTTATTTGTGGTGGTTTTAATTAAAAATATTGACTTCTGATTTATTGTGTTAGTGGGTCACCATTTTAGAATTCTTGAATGAGGTGTAGTCCAACATGGCCTCTCATGTGGCTCCATGTAATAACATTTCATCTATCTTGTTCCATTCCTTATTTACATTTTATTAATTATTGGGACATAATCCCATCCCTTTAGAGATGTAGTACATTTAATTTCCCTTCCCCCTTCATAGAGGATGGGCTCTGGGAGTCGTCTGGATGAATTTGGTTGTGATAAGGATTTGGTTGGTTCTTTCTGATTTTCATCATCCATTGAGTAATGGTCTGAGTTCAATGGTTTATTTTATATTTGAATGCATCTATTTGCTTTGTGGTTCTAATTTTTTTTTGTCATTAGGATTTTAATCATATGATTATGTTGTCCATGTAGTTTAACAAATATACTAGAAACATTGAGGCCTTATGGTGGTAGAGTGATTAATGATGGTGAGAATTTTCAAACCCAGTTTTTATTTTTCTCCTTAATTTTTATTTATCATTTTTCCTTATCATTTTTTTCTTGAGTCATGGTTGTTTTAAAATAAAATTCCATGATTCCAGTATTTTTTTCTATTTAATTTTTCAGATGAAAAGTTAAATGCTAATTGTGCCACATCATGATATTATATCACTTTTTTGTTCATTATCCTCTTTCACGGTTATGGTTTAATGGGTATCACATGGTTAGATTCAATATGTGTGGCCCTTGGGTGAAACATTACAGGTTATTGAGTATATGAAGATGAGGGATAATGTATTTAGAATAGTTAGTCTAAACTATGACAAACATATGTACATGGTTATTCAATTTTAAAAGAAGAAAACCTCATGGTTTCCACATGGTTTCCCAAACTATAAGGAGAAACCATGTGGGTATCATGAGAGTCCAGTAAGGTATAGACAATTATATCATATTTTTCTAAAATGTCTGGCATACCAATTAAGAGTGCCCAAATCCATTATAATTTTGTTTGTACAAATTTTACCCACTAATTTTAACACCAAATCGACTCGTCCTTCCCATATTCACTTGTGAGACCTATGGTGGACTCCCCTATCTTCCTCATTCCTCCACTTGTCATTTAATGGGGTTTCAATGTGGATTCATTCATCTTATTTTTAGATTTATCATGCTATTCTCCACATATATTATTCTTTTTCCTCCTTCTTCCATTTTCTTCGTGGGTATACATCTATATTGGTTTATCTTCTTTAAGGTTCATATCTCATTGTGTCTCAATTTGTTTTATGTTGGTATGGTATATCACGGGCTTCCATGCCTCTTTGGACACTCTGGGAGTCATATTAAGTTTTCCTCATACAATAATATACGGCTTGATCTATGTTCCATTGTTAATTGTCTTATGAATTTATATAATCAATTATTTCATTTATTTTGAAACATTTTTAATTAATTGGATATTTATTGTTTTTAGAATAATTAATTGATATGAATTTAATTAAATTATTAATTATCTAGAGTTTTATACTTTTTTTTATATTTCACACACCAAATGTTGGATAAGATTCCCATTTGGTGTTTATAAATGATTTAGGGATGAAAAATTAATGATTATATTTGTAAATGTGTTTTGGTTATTAAATGGTAATTATGGTTACTGAAATGAATTTATTAATGGTTTCTTGGTTTTATTGATGTTGGGTTTGATCCTTTTTTGAGTCAGTTTTGAACGAAAGATTTTGTGATTCATGGTAGGATCTTTTAAAATGATCTTTCTTTATTAAACTCTCAATGGGTAATATAAATTTTATTATTCATGTAAATGGAAATGGGAGTTTCTTGGTATGGGACATAACTTATAAATAGATATTTGTAAGGAACAAGATTATCCCTTGGACTCATGTATAAGTGTGATTTTTTCATTTGATTCATGTGTATATTATTAATATATAGTAGGTTTATTTTAATTTCAAGGCTCATAATCACATTATAAATAAAATGTAAAACCTTTCATTTATAGAGGATTATCCATGAGCACATTCCAGAATAGTTTATGATTATACTCTAGATAGAGACATCTTAGTATATAAATGACATTCTCTTGGGATTTTTTAACTCAGTAAGAACATTTATGGTACACCAGAGTGTGGTGGATGTTTGATTTCATCATTCGTGCTAATCGGATAGACAAGTTTCATCATGTTTTAGATTGTTTTATGAGCTCCTAGGTATTCTCTTGTTTACCATAACTTTTTTAGGTGCCACATCTAGTAAAGTTATGTGTGAATTTCATCCCTATTTTCCTTATTATGTTACCAATTGTAATTCTCCCTATTGTGGTTTTCTCTTATATAATAGTGAATGTTTGATTTTAATTTTTTTTGAGAAATATTTCTAAATAATAGTGTGTTATACTTTTATTATACCATTACATGAGTACCCTTATTCATACTTTACACACCTCTACTACCCTATGTTTCAAAAATACTTAAACTTATCCTTTAATAAGAAACATATTTTATATAGTGGAAAATGGATTGTGAATTATTTTAAAATGAAATTTATGAAACTCCATTGATTATATATTTTTTTGAAACAATAAATATATGTATATTTTATTAAAAAAATATGTATAGAAAATAGGTTATTTGGGCATGCCTAATTATTTTTAATACTCAACCCTATATGCCAATTATTATTTTTTATCCTCATGTTTTGGTTCTATCTTAGTTTTGATGATCAAGGAGGAATGTTGGGTTTGGGTTCAGAGATAGAACCAGTAGGTGACATGGGTATTTAGTATCTATTTGTTTCCTTTTGGTTTTATTTTTAGTTTATTTTTATTTTTCCTGATGGTTTCAATTTATATGAATTTGGATATATATCTATATTTTACTATTATTATTTATAGATATTCGTCTAAATCATTTATATTGGATATATTTGAAGTGCTTGGTGCCTATTTCCACCAAAGGGTGATCAGGAAAACTTCATAGAGATGTTAAGGGATAACTCATGGGAGTGGTTCCATTTAGACTATGGTTGGTTTATGAAAAACAAAAAAAAATGGTTATAGCTATTTAATGACTATGACTGCACAATAAATTACCACCCTAAAAAACAAGGTGTCAAATTATTTATGGGGAAAGGATCTGGCTATTTTAGCTGTGATAATAGTCATAAAATATCCAATAATTATGAATTTTCATTAGATGGATTTGGAAATCCTAATAGATGTTTGAAAATCTTATATTTCCCAATTGAGTATTTAACCATTTATTCATGGTTATTATTAATAGGCACATATATAAGATACTAAAAAATAATAGAAGTTTAAACTATTCCCAAGTATAACTCTGATAATGATAGAATGGTATGGTTCTATAACATTGTATGCTTTATGTCCTTATGAGACATGTAGAAGGGGTTATTTGATGAAGATCGTAGATCTTCATTATCAATTAATCATGGAAACATGAATGTGTAACGATATTTTATAGAATAATACTAGTGGAATTCAATGAAATGAGATATCGCAGAGTTTGTATCCTAGATCTTGTTATGCTGAAAATTCAATCCTAAAAAGCTAGATTATAAAGGGATGTTGCATCAATTTCCCATAATAGAATGGAAATGTGAAAACATAACTATATATTTTTTCATCGGACTCATGTAAACATTTAATGGAATAATTATATATGCTTGGTAGACACACTTCTTTCAAATTCATAACACTTTTTATCCATCATGGAAGAACTATATCCAGATCAACATTCCATGATATATATTACGGAAGGGGTATTGTTATAAGGAGTAACAAATTCGACTGTGTCTGATAGGGATTGGAGGATTGCCTCTAGGTTTTTATTTGGTATTCAAGGAGATCATGACATGTATTCGGGTATCAGTAATCTGTATCGTAGTCCATAAATGGTCATTCCAAATGAACAATTATAACTATAGAGTATATGTTTACAAATTCTTGTTTAGATTTAAATGGTAGTTTGGACCAAGTCCTTCTTATATTTTAGTTTTTATAAAACAATATTATTTAATCTAGATGTTATATATATCCTTATGAATTCATCCTTAAAATTAAATATATATTAACAATGTGATGGATTAAAAATGGAGAAATAAATATACTAGGAGATGTGATAAATGTATAAGTTGAAGAGAATTTTAGAGAAGCATAGAAACACATCAAGTCTTCTTGGAGTTAGAAGAAATTTTATGCTGATAATCAAAAATGTCATCTAGAATTTTATTTTGATTAGAAGAGTCTTCTATGAACATATTTATTGAATAAGGTTATGAAAAGTGTGAATAAATGGAAAACAAGCCCTATATTTAATAGTAATATTGAAATTCATTGTCTTATTGGGACTGTACCTTTTCAAGTGGTGTTCTAATAAAACTCTGTAATAAAAATGATGCATTACACGTATATATCCTAAGGACGTGCATTCTTTTCCATTCACATACACTAAAATTATTGGTCATATGACTGGGGAATGTTCTTTTGTTATGAGGTATTACCAATATAGATTATTGATTATAGAGAAAACATTATTCAAAAAAGGCCACTCTCTTAGTAAATGTTATGTGGTGAAGCTACCTATTTGGGGATGTTAGCGAGGAACATGAGGCTATGGTGAGATTGAATTATCCTCATTTGTTTGAATCATAATTTTGAGGTTTTTCGGATAAATTATTTTTATGGGGGGTAGAATGTAACACAAAATGTTATTAATATTTTCTTAAAAAATTAAATTTCCTTGGTAAATTTCTCTACCGGAAACAACATGCTCTTCCTATTTTATAATCTATAGATGGTTATATTGTGTCACACATGATACTGAGTTTTATCAAAGGAAAGATATATAATTCATTTTAATATTTAAACATGATAATTATAATCTATATTTTATCTATATATATATGAATATTAATAAATAATATTTTAATATTATGTATAATTTTTTTATAAAAATGAATCATATATATTGGAAAATAATTATTTTTTCAATAACGCCTTTAAAATATTTATTAGCAATACTTTCTCCAAAAAAGATCATGTTTTTTAATTTTTCTAACATTAATGGTAAAGACCCGACCCCAGTTGCCCGGAGCCGGTGCCTTATATGATTACGATTGCATACAAACAAGGATTAAGAATATTGAAGGACCATGTAGTTTAGTATTATTGGAAACAAGATACATAAATACATTCAAAATTACATCAAGAAAGAAAATAAAACACTAAATTTATTCCACTGAAAACACCCATGCCTCCTAGATTATGCTTGAAAGTCATTCATAAATTACTTCTTCATATCCTGAGAAAACGAAACATAAGAAAGGGGTGAGCTCAAATGCTTAGTAAGAGTAAACAATATAGTAGAAGATAATATAAACTTTATACATGTTGAATAATTGAAAACAAATGCCTTTAGTAATAAACTTGAACACATTATAGTAGGAAAATGAGTTGAGTAAATAATTCCATAATGAAACATAATCATGGGTATTTAACTTGTCGAATATCCACATGAACTTTCAATTATTAGCTCCATAATGAGGGAAGAGCATATGCCAGAAATAATGAATCATTTTTTCATGGCCTCGGCCAAGACATCTAGTGATTAAGGCCTCATCCAAATTCCATATCACATTGGGAAAGGCCTCTGCCAATTCCACGTCTATTTGTCTAATGAGACATACCGATGCATCTAGGGGCTATATTGGGCTCCAAACATAACATAAAAATTCCAATTCATTACTCATATGAGAAGGGATAAACATAAACAATATATACATTCATATTGAAACTATCATATGAAATGTAACTTTCTTTCCCCAATCGTTAAACATAAAACAATAACCATTTGGAATAATATGGTGAATTGTTTTAGGATAGATCATACACAATAGAGTCAGTAATAAACAATTAAATAAAATATGTTAGATTACTTCATAAATGATTAAACCCAATAATACCATGGAATCAACAAGAACGTTGAATTAGATGAAAACACTCTTATAAAATCATAAACAATTTTGAGATAAATACGCTTTTATTTCAAAAAGAAGAGTTCTTTTAGAAAAATCATTGTATAAAACCAGAAGTGAATTAAAATAGTATTTTCATATTAAAATGAGTGATTTTATAAAGATAATGGTTTCCAAAAACATATTATATAGTGCCCTTCAAAATAGGTAAGAATTTGAGATATTCCCTTGAATCGGGCTTGTATTTTTGAAACAATTTTGAAAGTTCCTTTTAAAAAGTGTAACTATCCATAAAATAAGAAATGATCCTGGTTTTTAAACATATATACTATACTCAAACATAATATATGAGGAGTACATAACAATGCATAATAATTACAGTGAGGTAATTAGACAATGAATGTATCCCTAATGAAAATGGATGTTTGGGTGGAAAACACTTACCTTAATTCCAAACGTGTTCTGCTCTTGTACATAAGCTCATGGAATATGAAACTGTACTTGTTAATAACTTATTTAAGAACCTATTACACATTTATTTATTTTACCATAATTCTGGTTAGTTCATTTTTGTCTTTATTGATAAGTTATTGTGTGGGATTTCGTCATTCTGGAGTGTTCGTTTCCTTTATTTTCATATTCATTTCACTTGTTTTCAAGTAATGAAGTTCATGTGGAATGGTTATAAACCTACAGTATTGGAATTATATATTATTAGTGAACATAATAAAATGATAATGGTCATTTATACAATTAGGTTACATGTAATGAGGATGAATCATTAGATGACTACCACTTCGATTATTCGGCGGTATTTGGAATATTATGAACTAGTTTGGTCATATAACTTAATTATATGTACATATTCTCGTTCCTGAATATTAATTAGGTTATAAAAAATATATTATAGTCTTTTTCAACCATGAATACGGTCTCATGACCCGTAATGAAGATGATATTTAAGAACGAATCATCGTCGTCCATGATGGTTATAAAGCGGAACCTCATGGACGTCAATTTCGTTTATTAAAATAAAAGAGAGGGAGTAAGAATATTTATATTGGTTCTTCCATTTAAATGATATATGTCCAGTATATAGATGTTACTGGATTTATCATGATCATTTTTGTAGTGTATGTGAGGAGATAAAAATAAAAGAGATGACCTTGAAAATAAAGAAAAGTTAAGAAATCCCATAAGAAAATTCGGCAGCCTCACGATGTCACTTAGAATTTCATAAAATAAAATGATGAGAAAAAAAGGGTATATCATCATATTAAAATAAAATGGATATTAAGAAGAATAAATAACATCAAAAGCCAACATATGATAATGGAATTTCAAATAGCTAACATAAATGAACTGTCGACTTAAAGAAGAAAACGAAGGATTCCCTTACCATGTAGAATAACTCTTATATCTTGAAGGAAGGGACCTTGTTGGCTTAGGGACACCTTGGGAGGACTCCTAGAGAGGTAAATCCCCCATATATTCGAGGATGAGGGATTCAGAATGAATTAAAATGAATGTATGAGTGGGTATTTATAGAAAAAGAGGGGTAATTTTTTAATAATTTCAAAGGGACACCTCATTAGTTGTTTTTTCCAAACCATGGGATTGCCCATAGTATTTTCCCATGGTTTAAGCCACGTGGAACACCGCATGTCATATTTTTCTATACAAAAGTATACCCTACTTTTATATTTATTTATTACATTATTATGGTTTCATTAATCTACGGAAAACTCAAAACTGCATTTTCACTATTCTTGAAAAATTCATGTATTTTAGAAAAATCCCAAAAATTCACCCCTACTATTTATCGACGTGTAGAATTAAAAATTGAAGTGATTTTTTCAAAAATAATTTTCTAGATATTATTAATTTAATTTTTATATAAAATCATACTTAATTCAAAAATTAACATTTCTAATTCTACAACTACTTCTTCATCACAATGAAATCATAACCAAGATTTTATTATCTTCTAGACTTAGGAAAATAAAAAAATAATAGAATTTACTATTGATTAGGGTCATAAAACTATTCAAATTACAATTCATAAGGGTATGTTACTATTGAAAAAAAATCATGTTTGTTCTATCGGACTCCAAATGACCTACTGAACACAACTCTAGATGACCATTTTTCGAAATTCAAAGCATTGAAGAGGCAAAGTTGTGTTTAATGATTAGATTATAAAATTTCATTCTATATTTATTTTCAAAACCTTGGGGTGTTACATTATCCCCTAATTACATAACATTCGTCCTCGAAATTCACAGAATATTACTTAAAATTATTAGGGTATGTCTTTAACATAAGCTCCTCAGGATCCCATGTTGCTTCCTCTATCTTATGGTTCCTCCACAGAGCCTTCACCAGACGAGTCGTCCGATTTTTCAATACTTGTTCTCTAGTATCAAGAATCATGATAGTCTCTTCACAGTAAGACAAATCGGGATCAAGTTCCACTTCTTCATAAGTGAGAACATGTGTTGGGTCTGGAATGTACTTTCTTACCATTGACACGTGTAACACATTTTGAACCTTTGAAAGACTTGGAGGCATTGCCAAACGGTAAGCTACGGCTCCAATTCGGTCCAGAATTTCAAAAGGTCTAATGTACCTAGGACATAACTTCCCCTTCTAACTGAATCGTATAATACCCTTACATGGAGATACTTTTAAGAAAACCTTATCACCTTCTTGAAACTCCAAATCCTTACTTCAGTTATCTCCATAGTTCTTTTCCCTACTTTGAGCTATTTTGATATGGTTCTGGATAATCTTCATCATTTCAATTGTTTCATCAACATGTTCTGGGCCCATGATATTTCTTTCACCAACATCATCCCAGCAAGTTGGTGTATGACATCACCTCCCATATAATGCTTCGTAGGGTGCCATCTGTATAATTTAATGAAAGCTATTGTTGTAGAAAAATTATATAGGAGGTAAATACAGATCCCAGATGCCGTGAAAATCAACTGAACAATACCTCAACATGTCTTTCAATGTTTTAATAGTCCGTTCTAATTTCCCATCAGTTTGTGGGTGGTAGGCAGCGCTCAAATGAAGATCCGTATCTAGGGACTTCTAACGTCTTTTCTAGAATCTTGATGTAAAATGTGGATCACGATCAGAAACAATTAATAGGGTTACACTATGAAGTCTCACAACTTCATTAATATATAGTCTTTCTAGAAGGTCAAGTGGTAGATCTTATCTTATAGCAAGAAAATGTTCTGATTTGGTAAGACGATCAACAATGAACCATATTTCATTGTTCTTTATAGGAGTCTTTGGTAGTTCCATTACAAATTCCATCATGATATTATCTCATTTCCTCTCAGGTATGGGAAGAGGTTGCAATACTTTTCCAGGCTGTTTCCTTCCAGCTGTCACTTTTTGGAAAACCATACATCTTGACACAAAATTAGCAATCTTCCTCATCTTGTTGTCAAACCAAAAATATTCCTTCAAATCTATATACATCATAGTTCTACCAGGGTGAATAGAGAAATTGGAACTATGAGCATCATCCAACAATTCCCTTTTTATATCAGGTATAGCAGGAACACAAATTATCTTCCCAAACATCAAAATTCCATCTTCATATACAAACCACTCAATCTCCCATCATTCACAGATTTAATCTTATTTTAAAACTCCTTATCATCAGCCTAAGAAATTTTTATCCTTTCTAGTAATTATGGTTTGAAATCTATTTGAAAAATCATTGATGTTTCACCTTCCATGGTTATTCCCATTTCCATCTTTACTTGATCCATTAAAATAGGATCCATTTCAACTCTCATATTTTTCAAAACTCCATGATTTTTTCTACTCAAAGCATCTTACACCTTATTTTCCTTCACTGGGAGGTAGTATATCATGAAATAATAATAATTGAGTAGTTGAAGCCATCTCCTTTGCCTCATGATGAGTTCTTTCTGCGAGAAACTATACTTCAAACTCTTGCGATCAGTATAAATCTCACATTTTCACCATATTGATAATTCCTCCATATCTTCAAAGAAAATATTACAGCAGCTAACACAAGATCATGAGTGGGATAGTTTTTCTCCTGAATTTTTAGCAGTCGTGATGCATAAGCAATAATTCTATCATTTTTCATAAGGACACAACCAAGTCCTTTATTTGAAGAATCACTATAAATAAAAACCCCTTCATTCCCTAAAGGTAAAGTCAATATAGGAGCATTGAATAATCTTATCTTTAGTTCTTAGAAACATTATTCGCAATATTTTTTCCAATCAAATTTATTCCCTTTACGTGTGAGATTCATTAGCGGGTTAGCCAGTCGGGAAAAATTCTCTACGAGACGCCGATAATAACCTGCTAAGCCAATAAAACTTCGTAGCTCAATTATGTTTGTTGCCATGGTCCAATATTGGATTGCCTTTGTTTTATCCAGATCAACTAGGATTCCATCATTAGAAACAATATGTCTAAGAAAAGAAATATCTTGAATCCATAATTAACACTTTATAAACATCCCATATAATTCATGTCTTCTAAGAGTATTCAGAATAATGTGCAAGTGATTTTCATGATCTTCATAGCTTTTGGAGTATACCAAGATATCATCAATAAATACCACTAAAAAATCATCGAGATATTCCATAAAAACTATGTTCATTAGATCCATGAAGATAGAGGGTGCATTAGTCAATCCAAAAGGCATCACTGTAAACTCATAATGCCCGTCCCTTGTTCGAAATGTTGTTTTTGGAATATCTTCCTTCCTCACAAGCAACTGATGATATCAGGATCAATGATCAATCTTCGAAACGTATTGAGCTCCATGCAGATGGTCAAATAAATAATCAATGTGAGGTAGGGGATACTTGTTATTTATTGTTATCGCATTGATCTCCCTGTAGTCGATACATAACCTCATAAATCCATATATCTTTTTTAAAAAAGGATAGGGGCTACCCATGGAGAAACAATAGGGCGAATAAATCCCTTATTACTGAATTCCTCGAGTTGTTTCTTTATTTCCTCTAATTCCAAAGTGGCCATTCTATAATGGGTCTTTGATATGGGCCTTGAACCAGGAATTAAATAAATAGAGAACTCAATTTCTCAATCTGGAGGATGTCCAGGTAAATCTTCTGGAAAAACATCAATATATTCTCTCACAATAGTTACATACTCTATTTGAACATTAATTTCCTCACCCATAGTTATTCCATTCTCTTCCTCTCCGATAATTGAATTTAGTTGAGCTACTGGGGGTGGATCTAGATAAGAATCAGGTGGTGATGATTCTGCTCTAAAGATAAGGTGTTCTTTAACATCATCATCAAAAATCAAAACCTCCTTCTTCTTACAATAAATTTTTCCCTCATGGTCCGGAAGCCAATCCATACCGAGGATTATATCAAATTCAGTCATGGTTATGAATATGAAATCAGTAGATAAAGAATATTTATATGCTCTAATGGGAACTAATTCACAATACTTTGTAGTAATGATACTTCCTTTAAGAGTTTTGACTGACAACTCCCTTATTTAATAAAATGGGAAATATCTAATTTTCCTAGAAAACTGGGAAGATATGAAACAATGCGATGATCCAGAATCAAATAACGAATTGGATAAGCTTGAGAAAACAATTAAAGTAACTTCCACCACGTTATTAGGAACTTCTACCACTACAGTTGTGATTGCATAAGTATGTCATTGATCCCTTGGTCTTTTCTATTGCATATCTCCATGACTTTTTTGAAAATCATTAGCATAGTGTCTCATCTCTTGACAACTATAGCATTGAACATCACTGGCTTCCTTCTCCCCTTTGCAATCACCAGTAATATGGACATTCTGACCACATTTGTAACATACCCCTTTTCCTTTCAAGCATGCACTAGGGTGTTTCCTTCCACAATTATCACATTGTGGAAATTCGACTCTTCCCTTCTTCCCTATTTCCTTATTTCCTTTCCTAGGGTTTTCAGCAGACCTCTTCTTCTCTTGGTTTCCCTTAAATTCATAAGACTTAGAGAATTCATTTTCTGTCTTGATGGCACATGAAACTATATCCTCATATGATGAAAAACATTTGGAGACCAGTGCCCATTGGAGGAATGGATTTAGGCCATCAATGAATCGATCAATTTTTCCCATGGATTTCATATATAGTCCACAACATGTCTTTCTAACATTGTGAAGTTGGCTTCATACGTGGAAAAATTTCCGTCCTCAATCTGCCACAGATTCAAGAATTGTCTCTCTATATCTGCTCGCTACTCACGAGGAAAATATTTTTCTAGGAATATTTCCCTCAAATCCCTCCATTCCTTCTCTTATATCTCTTCCTCCTCCTGTGTGTTTTGGATTAATGACCACCACTGATCTATATCTCCGGATAGAAGATATACTTCCATGACAACCTTCTCTATATCATTACATCACTAAGCGAGAAATATCTTCTCAAGGGAACATATCCACTACTCTGCTAGAAATGGGTATGTAGTCTCATTGGATGATGGAGGTTGTTGCCGCATAAAGAGATATAACATGGCTCCTCCATGTAGTGGATCTGGATGCTACATATGGGCATGGTTATTATTCATAACCTGAGTAAGTTGTCCCAATATAGTTATGTGTTGCTCAGCACCAGTCACAACACCAAATCCAACAACATTATCTTTTTTCGGAGGAAAATCCCTATAAGGAACACATGCATTCGTGCAATTTCCATTCCTTCCACTAGGTTCCATATCTAGATAATGTCATAAACTATATTAGGTTCTGAATCATAATGTATAATCTTAACTTAAAAATACACAGAAAAAAATTGAGATCATATGCATGGCTAATCCCATATTCCCAAAAATGGTTTCCTTGAGGAATATTTACATTCAATTCCTTCATAATGGATTGTAAAGAAAATTTGAAGTATCCTAAGCATATCCATCAAGAGTGTTGTAACCAAGAGTGCAGAAAGTCCTATTGTCGTGCACCAGTTACCATTTGAGTCTAGCTCAAAGTGGTGTTTTCGGGTTTTACCCCTAGATACATCTGTTCCAGAGCCGCCTCTACATGCTCATATCCAGACATGGAGGTATTGATTGAATGAACCACTTAATCAATTCCTTACAAAAATACCAGGACGTTCTTGTATGTTTATCCTTAAAGACTATATTAGTAACTCTTCCCAAATTCTACTTTTTCAAAATCTAGTTTCCATGTATTCTACTAAACTTCCTTTGATACCAACTGTAAGGACCCGACCACAGTTTCCTGGAGTCAGTGCCTTATTTCATTACATTGGCATACAAATAAGTAATAAGCATCCAGAAAGATCAATTTTCATAGTATTATTGGAATCAATATACATAAATACTTTCAACATTACATCACGAAAGGAAATACACCCCTAATTTTATTCCACTAATAACATCCATGCCTCCTAGATTATGCATGCAAGTAATTCATAAATTAATTCCTCATATCCTGAGAAAATGAAACATAAGAAAGGGGTGGTCTCAAATGCCTAGTAAGATTAAGCAATACAGCAGAAGATAATATAAACATTAGATATGGTGAATAATTGAAAACACATGCCTTTAGTAATAAACATGAACACATTATGGTAGGAAAATGAGCTGAGTAAATAATTTCATAATAAAACATAATCATGGGTATTATACTAGTCAAATATCCACATGAACATTAAATTACTAGCTTCGTAATGAGGTAAGTGCATATGCCAGAAAATATGAATAATTTTTTCCTGGCCTCGACCAAGACATCTAGTGAATATGGCCTCATCCAAAATCCATATAACATTGGGAAAGACCTCAGCCAATTCCATGTCTATTTTTCTCATAAGACTTACCGATGCATAGAGGGGATATAGAGAGACCCACCTATCACATAATAAGTCCTACTCATTCTTCATTTTATAGGGGATAAACATAAACAATATATACATTCATATTGAAACTATCATATGAAATGTAATTATATTTCCCCAATCATTAAACATAAAACAATAACCATTTGGAATAATATGGGGAATGGTTTTAGGATAGATCATCCAAAATAGAGTTAGTCATAAACCATTAAATGAAATATGGTACATTAATTCATAAATTATTAAACCCAATAATACCATGGAATTAACATGAGTTTTGAATTAGATGAAAACACTCTTATAAAATCATTAAGCAATTCTGAGATAAATACGGTTTTATTTTGAAAAGAAGTGTTCTTTTGGAAAAATTATTTTATAAAACAAAAAGTGAATTAGGATAGTATTTTCATAATAAAATTAGTGTTTTTATAAAGATAATGGTTACCAAAAACAGATTATAGGGTGCCCTTGAAAATATGTGAGAATTTGAGATATTCCCTTGGATCAGGCTTGTATTTTTGAATCAATTTTGAGAGTTCCATTTAAAACGTGTAACTATCCATAAAATAAGAAATCATTCTGGGTTTTAAAAATATATATGATACTCACACATAATATATGAGGATTTCATAAAAATACATAAAAATTTCATTGAGGTAATTAGACAATGAATGTATCCCGAATGAAAATGGATGTTCGGGTGGAAAAACCATTACCTTAACTCCAAACTTATTCTTCTCTTGTACATAAGCTCCTAGAATATGAAATTATACTTTTTAATAACTTATTTTAGAACCTATTATACATGTATTTAGTTTACCATAATTCTGTTTATTTCATTTATTTCTTTATTGATAAGTTATTGTATCGAATTTCGTGGTTCTGGAGTGTTCGTTTCCTTTATTTTCAAATTCTGTTCACCTGTTTTTATGTAATGAATTTCATGTGGAATGATTATAAATATCCAGGATTATAATTATATATTATTAATGAACATAAATAATTTATAAAGATCATTTCTATCATTTTGTTACATGTAATGAGGATGAATCATTAGATGACAACGACTTCGATTATTCGGTGGTATTTGGAATATTATGAACTAGTTTGGTCATATAACTTAATTATATGTACATATTACGGGTCCTAAATATTAATTAGATTATAAAACATATATTATAGTCTGTTGCATCCATTAATATGGTTTCATGACCAGTAATGAAGAAGAGATTGATGAAAGAAACTTCTTCATCCACGAAGGTTATAAAGCGGAACCTCATGGAGGTCGATTTCGTTTATAAAAATAAAAGGGAGGGAGTAAGAATATTTATAATGGTTATTCTAATCACATGATATAAATCAAGTATATATATTTTACTAGAGTTATCATGATCATTTTTTCCTAGGATGTGAGGAGAGAAAAATAAAATAGATGAACTTGAAAATAATGAAAAGTTAAGAAATCTATTATGAAAATTCGGCAGCCCAACGACGTCACATAGATTTTCATAAAATAAAATAATGATAATAAAAAGGGTATATCATCATATTGAAATCATAATGATAGTAAAAAGAATAAATAAAATCATACCCCAACATATGATAAATTAATTTCAATTAGCTAACATAAAAGAAGTGTCGACTTAAAGAAGAGAATGAAGGATTCCCTTACCTTGTAAAATAACTCTTATATCATTAAGGATGGGACCTTGGGGGCTTAAGGACACCTTGGGAGGACTCCTAGAGAGGTAAAACCACTAAATCTTTGAGGATATGGGATTTGGAATGAATGAAAACGAATGGATGAGTGGGTATTTATAGAAAAATAGAGGTACTTTTTTAATAATTTCAAAGGGACACCTCATTAGTAGTTTTTTCCAAACCATGGGATTTCTCATGGTAGTTGCCCATGTTTTAAGACACTTGGGACAAATCATGTCATATTTAACTATAAAAAAGTTGAAAATACTTTTATATTTAATTATTACATCATTATGATGTCATTAATCTACTCAAAACTCAACACTTTATTTTTACTATTCATGAAAAATTCATGTATTTTAGAAAAATCGCAAGACTTCACACCTACTATTTTTTGACGTGTAGTATTGAAAAGTGAAATCCATTTTTCAAAATTAATTTTCTAAATATTATTAATTAAATTTTTAAATAAAATCATACTTAATTCAAAAATTAACAGTTATAATTCTACCACTACTTCCTTATCACAATGAAAACATGACTTTGATGATATGATCATATAGCCTTAAGAAAATAAAATCATAATAAAATTTACTATTAATTAGGGTCATATTACTATTAATATTACTATTCATAAGGGTATGTTAATATTCAATAAAAAATAAAGTTTGTTCTATCGGACTCCAAATAACTTACTGAACACAACTTTAGATGACAATTTTTCGATATTCAAAACATTGAAGAGGAAAAGTTGTTTTTAATGATTAGATTATAAAATTTGATTCTATATTAATTTTCAAAACCATGGGGTGTTACATTAATAAAATAAAAATTTCATATATTTAGAAACTTATTTTTATTAAATAAACACTTATTTTGAAATCATCATGTCAATGTTTTGTTTGTTGAATTTTTTGGGTTTTTTGGAAAGGATCCATTTATTTATCAATATTTAAAATACTAGAATTTAATTGAAAATATAATTTCATTAAATTTTAATATAAATTAATATAATATTTCAAAATAGATTTAATAAAAGAGTAGAAACATTATAAATAAATTAATCAAATTTAGTTCATAGGAATAATTTTAATAACAAATTTATTATACGAAAACTTTTCAATCATTTGATATTCCTTTCATAAAAAAACCTTCATTTTCATTGCATTAGTGGTATTATTTTTCAATATAATTATTCCATATATTTGAATGTGATATTTAAAATGTATTCCAAAATTTTAGCAATAAAAATATTTATTATATAATAAGTTAATATTATTATTAGATCAAAATAATAGTGAAAAATATTAAAATTATTTATAATGATTAAGGTCAAATGAGGTATTGAACATTATGTGCATTTATTTTGAAACAATTTTTACACAAAAAATGTTTTTTATTTAATATATTAGATTTTATATTTAACAAATGTTGGTGTAAATTATATAATAAATCTCATTTTCATATTATTATAATTGATAAATTTCCTAAGTAAATAAACATGAACAATTCTTCTTCTTGGTAAAAAAGAGTAGAATTGAATGAACAAATTTTATAATGAATAAAATGATAAAAATTGTGTTAATTTTATTTGGAGGATGTGTTTATTTACCAAATAATCCCTAAAATAATTTATGGATCAATTTTTTTGGTCATGAGGTAAGAGTTACCTCCCAATATTGAATACTTTATAGTATCTAAAATCATCCAGACATTCTCAACCAAAAATTTCCACCCCTGTCATCTATTTCACACACATTGAAAACTACTTAGATAAGCCAAGAACATCACAAATATTTTCAAAACATACCCCCTAATCTTATAATCTATTTTTTATATAAACCCATATTATTAAGGATTTTGGTTCAAGCCTAATGAGGATACCCGAAGAAGAGGTAATGTTTACCAATGTGTTTTTTTATTTATTCCTCAACATCCATAATTTTTTTCCATACAATGATTATATAATATCCAAATTATAATCCACATAATTAGTTTTTTAATGAATTTCATGATAAAAATACATCTCTTATCTTATAAAATGGGTTGTTAAATCATGACTTGTGTGTATAGAGGAGTAACACCTTGCATGTTGATGACATTAATTTTCTATTACCACCCATAAAGAATGGTTGAAGGGATGAATTTAATATTTATATATTATTATTATTATTATTATTATTCATAATGAATAATTATATCCAGATACCATCATTCTTTCCATACTGGGGTAATATGATAATTTCACATTTGTGTACGACAGACCTCCCTCTCAAAAAACATTGTGATTCATTCAAACTTTACATGGATTTTATTAAGGATGGGTGTAAAAAATTAGGTAATATATATTAAATTAGAACAATTGAAGAATTATATATATATATATAATTTAATTTTCTTTCTTCCAATGTCATAATAAAATGATAAAATCCTTCAAGGAAATGTGTGACCTACCGTCAGATTGAATGTTTTATTTCATTTACTATCACTAAATTTTATGGATTTATATGAAATAATTTTTAATTAATATATATGATATTTATATAGTGTTTTAAATTATGGATACTTTGAAACCATTATGATATTTTGTGTTATAAAAATAATAAGTCAAAACATACTTGAAAAACAAAGAATTATTGCCCTAAACATGAATTTAATATGAAATTATTATCAAACTTGTAATAAAAATTCATAATCAAATAATATATTTTAGGATATATATGAATATGGTTATTATATATAATTATAAAAATTTATATATTTTATATTGGTGGTTTGGATGATTAATACTGATGTCAATACTTAAGGCAATGGATTTTTTGTCTGAATTTTCCATCATTGAGTTGCACGTTAGGTTATGCAATTGTATTCATTCATTATCTGATTATATAGATAATTTTAAGTGAAATATAATGAATTTAATTATCCTAATGTTATTTTAAGTTCAATTAAATGTTATTAATTCATGGGGATTATAATTCAATGTTACTAAAGTGATATATATTTAATGCGATAATTTTATTGTTCATTAGGAATATTTATAATTATATCTTGATCCATCACTCAAAAAACACTTTATATTTTTTTATAATTTATTTCTTATGACATTTTCATATTAAAGTATCGTATTTCCACACTTTTGACTCAAAATAATTGTCAAAATGCTTTTAATAGAATTTTCCCATATTTCTCTTTCAATCAGACATATGTTCTGTTGCAAAAATATGTTTCCTAAAAAACGTTTTTAAAAATGTTTTTAATGTTCATAGAATTATATATAAAATAAATTTTTATCCATTTATTTCAAATATATGTTTTTAAATGAAATCTTTCTTCCATATTAAAAAAACCCATTTGGATTTTATCAAAAACGTGAAAGGAATCTTTGTTTTACATGTAGGTTGTGAATGGAATTCTATGATTTCATGACTAATTATTATTTTGAATATTCCTTTATAGATTTTAGAGATTATTTCCAAAGAAAATTATTTTATAATTTCTTTAAATCATTTATAAGTGGTTTCTAAATGAATAAATTAAATTTAACTTAAGAAATGTTACAAATGGTTGATCAAAATTATTCTTCATCAATGAACAACCTTATTAATTTTACCTATTATTTACTAGTGATATGAATCAAGGATACCATTCATATTATTTATTATAATTTTATTCCTATGATGATTTTTTATGAAACCCATTTCTCATCAACTATTTATACCATGATAAAATGATTATCAAATATATTTCTCCTCATGGGTTATGCTATGAGTGATGATTTTGAAAATTATATCTTCTATAGAGGCCATGATATGTAGAAATGTTTGTGATACACATTTCATTTTATGATTTAAGATGTGATAAATCTTAGTTATCTTGTGGGACACATGAATATGGTTTTCATTATGTGATGTGTAGAACCTATATCTCCCTCCATTTCATTGGGTATATATATATCCTGAGATAGATTGGATTTGAATAGGGACTAAATCAGGTTCTATTAATATGACAACAACAAGGTTTGAACCTAGTTCTTTATTAAATGAATGGAATGGGGAGTGAACCTGTTTCAGTATGATAGGATTGGAATGAGGGCTGAAACTAGTTTAGTGAGACAAGGTTCGAATGGGGGTTGGAATTGTTTCAGTAATACGCGGATATAATGGGGATTGATCCCGATTAAATAAAGGACATTGTATGCTCTAATATCCATGTTAATGTGATTTTACGAATATAGAAACAAGTTTCTATTCTTTTGTGTATTACACATATTCCAATTACTAAAAAAATAATGATATTATGGATCATGTTCTTTGATTATCATTTTAATTATGTCTTATGAACTACCCATAATTATTCAATGATTAAATTTATGGATATTTTATATGCATGGTATGGTTTCAAAATGTTGTGATCATGTTCCTATACCATTATTCACATGTTATACTTTTGTATCTCCATTTAATTCTCTTACTAAGAATTTGAGTTCACACTTTCTCATGTTCACTTTTTTTTAGTTTATGAATATATTTATTATGCATGACTTGTCTAAGAAGGACTGTATTTTGGAAGAACATAATTTTATATTAGGTCGTTCACTTATTGAATACAATATATGTTTCCATGATTCCAAAGTCACTATAATATTATGAAGAACATATTAATGTTTTTATTATTTAATAAAAATTCATAAGAAAACGATAATATATATATATGACAATTCATAGTCATTGTAAAAAGTGTAACACATTTTATTATATACTTCATCTTGGGTTGATTTTGAAAAATTGATTTATAGATCATATCATATTATGGGATTAAATTAATTTAAAGGATAGTAAATTGTTTTATGAGACAACATTTGGGGTTAATATTGTTGTTAAGGGTATTTTATTTTATAGACTCTTGATGAAATGGTTTATTTTTTTATATGTTAAACTAACTATAAATATTTTGGAATATTTAATTGGATGATACATGAAAGAATTATCTAGACCATGTGCATGAATGGAATTGTGGCATTTGTATAAACAACCAATCAACCGGGATAAGAAATAGAGTTAAAACACATGTGGTCCTTCCTAAGTAGATATATTGGTATATTTTTAACAACTGGAAAAATAATTAGACTCCAAGAATATAAAATTCGATAAAAATTGATTTTTTACTTATGTTTTAGTTATAATGACCATGGAGGAAAAGTGATTCCATTTTCTACAGTCCATGAATGTGGGAAGAAATACCTAGGGAAATAACTCAGAGTAAAATGATTTTTTCTAAATGTTGGGTGTATTGGAAATAGGAAAATTAATATCTGAGGGGGAATGCTTAAGAATAAAAATATTACGACAATATAAATAATTTTTTTTAATGACATATTCTGTTTCCATTTAAAATTTGGAATATTATAATGATATAAAAAAATGTACTTATTCTGTTTTTCATATATTTATAGATGTATTAATATTAGGAACTGATTCATATTTTTATTGTAGAAATAAATAATTATGTAATAACACTAAAAATAGTTTGTTAAATAATTATGTAAAGACCCATAAATTCTGTGGAAATCTTTTTCTTTAATTCATGGGAATTTTCCAGGTCCGTAGATTCTGACAGCGCGCGATTCCGAGGCCCGGAGTGCCCGGAATGATCCATCGAAGTTTAGTTAATCTTAAATTAATATGTGTAAGAAGTTTTCCTGAAAATGTGGAATAACTCCTAAAAGGATACTCGGATCAGAGATCCGAGGGCACCATTGTGCGTAGGATTGTTGGTTTACCCTAGGCGCAACTTAAGATTAGTCGGTGCGGGTCTCCTGTGAGAAATCCCAAAAATGGAATACCCTTAAAGACATATTTTATTTTTCAAATGCTTTTAAATCACAAACGGTAGCTCAGATTAAAAATCTGAGACCACCGCTGAACTCGTGAGGGAAATCTTTATTTAAGAAGATACTAACTTTGTTCGGTGCGGGCCACCATAAGAAGTTAGTTTTTGGCTGCAAATAAAATAATTAAGTGGAAATTAGTTTATTTTTAAATTCATAACATATAAATAGTAACTCGGATAAGAAATCATAGGGTGCCTTTGGGTTCGTTGGGGAGTTTTTAACCTAAAAATAACCTAACCTCAAATGAAGTGGGTCAATGATGGCTGTTAATAATTTTTCAAACTTTTTTTTTGGGTTCGTTCAGTAAACATTCGTGCGAAATTTTATAAATGTTGAACCGTTACACATAATTGAAATCTGAGGGCACCGTTGAACTCGCAGCGTCGGTAATTTCTTAGTGAGACCTTCATCGTAGTTGCATTATATAGTGAGTTGAAGTTAGTTTTTGGGGATTTTTAATTAAATTGAGTAAAGTTAAATATTTAACATTATTTTATATTGGTGGTTGATACCTCCAAGAGGAGGTTGGAGGTGGGGGCCACCACACCCTCACCTCCCTTGGGATGATGTTATGGTAGTGGGGCCCACCCGCACCTAACCTCCCTTGGGAGGATTATTAGGTGGGGCCCACCCAACCTCTCTATTTCCCCTTTAACTTCCTTGAACCCCCAATTAAATTTGGTGAAACTCTTAACCTTTTCTCCATTAATTTTTAAGCCTCAACCCTCATTAATTATGTGGGTTCTCTTCTTTATTTAATCTATACTTTTTTTAATCTTTTTGTATTCTTTATGTCACCATTATAATAATGTATTATATTTTATTATGGGGGGTTGGAATAATCCTTTGTTGGGAGAAAATAATGAAAAGAACTTGGGGGAATTGAGAGGACTTCATTCTCTCAATGAAGAATGCGAAGAATGTCCGTCTCCACTAATGGAATACGACGCCATATTCTCCCTTCTTAAATCGAGGAAATGAAAGGGAAGTGATGCCCACGAAGAACGCTGACGCCATCCTCGGTTTCTTCTTTCCTGACATCAACGAGACAATGCCTCCATCCTGTGAATTCGTCAAACGTCAACGAACATGAGTTAGGGGTTATCTTTATGAATTAATTTACCCTCCATTCTACATCGTTAAATTTGTGGAATGATGTGCCAAATGTTATCATCGAAACGAGGAGTGTTTGGACCGCATGAATACGGACCAACCCTCCACATTTTTTTGGTTATTGATTGATGATGAATGAGGTGGTACACGTGGCGACCGGAAACATTCCGTCCATGAAGATAGTCAGTGGCGCAAGGCCTCCGGGTCGCCACAAGCGCACGACACCGTCTTGTTGCGGCCCAGAAGGCCGTGTTGGGGCTGGGGGTCCGGTTTTGTCGCACCACACTGGAAGGAAGAGCCACAGCCAGGAGGGTTTCCGCGGTTAGATGAAAATCACGGCGCCATCGCCACGCGCAGTGGAGCTAGAGGCCGCAGCTAGGCCGGCCGGGTGGAGGAGGCGCGGCGCTGTCGCGCCGCGCGGAGGCCAACTTAACCGTGGCGCTATAGCGCCGCAGTGGAGGTTACAAGGGCGGTCGGTTTCTCTGGCCGCCATTGTGTGCAAATAGAATCACAACCCAGCACCAGTTCGGGTCAGAAACGGGGGGGTGGTGGGGAACCCCCCTCCGATAGCGTGGCCAGCCGGGACACACAGGCTAGCCAGCCGGGCCACCACGGGCCGGGCTACCATCGGTCGGGTCGCCCCAGATCTGGGCCGCCTGTCGAGTCGGGCCGGGCAATCCCCTCATCTCGGGATACTTCTATAGACCGGGTCGAAACCGCGGTCTGGGTCGGACCCTAGTTCAGACTGGGTCGGTCCGGGTCAGTTCGATTTGGTCGGACCTGACCCGGACCCACTATGGTCATTTACACCATTTAGTCTGCATCTAGGGCTACGGGTGTAGGATTGACGTACTGCCTGCGGCGATGGAATTATTGGACCTAGATTTTACTTTTTTAATACCCCGCATGAGGTTTGGATGCAGTTGTGGCACTATAGGGTTGGTTTCATCCAAAAAACCAATCGGGCCCCTGGAACAGAAATGACAATAACTCTCAGACTGGGTGTCCGATTGATGAGTCGTCTGTCACGTTGGGTTCCTTATGATGAGACCAAAATACGGGATACATCAAAATTGGAATTTGTGATAGTTGATGTATCGTAAATTGGCTCAACGATTGGACCCTCTCGGAATCGAGCGTGTTGTGTACAAGAACCCTAGGGTTGGCTGCGACGATTCTGTACCGGAATCCATCGTGGGTTCGACAACGATGACTTATGTACCTGAATCCTCCGTGGGATCGAAAGTGATGACTACAAAAATGGGATCCTCCATGGGTCTGACAGTTCTGACTTCTGTTCATGGATCCTATGTGGGCCCGATATAATAGTTGGTCCTATATCATGTGTGGCTCCGACAACACAGTTGGTCTTGTATCATGTGTGTGTCCGACAGCTCTGATGAATCATAGCTGGTCCTATATCTGGTGTGGGTCCGACAGCTCTTCTGGTCCTATATCCTTTTTGGGTCTGACAGCTTAGATGAATCAGTGACTACATCCGATCATCTCTATCTCTCTACTAAAGATGTAAACTTGGGTGAGATAAGTCATGTCTTTCAACCTTTATCATCGTGGTGATTGACTTTACATCCTTTGTGGAATGGGTAGTGATTGGGCTCGAGTGTTGAGCTGAACTGTGATGGTAACATAGGTATATGTATTGACATATACCTAAGTAAGGTTGATTGATAATTCATGATTATATCTTACATATGTAGTTTATCCTTTGTGGATTATGGGAGACCTTCAAGGGTCTCAGGGTCCCCTATTGAGTATTGTTATACTCAACCCTACACGGGCTTCATGCACACCGTGTAGTGTTTTGTGTAGAAGATGGTCAATAGTGATTGAGGCTGAGGGTGATGGATGGGAGGCTGCTCGGAGCTAGACTAGACGTGACGTACCGCAGGGACGAGTTTTTCGAGTTCTGTACCTACCCTTCAGGTAGGATTCCCCCAGTGGATGATCTAGGAGCTTTTTTCCCTTTTTATGTGTACATGTTGTTCAGTTGGGTTTCTATAATGGCCCAATTACATTCAGCACTACCTTTGTATTCAGTTTTACTTAGTGTTTTGCTTCCAGTTTTGTACTCTGATTGGGTGTGACTTATTTTTATAATGGAAATGCCTTCCCAGCATAGTGATTTAAGCCTTCGGTACTAGTCACCAGCCCCTATCATATGGAAGGAGGGCTTGGGATAGTCACAACACAGGTCCTGAGAATGGTTCGTGACAAATTGGTATCAGATGAGTCAGTTCTGCTACAGAACCTAGGACTCTGATCTATCTTATGGTGAAGAAATAGTCTTAAGAGTATTGAGTGTGGATTTCAGTCCAGGGAGTCTAGTGTGGGTGCGGTGGCTAACATATGTATACACCATGACCCTGACTTCTGATTTATGACCCAATGCCCGAAAACATTGATTGCGAGTGTGTTTTCAAGAGTCTTCTTTATGAACTCATTAATTTAGCTCATGATGTATAACTTATTGACCATGGTGCACCTGTTCTTTATCAGGATGCTGCTTCATAGACATCCAGCTAGGGTTTTCGAGAGAGTACACGATGACGACCCACCGAGCGACGAGGCTCCGGTTTAGGGCCCTCTTTCTACATTGTCACCTTCAGGTGGTGTTCTAGCACCACCACCACCTGTTGGGTAGCAGATACCACCAGTTGTACTGGAAAAAAATGAACTCAGAATAAGTGCATTTTATGTGTTCCAACGGTAGAGGCCTTTAAGGATTCAAGGCTAGATAGATTTCCAGGCAGTAGAGGACTAGATGGAGGCGATTACTGGAGTTTTCTACCTAGTTGAGACACTAGTAGATCATATGTAGATGGAGGCGATTACTGGAGTTTTCGGTATGTGGACTATTACCTAAGAGAGTACCTTCGGGTAGTGTGTCAGCTATATCACTTCCTGTTGGTCAGTAGTTGCAACCAGAAGTACGAGTAGAGGACACTTGTAGGCTTAGTGCCTTACACATGTTTCATCATCAGATACCCCTCAGGTTCCTAGGTGAGCCCGAACCATAGGTGGTAAAGGAAAAGCTTGAGGAGGTGGATGAGAGTTTACTAGAGCTTATACAGCTTTGGCAGGATTACAAGTCGGTAGCTGAGTATTGATCGAGGCATACCGATCTTTCCTGGTACTCAGTGGATATGATATGATCAGTGCTTTAGTGCTCAGACTTTTGAGCGAGGTGTGTTTAAGGATATCCGAGCCATCACGTTTTCCTCTATTCATTACTACTTATGATACGGTTCTAAAGAGGACCTATGTGGTTCAATGTTCATTGGTTGAGCAGTTACAACAATGGAATGTTAGCAGTTGGAAGCATGAAACTAGCACAAGTCACAGAGAATTGATCGTGTAAAATGTTTCGAAGAATAAGTTTTAAGGAAAGATGAATCTGCATGGCAGCAAACATGGAAGCACAACTAGGAGATCATCATGAGTTGGTGAAAATTTCGACATGTTTCAACCACCCTCATTTTTATTCTTCGCTAGGCTCAGGGTGCTGGATGGCTAGGGATAAGATTAGCTGCATGCGGTCAATGTGTGTGTACCAAGGGCTCTAGGAATGATTTGAGGTACGGTCTGTGTCTACTACTTGCTGCCATATCAATAGTCATAGGTACCAATCATTCCTCCCTTCCATGAATCTTGTCCCAGACCTAGAGTTTCCGGTTAAGCTGTTGACTTGACCCTCATTTCTGGAGATACCTTTGGGAGGAGACTCGATAATCACACTTACGCCAGCGGTGTGATCTGACCCTTGAGGTGGTAGTTTCGGTTGGAACCTCTTGGTGGTATCATCGAGGCCTTAGGACGTTTTTTGTGGTATGGAATGGGAAATCACAGTTCACACACAGATTGACTATATTAGGAAAAAAGGTCATGGTTTATCTACAACATTGGGATGTTGTTTTCCTTGGTCAGCGAAAAGGAAAACTCAGGCAGCACTGTATGGAATCATGCATAAGAGGTCGCAGCCAATCACTCATGAGTCGGCCAGACATACCTTTATGCCAGACTTCTACAAAATTTTAGCACCACTATCATCTTTGGCGAAGAAGGGGAAACCCTCTATGTGGTCGGAAAGATGTTAGCAGAGCTTTCAGGAGCTGAGGTAGAGGCTGACTAGTGCCCCAATCTTGAGGCTTCTAGAGGAAGGTGTAGGGAACATAGTTTACTATGACGCATCATGGACCAGACTCAAGAGTGTCCTGATGCAGGAGCAAGCAGTGATCGCGTATGGTTATATGCAGTTGAGAAAGCACGAGCAGAACTATGCTACCCATGACCTATAGTTAGCGGCAGTGGTCTTTTCCATGAAGATATGGCAGCACTATCATATGGGAGAATGCTTTACATTCTACTCTGACAACCAGAGACTCAGGTATTTCTTCTCACATAAGGAACTAAACCTGAGATAGCGGCTATGTCTTGAGTTCCTCCTAGTCTATGACTTCGAGATTTTATATACACCTATGAAGGGGAATGTTGCAGTATATTCTCTCAGCAGAAGATCAGGAATTCAGCTGCTAGGAGTGGCGACACAGCAACTGGCTGCGTTGCAGATATCATTTATGGATAGAGATGGATTATCCTTTCTATTGTCTCTCTATTTTACTCCTCCAGTTTTTCAGCGAGTTAGGGAAGCCCAGCGTGGGGATATTGATTGTGAGACGCGACATGTTCAGATGTCCAATAGGCAGGCACCAGCTGGATTTTATGAAGGTGGGGAGAACGTCATTGTCTTCCGAGGACGTACCGTGGTACCAGGTGCTCCTTAGGAGGATGTGTTGAGGTAGTTCCACACATCCCCTTTAGCGTTACATCCAGGAGAGGTGAAGATGTACTAGGACCATCGATGACAACACTGGTGGCCAGATATGAAGAATGCAGTAGCAGAGTTTTTCTCTCGATTCCTCACTTGTCAGCAAGTGAAGGTGGATCATCAGGTACTAGCAGGCATGGTTCAGCCTTTAGAGGTCCAAAAGTGTAACAAGGATGAGATATACATGGACTTAATGATGGGTCTTCCAGGTACGTTTAGGGGACATGAATCTATTTGGGTGAACGTCGACTCACTCACCATGTCAGCCAACTTCCTACTGACCAGAGATGGTACGAGCTACCACGGAGAAGGTGCAGATCATCTAGGAGCAGATGAATACTACACAGAGTAGAATGAATTCCTATGATGATATGAGATGGATACCTCTGGAGTTCTAGGATGGTGACCACGTCATTCTACGGGTCTCAACATGACGAGGTCTGCGGAGATTTTGCTAAGGCGGAAAGTTATCTCCAAGATTCATCAGACTGTTTCAGGTCCTCAGCAGGGTAGGCGAGGTGGTTTACCGCCTAGCTATTCCACCTTAGTTGCACCAGGTGCATGATGTCTTACATGTACATCAGATGAGGAGATACATGAATAACCCTTCCCACATTATCGATCACGGGGAGGAGGACATAGATGATGGGGCATCATTCACAGAGGTTCTAGTTGAAATTGAGGATCGACTGGAGGGGGTCCTTCATGGACGGTCGATACCTCTAGTGTGCATTTTCAGGTAGCAAGAGAACCTCATGGAGTGCACATGGGAGCAGGAGGCTCAGATGCATGCTTAATACCCTCATTTGTTTCTTTAGTGTGAGTTGTAGATTATGGGGACATAAAGCCTTGAGGTGGGGAGAATGTAAAGACCCGAAAATTCTACGGAAATTTTTTTCCTAAATTTTTGTGAATTTTATGAGTCCACAGTTTTCAACGATGCACGATTCAAATGCCCGGAGTGCCCGGAATGATCCGTCGAAGTTCTATTAAACATTAATTAATGCGCCTAAAGTGTTTTCCGTAAAAAGTGGAATAACTCTTAAATGGTTACTCAGGTCAGAAATCTGAGGGCACTATTGTGCTCAGCATGATAGTTTTACACTAGGCGTGACTTAAGTTTAGTCGGTGCGGGTCTCCGGTGGGAGATCCCAAAAATTCCATAACCGTAAATAAAACAATTAAATAGATTATTTTATTTTTCAAATGCTTATAACTCAAAAATGGTAGTTCAGATTAAAAATCCAAGAACACAGCTAAAATAATGAGGGAATTCTTTATTTAAGCATATACTAACTTTGGCCGACATGGGCCATAAGTAAAAGTTAGTTTTTATCGCAAATAAAAAAATTAAGTGGCCATTATTTTATTGTAAAATTTATACCATTTAAACGGTAACTCGGATTGGATATCTGAGGGTACCGTTGGGTTCATTTGGGCGTATTTCACCTAGGTAGATCCTAACCTCAATCATAGTAGCTCAAGGATGGATGTTAATAATTTTCCAAACTTTTTTTATGGGTACGTTCAGTAAACGATTGAGCGACATCTTATAACTTTTGAACTGTTGCTCGGAATTGAAATCTGAGGGCACCGTTGAACTCGGAGAATCAGTTATTTCTTAGTGAGACCTTCACCATAGATTCATTTTATCGTGATTAGAATTTAGTTTTTGGGGGTTTTTAATTAAATTGAATAATGTTATTGATTTAACATTATTTAATGCTGGTGGTAGAAACCTCCAAGGGGAGGTTGGATGTGGGGGCCACCACACCCCAACCTCCATTGGGAGGATGTTATGGTGCTAGGGTCAACCCACACAGAACCTCCATTGGGAGGTTTATTAGGTGGGGCCCACCTGACCTCTCTAACTCCCCTTTAACCCCCTTGAACCCCCCCATTAAATTCGGTGAAACTCTTCACTTTTTTCCCCATTAATTTTTGAGCCTCCACCATCTTTAATTAAGTGGGCTGTATTCTAAAATTAATATCAAATTTTTGAAACATTTTTTATTCTTTATGCCACCATTATAATAAGGTATTATATTTTATTATTGGGGGTTGGCATAATCCTTTGTTGGGGGAACTTTCTGAGAGGAGTTTGGGAGAATTGAGAGGACTTCATCCTCTCAACGAAGAATACGATGAACGTCCATCTCCACTGAAGAACAATGATGTCATATTATTCCTTCTTCAATCGAGGCAAGGAAAGGGAAGAAACATCCACAAAGAACGCCGACACCATCCATGACTTCTTCTTTCCCGACGTCAACGAAACAACGCCGCCATCCCGTGACTTTGTCAATTGACATTAACAACGAGGTAGGGGTTATCTTTATGTATGAATTTACCCTCCGTTCTATGTCGTTAAATTTGTGGAATGATGTTCCAAATGTTATCATCGTAACAAGGAGGGTTCGAACCGCACGAACACGGCCCGACCCTCCCCATTTTGTTAGTTCATGATTGATGATGACAGATGTAGTACACGCCACGACCGGAAACAAGCCAACCGAAAAAAAGCCGGTGGCACAAGGCCGTCAAGTCGCCACAAGGAAGCGGCACCGCCGTGCCGTGCAGAGAACTAATCTACGGCCAGGCGGGCCATGGCAGTGCCGAAGGGGTTCGGTGTTGTCGCACAACACCAGAAGGAAGAGCCACGACCATGAGGGCCATGGCGGTCGGATGACATTAGCGGCGCCGTCGCGTCGTACTATGGAGCTGGATGTCTTGGACAACTTGGGCCACGGTGGAGGGGGCGCGGCGCTGCCGCACCACGTAGAGGCCAGCTGAACCGTGGTGCCTTCGTGCCTCACTAGAGAAGACATGGGCGACCGGTTTCTCCGGCCGCCATTGCGCGCTAAATAGAACTAGCGCCCACAACCAGTTCGGGTTGGAAACGGGGGGTGTGACGCCCCCCTCCCACAGCATGGCCAGCCGGGCCACATGGGCTAGCCAGCTGAGCTTCCCTCGGATGGGCCGCCCACGGCCGGGCCGCCCTCAGCCAGGTCGCCCCCGAGATGGGCTACCCTCGGCCAGGCCGTGCTCGGGCCAGGTCGTCCCCTCAGCATGGGACGCTTCCTCAGACCGGGTCGAACCCATGGTCTGGGTCAGACCTCTTTTTAGACCGGGTCGGGACGGGTGAGTCCAACTGGGTTAGACCGGACCCGGACCCGCTATGGCCGTTTACACCTTTTAGCCTGCATCTAGGGCTACGGGTGTCTGATTGACGTACCGCCTGCGGCGATGGTATTCATGGAGCGAGACTATACTTTTGGAATACCTCTCTTGCGGTTTGGGTGAAGTTGGGGAATGGTTGGGTTGGTTTGAGCCTAAAAACCAACCGGGCCCCTAGAACAGATATGCCAATAACTCTCAGACCGAGCGTCCGATTGACACACCGTCTGTTGCATTGGGTTACTTATGATGAGACGGAACTACTGGACACATAATCTAGGGACATTGTGATAGTTGATATATCAACACATGGCTCGAGGATCGAACCCTCCCAGAATTGAGCATGTTCTGTGTGGGAACCATAGGTATGGATGTGACGATATTGTACTGGAATCCTTCGAGGGTTCGACAGCGATGACTATTGTACTAGAATCCTTCGTGGGTTCGACAGTGATGACTACTGTACCAGGATCCTCCATGGGTCTAACAGTTCTGACTTCTGTTCTTGGATCCTGTGTGGGTCTGATGGAATATCTGGTCCTATATCTTGTGTGGGTCCGAATTTTTAGGTGGTCCTATATCATGTGTGGTTCCGATGGCTAAGATGAATCCTACCTGGTTCTGTATCCTGTGTGGGTCTAACAACTTACCTGGTCCTGTATCCTATGGGGGTCTGACAGATTAAATGAATCAGTGACTACATCTGATCATTTCTATCTCTCTACTAAAGATGTATACCTATATTATCTATGTCATGTCTTTCAAACATTATCATCGTGGTGATTGACTTTACATCCTTTGTGGACAAGGGTGTGCTTGGGATCGGGGGTTGGAGTCGGACTGTGATTGGTAACATAGGTATATGTATTGGAATATACCTAAGTAAGGATGGTTGATAATTCATGATTATATATTACTTCTTTGGTTTATCCTTTGTGGATTCTGGGAGACCTTCAGGGGTCTCGGGGTCCCCTACTGAGTATTTTTATACTCACCCCTGTAATGGCTTCACCTTTACCTTGTTGTGTTCTATGTAGATGACGGTCAGCAGTAATTGAGGCTGAGGGTGACAGACGGTAGGTTTCTCAGAGCTATACTAGACGGGATGTACCACCGGGACGAGTTGTTCATGTTCTGTAACTACCCTTCTAGTAGGATTCCCCTAATGGATGATCCCGAAGTTGTTTTCGATTTTTACTTTTACTTATTGTTCAGTTGGGGTTTTATAATGACCCACTTACTTTCAACACTACCTTTGTATTCATTTTTAATTAGTGTTTTTCTTCCAGTTGTGTACTCTGATTGTGTGTGATTTCATTTTATATTGGAAATTCCTTCCCAGCTAGGGATTTATGTCATTGGTTCTAGTCGCCAACCCCCGACCTATGGAAGGAGGGCTTGGGGTAGTCACGACACAGGTCCTGAGAATGGGTCTTGACAAATTAGAAAGAACATAAAATTATTTAAGTGTATAAATATATGTTTTCATGAGTAATGATGTAGTTAGAATATTTTTAGGGGTTATTAAATTTAAGGAATATGACAATTTTAATGGAATTAATTACTTGACAGTTTGTATAATGAATATTAATTTAGTGAGTATTATTTAATTTCCATTGGTATATGTATTCCATACTATTAAAATGTGTTTTAATGAAAAATTTAGTTGATGAAGAATGATTATATACATTGTGGACATTATTTTAATGGATTTGATAAACTTTTGGGTCATGGTGATATTTGATATTAAGGTAATTGTGGTTACTGGGGATAAAATTATTATCATAATTTTGGAGAATATATTTCACCATAGAGATATCTATGAGGATAAAATGTGATTCTGTGACTAAGTGATTAATTTTTCTTAATATGATCAATATATTTTTAATATTATATGGTTAATGTAAATGGATTTTTTTGGTCTAAAATTTGTATTATTTGGGGGAATATACCATGAATTATCTTTGAAAATCGTATACAATTTTATAGTGGATTTATAGTGAGTTGGGATATTTTCCAAAAAACATTATGAATTTTTTAAATTATATGGTTATGCCATATACATTTTTAGTGTGTTAATTTATGAGTGATTAAAATAAATTAGAGAAAAAGGATAAGATTATCATTGTATAATATGGCCTCAAATATTTATATTTTTAGGTTTTAGAACATGATTTTGTTTTATTAAATAGCATATGTAATGGTTCATTTTGATTTTTTTGTCAATATAATGATTACTAGAATATTCTTTAATTTTATGGTTTTATTATATTAGATATTACAATTTCATGTGCTAACCATTTTGGTTTTTTAATGTAAAAATGATGTCCAAATAAATCATTATCCTATTTTTGATATTGTGATCCATGAAATGTTAATTTTAGTGCTTCGTACATGATGAATTATTCTTGAATTTTCAATTCATAAAATAGAAGATGAGATATAGGTTGAAATATAATGAAGAAAAACCGGTTGATGTATGTTTTATTATGAAATTGAAATATATCAAGTTATTATTTTCTCTTTTATATCATTCTTTATTGTATCAAACCCTTTTACACTATTTTAATGATCTTGTATAAGTAATTATAATTTTACATTCATTTCTAATAATATATGGTAATTTTTCCCTTGCTGATATTGGGATTCTTGTTCACTGAAAATGACATTATTATGTTTTATATCAAAACCACTTCTTCCATGGATATTATATATCTCCTCTATGTCTATATTTTCAGGTTCTGCTGATGTTATCCTTAAGTGGGAACCTGATTGTGTGTTATTTTAGGTGACTATGATATTTCCATATTCCACTTTTTAAAATGATTTTTTGTTATCCTGTTATTTGCTGATGGTTTTCCAATAATGTTATATTTAAGTATTTAAAATCTATTTCCTTCAACGAATATATATTTCAAATATAATTCCTTGGAAATTTTATATTTGTAATAAATGTTATAAATCTTTTTTATATTATATGTCCAAAAACCGGCATGAAGAAATTTATTTAAGGGTTTATAATATAATACCCCATGATTTTGTAACTTATTTTCATTAATTAATATATTTGATACCACATTGTATTTACAATATCATGAATATAAAATTATAATATAATATTAATTTTTTTTTTTCATTATAGATATTGATTTTTTGTTAATTTTTAGGGGTTTTTATGAATAATCATATTAACAAATATATGTAGAAATTTTTTATTTAACACAATGAACCACAAATAATTCATTTATTTTCTACATTATAGAAATGAAGAGAAAACATTTTAATTTATAAAGATATATCTTTCTTAAAAAAATTGTGCTTCTATCATATTTTTAACATAATAGAAAAAATTAAATACTATTAATAAATAATTGTAATGATTTAATAAGAATATATATCAAATTTAATGAATTATAATTTATTTAATTATGATTAATAGTTATGTAATGAGAATAAAATCATTATATTCTATAAATAAATTTTTTTCCACCATGATTTTTTTATTACATTTTTTTAATTTATTTTATATATTAATATTACATACCATTATAAATTATTATTTAAAAAAGGGAATTTTTTTAAATCAACATTTCATAATAAAATTATTATTATTTTGTTGTATTTTTTCTAAAATGTCTGATTTCTAAGTCAATAGTTGTAATAAATATTTTTCATCAAAACTATCATTTATTTTTTTTAAATCATGAAATTTAAAAGTAACAATAAGTTGTTTATTTTATAAAATATTTACTATTTTATATTTTATAAAAAATTTGATTAATATTTCCATATTAATCACAATTATACATGATATGGTATGAACACATTTTTTCTTAAAAAATAATTATAATAAATAAATTTCGTTGCGATTTGAACATTTATTTTAAAATTTGTTTTGTCCACTTATTATTATTTAATTTTTTAAAATTTAAATTAAACTGGTAAAAATTATGCTCAAATTTCACACATATTAATATTTCATATTTATCATTAAATTATAGTACCCATGGTAAAATTTTATTAGCATAGTTATTCAGAAAAAA
This sequence comes from Viscum album, assembly GCA_963277665.1. Classification (NCBI taxonomy): domain Eukaryota; kingdom Viridiplantae; phylum Streptophyta; class Magnoliopsida; order Santalales; family Viscaceae; genus Viscum; species Viscum album. Next base: position 1,531,953,984 of record OY728146.1, on the reverse strand, counting down.
TAAAATTAAGGCTTAACGTATAAGAAAAATTCTCCAAATAGACCGAAAAAATTCATTTATATCCTTGTATGAGTTAAATAATACATAAAATTCATAAATAAAAGAATAATAATTACTAATGGACATTTATTTTGATCACTATATTGTTTTATGTTAGGAAAATGACAAAAATTATCTCCCTCTTACTGTATCTCTATTATGTTTTATTGGGTTAAAAATAAGATATGAGTGTTTATGAAGGAAAATTTTTATATGAATAAATAATTTATATATTATTAATTTAATTATAATTTTTAATTGTAGTATAACATTCTTGAACCCCTAAAAGACATTAGAAAAGTTCCAATTAAACCTATAAAAAAACTTAATAAATGATTGATTAATATATTTTCAATTAATTAAACATTACCACGAATATTAGTGATAAATATAAGGTTTAGGTTAGGTTTAAAGTTTCCATATTCAAATTCATTATTATATTAATTAAATTAAATTTATGATACACTAATAGTATTTGAATGATGTGAATTTTTTAATATTGAAAATAAATTTTAATTAATATATAAATTATAAAAATCATATTTTGATTCAAAGAGACATGGTGTTTTTAGACCATCTTGAATATTTCATTAATATAAAAATTATAATTATTATAGTTACATTCATGACTTTTAAATATTGAATATTTTGTTATATAACTTAACGATAGACAAGGAAAATAGGGGGATTAAATCCAACTATAAGGATTAAGATGACACCTAATCTAGTATAAAATTTATTGGTTTGTTATATTTTAACAATAAAACCATTATATTATATGATGAGGTATTTTTGGATATTTTTCATGGTCTAAAATCCTATTATACATTAATATGTCATTTATTTACATGTTTTACACCCACAAAACTTATAAAAGATATATCATGTCCTTTTAGCCTCACAACAATTAATTCACTTCGATTGACCATGATTGACCTAAATACATTACCATCCTTCATCAACATGTTTTAGTTTTTCTTATATCTACAAAAAAATGACCATATAAATAATAATATGTAATCCCAACAATATTTCTCTATAATGGTATTTCAGATAAATACGAATTATAGAACAATGTTAATGTAATGGATATTTCATCAAAACCATATTTTCAAAGTATTTAATTTTATTATTTATTAAACACTTCAATGTAATTTTAATTGTTTTAATAATTCATTTATTTATAGTTTTATGTCTATAAATTTTCATTTCCAATTAGTTTTCATATTATTAAGATTAGTTTTAAATGACATTTCTTAACATTTACTATATCGATCAATTTGAAATTTGTTTCCAATGTGAGAAATCTTTTTTTTAATTTGTATAAAATGATATACATTTACCACCATTATGTATAAAACAATTTATAAATATTACTAATAATATTTTCACTATATTAAAATGTAAACACAATTGTTATTATTTTTGTTAATTTTTTGTTTTGATGATTTTTCAAAAGGGTTATTTCTCCCTATTTTTATGTTAGATTTATATTTCTTATATTATGTGTTTTAATTCATTTTTAATTTTTTATATAATAAAATTCCATTTTTTAATTTTTATGGTCATTATAGGGTACATGGTCACTATAGATGTTGTCGGGTGAGCCCACTATATCTCATGATGATCGGTGATCATGATATAGCTCTCTAATGAATTTGGTAAAGTGTTATAATTGATGGTAAAAATTATGGAGATAAATAGTTTAGTTAGTACAATATAAGTTACAGGGATATATTTATGCAATTATTTTTTATACATGAATGAAAAAGTATTATGAATTTAATTCTCCATGATAACTAATATATTTGTATTAAAATATTTAATAGATAACTTTAGATTTAATGATATAAAGAATGTTTCTGAACTTTTAGGGTGAAGAATTTTTTTAATACATTTTTTATTGAGTTATAATGTTCAAGATAACTAGTTCATGGTTTTTATTTTCTTGATAATGTTATTAAATTTTTTTTAGAAATGGTTTATTATATAATGTGTATACTTTTATTTATGTTATCAATGTTTTATTAAGATTAGAAACTCATAGTGATTACAATAGGGATAATAAAAAACATAATATATCTATAAAAACCCATGTAATGTTATAATAAATCATTTATATGTGTTATTAATATTAATAAATTATATTATAAATTTGTTCACAATAAGAATATTGTGTTACTTATTAGTCTAAAATGATAAAATTTTATTCTCTGTAAAATTGTTACATATATTTTATTTATAAATTTTAATGATATATTGAAAAATAATATAATTTTAATATAACTATTTTTTTTTTATTTTTTAAATCATCTTATCAAAATTAATTTAATTTAATTTTTTTATTTTTCTGAAATTATTAATTTATCAATGAATATTATAAAATACAAATTTCTGTAAAATCGAAATCTATTATAGATAAATAAAGTAAAATAAAATTTTCATTTTATAATAAACTCAAATAAAAACAATAAAATAAATTAATTTTAATTAATTACATAGGATTCATCCATAATAATGATTTTAGTATGAAATCATTTTGAGATGCAAAACACATCTTAAAAAAACAGTTTTATTTTTCTGTGTTTATTTTAATAATATATTAATTTCATCCATATATAAAATTATATTAAATAAATATCGATTCAATATTTAGAGTCATGATGGAAATATTCACTAAATATGGCCCCCTTCTTTTCCATCATTATGTATAATAACTGTTGTAAATATTTTTCACCCCAGTTAGGATAAATCAGAAAAATAATAGTAAAAAATAATATAACAAGGGATAAAAATAACCCTAAAACAATACATTAATATATTTTATGAGAGGGATTTTACCATCCATAAATGTATTCAAATTCGTGAAATTTTTCAACCATTTTTAATGAGAAGAACTAATATATTACTTTAACTAATTATTATGTAAACAAATTCAATCTTCATCATTATTTATCTAATATATATTGAGAAAAGGATAACAAATAATTTTCATGCATACAATTTTAATTTAAATAATAATAATTTATTATGTTACATTATTATTAATCTTGGTGAGGAAATAATTCACATAAATTTTGGTTCAACATCGATATGTTCCTACAAAAAATGTAGAAAATTTATGAAAATTATTTGAAACATATATAAAAATTTTAATTTATATGTATGTTAAAATGTCCAACTAATTTTATAGAAAAATTAACTTATTATCTATGTTTTTAAGGCTTATATTCTAATTCAATTTTTTCATGTTTAATTCAATGTCAAATTTAATAAATTGTTTCATAATTGATATTACTGATTTATAATAATTAATATGATTTTATTAAATAATTTAAAAATTTTGAGAGTTATTTTTTCATAAAATTAAATGTTATATTATTGAAAATATCATATTGGGTCCATTTATTTTTAAATTTATCTTTTATTCTAAATTTCCTGACACCTAAATAGTAAAACATTTTGATATCAGGGTAATTTTCAAAATGGTTAATGGTGGATAAATTATATAGTTAAGGGTAAAATATATCCTAAAACTTTCCAATTTTTATTATATGATATTATTTAGAAATATAAAAAACCTAAATTAAAATTAGATCAATTATTTTATTTATCATGAATGATAATTTATATTAATTAAATATTTTTAAAAAATCCAATAGTGCCCCTCTATCAATCATAAAAGAGTACCATATATCTTCTCATACACAGTCATTTTCTACACTATATCTCATCCATTGGCATTAAACATTCAATCATTACAAGTATATAAATTTTTAGATTCCATTTATGGATATAATAAAATTATAGGATGGATTTTTATAAAAAAGATGATATCTTCCAAAAAAGATATAAAGCTATTAACAAAGCGTTTCCATATTATTTTTTCTCCCTATAAAAAAATATTAATCTGAGATGATATTATAATAATAAATCAATCATATAATTATATTATATTATAAATATTTAATAACATTTATTCACATTCTCTTTCATCAAATGATGGACCAAAATAATGGTCATGTCTGTCACATAATTCCACCTCACAAACTGAAGTAATTAATTTTCCATTATTGCCTCTTATGGATAGTTATAATGATGGATTTAAATTATATATATGATTTTAATTACATAATAAAACAAATTTATATATTATATATCATATAATCTCCTAAAATTTTATCCACCTAAAAATCATAATTTCATTCGTGGGTATGTGTGGACTTCCTCCTCTATAAAGTGATGTTATTTGTTCATCATTTCCATGAAAAATGAATTATAAATATATTTGTATTTATATAAATAATCTTATATAAATTATATAATACTAATTCATGAAAATATTAAATAATAATTACCATATTTTGCTAATGTTTTTCCATAAAATGGAAATTCTACTCATCGTTACGTATGACATACAATCTCTATGATTGTAACATAATTCCGTTTTGAAAACCATAATTCATGTATGTTTTTAAACAATATTTTTTGAATGAAAATTATAAATTAACAATAATTATTTTTTTGAGATTATTGAATAATTTATTAATTTAGACTATTTAACTTACCAAATTTATTTTGGACTTGCAGGATGAATACCTTCAAAACATCTTACGGGGACTTCCACCGATTAAGTAATCGTATATGACATGAAAATAAATAAAATTAAATTAATAATGATCATGAAGAAGATTATTTATCATGTAGACAATGAAAATATGTTTATTTTTTTATGATAATGACAACCATGGATTATTCATACACAATTTAAGGGAGAATTTTATTTAAGAACATCATTTTAAATGTCTTAAATATTTATATTATAAATAATTTTATTCCATAAACATATTTTTAATAATATTTTATGAATTTAATTATAATGAAATTAATGAATTAGAAATGAAATTATATTTACATTTTACATTGTTTTAGTTGTTTCAAAAAGATATATTGTTAAATATTTTTTGGTTATTTTTTACTAAAATAAAATATAATGATCTATTTTAATATACACATCATCGATGTGTTTTCATACCTCTTTAACCAGTGTTGGATGTTTTTATTCCTTAGTAATATTTCATGTTTAAATCAAAGTAAACACACTTTCCCAGTGTTCTATGAAATTTAAAAATGCTATAAAATGGTCCGTATATTTAGATATCTTGAAATTATGTTCTTATGGGTATAAAGAATATTTTATGATAGCTTCCATTTTTTATTGTTATGCTATAGGTCTTGGGAAATATTAATTTTGATTAATGGTACCATTATAAAATAGTTCTAGGTGTTTAATTTATAATAAAAAAATGGCTCTATTATAATCAAATTATGGTTGTTCTTGATATAGATCTCTAATGCATTGGTTAAGGAAAATGATTTTACTAGTTATGTTTCTCCAAAGATATTATTTGAAGTTATTGGTTATGTTATTCAATTTTAAAGAGTTATTATAAGAATGATATGGAAATCATGTTCCAAGTTACATAAAATATTAATTTATTATTTCTATGAGTTTTTTAAAAATATTATGAATTTAAAAGATATGGTAATACGGTTATATATAAAGGAATGCATATGCTACTTATAAAGGGTGAAATATATAAATTTGGGAAAAAATTCCATCCTTTTAAATGATTGAAAATAAATAATTATGAGTTTAATTCCATCTATTAATATTTCTTATCAAATGTTTCATGAATATTGTTCTGGAAGAGAGGTTTATTTCATGTATAAGACAATTTTTATTTTGAGGTCAAAATTAAATTTTTAATGTGGAATTTTTATCAGTATTCATGGGATGATATGTTAATTTAAAAACTTTTTTATGTTTCTTATTGAGATTCATCAAATCAAAAAATATTTTATGTTTTTATATATGTTGTACCCAAGTGATTGCATTTGTTGTCAATAACATGTCACTATGTGTCAACTGATGAAGTAGAGCTTGAAGACTAATGGTTGGAGATGCATTATTACATCTGACGATTGTTGAACTGGTCTTTACGTTCAAAGAACTTGTATCAACTGGATAAAATGTCACAACAATGTTAGAAGACCATGCATTGTTAAGACAATGCATGAGGAGATGAAGATGATCCATCCATACCTCCTAAGTGGATGATGGGGATTAATGAAGTCCATGCACTATTACTTAGTGCATGTGAAATAGAGGAAGAACCAATTGGATTTCTGATTAGATCAACGAAGCACATGGAAGAAATTATGTGATTAAGGAGCTCGGTTGAAGATGAAGACCCTTCATGAATTCCATTCCTAAGTGATGAATAAATGTTGAAGAGAATAGGAAATGAAGTAGAAGAGTGGAATAAGTGGAAAAAAGCATTTACACATGGTTACTTTGTTTAAAGACAAAGTACTTTTCCTAGAAGCAAAAAATTAGCCACCAAGGCCAGCCTTAAGGGTTCAACCCAAGGGGGATCCCATGGGGCAAGCCCGAGAGGCCGCAGCCGTGTGTAAGCCAGGGCCATGCAGAGGGTCAAGCCTGCGCAGCTGGGGCACCAGTGCGCGTGCCCGTGTGTGCATAGTGGGCGCCAGTGGCGCGCCCGAGTGGCAGGGGTGGGCGCAAGAGCGCGCCCGCAGAGAGAACTCGGTGCGGGGCGGCACCGAGAGGGGAGGAGTTCTATTGCATTGAAGGGGGGGAGCGCGAGTTTGATAAACCGCGTGGAAACCGGCCGCCGATTCGATGTGGGACGCGCAAATTTCACCAGGAGCGAATCCATGCCGCTAGATCGATCGCGTGCCAGATCTCGACCGCACGATCGATCCTGCGCGAGATCTTCTGATCGCAGCCATCCAAAGATCTGATCCGACGACTTCCAAATCATCTTCCTCGAGCTTAGCCGAGGCACCTCCCGCGAATCCGCCGATGAACCAGAGGCTACCCTTGGCCGGATTTCGAGTTCCCGGCCACCTCTGAAGGAGCTAAGGCGTCCATCCGGTTCGTCTGTCCACACTGAACACGATCATGCCTAAAAATGGGTGTGCAAGCAACGAGGGGAGCATTTCGAGTTCGGCTGAGGCAAAAGGATGTGAAGAGGCCAAGTGGTTCGTGTTTTTCATGAAATTGAAGAGAAGAGGCCATGCATACGTTCGAAATCGCATGAACGTTAAAAAGGAGCAGGAGAAGAAGTCTGCGTTGAACAGAGAGAAAGATACGTGATTTTCGGATCGCGTTTAAAGATTTTCAAAGAACTGAAAATATCGGTGGTTCAAGATTTATCCCACGCAGGATGAACCGAGGCCCTATGCCTATATAAAGAGAGGTTGAGACCTCTGGAATGCTGCTGATCCTTTGAGAAATCGAGAGTCCCACGAAGCCATCCAAGCTACGTGAAGTACCTTTGCGCAGCCTCTTGTGCGACTGAGAATCCCGGAGCCACCCGAGGCCCCGAGGAAGTCCCATGCGCGCTACCTCTTGTGCGACAGGAAAAAGAGCTCGGGTAGTGTACTTGCGCGCCCCACACTTGGTTACACCCTGCGCGCCCACGGGGGTCACGCCCTGCGCGACAGAGGTCGTCCTCACATCTTGCGCGGCTATTGAAGAAGTGAGGCAGCACCTCTTGTGCGCCTCTTTTGGTGTTTGAGTTTGGGTGAAGCATATACCACACTTGGGCGTGTGTGTGCAAGGAGGAAGACCCGAGGCTTAGCCTTGTGTGTTCACAAGTGAAGAAGACCAACCTTGAGAAGAAGAGGAGTACACAATTAAGTGTGTGAATGCAAAAGAACTGATCATTCTATGTGATTGGTTTTTTTGTGAGCAAGACCAACGAGATCTTTTGAAGACTGTTGAAGCTACTTGAGGTTTTGGACAACACCTTTGAATAAGTGAAGTGGAGCCATGATGAAGATGATGTTGTGGAGTTGGGGGGTTTAACCAACTTGTAATTGGGGGGTATAACCAATTAACGTGTAAACATCTTTTGGCATAGTGAAGAATCTGTGTTGGGGGTTGTAACCAACACGGCAAGGAGTAGGTCTTTGTACCGAACCTTGTAAATCTCTTTGTTCTGTGCTTTCATTATCCTTGAACCAATAAAAGAGTAGATCTAGGCCTTAACCAGCTACAGAGGTTGAATTGATAATTCAAAGGGAACAATTCTTAAAAAGAAAAAGTTATCACTGATTCACCCCTCCCCTCTCAGTGATCACAACCGATCCATGCACTTAAAGTGGTATCAGAAGGAGGTTGCCTCTGTTAGGATATACTTCTGAGAAAATGGACAATCTAAATTCTTTTAATAGTAGGGGTGTCCCTACATTCGATGGAAAGAATTATCACAGCTGGAAAAATCGGATGTTGCCCTACCTTCTATCTCACGGCCTTGATGTTAGAGATGCAGCCTTATATGGATTCCCTCCTCTTGCTAATGAAGCTGTTATGACACTGGATGAGAAAAGAAATATGGAAGTTGATGGTAAATCTCAAAATTCCATTCTTATGTCACTCTCAGAAAAGGTATACACAAAATTCATGGGACTCAAGAATGCTAAAGAAATTTGGGACAAATTGGAAAGTAGTTATGAAGGCAACATGAAAGTCAAGGAATCCAAATTACAAATTTGGAGAAGCAAGTTTGAAGATGTCAAGATGGGAGAAGAAGAAAATATTGATGATTATTTCACAAGAGTCAATGAAATTGTCAGTAACATTCGGGGCTTTGGAGAAAAGTTGGAGGACTCCACTATTGTTAAAAAACTAATGAAAAATTTTCCTGACAGGTTTGACCCCAATGTCTCAGCATTAGAAGACATAGATAATCTCTCTCTTGATGAACTACACAACAATCTCATTGCATATGAAATGAGGTGGATCCCCATATTCAAGAAAAAGATCAAGTATGAAATGGCTTTTGAGGCCATGAGACAACTCAAGATAAAAGATGACGATGTTCTAGAATCAGGTGATTCTGACAATGAAGAAAAGGATAAAGATCTTAACACGATTATTTCACCTTTTTCTAAAAGTTTTGGAAAACCTAAATTCAGGGGAAAAGGGAAATCACCATTGAGATGTTTCAATTGCAATAACATCGGACACTTTGCTGTTTACTGTCCTATGAAAAGATCTAGTGCTCCAGTAATTGAAGATGATAAGTCACAAAAGAAGAAATGGAGTAGATACCCAAGAGAATAAAACAGATCTGGTGCAAGAAAGAAAAGGATCATTCCTGGTGAAAGAAGAAGCTATGTAAGCAAAGAGGAAGAATCAGACTTCACTTCATCCAGTCAATCAGAAGAAGAAACAAACTTTATGGCTCATGTGGAAAAAGGGTTTGACACCTGCAGCAGTGAAGATGATGAAAGTGAACGAACAGAGCTCGAACACATATTGAAAGATGAACTAGTGGCTTGCCTTGAACAGAACACTGAACTCAAGAAAGACAAGAGATTGTTACAAAAGGAAACCAAAAGGATAACTGAGGAGTTGGAAGAATGTATGAATAAAGAGACAATGTACATTGATGAATTCAAGAGACACAAACTAACGGTAGCTGAGCTGGACAAGACAACAAAAGATCTTGAGGAGAAACTTCACCTCAAAGAAGAAGAGCAATCAGTGACACATTCCAAGTGGATTGAAGCACAGAATAGCTTGACAAAGATAAGATAAGACTTCAACATGGCTGTTGAGGTCAAGGCAGAATCATCTCATGCTAGTGCTCAGAGGCAAGTCAATTTACCACTAAGTAAATCTCTAAATACATCTGTTATTTCTAACAATGCAAGTTCAAAGATAAAATTGAGACAAATATGGCATGAAAAAACCTATGTAAAATAATCTTAAATGGAAGAAAGGAAATCCTCAGGAAGGACTACTCAAATCTTGGATAGAAAATTACAACATGACTCTTATCAACAAAGAAGGTCAAGGTTCAGAGGCTACTGCTGGTGTTGTGGTGTGTTTGGACATAAGGCCTATGCATGCTGGTATAACATGTCTCTTTCAAGCATGAGGCATGAGTCAAGGGGGAGACATCCTGAAACCCAGAGTGTTTTGCAGAAAGCATCAAAACCTCCAATTCAGAACACAGTTGACTGCCTGAGTGAAGCTTGTGGAAGATGTGACCAACAAGGTCATAGAGCTGATAAATGTTTGACAACACTTCCTGAACAAAAAGTCAAAGGCATGAATGGTAAAGGCATTCAAGAAACCAATGATGAAATCACATTCTTTGCTGATGTGGCTCTAAAAGCCAGCAGTAAAACCAAGTCATGGATTCTTGATAGTGGATGCTCATCCCACATGACTGGTGATACAAAAATTCTAAGCAACATCGAAAGTCATGAGGGAAGAACCGTGGTGTTTGGAAATGATCGTTCTCTGAAAATCAAGGGAGTTAGAAAGGCTATGATTGAAACAACAAATCTAAAATCCAATGATGTGTTGTTTGTTGAAGGATTAAAGCACAACCTACTGAGTGTAATCCAATTATGTGATGATGGACATGAGGTGTTGTTCCAGAAGGATTCATGCATCATCAAGAGCTCAAAGGATGGAAAAATCATCACTCAAGGAAGAAGAACCACTGGAAACCTATTTCAAATTGGTGAGTCCATCAATTCTTGTTATCTTATTTCTAAAGATGAAAATAATCATTGGCACATAATACTTGGACATCTAGGTCAAAGAAGTATGAGTAAAATTTTTAAGTACAATATTGTACGAGATCTACCCAAATTAAAGAGAGAATGAGATGAAATTTGTAACACATTTCAGAAGGGAAAACTGACCCATAGTTCACACAAAGGAGTAGATATCATGTCTACTGGGCCTCTTGAACTCATTCACACAGACATATGTGGACCTATGAGACAAAAGTCTATAAGAGGAGATCTCTATTTTATAACCTTCATTGATGATTACACTCGGATGACCAACGTCATGTTCATGAAACACAGGTCAGAAGAAATCATGATGTTCAAAAACTTCAGGAGGCAGGCTGAGAAAGAACATGGAATCTGTATCAAGAAAGTGAGATCAGATAATGGAAAAGAATACACTTGTGATAATTTTGAAAGCTATTTGGTCAAGAATGGAATCAATCATCAATACAGTACACCATATACTCCACAACAAAATAGAGTGGCTGAAAGGAATAATCGAAGCATAGTTGAAATGGGGAGGACTATGTTGGCTGAGCACAATATCTCTTTGTTTTTCTGGAGAGAAGTAGTATGCACAGCTATACACATACAAAATAGATGTCTCCTAAGACCAAAAACACAAATGACATCCTATGAAATGTGGTTTAACAGAAAACCAACTGTTATGTACTTCAGAGTCTTTGGCAGTCCATGCATCATCATGATTAAAAACATTAATCTGGGAAAGTTTGAGGAAAAAGCAGAAGAAGGAATCTTCATCGGCTACCTACCTGATGGAAAAGGCTACATATGCTGGAATAAGAGGTTGAACAAAATGATTGACTGTAGTGATGTCAGAATAATTGAAAACAACACCAAACCATACACTGTGGATAATGACGACTCAATGAATGACACAACCTTGGAACAAAATAATGAAGAATTAACTGAGCTAACACCAACTACTGGTGAGATCAACTCTGAACACACCAGTGATGAAGTGGAATGTAATGAAGATGGAAGAAGGAGATAAAATAAATTGAAGAAACATGTCGACACAGAAAATGTCCTTGGTAACCCACTGTCCTCAGTAAAAATTAGGAGAAGATTGAGATTGGAAGATCACACTGCATTGGTTTCTCAAGTGTAACCTCACACTGTGGCTGATGCAGTTGAACATGAGGAATGGATACAAGCTATGCATGAGGAACTCAATCAAATAGAAAAAAACTCCACTTGGGATCTTGTTCTAAGGCCCAAAAATAAAAATGTAATTGGGACAAAGTGGGTTTTCAGAAACAAACTCAATGAGAAAGTGGAAGTTTCAAGAAATAAGGCCAGATTTGTATGCAAAGGGTATTAACAAATGGAAGGAATTGACATTGAAAAAACGTTTTCACCAGTTGCAAGACTGGAGACTATCAGAATGTTCTTAGCAGTTGCAGCACACAAGCAGTACAAGGTTTATCAGATGGATGTGAAATCTGCATTCTTAAATGGAGATCTTGAAGAAGAAGTGTATATAGAACAACCATAGGGATTTGTGCTAGACAAAGATGGTAGCATGGTATGCAGATTGAAGAAAGCATTGTATGGCTTAAAGCAGGCTCCCAGAGCCTGGTACTCCAAGTTGGATGGTTGTCTTAAGAGCATGAAGTTTTTCAAAGGAACAGTTGACAGTAATCTCTATGTCATAGAAATGGCCACTGGTACTCTCATAGTCATTATCTATGTGAATGATATTATTTTTGCTGGTGACAAGGAAGGACTATGTGAAGAATTCGCTGAGCAGATGAAGAGAACCTTTGAAATGTCCATGCTTGGTCAAATGACATATTTTCTAGGATTTCAGGTGGAACAATGGAAAAACTTTATATTTCTTTCACAAGAAAAGTATGCAAGGGACATAGTGAAAAGGTTTGGAATGGAGAATGAAAAGGAAGTCTCAACACCCATTTCTATTGGAACCAATCTATGCAAGGATGAATAAGGCAACAATGTTGATCAGAAAGAGTTCAGGAGAATTATTGGCAGTCTCCTTTATCTCACGGCCTCAAGGCCTGATATAACATATGCAGTGACTTTGTGTGCAAGATTTCAATGTGACCCAAAAGAATCTCACTTATCAGCAGCTAAAAGAATATTGAGATATGTGAAAGGAACCCTCAACTATGGACACTTATACAAACACAGTACAAACATAAAGTTGTTGGGATTCACTGATGCTGATTGGGCTAGTGATTTCTCTGATAGAAGATCCACATCTGGTGGAGCCTTCATTCTGGGAGAAGGATGTGTTAGTTGGTATAGCAAGAAATAAAATTCTGTAACATTGAGCATAGCCGAAGAAGAGTATGTGGCAGCTACACATGCATGTACACAAATGATTTGGATGTAGGTGCATCTAGAAGATTTGAGAATTAAATCTGAAAAACCATTGGGGATCTTATGTGATAATCAAAGTGAAATTGGCTTGTCTAAGAATCCTATAAAACACTCCAGATCAAAGCATATTGATATAAAATATCATTTCATCAAAGAAAGGGTCACCAATGGAGACATCAATCTCAACTACATTTCTACTCAAGATCAGGTGGCAGATATTTTCACCAAAGCTATGCCTACAGAAAGATTTGTTGAGTTAAGGCTGAAACTTCATGTTCAGCCTTCTCCTCTAACTTGATGAAGAGAAAGTTCCCTCTTTATTCCCTAAATTTATATATTTTTGTACTGACATGCAGGGAATTGAAGGAGATGAGTGCATCCCATGAGGGGGATCATTAGTTGCTGAGTCAAGCAGTTATGCATTTTGGGAATGACTTCCTATTCATCCCATTGAATTTGTTGGCCAATAAGGGGGAGAAATAATCAGCACATACACATTGTGACATTATTCAAAATGTGCTTCAGAGTATTGACAACCAAATACAAAGGGGGAGATTGTTGTGCCCAAGTGATTGCATTTGTTGTCAATAACATGTCACTATGTGTCAACTGATGAAGTAGAGCTTGAAGACTAATGGTTGGAGATGCATTATTACATCTGACAATTGTTTAACTGGTCATTAAGTTCAAAGAACTTGTATCAACTGGATACAATGTCACAACAATGTTAGAAGACCATGCATTGTTAAGGCAATGCATGAGGAGATGAAGATGATCCATCCATACCTCCTAAGTGGATGATGGGGATTAATGAAGTCCATGCACTATTACTTAGTGCATGTGAAATAGAAGAAGAACCAATTTGATCTCTGATTAGATCAACGAAGCACATGGAAGAAATTATGTGATTAAGGAGCTCGGTTGAAGATGAAGACCCTTCGTGAATTCCATTCCTAAGTGATGAATAAATGTCGAAGAGAAGAGGAAATGAAGTAGAAGAATGGATTAAGTGGAAAAAGGCATTTACACATGGTCACTTTGTTTAGAGACAAAGTACTTTTCCTAGAATAAAAAATAGCCACCAAGGCCAGCCTTAAGGGTTCAACCCCAAGGCACTTGTGGGACTTGAGGTCGCCACGCCCAAGGGGGATCCCATGGGGCCAGCCCGAGAGGCCACGGCCGTGTGTAAGCCGGGGCCACGCAAAGGGTCAAGCCTGTGCAGCCGGGGCGCCAGAGCGCGTGCCCGTGTGTGCATAGTGGGCGCCAGTGGTGCGCCCGAGTGGCAGGGGTGGGCGCAAGAGCGCTCCCGCAGAGAGAACTCGGTGCGGGGCGGCACCGAGAGGGGAGAAGATCAATTGCGGTGAAGGGGGGAGCACGAGTTTGATAAACCGCGTGGAAACCGGCCGCCGATTCGATGTGGGACGCACAAATTTCACCGAGAGCGAATCCTGGCCGCTCGATCGATCGCGCGCCAGATCTCGACCGCACGATCGATCCTGCACGAGATCTTCTGATCGCAGCCGTCCAATGATCTGATCCGACGGCTGCCACATCGTCTTCCCCGAGCTCAGCCGAGGCACCTCCCGCGAAGCCGCCGATGAACCAGAGGCTACCCGTGGCTGGATTTCGAGTGCCCGACCACCTCTGAAAGAGCTAAGGCGACCATCCGGTTCGTCTGGCCACACTGAACACGATCATGCCTAAAAATGGGTGTGCATGCAACGAGAGGAGAATTTCGAGTTTGGCCGAGGAAAAAGGACGTGAAGAGGCCAAGTGGTTCATGTTTTGCATGAAATAGAAGAGAAGAGGCCATGCATGTGTTCGAAATCTCATGTACGTTAAGAAAGGAGAAGGAAAAGAAGTCCGCGTTGAACAGAGAGAAAGAAACGTGATTTTCAGATCGCGTTTAAAGATTTTCAACGAACCGAAAATATCGGTGGTTCATGATTTATCCCACGCAGGATGAACTGAGGCCCTCTGCCTATATAAAGAGAGGTCGAGACCTCTGGAAGGCTGCTGATCCTTTGAGAACTCGAGAGTCCCGCAAAGCCATCCGCGCTACGTGAAGTACCTCTGCGCAGCATCTTGCGCGACTGAGAATCCCGAAGCCACCCGAGGCCCCGAGGAAGTCCCCTGCACGCTACCTCTTGCACGATAGGAAGAAGAGCTCGGGCAGTGTACTTGCGCGCCCCACGCTTGGATACACCCTGCGTGGCCACGGGGGTCACGCCCTGCGCGACAGAGGTCGTCCGCACATCTTGCGCAGCTATTGAAGAAGTGAGGTCGCACCTCTTGCGCGCCTCTTTTGGTGTTTGAGTTTGGTTGAAGCATATACCACACTTGGGCATGTGTGTGCAATGAGGAAGACCCGAGGCTTAGCCTTGTGTGTGCACAAGTGAAGAATACCAACCTTGAGAAGAAGAGGAGTACACACTTAAGTGTGTGAATGCAAAAGAACTGATCATTCTAAGTGATTGGTTTTTTGGTGAGCAAGACCAATGAGATCTTTTGAAGACTGTTGAAGCTATTTGAGGTTTTGAACAACACCTTTGAAGAAGTGAAGTGGATCCATGATGAAGATGATGCTATGGAGTTGGGGGGGTTTAACCAACTAGTAATTGGGGGGTATAACCATTTACTGTGTAAACATCTTTTGGCATAGTGAAGAATCCGTGTTGGGGGGTGTAACCAACACGGCAAGGAGTAGGTCTTTGTACCGAACCTTGTAAATCTCTATGTTTTGTGCTTTCATTATCACTGCACCACTAAAAGAGTAGATCTAGGCCTTAACCAGCTGTAGAGGTTTAATTGATAATTCAAAGGGAACAATTCTTAAAAAGAAAAAGTTATCACTGATTCACCCCTCCCCTCTCAGTGATCACAACCGATCCAGGCACTTCAATATATTTTTTGAAGAAATATTAGGAAAAACAATGAGGTCAACATGAAAATTCATAAGATGTGTAATGAATAGAAAACAATTTCTATATTAGAAGTCTTGTGTTGTAGAAAAAATGGATACTATGTGGATTCATACAATATAAAATGTAATATTTATTTACACAAGATTGATTAATTGAATAATTATAACAGTAATTTAATTTTTTATCATGGAATAAATTAAAATTAATTCTTTTATATGCATAAAATATAATGATAATTTTTTATCGGGTCCATATAGTTGGTATCTTTGTAAAGATATAGATAATATTTGATGTAAAGATAATGTAAGAAAATACCATAAATTTTGATTAAGAATTGTTATCATGATATAATTTTAAGATTTACATATTAATTTATCTAAGCTATGTTTGTTCATAATGCATTTCTATTGAGGAAATAGGAAATCTGAAGTAGAATGGCACTTAGTGGAAAATATCATTCTTAATTAGTAACTTGGAATGGTTGGAATTGGAATTGAGTGGTTTATTTATATGACTACATAGTCTATATCTGAAATAAATGGGGTTTTAAACTATTCAAGAGTGTATATATATATTTTATAAAGAAACATGTCTATAATGGATGATTTTAGGGGAAATAATCCACTATGATTGTGTGGATCTTCTTACCGAGTAGTATTCGAGGGATGGATAAAATTATAAGATAATATTTTTAATGTCATAGGATTTTAGAATGATAAAAAGGTAAATAAATATTTTTAGTATTTTATATGTGACAAATATTATTGTTTTTAATTGTTAATATGATCTTATAAAATGACGATTTTTATCTCTTGATGTAGGATTCATTTTTGGGTATTTACTTTAATAAGTATTTTTCCAACGCTGTATGGAATATGATGGAAATGAATGCATTGGATGTGATGGAAAATAGTGCTGATTTGGTTGTTGTTTATGAATAAAACTATACTTGATTAGTAATGTACATACAAATGTTATCCATGATCAAATTATAAAAATTAATCATTTTTAACCACGATTGAATATGAAATACCAATTTCTATTGGAATCTAGTGAATTTAATTTTATGAGAAAATTCTTCAATGCATGGAAAATGTGGAAATAATGTTTTTTGATTATCTGGTGTTTTATGAAAACATTTATATAAGGAGGTATAAGTGGTAGGAAAAATGGAAGAATACATTAATGATATATAAAGATATAAAAGAACTTTTTTTGTTCAGAATGGTAAAAATCCCAATTGAGAATATCATAAAAAATCCGGCATGTGCTTCTAGTGAGGAATGTATGTTCATATGTATCATGACTTCATATGAAAAGATATTTTTAGTAATAGATATTTTTTGATACAATGGAAATATGTTGTATTAAATGTAATGAGATGGGTCATTAGAGGATTCATGTATGAAAATGTGAATGATTGATATGTTGAAGGGAGACCATCTATAGAGGGGTGTTTTGAAATCATTTGAAACTAAAAAATCAAATTTAGGTCAATAAAATGTATTTGTAACATTTTAATTTCTTGTTTTATTATATGATGATATTTTTTATTATAAAGTTGGTTTTAAAAATTCCCTCTATTATGATAAAATTTCTTTTAAAAATAACATCTCACCTCAAGAAATGATATCAATAAATTTTTATAAAACACTTGGGGGAGAATCAGGGATATAAATTTTATATTGATCATACTGTTATTTTAGGTGTATTTTTTTCCTATAAAATCAGTGTTTTCATTCCCTTTATAGAATTTGATTCTAATCTATTTATGTAATGGTTTTTATATTATCACTCAAATGTGGAATGGGGAGACAAAAAATTATTTTTATAATAGAGTTTACATTTTTATATTATTATATCTTTATATTCTTAATAACATATCCATAAAATAAGAGAATTTAATTATACAGAATTAAAATATACCATGATAATGTTGTAAAAAATAATGGAACAATTCAGATTAATAATGTCAAATTAGTAAGATAATACCTTGATGTTATTTTCTAAAGAGTTCTTGGGTGTTATAACTAATAAAGAGGATGAATTTTTGATTTAAATGGTACTTGGTTCTATAATAGTATAAAAATCCCTGATTTAATAGATAAAAATATTTTTTGAATTTATAAACCAATCACAAGATTATATTTATAATGGTTTTATTATTCCTAGAACATCACAATGGGAAGATATTTTATTGTTAGTTATAAATAAATATTGTTCCAAGAGTCCTTGTACTTATGAAATATAATGGAAAAAATCAATATTAATAATAAGTATCTCTTTACTTATATCAATGACTTAATTTTTCATTTATAGGGAAATTTTTATTTTCTAATAGTTGATCTAAAATCCAGGCACCATTAGAAAAAAATAATACAAGAAAACATTCCAAAAATAGGGTTTTTAATAGTTAATAGAATGATTAATTTTGGGTTGTTCTCTTTGGACTGATGAGTTCTCCAATTGTATTCAGGGATTTGGATAGGTTTGTTTTCAATGAATAGTAATATAACTTCTTATTTTTTTAATTGATGATATTATGGTATGTTTAGTTTTTTATGGGACCTTGAAAAAAATTTATGAATTCTTCTAAAAAACATTTTTGAATATTAGATATAAGGAAAATTTAGAAAATGGGATCTTTTTACATAAAATTTCATTCCATGGAAATATTATAAATAAATATAGAACAATATTTTATCCAACTAAAACTAATGTGAGTGATGATTTTCCCAGAGATACAAATGTTACTAATATTCATAGTTTTCAAGGATTATATGGCTATTACCAATGGTTTGTTGTAATATTATCACACTTATTTAAAACACTAAAATATATTACAATATAATGAGTTTTTAGCATCTATAAAAAATGAATTTGATGAATGTATTAATGAATAGAATATATGATTAGTGAATTATCCTTTTTTCGACTTACCATCCGAAAATACTGACATGTTTCTCTAAAATAGTGATTTGTTGGAAGGTATTGGGATTTGTTTTAATTTAGTATGACATGTAATTTATTATACATCATGTTTATTAAAATGTCATGAGAAAAATTATCCTACACATGGACTTGAACATGAGAATTTATTATTTGCTGTAAAAATGTGGGGAGATTAATAATAGAAAGTAATGAGTGAAATATATAATAAAAATTAATTTTTTAGATATATATTCACCCATAAATTGTTAAACATGAGGCATAGAAGATGGATGGAATTAATAATGTCTTATGACATCAATATTCCATACTATTCAGGTAAAAAACTAACTACTTAATTCTTTGATTAATAATGAAAATAAATTTTCTACAATGCTACTTCTAGATCATGGTCAATTTGTTAATGATTTAATTAATTTAATCTATGAAATTATTCATATATGAACTAATTTTTTTCGGGTTTCTGTATAATCATCACTTCCAAATGGTATTTTTTTAATAATTGAAGGAAGAATATAAATTTTAAGAAATGGTAGAATTAATGAAGAAAAATATGTGGCCTAATTTAAATATTAAAAAATAATTTTTTTAGATTTATAAAAAAAAATTATGTGTATCAAATGATCCCCAATTAATATAATAACTGATTAGAGGGGCTCAAAGTTCTTCTATTTCTGGTTTTCCATACATAAGAAAATTTAACGTGCCCATTGGAAACATTTTTCAATGGATGGAATAATGAATAATATTACTGTTTTTAATATGAAATTGTTTATTTATCAATAGTATAAATCTAGAATAAAATAACTAAAGGGGAATATTAAACCATTTATAGTACCATAAATTATATAGGAAAATACATCGATATATTTAGTGATGCGATTATAGAAGAAATAAGGATGTAATAATTTTATTTCGGAAATTATGGTTCTGAAACTATATCTTCTAATTTTCCCCAATTAATGGTTAATGTATTTTTTGGATAAACTTTTATAAATTCTTGTTTTTGATATAAGAATATTACATTCACATCCTCTCTAGTAAATATAATCATGATCGCTTGTTTACCATTTATTTTTGGAGAAGTCATCAGAATCCATTGGGAATTGAACTATGTTTTTAAATAGAGTTTTATACTAAATCTGATGGATAGATAGAGATAATGATTCATGCATTAAAAGATATGATATGATCGTTCTCGATTGATTATAATGGATTCTCAGATAAAACATATATATTAGTACAATGTTCTTATAAAAGGAGCTTTCATTACAGTTTATAGATTTCACTTTTTGAAGACATATATTGATAAAAGTGACAAACTCCATCTTCTTATGACTAATGAGGTACAATGATATTTTTCAGAAATAAATATATAAAATAAATTGTTTAAATACATTATATGATTCAACATCACATGAAGAAATCACATATTATGTGGACCAGTTATACAGATAATCATAGGAATGTTTATTCACTCAAGGTACTTGATCATGTTTTCCATAAAGTTTGTCAATTAAAAACTATTAAACATTTAGGTGAATTTAAATTTTTTATTCAATGGTTTATTGGACCTCATAAAAGCATTGATATTATAATATTTTTTTCATATCTAGTTTCCTTTCCATTGACTATATATTAGGTAAATGATTTATTTAATGATTGTTAATTATAAAAATTTGTGCTATACGGTCCTCAGGTTTTCATCACTGATATAGTCTTATTAGAAGAAAAAAAAATTTCATGGGAAAAAACCTATTAATATTATATAATGAAATAAATAATATTTTAGGGAATTAGTTGATTCACATGGTTACGGGAAGAATATATTTACCCATGTAATTTTATATTAAATATTTTTCATGATTTTTTAATATTCATTATTTTAATTTTATAGATATTTACTCAAAATAAGAATATTGGGTAATTTTCCATTCAAAAATGATATAGTTTTTTCCTAATAAATTTGTTTAAATAAATTATTTGGTTTTATTTACAAAATTTATTTCTAATTTTATTATTTTGAATATATCAAAATGGTTTTTTATACCATCATATACAAATTACACTAAGTTGACATTGTGGTATTTTTTTGAAGCACTGATTTTTCAATGAATAGTGAAAAATAAGTATTTTTTTAATACAATCATATCATATATTTTAATAAAGTAAATTAAATGTCCCAATTTATCATAAAATAACATATGTTTCCTTTAATTATAAACAATTTTTTTAATTATATATTAATGATCATTAAACCAAATTTAGGTATAAGGTCATTTTGGGGATTTAAAGGAAACTTAGTATATTCTAAATATTGAATTTTCTTGTTCAATATTAGATTAATTAAATTCACTTCTAGAAGTTGAATATTAAAAAATTTATTCTAAATTTTCAATGAACAAGTCCATAATTGGTAAATATTTAATTTCATATTTTTTCATTATAAATAGTAACCATTTTAATTACTTTTCACCTTGGTAAGGTAAAATTGAGTAATTCCTGATTAAAAATAATATGATTAGAATCTACTATAACCCTAAATATTGAATTCAATCTTTTTTATGAGTTCGGTTCATCCATCCCCCTAAAACTTTATAATTTATAGAAATTTCCTACCTTATTGAAAATAAAAAACAAATTATCAGAAGAAAATATAAAGTAGAAAAAGAATCACTCTTGATCATTTAATATCTATATTATTTTGTGACATGGATAAATTTTTTTTGTGTGGTATTACATCATTATTTAAAATATTAAATATTTTTTAACATTATATTTTAATTTCCTTGGTTACTAGTGAAATAATTACCATAAATGATTATGAAACAGAGACATAATTCTTATAAAATTACTAAAAGAGAAATTAAATAATTTAAAAAACTCTAAAAGTTATATTATTTGGGTGTGTTATAGTGTCACTTGAATTTTATAGATATATATGGAATTTTAGTTTTGTGTGAATGTAATAGATTCTAAATATTTTGTTTTCATGTTTTTAAATGTTTAAAAAATTGAGTTATTCAAAAAATGATAGTAATGATATATTATAGTAAATAATATGTTATGGAATGATTTATAATTCCTAAAAATTCAATATACATACATGTTAATGATATATGGTTTAATATATAATTGATTTTCTACATCGTGTTCTATTTTCCTTTTCTCGTAACTTGAATAACCCATAAAGAGTAAAGTATTTTGATATAACTATATTTCTCAAAAGAGTTAATGGAGGATTAAAATAAACTGATAAGGGTGAAAAAATCAACTAAACATGAATGAATTTAATTTCATGTGAGGAATTTGACTCAACCTAATTTTAAATACTAAATATAATAAGATTTATCTACCGTCCGAGGAATATTAATATATCTTAATTTCATAATTTCATAAATTCCATGAGTTCCCCTTCACAAAATTATAAAAGGGTGCCTCAATGTATCTCTTACCAAAAACTTTTATGCACAATAGCTGTAATGGCCCATAGCCTCCTGGTCAATTACTTTGCCAAAATTCTAAGTGATGGGGTGTCCTGGACTCATCGATCAGTCCCACCCCTTAGCTCCACAGAAAAACTCCACAGATCAGCTCCACTGATCAGCTTCACTGATCAGCTTTACACATCAGCTTCACTAATCAGCTCCACTGATCGGCTTCACTGATCAACTCCACATATCAGCTCCACTAATCAGCTTCACTAGTATGCTTCACTGATCATCTCCACATGTAATCTTCACTGATCACCTCCACTAATTAGCTTCATATATCATCTTCACAGATCGGTCTCACCTAATCAATTTCACATATCAGTTTCACCAAATCAGTTTCACAAATCATTTTCACCAAATCGGTTTCACAGATTGGTTTCACCAAATAGGTTTCACAGATCATTTTCATGAAATAGTTTTCACATATCAGTTTCACCAAATCAGTTTCACAGATCGGTTTCACCAAATTTGTTTCACAGATCCGTTTCACCAAATAAGATTCTCATATCAGTTTCACCAAATCAGTTTCATAGAAGGGTTTCACCAAATTGGTTTCCAAAATCTGTTTTAGCAAATCAGTTTCAAATATCGGTTTCACCAAATCTATTTCACAGATCAGTTTTACAAAATCGGTTTCACGGATCGGTTTCACAAAATCGGTTTCACAGATCGGCTTCACTAAATCCGTTTCACAGATTGGTTTCACCAAATCGGTTTCAAAGATCGGTTTCACCTAATCGGTTTCACAGATCGGTTTCACCAAATCATTTTCACAGATAGTTTTCACCAAAATAGTTTCATAGATCGGTTTCACCAAATCGGTTTCACAGATCAGTTTCACCAAATGGGTTTCACATAGTGGTTTCACCAAATCGGTTTCACAGACCGGTTTCACCAAATCGGTTTCCCAGATCGGTTTCAGGAAATCGGTTTCACAGATATGGTTCACCAAATTGGTTTCACATATCGGTTTCAAAAAATCGAATTCACATATTAGTTTAACCAAATCGGTTTCACAGATCGGTTTCACCAAATCGGATTCACAGATCTGTTTCACCAAATTGGTTTCATAGATCAGTTTCACAAAATCGGTTTCATAGATTGGTTTCACCAAATCGGTTTCACAGTTCGGTTTCACCAAATCAGCTTCACAGATCGGTTTCACCAAATTGTGTTCACCAAATCAGATTCATATATCGGTTTCACCAAATCAACTTCATAGATCGGTTTCACAAAATCAGCTTCACATATCGGTTTCACCAAATCGGTTTTGACAGATCAGTTTCACCAAATCAGTTTCATAGAACTGTTTCACCAAATCGGTTTCACAGATCAGTTTCACCAAATCGATTTCACAGAATAGTTTGATCAAATTGGTTTTATAGATCGGTTTCACAAAATCAATTTCATAGATCAGTTTCACTAAATCGATTTCACTAATCGGTTTCACTGATCAACTTCATAGGATCTTCATCACATGATCATCTTCACCCGATCAGCTCCAACGACTGGTTTCAACTATTAGTCTCACCCATCGAAAATAGAGGGGTGTCGGGATTTTCCTTCCCTAGTTGTTTCCATAACACTACTTTTAAGACTTTTAACTTTTATAATGTGGTTCAAATCCATTTTATCACCATAAAGTATGTTTTAAATTCCTCAGGAGTGGAGAGACCCTCAATTGACCTGTTTTCTTCTCTGAAACGAAATCCTTTAACGCACAACTGTTTTGGACACCCCTCTAATGTGAATTATTAAAGAAAAACTTATATCCATTGTGTGTAACTGTCTAACCAAGAGGTGAAACCACAATCCACATTTAAACGTGCTCAAGATCCTCATATCCCGTAATGTCTGGATCTCACATTTTTATTTCACAGGAATTCATTCTTCCCGGATGGCCTTTTTTCATTCTTCTTCTTGGTGCATTTAGAGTCCCCCTTCCCAAGGCGAGTGGTGAGCCTATGCTGGAGCCTTTCCAGCTAATTCTTAGAGTCTTCCAAGTTCCTTCCCTACATGTCATGCATCCCCAGTTGTTGGCGCCAGGAGAAAAATGTCGATCTTTGATCATTCAAGTAGGTTTTTTCCTTCATCTCTTATTATTGTGTATCATGTGTTGTGGGTATGCTATTGTTTCTGTGGGGAAGGATGAAAAAAAAACATTAATGAAGATAATAAAGTGAATTTTAAATAATGAAGGGGGTGTGCTCGATGTTTCTGTTGTACTTATTATCCATGATTATTTGTGGTGAATTTTATGAGCTTATACCCATTGAAATTCATGGATGTTGGTTGTCTTTTCTTGTGCACTAATGAACCTCTATTTTTCTGGATATTTATGTTATTGAATGGGTGTATCAGGGAAACTGGTTAATCACATAAACTCTGTTGATTAAATGGATACGCATTGAATATGAATCCTTGTGTGATCACCCCGGTTAACCAAATAGAAAGATGGAACTGACTAAATGGAATATTCAAATTTGAAAACTACCTTGCTCTATTCTAGAGATGTTAACGATTGATGCCTGGAAAGTGACATGGATGGGGATGGGATCCTATGTTGTGGTGTAGTTATTGGCTTTTGGATCTGAGGCCATGTGGGGATGTATTGGGGGGTGGGTATTGGTTTGGTTCCAATACCTCTAGGGATCTCACAGACCCCTTTTGTTGTTGTGACATTACAAGAGAACCGGGTGTGAATGCATAATTTTTTGTTTAGATATTTTCCATTCCTTGGCTTGTGGTTATGCCTATTAGTTTCCCAATAGTACAGATTTTATTTAAATGGATTTACATGAATATGAAAAATTGAATGGGTTCAATGGGGAGTTATTTTCATGCGATAAGTTGTGACAGTGTTGTGGCTGTTATGCTTCTTATGAATGAATAGTAACGAGGGTGCTTGTGTATGAGCTGGTTTAGGAATCCCTAGGATTGGATGAGTGCTTGTTACTTATATATATAATTTCAGTTATTATGTTTTTTCTTCGCTCCCCTCCCATGTTAAGAACTTCATGCCGAACACCCACATTTAATGGGGTATGGTGTTTTTCCAGCACTGCTATGAGTGGATGGTTATTATTTCATTTTCTGCTCCGTTTCCTGAGTATCCCAAGATCCTTCAGACAGGCTATGATGGCCTAAGGTTCATTATATCCCTATGTTCTTTGGGCATGGTACGTGGTGGTGGTTGTCCCAGGTGAGTGCGTGTAGGTTGTTTCCCAAGTGTCTTCGGGATGAGGCCTAGGTATCTTCAGGTGTGTATATAGTTGTTCAGTCCTATTTTTGTGTGGGATGTGAGGTAGTGATATCCAATGTTTTTGCATGTGGGATGTGTGATTGTTTTATCTCAGGTGTGTGCGGTCGGGGGATGACAATGGGACTGCGGTGAGGATGGCGGGAGAGGTTTTACGTGTAGGATGTCCTCAATAACCAGTGGGAAAGTGGTGCGGGATACCCAAATATCGATGTTATATTACTATTACTTTACTAGACTTGCGCTATTTGGGGAGTGTTCCTGGGTATGGTTTGGGAAGATAGCTTCTTTGCTAGGTTCTCTAGTTATCTCTTTTTCCCACGGGGCATTAGAATGCATCCCCACTTACGCACGAGAGCCTTCAGTTTTCCCTACTGAGTATACCTGTATACTCACCCTATGAATATAAACTTCTTTTAGGTTTCCCAGAGGACATCAGGGATCATGTGGGACCTTACTAGCTCGGACGTTGGGACAGTTTTTTTTTGCTCTTTTTCTTTTCTTTGGTAAATTCCTTGTATTTTTCTTGTACTTTTTTAGCACTTACTTTTAGAACATGCATATGGTAACGGTTTGTTTTTTCCTTACTTTTACTTCTAGTCATGGTGTTGATTAGGAATGTACCATCTTATCTCCTGATTCTACTAAATAAAAAGGGTAATGCCATCTGTTTTGTGTTTGATTCTACACCCTTTGTGCTAGTCACCACTTTGGGACCTATTGAAGGTGGGTTTCAGGGGTCATTATCTCTCCTTCAACTAGAAGAAGGAAGGGTCTAGAAATCTTCTTTCCCATCTCTAATCTTGGTGAAGGTGGGTCATTACATAATTTTATCAGTGGAAGGTTGATAGATAGGACGGAGCTCGAGGTTAATAATAGTAAAAATTTCATGGGATGGTAGGGAAACAGTTATAGTCAATCTTTTTGCGTGAAACAAGCCAGGGAAGACTGGCTAGGACATGGGATTTTAGGGCCGCCAGTGATCCGATGCAGGCACTCTGGGCCTACCGAACGACCAAGTGAGGCTACACTGATTGCATGTAACACCCCAGGTAAATAAAGAATATGACATTATCACATTTATTTATATTTGTGAATAAAATATTAATATTAATTTAAATGGTACGCTATGCTCGATGGCGTACCCAATATACAACAACGAGTTTCTTGGGAATCTTATGTTCCACTCTAATAATAAAATAATATTATTTTAAATGGTAGTTAACGCCTAGTCGTAGTAATGGCGGGAATGAACAAAACTAACTAAAAAATTATTATATATTTTTTTCAAATATTCTTACTCTTTACAATAAATGTTAGAGGATTAAAAATGCGAATGAATCCAATTTTAAGCGTAAACATTCTAATATTTTTTTGAAGGTCGATTAACCGCCTTTTGAGGGAAACCCTTTTTAAATATACTTTTTAAAATTTTATATGTTTTATTTGACTAAATAAAATCCTTATATAAAATCTGGACATCAAAATTTAGTTTGTGAAGAATTTTGTTATTTTTCCGATAAAGATCATTATTATTGAAAATGTTGCACATTTATTCAAACCCTCTTTTTAATCTGATTTATTTATATGGATAGATTATATTTTTAATTTATATTAGAGTGTATTTAGAATATATATTTACCATTTAATCTAATTGTGGTCATTGGAATTAGTTTCACTTTGAAATTAGACTTAAACTAGTGTCAATCTTTTAATAGATATTGTTTATTAAAAACACGCTTTTTGTTTTGACAGTGGAAATTAATTATTAAATTAATTAATGAAACATATATATTTTGAATTTTATAAAATAGACATTATTTTTGAATTCGTAATATCAAATATATCTTATGGTGAATTTTTGGTATTTTCCTGAAAAACATCAATTTTTAATGAATAGTGAAACCACTAAGTGGTAGCTTAAAAACCGATTTTTCATTTAAATGAAACATTATCACTTTTGTGACTTGAATTTCAAAAATCTGACATACATGGTGGTCATTAAGATGTAAAATTTGGTTTAATGGGATTAAAATATTTTTTTTTGTGAATAGTAACTTTTATGTTTTTAATCGCGATTAGAGGTAATTAGTGTAATTTAAGGTAAAAAATGTTATAATAATAAGAAATTACCTATAAACATGTCATATCCTCATTGGATGTGTCATGGACGTCCAAGACAATCCATGGGTCTACTTGGGGACCCCATGGAGCCACTTTGGTTGGAAAATGACAAAAATAACTTTTTCAAAAAAGTTAAAATAAAAATGTCACAAGCGTGAGTTATTTTACTAAAAATATTTAAATGGGG
Source organism: Viscum album (assembly GCA_963277665.1). NCBI lineage: Eukaryota > Viridiplantae > Streptophyta > Magnoliopsida > Santalales > Viscaceae > Viscum > Viscum album. The sequence goes on along the minus strand of OY728146.1, from coordinate 1,531,926,018 downwards.
ATATAAAAGTCAAATTTTTTACTATAAATATTTATTAGAAAGATAAAAACATTTCCTACATCATAATATTTTATTATAATTTTTATACATTAAATAAATTAAATTATATATGACATCATGATGATGCAGCAATTACCTCATTAATAAAGGATATAATAAAATGAAAAGATAATGTTAAAACTATAACTTAAACTTGAAAAAGTCCTATTGTATGAGTATATTTATAACCCTTACCACCTTATCCTCAAAATACATCAATGTGGGACCTTTAAAATCCGATACTCATTTGAAAATAATGTAACCTTTTGTAACTTTCCAAGAGTGCCCCTCCTCTCCTCTTATAAAAGGCCCCCATCTCTACCACCATACCCACACATCTCAAGGCTTTGGCTCGGCCAACCCCTACTCATTTTGTCTCTCCACATTCCTCTATTACTCCTAGAATCCTCACTTTGGGCAGAAGTCTTCCCAAGGAAGCCTTTGAACTCAAATCAAAGAGAGATACCCGATTTTAAGGTAATGTCTTCACTTGTGTTCTTTTGTTTTATTTTGCTTCTCCAACCACATAAACTCTTTTTATTAATTTATTTTGTAACAACTCCAGTATCTTAAATATACTAGGATGTTTTTATAAGAAGGATTCAAGCTACACTTACACACACCTACATCTAATGGTTAAAGAACATACTGTTTATGTGGATAGTGAATTTCTGCCTCACGAAACGATGATTGTCCAATATTCTTTTAACACCCTCAAAGGTGGACATTAAGTTGTCACTATATTTATATATTATATATAATATTTTTATGTTTGACTTAATCTTCTGTATTTTTCATTTATTTCATACCTTTATGGTTTCCATTATGGTTTAACGCGATATCTTCAATTTAGGAAGTGCGGACTACCGCCCCCTTAAAGTGATTTGATTCGTTAATACCATATTTGGTACATATAAAGGATAGAGTTATTGATATTATATATGATACCATACTATAATTATAATACTATTATGTATCATTATGTTTTAATTCCATTAAATAATGAATAGAAATTGAAGTAGCGTTCATGCGTACGTACGGCTTACCGTCTCTATGAACATGGCATTTCATTTCTTACCTCTAAATGTTATGTAACATAAGAAATGCATGTATATAATGGATATATATGATATATATGATATCTAAATAATGAATATAATTCTGTATATAATATATATTTCACCACATGAACAACTTGTAATTATAAAGGGTTTATTTTTTGACTCAAGTAGCAATGATCTACAAAACGACCATTATTAACATAAATAATTACAGTGTTAATATAATAGTAGTAAGTGATATAAAAGGAATAATGAACTTGAAAAAAGTTCTTATGAAAATAGAAATTAACTCAAGTTTATTATTCAAGAGGTTAAAGAATGATCGAGTCATGTCGGTCACGAGGTAAGGGATCCTACCCCTCTCGTTCTTTTTAAGTACACTCTTTTATGTCATTCCTTTTATGCTTGTCTTTATTATTATTGGGATGTTATTTTATATTACTCTTACAGTAATTTTTTTTATATGATGAGAGACCTTATTTTCTCTCATCAATCCATTTTGGAAGTTTTAATTGGCACCGTTAGGCTGCCAAAATTTCGTAAGGGGCATTTATCTCTCTTTCTGTTTTCGTGAGATTCATGCTACATTTTCCAATATTTCCTTTTGAGTGGTGTATGAACTGTACATTATTCTAATATTTTTGTAACATACTTTCATTTATGAGTATTTACATCAATTTTGTATAGTCCTTCTTTCATGGGGTGTACAATTCGAAAGTTACCCAAATCAGTAAGGGAACCTTTCACCCTCCGCTTTTTAAAAGACTTCTTTTGTTATGTCTTTTAATTTACATCTTATTATTTGGATATATGTTGTTATATATCCTTATTGTCGTAAATATTATTTCCAAGTGGTGAGATACCCTTTATATGTCTCATCAACTCTTTTTCTAAAATTCGATGTGACGCCGTTAGGCTGTCAAGGGAACTTCTTAACCAAATTTTGATTTCTTTGGGTTCAACATGTAGTTATTGAATATTTCATCCATTGAATATGTGTGAATTACCTTTGATTATTTTACACTTAATATCCAATTATATTGGATGTATTTATATTTTTCGCACATAATTATGAGATTGATTTATCCTTAATTTAATGATACCATCTTTATAATGGATTTATCTCAATTTACATTTCCATTGAGGATTTATTGTTCTTATGCACCAATTAACTCTTATATGGTGTATATACTGTCCTTTGGAATATTATATCATGAATCCCTTTATTCTCATGATATTATAATGTTTTTCTTAAATGTTATTCCTCAATTATTGTATTCAAGTGTCTCTCATTTTGTTAAAAACCCTTTAACTAAAATATCGTTTTAAATGTTTTAATGATTTATTCTTATAAATATTTCTCATTAATATCCATGTTTTTAAAAAAAATTAAGGATTTATTTATATGGATATTAATGGTTTAAAATGATAAATGCTTCAATGTGGTATGGGACACTTTGATTTAGAAATCTATTTATTAAATGATTTAAATGGTTTTGAAAATGATTTTTAGAATGGATTCATTATTTCAATATCATAAAATGTTATATCGTTTTTGCAATGTGGGAATGTTATCTTTCCATTATTCTTATGTTATGTGCTATGATTATGTTATGGTTCTTGGGCATTTTTATTAAGACGGTTGGTTCTGTGATAAACTAAGGGCGGGTGAGCCCGATATAGCTATCCAATGCAATGGGTAACGTGAAGGAGTTAAACGTTAAGGTTTCTCCAAAGAGATTTAGGGAATATACTATGATGGGTATTCCAAACATAACCAAGAGGGTTACTCCCTACATAAGAATGTTATGAATGGCTCAAGTTACCTTTATGTCTTATGATTTCCATGATTTATTCATGATTTGATGAGGTATGTTAAAGTGATTATGTTTTATGGGTAAATTATGAATTCATTCTTATGTATATATGAAATCATGTTTCCTTTCCATATATTTATAACCCTTACTGAGATTTTTATGCTCATCCCAAGTTTTTGAAATGTTTTCCACAGGTCAAGGGAATGGTACATGATATGATTATAGAGTCAAGTGTCAAGAAATAATCCATGCTTTATTTTAAATATGTGTCCGTTGATGGGAATAATGAATACTATCTTTTGTTGAAACAGCTTTTTTTAAATTTGGGATGTAATGCATGTTTTATGATCTAATTCTCTAAAACTCTAAACCTGAAAACATCCTGATGGTGTATTCTTGAAATATCTCAAGATTAAGTAATTTTTAAGGCTATGGCCTTATAGTTGGTATCAAATGTTGGTTTAGATAACTTTAGAGGTTAGAGTGTTGTTTTAGAAAAAGTGACAAGTTTTGTATAACCATAATGGTTAGTATATTAGATGTAGTCATTGTTTTTTTAAAAGTTAGAATGAGTTTTAGATAACTTGGATAAGTATATCTTTGTGTTTATCTTCCTCTTTTTTATTTGTTGATTTTACTAATATACTCACACTGACCTTTTTGGTTTTAGTAAGTGGTTGGATCTAGCAGGAACCAAAGTAACAATGGATTTGAAGAAAACTATTACAGTTTTATGAAAGAACAACTGAATGATACGGGAGCTGCAATGAGAACTGTTGTGGTTATCCTCAACCAACTATCTGGAGTCATGATTGACCACCTGAACCTTATTTATTTTTATAAGGCATCGTATATTCGAGAAACAAATCCCTACAGAAGATCAGGTAATAATCATAAAGGTAAGTATGTTCAAAAACCTATGTGTCAAATATGTGGAAAGAAACACATAGGAAAATGTTTCAAAGGGACAAAAAGATGCTATAGATGTGGAAGTTAAGGTCATAAAGCAAGAACCTTCCATGGAAAAAGGAAGCATCTAGTTGAATCTAGAAAAGGGAATGATGTTCTTTCTGAATGATCAATTGAATGTTTTAAATGTGGTGTGCATTGTCATTATGAAAACACATGTCCTACGAAGAAGTTTTGGGAATAGGGTCACCAAGATCATACAAATATTCATTTACCAATACCTAATGCCATTCTGATTGATGATAAAGAAATTGACAATGAAGAATGAAAGGTATGGATTATTTCTTAACATATGTTTTCTTATTATTGGAATCTTAATATATGATTCATGATTTTGTTTTTTGGAAAGAAGTATTTCAGAATAAGTTGAAATGGAATGGCTAATTGATCATGAAGAATGTTGAATGAGTAAGAAGTCATCATAAAAGGGATTCAAGAGTTATGGTAGATTTTAGGATGGTGAAATTCTTAGATGTATTAAGTCTCTTTTGATGATGGGGTTACATTTGAAGACTTTCTATAGTAACCCTAATGTTTGATAAAAGAAAATTTTAATCAAGGAATAATTATCCTTTCTTTTGTGGATATAGTTATAAAGAACCATTTGGGTTTATATGATCCTTGAATTTGAGGCAATTATTGGTTAATACATTTTGGGTTTCAAAATGGAAGTTATCAGATAACCTTTGTGGTTAAAATATGTTATGGTTATTTTTGATGAATTTATCTCTTTTTGAGGAACGTTATAAAATTATATAGTTTTTTAAAAGGGACAACACGCAGACCGTGTGACAACCCGTCGCGTCAGACGAAGCTACCAGAATCGAACCCACAACCAAAGTGCAACTAGTATTTATCGCCTACCACTTGACTACGTGAAGTCCCTAGTTAGTTTGAATGATTCTTTTTAGTTAGATGATTTTATGAATTAAGAGTAAGTTTTTTTTTGTTATAAATGGAAATTATTATCCTATCATGGAGGATATGTGATTATGTTAATTACTTTTCAGTATGAGACTGTAAGAGTAACTGATGTTATTTTAGAGAAAAATGTTAAAATTTATCTTACAAGATTATGTGATTAAATCCTTCAGATAATTGGGTTTCAATCTTAGTTTGGTTTACATTGTATAATTTTATGGATAGTTGTTTGTTGAATGGTCTTTGTTGATCTTTGGGTTTTAGTTTTGGTTAAGGCCTAAAGACTTGGAAAGTATATAGTTCTCTTTTTTGGATTATGTGATTCTCTAGAAGTTGATTACAGCACTCTTAATGTGAACAAGTCTTCCTAAATACTTGCCTTTTGGAGAAAATATGAGTTCGTGTAAGAAATCTAGTAAAAGTTAAAAGTCAACATGGCAATTAAGTATGCTTAATAATTATTTAGTTAAGCTCATAAATAAATTCCTCAATGAAAAGTAACTTAAAACAAAAATGTTGTCTATTAATTTTTCCTACTGGGGAATCAAGTACCATTTAACCCATCACAAGTTTGTGATTTTCTTGTTTTTAACTTTCTCCTAGACATGTATTCTATCACTCTCCATCAGAACATGACCCTTTGTTTTCTCCTGCATATCCATATTTTCATACTTGGAATCCTAGTATGGGTTAACTCGGGGGACATTTGTAATTCTCTCCTATTCTTTTAAAGTGATAGTTTTACTGACTCTTGTTCCGATGTGGGATTTTCAATGAAGTTTCCAAGACCAATTTTAAAATTGTGAGGATGCAATTCCCAAAAGGGGGGAAGGATGTAACACCCCAGGTAAATAAATAATATGACATTTTCACATTAATCCATATTTGTGAATAAAATATTAATATTACTTTTAAGGGGATGCTATGCTCGATGGCGTACCCAATACGCAACAATTAGTTTCTTGGAAATCTTACGTTGCACTCTAATAATAAAATAATATTATTTTAAATGGTAGTTAACGCCTAGACGTTGTAATGGAAGGAATGAAGAAAACTAACTACAAAATAATTATATATGTTTGTCAAATATTTTTACTCCTTACAATAAATGCTAGAGGATTAAAAATGCGAATGAATCCAATTTTAAGCGTAAACATTCTAATATTCTTTAAAAGGTTGATTAACCGCCTTTTGAAGGATAACCCTTTTTAAATATAATTTTGAAAATTTTATATGTTTTATTTGACAAAATAAAATCCTTCTTTATAATCTTTACATCAAAATTTACTTTGTGTAAAATTTTGTTATTTTTTCGATAAAGATCTTTTTTATTGAAAATGTTTCATTTTAATTCAAAACCACTTTTTAATCTGATTTATTTATATGGATAGATTATATTTTTAATTTAGATTAGATTTTATTTAGAATATATTTTTACTATTTAATATATTGGTGGTCATTTTAATTAATTTCACTTTGAAATTGGAATTAAACTAGTGTCAATCTTTTAATAGATATTGTTTCTTAAAAACATGCTATTTGTTTTGACAGCGGGAATTAATTATTAAATTAATTAAATCAACATATATGTTTATAATTATGTAAAATAGAAATCATTTTTGAATTCGAAATATCAAATATAGCTTAGGGTGAATTTTTGTTATTTTTCTGAAAAACTTCAATTTTTGATGATTAGTGAAACCACTAAGTGGTAGATTAAAAACAGATTTTTCGTTTAAATGAAACTTTACCACTTCGGTGATTTAAATTTCAAAAATATGACATACATAGTTGTCATTAGGATGAAAAATGTGGTTCAATGAGATTAAAATAATTTTTTGGTGAATAGTAACTTTTAAGTTTTTAATCGCGATGTGAGGTAATTAGTGTAATTTAAGGTAAAAATAATGTTTTAATAATAAGAAATGACCTAGACACATGTCCTACCCTCATTGTATGTGTCATGTCAGACCAAGAAAATCCATGGGTCAACTTGGGGACCCCATAGATCCACCTTTTTTGGAAAATGACATAAATAACTTTTTATTTAAAGTTAAAATAAAAATGTCACATGCATGAGTTGTTTTACTAAAGAAATTTTTAAATGGGGTTATACAAGTCATATTATTTACTATAAATATTAATTGGAAAGATAAAAATATTTCCTAAATCATTATAGTTTTTTTATAATTTTTATACACTAAATAAATTAAATTATTTATGACATCATGATGATGCAGCGATTACCTCATTAATAAAGGATTTAAATAAAATGAAAAGATAATGTTAAAACTATAACATACACTTGTCAATGTACTATTGGATGAGTATATTTTGACCCCTTACCACCTTATCCTAGAAATACATCAATTAGGGACCTTTAAAATCCGAAACTCATTTGAAAATAAAGTAACATTTTGTAACATTCCAAGAGCCCCTCCTCTCCTCTTATAAAAGGCCCCCACCTCTACCACCTTACCCACACCTATCAAGCCTTTGGCTCGGCCAACACCTGCTCATTTTGTCTCTCCACATCCATATATTACTCCTAGAAGCATAAATTTGGGCAGAAGTCTTCCCAAGGAAGCCATTGAGCTCAAATCAATGAGAGATACCTGATTTTAAGGTAATGTCTTCACTTGTGTTCTTTTGTTTATTTTGCCTCTCCAACCCCCTAAACTCTTTTTATTAATTTCTTTTGTAAAAAATACAGTATCTTAAATATTCTAGGATTTTTTTATAAGATGTATTCGAGCTACACTTACACAAACCTACATCTAATTGTAAAATAACATACTGTTTCTGTGGATGCTGATTTTCTGCCTCACGAAATGATGATTGTTCAATATTTTTTAACACCCTCAAAGGTGGCCATTAAGATTTCACTATATTTATATATGATATATCATATGTTTGTTTTTAACTTAAGATTCTGTATTTTTCATTTATTTAATACCTTTATGGTTTCCATTATGGTTAAACGCGATATCTTTATTTTAGGATGTGCGGACTACCGCCCCCTCAATGTGATTTGATTCGTTAATACCATATGTAGTATGTATAAAGCATAGATTTAATGATATTATATATGATAACATACTTTAATTATAATACTATTATGTATCATTATGTTTTAATTCCATTAAACAACAAATATAAATGGAAGTAGCGTTCATGTGTACGTACGACTTACCGTCTCCATGAACGGTGCATTTCATTTCTTACCTCTAAATGTTATGTAACATTATAAATTCATGTATATAATGGATATATATGATATATATGATATATAAATAATGAATATAATTCTGGATATAATATATATTTTACCACATGAACAACTTTTAATTATAAAGAGTTTATTTTTTGACTAAAGTAACAATGATCTACAAAATGACCATTATTAACATAAATAATTACATAGTGTTCATAGCGTGGTATTAAGTGATATAAAAGGAATAATGAACAAGAAAAAGGTTCTTAAAAATTTAGAAATTAACTCATGTTTATTATTCAGGCGGTTAAAGAACGATCGAGTCAATTCGGACCTGAGGTAAGGGATCCTACCCCTCTATTTCTTTTTAAGTAAACTCTTTTATGTCATTCCTTTTAAGATCGTCTTTCATAGGATTGGGATGTTATTTTATATTACTCATACTGTAATTTTTATGTTCATATGATTATATACCCTCTTTTCTCTCATCAATCCATTTAGTAAGTTTTAATTGGCACCGTTAGGCTGCCGAAATTTCATAAGGGGCTTTTATCTCACTTTGTGTTTTCGTGAGATTCATGCTACATTTTCCAATATTTCCTTTTGAGTGGTGTATGTAATGTACATTATTATAATATTTATGTAACATAATTTCGTTTATGATTATTTACATCAATGTTTTATAGTTCTTCTTTCATGGGGTGTACATTTTGAAAGTTACCCAAATCGGTAAGGGAACCTTTCACCCTCCTCTTTTTAAAAGACTTCCTTTGTTATGTCTTTTAATTTTCATCATATTATTTTGAGATATGTTCTTATATATCATTATTTCCATAAATTTTATGTCCATGTGATGAGATACTCTTTATCTCTCTCATCAACTCTTTTTCTAAAATTTGATGTGACACCGTTAGGCGGTCAAGGGAACTTCGTAACCCAATTTCGATTTCATTGGGTTCAACATGTAGTTATTGAATATGTCATACATTGAATATGTTTGAATGGAATTTTATTATTCAACACTTAATATCCACTTATATGGGGTGTATTTATATTTGTCGAACATAATTATGAGATTGATTTATCCTTAATTTAAGGATACCATCTTTATGATGGATTTCATCTCAATATACATTTCCATGGAGACTTTATTGTTGTTATGCACCAATTCACTCTTATATGGTGTATATACTATCCTTTGGAGTATTATATCATGGATCCCTTTATTCTCATGATATTATAATGTTTTGATTAATGTTATTCCTCAATTATTGTATTCAAGCGGCTCTCATTTTGTTAAAAACCCTTTAACTAAAATATCATTTTAAATGTTTTAATGATTTAATCTTATAAATATTTCTCATTAATATCCATGTTTTCAAAAAAAATTTAAGGATTTATTTATATGGATATTAATTGTTTAAAATGTTTAAAGCTTCAATGAGGTATGGGACACTTTGATTTATAAATCTCTTTATTAAATGTTTTAAATGGTTTTGAAAATGGTTTTTAGAATGGATTCATTATTCCAATATCTTAAAATGTTATATTGGTTTTGAAAAGTGGGAATGTTATCTTTCATTTTTTCATAAGTTATGTGCTATGATTATGTTATGGTTCTTGGGCATTGTTATGAAGACGGGTGGTTCCGTGATAAACTAAGGGCGGGTGAGCCCAATATATCTCTCCAATGCATTGGGTAACGCGAAGGAGTTAAACATTAAGGTTCTTCCAAAGAAATTTAGGGAATATACATTGATGGGTATTCCAAATGTAACCAAGAGGGTTACTTCCTACATAATAATGTTATGAATGCCTCAAGTTACCTTTATGTCTTATGATTTCTATGATTTATTCATTATTTGATGAGGTATGTTAAAGTGCTTATGTTTTATGGGTAAAGTATGATTTCATTCTTATGTATATATGAACTCATGTTTCCTTTCCATATTTTTATAAACCATACTTATCATTTTATGGTAATACCATGTTTTTGAAATATTTTCCACGGGTCAAGGGAATGGTACATGACATGATGATAGGGTCAAGGAAGTGTCAAGAAAGAATCCAGGTTTTATTTTAAATATGTTTCCGTTGATGGAAAAAATGAATACTATCTTTTGTTGTAACCAGTTTTTTTAAATGTGGGATGTAATGCATGTTTTATTATCTAATTCTCTAAAGCTCTAAACCTGAAAAGATCCTCAAGGTGTATTATTTAAATATCTCAAGATTAACTAATTTTTAAGGCTGGGGCCTTATATTTCAGGGTAGCGACCCTAGGAAAGGCACATGCATCAAAATGACTTGTGTTCTTGTGGGTCTTATGTATTTTTTGGATTTAAAATGAAAAGGATGTCTATGAAAAATTTAAAATCAATCTTATACACTACTCATGCTTAGGCATTCCTTGTTTACCATGAAGAAATGGAACCTAGATGACAACCACGAGTAGTGCAGGTGATCGGGGCCCAGGAGGTTGACTTGGCTGATTAGCAGAGGGCTGACCAGGAGGAGGAGGACGATCCGTGGCAGAGGATGCTTCATGCCTTTCAGTGGAAGACCCTCAAGAAATATGAGGGAAGTACCTCGTACATGGAGACAGAGAGCTGGCTAGAGGAGACGGTGATAGCTTTTGCTTGATCCATCCCCCGAAGGATTACTGGTTTCCTCTGGCTATAATCCAGATGTGGGGAGCATCCCGAAAATGGTGGAATCTATATCATGGGGAGAATAAGGAGGCTGAAGTTTCATCAACCGACTTCAAGATGGAATTCCGGGTGGAATTACTCTATTCCATGATGAAGGTAGAGAAGAGGCAAGAGCTACTCTCCCTTCAGCCGGGGTGTATGTTAGTGAGGAGGTTCGGGATCATGTTCAAGGAACTAATTCATTTTTCTCCAGACCATTTTCTAGATGAGGAGTCTCGAGCGATATATTTAGAGGAGGCACTCTGACCTTCTCCTCAGTATGCTATTACGCCCTTCACCCTACCGACGTACATAGAGGTTCAAAAGAAAGATGAATTATTAGAAAGGATGCACACACTGGGAGGTGGGCCATGAATGGGGAGCCATTGGAGTTTGACAATGTAGATGACCATCAGCAGCATGCCTCCAGCGTCAGGACCATTTAGGTTTCGACCATTAGAGAGAAGGCCGCAGCAATTCCAGGTTCGATCTGCTAGTCATTTCTCTTTCCTCGCAAGCCTAGGACAAAGGTGATTCATCTTTGGAAGCCATGGAAACCTTCGGAATCAGTTCCCGGATCGAGTACAGTAAAGTGGGGTGGGAAGGTTCAGCGCCCACCTCAGCAGCATCAGTTTCCAGCCAGACCCTTTCAACAGCAGTAGTAGGGAAAACGATCTGCCACTCCTCTGAGAAGAGACGTGGAAGGAGGAGGCCGACCCCATGGTGCTCCTCAAGGACCGCGACTAGGGCATGGTTGGGGAGGTGGCCGACAACCAAGATGCAGGGGAGATGGGCTTCGGTAGTTGCACAACATAGAGGTATCAGTTCTAGTAGGGCAGGAAGTCATTCGAGGTATGATCAGCTTGTTAAGCACTCTTGCTTGCGCCATATTTGATTTAGGATCATCACACTCCTTTGTTACACAAGATATATCCCTTTACTTGAGCCTATACATAGATAGAATCTCCATTTCCCTAGTGATTATTATGCTAGTTGGGGTTCATACCAGTCTGTATGATGTTTGTCGAGGTTGTAGATTGATGTTGGGGCTGCATCAGTTTAGTGGGGACCATCTTCAACAAAAAATGCAGCCATATGATATCATCCTAGGCATCAACTGACTATTTTCTATGCATGCTGTTATCTACTACTTTCGGAGAATAGTCATGTTATCTAATGGGGATATCAAGAATTTGTTTTTTTGGCGAGTGGAGTTGTCAGGTGAGGAGTTGGCATGTGGGGACTCTTCATTATTTGTTGGCCGAGCATTCAGCAGAATCAGTGGATGCAGAGATGATGGATGTTCAGATAGTTTTCAGAGAGTTCCTATACATTGTTCCCAAAGAGTTTGTGATTGTATCCCCTTGACGTGATGTTGACATCAATATATAATTACAACCTGGTTTTCGTCCTATTTCCATGGCTCCTTATTGGACGACGCCTTCTGAGATATGGTAGTTGTGGATCCATTGAAGATCTGATGAAGACGGGTTTTGTCTGACCCATCATGTCACCATGGGGTGCTCCGGTCTTGTTTGCAAATAAGGTAGAAGGTGGTCTTAGGCTATGCATAGACTACAGGAGACTAAATCAAGTAAGGATCAAGAACCATTAGCCTCTTCCAAGTATAGACGATCTCTTTGACCAGCTGAGGGGAGCTGGTTGGTTCTCTAAGAACTATCTACGGTCTGGGTATTACCAAGTAAGTGTAAAGGAAAATGATATTCCAAAGACTACTTTTAGGTGTAGGTATGGGCACTTTGAGTTCATAGTCATGTCGTTCAGTGTTACGAATGCACCTGTTGTGTTCATGGGCCTCATGAACCGTGTTTTCAATGAGTTTCTAGAATGGTTCTTTATTGTGTTCATTGATGACATTTTTATATAATCATGATCAGAGGAGGAACATACTGAGCACCTCAGGATGGTCTTGGAAATCCATCAACATTACCAGTTGTATGGGAAATTGTCCAAGTGTATGTTCATTACATGAGAAGTTCGTTTCCTTGGACATGTGATGTAGCAGTTGATCCATCAAAGGTGGAAGCAGTTGTTTCCTGGTAATCACCCCTGAATGTGACGGAGGTTCGTAGTTTTTTGGGTCTGGAAGGCTATTATAGGAGGTTTGTACCTGACTTCTCTCGAGTTGCAGCTCCTTTGACAGCAATGACCAGAAAGTACCAGTCCTTCGTATGGAGTTACCAGTTCTTGGAAGCCTTCATTTATCTCAAAGGGAAGTTGGTTATTTCCCAAGTGATGTGGTTACTAGAGGAAGGGATATTGTTTGATGTGTTTCATGATGCCTCTAAACTAGGCCTAGGTTGTGTGCTGATGTAGCAATGGGGAGTGATATCTTATTGTTCTAGGTAGTTACGTCCTAATGAGCATAACTATACCACCCATGAACTAGATCTTCAAGCAATAGTGTTGTCCTTGATGTTTTGGACGCATTACCTAATCGGGGAGCACTTTGTGGTATTTATAGATCACAAGAGTTTGAGGCATATAGTTACCCAGCGAGACCTAAACATGCGACAACGAAGGTGGGTGGAGTTTATCTAGGACTGCAACTTCGATATCTCTTACAATGAAGGTAACGGGAAGGTGGTGGCTGTTTCCTTGAGTAGGAAGTCATGGAGGGAAGCAGTTCAGGAATCTGTGGATTCTAGGAACGAAATGGAGGAGTTGGCTTCCCTACAATAGGATGTAACAAAGGATGGTGGTAGAGGTTGTCTATTTTAGATGATAGTGAAGTCCTCTCTACTGAGGTAAGTGAATGAGTATCCGTGGGGATACATAGAGAGTGAAGTTATGTGTTATAGGTTTAACCAAGGCAATGATCTGGAAGGGTGGTCGAAGGACGGTCAAAATTTGATGGTTTTCTGAGGGATGTTGTTTTTTCCAGAGATGATGCATGAGGGATTACTCCATGAGTACCATAACTCACTCGTAGTGGTACACCCTAGAGTTTCCATGTTGTTCCAAGGCCTGAGGGAAGAGTTTTGTTGGCTTGGGATGAAACAAGTAGTGGCAGAGTTCGTGGCAATGTGCTTGGAATGTCAGCAAGTGAAGGCTGAACACCGTGTCCCAGGAGGTTTGTTTCAGGATTTATATGTCCCCAAGTAGAAATGGGATGAAATATCAATGGATTTCATCACAGGACTGCCTAGGGTTCAAGGAGGCTGTGATTATTTCTGGGTAGTGGTAGATCGGATGACGAAATCAAATCACTTTCTGGAGATCAAGGTGTTTTGTGTAGTGGATTCCTTAGCACAGAGATTAATGGATGAGGTTGTGTGGTTTCATAGAGTTCTGAGTTTCATAGTCTCTGATAGGGATGCATGGTTTACATAACAAGTTTGGAGGGGGTTGCAACATGCTTTTGGAACCTAACTATGTCTTAGCTCTGCTTTCCACCCCCAAATAGATGGGAAGACAGAGGGGACAATCCAGACATTAAAGGATATTCTATGAGCAGGTGTTTTGGACATTAGGGTATCATGGAAATGGCATTTTCCGTTATTATTGTTTTCCTACAATAACAGCTATCACTCAACTTTTGGCATGGCACCATTTGAAGCCTTGTACGGGAGGAAGTGTCATTTTCCCGTGTGTTGGACCGATGATGGGGATGTACGTGTTCTTTGCCTAGAGGGGGTACAGGGCACAACAGAGACGGTTCAGCTTGTGCGTGAGAGGATGAAGGTATCCAAAGACAGGCAGAAGTCGTACGTTAATCATAGGAGGAGGCCCTTCGAGTTCAAGGTTGGAGACCATGTCTTCTTAAAGGTTTCCCTCTGAAATGGGCAGTGAAGGATCGACAGGGGGAGGACGCTCTCTAAAAGGTTCATCGGGCCCTTTGAAGTGTTGGGGTGAGTCGGTGAGGTGGCATATCAGCTGGCCTTTCCACCTCAGTGGGAAAGGATACATGATGTTTTTGACTTCTCCCAGCTTCGTCGATATCAATATAATGATTACCATGTCATTTACTGGGGAGAATTGGATATAGGGGATGATACTACCTTCGTGGAGCGACCGGGGAGGATCGAGGATCGAAAGGAGAAAGTGCTTCTTGGTCGAACCATCCCTTTGGTTCGTGTGTTGTGGAGGCACAGTGGCCTCGAGGAGAGTACTTGGGAGTGAGAAGATCAGATGCGATCCTACTTTCCAAAGCTATTTTCAGTTGCTATTTCAAGTATTCCTTGTTGTTCTTGTTTTTTTGACCTATTGTGATGTAATTCTGACATTGTGTGTTTATGAGACGTTTTGTTTCCTTACATTGTGAATGGTTATGAAAAGTCCTGATATGTGGGGAAGGGAGGACCTGATCCCCAATCAAGAAGCATTAAGGTGGATTCGATTAAACCCATTTGGGCGGGTCAGTGCCGCCCAAAGCAGATATTATCTTGACATGGAGGAAAGAACTCCCCGATCTGTGTGTTGGGACAATGTGATCCTTGGGATTCCTATGGATGTTTGGGGTGGGTTTTCCCTGAGAGGTATCTTTTAGATGGGTTGTTTGGGTTAGTCTCGTATTCATGAGGGTGAGAATAATTTTTGAGAGGTATCTGATAAAATGGCCCATACCCTCTTAGTCAATTACTTTTCCAAAATTCTAATTGTTTTGGTGTCCTGGACACATTGATCAGTCCCACCCATCAACTCCATAGATCAGCTCCATAGATCAGCTCCACTGATAAGATTCACTGATCATCTTCACATATCATTTTCACTAAGAAGATTCACTGATCAGCTTCACTGATCATCTCCACAGATCATCTCCACTGATCATCTCCACTGATCAGCTTCACTTATCTGCTCCACCGATCAGCTCCAGTGATGAGCTCCACTGATCAACTTCACTGATCATCTCCACTGATCAGCTTCACAGATCATCTTCACTGATCAATTTCACCGATTTGGTTTTACAGATTGGTTTCACAGAATCGATTTAACAGATCGGTTTCACCAAATTGGTTTCAGAGATCCGTTTCACCAAATCAGTTTCATAGATCGGTTTCAAAAAATCAGTTTCACCAAATCGGTTTCACAGATCGGTTTCACCAAATCAGTTTCAGATATTGGTTTCACTAGATCGTTTTCACAGATCGGTTTCACCAAATCGGTTTCACAGATTGGTTTGACCAAAACAGTTTCACATATATGTGTCACCAAATCAGTTTCACAGATCGGTTTCACCTAATCGGTTTCACAGATTGGTTTCACCAAATCGATTTGATAGATCGGTTTCACCAAATTGATTTCACTGATCGGTTTCAACTAATCGGTTTCACATATCAGTTTCACTAAATCAGTTGCACAAATCAGTTTCAGAAAATGGGTTTCACATATCGGTTTTTCCAAATCGGTTTCACTAATTGGTTTCACTAAATCAGTTTCACAGATCGGTTTCACCATATCGGTTTCACAGATCGGTTTCACCAAATTGATTTCACATATCTGTTTCACCAAATCAGTTTCACAGGTCGGTTTCACCAAATCAGTTTCATAACTCAGTTTCACCAAATCGGTTTCACATATCGGTTTCACCAAATCGGGTTCAAAGGTCGGTTTCACCAAATCGTCATCACAGATCGGTTTCACCATATCAGCTTCACAGATCAGTTTCACCAAATCGGATTCACATATCGATTTCTCTAAATTGGCTTCACAGATCGATTTCACCAAATCGGTTTCACATATCGGTTTCACCAAATTGGTTTCAAAGATTGGTTTCACCAAATCGGTTTCACATATTGGTTTCACCAAATCGGTTTCACAGATCGATTGCACCGATCAGCCTCACAAGATCAGCTTCACAGGATCAACCTCACCTGATCAGCTCCACTGATTGGTTTCAACTATCAGTTTCACCCATCGTCCACAGAGGGGTGTCATGATTTTCCTTCCCCAGTGTTTTCCGTAATGCTAATTATATGTATTTTAACCATTTTAAAGTGGTTCAAAGCCATTTTTAGTGCCATAAACATCATTTTAAATCACCTAGGATTGGGGAGACTTTCATTTGACTTTTTTTCCTCTCTTAAATGAAATCATTTAATGCAGAACTGTTTTGGCCCCCCCTCTGATGTGAATTATTAAATAAACAATTAATTCCATCGTGTGTCACCATCTAACCATAAGGTGAAGCCACCATACATGTTTAAACCCACTCAAGATCCTCTTATCCCGTAATTCCAGGATCTCACCTTTTTATCACATGCGAATTCTTCTTCCTGGCTTCTCTCTTTTCCTTCCTCTTCTTGGTGTGTTAGGAGTCCCCCTTCCCGAGGCAAGAGGTGCGCCTGTGCTGGAGCCTTTCCTGATCATTCTTAGAGTCTTCTGAGTTACTCCCCTACAAGTATTTCATCCCATGTTATTGGCGCCAAGAGAAAAACGTCAATCTCTAATCATTCTATTAGGGTTTTCCCTTCGTCTCTCCTTATTGTGTATCATGCAGGGTGGGTATTCTATTATTTCTATGGGGATGGATGAAACCAAACAATAATAAAGATAATAAACAGAATTTTATATAATGAAGGGGGTGTGATCGATGTTTCTGTTATACTCTTTATCCTTGATTATGTGTTGTAAATTGTACGAGCTTATTCCAACTAAAAATCATGGCCGTTGGTGGTCTTTTCTTGTGCACTAATGAACCTCTATTTTTATGGATATTTATGTGATTGAATGGGTTTAACATGGAAACTAGTTAATTGCGTATAATCGATTGATTAAATGGATTCCTAGTGAATAAAAATCCTGGTGTGATCACCCTAGTTAACCAAATGGAATATCAAAACTGAATGGATGGAATATTCAAATTTGAAAACTCCCATTCTCTGTTATGGTGATGTTGACGGTTGATGCTTGGGAAGCGATGTGGATGGGGATGGGATCCCATGTTGTGGTGCAGTTTTTGGATTTTGGATCTGAGGCCGTGTGGGGCTGTATGGTGGGACGTTGTTTGGTTCCAATACTTCGAGGGATCTCACAGATCCCTTTTGTTGTTGTGACATTACAAGAGAACCGGGTGTGAATGCTTAATTTGATGTTTGGATATTTTCCTTTCCTTGGATTGTGGTTAAACATGTTAGATTCCTAATAGTGCAGATTTTACTTAAATGAATTCACTTGAATTTGAAAAGATGAATGGGTTCAATAGGGAATTTTTTTCTGGGAATAAGTTGTGATAGGGTTGTGGCTATTATGCTTATTATGAATGAATAGTAATGAGGGTGCTTGTGTATGGGCTGGTTTTGGAAACCCTAGGACGGGATGAGTACTTGTTACCTATATATAAAATTTTAGATCTTATTTTTCTTATTCGCACCCACCCATGTTATGAACTTCATTCCGAACACCCATATTTCATGGGGGAGGGTGTTTTTTCAACACTCCTAAGAGTGGATGGTTATTAGCTCCTTTTATGCTCCCTTTTCCGAGTATCCCAAGATCATTTGGGCAGAATGTGACGGCCTGAGGTCCATTATGGCCCTAGATTCTTCGGGCAGTGTATGTGGTGGTGGTTGGCATGGGTGTGTGCGGGCAGGTTGTTTCTTAAGTGTCTTCGGGATGAGTCCTAGGTATCCTTGGGCATGGTAGTAGTTGTTAGGACCCATGTGTGTGTGGTATGTGTGGTAGTGATTGCCCAGGTGTTTGCGGGTAGGATGTGTGATTATGGTAGCCTAGGTGTGTGCGGGTGGGGGATGGCAGTGAGACTGTGGTGAGGATGGAGGGAGAGGTTTAATGCGTAGGATGTCCTCAATAACTAGTGGGAAAGTGTCGTGGGGTACCCAAATATCGATGTTCTATTACTATTACTTTACTTGACTTGTGTTATTTGGTAAGTGTGTCATGGTAAGGTTTGGGTGGACAGTTTCCTTTCTAGGTGCTCTGGTTATCTCTTTTTCTTACGGGGCATTAGAATGCCTCCCCACTTGTGCATGAGAGCCTTTGATTTTCCCTACTGAGTATACCTGTATACTCACCCTACGTATAAAATTTCTTTCAGGTTTCTAGGAGGATATCATGGATCATGCAGGACCTCACTAGCTCAGATGTTTGGACAGTTTTTGTTTCTTTTTTTCTTTTCATTGGTACTTTTCTTGGAGTTTTCATGTACTTCTGTAGCACTTACATTTGGAACATGCATATGGGAATGGTTTTTTTTTCCTTACTTGTACTTCCAGTTTTGGTGTTGAATAGGGATGCACCATATTATTTCCCGATTCTACTAAATAAAAATTGTAATGCCTTCTATTTTTTGTGTGATTATATACCCTTGTTTCTAGTCGCCACTTTGTGACTTATTAAAGGCTAGTTTTGGGGGTCCTTATCTCTCCTTCAACTGGAAGAAGGAAGGGTATTGAAATCTGCTGTCCCATCTCTCATCTTGGTGAAGGTGGGTCGTGAGAATAGCTCCACCAATACTGAGCCAATTTACTTGAATAAATTGATTTATGATTATTATTGGGTGTAGTTTGATCATAAAGATAATATAATATTGATATATATATATATATATATAAATGTGATTTATAATATGTGATAATTTTTATAATTAAGTGGTTTCATATAGTTTTTCATCTATCTAAATAAAATATTCATCTACCATGATGAAAAAATAACAATTGAATCATAAATATAATTTTATATTATTATATTTACAAATTTATACATCTAATCTTCCATCAAATAAGATATAGAAACATAATTCATCTATATGAAAAAATGCCTCGAGAATAAAAGTGATTCATTTTCCATCACCACAAATCACAGATGGTTCTAATTATTTATTTAATGTATGTATATATATATATATATGATATTCATGAGAAAATTAAAATTAGGAAAATATTATATTAAATTTATTTTCATACCCTTCTATACATTGAAAAATGATAATTTCATCTATGATTACTTGTGGAGTAACTCCTTTATAATGTAATGTGATTATCTCCTCGTTACAACATCACATAAGTTCTATACATAATTTTACAGAATTAAATAATGTTATTTTGATACTATATTCATCATTATAGATAAATAAAATTGTACGTACATTTTTTCAATACAGATCTATGAAAAATAGAAACTTTATTCCTGCAATTATATATCCCACTGTCTCCATCAATGTGACATAATTCATTTCATATAACAATATTTGATAGTTCGTTTTTAAATTATTAGTGATATATTCAAACAATAATTATACCATGATTATTTTTATATAGATTTTGAAAACATAACATATTTGACCATAGTCACCTAGACAATGTCATTTTAGAAAAATGTATTGAATACTGTCAAAATATCCACTACGATGCTAATTGATTTACTAATTACATATAACATTTTAATAAATAATATAAAATAAATGACAAAAAAGAATGGTCCTTAATTTATTAAACAATTAATTTTTTTTTATTATTTAGGATAATATGTAATTCATGTGATTAGTTGGACTCAAGGTAATGGTAACTTTACTTTAATAACCATATTTTAAATGTTTAAATATTTATTTTCAAAATATTATTCATTCATGTACATATTTCTGATAATTTAATTGTTTACGTTTTTATATGGATAAAAACTATTTATCAATTAAATAATATTATAAAATTTTCATTATTTTAATGTATTTTAAATGTAAATTGATACATATATTATATGAAATGTATAATAAAATTAGTCAAAAACAATATTTTATATAAAAGAAAATGATGTCAATTTTTCCCATCATTGTTTCTATTATTGGGTTGTTTTTTATTACTTTAATATATTTCTAATTTTATTTAATGGGAAACCATATTTCCTTATATTATGGGTATTTTGAAAAATGTTATATATTCAAATGACATTTTTATATATAGAAATAGTGGTTTTTATGAGTATTAAGAATATTTTATGAATAAAAAATCATGTGCTTCGATTATCATAGAGTTATAAGTAATTATTTATGATTAATGGTTTTTCTATTATAAAAAATATTATTTGGTTCATTATAATAAAAGGACATGGGTTTCCATTATAACCCATGGATATGTAATATTGATATAGCCATCCAATGCATTTGTTATGTAGATGATGTAATCAAATTATAATTCTCTTAATAGATTATTGGAATTTACTGTTTGGGATATTTAGTTTATAAGAGTCATTATAAAAGTGAATTGGAAATAAATTACTTGTTTTTCCATAATAATTAAAATTTATTTTGTTAAATTTTTAGAGAAATTATGTGATTTCCCAAGGTATGATAATGTTCTTATGTTCTTATAACAATATGTGGCACTTCTTAAGGGTGAAACATAAAACATGATGAAAAAACATCATGAGAATTCAAGGAATGAAATGGAACCACATTAAGTTTTATTCTGCCTTTAATATTTCATTTGAAATACTATTTGAATGTATTTGTCTAGAGTGTTTTATTTTTCAGGTAAAAAATTATTTATTTTGACCTCCATTTAAAAAACATAAATTTTTATGATTATTGATGGAATAATTGGTGTAATTATGTCTATCTATATGTTCTATTATATGATTTCTATTATCATTAACTTCTATAAAATATTTATCACTAGGTTAAATGTATTTTTAGCAACATGGATGAGTTCATGTTGAAAATAGTTATGATATTTAGTAATATAAAACATTTCATATCTTAAGAGTTTTTAATTTTTTAAAAAATACATAATGAGTGGTGGTCACCATTTTGTGATGTAATATTTATTTATATAATGGAAATGAGCCATCTCTATAAATATATAATATAAAAATGATCTTAATGATTATAGGAATATCAATTATTTTAAAAATATTCAATATAAATATTTTTTATGTTGGTTATTTATAAAAATATCCCTATATTTTATTCAAATATAATGTGATTACATTTTAAGTAATGATATCCATTTTTGGATAATAAATCTAGATGTGGCTCTGGAATTATTGTACCGAGTGTTTACAATGCCAAAATTGGATTTTATTAAATAGAATTTCACCTAGTCTATGAAAAAACATAATTGTTTAACACCTTCTATAACACACTTGTGGTTTATACGTGGTTAAATTGACATGTTCATTGTTAACTAATAAGATGAGAACAAAAATATTTGTGATGATTAATGATTTTTAACAAACTTTGAATAAAACATTTAGAAAAAATGAAATACATTGGTTTAGAAATATACACTATTTATAAGGAATACAATCAATGATCATTTTTTCTCTATTATGTTTTTAATAGTATAAAATTTATCATCTTTTTTTCATTTATTTTGGACAATAGTAGGAAATTCGAGGAATTGAGTCAAAAAAACATGATGGGTAATGTAATGGATGTGCAAATGAGGTTCCCAACTAAATGAGGAATAATGTAGAGGACATTATTAAAATATATAGACAATTAACACTTTTTATAAATAGAAAAATGAATTATGGGGAAAGTCCTCACCCCCTAATAATGGACATATAAATTTTAATGCCATTATGTGAAAATGGTCTCAAAACATCGGTGGATCTTCTTATCCTTAAATAATATAATAATTAGCTATATCACTTGTAATTATCATTCCTATATATTATTTATTTGTGAAATAGTAGTTTGTGTTGGATATTTAACATGTTGATGAAGATGTTGATCAGTGGTGGATGTTGATAAAAAATTTAAACTGTGAGGAATAATTTGATGAAATGAAGAGGAATCATTTCTAGAATGTGTTTTTTGAAAATTATTTCCATCACACTCTCTGTCATATGATATAGAGGGAGTTTGTCAACCTCATCAAGGGGCGATCCATAATTTTTTTGGGGAAATCGTTTTAATAATTTCATGGTACACATATAGTATTATTATTGAACTTAAAATTAATGTTCAATAATTATTCAAATAATATTTTTTAAAAATACTAAATTGTTTTATGATTCATGGAATTGATATATACGATGAAATTTTCTGATGGTCAATTATTTTCTAGAAATATATCAATTAACCTCAAGGACCTTTCATGACAAGAGATATGAAGTAGAGAATGGCGTTCAATTCTTGAGGAACGATGTTGAAATCTTATAGTGGTTTGAATTTCCAAAATCCATCTTTCTAAATGTGAATGAAAATCCTAGAAATTACCAATATCTGATGATTAAATACCTTAGATATGGTAATTATTAGCCCCAATAAAGTCTATACCGATGGGAGTAACCCACAAATTAGATGATAGAAATGAATTCTCTAGTCAACACATTGAATATTTCATTTTTATTTTATTTCAAGTAGAATTGAAACATTTTGAAATAGTACATTAATCTAAGTATAGTCAAATTTAAATTGAGAAAAAAACTGCAATGTCTTAGTGGTCAAAGGTGAGATAATGGAATCACAATTATTGAGGTGGATCTCGAAAGTGATGTACTAAAATGTGTGAATATCAATCAGTGCATAATAGTGAAAATATTATTTGAATATCATTCTACACATTTATTAATATCATACATAATTATTAGAAGTTTCAAAAAACTACATCCAAACATGGAAGTTGACAAATTAGTGAAAATAAAAAACGGGGAAATTGTTTCATCCAAAGCATGTTACATATCCCACGGTAATATTTTCACACTATATTTACCAAATAACGATGTGATTTTAATGTTCACAATATTAAATAATATTTTGTGCGCATAATAACAGAAGATTTATATATCCAATAAAAATTTATCGGATAAATAAATTAACATCTATATGATGAATCACCATCTGATTCTATATAAATTTAAGCAGGATGATAGATATCATTTGGAAACATTGTCATAATCATGTATATTTTTTTATGATGAAGGGTATCTAGCTCAGATTATTAAGACTATGGAATTGATCATTCTTGATTACTTTACCATTTTAATATAATATGTTGATGTGTTCACAGATGGATTAATGGTCCCTCCTCATAAATGAAAGATTATACTTAATAGTGGACCAATACATAAAGGATTAAAAATATATAAGATTACATATATAATTTTCACTATAGAACATTAATATATAATGAATAAAATAAAAGAAAATATAAATAATGTGTTTATATACCAATGTACTTTAGCATGGGGTGCATCGATCATTTTTATTAAGATGACTTATCGGTCTATGTAACTACGCATTGACTTCCAAGAGCTCTGCAATATTAGAAAAAATAATAAGAATACACTTCCACTGATTGGGTATTAATTAGATCATCTATGTGGATCTTATGTTTTCCATATGAAGTATCATTTTTCAAGATATCTTTAATAAAACAGGAAAAATAGGATATCCCCATTACTATATTTTTTATAGTTGTATGGAATTCTAGTTCATTGTGATTTCATTGGGACTAACTAATACCACAAGAATATTGAGGAAATGAATGAATAAATTATTTAAGGATAATCATGTTAAATTTATCGTGGATTTTATAAACCATATTCTTATCTACACCAAATGTATGGAGGATCATGAGGAGAATTATAATATTGTGCTGATGATGATGAAAAATAGAAATATAGACATGATGTTATCTAAATATGAGTTTTGGATAGATAAAGTAAAATTAATATGTAATTATATCAATTTAAAAGTGATATATTTAGACCCTTCAATGATAGAGGAAATTTATATGTGGCCAAGGCCAAAACAATCACAGGGAAATGCAGTTTCAATAGATTAATAGTATATTATCATTGATTTTTAGGAAACGTTTTATGATTTTCTATCACCATAACCCGGATAACTTAGAAGAAACTAATGTTCCTATGATCAATGATTGTAATAATATATTTAACAGTTAATGAAGAGGATATTAATTTCACCAATGATCATAATATAAAAAAGTGGGGAAGTAATTTTGATCTGTAATGATGGGTCCAAAATGTATTGGTTTGGGTATTAAAAAAATATGAAAATATGAATCCCAAGTCCTCCCACTTATTTTGAATACATTGGTCAAACATCCCAAAACATGAATGATAATTTGATGTTTTTATATTTTTATTGATGATTTGGAGATATTATTTACAAAAGGTGAAGTGTTTTATATATTTGGATAATAAAATGATTAAATATATATTCAATTAAGAGGATTATTATTATTTAAAATAATTAACATCATTGGAATGAAAAAAAAGTGGAAATACTATGATTAGAAAAGATATTTTAACCTTATAAATGATGTGTATAGAAAGTATCTAATTTACTCAAGAACAAAATGATTGGGGTTTCGAATGAAAAATACTAATTCCTCATACAAAGCAAAAATAATTGTTCAAACTTTAATTTTCAATAGGTTCATAAAATCTCTTGAATATGAAATGGTTCTGTTAAAATGTTATTTAATATTCCATGGTTCAACATTGATGAATATAGATTTATAATGTCTGGAACACTGATATATTTTCCATTAAAAATGGAACTGAAGAGAAAAATTCTTGATGATTTTCATAAAAGATACTTCTCAATTTATCAAGGAAGCACTATGTTATATGGATATAGGAATAAAAAATTCAAGGGGGGTAAGATAAAGATACATATTGTAGAATATCTATCTCAATTCCTTGTATGAAAACATGTCATGGATGAATGAAAAAATACTATGTTTAAAATTCCTCCCTTACCAATTTCAATATATAAATGAGAAAACATAACCATCTATTTCATAATAGGAAACATTATGACATCAAGAGGATATATCACCATTTAGGTTGATGTTACCCAACTTACTAATCTAGTACATTGCATTGTAATTAGTGATGATTTATCTCGTGAAAATCTCATTGTGGTAAGATATCAAATAGTAAAACACTCCCATACATAATATTTAGAAATGAGGTTCACCTTGATGTTCTCGAGAATCTATCGACACACATTGGATATAAAGCTATGTTTTAGTATAGATTATAACCCTTAGAAGGATGTTCAGTGTTAACGAACCATTAAAATAGTATAGGATATTATCAGATCATGTATAATGTGTTTTAATGGATTATGGGATCAATGCCTTCCCCTAGTGGAGTTCCCATATAATAGTAGTTCCCATTCGAAAATTCAAATAAATGATTTTGAATTTCTACATGGAATTTTTTGCAAATCTAGAACATACTTAGATTTTGTTAGATATTTTATGCTAATGAGACATAATCATATCCATGAGATTATAGATAGGGTTCAAATAAATTAGGGTTCTTTGAAAAAAATTTAAATTTTGAGAAAAACATCATGGAAATAATATTATCGATGTGACATAGAGTTACAAGACTAAGATAATATTTTACATTTTAAAACATAGAGTAATAAAGTAATACTGTTTTGAAAAAATGTAAATCATAATCATAGATATATCACCTTTGTTTAAGATACATGATCACATAAGAGTTGTAACATATTGAATGGAACTACCACCAATTTCATCTCAAGTACATGACATGTTCTATGTTTCCCAGTTAAGGTATTACATACCATACCACTGACATGTTATAAATTAAAAGGTGGGAATTTTTTAGAATTATCTTTTATATGATTATTTGTTACCGATGAAATTAGATTGGAGAGACAATTATATATAAAAAATACCACGTGCCTTGTCTAATTATTACGGTGAAACTACATGTTTTATGAAGAAATATGTGAACTATAAAAGGAATGGAAACAAAATAACCCTCATAATATTCATTATATAGAATTAAATTTTAAGGGTGAAATTTATGAAGGTTTGAAGAATGTAACAATCTAAACTCTTATAAATTAAACTTC
The DNA here is from genome assembly GCA_963277665.1 of Viscum album. Taxonomy (NCBI): domain Eukaryota; kingdom Viridiplantae; phylum Streptophyta; class Magnoliopsida; order Santalales; family Viscaceae; genus Viscum; species Viscum album. The sequence goes on along the minus strand of OY728146.1, from coordinate 1,531,899,523 downwards.
CTAATAAATAATTTAATTCAATATTTATTAATGTAGTTATAAAAAAAACCTGAAATATATTATATTTGTTAATTTGGAACTTTCCAAAATGTATCCATTATCGTCTAATGATCCTAAAATGTCATTATGTATCATAATCATTTCTAATATCGTCATTCTATAATGAATGTTTCGATTAGTGTACATTAAGGATTAAGATGAAAACTAATTAACATCTAATGAACAAGTGATGGCCTCGACGAATAACATTGTACATTGTGATGCACATTTATCAGAGCTTATATGGGAGATGAAATCATTGCGAGTTTCCCTTTATAACTCCCTTGTTAGGATTCGACTACTAAATCTCAAGTGAAGACATTTATGGGATAATTTAAAGAATATATATTTCATCACCCAAACCATATTCAGTGAACCACCAAAAAAACCACAATCAAAGTCTTTACCCATTGAGATTACACTAGTGTAATAAGGTTTTATGTGTCTAGACTCAATATTAATGAATTTGAATATTATGATTTTAATAAAATAATTATTATATTCACCCATTTTAAATATTAATATATATATATATATATGCATGAAGATAAAATGGGTTTGATATAAAATATATTTTAATGGGAGTTAACCAAAATTATATTTTCAAGAAATATTTAAGTTCAATTAAACTCATTTTTGATGAATTCAATTATTTTTAGATAAATATTATTTTCATAATGTGTATTTATTAAACATTATGCATTTAAATATAAATGATTATATAATTTAATTTAGTCCCTTGTAATTTTCAAAATTCCTAGAATGGTTTTTATGTTGTAAAAAAAATTGAATAAATATTGACCATTATTTAGTTTGGATATTAATATTTTTTTAATATTATTTACAAAATAAAAAAAATATTATTCTGAATTTTTTACAGCAAAATTAGCTAATGGTGAGTTTTCCATAATTTTTTGAGGTAGTCAATTTTCATTAAAAACTTTAATATTGTACGAATACATGGTGTCAATTTAAAATTAATAATGTCCAAAAATGGATGTACTAGATTATATAAAATAATATCCAGACCAAAAATAGTTTTCCCCATTATTATTATGTGGTTTAATGTAATTTTGTTTTCAACCCTTGAATGATTCCACTATAATATAAATTATACTTTGATGTATTGAATGTTATTCTATATAAACATGAATCACTTCTAAAATGAATGGTAGTACGTTGAGAATTTATTTTCTTACTATAAAAAAATATTCCCATCCACTCCTATTTAGTAGAATATATGGTAAACCCCCATTAGATGGTCGGTGGTTTAGATTATTTAATAACTTATTGTCCTAAAACTGTTTTTAAAAAGTAATAATGAATTACCCACTCATTTTTTATAAGTACCCATCCATCCTCCAATTCCATTTAACTCAAAACCCAATTAATACTAAAACCCTACCTTTATACCACTCAAAATTACTCCCATGGTGTTCCCAATATCATAAAAGGATCATCAAATGATTTTAAAACCACCCCCTAATTGTAAAATATTCTATCCTCTTAATTTTTTCAGGTAAAATATTTTTATAAGATTTATGGTTTCCAATTGGTCATGTTTTCATTTTTTATAAAACAATTTTAATTCCTTGTGATACCCATATAATGATATACTAACATTCACTCTCAATAATCCATTCAATGAACCATTATGTACCCTTATTATTCTACAAAAATTATCCCATGATTTTACCTATCATATTTTTTTTTGTGTACCAATCATCATTACCAATAAAAGGGATTTTATCCTATATGTTATTATCCATCATTGGTGGGGTAGTTCCATGTAATAATCCCAACTCCTTAACTATAAGAGTTAATGAGAAAAAATATCTTGTTATGTTATATGATATTTTTTACTCACAAATTCATGTACATAATATAAATGCAGTCAGATGGGCAAAAATTATAGAACACTCCAATGCATTGGGTAATTATATAACACTCTATATCATGGTGGTAAACCATGGATTATTTAAAGAACTCCATATTTCATTTTTTCCCAACTTCCTATGATGCATTGATTTTATCATCTTATGTCATGATTTGATGTTCAGGTTCATGATTCTCACCCTTATATGTCACTTTGTTATTCTATTTGATTGATAATTATTTGCTTCATTACCCAATTGTTTTATTATTACCATAATGGTATTTATACCTCATCCGTTTCTTATTTGTCTCCACATGTTATATAATGTAGTATTAGAAGATTAATGAAATAAAGGGATTGATATAGTTTTTAAAAACTTCCAACATATTATAATTTCATGATATTATGATATGTGTATAATTAAAAAAATAAAGAGTGGATCTAGATATTTTTGGTTATGATTATGTTTTTATTTATCTAATAAATCATGATATAACATGTTTAAATAATTTAAGATGTAATAAAAGTAGTCCTTCTGTAATTCATAATTAAAATAGTCCTTGAAAAAAACGTTAAAATTGGGTAAAAAACATATCATTGACATTTAGATCATTATTCAATGAAAATACATTTTATCTTCATACTATATATATTATAAACAACGACATTAACAATTTTGATAATTATTTGGTTTTGTATTTAATATTGTATATCATAATACCCATTTTATTTATTCATTAACAATATTAATCAAATTGATTCTTTATTAAAATTCATTAATAAAATAAATAATTCATTATTATAATGTATTCCAAATAAACACCATAAAAATTTAATTAATATTATATAATAAATAACACACTTGGGGTTTTTTGAAATATCTTATGGAAAAAAACCATGGACATTTTATTTATAATTAAAATCTATTATCAACATAATTACTCTAATACGGAAGATCCATGTTTGATAATAGTGTTATTTAAAATAATATTATAAATTTTCTCTACTTTTTTATGAAAAAAGTCATTTTCTCTAAATAATCATTAATAGAGAATATCACCTTTTCTTTTAAAACATTTGTAATATTAAAAACACCCCCTTACATAATAATTCACCATTCAATGAAAAATCCCAGTCACAATTATCTTAAATGTATATTTACAATTTAATTATAACCCCTATGATAATAAAACAATATTATATCATTCTTATAGAAATCAATAACAATTATTTAAATAATTTTCATTTATAGAATTGGATTATTTATATTCACTAAATTGACTAGGGAGGATAATATATAAGGATATACCTATTAATTTTTATATATTCTCATCAAAGATCGATTATCATCACAAATCAACATGGTCTTCAGTAATAATTATTTCTATTATGATAATATTTTCTACCAATAATGCTTTTTAAAGTTATATAAATTTCAATACAAAATATCTCTTTGAGTAGTAAATCAGATTATATATAATATTAATAGAAAAGTTATTGAAAAAAATATATTTTTGCATGTTATTAATATTATAAGTGTATTTTAATTATTTTATCCCCAACATATGTTTTGTATATTCCTGAGTAAAACAATTTAAAAAAATTATTTTATAATGATTGGTTTTATTTTATTAGTTTTATCTAAATAAAACATTATACAAATTAAACATATAAAATTCAAAAAAAGTGTAAAATCTCCTAACTCAGACCCCAGTCGGGGTTTCCACATTACCTGATACATGAATCCTTATATTCCAATGGATTTCACCTAGTGATGTGGGCCTTATCAAGATCCTGGGGATACTATTCATATGATATGATAACCATCTGATAATATATATACTACCATAATTAATAAATTAATAATGTAACAGCAAAATAAAAAACCATATCATAACACACAATATATTAGCATATACTTTATACATTTTATATAATTATATGTACTATACATGCAATAAATTTTACATATATAAATCCACCATGGGATATTATAAAAAAAGGATAATGTAAATTTAATACATATTTAATGAATAAATTATTTCTAGGATATGATATCAATTCCTCCATCTATGTTATACCATCTGTAACTATTATCACAATCTTATTACCATTATTGAAAATATAGTAAAAGCATACACATCCAACAATGTGAATACACAACTTTTAATTATAATTCCTCATTGGGTACCTAAAACACCGTCTTAGATGTATTCCACAATATACATATATATATATGTGTGTGTGTCTGTGTGTGTGTGTGTGTGTGAATTAATTTTTAGTCTACTATTTAATAACTAACATTAAATATAGTATATTAAATAAAATATTATCTACTTTATCTAATGTCGATATATCTGGCCATTACTATATATACTTAGGTATACTATAAATTGAACCCTATTTAATAATCATAATTTTACTATAATGGTATTTTCCAGACACTTGAATTAGTTGGAAGTGATACAAATCAATCCATATATAAATCCATTTTCCCCTATGACCACTAATTTTAGACACCTATATACCATTAAAATAGCTCTAGTTTTGGAACACTAACTCTAAAACAATATCTTGATCCAAATAGTCATAATATGATGCCAAATTTTGTGTCATCACATATAACTAACAAGTTTTCAGTTGCCTCATACATTTTACCTCCATAATTCCCTTACACATATTTTATGGATATTAATTCACATATATCGTATGTTCATTTGCCTATCACCCTATGGAAGTTAATACGATTATAACACAAATCAGTTATCTTAACAAACCACATTAACTAATTCCCAATTACCATACTTATACATTCATGACATCTAAGTGTAGTATATTATTATCCCAATATTACACCATATTCCATTAGTAACAATTTCACTAAAAATTCAATGAAAAATACTATTTAAATTAAAAATCAACTCTGAATCACCTATCATGTCATTGAATAACCCCTAAACACATATGTGTATAATTTCCATATGTTAACCACAACTGTTTTAAATTTTTCTTGAATTCAATCCATTATTGTACACCTAAAATAATACATCCCATTATATCACAAAACCATAAATATATTTCCTTACATCATCCCTTCCCATAGTCAAACATGAAGAAATATGTAAAATATGAAGGTCCAAAGAGAGCATTAACACTATTAATAATATAAAAATATGAAAAAAATCGTAATAATAAACAATTGAACAATTTTCCTATATATAATATACACAATAATATAGTTATATGATATAATACCTAGTCAATTATGATGTGTTTATTGACTATTCACTCAACATGGGTATTCAATACCGAACTATACATGACTCACATATCTATGTGGTAATCAAGAAACATTAATGTACAAAGAAATAATATGAAATTCTTGTTTAAAATATAATATGTTATATCTATTGATTCAAATATGCTCAAAGAATTTTAAATTTATTTCATGTCACTGTGGACTATAAATACATGCATACATTCAACACTATAAAAGAAAATATAACATAAAATATGTCATATATAACTGACCAAATTCATAATTCCGAATTGTATATTTCCCCTTGAAGTGTCTTATTAAATCAATATTGATCATATGAACCAAATAAGACTATCTTAAATGAAAAATTATTAATTTATGATGTTCTTATACCAACATGGTTAATAAATGAACAAAATTATATAGTTTTACCTTAATACACTTTTTATGAAATCTATTCAACTAATATAACATGATTTAATATAATGATGGATAATGTAGTATTAATTATTAAAAGGTAGTATAGGATAGGATAAATGATATAATCCAATGTTTTACTACCTAGTTAACACTTATCATATCAAAATAAATAAATATTAATTCCTATAGTACAAAAAAGTGAACAATAACTTAGGGTTAAAACACCCAAATTAATCGTTTAATGACCTTACCAGTTTATTGGTAATAAACAATGTTCATGTTTCCTTCCATCGGCCTCTCAATTGTGCATATTTATCCTACTATCATGACTCTAAAAATTAGTGGAATCCTACAAGGGTTTTTATATAATTTCCTACCATTCAAAAAAATAATTATTACCATAATTTTATTCATTTCTCTTCATTACTATAAAAAATTAATTTGTTTGATAAATTTAACAAAATTTATGTTAAAATTCAAAAATTTAATTAAAATATCTTAATATTGAACAATAATCCCAAATATCATCCCACAAATTGGATTCTATTCCTCAAAGAGTTTATCCAAGTGTATAATGATAAATACATAATACAATACTCCCAAATATATAAATCAAATTATATTTTATTATAAAGGAATGATAGTTTTAATGGTCATTCTTTTTAAGGGATTTTTTTAGTTTCATGTAATGGTACTCTTGAAGAATTTATATTTATATTTGGAATCAATGAACTGTAAAATCACGAAGAGATGTTTTTGGATTTAGGATGATATAGAGTTAGCAGTTTATGTGAGCAGTTGAACTTCAGAAAAGGTTCATGGTTCATTGTAACTAAAATTTTATTTGCAAGAAACCACTTAGTTGTGTTGATTGAGAATAATTTTTTCACACCTTCAATAATATATGTCATTGTTTTGGGGATATAGTATTTTTTATGGGGGGACATTCATATTGGATTATGGATGAAAATTTCCTTTAGAGAAACACAATAGAAGATATTCTATTTTAGTTAAATATTACCAAAAAATTTGGGAGGTTTTTTTGGATCATTGTGGCCATGTGGAAACATATCCCAATTCTACATAGACCTGGATATCACTTAGTCATGATAAACAGTAGAGGTTTCACATAATGAAAGTCGTCCAAATTCATCAAACATATGTATCCCAATATAATTCCTCAACAATAGGTTAGATAGAGGGAAAGGACCATGTGACCTATAGCAAGGACACAAGGAATCTAAACCAATATTTTAATAATGAAAAAAATTTGGTTTTCAGTTTATACTCCCACCATCCATTAATAAAAAGATACACACATAGCAGATGGAAATATTTCTAACACACAATCTCTTATCTCCCACCCACACAGCTCCCCCTTGGGAAGGGTTATTTTTTATAGATATTCGGTGGCCATTTATTTATTTTATAACAATAATTAATATCAGTTAACATTCTCTAATTATAATTCATAATTTTGATGTATTTTAATTATTATTTTTTATTATTTTACAATTGAATAAAGAAATTATCTTTATTCAATGTGGATTTTCCAACCATAGTGAGATGATTTCCCAAATGGATAAATTATTGTTATTCACTAAGTATTTATTTATGTAAATATTATTATTGAGTTTTTCATAGAAAATTTATTATTAAATTAAATTAAAAAATGTCATTGTTAATTATTTATGTCATATGAATTGATAAAGGTGATTGGGTGGTGGTACAATATTAGATGTATAATGGCCATGATAACCCAATGTTGTGTAGAGCATGACTATATTTGTAACAAAATTATCATGGTATCTTAACAACATGTTATAATTTTATATTATTTTTCATTCTAGAATTTAAATTTTCTATATTATTCACCGTTTTGTTTATGGGGGATACATAGTTGAGGGATTCTTAGATAATCTGTTGAGTTGGAATTTATAACCAAACGTATGAACACATTCACTTACAAATTTCACTAATTGGGTTCCCCATATTACCATGCCTCTTAGACGAGAGGGTTCTAGTTGATTTGACGATATACCTAAAGTGGGTCTTGTTATGTGATATATTAATTTTGAGTATCCTATATAGGTTCTCTATGGTTATTCCTAATTTCTTGATATTAATATTCCATCAAATGATTTATTAGATAATCGTATGTCTCACATGTGATGTAGAATAAGATTTTCCAAATGGTAGATTTCATTGGTGTTTTAGATGATCATGGTAGGTCCTTTGGGGATGAAGGAGTGTGATAATGAGGGGATTCATCTATGTGATAACAAATATGATTCCAGTATGAGAAATGAGACATGACCTGAGTGTGTAATGAATTGGATGGAGTAGGACCCAAATTTCTTATTCGAGTTTTATATAGATGCTCTATGATATGAGGTCATTATGGGGAATGAAATATATATGGTTGCTAGTTTCTATACACTATTATCTAGTAATTTAAAGACTAGAACCATGGGTATTAGTTGGATTGTTTATGATGTTATATATTACCTAATTCATTAATTTATGTACATGTTAACATTCTTGTGACATGTAACAGACTCTAGTTTGTGTGATGTAGATCCCAAGGCTTGTCCCCACCACGAGTGATTTGGTGTTGGTTGGGCTACCATGGAATATAATAATTAATCATTGTGTAAGATATCTAAGACACCATTTATTGAGATGGTGTTTCATAATACCAATTTGGAATCATCTATAGTAAGAAGATTTTGTTGTGGAACATACCTTCAGGGGGAGGGAAGTGTTTAAGAATGATTTGCGAGGAAGTGACATTATGTTAGTGAGAAGATAGTGTCTATACTTCATTGGGTGAGAAGTTATGTAGTTTTTTATGTGAGGTATGATTAGATATTAATACCTCCATGATGGGATGGGTTTATTAGTTTTGATATGTTGTAGGATTCAATGATGGTACATTCATGAATGAGAAGTCCTTGTTTGGATATCATGAGATAATGGACAGATAGACCACACTATGAATGATTAAAATGATATTTTGGTGTAGAAGTGTTACCAACCCTGAGAAATTTCTAGGTCTTGTATGTAGTATGGGACCATTCCAAGAGGCTATAGTGGTCACGTAATAGATTATCTCAAGCTTCATATCCATAGGTATGGGATACAATTTATGGAATGAGATGACAATATTCATGAATGTCACAAAAAAAGTTATCTTTAGGTATCATGTTTTCTTTATAAGAACACGATGACCCCACATGGGTGTGTATAACATGAGGTTCCGTAGTGTCTTATTTAGTACATTAAGACATAATGAGATTTCTTATTTTATTTATTTAATTTAAACACACATATAGAACCATATATAAATTTATTTGATGGTATCTTCATCGGTACATATTTATAGGATTACACTGTACCTAGGAACCCCATTGTGTGTACAAACATTATGTATATTTTTAGGTTTATAAGAAGTCGTATTGGGGTGAGTTTTAGGTAGCAAAATTTTTGTTGGATATATATATTTTGTTTTTATCAAGGGTCGTTGTAGATCCTCTTATTTTTTTATTTTTTTTATTTTTATATGTTATTGGTCTAAATGGGGATCTACTATATTGTATGAATGGAGTACATCTTTATTGTATATCTTGATATAACATTATAATTTTGTTTATTTTTCATATTAATATTATTATCTACAGAATAATTTTGTAATTTATTTATTTATTATATTTAATGTAATGTAATTGTGTCCCAAAGCTAATTTTTATTCACGTTTTCTAGTCCGACGTATCTAAGTTTTGGGGTGGAATATCATATTTTATATAGTACACATGACCAAGACACTAGTGAGTCTTCTTAGTATAGGAAATTAAAAAGGGGATATAGATAATAATTTTTATTATCCTAATAACTCGTGGTATGATGGATATGTAATATTTATTTGTTGATGATTTTTATTACCGTGGATATGTGTGACATGAACAACATCCCAGTGGGAAGTCCTCATTATTAGGCATATGAGATTTATATTATTGGGTTTCAGTGTTGTGGATGTGTCATTGACACAAATATGTTATGATAATTACAGATCATGATATATGGTTTTGGAACATAGTTTATTTCTTATAGGTCCATATATATACATCATTGTTGGGATGTATGCTTTCTTTGATATATACATGTGTGTGTCTAGATATTTCTGATTTTTAGTGTTATACATTATAAATTTTAGCAACCACATATATTATGTTTTTAAATTTAATTTATATTTCGAAATATACATAGCTACACTGTAATATTTTCCATTAAATTTCATGTCATGTTGATCATATAAAAAGATTTTATCAAGGGAAATCACTATAGATATATTGTTTTAGGGTATTTAGTTTACCACTACTGGTTTTATATAAGAATTAGATTCACATTTATGACATGATGAATGTAATTTACGACTAAGGGATATTATCAAAGGATGTGTGAATGATTCCTCGTGGATGTGGATACTGATGATAATGTCGTAAAATGTTATCTATAATAACATGTGACTTTCAAAAATGAATTACTATGAGAACATATATTTTTATGGTTTCTTTTATATAGTAGTACTGGTTGGGTTACTGGCCCTAATGAATCAAGATTAACTTTTGATGGTGTGGACATAGCATTAGTATACTTTCTTTATTTTGATGGTGATGATTGAGTGGTTAAAAATTATATATTTAAGCAAGAAATATATTATAATACTTAGATAATAGATGAATTTACATAAGGTAGTTTAATATTTACCATTTTTGGTTTTTGAGACTAGGTAATTAGAGATGCGACTCTTTGGAGTGTGAGTAAGGTTATAAGATTGTGTTGTAAATGACTGGTCATCCATTGAATTTGGATTATATTAGGGTAAATATTAAGAAAATATAAAAGATAGTTTTCTTTAAAGGAACTCTTTCATAACACGATACATAGTGTTTTTGTGGGTTTTTAGAAAAATTCTTTTGTATAAGGAAGAGTACATTCCAATTATGTTAAATGTCTAATTGGTTATGCTATTGTGAGAATGTATGTCTGATTTGAAGTATAAAAGATGCAATGAAAAACATATGTTCTCTAAATAAAATGTTTTTGGGGGTGATTGGGGGTTATTTCCCCTATAATATATAATGAAATCTAGGATATATTATTGAGACTAAATATTTTCTGACATGAATATTAAATAATTTTAAAGATAATCAACATAAAATCATTATAATTCATGATCCAAAGGTTTATTATATTTAGAAAATAAGTATCAAAAAAATTATAAATAATAAAACATAAACATTTGTTTAAAATATTCTTATTTATCCTTCTAAATTTCATTTTTTCTATAGTTCATGTATTCACCTAAGTAATTATATCAAATAAATTGGGGAGCTAAAATCCCTATAAGTGGATTAATATGGGAGATGAATTAACATTAAATGAGTTAGAATGATCATCATTATTGTAATATAATATTTATATCATCATCAAAACATTGATTTAATTAATTAATAAGGTCATGGAATTTTGAAAATCCTAACAATACAACATCATCTATTAGTTGACAAATACCACACATAATTGTGAACAATTATAGCATCATGTTCATGCATAAAATATTATCGTAATCATAAATTCATAATTGTGAAAAATTAAAATATCTTCTTCAAACCTATTACAGATTATATTGTAGGATTCATAACATTACACAATTCACTGTAATGATATATAATTCTGGACCCACTAATAATATCTAAATATTTATAAAATCATTAATGGATCATATGACGAATAATAGTAACAGTCATGGAATAAACCATGTATAGGAATGGGTTTCATAAGTATTTCATTCATGAATAATCATTAGGTTCACAAATTAAAAATGAAAAAATACATTATATAAATATCATCACTCATGATCTAAGAAGAAACAACTCAAGAGGAATCATTACGTATTTTTAAAGGAAGAGATGTTTTGGAATGTCAATATATTTTCCATTAATTTTTTGTTCAATACATGTATATCCCAAAAACTAAAATATAACTATAATGAAATTATTATTATTGAATATTAGGGGATTATTCATGCTAAAAAAGTCATGAACACGGAATAACCCAAAGAAAAGTAATTTTGTTGGATAATCCCATTAAATTTTGTGTGAATGTGTTCTATGATTTCAAAAATAACTATATATAATCCCATTATATTCATTAATTAAAAAATTAAAAACCTATTATACATGTATTTTAATAAATATAATTTAATTAAGTTAGTTTATAGACATTTCTATGAGTTATATAGATCAATTTCATCATTCTGGAAGAATTCATTTTAAGGGTTTTCATTATCGGTTCAGATGTATATAATTTAGGATGTTCTCAAAAAGTGAGAGTAATTATATACATGGTAAATGAGGATTTATTAATTCAACTATAGAAGTATAAATTCTCTCATATATCATTTTTTTTCTTGGAATGAGGATGAATCATTTGATAAAATATTAATGATCAATGTTTAGATTTTTTTTGGAGGTTTTTCAAACCATCACGTTATCGTTTATTATTATTTAATATCATGATTATAAATAATTTCTAGAAAATGAAGAAATTTATAACATATATATATCTGATTTATCAAAAATATATGTTTAATGACCATCATTGGGGGAGATAATAGAAAATGAAAAATCATCATCCACGAAGGCAATGAACTAACATATCAATGGATGATGATTTTTCTTATAATAAGTGGATAATAGAAGAGATATGATGATCGATTTTCCATTAATACAATGAAATTATAGTATTTATATGATACCAGAGTTATCAGGAAACTATTTATTGGGTATACAGGGAGAGTATAACCATAGAAAATATATAAAGATAATGATTAAGGATTTTACATATTCAATGTTTCCCCCTTGCGAACCTCCTTAAATATAATTTGATTGTAACTTTGTTGAAACATGTTGGTCATGGATATGGGGAAGAGGATAGAAAGGTAACTGAATGTAATATTGATAAGATACATGTATTTGAAGATGTTTTTATAAGGGGTGGTGAGGGGAAGTGTTTATCGGGGAAGGAGATGGGTGTTTTTTATTTTTATATTCATTAATTTTTAGTTTTTTCTAAGGAATACAAATAGTGTTTATTCCAATGAGTAAATATAGTAAATTGTTCATGGTAGAACAAACCATGCGGTTCTTATAAAATAAAAGAATCAAAGAGTCATGTATTTATCTTGTAATGTTAAATAAAATAAATCAACTTATTTCATTATTTACCAAACACTGAAATATTTTTTAAAAATCCAAATAATCACCCTAACTATTTATATATGTCTAGATTTTAAAAATGGAATACATTTTATGAAAATAAATTTCTAATTTTTTGTAATTAAATTTTATAATTAAACAATATTTTATTCCAACTATACAAATCATAATATTATAAATAATTTTACGACCCTTTGAAAAAATAAATTAAAGTCACATAAAATTCACATAATATAATTATAAAACAATATATTAATTTAATAAAGTATATTTAAAAAAATATTTTTCTATTAAATCATTATATTAATTATGTAACTAAATGTAAGAATTTATTATTCATTAAAGTACAACCAATTATTTTATCATTATTTAAAATTTATTTACATATACCATGATATAATTATATCATAATTAAATTTATAAAAATAGATAAATTTTATTTATACATTCATAGGTGAGGTTAATATTCTAATGACATAATTACTATTCCTAATGCCCCGATTAATATTCTTGCAATTATGATACTATTCTAATATTATTGGTTCCTTATTTCTTATAAAAAATTTATAGCATTTGGTCTTCATTCACTTCTATTTTATCTCAATATTATATATACTTATAAATTTATTAATATTTAAAATTAATATTAAATTATTCAAATAATTTTTAACTTCTATATCTTTGTTTGTGATTGATGCCTTTCTATTGTTTTGAGATAATTCAAATTTTTCTATTCATATGATCTTATTTTATATTTTTTGTCCCATTGTAATATTTTCATTATTATTGGTTTATTTCCAAAATAATGTATAATTTATGAGAATTATATTTTTTTTCTCTAGGATATGTATGTGTTTTATAACATAATTAGATGAAATGAAATTCCTTTGATAAAATTTTGGGTTGTATCATTCTTCCAAACTAAATGATATTCATCCTTGGTATTTTTTACATTCTAAAAGGAAAACACGTGATGTTATTTCTCCAGTATATACTCCTCAAGATCCCATTATAACCTATTAATCTTTTGGTTTCTCCCAAGTACCTTGACCGATTGAGTGGTCTTTTTGTGTTCAAAATTCTTTATATAGTCCAAAATCATAACTTCTGTATCATAATAAGAGAGGTGGTTTTTCTGTTAAAATAATTTAGATTTTATTACATGTGAGGGGTCTGGTGATTACCTCATTTGGAAAGATACATTGAATACTTAATACAGTTGAGATGTGGTCGGTTGATGTTCAGGATGTTATTCCACTAACCATATGAAATCAATGATCTCAATGGGGACAATGTACCTTGGGCTCAACATCTATTTCTTTCAAATCATCATGGATCTCTTAAATGGTGATATAAAAAGGGAAAAATTATCTCTAACAACAAACTCAAAGTACCATAGATGATTGTCAGTATAGATCTACTGCTGAATCGGACCAGCTGTTATATGTTTTTGAATGGATTAAAGAATCTCAGTTATCTCTTGGACTAAATCTAGAGCAATTAGCTTTCATTCACTAACTTCTGCCCAAAAGGTTGTAGTTCTACATCACTTCACATATATAACATCATATTAAGGAACATGAATACTCGAGTGGAAACTATTGTGATATGAGAACAAAACCAGTGGAATATGCTGATCATTTCATCATTCAAATTCAATTGAGAGAGATATTAGAATTTTCTTAAGAATAAGATAGTCTATTCTGGTCTACCACCAGTTTACTAGTGATTGATCTTGATGGAATTTAATTTAGTACTCAAACTATGTTGATTTTTTCTCTAGTATATATATATGTGATCCATGGATCACTATGAGATACGATCAAAAGTGTTACCCCATGAAACCTCACCACATTATTTAAAAATATAATGCAATGTTGTTAAAGTAAAAAATATAACTGGATGAAAATGAAGGGAATAGTCTTGTTGAGTTGATCCATCACAACCCATATTTCATTACTTCCATTTGATGTATTTAGGATACTAGTGAAAAGGTCCATAGTGATATTCTCCAATTTTTATTTTAGAATTGGAAATGGTTGAATCTGTTGGATCGAATATGTAGATGTTTATGTATATTAGATGGAACAATACAATAGGGGGGTGAATTGTAGGTTTAAAAACTTTGTGTTTAACCACATAAGAAAATATTTTAAATTATCTTAAACTAATACAATTCACAACAAATACAATTAACCACAATTGACTTGTATATAAAGAAAGATACAATGTAATACTATAAGAAAAGTAAAGTAATTTTATTCAAGATGAATAAAATAATCAGAGTAATATAAGAGTGAAGGATTCTACCATAAAGTGTATAGAATCAATCGATACAATATGTAACAGTATTAATGTAATTGAAACAATTACAAATGAATATGGAATGAATAAAGGACAACAATAAAATTCCCTTTCTTAAAACAAATAGTAGTGGAAACGTAAAAGTATTACAATTGTTTTGACCCTAAGAGAAAGGTTATCCTTTCACCCAGGATAAGAGGTCTATCTTACCCCCACCTTGGTAATCCCTTGATATGATGATCGGTACTTCTGTCTTGCTATCCCTGCAAGCCCTCAATTCGATGATCGGTACATATGTCTTTCTATCCCCGCAAGCCCTCGATACGATGATCGGTACGTCTATCTTTCTATCCTCCCAAGCCCTCGATTTTGCAAGTAATCAGCACCTCTATATTTCAATCACTTGAAAGCCCTCGATACGATGATCGGTAGCACCGTATGCCTATCCCTGGCAGCCCTCGATCATTATCACCTGATCGGTCGCACAAATTAAAACAAAGTACTTAATGAAATAAAATAACTAAGAACAAGTTCTTCACATTTTGTAGTTTCAAGGCTTTCGCACGAAGCGGGAGAGAAGTCACAACATCTCTCTCTATAACATGATAGAAGCATGGGATGATCAAAGTCTTAGTTTTTCTTCTCAGCTTCAAATGAACTCGTATTTATAGGCATCAGGTTCCAATGGTCACATTTCATCCAACGGTCATATTTCTCTGGATGACTCGGAGGGACTTGGACACATGGCATTATAACGGTCATATTGAAACAGAAAACACGACAACGTTTTGATTAGTTTATAACTAAATCCACGACATCGTTTTGGTTAAAACAAAAGATATATAATGATGAAAAACATGAGTACGATTAATATAAAACATGTGTTTTTGATAAAGGACCAAAACAAACATGTAATGAAAGTGAAATATGAGTACTATAAGTATTACTTAGTGTAAAGTATTGATATGATAAAAAGTGAGTATTATGCAAAAAAGTCAGTAGGATTAACAGAGTCAGTATGATTGACATAGTCAGTATGAGTGAAAGAGTCAGTACGTTTGACAGAGTCAGTATGATTGACAGAGTCAGTAAGAGTGACAGAGTCATCACGATCGACAGAGTCGGTACGTTTGAGAGAGTCAGTACGATTGACAGAGTCAGTACGATTGACATATTTAGTATGATAATTTTAGTCAGTATGATAAACAAATTAAATACAATAAACATGCTCAAATTAGATTTGTGATTTCCAAAACAAGTCATAAGATTCAAAAGAGAACTCTTGACTCAACAATCTCACAATTTTTGGAAAGCACAAAACATAATGCTAAAACAAAAATAAATACTTATCTATCCCTAAGTTATTGAAAACTCTTCTGAATAAGAAAATGATTACTAATAACACCCCCTTAGGTATGTACTTAAATATGGATTGTATTCGTAGATTTTCCTTGGTTTAGATGAGTTTGATTAAAGCATTAATCTTTTATAAAACATTCTCCCCTTATAAAACATTATCCCCCTTTTTGAATTACAAAAATAATTGGGTAATCTTGAGTAGCTTGAATGATTTAGTGAAAAAAATACAAGACAATGGGAAAGGTAACACAAATATCATTACGATAACAAAGGTATATAGAGATCATGAAATGAATAAGGAAAAAAACAACACTCGTTTGTTTCGTCTTTCCTTTTATTTATTGATCAACTCATGATGAACGGTGTTCATCTTTTTGATTTCCATCTTGTCATATATGTTAGAATCCCCCTGATATCTAAGAAAATCTTATTGATCGAAAAAAATCTGATCCTGATTCTTGATTGACTCTCCTTGGACTCTGATTACTTCTTCAAGAGTATCAATTTTATCTTGAAAATTCTTACTGTCTTTAGATAACAAATAATTTTTCTTTTTCAGAAAAACTATTTCATCTTTGGAAGATGAAACCTTCGAAATCTCAGACTAAAAAGCATTCATTATCTCTTGCAGCTGTTTTATTGAAGGAATATCTTCTCCATGAGTATTTGAAAAATGATTCATCATTTCAACAGTTTCCTTGTCAAGCTTATTGAATGAAATTTCAAGATCATTTGAAATTATCCTCAAATATTAAATTAATATATCATGATCATTCACTGAGCTCTCTATTTTGTATGAAAACATAGTAATTCTATTGCAAGACTTCTTATGAGCAGCCGAACATTCAGACAGAACATTCACATCAACTTTAATTGATAAAACTCTCTTCCATAGTTCTCTTACAGAACCAAAATTTTTCTCTGATTGTCAGTGATGAAATAAATTTTCACTTCAAGTCTAGGGAAATAAGGGATAGTATTTTCAATCCTTCAGAAAACATGAACAATGTAATCACTCCTCTTGAGAGAAATTTTTTGTTCTAAATCACTATCTTCATTGTGCGAATCTAGTTCATTTGATCGTCTTGAGTCTTCAACTGGCTATTTTCCTTTTTCTTTTTCTTTCTCCCTTATTTCTTCTTCCACTTTTTCATTGATAACAATTACTTTTTCATTCTGAGAGGATTGATCACCTTGATTTGCTGGAGAAGAAATTTTATCCAGAGTTTAGAAAGATTGAGCATGAGCTTGATTGGAATGAGGAGTTTGTTGAATTCCTTCACATTTCTTTTGAAAAGATTCCTCTCTAATTTTTATGAACTCTGAAGGAATTACAAAATAAAATCTCCTTCCTCTTATTAAGCTTCCTGTATTTATTCCAACATTTGTTTCCCTTTCACTTTCTATGGGAGACTCTATATGATAGGCTCTTGATATACTTTTTCTATCAGTTGAGCGCTAGTATCCTCAACCATTTCTATCACTTTAGAAACATCAAAGTCTTGAGCTTTTTTTCAAAAGAGTCTTATTTTTCTTTTCAGCTTGAAGGGTATCCTCTACCTTTATCCTCTCAGAAAAATCTTCAGATGGGTCAAGGCCAAGCTTCAGATCACATTCCTTTCTCTGTTTTCTTTATTTCCTCCATCTTGCTATAATCTCTTTAATGTATTTAGGTTTCTTCTTTTTCTTAGAACTAGTTTGAAGATCTAACTTTTGATGAGAAAGATCTTTTGGGTTTTCTTTTAATGGTATAGGCGGCGATTTATTTTTTGCTGATTGATTCTGTGTCGATTCAGCATCTATATCTCTGATAAAAAGCATTGAATTCTAATAAAAACAAATATAAAACTTATTCAACATATTCATACTTTTCCACGAAGGATTCAGCTCTATCAATAGTTCTATCAAAAGAATATTACAGAACATTATGCTCTCTAGAATGAACATTGTAAAAATAGCGGGATACATAATCAAATGGGATTTGATCACTCCTGACTTGACATTCTTGACTATTTCAAAAATGTATCCCATAAGATTTACCTTTCTCATATTGACAAGGTAGTCTAGCATAAAGATATTAGAGACTTTTAGAGTTTCTCCATACCCTTTTCTTGGGATGAGAAAACCTTGCATCTAGAGTGTCATGAATCTGTTATTTGGAGATAGATGAACCACTTTCCTCTTCTCTTCATTTATTAGAAACAATGACTTTTATGTTCTTTATTTATTAAATGTACCAACTTCCTCTGGTAGTATATGAGATGGAAAAAAGAATCACCTTCTATTGGGACATTTAGAATGTGGGATTCTTGTTTCATAGACATAGAGATTTTTCTATCATATACAGCAAAGTTTATTGTCATATTTTTTTTTAAAGATACAGTTTAGTATAATTGGATAACTTCTTCAATAAGAAACAGATCTTGAGACACAAGTTTTTCAACACACAGATGTTCCCAACCTTGAAACAAAATAATTCTTCTGATTTTAGAATCGTACGAATCAAATAAGTCCTGATAAACTAACCTTTCTCTAAAGATGTCCTCCAAAAACGTCATTGAAGAAATTTCAGCTGGAGTGTTGGCAAGGGACTAAGACTTATAGGGGAAGCCGATGTAAGATCGCACGGAGTTTAAAAAACAAAGGGGAAGGGCTTCGCCACAAGATTTGAAAAACTGTAGTGGGTTTGGGAAGGGGGGATCTATTTATAGGAGAAAAAACGACAGTTGATTTTCTACGGTTGATATTAGAAGAAACAAAATCAACGGATAAGATTAAAATTTTTTTATATCGAAATAAAATAAAAAGACAAAAAACAAAACAAGTTAAGGAAAGTATGTACCTGTCCAATATTGTAAGGTAATTATTTGTTTAATTAGTATTAACATAGTAAAAGAAAACAAAAGAGTACGAAAAGTAATAATACAGTCAGTTTTCATGTCAATGGAAAACAAAGTCGTTACCATAGGTTGTCAAGCCGATGGAAAAAAAATCATTAACATAGGTGGATGTGCTAATGGAAAAAAAAATTCATTACCATAGGTTATCATGCTGATGGAAAACAAATTCGTTACCAGATGTTTTCAAGATGATGGAAAACAAAGTCATTACCACAGGTTGATGTGCCAACGAGAAACAAACGGGTTACCATATGGTGACGTGCTGATGGGAAACAAACCTGTTACCATACAGTGACGTGCTGATAGAAAACAAAATTTTTACCATAGAGTGATGTGCCGATGGAAAATAGACATGTTACCATACGGTGACGTGCCGATGGGAAACAAACTTTTTACCATACGGTGACGTGCTGATGGAAAACAATCTTGTTACCATAGGGTGACGTGTTGATGGAAAACAAACATGTTACCACAGGGTGACGTTCCAATGGAAAACAAATAGTCAATATGACAATCAAGAGGTAAAAAACCATAACTAAATAGTCAATACGATAAAAAGAGAGACAAAAACACAAACCAGGAGAATAAAAAGATAAATTAAAAAAATAAGGAAAATTATATCCTTTTTAAGAGGTGTTTCTTAAATTAACGAGTAGTGAAAAACATGAAGTACACATGAATGATTACTATAATGTAATCATTCCTAGATTCTATTTTATAAACTCAAATCTATCAGAAGGTAATGGTTTTGTAAAAATGTCAGCAAGTTGTTCTTACATTTTGATGAATTTTAAAATAATATCTCTTTTTTGTTTTTTGATCCCTAAGTAAGTGATGCCTAATATCTATGTGTTTTGCACAGGAGTGAGGTGCTGTGTGTTTTATAAGATCTATGGCACTAGTATTATCCCATTTATTTAAAGTTTTGGAAAAACCCAGTCCATAGTCAGTGAGTGTGTGTTGCATCCACAACACTTGGGCACAACAAATTCCAGCTGCTACATATTCAGCTTCAACAGTGGAAAGTGCTATTGAGTGTTTCTTCTTGCATGACCAAGAAACTATGGAATATCCTAATAAATGACATGTTCCTAATGTACTATTCCTATACATTCTACAACCACCAAAGTGAGCATCTAATTTTTTTAAACTTCCAGAAGAGTAAAAAAGACTTAAATCCAGAGTTCCTTTAAAATACTGAAAGATTATCTTCATGGATTTTAAATGAAAATATTTTGGATTAGATTGGTATCTTGAACATAAGAATACATAAAACATTAAATCTGGTCAGCTGGATATCAAGTATAACAAACTTCCTATCATACCTCCATTTTTTTTGATCTACTGGTTCCCAGTTTCATCAAGATCAAGTGTATTTGAGGTACCAATTGGAGTGCTAATACTTTTAGTATTGTCGTTTCCATACTTCTTAAGTAAGTATTTAATATACTTATGTTGAGATATATATGTTCCTTTTTTTTGAGAAATTTGAGAACCTAAAAAGAATGTTAACTTACCCATCATAGTCATTTCAAACTCATATTTAATTAAATTTTCAAATGAATCAGTTAAAGAATGCTCAATTGATCCAAATATGATGTCATAAACAAAAATTTGAACAATCAAAACATTTTTATTTTCTATTTTTATAAAAAAGAGTTGGGTCAGTTTAACCTTTTTCAAAATTGTTTTATAAAATATATCCAGTAAGTCTATCATACCATGCTCTAGGGACTTATTTAATACCATATAGAGATTTGGTAATTTAAAAACAAGATAAGGATGTTTTAAGTCTAGAAAACATGTGGGTAGTTTGACAAAAACTTCTTCATGAACAAAACTATTTGGGAAAGCAGATTTAACATCCATTTTAAATAATTTAAAATTAATGTATGCTGCAAAGGCTAATAGAATGTGAATAGATTCAAGTCTAGCTACCATAGCCTATGTTTCATCATATTCTATACCCTCTTGATGATTATAGCCCTTATAAATAAGTCTTTCTTTATTTCTCACAATGATTCCTATTTCATCACATTTGTTTCTGAAAACCCACTTTACACCAATTACAGTTGATTCTTTAGGTCATTCAACTAAAGTTCAGACGTGATTCCTTTCAAATTCATTTAGCTCATATTGCATTTCATTAATCCAATCTTCATCACATAAGGCCTCACTTGGACTTTTAGGTTCAAATTAGGAAAGAAATGCAAAATGTTCTATTTCATTTCTCAAGGAATTTTTGGTCCTTGCAGTTTGATTTACATGGCCAATGATGTTATCACAAGGATGATTCCTAAGAAACAATTGATTTGGGTTTTGTAGAACCTGTTCATCAATATATGGTAGGAAGTCTTCTTGAGTAAAAGTTTCCGGAATACTTTCCTAAAAATTTTCTGTTACAGAAGAATCATCAAATAGGGGTTGATAAACATTTTTAGAAAACACATCTGAAGATGTAGGTTGGGGTTGTTTGAAAACAAGGGGATTAGTTTCATCAAATTTGACATGCACTGTTTCATCAACAGTACAAGTGTTTTTACTAAACACTCTATAAGCCTTAGACGTTTTAGAATAGCCTAGAAATATTCCTCCATTAAAATTTGGTGCGAATTTGTGTAGAATCTATTTAGTATTCATAATGAATACTTTGCACCAAAAAACGTTGAAGTATGAAACATTAGATTTTCGGCCAGTCCACAATTCATAAGGTGTTTTATTAATAAAGGGTCTTGTTAAAACACGATTTGCAGTATAACAAGCAGTACTAATAGATTCATCCCAAAAGTGATTAGCAATCGAGTATTCACTCAACACTATTCTTGTCATTTCATAAAGAATATGATTTCTTCTCTCAATTACACCATATTGCTGAGGTGTTCTTGGAGCTGAGAAATTTTTAGTAATACCATTCTTACTACAAAAAGATTCAAAATCTAAATTTTGAAATTCACCACCATGATCACAATGGACAGTTATGAATTGTAGGGTTTTCTCATTTTTAACTTGGTCTCTAAAAGTTTTCAAAAAGAAAAAGGATTCTAATTTCATTATTAGAAAATAGACCCATGTAAATCTAGTAAAGTCAAAAACTAAAAAAAATACATAGTATTTTCCTCCAATTCTTCCAGTTTGTGAAGGACCAAAAATATCCATATGCACTAGCTGTAACGCATTAGAATTTTAAACTTCATTAATTGATTTAAAGCTAGTTTTATATTGATTGCCAAATTGAAAAGGATCACCGAACTTTGTAGAATCATATCTAAGATCCGGTAGTCCCTTTACAAGACTTTTATTTTAATGTTTACAAAGGGTTCTTAGGTGGCAGTGTCCTAGTCTTCTATTCCATACCCATGACTGGACTTCTATTTCACTTAAGCAAGGTAAATTTTGTCTCCTAAGGTCTTCCATGTTAATAGTGTATATATTCTCTTTCCTTTGGTTAGAAAGAATGAATTCATACTTGGAATTGTGAACTAAGAATATATCGTTTCTAAAACTCATAAGGTATCCTTAATCAAATAATTGACTTAAATTTATGATATTCTGCTTAATTACCATAACAATCAAAACATTTGAAATAAGAACATTTCCAAGAAAAACAATATTACTTATTCCAAAAATCATTCTTTGAGCATTATCTCCGAAGGTAACCTTTCCAAAATTGTTTTGATAATATATTCAAATAAATATTTGTTTCTGGTCATGTGTTGAGAAAAACCACTATCCATGTATGAAATATTCTTGTTGGTACACTTCTTATTTTTCTGATAAAGAAACAATTAGTTTTTCAGAATCCAAACTTGTTTGTATCTAGAAGGTTTAGATAAAATAATTTTAGGAATCAACATTTGTTTTCGAAAATTAGCTTTATGGAATCCTAAATATTGAGTTCTATTAAGAGAAAAATATCTTTTCTAGTGTCCGACACATTGACACTTAGTAAAAAAGGGATTCTTTGAGGAAAAAATTAGTTATTACTAAAAACTGGTTTAGAATGAGTATAACCAAAACCAGAATGATTTTTTCAAAGGTTAAATTTGAGAATACATCTTGTCAATGTTTTCCATGCAATGAGTAATGTTTGAAAAAAAAATCAATGAAAAAATTTCAGATATTATTTTTATTACTAGGATTTTATCCTCCAAATCATATGATTTTGAACTAGAGTTAGGTTCAAAAACATTTTTCTTAGAAGTTACATTTTCTAGATCCTTATAAAATTTATCCTTAATAGATTTGACATTCTCAAGGGTTTTTAGAATAATTTCAAAATCAGAAGTTTTCATATCAAGATCATTAGAATGATCTGATACTTCTTTTATTAAAATTGAAATTCTAGAATTTTATTTATCATGTTTATTTTTGAGTTTAGAGTTTTCGTTTTCAAGTAATTTAGCAAACCTAGATACTTATTCAAATGAAGGTAATGTATTATCTTATGATGATGAAGACTCATCATTTGAAGATTCAGAATATTTATTATCTGTGTAATTTGCATTCAAGGAAATTTTTTTAATATCTTTAGCATTGTGTACCTTATCCATGAGACAATAATCATCAATTGGTAGTCTGGCTATAAGTACAATTTTACTTTGTCCTGAAGATTCATATTATAAAGAATTATCAGATGAATCTCTATCACTTGTACTCCATGTATCATTTTCCCTCAAGACATTATTTGTCTTTTTCTAGTAATATTTTTTATTATTTCATTCAGAATGTTTCTCCTTTCTGTCTTTTCTCTTCCGTAAAGGACAATCAGGCCTTATATGTCCTACTTTCTTACATTCATAACAAGTTACCTATGAATCTTTCTTATCCTTTCTATCTTTCTTTTTGAATCTGTATTTTAAGTCTTTCATTCCCACAATCTTTTTCATCCATCGAGAAATATTGGCTAAATCATTATCTGAATGATCACAATCACTTAAATCAGATATAACAACTTTCTTGGAATTGGATCTTGTTATCATTTCAGGTGTTTCAGCTTTATATGTAGTAGTAAAAGATACACTTCCATTTCCATTTTTCTTCATATTTAAATCAGCATCTCTCTTCATTCTTGTCTCATTCTGTAAAAGAGTTCCAAAGAGTTCATCAAGAGTAATCTGATAAACTTTTCTATTTTCATCAATAGCTGTCATTTTTTACTCCCATTCATTTGGAATTATATCAATAATCTTATCTACAAAAGCATCGTCATCAAGACCTATTTCTCCCATGGATTGTAAACTATTGCCAATTGTCATAAATCATTGTTTCACTTTACATACCATCTCTCTATAAGGAAAAATAAATCCATGATACTCTGCTCGAAGCATTGCTCTTCTTGTTTCTATAACCATAGATATACCAAAATGTGTGACATCCTATTTCTTCCAAATACAGTTGGTTGCTGTATAAGAAGATATCTGGCTGTATATATTCCTAGTCGTAGAACATAGTAATGTATTGCGTACCATGTAATTCAGGTGATAATCTTGCTTCTCTTGGTTAGTGAAAGTACTGACTTCTTTGTCCGGAATTGTGTAACCTCTAGTAAGAATAATAAAATTGTCTACACCAGTATTGATAACAAATGCCTTCATTCAATTTCTCTAGTACTCATAATCATTCCCATTAAATATTGGGAATCTATTTGGATTTAGATTTTCAATTGATCCAATATTCATTCCTACCATCTAATAAAACAAAATCTTTTCCACTCCACACATTAGTGTAGTAAATAGTTGAAATAGAAATTTGAAAGAAATAGGCTAGTAATATATATCAGTGGAAACCACCTTGGATACCAATTTTTGGATCGAATATGTAGATTTATATGTAAATTAGATGGAATAATACAAGATGGGGTGAATTTTAGGTTTAAAAACATTGTGTTTAAACACATAAGAAATTAGTTTAAATGATCTTAAACTAATACAATTAACAAAAAATACAATTACCACAATTGTCTTGTATTTGAAGAAAAAACAATGTAATACTATAAGAAAAGTAAAGAAATTTTATTCAAGATGAATTAAATAATAAGAGTAATATAATAGTGAAGGATTATACAATAAATCATATAGAATCAACTGATATAATATGTAACAATATAAATGTAATTGAAGCAATTACAAATGAATATGGAATGAAGGAAGGACAAAAATACAATTCCCCTTCTTAAAACAAACAGTAGTTGAAATGTAAAAATATGAAAATTATTTTAACCCAAAGAGAAGGGTTATCATTTCACCTAGGATAAGAGGTCTGTCTTACCAACACCTCGGTAAGCCCTCGATATGATGATCGGTATGTATGTCTTGTTATCCCCACAAGCCCTCGATACGATGATCAGTATGTCTGTCTTGCTATCCATGCAATCCCTTGATATGATGATCGGTACATCTATCTTGCCATCCCCGCAAGCCATCGATTTTGCAGGAAATATGCACCTCTATCTTTCAATCACTTGAAAGCCCTCGATATGACGATCAGTAGCACCGTCTGCCTATCCCCGACAACCCTCGATTGTTATCACATGATCAGTGGCACAAAGCTAAGAAAAGAACTTAATAAAATACAAAAACTATGAACGACTCGTTAACATTTTGTAGTATCAAGGATTTCGCACGAAGCAGGAGAGAAGTCACATCGTCTCTCTCTAATACATGATAATAGCATAGGATGATCAAATTCTCAGTTATTCTTCTTAGCTTCAAATGACCTCATGTTTATAGGCATCAGGTTCCAACGGTCACATTTCCTCCAACATTCATATTTCTCCGGAAAACTCAGAGGGACTTGGACACCTGGAATTTATAACGTCATATTGAAATAGAAAACACAACATCATTTTGATTAGTTTATAACTTACTCCAAGACCTCATTTTGGTTTAAAAAAAAAGATATATGAAGATGATAAACATGAGTACGATTAATATAAAATGTTTTTGTTTGATAAAAGACCAAAAAAACATGTAATGAAAGTGAAATATGAGTACTATAAGCATTAATTGGTGTAAAGTATTGATATGATACAAAGTGAGTATGATGCACAAAAGTCAGTATGATTTACAGAGTCAATACGATTAACAGAGTCCATACGATTGACAGAGTTAGTACATTTGACAGAGTCAGTATGTTTGATAGAGTCAGTACGATTGACAGAGTCAGTAAAATTGACAGAGTCAGTACGATTGAAAGAGTCAGTACGACTGACAGAGTCAGTATGTTTGACAGAGTTAGTACTATTGACAGAGTCGGTAAGATTGAAATACTCAGTATGATAATTTTAGTTAGTGTGATAAACAATATAAATACAATAAACATCGAAAGAATAGATTTGTGATTTCCAAAACATGTCATAAGAGTCAAAAGAGAACTTTTGACTCAACAAAATTATAACTTTGGAATTCTATCACTCTGAGTTAATATTCTAACATATCAAAAATCCTTATAAATAACCAACTATCAACATTTTAATTTTTCCTATTATAACTGCTATAGAATATCATGGTACATCTTCGTAATTTTTGGATGGACAATGAAAGGTGATCTATCACCATTATCCAATATCGTCTACATTATATTAGGTTTGGAGGAACATAAATACTCATTAAAAACCATATCACACCATTATCATTAATTTGGATCTAATATAACGTCCCTTTCTTTACATATTTCGTATTCTTTTTTAGATCTAGATCATCCCTTTGTTCATCCCTAATCTTCTCTTAGATAGATTATTGGGTAGTCATTTGAGAATGGATGAATTTATTCACAACTATTATGATTTATATATATATCACATACATATAAATGAAGACATGTCCTTATCAATTTTCATAATGGATAAGATATTCGGTTCCTCTTTTCAATGAACATCAACTACATAATTCACCTTTACTGCATGGAAATGAATAGTGAAATCATAGTATGTTACTTATTCTAGCCATCTTCATTGACCAAGGATGAGATAACTCTATGTGAATATATACATTATACCCTTTTGAATAGTATAAATTTCTAACATCACACCATAAAGGTAGTTTCAATCTATTAAAAAGTAATATATTGCAATTGCTTACACTATATCACACATTGGGAAGTTTTACTCATGGATAATCAACTACAATGAGGGGTATTCAATCACATTATAATTAATAAAGACTATTGAACACCGTCTTATCAAATAAGTAACACTATATATCAAAACAAAATCACTTGTAGGTAGTGTTATTATAGGGGAAGTGATTAGTCTCTTCATAATATCCTTAATTATTTAATCATATTTATCCATCCGAATATACATTACTCATTTCAATTTTGACATTTTTATAGGGATACAATATCATGAGAAGAATATCAAAAGTCAATGGTAGTACCCCAAAAACCAAGAAAACTATGGATTTATATGAAAATAGTGTTTTTGTCCATTTCTTATTTTGAAATATTTTTTGAAAGGTATTAAAAAATTCCTTAAATTTTGAATACATTCCCCATGATTGTGACCATCCACTCCCAAATGTAACACTACCTAAATATGGAATACAATTTCTCCATGAATATTGTCACCAACACAATCCATAGATATTTTCATGATCCTACAGGATATTTTTTTATTTGAGAATATCTACAATTAACAATACCCAATGTTTTTCAAGGTAGATTCTAACAACATGTTTCATAAAAGCCATAAATATTTTAGGGGAATTAAAAAGAATGAAAACCATTGAAAGGAACTTATATTTTCCATAAATTTTAAATAAATAGGTATTATGAATATATTATTTCTTCATCGTTAGTTGATGATATACATAATGAAGATCCACATTTGATTTGTACTTATTTCATCATAGTTAATTGAATAAATAATCAATTCTTGTAAGTGAATGCTTGTTCATTATAGAGATCTTACTGAGCTATCGATAATCAATAGAAATAAGTATTGATACATTATTTTTCATTGATAATATCAATGGGACACACCAAGGTGATGCACTAGGTAATATAAAACCTTTGTACATGCACTATTATAGGTTCTTCTTTTATTCCTCTTGTTTAATTTGGGATATCCTTTTGGGTTATTTTGAGATTGGAGTGGATCCAGGTATAAATTTTTTTGAGAGAACTACCTCACAATTTTGGGGGAGTATAGGTAACTTATAATGAGATAAATCATTGTATTCCCTCACAATGGTATCCTTTAAAAGTTCAATTCTTTCCTTTGAGATAACTATCTGGTCGAGGTACATTTTATCATAGAGTATCAAATCCCACACTATTGAAAAAGTTTCCAATCACAGTTCATGATATTCTGTGAATTTTTGATCGAGAAAGGAATATCATAAAATATTAAATTATATATACTTTTCCAAATAGATAATATATTTTCTTTATAATGATAAAATAACCCTACTGAGTATAGTTTTAAATTCCACCATGGGATGTATTAAGAGATTTGAAAGAAAAATATTCCAACATATTCCAATAGAAGATGATTCTAATAGTTTTGTTGTAATGATTGAACCATAATGGTTTTTATTGATATATGTACATCAATGTATCCGGGAATCAATTATTCATTTCCAAAAAATGTGCATGATATAATATTTTATGTACAAATATAATAAAATAAGTTGTTTTCTATTAAAGAATGTATAAGAAATGTACAGTGTGGGAATTCATTTTTATTATCCACATTAGAATTAGTTATGGATTAAAATTTCCCTTGCTCTATGGTATTTGGTGGGTATTGAAAATTATTACCCTCATGAACCTAGCAGTTAGGGAATTGGCTTCCATAGTTACTTTTCTCTATATAGTTGAAGTATTCATCCATGTGTGGAACTCTCATTTACTCCTTAACATTGGCCATTCTATTTATATATATTAAACATTAATGAGCATGGTTTCCATCTACCCAACATGTATAGAATTTCCATGTACCATTGAGGCAATTCCTGTTATGCTACATCTCACATTTAATCATGTGGATGGTTGATAATTCATTAAAAAAATTCATTATGTCATCCAACATGAAACACCATATTTTTTTTCATATATCCATAACCATGAAATCATTATCCAAAATCCATATATAATTGATGAGAACATCAATGAACATAATAACAATTGAATTCTAAGATATCATAATCTTTTAAATGGAGATTTTTTCAATCACTAATGAATCTATCCATTTTCAATAATTTTTTATACGAAAACCTGAAGCATATATTATAATCCTTGTAAATTTTACATCGCACTTCATGAAGGATTCATAGTACATTTTCATTAACTTTATAAATTATCTCCCCATAATTTAAAATATATTTTGAAGAAAATACCTGTTAATAAATAATTTCTTAATTTCTTACCATTCCATCTATTATATTTAATTGTTTAACATGGTGTTCATTATTAATTCACACAATCGATCTAGTTATATATCTAAATGATATAAAATTCCATTCAACTTCACCATATAAAAATTATGGAGTATATAAATGATCTTCTAAAGTGAATTAACCCACTATTATATGACAACTAGATCAAAATATCCACTAAAGTTTGGTTCTAGTTGATTTATAAGGGTCATAGTGTCTAGTCGATCCTTCATTGGTGAAGGAATGCGTTATGTATGTTTCATGGGATAATTCATTTCCTGAGAGTGTTGGGTAATAACATCCATGATATTTTGAACAACCACCTCCGATAGAATCAGGGATGACGTTTAGGAAATCGTTTCATTTTCCTTCACATGTTTCATTGGCCTTATTTCTTCTATTTCCCACAATTTTTTAATATATATATTTTTCAAAAAAGCATAAGAGAAAATATAATGAATAAATAATTTAAAATTTTGGAAAATTTACTATAAAATCATATCTCATGGGATCCTTATGGATATTATTTTCTAAAATAAATATTCTTGGATGTTTACATATACATAGTCTTATCCTATGGGGTTTTACTAAAATTATCAATTTCAAATTCCCAATATTAATAAATGGTTCTATTATTGCAACTATAGAAACCCTATGTTTTGGTAAATCACTATAAATTTATTTTTGTGATATATGAAATATAAGAGTTATAGATCAATATCAAAAGGTTTTGTTTCATTGGAAAATTCAGACAATAGATAACATATATATAATTAACAAATTTAATTATATAACATTCTTTTGTATCCTTCTAAATCTCTTGTACTCATTAGTACATGTAGTCACATAAGGATATACATCAATGAAATGGGTGATCTCAAAGAACAGGTAGTGGATTAATATGGTATACGAGTTAATATAATGTGAGTGATCATAGTAAACATCATAACAAAAAAATAATAGGATCATTGTAAAAATCATGAGGGAAACAATGGTTAAATGAATGCAATGTTGAAATGCATTAAAATTAATCATATTGTCTTAGTGGTCATGTACCAAAAAAAATTGAACATAGATATCATAATCATTAAAAATAAAACATGTTCATAATAATTACATGATACCCGATAACAAAGATAGAATTATGTAAATACATATTACACATAATCAAATGATAAAAATAAAATTACCCATTTCATTTGAGGGATATATATTTCCTGGATCAACTGTCACATCAAAATATTTGTAGAATCATGCATTCCCTATATGAAAAATAAAAATAATAGTTATGGAATAACCCACAGAGTGGATGGGTTTAATATGTTTTTAATAAATTATTATAACATGAATAAACTTGGAAATCCCAACTGAAAAATGGAAAACCCGATTTAGTATAAAATTATCAATCATTAGTAAATAAGAATCAAATCATGGGAATCATTTGTTTTGGAATTAATAGTTCTTTTAGAAAATCATTATTTATGTCATAAAATCATGTTCGGAAATATTTGTATCCCTAAAAATATATGTTATGAATAACTAATTGTTTTCTAAGGAACCATATTAGGAGTATTCAAATGAAGGATGGCGTGAAAGAGGAATATCCCAATTAAAAGTAGTTAGGTTCAATAATCCCCTTACCTTATGTATACATGTGTTTTGAAAATGCACTTAATATCTTGGGTAATAGAAATGGTTTAATTATTTTATAAATTCAACAGCTCTTATATATTTATTTGATTTATTATATCTCTAAAAGTTAATTTATTTCCATTTCAATGATTTTTAGAGTTCAAATTTTTCATTATGGGTGCATTTATTTTCTGTATTTTCAAGATCAGTTCACATGAATATAATTATGAATGTTATTGTAAAATGAGAACAATTATATAGAAGTGAGAGTATGTGTTTTGAATGAACAGAAATAATAATATATAGTCCCTTTTATAATTTTTTTATATTATAAGGATGATCTAATTGAGTAGACACTAATGATAAATGTTTAGTTTATTTGGGTAATTTTTTCCACCATCATAGATTAATATTTATTTATTTAAATTATGTATATAAATCAGTACCCAAACTTGAATAATTTATTTTAATACATATTTAAATCTTATATAACCATAATAAATTATTTTTAACCAAGGCGGTGAACTGATATATCTCAGATGGTGTAGTTTATTTTAGAATAAATAGATGAGAAATGAGATATACTAATCGATATTCCATTAAAACATTAAAATTATAGTATATATATGATACTTGAGTTATAATTCATCATTTTAAAATAGATGTGAGGAGATGATAATAAATGAAAATATAATAAAAGAGACGGATTGCGGATTTAACCTATTGAATGTTATATCCTTGACAACTTCCATAAGATGCTTTTATTTGGTCATGTTTTTAGAGAAGTATCTATTGGTTGTGGGAAATAGTATTAGGAATTCAATTGGGAAGAATATTAACCAATTAAATGGGTATAAAGAGATTTGGAGAAGGGGATGAATTTATAGGGGTAGAGGGGTATTTTGATTATTTTATTCTTTAGATTATAATTATGGATTATGAATATCAATATTGTCGACTATTATTACTAAATAAAATAAATGGTGGATGAGTATAAAAAATAATTAATGATTACATCATCCATGACTCAAAACATCTTGTATTTAGATTATAATGTTAAATATCATAACATACTTTATTTAACTATTAACTAAAAAATCAACTATTTTAGGAACAACCCATGTATTCACCATAACCATTTTTACATTTAGAAAAAAATATTGATTCCATTTAATAAAAAAAATTATATATGATAAATTTATTTTTTACATAAAATCATCGTTTATTCTAAAATTACTAAATTAAATAATAATTTTGATTTTATAGAACTTGGAAAAATTCATTTAAGGTTAAAAAAATTATTTCCTAATTAAAATAAAATGAATATATTAATTGAGGAATCTATAATATGAAAAAAAATCATTATATTAATTATTTAATTTTAAATAAACATTTACATTTCATAGAAAATACCAACACATAAATTATCAATTTTAATACATTTATTTAATTATACAATGATAAAAATTTATAATATTATAATTTATAAAAATATATTATTTTTATTTATAATTTAACTAGTGAGGTAACTATTCTAACATCCATATTACAATTCCAAATGGTCAAATTACTATTCTTGTGGATAGGTGGCAATTCAAACAAAATAGGGTTCATAATTCTTATAAATACCACTTATTTCATTAATTATTAATTTAACTATATTTTCTATCAAATATATATATATATATATATTATTTATCAAAATTAATATTGTATTGTTTACATAATGATTTATTTCCAAATCATTGTTCATGAGTGTTGTCTTTCTAGTAGTTCGAGCATATCAATATTTTTTTTATTATCTTAATTTCATTTTTATGTTCCACTATTATATTTGGAATTATTTTTTATTTAATTTATGACTAATTTATCATATATAAGAATAATATTTTTTGGTTTCACTATGTGATGTATGTGTTTTATGAAAAAATCACGCAAATGGGAAATTATAATGAAAATATTTTGGTTCATTACATAGAAGGTGTATGGTGTTGATAATATAGGTTTTTGTACCAAAAGAGGAGTGACCCTCATATGATTTTGTGACCCATTGGTAATGATAGTCTATGTGTGGTGTAAAATTATATACATTGTGGCGAGTGTGGGGTTTTTTTTTAAAATAGTAAGTTTAATATCATAGGATTTTGGTAGACAAAAGTCACTAACATAATATCATATAAATATTAAGATAATAAAAATCTCATTAGATAGAGAAGACAAAACAGTGTGATCATGTGGTGAGGGTTCATTGAATTTGGGTGTAAGAATCAATCAAACAGATTCATTAGATGGAGTCTCCTAGATAGTGGTGATCAGATAGAGTTCATTGAAGAGAGTGCATCAGGAATATTTCCCTCAGATTTTAATCTTAGGAGTGATGTGACATTGGATGAGTTTTATTCCTAGTTATTAACTATTGGATGTTTAATTTACTAGTTCAACAGTAAATTAGAGGATTACCGTGTCGTTGGTAGGTTGACCAAGAATCACATAGATTAGTATAACATTTTCCCTTGTTAAAGACCTCTATAAATATTGGTGGGGATCCATTATAAATTAATGTCAGTTCATTATTATCTTTTTTAGTTTCTTAATGTATTTTATAAGATTTTTTAAAAATATAATTCGTGATTGATGAGTTTTTCATTAACATGAACTTATAAAACTAAAAATGTTTTATTATTTTCCTATAGATATAGGACTTATTTCTAAACCATGACATAGTTTTTTATTTGATTACATTCATATTCTGTGAGAATCATTCTTTGCATTTTTCGTTCAGAAGTTGTGGGAGATCATTGTAGTATTGTTGTACAATCTTTGGATTAGGATATTATAAGAAAACATATATGGGATATCATTACAAGCGTTCCTCCACCATGTATAAATAATTGGATAGACATCCATCTTGTGTATATTGTATTTGGGAATTTCATCTAGAGGAATATATGGAGTACTTCTCCTATAATCCCTCTTTCGGATCCCTAAAATGTGATCTCAACTAAAATTAGTTCTATATGAATAAATACATTCATGACACTTCTCTCATTGGATTTCCTATCATTTTGGTCTCTCTTAATATCACTATTAACATGAAGACTGAATTTATGGGAAGGTACGGTTTGTATCAACTAGTATGAACGGATGAAATAATCCATTTAGGGAATGAAACTAGTTGATATTTTTATATATAAATAACTTCATAAACCAATTTATAGAATATTGAATTGAAAAAACGGGATGGTAGAAAGGGAGGGATGGAAATGGAGTTATTAGCCTTTCTAAAGATGTAACATACTCAAAATGTTACATTAAACATTTTAAATAATAGAATTAATAAATAATCAATCAAATATTTTTAATACATGTTTGAGAAGCTAATGGATCTTAACAAATTTTTATTCCTGAGAATATTTTTCAGCATTGTTTTGTGGGATGTAATACCTATATAATATCATGTGAGTGAATTTAATATGATTTAATAATGTATAGGATTAGTGAATATAATTTTTATATTTTTTTTGGATTTTATTATTCTTTTATATCTTCTTGAGATATGGAATTCAATGGAAATAACAATGAGAATATCCTATGGTAAATAATTAATTATATTTTATGGCATCTTAAACATGATATTGAATGAGGATTTGAGTTTTAATGATGTTCATGCTCCATCCACATGTGATATCAATACTACTAGATTGGGATATTCACCTCAGGAGAAGGATCAACAGAACAATAAATCTTTATATAATAATTCACTAATATGAAGTCAAGGAAAACAGATTATTTATCTCCCTAAATGTTGTATTTCTATGATGATGGGATATATCAATAAATATTGTTTGAATTGGATGGAGGTTTCTTCTAACAAACAATAATACATAGTATGTACAACAGTCAAATTGTAAATTTTTAAAATTTATATAATTAGTCATGGGGAGTCATAGGTTACTTAGTTATACATGCCTCTTCGTTAAATTAGTTATAGGGGGTCCATGTTTGATTACATTATGAGAATATTGGGTAGATTATATCATGATAATGATGAAGGTATAGATATTTCTGAGAATGGTGATGTTAAAATTGTAATGAAAAATAAAAGTGTCTTGAGACTGAAAGAAGTTACACATATACTGACTATTCAAAAGACCATCATATTATTGGGAAAACATGATTATTCTAATTATATAATGAATTCGGTAATTTTATTTTTGATGATTAATTGAGGGTTCATTGTGATTACTCCAAAAAACGAAAAGAACTTGATAAATGAATATACACAAGGGTGATGCTGTAAAGATTTGAATTATGCAATTGGATGAACCAAGAATGTGACATTTTTGGCAATATCACCAGATTTAAAAAAATTGGAATGTAATAATAGATATGGGAAAACTGAAACCTTATCACATAGGCATTGGTTGGGTGAGTGTTATTTTTTTGGAATTATTAATAATGTTCCATTAACTAGAACAGTTGAAAACCAAAGAATTAAAAACTTTAACTTGTACATTCAAATTTATAGTAACCTTATATTATTTATTACAATATAGTATCAATATATTTTATACCATTTATTGATGGTTCCACGAGATTGGTTATGTTTTAACCCATAAATAATAAATTTTATGTGTTTTATGAGTTAATATAGTAGAAAGTTTTGGTCAAAAATGAGTGTGAATAAATATTTAAGTGTTTGTTGATTTACAACAGTGTTGAGTAAACTAGACACAACTACAGTAACTTATTTTCAATGTATGGGAATCAAGAATGAAAATATGTATATAAGAACAATATAAAAACTAGTGTGGATAAAGGGATGAATTAGAAATTTAATTGGAATGCTCAGACAAATAGGATTCAATTTGAAATGCCTCCAAGAATTTGGGAGGATTCTATATAAACAATAGTATATTGGGAGATTAGATGTTTCTAATTATCTTTAGGGAAAAATATCTTGGGGAACATTAGTCCAATATGAACCATATTTGAAAAATATCAATATACAAGGATGTGTTTCTTATAATCACTCTTACTATAAAGACATAAATAAGTTGGGGTAAAATCATTATAATGATTTGTTTTCAGATATGGATGTGTACCCATTGGATATCAAATATGGGTGATGATATTAATAAATCCTCAAGAGAATTTTTTTTATAAATAGAAAATATGGGAGGATTAGAAAATTTCATTTATTATTTTAGGGTTAGATCAACTAATGAAGTTATAGGAGATCAGAATGAGATTACCAAACTGATCCTCGATATGTAAACATTTGGTGAAACATCAGTGGCTGAT
The DNA here is from genome assembly GCA_963277665.1 of Viscum album. NCBI lineage: Eukaryota > Viridiplantae > Streptophyta > Magnoliopsida > Santalales > Viscaceae > Viscum > Viscum album. The sequence continues at coordinate 1,531,862,774 of OY728146.1, read as the reverse complement.
ACTCTGATAGATATGCTACTAGATATAGAAAATTAATATAGAAATAAAAAAAATAGATTATAATATTTTTGTATACCTTGAAATACTGAAATTCTTGATGGATGAATACCGGATAGAGAGGTTCCAATAGATGAACGTGAATTTATGCTAAGAAGATCAACTCCTCTCAGAAATCGAGTAAATAGGTTTACAGTTGATATGATTTTTTTTTCAAGTAGGTATAGGTAAAAACATATTTTTAGGCTTGGATAATAACAATAGAATCATATACTCATGGGAGTCATACATGGAAGTGGAAAATAAATCCATAAATCTCAAAAATACTAGGGATTTGGTTGAACTATCTTGTAGAGAGACAGCTATAAAAGTGGATTTCAAAATTTATTGTGGATATTAGTGTATAAAAGGGTTACAAAAAATTGTTTGTGGAAATTTTTTTAGAACAAAAAATGAATTTACTTAACATAATTTTCATCAAAAGTATTGTAGAACACAACCATTTCAATGGTTGTCGACATTTTTAAACATGAATATCTACACAAGATTTTGATGAATGTAAATACATTATGTATACATATATATTATGAGGAATAAACATATACGGCGAATCACAATATTTATAATGTTAATTAGAGTGTGGATAAGGTTTTAATATAAAATTATGTCTTTATGGATTGAGTAAATCTTTATGAAACCAAAATCAGATGTTCAATAATTTTATTCCTTAAAAAATTACAAGTCATTTTGATTTAGATAATTATTGATATAGAAATTAATTAAATTATAGAACATATATCGTACTATATTTTTTATTTCGTTTTGAATAATGGTATAGGGATCATTTTTATTATGGTATTTGAGAGAAATAACATTTTTATGGGAATTATGAGGGATAAAAATGGACACTGTTGTTTTATCCCTAATGAAATAAAAGAGGAAGGCCATGAAAATATTTTAAATTCATGATTGTAAATCTATGTCCGTCCCACATAGAAACAACATCAGGTATTATAAATAACATACCCTATCAGTGGAAAAAATTCATTATATGGAGAAAGATCATTTTTCCTCAACTCTTGGGAATTTTATGTAGGAAATGTTTCGTACATAATAATACATTTATTTCTAGTGGTATTATATTTATATTATCTAAAAATATTCAAAGTAAAAATGAATGAAGATGTGATCTAATCATATAGTGTATGATCATAATTTGATGGTTGAATATGGATGAAATCATAAATAATTTTCAAGGGGGATATTGTTGGGGTTTTTTGAAAGTCATTGAGTTTCATTAGATATTGTTTTTTAGGGAAGAAGTCACAAGATATATATCATTATAAATATATTATCTTGTGTTGTTCACCAAATATGGATGTATATATGGAGGAATTATATTACTTGGCTTTAGTTTATTAGGGAGTAAAATTCCCTTACACTGAGTCATTAAATTGAGTCCATCAGATATTAATGTTTAGATAGAGATCATCAAAAAAGTCCAATATATATGTTTCTATTAGATGTTATCAACCAGGGTTATTTATGTTTCTATTGGATATCAGGTATAGTACTGAAATATGCTAATCACACTAGATTCTTCACATACAAATAATTCAATTTCTTGGTCAATAAAAGGTTTGTTGTGAATATTATTAGTCGATGTAATATATTTCCAAGTTGGAGTCCATAATAAAAATAGGTTTTTCGTTATTTGAGACATATGTGACTATATATTGAATGATGGGAGTTTCTAAATTATTTTTATAATGATTTTAAAATAAATTGGAAATGGGATATTGGTTATTTATTATCATAAATCTCCTACAATGAAACTTTGTGAGATATGTAATGTTTATATAATACATTTGTCCAAAAAAATTAAATATTAGTTGTCTAGAATTATTTTTTGAAATATGCATCATATGTTTGTGTAATTATATGGTGGGTTTTTATCCTAGTTAAAATGTATTTACTTGGGGAAATTTAATTACCAGAAAGAAATCACTTTTTCATTGAATTGTAGAGATTGTTGATGAGTAACATGAAGTGTTTAGATATGAATCCATCCATTGTACGTTATGATCGCCGTTTTGGTTTAGTATACATGATATAGTTTTTCTCATATAGGCGATCTATCATATACCATATAGGAAGCACCCCAATGTCACATTGAGAGTGGACCCTTGTAACAGGTCAGATCATGATGATTTATAGGATTGTATTTTTGGTGGGGGTGGAATTTCTAGGGATTAATTTTTTACCCCAGTGTTCAGCTATGCGCGGGATAAAAAAAATCATTTGGTAATAGATTTTGAGTGTTCCAATGATATTTTTTGGTATTATGATCCGACATTTATGGTACTCTCACTGTTGGGAGCATTAAATAAGTCAAAAAAATTATTTCCTCATATCATATGGGACATGTGTGTGGTGAGTCTAGAATATAAATATTGGAGGTGGCATGGGATGCATGTCTGTGGAAGAAAAATATAATTAGGTATGAAAGTAATTGATTGATTTATAATTAATATGTGACATTCGTTGAAGTGAATATGTTTGAATCAATATTTGGATTACTATAGATGTGATCTATACAAGTATCAGATCGATGGTGCATTAGTGCTCGAGGTTTGATAATGAAGTTTGATTTGAAAATTTTTTAGTCTAACAATTGAATTATAATTAGTGTTGGGTAGTGATTTTAGTGTCTATGTGGTATATTTTTTTATACTTATGAGAGTTATAGAATAAATATTGGGAGGGGTGATTTCACATTTGTGGCTGAATCAATGTTGTTTTTTGATGTATTCACTATTGAAAGTCCAGACAATGTATTTTTGTGAAATTAGTTAAATTGAGGTAGAAACCACATTTTATTTCCTATATTTTCTTATAGAGAGGGTGGGGGAAGATAACCCTCAGGGTGAAATATATATTGGAGCTACAATGTGTTATACTGGATTGGTGTGGTGAGTACCATATTGGTGTTCGGGATGGAGAAGATAAATTGGATTTTCATCAAGAAAATTATTAACTTTTATGATGGAGTTTGGTAGAAAAAACAAATTAGATGTTCTATGGAACATTATACTTGGTTAAAAACAAATTCATGATAGTGGTAAGTCTATGTGGATGTGTACTGACAGAAAAATTCTCATGGAAGATAACCATTATGGTGAGGAGTTTATAAAGATAATAAAATTTTATGAAATTTTTCTATGGAAATATTATTTTATTGTCTTTGAGTGGGGTTTTTTTTGAAAAGTTGGGTTTATATTGGGAATATCGGCATTGTAACGTATTATGGAGATGTTTTTTGGTTGTGTAATGAGAACCTGATGGTGGTTCATGTGATTGGGTTGACATTAGATAATGATTTTGGGGGAGTTGAAACTAAAATTTGAGCTATATAATGCACCTATGGTATTAAGGGTAAGAAACATGAAATTAATTTTTTTATAACGGGCTAGACATGATACATATCATTGGGTCTTCTACATAGAGGATGAAATTGACATGATAACAGATGGTGTGACCTTTTGGGGCAACCTTTTAGAGGTTACTCTACTGGGGTTGGTCCTCATATTCCATTATAGGTTATTTATTTATAGACACAGGGTGACACCATTGTGTGCTCAAGGATAATGGATAACATGGAATAATCTAAATGGGATATGTCATAGAGGATCCTCAATAGGTTCTCTAACTTGTTTCACACCCACCCCACTTGGGTTATTGCATCTTAGATCCCCACTCCACGTCATAAGAGTATTTAGAATAAAGGAATAACTCTATATGACCTATTGCAATGTTGTATGGGGTCTTCATCCATATTTTTAAATAGGGGAAGATCCATATTTATAGGGACACCCTCTTTGTTCATTTGGTGAGAGGTGTTCGTAGGGGTATTTTATTGATGCACCCCATCTCTTAGCTATTTGATCTATAATGTTAAGGGTTGTTTTTGTGATAATTTCATGGATTTTTATGTATGTTCATCCCTCTATTTCACCGCATCATTGTTCACATTTAATATTTGATAATTTTTTTGTGGATCGTGGATAGAGATTTAGTTATCATTTCACTATAGTTTGCAGAAATCATAACAATTAAATGGGTATTTTACCTAATATTATTAGATAATGTCAGGGTATGATGAATGCATGAGGTTCAATATGGTTTATGTAACAATTTGATAAATGGTGTGTTTTTTAAATAGGCATCTTTGAAGTTAATTAAATAAATAATTATAATATGTTTAAAATAATTACTTATTTACAATGTTGTCTTGTAGGATATCATATGGCTGTATGAGGATGGATAAGGCATAAAAAGCCTTGGATGAATAATTTCATAGCTTCATGTGGACGTTAAATTATTCATCAACATAGTTTTCTCGAATAATAACAATTCATATACATTATTTTTATAGTGTATCATTTCATGAATGTTTCATGGGTTTGGGTTTTAAGGGAAGACATCAGCAGGGTCCTTAGATTATATAATTATATGGAATTGAGATGAATTAATTAGAATAAGTAAAATTGTACATCTATTAAAATTGAATCGAATGATTAATATATTTCCAATAAGATAAAATGATTATTAATATGATGAGATAGCATATAATAGTATTGGGATAAGAAATATGATGTGGTAGTATCATAGTTGTGATCCAATATCTTATTTAGGTTGGAATTAGAGTCTTAGGACATGGTATGATTGTTAAGATTATTATATTTCTTGTGTGTGATGAAGAACACCATTCTTGGGTTGGAGGAGTACTTTGGTGATTTTCGTGGGTGGTGTAGGCCCTATGGGGCTGAATGTGATTGGTGAAGTGTAGTTTTCTATGAATAATGGTTGATTGGTCTCCATTATGTGACATGATATGAAAAATACGTATGAGTTAAGGGTGTAAATTGTGACTTCGTATTGGGTTAACAAGGTGTTAGTACAAAATTAGATAGAATAGAACCCCATATATGGGTCCATGATTTGGAAGCTATTATACCCAATGAGATCTCAATTATTTGAATGATTTGGTATAATGATCTTGTATCAAAATGAGTGGTGAGATCATGATGACTAGTGACCTAGAGATGATATAATGATATTTGTGATTTGATATATGACCTTTTTTGATTCATGGTAATTCATGAGCTAGTGAATGTGATAGGAGAAAATCATGGGGTGGATGATTTAGATATTGAGGCCTGGACCCTCCACTAATGTGATGAAACTATTTTTAATTCCATGTTTGTGATGAAGACCCCAATATAAATGATGTTCAACCAACCATAAATTATATTATTTATTTTAATAAAAATTATTTTTTACAAGTATTGAGTAAGTGTTTTGTTGTACCAGTCCATAAGTGAGAAGGTTTTGGTTCGGATTTTACTAGATAAAGAACATGAAATTTAGTGTAACTTCAACCAAATATGGTACCCTAAAAAGTTATTAAAATGGTTTTTTACAGGACCTCAAGCATACCTATATATACTTTAATGGTTTTTGAATAGTTATGGGAATGTAATAAGTATAGTGGGTGGAGTATACCCCCATGTACATAGTCAAAAAATTTAAAGAAACGTGTAACACTAAATTTCTGTGTAATGAAATAATTTAATAAATACCACATAGAGGAAATCCTTAATAGTAAAACCCAGATGAATAATCAGATAAATTATAAAGGAATAATGAAATTAAAATAAATATTTTGACTAAATATTTTGATAAAAGTAATCCAAAAAAATTATTTAAGAGACAAATAATGAATCAAAATCTCCAGTCCCGAGCCTCATGTATGTCCCATCTCCGAAATCCATCCCATCAAGGAAGAAACAAATCAATTGTAATGTATCACGGACATATCAATCCCAACAACCATGTAATTTTCCATGGTACAAAAAATGGCTTAAATAGGTTCTGGGTATAACATAGTAGGACAAAAACATCATTTATAACTATTACTATAATGATAACAAGTACATGTAATAATGTAATACACATATGTATTAATTATTGAAATAATTAAATTAATTTCATATCAACCTACTTCAGTACCCTGCCCGAATATTTTTGAGCTAACCTCAAAACTATGCCAACCACATGGATATATCCATTGTATAAATTACACAAATCTTAATTAAGCCCATTATACAATCATTTGCAAAATATATCTATTCTAATCACTGTTTATAATCATTATAGAATGAACTAGGTCGAATCGAAAATTTTATGCATTTTAACATGAATAAATGGCCACAGACCATTATAAAGAGTTACAACATGAATAACTAGAAATATCCAACTATATAATCATTATGGAACGAATAACTTGGAAACAACCACTATATATGCATTACATCATGAATCAAGGGGAATTATCCACTATATAAGTATTGAATCTGGAATCCCAGGGAATTGGATCCTATATAATCATTTTTGTAAGAGTCAATGGGAATACCCCGCTATATAATATTTATAATAAAAATCATTATGTATAAGAAAAATTATATCACAATATTACAACATAAGGATCAATGTTTAATCATGAAAATTACTATTTTTGGAATTATACATTTCAATTATAATTTTTTTATAAACCAATAACATGCCATTAATGTCATTAATCATGCCAAAACAAGGTGAATCTATATTATAAAATCACCCAAAACACATTTCATTACATTAACTCTTTAATTAATTAGTCAATTAATTTATAATCGCATGTTCTCTCACCAGAACGGTGTCCATAATCCAACTCGTATCAATTTGATGCAATGGTATTCCAAGGAATAAATTGAATTCACCATTTAATTAATTTAGGTGCAATTTATATTTGTGTAATTGAAATTTTGAACATACATAGAAATTAAACAAACCATAAGGTTAATGTTTAGACCCCCACCCGTATTCAGTGAATAATGTAGAACTTTTATTGGGGTAACACAAATGAGGATGAAGTTGAAGAAGATCCCATGATGAAACCTAGGTAAAATCTTGTCTGGATAAACATAAAACCCAAATATAGTTCATGTAATCAACCACTATTGTAGATAATACGAGAAGAGGAAGGGGAAACCAAATCTGAAGACTAACTAAGGATCGATCATAGAAACATGGGAACCATTAAAGTGGATAATTCTTCAAAACCACCTGGATCACCATCCATAGTCGAGAGGAGGAAGCTACACCAAGCAAATGAGAACATAATCATAGATGACACTATTTTAAATTTTCATTTGTGATATTACATAGTTTTTTACTATTTTACATATCAAATGTATCTTTTTTGTGGGATATAATGAAAATACATGATCCCTCAGTTTAATATTTATCTAGATAGACTACTATATGATGTGAATGGTTTACATGAAATTTAACCATTTCATGCCCTGTAGTAGATCAAAATCTATTCCTTATAGAAGTTACTTGTAGTGTAACATGTACTTGGTGTATAATAACACACAATAATGTTTTAATCCCATATCCCACAAAAAGGACCCAAACCAACTGAAAAATATTCGGAAAATGGTATCCCTCATTAGAAATTAAAAACATTAATATATTGAATCCATTAATTAAATAAAAATTAAATCTGTGGGATATAATTTTTTTACACCAGCAATAGCTCTTCATCTATGAAAAAAACTCAACTTCCATGGCATAAAGACAATGTAAAACCCAAGGAAATGCATTTAACTAAAAAAACACAAAGTGGGATGTGCATGAAAAAATAAGGGATCTTACGACCACAACACCATATTACATATCATCCCTATGTTACTCATTGAATCACTATAGGGTATCAGTGAGATTTTATGGCCACTATGATCAAATATCAGACTCCCATTCCCTGGTATCCTCAAACAAAATTCCTCGGATTCCACTACACTCAAACCAAAGGTATAGTCCTATACTAAAGATTCTTGACACTACAATACAAAATATTCACTGAACGGTCCCCAGATTACATGTCTACTTCGAGAATGACTAATTCAATGTCTATCACGTGTGAATGGTCTAGATGATATATATAAAAATGAGACATGTTAAACACAAAGTGTAGGGTCATGTATCACTCTAGAAGGGATAATTGGTATGATAATAGACCGACCTTATATTTCTATCTGAAAAGATATACGAAACGTCAAAAATTTATTTTTATATTTCCTGATATGACATTTCTCCATCCTAGGTGACACCTTAATGAAAAAAATATTCACAAAACATGATATTCATGGGTAGTATCTATGGTTCATAGATTGATTTATGCCTCTTATTCATGATCACCAACTACCTCCTCATTAGCTGAACATTCTCAGATGTCTCATGCACAAGACCGGGAATGAAATTTTTTTGACACACATTTCCCTATCCAAAAAAGATATAAATGGCATACACTTACATAAAAATCCTCAAAATGTAATATCGGGATTGATTCATAGAAGATGATTTTATATACACCCTCCACGATATGCATATGCTACACGGAAAAACCACTGAAATCCTAAATAAAAAATTCAAACATATCTTCTAGAACATGAAGAGCCTTCACAGATTGAACATCATTCATAGGATGATAGGATATACACATAAAAACATATGATTCAAAATTCTTTTTATGTCCCTTCCAACATCAAAATGCTGATTCATGATCTCTACCAAAAAGGATACTCTCGATTACACCATGCATTTCAAAATTCTCATGCAAGTAATGACTTCCCAGATCATCAACTACAAACATTTACCTGATTAGAATGAATTGGGATACCTTTATCATTTGATCCAAAATCATTTATACAACATCATTGTTATGGATTTTTAAGGATAATAATATCATAAAATTCATATTGAAATCATCCCATATCCACCAAAAAATAGGAAAAGGATGGAAAAGATCAGTATTCCTTTGATGATCATGATTCAACAAATGATAAGTGAAACATATTGGCAAAAATTATCCTTCCTCCTTCATTCCTGAACATTATTATATCCTACTAAGATCAAGTTTCATCTATTTCAAACCAAGATTTACTACCCATATTGATGTATGAAAATCTCTCATCAACTCCTTGTGAAAGCCTATAGGAACCCTTACACATAAAATTAAAGGAATGTAATTTCCACAACCTAGAGAAATTGAAAATGATGTTTCCCAAACATATAATATGTCACTCATTACTAATCCTTCCAGATCAAATAAAAAATCAGTCTTGATCTTGCCCAGTGGAACGTGTATAATAGTTATTTAATTTAGAGTAATAAACCATCTGACTGTTGAACATCTAGATTAAGGTTTTCAAAAATGTTTCATCATCTTCCAGAAATCATAATAATCATGTAATGTCAATATCTATGTCTTCCAACTCAAGGAATTTAAACCCATTTTTTCCTACAGAGTTTATAAGCCAACTCAAAGTCATAAGATTGCAGATACTTGACTCACCTCCTCTTCTGATGTTTTTGGTCCATTTGAGAAAATATATTATTGATGCTCTGATGGTCCATGTATACCACAAAATTATCACCTATATGATGTAATGTATCTGGAATTTCATGGTGTATACCACTTCTACAAACTCTAAATCATGAGAAGGGTAATTCCTCTTACGATGTCCCATCTATATGGATCCATAGGTAAACACTAGATCTTATTTAATCTAAAATTCTCTTAGTCCTAATACAAATAATTAAAAGTACATAATATATTATTTATCAAGAATTGATATTGTGAAGATAAGTGCTATGTTTAGAAAACCTTTCATCTCCTGAAAATATCTCTTATAAAAATCTATCCCACTTGAACATCACCCCCATCTTGGTCAGCACTAACATTGATGATTCCAAATTATATAAGTATACAATAAAGAACTGATAAAAACGTTATATACCATGTAATATATTTGTATCTAGGTCATTATTTGGATGCTCCTATGATATCATGGTTGTAACAGTCCCTTGGTACTAACAAACATTCCATTTATATGGAATTTCTTTAGAGGTTCACTTTCTAAATCCAAAATGTGAATTTACATATATTGAAAAAAAAGTGTGTTCTCTCAATGTACTCATGAAACATTCATGGGGATGGTCATGATGTTTTTTTGATTGGATGTACGTTAAAATTTATTCGACAAAAAACACAAATATTTGTATAGAAAAGGCTAAATGGTCTGATAAATCAAATAGATGAATACCACCAGTTTGTTAGTCGATCCAAAAGACAACACTACAAATTCATACAAGACATAACTACTCTTAAATGTAGTAAGTGGAATAAGTAATGGTCTCAATCTCAATTGGGAATATCCATATTTCAAATAAATCATGGAGAACATATAAGGACCTATTATCCAATCAAATAGATAGTGGATGCATGTAAGAGGATACCATTTCATAACCACCATTTAGTTAAATATCATATAATCCACACATAAGCACTCGGAACCATCTATCATCATATTGAAAAGAATAGTAGAACCACATGGAGACATATTGGGACTTATGAAACAATTAACTTATAGATCATCCAACTAAACATTCAAATCCTAATTCTTTTCTTATGTCACTTTGTAATACGTTATAGTATCATTCTCTACTCCCAGAACTAAATTGATCATAAAATTGATCTCTCACATGGGTGGAAAGCCATAAAACTCATCAGGAATGACATCATGAATATGATCTACCATTGGAGGAAATTAATCATGAATAATTCACCCATATTCCATAAAAAATAATAGTTATCAAAACCATGATACAATCTAATCAATATTCAATTATTAATGCATGACCAGCCTAAATATCCCAGTCGCCTTGGGGAGAATTTTTTTATCCTTCTAGAAATAGATATGCATATCTCCTCCCGTAATAGTTTATATGTTCTTAGAGTATATCTAACCAATCAATAAATTAAATAAATACTAAACTTATCATTTAAAGAAAAATGTTTTCCTAAAATTAATGGCATCCATCTATCTATAATGAAAAATTATTTAATAATTTTGTACTCTTTGAACGCACTCCCAGTGATGTAATGACGGTCATAGAACCAAACAAGAATTTCACATCAAAGTAAAATTTTCATTAAAAGAATCATTATAATAATATATTAGATTTTCCAATATAAAAAATACACAAGAAATGAAATCTGGTAAAAGAATCAAACATTGGACAATAAAAGGGTATGCATCAACAATAGTCAGAGTATTCTGCATAGTGTGTAGCTTCCAAGCACCTCCACCAGAGGATATATCTTTACTCCCATTATCTGTTCCCCCATTCTTATATTATTTCCCTATAAATAGGGTACATTGTCCCCTACCTCGACCATATCATCTTGTGTAACTCAAAATGCTTTCCATTTTGAGGATTAGGTGAGTCCTTCTATGACACTGGTGAATGTCTTAATCAACATCCATTTCGATGCTACTACATTCTACTCTAAAACATAGGTAGGTTTCCCATCATATTGAAAATACACCACTCCAATGTTGGGTAATATAGACAGAGGACATTTGTATCCCATGTATCTACTTAAATATAACAAAAAAATAAATTTACCAAGTAATGGCTTCCTGTATCACAGATTGCTCAAATTATTAATTTCATCGATAAAACTCTTATAGTGAAACTTATTTCCCAAATAATAAGTATTCACATTCACCATGATAAAACAACATGGATACTACTCAAGTCCAATCATAGAATACATTATTTGATCAGATCCTAATTCATCACATCTGTAAAGCTACTCCGATGAATCACATTCAACAATGACATGATATCATAGAAAATATTATCTTGAAAATTTCATTCATTGGATATCTCATTTCACTAAATATTATATAAATCACAGCTGGTCCATGATTCTTTATTCATAGTCCCATGCTGTATTTCACTGATTTTTTTGGGGCATGAACTACCGAGCCTTATCTTTTATCAATGTATTATGAACGAAATGGATCAGGAAATTTATCTAAAATTTTATCAATGATAGCTTCTCAAACACCCCATTTTTTTACAATGTATACCACCCATTCATGGATTGTAGATGATTTATATATGCATTAATATTAACACTCATATTCATGGGTATCTCAAGATGCTTAAAAATCATTTTCACTAACTCTATCAAGAACTCACCTACTTGGGGGGCCTCCCCTAGTGAAATTAATTGAATATTGGAGTTGTAAATATCTCATCCTATCAATCATTAAAGGAACGGTGCAACTAATATACCGTTAAATGGATAACCTAACCATTACGAATATTTTGTGAAGATGAACATCTAGCAGAACCATAGTAGATATAAGAAGTACCATCATAACCATGTTAAGAATGTGCTGATTTCTAATCTCCAAATGTAACTCTCCATGTTTTTTTGAATGTTATTTTTCAAATTAAATTAATATTTTGATATTTTTCATTTCACACAAACAATGAGAGTAGTTTTTAAAAAAATTAAATCACTATGTCAAACATTTCTTTCAAACATAACAAAATTATTTAGCTACATACAATAAAAGCATGGAGTAGGTTACATTAAACACTAAGAATCTATGAAGCATCACTTCATAGTGATAATTATTTAAATGATATAATTTTATCCCTACTTTAAAAAATATTAATATAATTCTTATAAATAATTTTAAAGCATTTTTATTATTTTTTTAAAAATAAATCATATTTATGACATAAGATATAAATTTTGGTAAAGTTTATATTGCTTTAAAATATAATTTTATGAAATGAACATATTTTAATGTTCTTCAAAGGAAAATAATAAAATTAATTTTATACACATAGAGAAAAATAATATTCTAAAATAAATATTATTTTTTAATATAGACAGTTAACATTATTTGAGGTTAGTTTTTTGGGATTTTTCTTAGAAACAACGTTTTTGGATGAATAGTTAAAAATACCAGATTTTAATTCAAACCTGCATTTTCATCAAATTAATTGATAAGTTAAAATTTACATTTAATTAGGTTTTAGATATTAAATAGATAATATTTTTATAAATCAATCCTATATAATAATTTTTAATCAATTTATCTTTTAAATTGTGTATAAAAACATAGAAAATTTATGGACCATTTAACTTTATAAAACTTGTAGTGTCATCCCATTAGTTGTATTAATATTATATTAATTTAAATTTCTTATATGATTATAATTTAGTAAAATGGATTCAATATATATAATCATCATAATTTAAAATTTCTAATAAGATAAACTTTTTCACCCAAAATATTATAGAATGTGATAAAATTAAATTACAATGGTGAAGAGAAAAATTATGTTAATAAAGTACAAAATAATAAATTTAAGACCCAAAATGACATATAAACTTATCCAACACCCATTGAATGGTCATTATACTTCTATTATACTTATAATAATGTATTGTTTTTGTTTGGAGTGACTTTTGAAGGAAAAAACGTGTGTACAACTAACATGTTCTCAAAAATGCCAAGTGTGTCCCTTCCATTCCCTTTAAAAGTTGACCAAATATAACTCTTATTAACACCTATAAAAACACTTAGGATTAGACAATATTTTACCCAAAAATAGTCCAACATCCATCCATTTATAATTTAATCCTCCCCATGGATGGTATGAAATCCAAGGAATCCATGTTTTCTCAATCCCAATGGAGTTACCAATTTAGGTGGTATCTTATTCTCTCAAGATTCATTGTATTATTCTCATTTTCCACCCCTCCACTCAATTTTTTAATGTATTCTTTGAAAAAATGTGTCATAAATATAATATGATTTTTATAATCATTTTTATTTCTGCACTTACACACTCTTCTATCTAAATGGTAATGAATATACTATTTACGAGTATCGTGAACTATCACATCACGAAACTATGATTTTTCATTTATTGTCTACCGCCTATCATTGTAGAAATTATGATGAACACTCTATTTATATATTTTTTATATTATATTTACTATGTATTTATTATTCTTTTATTCTTTTAAAGTAAATATCTATATACTTTCTACATGGTCAAAATATGATAGTTTCTTTTGAAGTGTGGTGGACAAATACCCTTCAAAGCACTGTGATTCGTTCACATGGTACATGGAATGTTTCACAGATGAGTTGTGTAAAATTATTTGATATTTTTGTAATAATTATTATACAATAATTGTAATATATATATATATGAATTATATTTAATTTGTTTCTTTTAATACAAAAATAAAAATGAAAACAACATCCCTGCATGCGTACGTCTTACCATATCTACGAATGGTGTATTTGATTTTATACATTTATATTCTATATATTATGATATTGAATATATATAATTAATATAAATGATATTTATATCATTTTTTACATTATGTAAGTTATTATATATGTATAAGGACTAATGATATAACTAAATAAAAACATTTGAGGAAAAAAGTGAATACTACCCAAATGGAAATTGTAACAAAGGATTGTTAACAAAAGGGTAATATAATGTCATAATACCACCATAGATGCTATAATATATAAGAATATTATTCTTTGAAAAAATTATAATAATGTTATATTTTTTGTACTGGTGTTTTGTATGAGTCTGAAGAGACTCAAGACACAAGGTAATGGAACTTCATTTCAGTTTTTATTTCCATGAGATACAGGCTTTACTCACCACCAACTCCTTTTTTTGGTGTGTATACATACCAAGATTTTATTAAATGATTACTATTAATAATTTTTTTCAAATATAGATCAATTATATGATAATCCACTTATGGGGTGTATGTATCTATAGTCACCAAATTAGTAAGATTGTTTTGTCTCAATTTACATTTCACATGCCATGTTAAACACCAATATTTATATGTTAGGTTTACAAAATTCCCTTGAAATGTTATATCATAAATCACCATCCATTAATATAATATTAATCTTAATTTAAAATCACTTTTTTACCTAGGAAGAACGGTTCAATTTAAATAAGTGATAAGAATTTATTGAAGCATTATCATCGCTTTAAGAGATTGTTTGTGATTATACTTCCTTTGTTGAAATATTATAATACATCCCTCAAGGGAATTCATTAAACATATTATCACCTAGTTAATAATGATACATTCTTTGATTTTTACCATTTTTCTACTCTATGGTACACCAGATAGCTATGATTATTTTTATAAAAACCCAACATTACCCTCTCTTCAGTTAGAAATTTGTGTTCCTTCAAAAAAATGTTTTCTAAAATGGTTTCTAAGAATCATATCTTATTCTATTATATTATTTAAATGACATTATTATATTACCATTTATTTAAGAGAAATATTCTTGTCACATTCCAAAATAATTAATTTTTTATCCTTTTATCTTTCAAAATGAATGTATATCTTACAACATACAAAATTTACATATTTACCCACTATTATTTCTATGATGTTGCATGTTTAAAATGATAAATTTTAACATTTTTTTTAAAAATAATTTTAAATTTATTTTTTCAAAACATTATCATGATTTCATTATAATTTTTCAAATTATTTTTTAATAAACGTGAATTTCATAATGATTTTATGAACCATTATAAGGATAAATTTTTTAGAAATGTTTTCATGCTTTAATTCTATGTTATTAGGGTTTTTTTCAAATTGTTTTCAATTCATCCTTTATAATTTTTCATGTAAAATATTTTTCAAAATGTTTTAAAATCTACGTTTATATAATTTCAACTTAAAATTGTTTTAGAAATTTATTTATATGATTTAAATGTGTTCTCATAGAAATAGTTTTTAAATCATTTTCAAGAACCATTTATAATTATTCATGTAATATGGTTTCAATAACATTTTGAAGATACTATTATATGTTTTCAACGAAAACAATATTGATACATTTTTCCTTCTTATTTTATATATTTTCAGGGAAAATGTTTTCTAAAATATTTCGAATAATATTTCATATGATTTCATATAATATGGTTTTCAAAAGGATTTGAAACATATATTTTATGTTTTCAAGGAACAATGTTTTAATAAAAAATAACTATTATTTTATATTTTTTAAAAGGAACTGGTTTTCAAATGGTATTATTTTTTAATGTGACTTTTTTCAAAGAAGAAAGGATATATTCATTAATTTGGTTTTTCAAGATATCAATCTGTGGTGTTTTTTATAAAAGATGATATATGTTGATGTTAGAAATCCCATAGTATGAATTTTTTAAAAGGTTCCATTCATATTCATTCTTTAATATTTCATGTTTTGATGGAATGATTATTGTGAACCCCATTTCCCATTCACAGGTTATATTATTTTAAAAAATGATTAATTTGATAAGTTATGATTATGATGAAATGATTATGAAATCTGTCTCGTATCAACAGCTTCAGATACAATTACTAGTTTGGGACACCCATTTCATTTTTTGTGTTACGATATTATTATATTTTTTTTGTGGAACATGTATGTATGATTTAAAAATTAAATGTGTTAGACCTATATCTCCTACTAATCCATTGGGTAATGATTTATATCTGACGATAAAGAATACGATTGTTTTTTGAAAAATAATAGACTACTAAATGGCCATGGGAGTGAACAATGAATACCAATATGGAATCAGGACTGAAGTCATAAAACAATTATTTCCATGAGAGTAGAATAGTAGTATATTGATGGTATAAAGAGTGAACAAATAATACTCTGTTGGCCTTGGTAGGGATTTCATGGCTACTATGGAACCCATATTATATGATTATGTGTCTGCGACAATTTCATGTTTTATTCCTATGTTATGTTGTCATGGATTATGTACATTTTTTCCTTATCATTCATGTCTTATGAAGTATAAATATTTAAGCCATGATTCTTGTATATAACATTTGTTATGTAGGGTGTGATTTTATATTTTCAGGATCATGTACTCCTACTCTTATGCTCTTGATTATTCTTACATATCTCCCAGGTTTACACTTATAGATAATTTGAGATCACCCCTTTTTATGTTTATTTAACCATGTTATGAGTTTATATATTATCTTGTATGTTTCTAGGAAGGTGATTGTAAAAATAATCTAGTGGGTGATAATGTATCTCATTTATGTACTGGGTTTTATGTTTCTATGTGTCACATGTCACTAAACTAATACAGACAGTCAATATCATTTTTTTATAATGTATTATGCTTTCTGAAAATGATCTTTCAATTTTAATATATAAAAATTGAGGTTCTATATAGTTGTAATTAGTGCAATGGTTTGGGTAGCCATTGGAATATATTATGAAAAATCCATAGTATGAGCCCTAAGGACATGTCAAGGGATACTTCAAATGATAAAAATAGTATAATAAAATGGGATGGAATATTATAGAGTGAGTGGTTTCAAAGAAATAAATCCTAGTCTGGATACTACAAGTGGATGTTCCTCTGGCATAGATATACCTTGGGTTAATAAATCAAAAAAAAATTTCTTGTCCTAACACTAGGTAATATGATATATGAAAATGAGCATTATCATGAAGCATGTTCGACATCCATGGGGTTTATGATTTGAGTTTTCACAATGTCTTTATGAACCACTTTGAAGGATGAAAATATATGTTAGCTATTAATAACCAAGGATGTACCCAGGGTGTCATAGATAAAGTAAGGATTAATTATTTAGACATACAAAAAGTACATTTTATCATGGATATGTATTTTATTTATATGATATGTAATTCTCATTGTATGCTTCTAGTTTTAGCCTATGGAATGAACCATAAAGAAGTGGATTAACATTGACTTTAATAGTGGATTTTTTGGTGAGCATTAAATTGGGTTGATCACTATATTTAATGATGTTTTGATCATTCCTAAATAGATTTCACAGAACATGATTAACAATGTGTACCTCAACAAACTCTCTATCACCAAAAGGAATATAAATAATGTGTTCACTAATATTTGGGGTAATTATGTCAATGGAGGAAAAATATTTTGTTTCATTAGAGTCAAGAATATGGAAATAATCACCTAATTGAATATCTTAGAGTAAAAACAATATGATGTGACTATGGAAATTAATGAAATAATTCAAGTGACTGTGAGGGAAAATTATTGATCTTGGTTAATGAAATAGATGATAAATTGGCCTCCCTAAGACATCATCAATGGTTAAATTTTTTATGTGTGGAATAAATAGTCCTCATAAAACTCAATGTCACAAGAAGAGAGCTCCTAAAGAATATCCTCATAGTGGAATGAATAAGGGGTACATTTTTTATGAATAAATATGAAAGGAAAAATATATTATGTAATAGGATGAGGTGTCCTTTTCAAAGGATCAAGAATTAAGTAATAAATTTTTTTTTTATATTTAGATCTATGAATTATTAAAGGTGAAATATATAAGGATTTTCTAGTTTTACTTATCTTCCTAATAATTTAAAATAATACATTGAATAGATCTCATTGAATATAAAAGTGATTTAATAGAAAAGTGATGTGTATAGAAAAAACCTGATTAAGGGACAGATAACCCTGAATATGTTCATTTGGTATGATATTATTGTTTGGATTAATATATGTGGGATATGAGTAAGTAAGTTTGATGGTACTAAGTACATTTGTACTAATTGAGGACTAGTTGGATTGTAATTCAAGCTATCATGGATGAAGTTTGAAACGTTTGGATTTATGGATTATATCATATAATATATGGAATATAGAATCATGTATGTTTTCCAAAATAATTATAGTAATTCAGGTGGTTAACATATTCCTAGAGAATTTATAATGTTGCTATTACAATTTTTGGAATGTGACAACTAGTTGATATTTTGTTATATATGTGGGATACATTAAATGATGATTTCTTGACTATCATTTTAAAGTTTAATATTTTCTTATTCTATAGGGGTTATAAGTATAACCATTTAAGATAATATTAAGCTAAACTAAGGGTGAATTATATAATTATTGAGATTGTATTAAAAACTAGTGTCAAAATGAAATTTGTGATTAAACTTATTTCAATGAGTTCAATTATATTGGGAAAATTATCTTAGTATGGTTTTAGTACAGATTTCATGTATGTCGGTTGAAAGCCAATATTTTTTGGTAAGGCAATGATTCATGAACCCATTACGGATGTACTAAAAGTGTTTCAAGCATACCACTTGCCTATGAAATATCATAGTTAATATATAATTATTTTTGAAGAAAAAATATTAATTATGAAATAGTAGTGTTACTATTTATGTTTTGTGATTAATTTCTTAACCATATTTAATATTAATAATATTTATAGACAAGTATTTATACTTATCAAACTTTTTGGGCCTTAATATATGATAGTAGTGTATTTTATTGATTTGGGAATCAAAGATAATTTTTGTTCATAAATTTCGTGAAGTAATGTATGAAATATAGATAGATAAAAGAAAAAACAAAGAGTTATTTTTTATATAAATATATCATGTGGCTATATTTCATTAAATTTATGGTCAATAAAATATTTATTCAAAGATAGAACAATGATATGAGAAATATTTCCCTAATAAATAAATTTTGGGTGAACAAATGGACCTATAAATCATCTTTTTTATATTAATTTGAGGCCCGAAACATTTATTTGATCAGTCACATTTTTATTATTCATGATCGCAATTAGTCACTATAAATATTTATGTTTTTCTTTCTATTTCCAATCTTCATTCCCATCCAATGTTCTCTTAGGTGGAAACCTAGTTATATGTTACACTGGGTAACCGTTATGGTTGAAAATATCCATTTTAAAGTTTGTTTTACTATTTATTTTTTTGATATCGGTTTCTTTGAAATGAAAATTTATTTAATATATACTTTTGACAACCCTGTTGAATTTCAAGGGATAAATTTAGTTTAATGGTCGTAAAATGTAACACCCAATGATTTGGTGATTGTTTTTTGAATTAATTTAATATTTTTATATTTTTAATTTAATTAAACAATAAAAATAGTTTTTAATATGAAATCAATTAGTTAAACATTCCTTTCAAATAGAACTAACTTGACCTGAACTTCACGTAACATCAACTTGGCATACATTATTTCCAACACCGAGTATCTATGAAGCATGATTTTATTTTGATAATTATTTATATAATATAATTATAACCACCCAATTAAAAATAATAATATGAATAATCATAAGTAAATTTAAAATATTTCTAATAAGTTTTTATACAAATAATACAAATCGATGATGAAATATATATTTTTTGGTAAAGTCCTTATATGTTTAAAATTATTATTTATCTAATATACTATTTATAATGTTCTTATTTGAAAAATAATAAAATTAATTCTATAAACAATTGTAAATTTAATTTTATAAAATAAACTTCTATTTTTAATATATAATATCAAAATTAGATTGTGGGTAATGTTTGGAATTTCTTTGAGAAACTTCATTTTTACATGAATAGTTAAAATACTAGATTGCAATTCAAAATTTACCTATTTCCGAATTTATCTATAAATTTAAATTATATTTAAACGGTTTCCCATTTTTTTTTATATAATATTTTTAAAAATTTATCCAATTCTGGTCATTGTAATCAATTTCACCATGAAATTTGGTATAAAACTTTTCAAAATGTATGAACTTTTTACTTCAAAAACCCCCTATGTCGTCCCGTAAACTAGATTAATTTTAAATTAATTAATGTAAATCATATGATTAGAATTTGAAAAAATGGATTAAATATATGAATTTGGCATACTATATATATTATAATAAGTTCAACATTGTTTTTGTCCAAAAATATTAGTGAAATTGATTAAAATTAAAGATAATGGTTAAGAGAAAAAATGGGTTACATAAGGAATGAAACATAAATTAAAGACCCCAAAAGACATATAAACTATTAAAAAACCCATTTTATATCCGTTATTATTCCATTAAACTTAATTTAATGGGTTTCATGGTTAGTTATGAATTGTTTTAGGAAAATACGTGGGTAAACCTTACTTGTTTTCAAAAATGTTAGCTATGTCATGCCCCATCCCAGTAAAATCACATCACCTATACATCTTATTATCCCATCTAAAATCACTTATTACTGACCAATATTTTACAAATAAGCATAAAAATTCCCTCCAATAATCCTTTAATCATCATTATTAGTAGAAAGTAATCCAATGATTCTATTTAGAACTAACCAAAATGATTTACCTTAATAAAAGGTAACATTTTCTCTCATGATTCATTGTTTTATTATATTTCTTCACCCATACACTATTTTATTCAACTATGTAACTAAAAAACTAGAATAATAAATATTCTATGTTTTTTTTGATAATTGTTTTATTTACTCTTAAACACCCATCTATATAATGGGTAACGACCGTACTATTCATGTGTACGGTGAACTACATTCTCGGTAACATCCCAGGAAGATAAATAAATATGAAAGTTTCATATATATTTATATTTTTGAATTAGATATTAATTTTACTTTAATAGGGATTTCTATGTTCGATGGAGTACTGGATACGCAACAATGGGTTTCTTTGAAATCTTACGTTGAACACTAATAATATAATACATTTATTTTATATGGTAGTTAACGCCTAGCAGTTGTAATTGTGGGAATGAATAGAACTAAATAAAATAATATTATACATTTTTTTTAAATGTTTTTACATTTATACAATAAATATTATAGGAATAAAATAAGAAAGAATCTGATTTTAAGCATACATACTCAAATATTCATTAAAAGTTCGATTTACCACCTTTTGATGGAGAACCCTCTTTAAATGTTGTTTTGGAAACTTTTATATGTACTATTTGAAAAAATATATTTCTTTTTTATAATTATTATATAAAAATTCAGTCTTGGTAAAATTTGGTTATTTTTATGATAAAATTAATTTTTAATGAATAGTGAAAAATACTATATTTTAATTCAAAACTGTCATTTAATCTAATTTATTTATATGGTTAGATTAACTTATTAATTGGTTTTAATGTGTAATTAGATTATGTTTTTACCATTTAAAACACTTTTGGTTATTTTAATTAATTTCACTTTGATATTGGACATAAACAACTGTCAATCTTTTGATAGTTATTATTTCTTAAAAACATGCCTTTTGTTTTGATAGTGGGAATTAATTTTAAATTAATTTAGGCCACATTTTTTTTGAATTTAGAAAAATATTTCCATATTTATAATCATGAGGTCCAAATTGTGTAAATATGAAACTTTTATTTATAGTTATTATGAATATTTACATTAGTAAATATATTATTTACTAAGGTTAAAGGGTAAATCTTGTTAATATGGATGAACAAATATTACTATAATGATATAAAATTACCCTAAAATGTGTCCTAATCATATTGGTTGATACATATCCGACCATGGGCATCTTTAGGTCGATTTTGGGACCTCATGGGGCCACATGGTAGTGATAATGACACTTTATTTTAATCAACTTAAAGTAAAGGCAAAATGGCATAAACAAATAACTTTGAGTAAATTATGTTTTATATGGAGTTATATAAGATATATCTTTGACTATAAATACTCATTATATAGCTAAAAAGATTTCATACATTATGGTATTTCTTATAATTTTTATACATCATATAAATTACATTATTTATTACAAAATAATGATGAAGTGTTTACCTCATTAATAAATGATTTTAATAAATAAAATTATAAAGATTAAAATAATATCCAAACAAAATATTTTTGGATGATTTAATTTCGACCATGAGTCATCTTATATTCGACTTCAATGATTTTTTGACCTTTTTAAACTGATGATATGTTTATAATAAAATAATTGTTTCAAATTTTCATAAAGAGACCCTCCTATCCCTTATAAAGGACACCACTTCATACCCATTCCTCACACCTCTCAAGCCCCTTGGCTCATCCAAACCCTATCCAATTAATCACTCAAGATCAATCTCTTCCACCTTTAATCCTTAATTTTTCCATAATGATCTTCATCAAACCATTTTGGTTCAAACAAAAGGGAGTTACTCAAATTAAAGGTTTCGTCTTCTCTTCTTAAGTCATTTTGTTTTATTTTACTTCTCCAACCCCTATATTATTTTTATTCCATTGTTCTATAACAACACTAATATCATAAATATACTCGGATGTTTTTGTGAGATTTATTTGAACTACACTTACACACACCTCTGTCTATGTGGTAAAGAACATATTGTTTCTCTGGACGATGAACTACTTCCTCAGGAAACGATGATTGTTAAAATTTTTCGACAACCCCTCATGGCAGAAATTATGATGGAACATTATTTATATATGATATATATGATATTTCTATTATTTCTATGCTTCTTTTTTTCATTTATAGAATTCCTTTATGGTTTCCACAGTTGGTAAATACGATAATCTCATTTGAGGAAGTGCGGACTACAGCCCCCTCAAAGTTATATGACTCATTCATGCCTTATGTGGAACATATAAAGGATGGAGTTAATGATATTATATATGATATCATACTTGAATTATAATATACTTATTTATCATTATGTTTTCATTCCATTACAATACGAAATAGAAATGGAAGTAGAGTTCAGGCATACGTATGACTTGCCGTCTCCATGAACGGTGCATTACATTTCATATCTTGAAATGTTATGTTATATTATAAATATTTGTCAATACTGGATATATATTATATATAGGAAATCTAAATCATGAATATCATTCTGGATATAATGTACGTTTTACCACGTGAACAACTTGTAATTATATGAAGTCCATTTTCCACTCAAGTACCAAATATCGACAAAATAACCATTATTAACATAAATGATTACATACTTTTTTTAACATGGTAATAATAGATATAAAATGAATAATAAAATTTAAATTGGTGTTTATGAAAGTATAAATTAACATTGGTTTATTATTCAGGAGATTAAATAATGAACGGGTCATGTCAGACACGAGGTGAGGGACATTGTCTCAATCTTCTTTCTTTGAGGAAAATTTTGTTTTATACATTCCATTCGTTTATACAGTGTATAAACTACAAAGAATATTCATTTTAGTCAAATGGAATCTTTTTCTATGTATCATTTTACTAAAATACAAAAAGGAATGTTTCTATTAACATAAGCGGTGACAACGTCCTTTCCATCTCTACAAGTTTTATTTGTTCTTTGGATTCATTAAAAAGACGTAATGTTTTTATGAGGAAAATAATTACCATATACTCTTTTATGTATTTTTGTTTTGATAATGGTTTTTATAATGGATTTGTAATGTCATTATTTTTAAGTGATATATTGTGATTGAAATGTGGAAATGTTTTCATTCCTTTTATAATTGTTGTATGTGTTATAATTTTAGGATGGTACTTGGGAATTTTATGGGTGGTTACGTGATAAACCAAATGACGGGTGGTGTCGTGATAAACTATGATGGGTGGTTACATTATAACCACCAATTCATTGGGTATGGAAGTTAGCCGTATGGCTATTCTATATAGTGATATGTGTGGAAGTCGACCGTATAGTTATTCCATTTAAGTATGTGTATGTGAAAAGTTACATTTATATGTTATGTGTTCTTTATATGTGTTTTATGGTAATATTTTTGTTACCAAATGGTTACCAATGATCATTTATTCAGTGAAGAGTATTTACAACTTCAAAAAGGCGAGAAGTATTACGTAGTATAATGTATTCATGATTTACTTTTTTTTGAAAAAATAATATTTTTCCTTCTTTATGTATCCATTATTGAGATAATTATGCTCATCCCATGTTTTTTAAAGGTTTCTAAAAGGACATTAAATCGAATTGGGTCAAGGATGTGATCAAGAAAAATTTATATAGTCTAAAACAAGGAATTAGACATGACTATTTTTTCCAGAATTTTATTTTTGTGAAAAATAATTAGAACTGAGTAGAAGTGTCTACTTTGTATCTTTTGTGATGTAATGTAATAGTTATGAAATAATTCTCAAAAACTCTACACCTAAAAATATCATCAATGATAATTATTAAATTAATTGAAGATTATGTAATGTTTTAAGGCTAGGTCCTTATAGTTTGTATCAGAGGTCAGTTTGAACCACTTTTTGAGTTAGGGTATTCTTATATTAATGTCCATACATAAATTTATGTTAATATTGAAATGATAGCATTTACATATTACCATTTTTCTTCTCATAAGATATTTATGGGTTCATAATGGTTTTTTTCAGAGGAAATAGGGCAGCTATGTAGGGACGACATCAGGAGGAAGATTACCTTCCAAATCAACAACTAGAGATGGTCAAAATAAAAACTGGATAGTTTGTTGCAGGGGTGGAATTGTTGACTCAAGCTATAAATGGTGGAGGTATCCATGGATGAGATCAGCAAGATCATCCATAGAGGAACATGTTAGTAGTGGATAATTTATTGAGGCAACATCCCCCATCATTCAGACGATCATCAGTCCTCGTGTTAGTTGAAGGGTGGATTAAAGCATTAGAGATAATTTTTGATGTGATGGGGTTCTAAGAACATCAAAAGGATAGTCTTGTTGTTAACCGTTTTGAAGGTGAAGCTGATTCGTGGTGGTCAATGGTAAAAAATATCAGGGATAATGTGGAGATTGATTCTCTTGACTAAGATGAATTCAATGGTATGTTCCTTGATAACTATTTTCCTAAGGTGGTTTGACTTAGGATGGAAAACCAATTCTTGGAATTTAGGCAGGAGGATGTCTTAGTGGATGTTTATGAAGGAATTCTCACTCAACTAGCAAGGTATGATCCAAATTTAATCTAAGATCCTGAAATTAAGATAAATTGATTTTACTCAAGATTGAAGCCTTGATATTAAAGAGCATTAACCTCTCGTGAGTTTGAAGGTTATGAAAAAGTTTTTCGATGTGTGAAGAAGGTGGAAATCGAGTTTGCTGATGATCATGTGTTTTTTGACAAATAAAAGAATAAGAGGTCTAGTTGGCAGGAAAAGGGAAATAATTCATCAAAGAAGCATGGAGGTAAGAAAACTAAATATCCATATTGTGAGAAGAGTGGTAAAAATAAACTTGGATAATGCTTCTTAATGTCTTCATAGTGCTTCTAGTGTGGTAAGTCTGGTTATATTACTCATAACTATAATGAATATGATCAAGTAGAAAATGAAAAGGCAGTGGTAAGATGATTTAAGTTCAATGAAATGGGTCATTATTCAAATGAGTGTCCAACGAAGAACTCAACTAATGGAAATAAACTAGTCTACAAGTAGAAAGGGGTGGTGAATTCCTTTTCAACTACTTCAGTAGATGTTTGGCCATCAAATGTAGAAGTATCAGCTACAATGTTTGTTTGTTCAAATTATGAAAATGTGTTATTTAATTTGGGTTCTATAAATTCGTACATTTCTTAGGTGTTTTCTAGTAAATTTGTAATTTCATCTCAAGATATGAATCCCAGACATATGTTAAAAACACCTGGAGGAAATTGTGAAACAAAAAAAATATAAGAACCTTCATATCCTTGTGTGCAGAATGAATTTACTTGAAAACCTTATTGTTCTTCCTCTAGTAGAGTTTGATGTTATTTTGGGCATGGATCGGCTGCCTGATTATCATGCTAAGATAGACTGAAGAGCAAATGATGATTCTTTTCAGAATAATTTTCAGTTTGGGTACAAAAATGAAATTTTACTTTTGATAACATAAGAGGATGCTGAGAAACTAGTAAAAGATGGAAATGAATGTCACTTTGCACATATTATTTAAAATAAAGGAACCCTTCATATTAAGGATGTTCCAATGGTAATTGACTATCTTGATGTTTTCCCTGATGAGTTTCCTGGTATTATACATTTTCGGGAAGTTGAATTTATTGTTGATTTAGTTCTTGATGCTAAACCAATTTCAAAACCCCCTTACCAAATAACTCAAATTGAACATTTAGAGTTAAAGAATAAATTACAGAAGTTATTACATAAGGTTTTCATTCATCCTAGAACATAACCATGGTGTGTTCTTTTCTTGTTTGTTAAAAATACAAATGGTTAAATGACACTATGCATTGATTATAGAGTATTGAATAACATCATTGTTTCGAACATGTATAATTTTACTCATATCATAGATTTGTTTGATCATCTCTAGGATCTCATTATTTTTTTAAGATTGACTTGAGGTCGGGGTACCATCAGTTGAAAGTAAAAGAAAAATAAATTCTAAAGACTGCATTTCGTACTAGATATGGTAATTATGAATTTGAAGTTATGCATTTTGGTTTAACCAATGCACATGTTGTTTTCATGGATCTTATGAATATAATTTTATGTGATTTCTTAGATAATATTATGCTGGTATTAATTGTTGATTTTTTGGTTTATTCTAAAATTAAAAAAGAGCACAAAAGTCATATAAGGGTTGTTTTGAAAACCATAAATGAAAATAAACATTGTGGAAAATTCTCAAAGTGGGAGTTTTTGTTACAAAAAATTTCATTCCTTGGTCACGTTGTTTCAAAAAATGGCATAACTGTTGATCCTACAAAAACAGAAGATGTTGATGAATGGCCAAGACCCACAAATATAATCGAGATCCATAGTTTTCATGTTTTTCAGGTTATTACCGGAGTTTGTTAGAAATTTTTCACGGTTATCTAGACCATTAACAACGGTAACTCGAAAAGGGGTTATGTCCATTTGGACAAGAGAATGTGATTATTGTTTTCTAGAATTTAAAATAAGATTGGTGAATGATCCACCTTTGGCACTGCCATCCAGAAATGGTGACTTTGCTTTCAACAGTGATTCTTAATTGAAAAGACATGGTTGTGTCCTTATGCAGAATGATTAGGTAATTTCTCTTTCTTCACGTCAGTTGAAACCTCATATGTTAAATTACCCTACACATGATTTGGAATTAGATTCTATTGTTTTTTCTTTAAAAAATTTGGAGGCATCATTTGTATAGGGTAAAATGGGAAATATATACTGGCCACGTAATTTTATAGTATACATACACTCAAAAAAATTGAACATGAGACAGAGGAGATGGATGGAATTAATCAAGTATTATGATTGCACAATCCTTTACTATTCGGGAAAATAATATAATGTGGTTGATGCTATGATTAAAAAAGTAATTATTCATTAACCATGCCATGTTTGGAACAAGATCCTTTTGTTTTAGATTTTATGAACATTGACATATAATATTTTGGTGCAGGAAATTATTTTATTTTGTTTCATGTGTCAGTAAGATCATCTCTATCTGATAGAATTAAGAAAGCATAGAAGGAAGATAGCGAGTTGCATAAAATGGTAGTGTTTGTTCAGAAGGGTAAGTTGGATGATTTTAAATTTGATAGTTATTGTGTTTTGAGATTGGAAAGGAGATTATGTGTTCCTTGTAAGTCACAGTTGAAGAATGAGTTGTTATGTGAAGCTCATAGTTCCCCGTCATCAGTTCATCCGGGAAGTACTACGATGTACAGAGATCTTCAAGAGTATTACTAGTTGGATGGAATGAAAAGAGATATTGTTGATTTTACTGTGAAGTGTTTGACTTTTCAGTCGGTTAAAATGGAGCAGTGGATACCAAAATGGATGCTTCAGTCTTTAACGGTGCTAGAGTGGAAATGGGAAAATATATCCATGGATGTCATTGTGGGATTACCGAAGACATCACGATGTAACAATGCAATCTTGGTTCTTGTTGATTGATTGACTAGATATGCTAATTTCCTTCCTATTTGAGATACTTTGTCTCTTGATCAAATTTCTCGGTTGTATATTAAAGAGATAGCCAGGTTTCATTGAGTTACCCTCTATATTATATCTGATCGTGATCCCATGTTTAGTTATAACTTTTTTAAAGGCCGTGAGAAGTCGTTGGGTCCTATATTAAATTTTAGTACAACTTTTCATCCTCAATCGGACGGGCAGTCATAACAAATAATTCAAACCATGGAGGATATTCTATTGGATTGTTCACTGATTACCAGGGATGTTGGGAACAAAATCATTCATTGGATGAATTTTCATATAATTATATTTTTCATTCTAGTATACATATGGCTTCATTTAATGTATTATATGGAAATCATTGTCGAACTCCTGCTTTTTGGGATGAAGTAGGTGAAAGGAAGCTGATGGGACCAGAATTGGTAGAAGAGATGGCAAAAAATGTTTAGTTGATTCAGAAGCACATGAGAAAATATTAGAGCTGGTAGAAAAGTTATGTGGATAACCGGAGGAAGGATCTATCTTTCGAGGTTGGTGATCATGTCTTTCTTAAAGATTCCCCGTGGAAAAGTGTGAGGTATTTTTTAATGAAATGAAAGGTGAGTCTGAGGTTAATTGGACCATATGAAATCTTACAGAATGCTGGATCGGTTGCCTACAGAGTGGATTTAACTACATGTTTTTCTGAGGTACACAATGTTTTTCATGTATCAATGTTGAGAAAGTGTATTCCAGATTCCTCTCATGTTTTGAGCTGAGAGGATGTTCATTTAGAAATGAATATCTCTTATGAGAAACAACTAGGCCACATTCTTGACTATAGAGAGAAAGTGTTTCAGAAGATGGTAATTCACCATGTAAATGTTTTGTGGAAAAACCATATGTTGGAAGAGGCAACGTGGGAATCTAAAAATGCTATGGGGGATAAATACCCCCATTTATTTGATAAGTGAATAAAATTGTGAGGACACAATTTCCATAAGGGGGGAAGGATGTAACATCCATGTATATAAAAAAATATGATATTTTCATATTTATAATTTTTTGTGAATTAAATATTAATTTTACTTTAAAAGGGATTTATATGTTCGATGGTGTACCCGATACGCAACAATGAGTTTCTTTGAAATCTTAGGTTGCACACAAATAATATAAAATTATTATTTTATATGGTAGTTAACGCATAGCCTTTATTTTGGTAGTAATGGATAGAACTAACTAAAATATGATTATACATGTTTTTTAAATGGTTTTACATTTATCCAATAAATATATGAGGCTTATAATAAGTAAGAATCTGATTTTAAGCATAAATACTGAAATATTCATTAAAATGTCGATTGACCGCCTTTTGATAGAGAACCCTCAATAAATCTAGTTTTCCTCACATTTATATTTTCTATTTTTCAAAAAAATATTCTTCTTTATAATGATGAAATCAAAATTCAAATTGGGTAATATTTTGGTATTTTTCTAAAAAAATTCACTTTTTAATGAATAGTGGAAAATTCTTTATTTTAATTCAAAAATGCCTTTTAATTGAATTAATTTATATGGATAGATTATATTTTTAATTGGTTTTAAAGCTTAATTAGATTATGTTTTTTCTATTTAATCCAACATTTGTTTTTAGGATTAATTTCACTTCGAAATTGGACATAACCAATTGTCAATCTTTTTATAGTTATTATTTCTTAAAAACACACCTTTTATTTTGACAGATGGAATTAATTATAAATCAATTTCTGCTACATATGTGTTTTGAATTCAGAAAAATAGATTCCATATTTTGAATCATGATATACAAATTTTGTAAATAGGTAACTTTAATTTTTAGGCATTATGTATATTTCCTTCAATAAATATTTTATTTACACTGGTTAAAAGACAAATCTGTTAAATAAGGTTAATCAAATATTACAATAATAATATATAATTATCCGAAAATGAGTAACAATCCTATTTGATGATACATATCCAACCATTCAGATCTTTGGGTAGATTTTGGGACCTCATGAAGCCACATTATAGTGATAATGGCTTTTTATTTTAATTAACTTAAAGTAAAAGAAAAAATGGCATACACAAATAGTGTTTACTAAATTAATTTTGACATGGATTTATATAAGTTATCTCTAAGACTATAAATATTCATTAAAAATATATGAAGATTTAATACTTTATTGTATTTTTTTATTATTTTTAGACATCATATAAATTAATTTTTTATGACACGATAATGATGTAGTGTTTAGCTCATTAAAAATGATTTAAATAAATAAGATTATAAAGATTAAAATACTATCTAAAACCTATACAATTATTATTAGATGATTTCAATTCGACCACGGGTCATCTTATATTCGACTTTAATAATGTTTGGACCTTTTTAAACTGATGATAAGTTTACAATAAAAAAAATTGTTTCACAGATTCCTAATGAGCCCCTCCTCCCCCTTATAAAAGGACACCATTTCTAACCCATTCCTCACTCCTCGAAATCCCCCTGAATTATTATAATACTACCCAAATATGCTATAAATATCCCTCTCTTCCACTTAGAAACCTTACCTTAGACATAAGGCACCTCAACAAACCCTTTAGGTTCAATCCAAAGGGAGTTCCCCGAATTTATGTTATCGTCTTATGGTAAGTTATTTTGTTTTATTTTACTTCTCCAACCCCCTAATAAATTTTTATTACATTATTTAATCACAAAACCAGTATCCTCAATATACTATTATGTTTTTATGAGATTTATTCATACTACACATACACACACCTCCGTCGAATGTGTAGAGAACATACTATTTCTGTGGACGGCGAATAACTGCCTCACAAACCGATGATTGTTCAAATATCTCTAACCTCCTCTAATGGTGACCATTATGGTGGAACTGTATTTATATATGATATATATTAAATTTATATTGTGTCTCTGCTTCTGTATTTTTCATTTATAGATACACTTATGGTTTTCATAGTGGGTAAATACTATAATCTCATTTGAAGACGTGCGGACTACCGCCCCCTCAAAGTGATAGGACTCATTCATTCCTAATGTGGAATGTATAAATGATGGAGTTAATGATATTATAAATTATATTATACTGAAATTAAAATATACTTATGAATCATTATGTTTTCATTCCATTACAATACGAAATAGAAATGGATGTAGCGTTAATGCGTACGCACGGCTTACCGTCTCCATGAACGGTGCATTTCATTTCTTATCCCCAAATGTTATGTAGTATTATTAATAAATTCATATACTAGATATATATGATATATATGAAATATAAATAATGAATATCATTTTGGATATAATTAACTTTTTTCCGCATGAATAACCTGTAATTATAAAAAGTCCATTTTTGAATCAAGTACCAAATATCGACAACATGACCATTGTTAAATTAAATGATTACATACGGTTTATAACATGGTAATAATTGATATAAAAGGAAAAATAAACATGACAAAACTTCTTAAGAAAGTAGATATTAACAATAGGTTTTTATTCAGGAGATTAAAGAATGAACGGGTCAAGTTGGACATGAGGTGAGGTACTTCGTCTCAATATCCTTTCATTGAGGCATATTTTGTTTTATACACGACTTTCTTTTATACAGTGTATAATAAACATTAACTATTCATTTCATTCAAATGGAATATTTTTCTACAAATAATTTCACTGAATGACAAAAAGTAATGTTTCTATTAAGGTAATCGGTGACAACGACTGTTCCATTGTCGCGAGTATTATTTGATCTTTGGCTTCCTATACAAGCTGTAATGTTTTTAAAAGAAAAATAAATACCATATACTGTTTTATGTATTTTGGTATTGAAATTGGTGATTATAATGGATTTCTTATGTCAATATATTTAAGTGATACCTTGTGATTGAAATGTGGAAATGCTTTCATTCATTTATATTTATTGTATCTGTTATGATTTTATAATGGTAGTTGGACATTTGATGGGTGGTTACGAGATAAACCAAATGACGGGTGGTGTCATGATAAGCCAGGATGGTTGGTTACGTTATAACCTCTATTGCATGGGGTATGGAATTCGGCCATATGACTATTCCATTTAGTGATATGTGTGGAAGTCGACCGTATCATTATTCTATTTAAGTATGTTTATGTCCCAAGTAATAGGTATATGTTATGTGTTCTTTATATTGGTTTTTTGGTAATATTTCGGTTACAAAAGGGTATGAAATTATCTTTTATTCAGTGAAGAGTATTTACTACATTATAAAGGTGGAAAGTATTACTTATGATAAATTATTCATGGTTTACTTGTTGTTTTGAAAAACTAACTGTTTTCCTTCTTTGTGTTTCTTTTACTGAGATTTTTAGGCTCATCCCATGTTTTTTAAATGTTTTTTACCGGACATAAAGTGGAATAGGGTCATGGATGGGATCACGAAAAATTCATGTTGTCTAAAACATGGAACTATACTGAATCTTATTTACAAGAATTTTTTTTGTGAAAAATAATCAGAACTTAGTATAAGTGTATATTTTGTAAATTTTGGGATGTAATGTAATAGTTATAAGCAAATTCTCTAAAATTATTTACCTGAAAAGATCCTTAATGTGAATTATTAACTTATTTCAAGATTATGTGATTTTTTTAGGATCGGTCCTTACAGTTGGTATCAGAGGTCGGTTTAGACAACATTGAGAGTTATGGTATTGTTAAATTAAATTCCATAAATAAATTTATGTTAACATTGAAATGATATAATATACATATTACCTTGTTGCTTCTTCTGAGATATTTCTGTGTTCCGAATGGTTTTCCATAGTGGAAATAGGAAAACTATGTTGGGACGACATCTGAAGGAAGAAAACCTTCTTAATCAGTAACCGGAGATAGTTAGAATCGGAACTAAACAATATGTTGTAGTGATGGAACATTTGACTCAGACTATAAATGGTGGTGGTATCCATGCAAAAGATTATCTAGATATAACAAAGAGTAATATGTGAGTAGTAGAGCAATTCATGAGGTCACATACCCCATCATTTAGAGGATAGTCTGACCCTGTGCTAGCTGAAGGGTGGATTATAGCACTTGAGAAAAGTTTTGATATCATGGGGTGTTCAAAAGATAAAAGAGATAGTAATTTTGTTTACCATTTTGAAGTTGATGATTATTAGTGGTGGTCGATGGTAAAAAATATAATGGATAGTGATGAGATTGATGATCCTGATTTGAATTAATTCAATGGTATGTTCTTTGTGAAATATTTTCATAAGGTGGTTCGACTGAGGACGGAAAAACAATTCATGGAATTGAGGCAGGAGGATGACTTAGTGGCTCTTTACGAAGGAAACTTCACTCTACTGGCAAGGTATGCTCTGAATTTCAACCATGATTTTGATAGTAAGATAAATAAATTTTACTTAGAATTGAAGCCGTGATATCGAAGAGCATTTGCCTCTCATGAGTTAAAAAGTTATGAAAAAATTGTACGATGTGCAGAGAAGGTGGAAATGGAGTTTACCGATGATCCGGTGTTCTTTGAAAAACACCAGAATAAGTGGTCCAGTTGGTAGGAAAATGGAATGAATTCATCAAATAATCCTGGAGGTAAGAAATTTAAATATCCATCTTGTGATTAGTGTGGTAAAATAATCCTGGAGAATGTATATCGATGTCTAGAATGTGATTTTTTTTGTGCTAAGCCTGGTCATATTTCTCGTAACTATAAGGATGATGATCAAACTAGAAATGAAAATCCAGTGGTAAGATGTTTTAAGTACAATAAAATGGGTCATTATGCAAATGGGTGTCCAGCAAAGAACTCAACTAAGGGAAATAAACCAAAATACAAGTATAAAGGGGTGGTGAAGTACTTTGCAACTACTTCAGCAGATGTTGGGCCATCAAATGAAGTAGTATTATGTACACTGCTTGTTTTTTCAGATTATACCAATGTGTTTTTGACTTGGGTTCTACACATTCATACATTTCAGAGAATTTTTCTAGTAAATTGGGAATTCCATCTCAAGATATGAATCCTGAACTTATGGTAACGACACATGGAGGAATTTTGAAACGGAAAGAAATTATAATAACCTTCATGTCCTTGTGTGCAGAAATAATATACCTACAAACCATATTTTTTTCCCTCAAGTAGAGTTTGATGTTATTTTGGGCATGGATTGACTGTCTGTTTATCATGCTAAGATTGACTGTAGAGCTAAAGAGGTTTCTTTTCAGATTGATTTTCAGTTTGTGTACAAAAAATAACACTTACTTTTCCGAACATATTAGGAATCTAAGATACTAGTCAATTATGGAAATGAATGTTACGTTTCACATATTATTGAAAACAAAAGAACTATTAAAATTAATTATGTTGCAATGGTAAATGAGTATCGTGGTGTTTTTATTGAGGAGTTTCTTATTATTATACCTGATAGGGAAGTTTAATTTAATGTTAACTTAGTTCCCGATGCTAATCCAATTTCAAAACCCCCCTTATCGAATGGCTCAAATTAATCTTTTATAGTTAAATATGAAATAACTGGAGTTATTAGATAAAGGTTTCATTCTACCTAGAACATCAACATGGGTTGCTCATGTTTTGTTTGTTAAAAAGAAATACGGTTCAATGACACTATGAATTGATTATAGGATATTGAATAACATCCCTATTAAGAACTAGTATCATTTTCCTCATATCGATGATTTATTTGATCAGCTCCACAGAGCTCAGTATTTTTCATATATTGACTTGACATTGGGGTACCATCAGTTGAAAGTAAAGGAAGCAGCCATTCTGATGACCGCGTTTTGTATAATATATGTCCATTATTAATTTCTAGTTATTTATTTTTGTTTAACCAATGCACCAGCTATATTCATCAATCTTATGAGTAGAGTTTTCAATGACTTCTTGGATATGTTTGTGGTTTTGTTCATTGATGATATTTTGGATTATTATAAAAGTAAAGAGGGGCATGAAATTCAATTAAGGGTTTTTTTTAAACCTTAAAAGAAAGTAAATTGTATGGAAAATTCAGCAAATGTGAATTTTGGTTACAACATATTTCATTCCATGGTCACATTGTTTCCAAAAATGGCATAACTATTGATCCTTCTAAGACAAAAGGT
Organism: Viscum album; assembly: GCA_963277665.1. Taxonomy (NCBI): domain Eukaryota; kingdom Viridiplantae; phylum Streptophyta; class Magnoliopsida; order Santalales; family Viscaceae; genus Viscum; species Viscum album. The sequence goes on along the minus strand of OY728146.1, from coordinate 1,531,826,909 downwards.
GTTTAAGAATTCCAAAGTCCCACAAATATAATCGTTATTAATATTTTTCGTGGTTTGGAACGTTATTACTGGAGGATTGTTGTCATTTTTTGACGTTTATCTAGCCTAGTAACTAAGTTAACTTAAAATGTTTTTAAGTTCATTTGGACAAGAGAATCTGATGATTTTTTTCATAAATTTAAAACAAGATTTGTTAATGCTCTCGTTTTCCACTGCCTTCCAGAAATGGTGAGTTGTTTGTCTACATTGATTCATTATTGAAAGGAATTGCATGTGTCCTTATGCAGTATGATTAGGTAATTTCTTATGCTTCACATCAGTTTAAACCTCATGAGTCAAATTACCCTACATATCATTTGGAATTATCCACTATTGTTTTTGCTTAAAAAATTTGGAGGGATAATTTTTTTGGATTAAAATGTGAAATATATAATGACCATAAAAGATTAAAGTATATATACACTCAAATATAACTGAACATGACATAAAGGAGATGGCTGGAATTAACCAAGGATTATGATTTTACGATTTTACCATCCGAGAAAAGAAAATAAAGTGGTTGGTGCTTTGAGTCAAAAACGTAGTGCTGCATTGAATATTATACGTTTGGAATGAGATCCTTTGGTTTTTGATTTTATAAAAATTCACATATAAGTTGTTGGTGTAGGAAATTCTTCTATTTTGTTTCAGGATTCAGTGAGATCATCTCTATCAGATGGAATTAAGTGAGTGCAGAAGGAAGACAATGAGTTGAAAAAAGGTAGAGTTGGTTCATAAGGATAAGTTTCCTAGTTTTAACTTTTATAGTGACTGTGATTTGAGATTTGGAGAGAAGTTATGTATTCCTTGTGATTCACAGTTGAAGAATGATTTTGTAACACCCTGAGCTTCCATGATACGCTTCTCATTCAATAATGCAATAGCTTGCATTGTACGCAACTTCAAGTTCTAAAACACCGCGACTAATCAAAGTAGCCGTTATGAATAGTAATAACCACTTTTTAAAATTATATACATTTTATATTTAAAAATGGACTTCATTTTTGGATTCGGAATATCGAAATTAGCCTATGTTGAATTTTGGGTATTTTCCTAAGTACTTCTAATTTTTTATGAATAGTGAAAAATACTTAAAAACAACTTTTTTAATCAAAATAATTTATAGTGATAAATTATACTATTTAGTGGTTTTAAAGTATAATAATAATATATTTTTACCATTTTATCCAATGGTGGTCATTAGAATTAATTTAACATTGAAATTGGACATAAACAATTGCCAATCTTTTGATATAAATTGTTTCTTAAAAACACGCTATCTGTCGTGACAATGGGAATTAATTATAAAATTAATTAATGCAACTTATATGTTTGGAATTTTGTAAAATAGACATCATTTTTGAATTCAGAATATCAATTATAGCTTAGGGTGAAATTTTGGCATTGTTCTGAAAAACATCAATTTTTGATGAATAGTGAAACCACTAAGTGGTAGTTAAATAACTGATTTTTCGTTTAAATGAAATATTACCACATCTGTGATTTGATTTTTAGAAATCTGACATACATGGTTTTCATTAATAAGTCAAATGTGGTTCAATGAGATTAAAATAATTTTTGGTGAATAGTAACTTTTAAAGATCTTAATCGCGATTAGAGGTAATTAGTGTAGTTTAAGGTAAAAATAATGTTTTAATAAGATGAGATGAGCTTGACACATGTCCTACCGTCATTGGATGTGCCATGGACGACCAAAACAATCCATGGGTCAACTTGGGGACCCCATGGAGCCACATTAGTTGGAAAATGACATAAATACCTTTTATTTAATGTTAATGTAAAAAATGACACAAACATGAAATGTTTTACTAAAACAATTGTTACATGGGGTTATACAAGTCATATTTTTGACTATAAATAGTCATTGGAAAGCTACAAATATTTACTACATCATAGTAGTTTTTTTATAATTTTTAGACATTAAATATATTAAATTATTTATGACATCATTATGATGCAGCGATGACCTCATTATTTAACGATTTTAATAAAATGAAAAGATAATGTACAATCCAAGGCATACACTTTTCCAAAGCCTATTGGATGGGGATATTTCGAACCCTTATCACCTTATCCTCGAATTAAATAAGTTTCGGTCCTCTAAAATCCGAAACTCATTTTATAATAAAGTGACTTTTCTTTACTTTCCAAGAGTGCCCCCTCCTCTCCTCTTATAAAAGGCCCCCACCTCTACCACCTCATTAACACTTTAAAAGCCTTTTGGCCCAGCCAAAATCTGCCCAAATACTCTCCCAACTTCCCCCTCTTACTCTTAGAAGCCTCACATTGGGCAGAACTCTTCCCAAGGAGGCCTTTGGCTCAAATCAAATAGAGTTACCCGATTTTGAGGTAATGTCTTCTCTAATGTTGTTTTGTTTTATTTTTCTTCTCCAACCCCCTAAACTCTTTTTATTCATTTATTTTGTAACAAAACCAGTATCCTCAATATACTAGGATGTTGTTATAAGAAGGATTAGATCTACACTTACACACACCTACATTTAATGGTTAAAGAACATACGGTTTCTGTGGATGGCGAATTTCTGCCTCACGAAACGATGATTGTTAATCACTCATATAACACCTTAAAAGGTGGCCATTAAGATGTCACTATATTTATATATGATATATAATATGTTTATGTTTTACTTATGCTTCTGTATTTCTCATTTATGGCATACTTTATGATTTCCATTATGGGTAAACGCGATAATTTCATTTTAGGAAGTGCGGACTACCACCCCCTAAAAGTGATTTGAATCATTAATGCCATATGTGGGATGTATAAAGGATGGAGTAAATGATATTATATGCTATATTATACTGTAATTATATTATAAATTTATATTATTATGAGTTCATTCCATTAAATATGAAATAGAAATGAAAGTAGCGTTCATGCGTACGTACGGCTTACCGTCTCCAGGAACGGTGCATTTCATTTCTTACCTCTAAATGTTACGTAATATTATGAATGAATGTATATACTGGATATATATGATATATATGATTACTACATCATGAATATAATTCTGGATATAATGGATATTTCACCACATGAACAACTTGTAGTTATAAGATGTTTATTATTGACTCAGGTACCAAAGATCGACAAAACGACCGTTATTAACTTAAATAATTACATAATGTTCATAAAATTGTAATAAGTGATATAAAAAGGATAATGAAATTTAAAATGGTTCTTAATAAGGTAGATATTAACTCTAGTTTATTATTTATGAGGTTAAATAACGGTTGAGTCAAGTCAGACACGAGGTAAGGGAACTTCTTAACCCAATTTCTATTCTTTGGGTTAATCTCCTACTTTCAAATTATGTCATGATATTATTATGTACTATGATGTATTTTTACATTATTTATGTGCAATTATAGTGAATACACATTATAGATGTACTTTATTTAAAAAAAATGATCTTTTTAAGGACTTCGTCTCAATCCCCTTTCATTGAGGCATATTTGGTTTTATACACAACTTTCTTTTATACGGTGTATAAACCCCTTTGACTTTTACATTTATTCAAAAGGAATTTTTTTATACGAAGCGTTTTACTAAACGACAAAAAGGGAATGTTTTTCTTTCTTTACATATGCGGTGAAAACGAATTCTCCGCCGCCGTGACCATTATTTGAGTTTCGGCTTCCTCTACAAGCCATCACGTTTTTTTTAATGAAAATTAAATACAAAGATTTAACTTTATTTTATTCTGGTATTAAAAATGGTTTTGAAATCATTTTTATTATATCAATGTGTTATATTGATATCTTGTGATTGAAATGTGGAAATTTTATGTTTCCTTTATCCATGTTTTATGTGATACGATTATGTTATGGTTTATGATATGTTTAAACCTATTCATATGAGGAATGCATTGGACTTAATAAGTGACGGGTGGAGCCCGCTATAGCTCCTCGATGCATCGGTAGGTCTCATGAGACAACTAGACGTGGAATTGTCCGAGGCCCTTTCCCAATTTGATTTATGGTTTTGGCCGATGCTTTAATCATTTTAGACGTCTTGGCTGAGGCCTTGACAAAATGTTTCAGAATGTATGGAATTATGCATTCCATCATTATGAAAGTGGTTATTGATATTGCATGTGATTATTCGACCAGTAGAATATCCATGTGAAGAAGTAAATGGCATTATCTCATTTTACTTTTGCCATATTATGTTGATGTTAAAGTTTAAAAGGCTTTTGTTTTAGTTATAAATTTCCTTAAATGTTTATGATTATTTATGAAAGCTTCCGCAATATTGATATCCTTACTGAGCATCTGAGCTTACCCCTTTCAATGTTTTAATATTTTCCAGGATGTGAAGAAGTATTTTACGAATGACCTGCAGGGATAGTCAGAAGAGGATATGAGTGTGGACTATGAAGACTTTGTTATTAGTTTTTCACTTTATGATGTAATATAACATTTATGAATGTATCTAGTGTTTCCAAGGCTACTAAACTAATTGGTCTTTCGAGACTTGATATTTTGTGATCATGCCAATGTTACGAAGTAATGCACCGACTCCGGGTAGCTGGGGTCGGGGCGTTACAGTTGGTATCATAGGCAGTTTAGTACTAATCTTGGAAGCTAGATTTAGATAAACTTTGATTAGATCACATAGCCCGAAGATAGACATTAACGATTAGTATAGAAGAACTTCCTAGAATTTTGGTATTATAGAGATTTTGTGCGTTTTCCGAGAAATACATCCCTATCTAGATACGAGCAGGTAGAGGCGGATCTGGAACAGAAGTATCTAGGGGTAAAACCCGAAAACACCGCTTAGAGCTAGACTCGAATGGGAACTGGTGCACGACAACGGGCCTTGCTGCACTCTTGGTTACGACACTCCCGGGGGACATGCTTATGATAATTCTAATTTTCTTAACAAACCACTATGAAGGGTTATGAGTATATACCTCCTCAAAGAAAACATTTCTTTTTATGATTATGGATTATATCCATAAATAGTTCAATTTATGTAAAGTGTTTTACAAATATGGAATTATTTATTTTATTTCATAAACTAATATAGTTTATGCCATTGTTTAGATATGGCGCCTAGTGGAAGGAATGGAAACCGTATCAATGCACGCACTCCGTGTAGGGATTGCCCTCCTGCTCAAGATAATTATTGTGGATCTGGAGATAGAACTGGTGCTGATCAACTTATTACCATACTGGGACAACTCACTCAGGTTATGAATAATAACCTTACTCGTATGGAGCACCCTGATCCGCAACGTGGAGGATCAATGTTAGACCGCTTCATGAGGAAACAACCACCAACATTTAATGGGGTTACAAATCCATTAGTAGCTGAGCAATGGATAAACTCCTTAGAAAAATATTCCACGCCTTGGGGAGTAGCGAGAGGGAGAAGGTTATCATGGCAGTTTACTGCCTCACTGGAGATGCTGATCAATGGTGGTCATTGATTCAAAATACAAAGGTAGATGAAGAAGTATCAAGTATGTAATGAAGATAGTTCAAATAGCTTTTCCTAGAAAAATAATTTCCTCATGACCATCGAGCAGATATGGAAAGACAATTTCTGAGTTTGAGGCAGAAGGAGGATGAGAATGTCGCAATGTATGAGGCTAACTTTACAAGGTTGGTGAGGCATGCTGCAGATTATATACGTCACCCAAGAAGTAAGATCGATCGTTTCTTTGATGGGTTAAAACCGTTTCTCCATCAAGCCTTAGTCTCACAATCTTTCTCATCGTATAAAGAAATTGTCTCATGTGATATCAAGACAGAAAAAGAATTCTCTAAATCTTATGACAATAAAGTAAAGCAAGAGAAGAAGAGAACGGTGGAACAAGAGACGGATAAAGGGAAAAAGGGAAAGAATGATTCTCTATTATGTGATAATTGTGGGAAGAATTACCCTGGTACTTTCCTAAAAGGAATGGGAGTTTGTTATAAATGTGGAGAAAAAGGTCACCAGGCTCATGATTGCAAGGGAAAGAAAGAGGCTATCAATGTTGAATGCTACAATTGTAGAGAAATGGGGTATTATGAAAATGAATGTCTTAAGAGTCAGGGAAACTTACATCAGGAAAGGCCAAGGGATCAAGGCCGATCTTATGCTGTGACTACAGTTGAAGCGGAATAATTAATGTATTGGTGCTTTTGGACTCATGGATTATATTCGGGTTATTAGAATAATGTGATATATATATAAGGATTGTACTACAGTACTTGTTGTTTCAGTAAGGTTTTAATATGATGAAGGTAATCATATTTTTAGTATGTGACAATAAAATAAACTTTACTTTGTTTGGGGAATCTGATGATACAATTGATTTTGGAATTTAAGGACCCTTTAGAAAAAGTCTGGACGGAGGTATTTTGGATAACTATAAAGATTAGTGTGGATTAAGTTGATCTTTGGAGAGTATTGTTTAAGGTTAAAAAATTTATGAAGATTATTTTTGGAATATTATAATACTATAGTTTTAGGAAAAGGACAACCTGCAGGGTGGGGCATAAACTGTCGCGTCGAACAAAGCTGCTGGAATCGAACCCACAACCATAGTGCGACAGGCCTTTATTCCCTACCACTAGCCTACAGGAAATACCTAGTTATTAAAATGGAATTTTACTAATCTAAATGGTATGTGTTAACATTTTGAACCTTATACAATTAGGATAAGTATAATATTTTTGAGGTCTATTATCTTTTTGAGTGAAAGATGAGTTAAAGGTTGAAACTCTAATTTTCAAGCATAAATATATATATAACTATCTCTTATTCAATGAATAAATTAATTATTAAACTTTATTAAAGGGATATTAAAACAAAAAAATGTGTTATCCTAATACCTTATGTCTTGTTGAACTGATTATATTTTAAATCAACATAGATTGAAGGCTTTGAGGCCCTCAATTTGACAGTTGATTGTGATTGATGACCTCAATCACTCCCTACAAATATTTACGTTTTTCCTCTAATTATATGTCTCTAATTTCCACCAATGTTCTCCTTATCTAGATCATAATTTGGTGGTGAATTTCTTATTTCCATTTCCCTCTTATTAAGGCTAAATTTTATTAACCTTATTTCTGATGTGGGGTTTCCACAAAGGTATTTTATATTTTCAACCTTTTATTTTCAAAGAAAAATATCAAATTGCGAGGACGCAATTTATTGAAGGAGGGGAGAATGTAACACCCCGAGCTTCCATGATACGCTTCTCATTCAATAATGCAATAGCTTGCATTGTACGCAACTTCGAGTTCTAAAACACCGCGACTAATCAAATTAGCCATTATGAATAGTAATAACCACTTTTTAAAATTATAGACATTTTATATTTCAAAATGGACTTCATTTTTTGGATTCGTAATATCTAAATTAGCCTATGTTAAATTTTGGGTATTTTTCTGAGAACTTCTAATTTTTTATGAATAGTGAAAAATACTTAAAAACAAATTTTTTAATCAATAAAAATTTATAGTGATAAATTATACTATTTAGTGGTTTTAAAGTATAATTATAATATATTTTTTATATTTTATCCAATGGTGGTCATTAGAATTAATTTAACATTGAAATTGGACATAAACAATTGCCAGTCTTTTGATATAAATTGTTTCTTAAAAACACGCTATCTGTCGTGACAGCAAGAATTAATTATAAAATTAATTAATGAAACTTATATGTTTGGAATTTTGTAAAATAGACATCATTTTTGAATTCAGAATATCAATTATATCTTAGGGTGAAATTTTGGCATTATTCAGAAAAACATCAATTTTTGATGAATAGTGAAACCACTAAGTGGTAGTTAAATAACTGATTTTTCGTTTAAATGAAATATTACCACCTCTGTGATTTTATTTTTAAATATCCGACATACATGGTTTTCATTAATAAGTAAAATGTGGTTCAATGAGATTAAAATAATTTTTGGTGAATAGTAACTTTTAAAGTTCTTAATCGTGATTAGTGATAATTAGTGTAGTTTAAGGTAAAAATAATGTTTTAATAATATGAGAGGAGCTTGAAACATGTCCTACCCTCATTGTATGTTCCATGGACGACCAAGACAATCCATGGGTCAACATGGGGACCCCATGGAGCCACATTAGTTGGAAAATGACATAAATACCTTTTATTTAATGTTAATGTAAAAAACGACACAAACATGAAATGTTTTACTAAAACAATTGTTACATGGGGTTATACAAGTCATATTTTTGACTATAAATAGTCATTGGAAAGATAAAAACATTTCCTACATCATAGTATTTTTTTTAATAATTTTTAGACATTGAATAAGTTAAATTATTTATGACATCATTATGATGCAGCGATGACCTCATTATTTAACGATTTTAATAAAATGAAATGATAATGTACAATACAAGGCTTATACTTGTCCAAAGCCTATTGGATGAGGAGATGTAGAACCCTTATCACCTTATCCTAGAATTATATAAGTGTGGGACCTCTATAATCCGAAACTCATTTTATAATAAAGTGACTTTTCTTTACATTCCAAGAGTGCCCCTCCTCTCCTCTTATAAAAGGCCCCCACCTCTACCACCTCATTCACACTTTCAAAGCCTTTTGGCTCTGCCAAACTCTTCCCAAATACTCTCCCAACTTCCCCCTATTACTCTTAGAAGCCTCACTTTGGGCAGAACTCTTCCCAAGGAAGCCTTTGGCTCAAATCAATGAGAGTTACCCGATTTTGAGGTAATGTCTTCTCCAATGTTGTTTTGTTTTATTTTTCTTCTCCAACCCCCTAAACTCTTTTTATTCATTTATTTTTTAACAAAAACAGTATCCTCAATATACTAGGATGTTTTTATATGAAATATTCGAGCTACACTTACACACACCTACATCTAATGGTTAAAGAAGATACGGTTTCTGTGGATGGCGAATTTCTGCCTCACGAAACAATGATTGTTAAACACTCATATAACACCTTCAAAGGTGGCCATTAAGATGTCAATATATATATATATGATATATAATATGTTTATGTTTTAATTATGATTCTGTATTTCTCATTTATGGCATACTTTATAATTTCCATTATGGGTAAACGCGATAATTTCATTTTAGGAAGTGCGGACTACCGCCCCCTTAAAGTGATTTGAATCGTTAATGCCATATGTGGGATGTATAAAGGATTGAGTAATGATATTATATGCTATATTATACTGGAATTATATTATACATTTATATAATTATGATTTCATTCCATTAAATACGAAATAGATATGAAAGTAGCGTTCATGCGTACGTACGGCTTACCGTCTCCATGAACGGTGCATTTCATTTCATACCTCTAAATGTTATGTAATATTATGAATGAATGTATATACTGGATATATATGATATTTATGATAACTAAATCATGAATATAATTCTGGATATAATGGATATTTCACCACATGAACAACTTGTAATTATAAGAAGTTTATTATTGACTCAGGTACCAAAGATCGACAAAACGACCGTTATTAACTTAAATAATTTCATAATGTTCAAAAACATTGTAATAAGTGATATAAAAAGGATAATGAAATTGAAAATGGTTATTAATAAGGTAGATATTAACTCTAGTTTATTATTCAGGAGGTTAAAGAACGGTTGATTCAAGTCAGACACGAGGTAAGGGAACTTCTTAACCCAATTTCTATTCTTTGGGTTAATCTCCTACTTTCAAATTATGTCATGATATTATTATGTCCAATCTTGTATTTTTACATTATTTATGTGTACTTATAGTGAATACATATTATAGATGTACTTTATTTAAAAAAATGATATTTTTAAGGACTTCGTCTCAATCCCCTTTCATTGAGGCATATTTGGTTTTATACACAACTTTCTTTTATACGGTGTATAAACCCCTTTGACTTTTACGTTTATTCAAATGAAATTTTTTTTATACGAAGTGTTTTACTAAATTAAAAAAAGGGAATGTTTTTCTTTCTATACTTATGCGACGACAATGACTTCTCCGCCGTCGTGACCATTATTTGAGTTTCGGCTTCCTCTACAAGCCATCACGTTTTTTTAATGAAAAATAAATACAAAGTTTTAACTTTATTTTATTCTGGTATTGAAAATGGTTTTGAAAGAATTTTTATTATATCAATGTGTTATATTGATATCTTGTCATTGAAATGTGGAAATGTTATGTTTCCTTTATCCATGTTTTATATGATATGATTATGTTATGGTTTATGATATGTTTAAACCTATTCATATGAGGAATGAATTAGACTTAATAAGTGACGGGTGGAGCCCGCTATAGCTCCTCGATGCATTGGTAGGTCTCATGAGACAACTAGACGTGGAATTGGCTGAGGCCCTTTCCCAATTTGATTTATGGTTTTGGCCGAGGCCTTAATCATTTTAGACGTCTTAGCCGAGGCCTTGACAAAATGTTTCAGAATGTCTGGCATTATGCATTCCATCATTATGAAAGTGGTTATTGATAATGCATTGATTATTCGACCAGTAGAATATCCATGTGAAGAAGTAAATGGAATTATCTCATTTTACTTTTGCCATATTATGTTGATGTTCATGTTTAAAAGGCTTTTGTTTTAGTTATACATTGCCTTAAATGTTTATGTTTATTTATGAAAGTTTCCGCAATATTGGTATCCTTACTGGGCATCTGAGCTCACCCCTTTCAATGTTTTAATATTTTCCAGGATGTGAAGAAGTATTTTATGAATGACCTGCAGGGATAGTCAGAAGAGGATATGAGTGTGGACTATGAAGACTTTGTTATTAGTTTTTCACTTTATGATGTAATGTAACATTTATGAATGTATCTAGTGTTTCCAAGGCTACTAAACTAATAGGTCTTTAGAGACTTGATATTTTGTGATCATTCCAATGTTACGAAGTAATGCACAGACTCTGGGTAGTTGGGGTCAGGGCATTACAGATTTGTTATGTGAAGCTCACTATTCCCTGTTTTTAGTTCATCCTGGAAGTACTAAGATTTACAGAGATATCCATGAGTATTACCGATGGATGGAATGAAAAGAGATATTGTTTATTTTAATACGATGTGTTTATCTTGTCAGTAGGTTAAAGTAGAGTAAGAGTTACCAAAAGGGATGATTCAGTCTCTACTGGTGCCATAATGGAAATGGGAAAACATATCCCTGGACTTCATTGTCGGATTATCGAAGACATCACGAGGTAATAATGCAATCTGAGTTATTGTTGTTCGATTGAATAAATCTTCTCATTTCCTTAATATTCGAGATACTTTGTCGCTAGATATATTTTCTCAGTTGTATGATATAGAGATAGTTAGGTTTCATAGGGTTCCCCTCTATATGGTATATGATTATAATCCTAGGTTTAATTCAAACTTTTGGAAAGGCCATTATAAGTATTTGGGTAGTGAATTAATTTTTAGTACAATTTTTTATCCTGAATCTGATGGGCAGTCAGAACGAAAAATTCAGACCATGGATGATATACAATGTTCTTGTTCACTGGATTAGCAGGGTAGTTTGGACCCACTTCTTTCTTTGGTTGAATTTTCATATAAGAATATTTTAAATTCCAGTATACATTTGGCTCCGTTTGAATCATTATATGGAAAGCGTTGTCGAACTCTATCCTTTTAGGATGATGTATGTGAAAAGAAGCTGATGGGACTAGAATTGGTAGAATAGATGTAAGAGAAAGTTAAGTTGATTCAGAAGAACATGAGAACAACTCATGGATGGCAGAAAAGTTATGCGGATAACCGGAAGAAGGATCTCTCCTTCTTGGTTGGTGATCATGTCTTTCTCAAAGATTCTCCATGGAAATTTGTGATATGTTTTCATAAGAAAGGAAATATGACTCCGAGATTCATTGGACATTATGAGATCTTAGAGAAAGTGAGATATATTTCATGCATAGTGTCTTTACCAAAATGTTTTTCCCAGGTACACAATGTTTTTCATGTTTCAATGTTGGGAAAGTATATTCCAGATCCCTCTCATGTTTTGAGCCCATTGGTAGTTAATTTGAAAGAGAATCTCTATTTTGAGGAACAAATAGTCCAGATTTTTGACCATAGAGAGAATTTGTTGTAGAATAACATAATTCACCGGGTAAAGGATTTATGGATAAACCATATGGTTGAGGAGGCAACGTGGGAATCTGAGAATGCTATGAGGGATAAATACCCACATTTATTTGATAAGTGAATAAAATTGCGAGGACACAATTTCCAAAAGGGGGGAAGGATGTAACATCCCATGTAAATAAAGAAATATTTAATTTTCATATTTATTAATATTTGTTAATTAAATATTATTTTACATTAAAGGGGATTTCTATCTTCGATGGCATACCTGATACACATCAATGGGTTTATCTGAAATCTTACATTTCACACTAATAATATATTGTTATTATTTTAAATGGAAGTTAATGGGTAAATAAAATATGATTGTGCATGTTTTTACACTTATCTAGTAAATATTAGAGGCTTAAAATAAGAAAGAATCTGATGCTGATCATAAATACTCATATATTCATTAAAAGGTCGATTTACCGCCTTTTTATGGAGAACCTTCGTTAAATATAGTTTTGGTAACTTTTATATGTTCTATTTTAAAAAATAAAATTATTATTTAGAATCGAGACATCTGAATTCATATTGGGTAAAAAAAATTAATATTTTGATAAAATTCAGTTTGAATGAATAGTGAAAAATACTGTATTTTAATTCAAAACAACCTTTTAATCAAATTTATTTATATGGTTAGATTATATTTTTAATTGGTTTTAATGTTTAATTAGATATTTTTTACCATTTAATCCAATTTTGTTTATTTGAATTAATTTCACTTTGAAATTGGACATAAACAAGTTTTAATATTTTGATTGTTATTATTTCATAAAAATACGCCTTTTTTGAAGGTGGAATTAATTGTAAAATAATTTCAGCCCATTCTCTGTTTTGAATTTAAAAAAATGGATTCCATTTTGGAAATCAGGAGGTCCAAATTGTGTATACAGTTAACTTTTATTTTTAGACATTATGAATATTTACATCAGTAAATATTTTATTTACCATGGTTAAAGGGAAAATATGGTAAATATTGGTAAACAAATATTAATTTATTAATATAAAATTACAAAAAAAATGAATCTTAATCAAATATTTTGATACACATCCGAAAATGGGCATCATTGGGCCACTTTTGAGTCCACTTGGGGCCACATGGAAGTGATTATGACACTTTATTTTAATTAACTTAAATTAAAGGAAAAAATGGCATAACCAAATATCTTTTAGTAAATTAATTTTTACATGGGGTTATATAAGTTATCGCTGACACTATAAATATTCATTAGAAATATAAATATATTTCCTACATTATTCAAGTTTTTTTATAATTTTTAGACCTCAAATAAATTATATTATTTATGACACAATAATGATGTAGTGTTTACCTCGTTAATAAATGATTTAAATAAATATAATTATAAGATTAAAATAATATCCAAAACCTATCCAATTATTATTGGATGATTTTATTTCTACCATGATTCATCTTATCCATTACCTAATGATTTTTGACCTTTTGAAATAGAATATATGTTTATAAAAAAAATAATTGTTTCAATGTTTACTAAAGAGTCCCTCCCCCTTATTAATGTACATCACTTCTAACACATTCCTCACACATCTCAATCCCAATGTTTCATCCAAAACCATCGAAAATAATCTCTCCAGATCCCTCTCTCCCACCTAGAATCCTTCCCTTAGGCAAAAGGCACTTCAACAAACCCTTTTGGTTCATGCCAAAGGGAGTTACCCGAATTAAAGGTATCATCTTCTCTTAAGTTCATTGGTTTTATTTTACTTCTCCAACCCCCTAAAATCTTTTTGTTCATTTATTTTATAATATCACAAGTATACTAAATTTACTAGGATTTTATTTATGAGATGTATTCTAACTACACTTACACACACCTCCGTCTAATGGTTATAGAACATATTGTTTCTGTGGACGGTGAACAACTGCCTCCCGAAATGATGATTGTTCAAATATCTCCAACCACCTCCCTTGGTGGACATTATGATGGAACTATATTTATATATGTTATATATTATATTTATATTGTTTCTATGTTTTTGTATTTTTCATTTATAGAGTAACTTTATGCTTTCCATAGTGGGTAAATACGATAATCTCATCAGAGGAAGTGCAGACTACTGCCCCCTCAAAGTGATATGACTCGTTCATGCCTAATATGGAATGTATAAAGGATGAAGTTAATATAAATTATATATGATATTATAATGGAATTATAATATACTTATTTATCATTAATTTTTCATTCCATTACAATACGAGATTTAAATGGAAGTAGTGTCCATGCGTACGTACGGCTTACCGTCTCCATGAATGTTGCATTTCATTTCTTATCTGCAAAGGTTATGTACTATTATAAATACATGTATATAATTGATATATATGATATATATGACATCTAAATCATTAATATCATTCTGGATATAATTCATGTTTTACCACATGAACAACTTTTAATTATAAGAAGTCAATTTTTGACTCAATTACCAAATATTGAAAAAATGACCATTATTAACTTAAATGGTTATATAATGTTTCTAACATGGTAATAATTGAAATAAAATGTATAATAAAGAAATTCTTAAGAAATTCGAAATTAAATTTATTTTATTTTTCAGGAGATTAAAGAACGAACATGTCAAGTTGGACACGAGGTAAGGGACTTCGTCTCAATCTCCATTCATTGAGGCTTATTTTGATTTATACATGACTCTCTTTTATACAGTTTATAAACACCTCAGAATTTTCTTTTTATTCAAATGGAATATTTTTTTATGAATAATTTTACTAAATGACAAAAAGGAATGTTTCTATTAACCTAAGCAGTGACAATGACATTTTCGCCGATGTGAGTATTATTTGATCTTTGGCTTCATTAACATACCATAATGTTTTTAAAAGGAAAATAAATACCAAATACTATTTTATGTATTTTGGTATTGAAAATGGTTTTTATAATGGATTTTTTGATGTTAATATATTTATGTGATATATTGAGACTCAAATGTGGAAATGGTTTGTTTCCTTTATATTTTTTTATGTGTTATGATTTTATAATGGTACTTGGACATTTGATGGATGTTTACGTGATAAACCAATTGACGGGAGGTGTCATGATAAACTAGGTCAATTTTTTACATTATAACCTCCAATGCATTGGGTAAGTAAGTCGGCCATATGGATATTCCATTTAGTGATATATGTGGAAGTCGGCCGTATGGTTATTCCATTTATGTATATTTATGTCTCAAGCTACCTTTATATGTTAGGTGCTATTTATATGGGTTTTTTGGTAATATTTTTGTTAAAAAATGGTATGCAATGATCTTTTATTTAATTAATAGTATTTACTACTTCATAAAGGAGAAAAGTATTACTTATGACAAAGTATTCATGGTTTACCTGTTGATTTGATAAAATATCCATTTTTCTTCTTTGTGTATCCCTTACTGATATTTTTATGCTCATCCAATGTTTTTGAATTGTTTTTTATAGGACATAAAGTGGAATAGGGTCAAGGATGGGATCAACAAAAATTCATGTTATCTATAACATGGAACTATACTTGACTATTTTTTTCTTGAATTTTTATTTGTCAAAAAATAATGGGAACTCAGCAGAAGGGTCTACATTAAAAATTTTGGGATTTAATGTAACAGTTAGCACCTAATACTATAAAACTCTAAACCTCAAAGGATCCTCAATGTGATTTATAAAGATAATTCAAGATTATGTAATGTTTTAATGTCAGGTCCTTGCAGCCTCACAAAATGATGATTGTTAATTTCTCATTTACTACCTCTCATGGTAGAAATAATAATGGTAAATATATTAATACATGTTATATATTATATTTATTATTCCTTTGACATTACACAATACTTTTAATACAAATATATTTACAGTTTATAATTTTTGATGATATGATAATTTCATTATAGGAATTGTGGACTACCTCCCCATTGTGTGATGTAATTCATTCAAAGACTATGTAGAATGTATTAAGGATGAGTTTACATATATTATAGGATATATAATAAATAATAATGATACTAAAATTATAATATATATATTTATATATATATTCAATTTCCGTTCTTTATTCTAACATGAAAACACAAATGGAAGTAGTGTTCAATCGTATGTTTTCTAACTGTCTCCATGAACAGTGTTTTTCAATTCATAATTATATGTTATATCTGTTATTTTAATAAAAATATAATTTATATAAATAAATTTATATCAATTTATAAATTCTGGCAGTCATTATAAAATTATAAGTACCAAAGTCATAACAAATTAATACATATGTAAAGAATAATGTGAATGTTACATGATGTGAAATATTAACATATGAGTATTAACAAAAAGGTAATAAAAGTTCATAATATAACCATATACTATATTATAAATAATAATATGTTTCTATAAATTATGGATAATAGATTTGAATTTATTATAATGGATTTGTGTATGATTACAATGATATTCTAGACAAAAGATAAGGGAATTTCATTTCACTTATTAATTCGGTGATATACATGCTTTATTCACCACTCATTCCTTTTTTTGGGAGTTTATACTTCTCATCAAAGTATTATATGATTTTAAATATTACATTTATTGGTAACTACATATCAATTCTATTATCTTCATTTTATGGTATTTTATATTAAAAGACACCAAATCGGTAAGATAGTTTTGTCACAATTTATCTTATTTGAGACACATGCCTTGTTATTCACCTAAATTTGTATATTTGGTATGCATAGCGCCTTTGAAATGTTATATCATGAATTATATTAATTTTATGATATTTTATTCTTCATTTAATTCGAATTACATACATGTTATATGTTGTTCAATGTTACTAAGTGATAATATTTTTTTGAAACACATTCATCTCTTTTCAAGATTATTTCTTATTATGCTTCCATTATTGAAATCATATTATCCATCCCTTATTAGAACTCATGAATTTTATTATCCAATGATTATTCATGATATAATCATGTATTAGTACAATTTTTTTAATATATATTATGAAATATAGTAATGAAAGTATTGTTTACAAAATCCCTAATTAACGCTCTCTTCTGTCAGAAATCTATCATCCTTCCAATCCATGGAATCTAAAATGTGTATCCTAGATTATTATACTATAAAAATATAATATTTATACGTAATTTTTTATTAATTATTTTACCAATTTTTACAAATGGATCTTCTTGTCATTTTTCGACCATGTCATTTTTATAATTTTACATAGAAAAATGAATCATCTTCTTATCTCTTACGACATGTATGGATTTACACACCATTGTTTATATAAAACCTAATTTTATTTTTTAAAAGGGTAATTTTTAAAAAAATTATTATACAAATAATTATCAATGAAATTTTTTGTATATTTATTTATTATTTAATTATAAGATTTCAAAATAAGTTATCACGAATGTGTTTTTTAAAATGCCATCAATATTATTTTTACGGAATATGGGTTTCAAAATGTTTTCATGGTTCAAATAAATGTTTTTAGGGAAAATGGTTTTCAATTTTTTTAAAGATTCGTTTATATGTTTTATGGAAAATATTTTACAAAATGATACCAAATCTATATTTATAAGCTTTCAAAAGAAAAAGTTCTTAAAATTTTTTATATACTTCATTAATGCTTTTCAAAAAAAATTTCAAGAAACTATTTTCAAAATAATTTAACGCTTCATTAATATCTAATCATGGGAAATGGCTTTCAAAACATTTTAAATATCCAATTATTTTTTTCATGGAAAATGTTTCTCAAAACGCTTTCTAGATCCTCCTATATGATTTTAAGGGAAATAGTTTTCAAAATATTTATATAATTATTTTATATGTATTCAAATATAATGGTTTGGAAAATGTTTTAAATATTATTTTATGTGTCTTAAATGAAAATGGTATTAAATTTTATAAAATCATATTTTATAATTTTTAAAATGAGATGGTTTTCAAATGATTTTATTTTTAATGAGAAATTTTCAATGATTCAAGAATATGTTCTTCAATATTTTTTTCAGAATATCCTTCAAATGTGTTTCTATATATGATAAAATCTATTAATGTTACTCATGAACATCTATGAAATGATCAAAAGGTTCCATTCATATTTTTTATTTAAGGATTTATTTTTTTAGCTAATTTTTATTATGACACCAATTTCACTTTCACAAGCTATATGCAGATTGATCCAACTTATTTTCGTGGTTTATGCTTATGATTAAATTATTATGAAACCTTTCTATTTTCAATAGGTTAAGATATGATTACATGTTTTTGAAACCATTTTGTGTTTTGGGAAACGATATAATATTCGACGATTTTGTGGCCCATGTATTTATGATTTAATTAAGAGATGGGTGGGATCTATACCTCTCTCAAATACATTTGGTAATGATTAATATCTCAAGGGATAGACTAATATTGTCTTGAGAATTAACCTTAACTAATAATATATCTATGGGAGTGAACCTTCAATACCAATATTTTATGAGGTTTTAACTCATTCTACTATGATAGACATGGGATTTAACCATGTGTAAAAAGATGGTATGGGGTGTGAACCCATTCTACCACGATGGTCATGGCAGTAATGCCTTTGCTATTGTGTAAGTCATATTATTGGTTTATGTGTATACAAAAATCCCATGTTTTATTCCAATGTTATGATTTCATGGATTATGTTCATTATTTCCTTATGATACATGCCTTATGAACAACCATACATTATGAAATGATTGATGTGTATGATCATTTTATGTCAGGTATGATATTATAATTTCATGTTGATGTTCTCATACCCTTATTTACATTATTATGCTATCATGAGTCCTTTATTTACCCGTAATGAGAATTTCAGATCACCAATTTTTTATGTTTCTATCCCCAAGTTATGAAGATATGTGTTATTCTTGATGTGTCTGTGAAGGATGATAGTCAAGAATATCATAGTGGGAGATAATGCATCTCATTAATGTACTAGTGTTTATTTTTCTATGTTTCCAAAGGAACTAGAATTATATGGTCTCTCAACATATTTTTTCTTAATGTTTACTGTATTACAAAAAAGATTATGTAATATTAATATATAAAAAGTGAGGGTCTACATACTCAATTATCAAGCCATTGTTAATGAGAGGGTAATTTTCTCTACATGAAAGACAAACTATCTAGAGCACCTGAAAAAAATATTTAGGACAAACTCAAAATGAGAAAAAAATAATGAACCAAAACTCTAGGTCATTCTAAACATGGATTATACGTGTTTTAGTTTGACTTAATAGTTCATTTTAGTCCATTTGGTAGGTAATAACGGTATCATATATTGAATTTCAATTTTATAAGTATATATCAGATGCAATATGTATGTCCCTATTATAAAAAAATGTATGTCTATATATTCCTATGTGTAACGCCTCAACCCTAGTTACCCAGAGTCTGTGCATTATTACGTATCATTGGAATGATAAAAAAATATCAAGTCTCGAAATACCAATTAGTTTAGTAGCCTTAGAAGAACAAGATACATTCACACGGTTTACATTACATCATAAAATAGAAAACCTCAAAAACATTGTTTCCATAGACAACACAATGATCCCATAGACTATCCATGCAGGTCAGTCGTAATATACTTCTTCGCATCCTGGAAAAAATAAAACATAGAAAGGGGTGAGCTCAGATGCTCAGTAAGGATAACAATATAGCGTAATCTTTCATATAAAATCATAAACATTTAAGGAAATGTGTATAACTAAAACAAAATCCTTTTTAACATAAACTACATCAAAATAAGGAAAATATGTATAAAAATAATGCCATTTACTTACTCACATTGATATTTTACTAGTTGAATAATCACATGAAATATCAATAGCCACTTTTATAATGATGGAATGCATAATTCTATACTTTCATAACCACATAGTCAAGGCCTTATGAAAAGACTACAAATAAGATTTTTTCAAGGCCTTATGCCAAGACACTAGTTGGTATCATGATACCAACTGATGCATCGAGAGGCTATAGAAGACCCCACCCATCACTTACTATGTCCAATGCATTCCTCATATGAAAAGGTTTAAACATAACATAATAAATTCATATTAAAACTGTCATATGAAATAGAAATAACATATCCATAAACCCTGAATGGTATGAAATAACACATCCATAGTCAAACATATAAAAAAATTCAATAGAATATAGATGTTTTGTATCATAATAAATCAACTTCAAAACAAACATAAAATACATCAAAGGATGTTGACATAGATGAAATCAAAATCTTTTTAGAGAAATATCTCTTTCCATTTTGAAATTATTTAAAATTCATGTAATTTTAAAAGAAAAAATTTATATTTGAAAATATTCTTATAATCTTGTATGGGAAACTTCAGTGATGTTATAACGGCGGAAAATAGTCGCACCCTTCGTATAAGTTAAAAAACACATTCTTACTTTAATTTTGTCAAAAAGGTTATAATGGACCTTGTATGGAAAATGATGGAAGGATTACATTATAAAAATCTTATAAAAGTCAAACAAGGGTATAAATGGCTTTAACCCATAATCTAGTAAATAGTAAGAATGTTTTCAAATACATTTTTAAGAAAAATGGTTGTGGATGATAAAGAGGTCACAGTAGATAATTACGTGTAAACAACCTCAAATAAGGAAGAGATTGTAGAATTAACTCTTACCATATACTTTTCCTTGGTGAAGGGTAGTTTAAACTCTTGTATAATAGTGAAATCATTGTTATTAAATTATAAAATAATCATATAAATTAATAAGGTATCATATATGATCTTTTAACATTTCTTTGTTAATAATATCTTAGTATTATCGTCGTTTTGGGTGTTAACGAATTCACATTCCATTATATTATTTTTTATGTGAGTCATATTTTTTATGGTTGATATGTAACTTATTCATATCCAGAATTATATAATGTCATTAAATATTATTTTTAATCATCTAATGAAAATTAGTCTTGAATGGATACGATGGGGAATGAATCTCATCACGTTCATGGAGAAGGTAATCCATACGTACGCACGAGTGACAATATCATTCTTTTGATATTAAACTAATATATAATTGGATGGTATATCCTATATTCAGAATCGTTATCATGTTATATTTATTATTAACATCAATTAAACATCATTTTTATACCCATCCAAATAATAATGTATAGAATAACAATTACACCACGACGTGGAGACAATAAGCCGTACATATGCACTTATGGTGACATTTCATTAAAAGGATGGATATAATAATGAATATGGTTGTAACATATGTATAATAACATCAAGGTATATAGAAGATACTGGATTTTTTATTTTTTAATGTAAATAACAATGAAAGAGGACGTGGAAGAAGAAAGGAACTTGAAAGAGGGGATGAAATATTTACCTCTTCTTCGGGTTATTCATTTTGATTTGTTCTAAAGGGATCATTGGGTTTCATACTAAAGGAAGATATATAAGACTAATGGAGGATAGTTGAGAGAGTATTTGGTCAGGGTTTGGCTGAGCCAAATATCATTGAAGATGTGAATTACAGAGGAGGGGGAGTGCACTTTTATAAGAGGGTCAGTGGCACCTTAGAAAAATTTATCAATATTATTTTATAATAAAATTAATTTCGGTTTATAATGGCTTAGAATAAATTATTTAAATCCAACGGTGGGTATGGTTCAAACAACACACAACCAATAGGTTTTAGGCAGGTTTGGGTCACTATATTTACCTTATCTTTTTTATTAAACTCTTAGTTAAATAGTTGGATATTTACCATGTCTCTTTGTATTTTTATATTATATGGTTAATCAACATACTATATACTTCCAAGAGAACCCCAAGTGGTTCATTAATTTTACACCTATCATTATATAAGTCTTTGGTCAAAACCATATTTTTTTATGAATATAATATCAATAAGTAATATAATATTTGTTTCAGAAACTCGTTTATGTCAATTTTGACACTATTTGGTATTTTGTTTTTTTTAATTCGTAACAGAATTCTTACTTCGAAAAAAAATCATCTAACCCACACTAATATGTCATATTAACCTATAAAATTAGTATAATTCATAAAAAGTCTCAAATTACATTTATTTGGATATTTATAGTATCTATTATTTTAATATTTCATTAATTAGGTAATTACTACATCATAATTGTGTAATAAATAAAATAATTTATTTAACGTCTAAAAAATTGAAATAAAATACCATTATGTAGTAAATATTTTTTTATTTCTAATGAATATTTATTGTCGAATTTATCTTTTGTGTAACCCTATATTAATAATGTTTTAGTTATGAAACTTTTATTTTAACTCTTTTAACTCTTTTTTGAATTAAATAATAATAAATGGCCTAATCTAAACCAAGTAGACCTAAAGGAACATATTTTATTACTAAGGTTTTTTGTATCTAATTAAACTTATCCAATAGAATTTTAACATGTGTTAGGATAATAATAATAATATCATTTTTAACCTTAATTACCCTATTTACTTTTAACCGTGGTAAATAAAAGTAAAAGATTCTATTCACCAACAATTATTTTCATCTTATTGAACCACATTTATTTTATTGATAACAACCTTGTGTCTCCGAGTTTTTAAATTCCACTCACAGAAGCGGAAAAATTATGTTTTATGTGAATTTGTAAACACTCCTAGGAGGTGGGTAAAAGACGGTGAAAAGTTCAATAAAAATTTTATATATAATTTTTTTTTATAAATTGACTCCAGTAAATTACATTGAACTTATATAGTTATTATGTATCTATTTTTACCTCTAATAAATTTAAATAAATCAAAAAACATGTGTTTTAAACTATAACTCAGTGTTTTTCACTATTCATCAAAAGTTGAAAGATTTCAGAAAAAAACCAAAAATTCACCCTAAGCTGATTTTGATATTACTAATCCAAAAATGAAGTCCATTTTGAAATATAAAATTTATTAAATTTTAAAAATTGGGTATTACTATTCGTGACGGCTAGTTTGATTGGTTGAGGTGTGTTAGATCTCGAAGTTGTGTACAACACACGCTACTATATTATTCAAAGAGAAGGGTACTGTGGAAGTTTGAGGTGTTACATTATCCTCTCCTTAAAATAATTTCGTCGTTGACATTTCTAGAATATTACGGTATAAAAAGACTCAGGTGGTTCTTTATCATAAGTTACACGGGATCCCACATTTCCTCTTACATCTTCTGGTTTCTCCATAGTACTTTCAACAAACGATTCGTCCGGTTTCTTGGCACTTGTTCTATTAAATCAATAACCTTCATAGTCTTTCGCAATAAGATAGATCGGGTTCCAGTTATAATTTCTTATAGGTGAGTACATTCATTGGGTCAGACATGTATTTTCACAAAATTGACACGTGGAACATATCGTGGACTTTGGAGAGACATTACGACATTGCTAAACGGTAAGCTACATCCCCAATTCGATCTAGAATTTTGAAATGTCCGACATACCTAGGACTCCATTTATCCTTCTTACCGAAACATATATCACACTTCCATGGAGATACCTTCAAGAAAACATGATCTCCTACATGAAATTACAAATCCTTCCTTCAGTTGTCAGCATATCTCTTCTTCCTACTCAGAGATGCTTTGATGTGGTTTTGGATTACCTTCACTTTTTCCATCATTTCCTCCCCCAGTTATGGGCCTACGAGTTTTATTTCACCAATAGTTTCCCAACAGGTTGGTGTGTGACATCTCTTTCCATATAACACATCATATGGGGCCATCTGAATACTTGAATGAAATCTATTGTTATATAAAAATTCTACCAGAGGTAAATATTGATCCCACATACCTTGAAAGTCATGTGAGCATGATCTCAACATGTCTTCTATGGTTTGAATAGTCTGTTCTGAGAGTCCATTAGTTTGTGGGTGGAAGGCAGTGCTCAAATGAAGTTCAGTATCCAGGGCTTTCTGAAGACTTTTTCAGAATCTTGATGTAAAACGGGGATCACGATCAGAAACAATCGATAGTTATACTCCATGAATTTGGTTGAAGAAATCATAAATGTGAGGTAAGGGATACATGTTCTTTATTTTTATAGCATTTATCTCCCTGTAGTCAATGCACAACCTCAAATATGCATCTTTCTTCTTAACAAAATGGACAGTTTCTCCCTATGGAGAAACAGTAGGGTGAATAAATCCCTTATTACTCTATTCTTCTAGTTGTTTCTTAAGTTCCACTAATTCCACAATGTCCATTCTATAAGGGGTCTTTGATATGGGAATTGAACAAGTAATTTAATCAATGGAAATGTCAATTTCCCATTCTGGAGGATGTCCTGGTAAATCTTCTGGAAACACATCAACATATTCTTTCACAATAGGTAAATCCTCTATTTGAACATTACTATCCTCTCCCACAGTTATTTAGTTATCTTACACCCCAATAATTGAATTTATTTGAGCTATAAATTGTGGATCTAGATTAGAATCAGGTGGTGATGATTTTGCTCTAAATATTAGGTGTTCTTTATCAGCGTCACCAAAAAAGATAACCTCCTTCTTACAAAAAATTTTCACATCATGGTCAAAAATCTAATCCATACAAAGGATTATATAAATTTAAATCATGGTTATAACAATGAGATCAGCAAATAATGAGTATTTATATGACTTAATAAGAACTGACTCACAAAACATTATTGTGATGATTCTTCCCTTTGGAGTTTTGACTGACAAATCCCTTGTTAAATCATATTGGAAATATGTAATTTTTGTACCAAACTGGGAATATATGAAACAATGTGATGATCCGTAGTCAAGTGAATCATTTCGTAAACATGAGGAAAACATTAAATTACCGGCCACCATGTCTTTTGGAGCTTAACCTCAGCAGTATTGATAGAATTAGCATTGCCTTGATACCATGTCCTTTTCTGAGGTAATTGCTAATGAAGCTTAGGACATTCACTTGCATAATGCCCCACTTCTCAACAATTGTATCATTCAACATTGACACACTCTTTCTTCCCCTTGAAATCACAGACTTTGTGCCCTTTTCACCACAATTGTAACAGACTCCCATTCCTTTCAAGAAAGTACCAGGTTATTTCTTCCCACACTTACTACTGGATGGATATTCAACTTTTCCCTTCTTCATGTTATTTCCATTTTCAGAGTGTTTAGTAGATCTATTCTTCTCTTGATATCTTTTAATGTCGTAATTCATAGAGAATTATTTTTATGTCTTCATAGCACATGAGACAATATCCTCATACAACGAGAGGGATTCTGAAACTAATGATCAATAGAGAAATGGTTGTAACACATCAAATAAACAATCAATCTTACTTCTCGGGTTAAAAATATCATCTCTGGCATGCCTCGCAAACCTTATAATGCTAGCCTCATACATAGAAACATTCTCATCCTTCTTTTGCCTCAGACTCAGAAATTTCCTTTCCATATCTTCTCAATGGTCACGAGAAAAGAATTTTTCTATGAAAATCTCTATAAACTCCTTCCACTCCATATTTGATACTTCATCATCTCCTATGTGTTTTGAATCGATGACCACCATTGATCAGCATCTCCAGTGAGGCGGTAAACTGTAATGAAAACCTTTTCCCTTTCACTACTCCCCAAGGAAAGGAATATTTTCTCTACGAAATTTATCTGTTGCTCAGATAATAATGGATTTATACTCCCATTGAACATTTGTTGTTTTCCTCATGAATATATCTAACATTGATCTTCCATGGTGTGGATCAGGGTACTCCATACGGGTACGGTTATTATTCATAACCTGAGTGAGTTGTCCCAATATAGTGATAAGATGATCATAACCAGTGGTATCACCAGCTCCACTATAGTTATCTTGAGCCGGAGGGAAATCCCTACATGGAGTACGTGCATTGATACAGTTTCAATTCCTTCCACTAGGCTCCATTTCAAAACAATAGCATAAACTAGATTAGCTTATGAATCGAAATAAGAAATTCAAAACCTGTAAAACACTTTATATAAATTGAACAGTTTATGGATATAATCCATAATCAAAAAAAAATCTTTGAGAAAATGTATACTCATAAACCCTTTATAATTGTTTTTAAATAAAATAAGAATTATCATAAGCATTTCCCTCGAGAGTTTCGTAACCAAGAGTGCAGCAACGCTTGTTGTTGTGCACCAGTTCCCATTCGAGTCCAGATCATAGCAGTGCTTTCGGGTTTTACCCCTAGTTACATCTGTTCCAGAGCCTCCTCTAACTACTTGTAACCAGACAGGGAAGTATTTCTTGGAAAAACTCACAAAAATTCTACAATAACAAAATTCTAGGAAGTTCTTATATACTAATCCAAAAAGTTTTTCTTAGGTTAATGTGCTCTAATTAGAGTTTATCTAAATATCGATTCCAAGGTTTGTACTAAACATCATCTAATACCAATTGTAATGCCCCGACCCTAGTTACCCAGAGTCGGTGCATTATTACGTATCATTGTCATGATCACAAAATATCATGTCTCGAAAGACCAATTAGTTTAGTATCCTTGGAAGTACTAGATACATTAATATGGTTTACATTACATCATAAAATAGACAACTAAAAAAATTGTTTCCATATACAACACTGAGATTCTATAGACTATCCCTGAAAGTGAGTCATAATATACTTCTTCACATCCTGGGAAAAGTAAAACATAGAAAGGGGTGAGATCAGATGCTTAGTATGGATAACAATATAGCAGAAGCATTCATAAATAAGCATAAACATTATAGGCAATGTATAAAACTAAAACAAAAGGCTTTTAACATAAACTTCATTAAAAATGGAAAATATAAATCAAAACAATTCTATTTATTTACTCACATGGATATTTTTCTGGTCGAATAATCACTGCAAATATCCACTTTCATAATGATGGAATTCATAATGCAAGACATTCCTAACAATATAGTCAAGGCCTTGTTCCAAGACTAGAAACAAGAATTTGTCAAGGCCTTGTTTCAAGATAGTAGTTTGTCTCATGAGACCTACCAATGCATCGAGAGGCTATACTGGGATCCACCTATCACTTACTAAGTCCAATGCATTCCACATATAAAAATTCTTATACAAAACATAAAAATTTATATTAAAACTGGTATACGAAATATCAATACATTATCCACAAACCCTGAATTGTAACACACTGAGATTTTAGGAAAAATATTCTTTTTAATTTCATTAATGTCTTGTGTTGAACGCTACACCAAAATGATCTTGCACAACATGCATCTTGACTTGCCTTGCATTACACGCAATTAAGACCTTCCTCGATAGAGTGTGTAGTACGCAATACCGAGTTTCACTAAACAACGATATGCTATTAAAATATTATTAAAACTAGCCATTATGAATAGTAATAACCACTTCTTGAAATTTTAGAAATTTTAATTTTCAAAATGGACTCCATTTTTGTATTCGGAATATCGAAATTAGCTTAGGGTGAAATTTTGGTATTTTTCAGATAACATTCATTTTCTGATGAATAGTGAAAATTACTAAATTTTAATTAAAAACAACCTTTTTAATTGAAATAATTAATAGTGATAAATTATTAATTAGAGTGGTTTTAAAGTATATTCAGAATATATTTTTACAATTCAATACAATTTTGGTCATTAGATGTAATTTCAAATTTAAACCAGACATAAACAAGTGTCAATCTTTTGATAGTTATTATCTCTTAAAAACACGCTATTTGTTTTGACGACATGAATTAATTTTTAAATTAATTAATGTAACTGATATTTTTTGAATTTGGTAAAATAGTCATAATTTTTGAATTCATAATGTCAAATATATCTTGGGCCTAATTTTTGGTATTTTTCTGGAAACTTTCATTTTTTGATGAATAGTGAAACCACTAAGTGGCAGTTAAAGAACTCAATTTTTTATAAAACTTATTTTTACCGCTTCTGTGAGTGGAATTTTGAAAATTTTAGAGACATGGTTAATATCAAGGACTAAAATGTGGTTCAATGAGATGAAAATAATATTTGGTGAATAGTAACTTTTTACTTTTTTAACCACGGTTAAAAGTAAATAGGGTAATTAAGGGTAAAAATAATATTATTATTACCCTAACACATTTTTTAATTCTATTGGATAATTGTAATTCAACCAAAGACAACCTTAGAAATAATATATGACCATTTAGGCCCACTTGGATTATATTAGGACATTTATTATTAATTTATTTAAAGAAGGTTTAAAATAGTTAAAATCAATGATTAATAAGTAGATAATTTTTAATATAGGGTTATACATAAGATAAATTCTACTATAAATATTAATTAGAAAGGTAAAAATATTTCATACATAATTGTATTTTATTTTCAATTTTTAGACATTAAATAATTTAATTTATTTATGAGACAACAATGATGCAGTAATTATCTTATTAAAGAAATATTGACATAATCGACGTTATAAATACCCAAATAAATGTAATTTGAGAATTTTTATGAATTACACTAATTTTATAGGTTAATATGACATGTTAGTATTGATTTAAGTAACGTTTTTCGAACTAATCATTCTGTTATGAGTTTCGAAAAAATCAATTACTAAATAGTGAAAAAATTGACATAAAATAGGTTTTAAAACAAATATTATATTATTAATTGTTATTTTATTCCTAAAAATATAAGGTTCTTCCAAATGACTTAGATAAGGTTATATATATTAATAATAAACAACTTGGGGTTCGTTTGGCTTGTTATAGTATGTATATTAACCTTATAGTGTAAGAACACAAAAAGACATGGTAAAAGTAAACTATCTATCTTAAAGTTAAAACTAAATGATAAGGTTAAAATAGTAAAATAAACTTGTCCAAATTCTATTGGATGAGAGGATTTCGATCCATCCCCACATTAGATTCTAAATAAATCAATTTGGAGCTATTTAAAACCGAATATGGCTTTATAATAAAATATTATTTTTAGTTTTTCCAAAGGTGCCCCTCTCCTCCCTTATAAAAGGGCACCTCCTCCCTCTCTTCCTCACACCACTTTGAGCCTTCATGCTCAGAAAAACCCTGTCCAATTATCTTCTTCACTTCCCTAGAAACATCCTAGAGGTCCTGGTATTCTTAAAAGACCAATTTTAGTGCCCTAAGAGGAGGACTCAAAGAGGCCCTTCAAAGAAGAGGTAATGTCCGTTACCGATTCATTCAACTTTATTTCTTCTTCCACTTATTATTCATAGGTTGTTTCATTATGAAGTAATAACATCAGTATCACTAATATACTGATATGTTATTATAATTATGAAACAACCCTATTTAACCATCTATCCATCCTACGGAAAATAAAATCACCGCGCGTGCGTACGTACGGAATGTCGTCTCCACGCCGTGGTGTAATCTATTTTCCACCACCACTTTACTTCGATGGGTATAATGGTTTACATAATAACTATATATGATTATTGTAAAATGATATTGATTCTGAAATAGTATACATACACTCCAATACAATTCCACAATCATGAGAATGATATCATCGCTCGTGCGTACGTACAGACTACCATCTCCACAACGCGATTAGATTCATTCTCCACGTTAACCATTCCTGAATGATTATAAAGTATATATAATAAGTAATAATGAAATATATGACATAATAATACTAATTTATTTATGTGTATATATATGTATGTCATTTACTTAATTCCATTCAACTCAATAAGGAAACGAAAACAGCTTTCATGCGTATGTACGACCTACCATCTCCGTGAACAGTGTATTTCTTTCCGTTTACTGATCTATTATATATATGTATATTCGGAATATATGTTATATATAAATCATGTTTTATATTATTGAATTAATTAATAATTATCTAAGTAATCATATGAATAATTACAAGTAAAAACATGGAGGACAAATGAAACGATTATACCCAAAACGCTCTTTAACATGGAATTTACAAAATAACGAGTAATATAAAGTCATAAGTGAACCATATATGATATCATAACAATAATTATGATTCTGGAATAAGTCAATGACATTATTTAAATCATTATACAGGAGGTTCGGACACTTACGAAACAAATCGGACCTAAGGTAAGGGAAATATCCCAATCTCATTTTTATCTGAGATTGTTTATACTTCCGAAATTAATCGGGTGTATTTTATCATCAAAATCCATGTTTCCTCAATATGTAATATTATTTCCATCCACCTACAGTTGTTTAAATCCAATTTTACCCTTCAGTGTGTTTTTAGTAAAAGATATGAAAGGAATCTTTTGTCGTTTTTCGTACGAGGTACTTTATGACTTTTACAACAAAAGTAAGAGAAGAATGTTTTCTTTTAACATATATGGCATGAATGGATTTTAAAAAAATTATTTTCAAGAAGATTCCCTTACATGTTTTCAAGTTTATTTTTAATCAACTTCTTCTAGTTTGGAATTGAATGACATTTTAAGAAAGGAAAATTGTTTTTGAAGTAGAAAAGATATTTTCCTCAAGAATGGAGTTCAATTGTTTTATCAAAATTATTTTCCATGTAAGATAATAAAGGGTTCTGTTTCTATCCCTATTATTACATTGATTTGATTACGTTGTGATGGAATTATTTTTGTGAATTCCGTTATCTTATATGAATTGTTTTATGATGTCACGATATTTAAGATTCCCATTTTTATTACATGGGTTGTGCTATGATGTATGGTTTATGATTTTGTGGAACACATAAGAATGGAATCATTATGAGATGGGTGGGACCTATATCTCCCTCCTATTCATTGGGTAAAGATTTTATATCTCATGAGATAGACATGGCTGGAACGGCAGGTTATACCGGTTCAGTGAAACTAGACTGAAACGAGGAGTGAACTTGGTTCAGAAATGGACTTTGTCCACTAAGATAGTCTTGGCAATGAGTCTTGACTAATAAGAAATGATTATCTATGATTATGTGTGTATTCCATTAAGTTTCATGTTTTATGTTATGATTATTGGGATTTCATTTCACTAATATGATTTATCCCATGTTATGAAATTATACTCTCTTTTGCTGGTTAAGATTTCCAAAATGTTATGATCTTATGAAAATGATGTGATTGATATTTCTTTTGTTTACCCTTAATGAACATTTGAGCTCACCCTTTTTTGATTTCTTTTCCCCAGGATATAAAGAAATGTTTTAGGTAAAAAAGGAAGATCTTTATGGGAGATGTTGAAGATCCTTCACCACGATTAGAAGATTATATTCTGAGTTTCCAAAGACACTAAACTATTACGGTCCTTGTGTGTGTGTTTTTGTTATGTACAAAGTATTCCGCAAAAATAATTTAATGTCCATGTACGTCAAGCTTAGGGTCTCTACAGTTGGTATCAGAGGAAAGGTTTAGTCAACATTTGGAAACTAGAATGCGAGAGCATTAGTGAGATCCCTATAGATATTTCTAAGGTATGTCTAGGGATGTCCATAAGGTTAAGTATAAGTATAGGTTATAGTACTAGAACTATGGTAACCCAAGATGTAAGATATTGAAGGTACTCACCCTTTATTATATTCTTTTCCCTAGCATTATTTTTACCTCACACACTATTCTTTTTGGGTTTTAGACGGTGGCTGGAACCCGAAGGAACCGTGTTGATCAATGCAATGATTTTCCTCCTCAACAAACATGTGTTATAGGAGATGGAGTGCAAAATCTTGTTGCTATACCTACACAAGCTATGAATCATTCTGTACATCCAAATGAGCAGAGAAGGGAATAATGTTATATTGAGTCCTTCATGAGGCAATGCCCACCTTCTTTCAGTGGGTCTTCCGATCCACTTGTTACTGAACAATGGATCAGTACCACTGAAAAGATATTTTCAGTTCTTCAATGTTCTGAACATGATAAAGTCATCCTAGAAGTGTATCGTCTAGAAGGTGATGCTGATCAATGGTGGAATCTTATCAAGAATACTAGGCCAAGAGATGAAATTGAGTCCATGGAATGGGACGAGTTCACGAACTTATTTTTTAATAAGTACTTCCCTCTTATTCCTCAAACAAAGATGGAGAAGGAGTTTCTTGAACTAAAGAAAAAGAATTATGAATCTCTTGGTATATACGAAGCGAATTTTACAAGGCTTGCAAGGTATGCATCTGGATTTATCATCCAACCCGAATGTAATGTTGATCGATTGTTCAGTGGATTAAAACCAAATCTTTGAAGGGCATTAGCTATAAGAGACTTCTGTAGCTATGAAGAAATTATGAGTTGTGCAATCAAGGTAGAAATAGAAGTTGGTGTTACTTATCCATCTCATAGTTTTGACAAGAAACGAAAGATGGAGTTCAAGGAGAAATCTCAGAATAATGGTGAAAAGATGATGAATGTTTCCTTATGCTCAAAGTGTGGAAAGAAGCATGGTGTAGATTGTATTAAAGGGACTAGAAAATGTTTTATGTGTGGAAAATAAGGTCATCGAGCAGCTGAGTGTCGAAGTAATGGAAAAAGGGTTGATAATGGTGTGAATAAAGAAAAGACTGCAGAGAACGCACCACCAACACTTCAATGCTTCAAGTGTAAGGAAATGGGTCATTATGCTAATCAATGACCTAATCCAAGGGTTAATGATGATCGACATGAACAACCACATAAGGAAAAGGAAAAAGGAAAGTCACATGCGATCACTATTGGTGATGTTGAATATGACAATGATGTGGTGGAATGATTAAGTGTTTATGTAATGTGATTCCAAAATAATGTTGTATATAATATCGTGGAATATTGGAATATTTATGGGTCTATTAGGGTTTTCAATAATTTTATGGTACCAGTGACCATGGGAAGTGATTGAGATATTTTTGGCAAGCAGATAGTATGCGCATAATGAAGGGATAAAAAGATAATGAGATGTTTGATTGTATTCATGAGCTCATGACTGATATAAGGACTAAGTGATATCATGGTTTGAGTATATATAATTTTGAGGATTTTGGTATGTGGAAAGTGTTAACTTGTAACTGCATTCATGTTTTCTCTAAGGTTCAATGGGTATTCATTTTTCAAGAGAATACATGATTAAGGCCTTCTAATGTTTGGAATTTGACCAACAATACATATCTTATGATATATGGGGATCAACGATGGTATTAAATCTCTGGTAATCTTTTTCACTATATTATGAGAGTGGACTGCAGTATTATGGATAAGGCTAAAGATTGGAATGGATTATGTTGGACATAAGTTAGTGTTGTTTAAGGATAGAATTTTTTTTCGATATTATTGATGGGATGTTATAGTAATATAGTTTTAGAAAAAGGAAAACCTACAGGACGGGCGGCATCCCATCACGTCGGACAAGGCTGTGGGAATCGAACCGACAACCGAAGTGCGACTGCCCTTTATCACCTACCACTGTCCTACAGGAAGTCCCTGGTTAGTAGAAACTAGTTTTATTTTATTAAGAGGTATGATATATGAAGTATAAGTTCATTTTTGAAACCATATACGATTAATCTAACCATAAGATGGACTTATAACTTTTTCTAACCTTTTGTTTGAAACAGATAGAATGAACCATCATTCTATCACATGATCTGCTAACACATCACGAATAACAAATTCAACTTTATTTCTTTAAGGGATGAAGTAGAAATTGTTCAATTCACGACCAACAGTGAGACTGTACCAAAATCATGTAAGTATTTCTTTTAATTCATCAACTTTAGGGAAATGATCTTGAAAACCAAAAATGTTGTCCTACTGCTCTTATATCTGATGAATCAGATGGTACCTTAGATCGTCACAAATTTATGGCTTTGTGATTGATGGATTTTTCATAGCCATGTTCTCTACCACTCTCCATCAGAACATGATGGTTATATTTTTCTTCCATATCCATATTTTAACCTATCTTCTCCTACGTGGAAATCCAATGATGAGTTAATTTGGGCAACCGTTACATTTCATAATTTAGTTTTTAAAGCCAAGTTTTGGTATTCATTTTTACAATGTGGGTTTCTATTAAACAAACATTCGAATAGTAATCCTTGTATAACCCCTATGAATTTCGAGGGTGAAATTCATTTTAAGGGGGGTAGAATGTAACACCCCGAGATTTTATGAAAAATATTCTTTTTAATTTCATTAATGTCTTGTGTTGTACGATACAACAAAAGGAGCTTGCACAACACACATCTTTGACTTGAATTTCATTACACGCAATCTCCACCTTCCTCGATAGCATGTGTAGTACACAATACCGAGTTTCACTAAACAACGATATGCTTTTAAAATATTATTAAAACTAGCCGTTATGAATAGTAATAACCACTTTTTGAAATTTTATAAAATTTATTTTTCAAAATGGACTTCATTTTTGTATTCATATTATCAAAATTAGCTTAGGGTGAAATTTTGGTAGTTTTCGGATAACTTTCATTTTCTGATAAATAGTGAAAATTACTAAATTTTAATTAAAAACATCCTTTTTAATCGAAATAATTAATAGTGATAAATTATTAATTTGAGTGGTTTTAAAGTTTATTTAGAATATATTTTTAAAATTTTTACAATGTTGGTCATTGGATGTAATTTCACATTTA
The DNA here is from genome assembly GCA_963277665.1 of Viscum album. Lineage (NCBI taxonomy): Eukaryota > Viridiplantae > Streptophyta > Magnoliopsida > Santalales > Viscaceae > Viscum > Viscum album. The sequence continues at coordinate 1,531,792,065 of OY728146.1, read as the reverse complement.
AACCAGACATAAACAAGTGTCAATCTTTTGATAATTATTATCTCTTAAAAACACGCTATTTGTTTTGATGACATAAAATAATTTTTAAATTAGTTAATGTAACTGATATGTTTTGAATTTGGTAAAATAGTCATCATTTTTTAATTCATAATATCAAATATAGCTCAGGCCTAATTTTTGGTATTTTTCTGGAAACTTTCATTTTTTGATGAATAGTGAAACCACTAAGTGGTAGTTAAAAAACTGAATTTTTCATAAAACATATTTTTACCGCTTCTGTGAGTGGAATTCCAAAAATCTGAGAGACACGGTTAATATAAAGGACAAAAATGTGGTTCAATGAGATTAAAATAATTTTTGGTGAATAGTTACTTTTTACTTTGTTTTACCACGGTTAAAAGTAAATAGGGTAATTAAGGGTAAATATGATATTATTATTACCCTAAAACATGTCCTAATTCTATTGGATAATTTTAATTCGACCAAAAACATCCTTAGAAATACAATATGTCCATTTAGGCCCACTTCGATTAGATTAGGACATTAATTATTAATTTATTTAAAGAAGGGTTAAAATAGTTAAAATCAACAATTAATAAGTAGATAATTTTTAATACAGGGTTATACATAAGATAAACTCGACAATAAATATTCATTAGAAAGATAAAAATATTTCCTACATAATGGTATTTTATTTTTAATTTTTAGACATTATATAATTTAATTTATTTATGACACAACAATGATGCAGTAATTATCTTATTAAAGAAATATTGACATAATTGATGTTATAAATACCCAAATAAATGTAATATGAGACTTCTTATGAATTACACTAATTTTCAGGGTTAATATGACATGTTAGTATTGATTTAAGTAACTTTTTTCGAACTATTCATTCTGTTATGAGTTTCACAAAAATCAATTACTAAATAGTGTCAAAATTGACATAAAATAGTTTATAAAACAAATATTATATTATTAATTGTTATTTTATTCCTAAAAATCTATGGTTCGGCCAAATGACTTAGATAAGGTTATATATATATTAATAATAAACATCTTGGGGTTCTTTTGTCTTGTTATAGTATGTTTATTAACCTAATAGTGTAAGAACACAAAAAGACACGGTAAAAGTAAAATTATCTAACTTAAAGTTAAAACTAAATGATAAAGTTAAAATAGTAAACTAAACTTATCCAATTTCTATTGTATGATAGGATTTAGACCCATCCCCACATTAGTATCGAAATTAATGAATTTGGAGCTATTTAAAACCGAATATGGATTTATAATAAAATAATATTTTTAGTTTTTCCAAAGGTGCCCCTCTCCTCCCTTATAAAAGGGCACCTCCTCCCTCTCTTCCTCACACCACTTTGAGCCTTCAGGCTCGGCCAACCCCAGCCAAATTCTCTTCTCCACTTCCCTAGAAACATCATAGAGGTCCTGGTATTCTTCAAAGACCAATTCTAGTTCCCTTAGAGGAGGACTCAAAGAGGCGCTTCAAAGAAGAGGCAATGTCCGTTACTGATTATTTCAACATTATTTCTTCTTCCACTTCTTTTCCTTAGGTTGTTTCATTATGAAGTAATAACATCAGTATCACTCATATACGGATACGTCATTATAAGTATGAAACAACCCTATTTCACCATCTATCCATTCTACGGAAAATGAAATCACCGCGCATGCGTACGTAGGGAATACCGTCTCCACGGCGTGGTGTAATCTATTTTCCACCACCACCTTACTTGGATGGGTATAATGGTGTACATAATAACTTTATATGATTATTTTAAAGTGTTATTGATTATTAAATAGTATACATACACACCAATACAATTCCACGATCATGAGAACGATATCATCGCTCGTGCGTACATACGGACTACCGTCTCCACGACGCGATGAGATTCATTCTCCACGTTAACCATTCATGAATGATTATAAAGTATATATAATAAGTAATCATGAAATATATGACATAATAATACTAATTTATTTATGTGTATCTATATGTATTTCATCTACTTAATTCCATTTAGCTCAATATGGAAACGAAAACAGTGTTCATGCGTACGTGTGGCCTACCGTCTCCATGAATGATGTATTTCTTTCCGTTTGCTGATCTATTATATATATGTATATTCTGAATATATATTATATATAAATCATGTTTTATATTCTATAATTAATTAATAATGATCTAAGTAATCATATGAATAATTACAAGTCAAAACACGAATGACAAATGAAACGATTTTATCCAAAACGCTCTTTAACATGGAATTTACAGAAGAACGAGTAATAGAAAGTCATAAGTGAACCATATATGATATAATAACAATAATTCTGATTATGGAATAAGTCAATGACATTATTTATATCATTATACAGGAGGTTCGGACACTTACGAAGCAAATCAGACCTAAGGTAAGGGAAATATCACAATCTCATTTTTATCTGAGATTGTTTATACTTCAGAAATTACTGGGGTTTATTTTATCATCCAAATCCATGTTTCCTCAATATTTAATATTATCTCCATCCACCTAAAATTATTTAACTCCAATTTTACCCTTCGGTGAGTTTTTAGTAAAATATATGAAATGAATCTTTTATCTTTTTTCGTACGAGGGACTTTTTGACTTTTCCGAAAAAAGTACGAGAAGAATGTTTTCTTTTAACTTATAAGGCATGAATGTATTTTTAAAACATTATTTCAAATAATATTCCCTTACAATTTTTCATGTTTATTTTTAATCAACTTATTTTAGTTTAGAATTGTATGACATGTTAAGAATGGAAAAGTGTTTTTGAAGTAGAAAAGACATTTTCCTCAAGAATGGAGTTCAAGTGTTTTAATAAAAAATATTTTCCATCTAAGATAATAAAGGGTTATGTTTCTATCCCTATTATTACATTGATTTGATTATGTTGTGATGGAATTATTTTTATTAATTCCTTTATCTTATATGAATTGTTTTATGATGTCATGATGTTTAAGATTCCCATTTTTATTACATGGGTTATGCTATGATGTATGGTTTATGATTTTGTCTCACACATAAGATTGGTATCATTATGAGATGGGTGGGACCTATATCTCCCTCCAATTCATTGGGTAAAGATTTTATATCTCATGAGATAGACATGCCTGGAACGGTAGGTTATACCGGTTCAGTGAAACTGGACTGAAACGAGGAGTGAACTCGGTTCAGAAATGGACTTTGTCCACTAAGATAGTCTTGGAAATGAGTCTTGAATAATAATAAATGATTCTCTATGATTATGTGTGTATTCCACAAAGTTTCATGTTTTAAGATATGATTATTGGGATTTCATTTCAATACTATGATTTATCCCATGTTATGAAATTATGCTCTCTTTTGTAGGTTAAGACTTCCAAAATTATATGTTCTTATGCATATGATGTGATTGATATTTCCTTTTTTTACTCTTACGGAGGATTTGAGCTCACCATTTTATGTTTTCTTTTCCCCAGGATATAAAGAAAGGTTTTAGGTAAAAAAGGAGGGTCATTATGGGAGATGTTTAAGATCTTTCACCATGATTACAAGATTATATTCCGAGTTTCCAAAGACACTAAACTATTATGGTCCTTGTGTGTGTGTTTTTGTTATGTACTAAGTATTTCGCAAAAATAATGTAATGTCCATGTACGTCAAGCTTCGGGTATCTACATGAATGATATTAAATAACACATCCAAAGTCAAACATATCAAAATACCTTCAATATAATATGGATGTTTTGTATCATTATAAATTGACTTCAATCAAACATAAAATCCATCAAAGGATGTAGACATATATGAAATAATGACCTTTTTAGAGAAATATCTCTTTCTATTTTAAAATCATTCAAAAGTCACATAATTATAAATAAAAACACTTATATTTGAAAAAATTATTATAATCCTGTAATGGAATCTTTGATGATGTTATAACAGTGGAAAATAGTTTCACCCACCTTATATGTTAAAAAAAACATTCTTACCTTAATTTTGTCAAAAAGGTTATAAAGGACCTTGTCTGGAAAATGATGGAAATATTCCATTATAAACATCTTATAAAAGTCAATGAAGGTTATAAATGACATTAACTCATAGTCTAGAAAATATTATCAATGTATTAAAATACATTTTTAAGAAACATGTATGTTGATGATAAAGAGGTCCCAGTAGATAATTACTTATAAACAATCTCTGATAATGAAGAGATTGTAGAATTGACACATACAATGTACTTTTCCATGATATAGGCTAGGTTAAACTCCTGTATAATTGTCAAATAATTGTTATTTAATTATACAAGAATCATATACATTAATATGATATCATATATTATCTTTTAACATTTCTTTGTTAATAATATATTAGTATTAGCGTCATTTCGTGTGTTAACAGATTCATTTTCCTTTATATTATTTATTATGTGATTCATATTTTTTATGGATGGGATGTATCTTATTCATATACAGAATTATATCTAGTCTTTAAATATTATTTTTGACCATCTAATGAAAATTAGTATTGAACTGATACTATGGGGAATGAATCTTTTCGTGTTCGTGGAGACGGTAATCTGTACGTACGCATGAGCATCAATATCATACTTTTGATATTAAAATAATAGATAATTTGATGTTATATCATATATAAAAAATAATTATATTTTTATATTTATTATTTACATAAATTATACATCATTATTATACCCATCCAAATAATAATGTATTGAATAACAATTACACCATAACGTGGAGACGGTAAGTCGTACGTACGCACGTATGGTGACATGTCATTAAAAGGATGGATAGAATAATGAATATGGTTGTACCATATTTATAATAAAATCACAGTATATATGATATACTAAATTTATTATTTTATAATTTAAATAACAAATAAAGAGGATGTGGAAGTAGAAAGTAACTTGAAAGATGTGATGACATATTTACATTTTTTCAGGTTCTTCATTTCAATTTGATCAAAATGGGCCAACTGGTTGGCTTTTGGACTAAAGGAAGGTCTCTAGGATTAATGTAGGAGAGTTGAGAGGGTATTTGGTTAGGGGTTGGCTGAGCCAAACGGCATTGAAGAGGTTAATTAGAGATAAGGGGGAGTGCCCTTTTATAAGAGGGGTGAGGGGCACCTTTAGAAAAGCTAGAAATATTATTTTATAATAAAATCATTTTCATTTTCTGATGGATCAAAAATGAATTATTTAAAGGAAATGGTTAGGATAATTCAAAAACCACTCAAAAAATAGGTTTTAGAGAGGTTTGGGTTACTATATATACCTTAGCTTTTATATTTAACTCTTAGTTAAATAGGTTGACATTTACCATGTCTCTTTGTATTTTTATATTATATGGTTAAAAAACATACTACATACTTCAAAGAGAACTCCTAGTTGTTAATTAATGATAAAAATATCATTATGTAAGTATTTTTGCTGAGCCTTAGATTTTGATGAATAGAATATCAATTAATAATATAATATTTGTTTTAAAAACTCTTTTATGTCAATTTTGACACTATTTGGTATTTTATTTTTTTCTAAATTCATAACAGCATTATTACAAAAAAAAAATTAATCCAACCGACCGAAATATTTAATATGAACCACGAAAATTAGTGTAATTCATAAAAAGTCTCATATTACAATTATTTTGACATAAATAATATCAATTATTTTAATATTTCATTAATTAGGTAATTACTGCATCATCATTGTGGCCTAAATAAATTTAATTATATAATGTATAAAAAATATAAATAAAATACCATTATGTAGAAAATATATTTATCTTTCTAATGAATATTTATAGTCGTATTTATCTTATGTGTGTCCCTCTATTAAAAATGTTTTTGTTATTAATCTTTTATTTTAACTCTTTTAACTATTCTTTGAATTAAATAATAATAAATGACCTAATCTAGTCCAAGTGGACCTAAAGGATCATATTTTATTACTAATTTTGTTTTTGTTTGAATTAAACTTATCCAATCGAATTATAAAATGTGTTAGGGTAATAATAATATCATTTTTACCCTTAATTACCCTATTTTCTTTTAACCGTGGTAAATAAACGTAAAAGGTTACTATTCACCAAAAAATATTTTCATCTTATTGAACCAAATTTTTCTTATTTATATCATCCATGTCTCTTGGATTATTGAAATTACAGTCACCGAAGCAGTAAAATTATGTTTTATGTGAATTTTCAAATTCTCCTAGGAGGTGGGTAAAAGACGGTGAAAAGTTTAACAAAATTTTTTATATATGAAATTATTATAAACTGAATCTAATGAATTACATTGAACATATATAGGTATTATGTATATATTTTGACCTAAAATAAATTTAAATAAAATAAATAATTATTTAAATAAAAATTCTCTTTTAAACTTTAACTTTGTGTTTTTCAATGTTTATCAAAAATTGAATGTTTTCAAAAAAATAAGAAAAAATTACCCGATGATAATTTCGATATTCCAATTCCATAAATGAATCCCATTTTGAAAGATAAATTTTCGAAAATTTCAATAAGTGGGTATTACTTTTCATAACGGCTAGTTTGATTGGTTTTGGTGTGTTAGAACTTGAAGTTGCATACAAGACACGCTATTGTGTTATTCAAAGAGAAGTGTATCGTTGAAGATTAGGTTATTACACTATGGGTTTATATTGATGCATTCATAATCATATAGTTATATATTTTTTCATAAATACAAATATAAAGAATTAATAAAATAATGATATAATATCCTCACACAATATGTGAATCAACTTTGGGGAAATATCATCAACTACAAAAAAATATAAAAATATATAATCTTCAACCCCTAAGAACTCATATTTTTAACTTGTGAATGGACATTATACACACATCGACATTCTCATTAGCATGTCCCAAACCATACTAGTCAATTACATTACATTAAAATATTGTAAAGAAAAAAATAAAACCTAGTGTGTTATGATAGAACCTTTTAACTACCTCTGATTTTTACACTCTATCATATGGAAGAAACATGCCTGTATCCAACCCTCAATACTACATTCCCATAGATAATAACCTACATATGGGAAAAAGGTGTGTGATTATTATATTTGAAATACTATAATACTTGGTACATAGTTTCGACCCATCATAAATAAACATGTAACAAAAATATGAGAGAAATAGTAAATAATTGATATAGTGTAATACATTAGAAAAATCAAGACATTAATTCCCAATTGAATACTCCAATAAATAATAAGGTAATTATATAATGACAGGTTGTAATGTAACTAATTTTAATGCAAGGATTTATTAATGTAAAAGGCTATAAGACTCAAATAAAGGCTAAAATTCCTTTATCCTGATCCCCATGTCAATTCTATCTTGAATGTCCATCACATCGAACAATTAAAATTCAAGATCAAGGTACCTTTCCATTGTCAAATCCTGCATTTATATAATATGATCAAGTACCAAATGTTACACCAAATAATGTGTGAGTATATACTAGTAGGTTAACACCATTTTGTCTATGAAAAATTACTCTGTTTCTAAGTTCATGAAATAATGAAATTATCATGTTTATTATTAATTAATTAATTTAATTTATATCACATCAACCATGTTTTGTAAAATGGTACTAAGAATGTCTCTAGACCATGTGAACCCTATCCATACAATCATGGTAAAACATTACCTTCTTGGCCCCTAAGCCATAATTTTTCTAATCATGTCTCACAGTCATACTAACTATAACCATATATTTAAGGTATAAATAAAAAATTTCTCAGACCTCCAATATTAAATTTTCATAGATATATCATGTCCATTCTCATTTTATAAAAATTAAGACATTTATTATGGACAAGAGTGATATATAATCAATTATGAATGAATCACATTCCATAGCCCACAATATGAAAATTACATAATGACTCACTAGGTATAGCCTGCTTTATATGAATTAAAATATTAATTACTATGAATTTTGTTATATATAATCATTACATCATGAATCACTAGGAATACCATATATTTATGAATTAAAGTGAGAATGACTAGGCATTTACTTGTATATTATCAAAACATCCCGAATCTCTAGGCATCACCAGCTATCTATGCATTACATAAAGAATCAAAAGGAATCACCATTTATATATGAATTAAAACAATCAAATATTGGCATATACCATTATATAATCTTTACAATAAGAATCAAAAGGTATATATGAAGTGGCATAACAATATCCCTTCATGTAGATCTATGGTAAATTATGGATATTACCATTTATCTTTATATTACACATTTATTTTTAATTTTTCATAAACTCAACAGTTAAAATTCATTTCAGTAATCAATTCACACCAAGGTGAATCAATATCAAGAAATCACCCAAAACACATTTCATATAAAACACATTTTAAGTCATTATTTAGTTAATTTTTAATATAGGGTTCGATGAGCCAAATAGTATCCATGTTCCATTATATAACAATTTGATGGAAATGGATTTCATGGAATAAACTAAACTGATTATTTAATTAATTTAGGTTAATTTTATGTTCGAAAATTTTCAATATTTCAAATACATTGAAATAAAAAATACCTTATGGTTAACATTTAGACCCCTTCCTTAAACTGATGATTCACAAAGCACTACCAAATGGGAATGAAAAATTAGGAACAAATTGTATATGTCCAAAATATGAAACCTTGATAAAATAATAAAATGATTAACATCATACCAAAATGATATACAATGATTTCGATGCACTATTAGAGATCAATAGAAGAGGAAGGGGAACCCAAATCCAAAGACATACCATGGACCAATCACATAAACACAATAACTAGAATGGAGAATGGATCTCTATAACAATATGGAGAACCATCCTAGTTCAAGATAGGGAATATAAACTGAGTGCAAAAGACAAATATTACTTATGAAACAATATAAAATTGTTTTTTGGATATTACATGATGTGGAAGTTAATTAAAAGTCTTGTATTTATTTTTAGGGGGGATGTTCAGAAGAACTAGTTTCCATGGTTTAATATATAAATATATATATATATTGTTACACGAAGTGAATTTTTAACCTGATGTGAAAATATTTCAAGCCCAATACTGGTTCATAACTTATTCTAGGATGATGTTACATGTTTTGTATCATTTTCAGGGTGTGTAATCTAGGGGAATTTTTTTTTCTTCATTAGAAAAAGATTCAAATCACCTCCAAATATTTATTAAACATGGTAAAGCCATCATAAACCATTATAGATGAATATATAATGAGACCATTTATTCATGAAAACATAATTCCCCAAGATTTGTGTGATTTTAGACAAAAAAGGCACTTCAAATCTAAACAAGGCTTGACCATAAAAGGTTTAAAGGAAAAGGAAAACTCATCAAAAGTAATTTAACACAAAAAGTAAAAGTGGGATGTGCGGGGAAAATGGGATCTTACATTGAGTGTAAATGTAGTCTTTGGACAAAATTTATTGAAAATATATCTAGGACTTCAAGGGTGAATTGGATCCTATGGTCATACATCCATGTGTGAAATGGGGTTTTACTATCTTTTATGATATGTGATTGGATGTTGAGGGAACATAGGATGAATTAAATTAGTCTGTTTGTTATCAATAAATTAATGGATTGACTGCACCATAAGTGATAATGTTGCGGATACACCTTAGATGTGAATATATCATAATGAATGGTGATGGCCTCAAATGTGGTGTGAGACCATAAGAAGAGGTGTAGTGTTAGAGTCTTGGATGACTCCCCCCTAAATATATAGAGAGGAAGATCATCCATAGTAGCCCAAAACCCCACACTCGGATATTGTGTTGAAACATGTGGTATTATCATTCTTAAAATTATATTATAATAAGAATAAATTGAAAAATATATAGTACGTGGACCATTATAGTCTAGATAATTTTAATATTATTAATCCTCAATACAAACTTGATTTTATATAAAATTTATTATACTCTTTGACATCTTCTCTCAAGATGTAGTCTTAAATTAAATCATTCTATGAGGTCCCATTCTCTTCAGTATAACAATGAAAATTATTTTAAAACATTGTGTGTGGACAAAATATATATTATTAATGTGTTTCAAATCAATAAGAAATTATTTATCGTTAAAAATTATATAAATACACATTCATAAATATTTCCCTTTAAATGAATGGTAAATAATTTGATATAATTAATAACGTATACCTAATGAAGATTTTAGAGTATTTGGAATAAAAATAAGAAATAATTTTCAAAATGTATTAATACATATTACTTTGAAATATACTTCTTTTAAATTGTAATATCTTGGAAATAAATACCTAATTCTCTTATATACTTTAAGATATTAAATTTAAAATAATAACACATTATGGAATATAATGATACTCATCATTTTTTTGAAAACGATTAGTCCACTTGGTATATATAATATCTTAACATCTAATTTGGATAAATTCTACTTGGGGAAGTGGGATCATTACAAATTCCTCTTCATCATAACCAATATCCAATGACCAATTTTATAGACAAAAAAATTATTTAATACATACGACACTAATTATATATCAAATAAAAACAACCCTTAAAAAGAATTCATATCTATATAAATTATTTTCATAAATGAAAATAATTAATAATCATATGAATTTATAAAAATCATCAATTAAGTAAAATCCATACATTCATGAATATTATGAATAATTTTTATATATATTGGAAACAAGTTTTAATAATTCATGGAAATAAATGAAAATGAATTCTGTATCATCTTTGCAATGTCAATAGATAGTAAAGTGAATGAAAATACATTACATGTAATCATGAACAAAATGCATAAATTTAAAGTAACATATCACACATGAAGTAATATTTACCTTTTTATTAAAAAAAATTAATAAAATAACAAGGTTTATAAAATTTAATTCATATACAAATGATTTGAAAAACAATAAAATAGAATGTAACTTATTTGAAATGTGTTTTAAAACAAAATATAAATATTTATTGGATTAAATTTGACTCACAATAAAAAAATAGAATAAAAAATTATGAAAGAATTTTCAACACTTTACTAACAGAAACATTCTTAATTCATAGTAGGTTTTACATTTGATATTAATAAACTTATATGGAAAACATATACCTAATCTTATGAAAAATAAACTCTTTATATGAAAAAAGGGTTTTCAAAAAATAAAATAAAATTAATTTCTCGTTTTATTATAGAAGGCTTCTAAGACCACTTTAACTGAACCCTAGGATTTCTCATTTATAATTCCATAAAAATACTCTCAACATTTCTTCCATTAATATTTTACTTCTCATTAGAGAGAGTAATTAGAATAATGAAGAGGGTTTTTTGGAAGAGTGATTGTAGAATCTTGTTTGGGTTTCACCATGGTGGGAGATTTCTCCTTATATTTTAAAAACAAGTTATATATATATATATATTTGGTATATGATTTTTCTAGTATCTCATCCACAAGAAATTGGATAAAATTAGTTTTACGTAAATTTTATATTAAATACATATTCTATTACTATCCTTCTTGTCTAAGGCATCACTGTATTAAACCTAAATAAAGAATCATTTATTCGACTTATATGGGAAAACATTGACCCTATAAAACCAAAAAATTAGACACCCAAAATCATTTGGAGAACAAGAATTCCTAATTATAACCATTTGATAATACATATCCCTTTGACATGAAGATTAATAATGTCTGAGATTTTATTGATTATTGAGAACATTATTAAATATTATAGAGAATGAAAATGATTAAAAATGATTCTCAATAAATGAAGTTGTTTATATTGTGGTCATGTTATAGAAATCATGATATTTTATACCAAAAACGTACATGATACAAATATATTAAAAATATTCACATTCCTTTGATTTTATTTGTAGGTCCCAAGTGATGAGGAGGATGATAATGTAGCATATTCAAATCTTGAATTATTTTATTACATTTATGTGGAGTTTTATAGAACCTTAAGAAGGTTATATATTTTGAATAGTATTCTTCAATAGTTATGTTTTTACCTTTAAAAAATATTTGACACTGTAACATAACATTATAGAGAGGTCTAATACATGTACATTTATCGAGTGACTACCCATATTCAAGTAGAACCATAGGGGTTAATCATTACATGATATATATTAATCATACACAACGTATTGGTATGTTTATATAATATTATTCTTACCCTTATAGGGAATATTTTATAGAGTTCCTACCAATACATGAGTTAGGGAGTATCATTACATGAGTGGAGAATCTCCCTTAGAAAGGAGAACTGACCATCACATATTTGGTTTGGATCCATAAATGAAGCTTTGTTATACCATTATTTGATCCCAATGACACTTCCATTATGTCAGAACTAGATTTAAACTATGGTATAGTTACATTTATATGATTCACGTATTACCGTTTGGTGAAGAAGGATAATAACACATACACTTATGTAGGAAATGACCTATATTAACTAAACATTTATGTTATTCATTTTCCCTCATTATTTGTTTGAAATGTATAATATACCCATAAATAAATTTAATTTTTATGATGAATATGGTCTTAAATATTAGAATTTATGCTTATAACTCTAAAACATATTTAATTTGGGAATTTCCATTTAATAATAAAAAGTTTTTTCGACTATTATTTTATATGTATTTTGGAAGATTATTTATTTTATTTTTAAAAAACTATTTCAAAGAAATAGATTATTTACAATATTAAATATTTTAATTAATATTTATTAACATATAAAATTGATTACATAATATTGTTATGTAACACCCCAAGAGTTAATATTAAGTTATTTTCTTTAATGTAATTCAATATCATGTGATACACACAACATCGTATTCGAGCGCACCATGACTTACCAAACAAGCTGTTCAAAAAGTGGTTATGAATACTGTTAACTGAATTTTGAATTTTAGATACTTCATATAATTTTACAATCCATATTATGTGTTTCATAGATATAATATAATAACAAATTCTTTTTTTCAGATAAAAGATGTATTTATCAAAAAAATACAATTTCCCACCATTTAATGGAAAATCCTTTTTAAAACCAATATTTGACACTTTTATATATTAAATGTAATTAAATTATTTTTTTTATAATTGGGACATAGAAATATATTTTAGATTGATTTTTCATTTTTTCTATTAACTTTTATATTTTGATGAATACTGATGTTACAAAATTTTAATTGAAAACAACTTTTTTAATTGAAAATATTTATAGTGCTAAATTAAGAATTTGAATGGTTAGGAAGTATAATTACATTATATATTTATCATTTAATACAATTTATTCATTATAAGTAATTTCACATTAAATTTGACATAAACACATGTCAAACTTTTGAATGTTTTTACTTTTTAAAAACCCACTTTTCGGTTTTGACAATAGGAATTAATTTTAAATTAATTATTGAAAATTCTATGTTTTGAATTTTGTAAAATAGAATTTATTTTTGAATTCGAAATATTCAAATTAACTTAGGGTAATTTTTTGATATTTTACTGAAAACATTCATTTTTTGATGAATAGTGAAAACAATGTGTTATAGTTAAAACCAATTTTTTATTTAAATTTTTATTTATTTTATTTATATTTATTTCAATAAAATATAGATATATAATACCTATATAAGATCAAAATAATTCATTGGTGTCATTTTTTAATAATATGAGATGTATAAATTTTTATTGAACATTTTACCGTCTTTTACGCATCTTCTTTTCGCATTTGCAAATTTGCATAAAACAAAATTTATATACTTCTCTGAATTGAATTTCAAAAATCAGATAGACACGGTTAATATCAGTTAGTAAAATTTTGTTCAATAACATTGAAATAAGTTTTTCTGAATAGTAATTTTTTACTTTTATTAACCCTAGTTAAAAGTAAATAGTGTAATTAAAGGTAAAAATTATATTATAATTACCCTAACACATTTCCTAATTCTATTGGATAAGTGTAATTCAACCAAATACAACATTTGGAATAAAATATGATCTTTTTTGGTACACTTGGATTAAATTTGGACATTTATTATTATTTTATTTAAAGAAGAGTTAAAAGTGTCAAATTCAAAGTTTATTAGCTAAAACATATTTAATATATAGTTATACCTAAGATAAACTCAACAATAAATATTCATTAGAAAGATAATAATAATTTATACATAATTTTATTTTATTTATAATTTTTAAAGATTAAATTATTAAATTTAATTATGACACAATGATGATGAAGTAAATACTTTTTTAATGAAATATTAAAATAGTTTATATTATAAACCTTTAAATAAATATAATTTAAATGTTTTGATTCCATCCATGAATTTTTTATTTTAATATGACATGTTATGAATGATTATATAAATTATGTACAAAGTTATTAGGTTGTAATGACTTTCACAAAAACAAATAACCCAATAGTTTCAAAATTGACATAAATTAGTTTTTGAAACAAATACAATATTATTGGTTGATATAACATTCCTAAAAATATATTGTTTTTTCAAAGGGATTAAATAATATTATATATTTCATTTAATAACCACTTAAGGATATCTTGCATGTTTATTTTATGTTTATTAACCATATAGTGAATGAATATTAGAAGATACTGTAAAAGATAAACTATTTAACTAAGAGTTAAATTTAAAAGAAAAGGTTAAAATGATAACCTAATCTTGTCTAAAACCTATTGTTAGAGAGAATATAGAAGCATCCCCACCATATATTCCATGTAAATAATTATGGATCCATATGAAATCGAAAATTATTTTATTATAAAATAATATTTCAAGCTTTCTCTAACGAGACCCTCACATCCCTTTTAAAATGGTACATTCCCTTTTCATAATTTCACACATCCAAAGCCATTTGGATCTTCCAAAACCTGACCAAATAACATTAAAAATCCCCGAAAATCAACATAGTGGCCTTACATTGATCATAAATCCAACCAATTGATCCCTTTTTGACCATCTCAAAAGGAAACACTCGGAGAAGTGGTAATAATCTCACCCCCATCTTCCATTTTTTTCTACATCCACTTCCTATTTCTTTTTTGCTTCCATACCAAAATGATAAATACAATACCTTTTACATACTTTTATGTTATTATAAATATGGTACAACAATATTTTTTTTCCATCCAACCTATAAATGACAAAGTAACCATACATGTGTAAGTACGGATTACTGTCTCCATGTCGTGGTGTAGTTTGTAATTCAAACACATTATTATTTGGATGGGCATAATAATGAGTATAACTGATTTAAATAATAAATATAGAATGTTAATTATTAGGTATATATGATATAACATCCAATTAAATATGATTTAATCATCAATATAATGATATTCTCGTATGTGCATTCGTACGATTTACCGTCTCCACGAACGCGATGAGATTCTTTTCCCATCGTAATCATTCAAGAATAATTTTCTTTTTATGATTAAAAATATTTTTTAAAAACACAATATAATTATTGATATGAATTAAATACATCTAATTCATAACAAACATGACTTACGTATATAAAGGAAAATGAATCACTTAACAACCAAAACAATGATACTAATGAAATATCATTAACAACGCAAAATTAAAAGGTCAAATATGATATCATATTTATTTATTTTGTTCTTTTATAATTTAATAAAAATGATTTAACCATTATGAAAGATGTTACACAACCCAATACTAAGGAAAATTACAATGTAAGGTGTTTTTATCTCACTTATATTCCCATGAGATTCATGCTATATTTGATACTATTTCCTTTTTAGTGGTGTATATAATACCCATGTTGGTATTGTTTGCATAATATAATTTAATTTATGGGTATTTACATCATCCTTGGATGATCCTTATTTCATGGGGTGTATGTTTCGTAAGTTACCAAATCTGTAAAGGAATTTCAAATTTCAATTTCCACACATTTGGTCATACGCAAACTTAATTGATTACTTTACTCCAAGATTATGTGTGAAATAACTATTTATTTACTTACGTAGTAATTTCCACTCCACTTTGTGTGGATACACTTTCAATTCACATAATCACTCCTTTGATAAATTCTCAAGTCATCGATATAAACATGATAAGAGTAATTTTAACCCAATTTCCATTCATTGAGATAAACATCCATGTCGTTGGATTTGTTTTTAAAAGAATATGTGTGAATGTTCTCTGATTGATTTATACTTAATATCCAATAATATTGAGTTTATTTGTATTTGTCACACATAATTATTTCATTAATTTGTCCTTAACCTAAGGATACGGTCTTTATAAAGGAATTCATCTCAACTTACATTCCATTAGGACTTCTTTGTTTTTATGCACAAATTCACTTTAATTTGTTGTATATACTATACTTTGACATCGTAAACCATGAATCCATTTCTTCTCATGATATTATTAAGTTTTTATTACCTCAATTATTTTTATTCAAATTTCTCTCATTTCATAAGAAACTCTAACTAAAATATCATTTTAAATGTTTTATAAATTTATAGTTCTAAATCATTCCCATTAATGTCCATGTTTTAAAAATGGGTTTAATGTTTTATTTTTATGGAAATTAATATTTTAAAATTGAAAATAATTTTAAAATTTTCTATGTTATATGGCACACATTGATTAAAAAATATATTTTAAACAGCTTCTTGATAAATAGTGAGACTTTTATATGTTTTCATGACAAAGGGATATTTCCCTCAAAGATTTTTACTGATCATTTTCAACTATGTCAACATCCATTATGGTATATTATTCTTGATCGAGTTTGATTTATTATGATACAAATCATCCTTACTTTATTTAAGGTTTTGTGATATGTTTTTTCTGTGGATGTGTTATTTTTATACCATTCATGGTTTATTGATAAAGTATTGAAATTTAGTATGCTAGTTTTAATACAAATCTGTATGTTATGTTTAAAAATTTTCATATGAGGAATTAATTTGACTTATTATGTGATGGTGGGAGGCCTCTATAGCTCCTCAATGCATCGGTAGGTCTCATGAGACAAACTAGTGTCTTGGCACAAAGCCTTGACAAAATCTTATTTGTAGTCTTCGCATAAGGCCTTGACTATATTGTTATGAAATCCGGAATTATGTATTCCATCATCATGAAATTGGTTATTGATATTAAATGTGATTATTCATCTAGTAGAATATCCTTGGGAATAGGTAAATTTCATTATATGATTTATCTTTTCCGTATTATGTTGATGTTAATGTTTAAAAGTCTTGTGTTCTTGTCTTATACATTGACTTAAATGTTTATTCTTATTTATGACAGTTACCACTATATTTTAATCCTTACTTGTAACATCCCAGGTAAATAAAGAATAAAGAATTTTCATATTTATTAATATTTACGAATTAAATATTAATTTTACTTTAAAGGGGTTTCTATGATCGATAGCGTACCCGATACGCAACGATGAGTTCCATTGAAAACTTACGTTGCACACTAGTAATAAAATAATATTATTTTAAATGTTAGTTAACACGTAGTCGTTGTACTGGCGAGAATGTATAGAAATAACTAAAATATGATTATATATGTTTGTTAAATGTTTTTACATTTATCTAATAAAGGATAAAGGCTTAAAATACGAAAAGAATTCAATTTTAGGCTTATATACTCTAATTTTCCCGAAAGGTCCACTTATCACCTTTTGACGATGAACCGTCATTTAATATAGTTTTGATCGATCTTATAAATTCTATTGGACCAAATATAACTCTTCTTTAGAATTGGGACATCAAAATTTACTTTTTGTAAATTTTTGGTATGTTTCCGATAAAGTTCATTTTTTTAATGAATAGTGTAAAATGTTGTATTTTAATTCAAAACCTCAATTTAATCTAATTTTTTAAGATGATTAGATTATCTTTTGAATTGTTTTTAAAATTAAATTAGAATATATATTTATCATTAAATACAATAGTGTTCGTTGGAATTAATTTCACTTTGAAATCGGACTAAAACTAGTGTCAATCTTTTGATACTTATTGTTTCATAAAAACACGCTATTTTCTCTGACAGCGGGAATTAATTATTAAATTAATTAATGCAACTTATATGTTGTGAATTTTGTAAAATGTACCTCATTTTATGAATTCTGAATATCAAATATAGCTTAGGGTGATGTTTTGGTATTTTTCTGAAAAACATCAATTTTTGATGAATAGTGAAACCACTAAGTAGTACTTATAAATACTGATTTTTCGTTTAAATGAAATTTTACCACTTCTGTGTTTTGAATTTAAAAAATCCAACATACATGGTTGTTATTAAGAAGTAAAATGTGGTTCAATGAGATTAAAATATTTTTTTGGTGAATAGTAACTTTTAAGTTCTTAATCGTGATTAGAGGTAATTAGTGCAATTTAAGGCAAAAAAGATATTATAATAAAATGAAAATACCTTGACACATGTCCTACCCTTATTGGATGTGTCATGGACGACCAAGAAAATCCATGGGTCAACTTGGGGACCCCATTGAGCCACCTTGGCTGTGAAATGACATAAATAACTTTTTATTTAATGTTAAATTAAAAAATGACACACACATGAGGTGTTTTACTAAAACAATTTCTACATGGGGTTATACAAGTCATATTTTTGACTATAAATATTCCTTGAAAATCTAAAAAGATTTTCCTACGTCATGAATTTTTTTATAATTTTTAGACATTAAATAAATTAAATTATTTATGACATCATGATGATGCAGTGATGACCTCATTATTTAACGATTTAAATAAAATGGAAAGATAATGTAAATTATAATACCTACACATGGAAAAAACCTATTGGATGGGTGTATTTCGAACCATTATCACCTTACCCTCGAAACACATCAATGTGGGACCTCTTAAATCCGAATACCATTTTAAAATAAAGTGACTTTTCTTTACCTTCCAAGAGTGCCCCTCCTCTCCTCTTATAAAAGGCCCCCACCTCTACCTCCTTACCCACACTCCCAAAGACTTTGTCTCGGCCATCCCCTACACATTTTGGCTCTCCACATCCCTGTATTACTCCTTGAAGCCTCACTTTGGGCAGAAGTCTTCCCAAGGAATCCTTTGAACTCAAATCTAAGAGAGTTACCCGATTTTAAGGTAATGTCTTCTTTTGAGTCCTTTTGTTTTATTTTGCTTTCCAACCCCCTAAACTCTTTTTATTATTTTCATTTGTAACAAGTCCAGTATCCTCAATATACTAGTATGTTGTTATAATAATTATTCGAACTACACTTACACACACCTACATCTAACAATTACAAAATATACTGTTTCCGTGGATGGCGAATTTCTGCCTCCCGAAACGATGATTGTTCAACATTCTTTTAACACCTTCAAATGTGGACATTAAGATTACACTATATTTATATATGATATATAACATGTTTATGTTTTTTTTAAGATTCAGTATTTTTCATTTTGGGCATATCTTTATGGTTTCCATTATGGGTAAATACGATATCTTCATTTAAGGAAGTGCAGACTACCGCCCCCTCAATGTGATGTGATTTGTTAATGCCATATGTGGGACGTATAAAGGATGGATTTAAAGTTATTATATATGATGTTATACTGGAATTATAATATAACTCTATATCATTATTATTTCTTTCCATTAAAGTATGAGATAGAAATGAAAGTAGCGTTCATGCGTACGTACGGCATACCGTCTCCACAAACGGTGCATTTCATTTCTTATCCCCAAATGTAATGTACTATTAAAAGTACATGTATATAATGGATATATATAATTAATGATACATCTAATTGATGAATATAATTCTGGAATTAAAATATACATATCTCTCATTTAGTTTTAATTCCATTAATATGACAAAGAAATGAAATTAGCGTTCATGCGTACGTACGACTTACTGTCTCCATGAACGGTTCATTTCATTTCTTACCTCTAAATGATAATGTAATATTATAAATACATGTATATTCTGGATATATATGATATATATGCTATCAAAATCAGGAATTTCATTCTGGATATAATGAACCTTTGACCACACGAACAACATGTAATTGTAAGAAGTCCACTTTTGACTTAAGAACCAAATATAGACAAAACAAATATTATTAACTTAAATGGTTACATAATATTTATAACATGGAAATAAGTGATATAAAAGGAATAATAAACTTTAAAAAGGTTCTTAATCAAGTATAAATTAACTCATGTTTATTATTTATGACGTTAAAGAACGATCGAGTCAAGTTGGACCTGAGATAAGGGACTTCGTCTCAATATCCTTTCATTGAGGCATATTTTGTTTTATACACAACTTTCTTTTATACGGTGTATAAAAACCTTTGACTTTTAATTTTATACAAAAGAAATATTTTTCTACTAAGCGTTTTACTAAATGACAAAAAGGAATGTATTTTTAACGTACGTGGTGACAATGACCTTTTCTGCCGCCGCGAGTATTATTTGGTCTATGGATTCCTCAACAAGCCGTAATGTTTTTAAAATAAAATAAATATCATATACTCTTTTTTGGATTTTGGTATTGAAAATGGTTTTGATAAAGGATTCTATTATGTCAATATATTTAAATGATAAATTTTTATTGAAATGTGGAAATGTTATCATTCCATTATATTGGTTTTATTTTTTATGATTTTATATTGGTACTTGGACATTTGACGGGTGCTTACGTGATAAACCATATGACGGGTGGTGTCGTGAATACCAGGACAGGTGGTTACGTTATAACCTCCAATGCATTGGGTATGGAAGTCGGTAGTATGGCTATTCAATTAAGAATGTATGGAAGTTGGCTGTATGGCTATTCCATTAAGTGATATGTGTTGAAGTGGACCGTATGGTTATTCCACTTAAGTATGTTTATGTCCCAAGTTACCATTATATATGTTATGTGTTCTTTATATGGGTTTTGTGGTAATCCTTTGGTTACAAAAAGTATGTAATGATATTTTATTCAGTGAAGAGTTTTTTAATACTTCATGAAGGTGAATGTATTACTTTGATAAAGTATACATGGTTTACTTGATGTTTGAAAAACTAACAGTTTTCATTCTTTGTGTATACCTTACTGAAATTTTTATGCTCACCCCATGTTTTTTTGAAATGTTTTTCACAAGAATTAATGTGGAATATGGTCATGGATGGGATCAAGGGATAGTCATGCTATATAAAACATGGAACTAGACATGTTTATTTTTAAGAGTTTTTGTTTATTCAATGGAATCGTGGTAGAAGTGTCTACTTTGTAAATCTTTTGAGATGTAATAGTTATGTTCTAATTCTCTAAAACTCTAAACCTGAAAAGTTCATCAATGTGAATTATTCATTTAATTCAATATTAAGTAATGTTTAAGGCCGGGGCCTTATAGTTGGTATCAGAGGGAGGTTTAGACAACATTAGGAGTTAGAAAATTATTAAATTTAGAAATTAATTTATTGTATGATTGAAATGATATTGCATTTAAAGATTACCATGTTACTTTGCCTAAGATATTTCTATGCTAAGAATGGTTTTTCATAGAGGAAACAGATCAAATTTTATGGGAAGGAATATAGAGGGAAATGACCTTTCAAATTAGTATCCTGAGATGGTCAGAATCAGAACGAAACAGTTTGTTGCAGTGATGGCTCAGTTGATTGAGGTGAAAAATGATGGTTGTATTTATTGATGATATTTTGGTGTTTTCTAAAAGTAAAGAGGAGCATGAAAGTCAATTAAGGGTTATCTTGCAAACCTTAAAAGACAAAAAACTATATGGAAAATTCAGAAAGTGTGAGTTTTGGTTACAAAAAATTTCTTTCCTGGGTCACATTGTTTTAAAAGATGTCATAACTATTGATGATGCTAAAACAAAATTTGATGAAGAATGGACAAGACCCACAAATGTAACTGAGATATGTAGTTTTCTTGGTTTGGCAGGTTACCACCGAAGTTTTGTTGAAAATTTTTCACGGTTATCTAGTCCAATGACTAATCTAACTCGTAAGGGTGTTAAGTTCATCTGGACAAAAGAACGTGATTATTGTTTTCATGAGTTGAAAAGAAGATTGATGAATGATCCAGTTTTGGCACTTCCTTCCAGGAATGGTGAGTTTGTTATCTACAATGATGCTTCATTGAAAGGACTTGGTTGTGTCCTTATGCAGAATGGTCAGGTAACTGCTTATTCTTCACGCCAGTTGAAAATTCATGAGGTAAATTACCCTACACATGATTTGTAATTAGCTGCTGTTGTTTATGCTTTAAAAATTTAGAGGCATCATTTGTATGGAGTAAAGTGTGATATATATACTCATCACAAAAGTTTAAAGTATATATTCACTAAGAAAGAATTGAACATGAGAAAGAGGTGATGGCTGTAATTAATCAAGGATTATGATTGAACAATTTATTACCATCCGGGAAAATCAAATAAAGTGGATGATGCTTTGAGTCAAAAAATTAATGATTCATTAACTATGCTACGTTTGGAACGAGATCCTTTGGTTTTTGATTTGATGAACTTTGGCATAGAATTTGTTGGTGTAGGAAGTTCTTCTGTTTTGTTTCAGGTATCAGTGAGATCATCCATATTAGACAGAATCAAGCAAGCACAGAAGCAAGACAGTGAGTTGCAGAAAAAGGTAGAGCTGGTTCAGAAGGGTAAGTTGCTTGAATTAAACATTGATAATGATTGTGATTTGAGGATTGGGAAGAGATTATGTGTCCCTGATGATTCAGAGTTGCAGAATGAGTTGTTATGTGAGGCTCATAGTTCCCCATTTTCAGTTCATCCTGGAAATACTAAGATGTACAGGGATCTACGGGAGTATTAATGGTGGGATGGAATGAAAAGAGATATTGCTGATTTTACTATGAAGTGTTTGACTTGTCAGCAGGTTAAAGCAGAGCGGTAGTTACCGAAAGGGATGCTTCAGCCTTTACCAGTTCCAGAGTGGAAATGGGAAAATATATCCATGGACATTGTTGTGGGGTTACCGAAGACATCTAGAGGTAATAATGCAATCTGGGTTATTGTTGATCGCTTGACTGAATCGTTTCATTTCCTTGCTATACAAGATACTTTTTCCTTAGATCAACTTTCCCGTTTGTATTTTAAAGAGATAGTCAAGTTACATGGAGTTCATCTCTCCATTGTGTCCGATCATGATCCCATGTTTAATTCTAACTTTTGGAAAGGCCTTCAGAATTCGTTGGGTACTGAATTAAATTTTAGTACATCATTTCATCCGCAATCAGATGGGCAGTCAGAAAGAAAAATTCAGACCTTGGAGGATATGCTACGAACTTGGTCGATGGATTATCAGGGAAGTTGGGACCAACATCTTTCTTTGGTTGAGTTTTCTTATAATAATAGTTTTCATTCTAGTATATAGATGGCACCATTTGAGGCATAATATGGGAAGCGGTGTCGAACTCCAGCATTTTGGGATGAAGTGGGTGAAAGGAAGCTGATGGGACCAGAATTGGTAGAAGAGATGGCAGAAAATGTTCAGTTGATTCAGAAGCACATGAGAACAACTCAATGCAGGTAGAAGAGTTATGCGGATAACCGGAGGAAGGATCTATCTTTCGAGGTAGGTGATCATGTTTTTCTCAATGTTTCTCCTTGGAAATGTGTGATGAGATTTGGTAAGAAAGGAAAGCTGAGTCCAAGGTTTATTGGACCATATGAAATTCTGGAGAAAGTTGGATCAGTTGCTTACCGAGTGGCTTTACCTCCGAGTTTATCTCAGGTACACAATGTTTTTCATGTTTCTATATTGAGGAAGTATATGCCAGATTCATCTCATGTTTTGAGCCCAAAGGTAGTTCAGTTGGAAGAGAATCTCTCTTATGAAGAACAACCAGTTCAGATTCTTGACCTAAGAGAGCAAGTGTTGTGAGATAAGGTAATCCACCAGGTAAAGGTTTTGTGGGAAAACCATATGGTTGAAGAGGCAACATGGGAATCTGAAAATGCTATGAGGGATAAATACCCCCACTTATTTTGATATGTGAATAAAATTGCGAGGACGCAATTCCCAAAAGGGGGGAAGGATGTAACATCTCAAGTAAATAAAGAATAAGGAATTTTCATATTTATTAATATTTACAAATTAAATATTAATTTTACTTTAAAGGGGTTGCTATGATCGATAGCGTACCCGATACGCAACGATGAGTTCCTTTGAAAACTTACGTTGCACACTAGTAATAAAATAATATTATTTTAAATGTTAGTTAACACGTAGCCGTTGTACTAGCGATAATGGATAGAAATAACTAAAATATGATTATATATGTTTTATAAATGTTTTAACATTTATCTAACATAGGATAAAGGCTTAAAATACGAAAAGAATTCAATTTTAGGCTTATATACTCTAATTTTCACGAAAGGTCCACTTATCACCTTTTGACGGCGAACCATCAATAAATATAGTTTTGATCGAACTTATATATTCTATTGGACCAAATATAACTCTTCTTTAGAATCGGGACATCAAAATTTACTTTGTGTAAATTTTTGGTATCTTTCCGATAAAGTTCATTTTTTAATGAATAGTGTAAAATGTTGTATTTTAATTCAAAACCTGTTTTTAATCTAATTTTTTATGTTGATTAGATTATCATTTTAATTGGTTTTAAAGTGAAATTAGAATATATTTTTACCATTAAATCCAATAGTGGTCGTTGGAATTAATTTCACTTTGAAATCAGACATAAACTAGTGTCAATCTTTTGATACTTATTGTTTCATAAAAACACGCTATTTGCTCTAACAGCGGGAATTAATTATTAAATTAATTAATGAAACTTATATGTTGTGAATTTATTAAAATGGACCTCATTTCTGAATTCAGAATATCAAATATAGCTTAGGGTAAATTTTTGTTATTTTTCTGAAAAACGTCAATTTTTGATGAATAGTGAAACCACTAAGTAGTACTTATAAAAACTGATTTTTCATTTAAATGAAATTTTACCACTTCTGTGTTTTGAATTTCAAAAATCCAACATACATGGTTGTTACTAAGAAGTAAAATGTGGTTCAATGAGATTAAAATATTTTTTTGGTGAATAGTAACTTTTAAGTTCTTAATCGCGATTAGAGGTAATTAGTGCAATTTAAGGCAAAAATGATATTATAATAAAATGAAAATACCTTGACACGTGTCCTACCCTTATTGGATGTGTCATGGCCGACCAAGACAATCCATGGGTCAACTTGGAGACCCCATGGATCCACTTTGGTTGGGAAATGACATAAATAACTTTTTATTTAATGTTAAAGTAAAAATGACACACACATGAGGTGTTTTACTAAAACAATTTTTACATGGTGTTATATAAGTCAGATTTTTTACTATAAATATTCATTAGAAATATAAAAGTATTTCCTACATCATGATATTTTTTTATAATTTTTAGAAATTAAATAAATTAAATTATTTATGACATCATGATGATGCATCGATTACCTCATTATTTAACGATTTAAATAAAATGGAAAGATAATGTGAAATCTAAGACCTACACATGGCCAAAACCTATTTGATGGGTAGATTTAGAACCCTTATCACCTTATCCTCGAAACACATCAATGTGGGACCTCTTAAATCCGAATACCATTTTAAAATAAAGTGACTTTTCTTTACCTTCCAAGAGTGCCCCTCCTCTCCTCTTATAAAACGCCCCCACCTCTACCTCCTTACCCACACTCCCAAAGCCTTTGGATTGGCCAAAACCTACCCAGTTTGCCTCTCCACATCCCTCTCTTACTCCTCGAAGCCTCGCTTTAGGCAGAAGTCTTCCCAAGGAAGACATTGAGCTCAAATCTAAGAGAGTTACCCGATTTTAAGGTAATGTCTTCTTTTGAGTCCTTTTGTTTTATTTTGCTTCTCCAACCCCCTAAAATCTTTTTATTATTTTCTTTTGTAAGAAATAAAGTATCCTAAATATACTAGGATGTTGTTATAAGAATTATTCGAGCTACACTTACACACACCTACATCTAATGGTTAAAGAACATGCTGTTTCCGTGGATGGCGAATTTCTGCCTCCTGAAACGATGATTGTTCAACATTCTTTTAACACCTTCAATGGTGGCAATTAATATGAAACTATATTTATATATGATATAAAATATGTTTATGTTTTCCTTAAGCTTCTGTATTTTTCATTTTTGGAATTCCTTTAGGGTTTCCATTATGGGTAAACACGATATCTTCATTTAAGGAAGTGCGGACTACCGCCCCCTCAAAGTGATGTGATTCGTTAATTCCATATATGGGACGTATAAAGGATGGATTTAAAGTTATTATATATGATGTTATACTGGAATTAAAATATACCTCTATATCATTATTATTTCTTTCAATTAAATTATGAGATAGAAATGAAAGTAGCGTTCATGCGTACGTACGGCTGACCGTCTCCATGAACGGTGCATTTCATTTTTTATCCCCAAATGTAATGTACTATTAAAAGTACATGTATATAATGGATATATATAATTAATGATACATCTAAATGATGAATATAATTCTGTAATTAAAATATACATACCTCTAATTTTGTTTTAATTCCATTAATATGACAAAGAAATGAAAGTAGTGTTCATTCGTACGTACGACTTACCGTCTCCATGAACGGTGCATTTCATTTATTACCTCTAAATGATTATGTAATATTATAAATACATGTATATACTGGATATATATGATATATATTCTTTCCAAATCAGGAATTTTATTCTAGATAAAAAGAACCTTTGACCACATGAACAACATGTAATTGTAAGAAGTCCACTTTCGACGGAAGAACCAAATATCGACAAAACAAACATTATTAACTTAAATGGTTAAATAATGTTTATAACATGGAAATAAGTGAAATAAAAGGAATAATGAACTTTAAAAATGTTCTTAATCAAGTATAAATTAACTCATGTTTATTATTCAGGATGTTAAAGAACGATCGAGTCAAGTCGGACCCGAGATAAGGGACTTCGTCTCAATCTCCTTTCATTGAGGCATATTTCATTTTATACACAAATTTCTTTTATACGGTGTATAAACCCCTTTGAAATTTACTTTTATACAAAAGGAGTCTTTTTCTATGAATCATTTTACTAAACAAAAAAAAAGGAATGTTTTTTAATGTACGCGGTGACAATGACCTTTTCCGCCGCCGCGAGTATTATTTGGTCTTTGGCTTCCTCAAAAAGCCGTAATGTTTTTAAAATAAAATAAATACCATATACTCTTTTCTGTATTTTGGTATTGAAAATCGTTTTGATAAAGGATTCTATTATGTCAATATATTGAAATGATCTATTGTGATTGAAATGTGGAAATTTTATCATTCCTTTATATTGGTTTTATGTTTTATGATTTTATATTGGTACATGGACATTTGACGGGTGGGTACGTGATAAACCATATGAAGGATGGTGCCATGAATACCAGGACGGGTGGTTATGTTATAACCTCCATTTCATTGGGTATGGGAGTCGTCCGTATGGCTATTCTATTAAGTATGTATGGAAGTTGGCCGTATGGCTATTCCATTAAGTGATATGTGTGGAAGTCGACTGTGTGGTTATTCCACTTAAGTATGTTTATGTCCCAAGTTACCTTTATATATGTTATGTGTTCTTTATATGGGTTTTATGGTAATACTTTGGCTACAAAAAGGTAAGTAATGATATTTTATTCATTGAAGAGTTTTTTACTACTTCATGAAGGTGAAGGTATTACTTTGATAAAGTATACATGGTTTACTTGCTGTTTGAAAAACTAACAGTTTTCATTCTTTGTTATACCTTATTGAGATTTTTATGCTCACCCCAAGTTTTGTTGAAATGTTTTTTCACAGGACTTAATCTGGAATAGGGTCAAGAATGGGATCAAGGGAAAGTCATGCTATATAAAACATGGAACTAGACATGTTTCTTTTTAAGAGTTTTTTTTATTCTATGGAAACTTGGTAGAAGTGTCTACTTTGTAAATCTTTTGAGATGTAATAGTTATGTTCTAATTCTCTAAAACTCTAAACCTGAAAAGATCCTCAATGTGAATTATTCATTTAATTCAATATTAAGTAATGTTTATGGTCGGGGCCTTATATTACTGATTATATGAGATCACCCATTTCTTATGTTTTATTTTTCCTAGGATGCAAAGAATTATATTACAATTAACCTGTATTAATAGGATAAGGGATATAAGAGTGCTCAAAGGGGACACAATATTTCTTTCTATTTCATTATGTAATGTAAAACTTAAGTATGTATCTAGTACTTCCAAAGATAATAAAATGATCAGTATTTTAGGACATGATTCGCTGTATCATGGAAATTTTATGTAATAATACATCAATTATAGGTAATTGGGGTTGGGGCATTAGAGTTGGTTCAGAGTAAGTTTACTAAAACCCTTGGAAGCTATATTTAGAACAAAAAACAATGATTAGGAAACACTTACCTAAGATTGAAAATGAAGATTTATATAGATTAACATCCAAAAATCATGGTAATGTAACTATTATGTGTGATTCCCAAACAATCTGTCACTGTCTAGATAAGAGCAGGTATTGGCGGCACTGAAACAGATGTATCTAGGAGTGAAAATTCCGAAAAAGAGTTTCGGTCATAACTCGAGGAATCCTAGTACATGAAGATGGGCCTTGCAGCACTATTTGGTACAACATTCCCAGGGGATATGCTTAAGATAATTCAAAAAAATTAGAAAACGATTTGAAGGATTCTAATATAAGATGAGCATAAATAACCTTGGTTAATATTAAGGTGTTTTAGATTGGAAATAAGTTGTTATGATATTATCTAAATGATTTTATGACTCACACTATTCTTTCTTATGTTAGTTAATTTCTAGATTCTAAGGAATTCATAGTAACATTGAACATGATGTACAAGGTGGGAATAATGGTGGGAATGAGAAAAAAATAGAATGTCGATAGGTGTAAAAGATATCATGTTCATTCGAAATAAGTTTTCCAAAAATATGATCCACCACATATATATTAACCAATTCCTAGTCACAACAAACAAGAGAAAGCCAACGAATGATAAAAGATCTATTAGTGAAGTCCATGTATAAAAGAATGCTCAATTTACATCATGTAGAAAATGTGGAATGAGACACCTAGGAATGTGTATCAATGGAAGAATGAAATGATTTATGTGTGAGAAAGAAGGAAATGAAGTAAATAATTTCCTTAGAAAAAGTTATGATTACTATGGAAAAAATAAAAATGATCCCAATAATCCATTTAAAGTCATTTTCCGTAAATGTAAGGAACAAGGCATTACCCGAGTAAATGACCTATTCTATAGGATAACCTCTTGGTTGATGAAGATCCTTTGTGGAAATAAATGGATGAAAAAACGTTTAAATGTATAAGTGTTATTTTTGGATGAGATTACATTGGAATAAATTTCTCTTGTATGTGTAACCCTACATTTTGTTATGTGGAAATACGATTTTAGGAAAAATTATCTTTTCTATTGTTGATATAGTTATTAATAACCTTTTGGTTTATATGATCTTTGAATTTTAGGAAATTACAAGTTATTAAATTTTGGGATGAAAATGCAAGGTATGGGATAACATTTGTGGTGAAATAATTTTATGGTTATTTTGAGGAATTTATCTCGTTTTGGGAAGGAAATAAATTTAGTTTTTTAAAAAGGACAACACGAAGAACATGTGACAACCCATCACCTTAGAAAATATGCAGGAATCGAACCCATAACCAGAGTGCGATTGGGATTTATCACCTACCACTTGACAATGTGAAGTCCCTAGTTAGTTTGACTAATTATTTTTAGTTAAATGAATTTATTGATCAATAATAATTTGATTTGGGATATTATGTCTTACCAAATAGATATCCTTAGTATAGGAAATTTATTTGATGATTAAGTGATAAATATTATTTTAAAAGATGTTTTCTTTTTTGTGAACACAATAGGCTTATAGAAAATAGAATACTATGGGATTTCATTTGAGGGGTACTGGGGGATTTTTATCTATGTTTTTGCTATGGATTTATAGTTATTTGGGTTATTTATGGAAAATTCTAACCTATCATAAGGAATAAGTGATTAGGTTAATTAATTTTATGTATATGACTTTAAGAGTAGTCGATGTTATTTGGAGATACAATTTAATGTTTAAGACTATGTAATCAAAATTTTCTATGTTTTGGGTTTCAATATTAGTTTGGATTATATTAAAGGATTTTAAGGACAATTTTTCATTGAATGGTATTTTTTGAACATTGGGTATTATTGGTATAATTTTAGAAAATAAGATCACTAATTATTTCACTAAAAGATTATCCTTTTGGGGATCATATAATCTTGTAATAGTAATTTTGGTTTTGTTTAATATCTAAAGACAAGGTAAATATATAGTTTATCTTTTTTGGATCATGTGATTCTCTAGAATTTGATTCAAGCTCTTTAGGTGTGACCAAATCATCTTGATTACTCATCTTTTGAAAAAAAAAGATGAGTCTTAGTAGAAATTTATTGAAGGATAAAACTCTACATAAAAAGTAAGAATATATCTTTTTGTTCTTAGTCAATCTCATAAATAAATTCCTCAAATATATGATATGGAACCTAAAACAGTAAACGATGTCCATTTACTTTTCTTATTGGGAAACTAATGACTATTATCACATCACACATTTGAGGTTTTCTTGTTGTTAACTTTCTCCAGATCATATTTTTTATCACTCTCCATCAGAACTTGACACTTAGTTTGTCTTCCATATCCATGTTTTCCTACGTTGAATCCTCATATGGGTTATCTCGGGTGACCTTTGTACTTCTCTTTATTTCTTTTAAAATGATAGTTTTATTGACTATTTTTTTATGTGGGACTTTCAAATAAATTTCCAAGCCCAATTTTAAATTTGCGAGGATGAAATTTCCAAAATGGGGGGAGAATGTAACACACCAAGATTCCATAGTAAGTAATTTTCTTTAATCTAATTCAATAGCTTGTTCTACATGCATCACCGAGTTCGAGCGCACCATTTCATACCAAACTAGTCTTTTAAAAATAAGTTAAGAATAATATTAACTGAATTTTGAATTTTATATAATCCATATAATTTTAGAATCCATATTATGGGTTTCTTATAAATAATATAAAAACAAATTCATTATTTCCAATAAAAGAAATATTTTTCAAAAAAATATAATTTTACCACCTGTTAATGGAAAACACCTTTCAAAACCAATATTTGACATTCTTATATATTAAGTTTAATTAAATTAAATTATATTTTGAATCTGGATATAAAAATTTATTTTGATAAATTTTAGGTATTTTTCCCATACAATTCATATTTGGATGAATAGTAAAAAAATAAATTTTTAATGGAAATTTTTTTTAATAATAATAATTAAGAGTGTTTAATTATGAATTTTAATGGTTTTGAAGTATAATTAGATTATATTTTTATCATTTAATCAAATTTAGTTCAATATAAGTAATTTCACATTTAAAATTCACATAAACACATTGTCAATCATTTGATAGTTTTTATTTTTTAAAACCCACTTTTTGGTTTTGAAAACACGAATTATATTTAAATTAATTATTCCATCTTGTATGTTTTGAATTTTGTAAAATAGATTTCATTTATGAATTGGTAAGATCAAAAATATCTCAGGGTTATTTTTTGGTATTTTACTGAAAACATTCAATTTTGGATGAATAGCGAAAAACACTATGCTATAGTTTAAAACCTAATTTTTATTTAAGTAATTATTCATTTTATATAAATTTATTTTAAGTCCAAATAGATATATTATACCTATATATGTTCAATTTAATTCATTGGAGTCATTTTATAATAAAATTAGATGTATAAAATATTATTGAACTTCTTATCGTCTTTTACGCACCTTTAATGAGAATTTAGAAATTTTCATAATATATAATATTACCACTTTTTTGAATTGAATTTGAAAAATTTGAGAGACATGGTTAATATTAGTATGTAAAATGTGGTTCAAAAAGATGAAAATAATTTTTGGTGAATAATATCTTTTGACTTGTATTTAGCACGATTAAAATTAAATTGGAAAATTAATGTTAAAAATGATATTATAATTACCGTAACATATGTTATAATTCAATTGGATAGGTTTAATTCTTCCAAAAAAAAACTTATTAAAAAATATTATCCTTTAGTTCCACTTGTATTAGATTACAACATTTATTATTATTTTACTTAAAGAATAGTTAAAAGTGTTTAATTCAATGTTTATTAACTAAACCATTTTTAATATAGGGTTATACAAATGATAAATTAGACAATAAATACTCATTAAAAAGATAAATATAATTCCTACATTATTTTAGTTTATTTATAATTTTTATAAATTAAATAATTAAATTTATTGAGGACACAATGATGAGGTAGTAATTATATTTTTAGTGAAATATTAAAGTACTTTATATTATATATATTAAAGTAAATAGAATTTAAATGTTTTTATGACATCCACGAATTTTATTGGTTAATATGACATGTTATAGTTGAATAGATAATTCTTTTATAGTGATAATGTTGTTATGACCTTCACAAAAACGAAATACCAAATAGTGTCAAAATTGATATAAATTAGTTTTTAAACCAAACACTATATTATTGGTTGATATAATATTCCTATAAATTTAAGGATCAAGAAAAGGGTTTAAAAAATATTACATTTGTTAATGATGAACCACTTGAAGTTCTCTTGGACTTTTAGAGTAGGTTTATGAAATATATAGTTTAATAATAGAAGAAGACATGGTAAAAGATAAACTATTTAACTAAGAGATAAATATTAATGATAAGTTTAAAATAGTAACCTAAACTTGTATAAAACTAATTGTTTCAGATTATTTCGACCCAAACCCACCATAGATTCTAAATAAATCATTTTGGAGCCATTGTAAAACTAAAATTATTTTATTATAAAATAATATTTCATGATTTTCTTAAAGTGACCCTCAAATCTCTTATAAAAGGATTATTACCCTTCTCTTAATTTCACACCTCTGAAACCATTTTTCTTGGAATAACCCTTCCCAAATATCTTCCCAACTACCCTCTATTTAACCTATAAGTCTTACTTTAATCAGAATTCCAACCTATGGATCCCTTTTTAGGAACCCAAAAGAAATCACCCGAAGAAGATATAATAATTTCACCACCCTCTTCCATGTTCATCTCTTCTTCTGCATCCTCTTTATTTTTTGTTTCAATACCAAAATAATAAATCCAGTACCATATACTTACTTTTATTTAATTATAAATATGGTACAACCATATTTTTTTCTATCCATCCTATAAATGACAAAGTCACCATAAATGCGTATGTACAGCTTATCATCTCCACATCGTGGTGTAGTTTTTAATTCAAACACTTAATTATTTGTATGGGCATAATGATGAGTATAACTGATGTAAATAACAAATATAACATGTTAATTATTCGGTATATGTGATATACCAACAAATTACCCACTATTTCACCATCAATATAATGATATTGTCGCTCATGCATACGTACGGCTTACCGTCTCCACAATGGCAATGAGATTCATTCCCCATTGTAATCATTCAACAATAATTTTCATTTTAAGATTAAAAATATTGTTTATGAACTTAATGTCATTTTTCGTATGAATCAAATACATCCTCAACGTAATAAACATGACCTACGTAACAAAACATATAAAGGGAAACATATGAGTTAACAAACAAAACAATGATACTATTAAAATTTCATTAAAAAACAATATTAGAAGATCATATATGATACCATATTAACGTATTTGGATATTTTATAATTTAATAACAATGATTTAACCATTATACAAGAGGTTTACCAACCCTTTTCTAAGGAAAATTACAAGGTAATTGGTTTTCATCTCACTTTTATTCCTGTGAGATTCAAGCTATATTTCCCACTATTACCTTTTGTGTTGGGCATGTACTACCAATTATTGTATTTTTTACATAATATGATTTAATTTATGGGTATTTACATCATCATTGGATGATCCTTATTTCATGGCGTGTATGTTTCTTAAGTTACCAAATTGTTAAAGGAATTTCAAATTTCAATTTCCAATCATTCGATTCTACAAAAACTTCATTGATTACTTTAATCAAATATTATGTGTGAAATAACTATTTAATTACTTGTGTAGTAAAATCCAATCCCTTATATGTGTATATTCTATTGACACACATAATAAATCCATTGATAAATTCTCAACTAATCGATATAAACTAGATACGAGTAATTTTAACAAAATTTCCATTCATTGAGTTAAACATCCAAGTCATTGGTGTTGTATTTAAAAGAATATGGGTGAATGTCCTAGGATTAGTTTACACTGAATATCCAATCATATTGAGTGTATTTATATTTTTTACACATAATTATGTCATTTCTTTATCCTTAACCTAAAGATACGGTCTTTATAAAGGAATTCATCTCAACTTGCATTCCACGGAGACTTCTTTGTTGTTATGCGCCAATTCACTTTTATTTGATTTATATAATGTACATTGACATAGTAAAACCTGAATCCTTTTATTCTCATGAAATTATAAAATTTTTATTAAATAAATGTTTTGTATTCAAGAATCTCTCTTTTGGTTAGAAACTCTTACTAAAATATCATTTCAAATGTTTAAAAAGGTTATTCTTCTAAATATTTCTCATTAATGTCCATTTTTAAAAAATGAATTTAAGTTTTTATTTATATGGACATTAATATTTTAAAATTTAAATTCCTTTACAATGTTTAAAAGTGGTATGGGATACTTTAATTCAAAAATCTATTCTAAACATCTTCTTGATAAAAATTGAAACATTTAAATGTTATCATGA
Source organism: Viscum album (assembly GCA_963277665.1). Taxonomy (NCBI): domain Eukaryota; kingdom Viridiplantae; phylum Streptophyta; class Magnoliopsida; order Santalales; family Viscaceae; genus Viscum; species Viscum album. Next base: position 1,531,756,976 of record OY728146.1, on the reverse strand, counting down.
AACTGGATATTTCCCTCAAATATTTTTACTGATTATTTTTGACTATGTGAACATCCTTTGCGGCATATTATTCTTTATCGAGGTTGATTTATTATGATTAGAAAATTCCATACAGTAATTAATGTTTTGTGATATATTCTTACAGGGGATGTGTTATTTTTATACCATTCATGGTTTGTGGATAAATTATTGACATTTCGTTTGCATGTTTTATTACGAATGTTTATGTTATGTTTAAAACATTTTATATGAGGAATGAATTAGACATAGTAAGTGACGGTTGGAGCTCTCTATAGCTCCTCGACGCATCGGTAGGACTCATGAAACAAACTAGTGTCTTGGAAAAATGTCTTGACAAAATATTATTTGTAGTATTGGCACAAGGCCTTGACTATGTGGTTATGGATTGTGTCATTATGCATTCCTTCTTCATGAAATTGGCTATTGATATTACATATGATTATTTGACTAGTAGAATACCCATGTGAATAAGTAAATGGTATTATTTGATTTATCATGGCTATATTATTCTGAAGTTTAAGTTTAAAAGGCTTGTGTTCTAGTCTTATACATTGCCTTAAATGTTTATTATTATTTGTGAATGGTTCTGCTATATTTCTAGCCTAAATGATCATCTGAGCTCACCCATTTATTATGTTTTATTTTTCCTAGGATGTAAAGAAGTATTTTACCATTAACCTACAGGAATAGGCTAAGGGATATTATAATGTTCGATGGAGACACAATGATGTTTTTTTCATTATGTAATGTAAATCTTATGTTTGTATCTAGTACTTACAAGGATACTAAACTGATCGGTCTTTCGAAACATGATTCCTTGTATCATGCTAATGTAATGTTCTAATTCCCTGGTTCTAGGTAACTGGGGTTGGGGCGGTACATGTTTGGTTATTACATAGAATAAATATTAAATTTCACGATGATATGATACAATACAAATATATATATATATATATATTCAAAAATATACACAAAAGTAATAGTAATTAAATAAAATGTTTTGTCATTTTAATAAATTTAGAACTATAAATTTCCAACCAAAATAAAAGTAATTTTATGTTTTTAATAATATCTTTCACTTTAGATACACTATTACTATGATTTAATTAAAATTTAAGAAACAACAGTAAAATGAATTGATCTTTTACCAGTACAAACAACTGAATATAATTACAATAAATATATTCATTTATATTTAAAAAACTCTAAATATATTTAGAAAAGACAAATTCAAAATATGAATAAAACCTAAAACAAATATGTTCATTAGAATATTCTATATTAATTTAATTTAGAAATTTTTTTCAATATAGTAATATTTTTTAAAGAATATGTACAAAATATAAGGATGTTAAATACCACCCACTTAAATAAATTGTGTCCTAAAAAGATTAATTTTCAAAATAAATGATTAATTCCAATATTATCCTCAATAACCATAACATTAAAACATATAAACCTTATATTTTATATACTCATTTAATCATATATTCATAAAATTGAAATCATTATTTCATAGAAATAGCTACACCTACAAAATCCATCAGTAGTATTAATATAAATATCTATAATATTGGGAAAACTATGATATCTAGATATATCAATACTATAAACTCCACATTATCTTAATGTTGTATCCCAATAATTACATAATGAAAAACAATTATTGATGAAAATAAATCGAATATCAAAATTTTCCTAAAAATCATTTTATTAAAAATTGGCGGTCTTGACCTTAAACACTCCATAAAATGAATATTGTGAAGAAAATTATCTATTATTATTATTGAAGATATTTTCAAGATTATGGATTTAGATAATTTTTTCATGAATCGTACATAATTAGAAAATATATTAAATATTGTAAAATTAACACCGTTTCCATTTTCCAAAATAAAAAACATATAATTGTTTTTTCCCTTCCCGAAAAATCACTTGGTTTCATTTACTGAAATTCTTATTTCTTCCCACTCATCACTAAATAGTATAAAAATAAATTAAATTTCAGGTATGTGAATAAAATCATAGTATGGGCTATAAAAATGAATAAATTGCATATTCTTTTTACAAATATTGTGATCATAGAGGAGAGTTTTACTTTTACAAAATAAATTTTGAGGTCTAACAATTTATAACTTAGACATGTAATTTTCTATTCAAAAGAATAGTTTTTATAAAATATATTATAAAAAATAAAATTAAAAAGTCTATACAATGTAGGTTTTATACAAAACATTATAACTCATAAAATGTTTTTCAAATCATCATAACATTTCCCCTAAAAGGGATGAGTGTTTCTTTTAACATAGATGATCATTATCTTACCTTTGAAAATTAAATGATTACTGTAAAAAAATCAAAGGAAATGATAGAAAATTAATATAAGTCCTATGATACATAATAATCATGGAATCTATAAAAATACCACTTTTAAATGGAATTACAATTATATCCCTATGTAAGGACTATATCAGGATCACATATTATAATTAAAAATATCAATGGACCATTACATGCATAAATGTCATAAAATATTTCGTTTCCCCCATTAATATTGTAAAATATTCATTCATACCCATAAGAACACTTTTTTTGGTTATGGATATATCCTTTAAATTTAGAAAACCATTTTTAAAAATTAATTACCTAGAATTGAGTGATGGGGGATTATCTTTAAAGAAAAAATGGAATCATATAGAGTAATAAAGATATATAATAATGGTTCTGTCAGTTGAAAAATTCATCATTTTCTTATATATTAAAATATAACATTCCCTCTTTTCTATTTCCAATAAATGTCAAATTTGTCTTTATATATAACGTAAAGAATTTTTTTTTGAAAATATTTGACAGAAATTAAAAAAATATGTTAAATTTAATTTAAAATTAATTAATGTTCATATAATTTAATTAAAAAATGAATTTTATGAATGTGGACATGGAAGAAAACTGTTTATAAAATAAATTATTTTATGAATCTAAAATTGTGTTTTTAATAGAATGTTTCCATTAAGTGACATCCAACTCATCACATATGTTATTTATATAACAAAATAATTGATTTTTGTATATTTTTTAAAATTCATAAATATATTATCATTTTAATTATTTCACCAATTATTTTTAAAACTAGGTTATATATAATTACATAATCAATTAAGTTCATGTTGTACAGTTTCATGATATTAGGTATATATAGATTAAATTACATTAGTAGGTTGACTAGGGTGAAAGTATTAATTATTAGATTGTATCAAAATATAATAATTATGAAATAAATATATTTTTGAAACATTATTTATACTTTTAAATGGAATAATGAATGAATTTTAGGAAAAATGACATACGTGACAGTCTTACAGATGGAAGCTCATACATAGACATGACAAATATTTCAATTATTCAATGAACATGATGCAATAAAGGTATGTACTGTCTTAAAATTTTAGATTTTTTATTATATCAATTATATTATATCATTATTTTAAATATACATATATATAATATCTATGTAATCTATTTAAGAAAAAAACCACATCACATAGTGGCTGTGGTAATATAGATGTACAGACGAATGATGTTATCATATTTACATGGATGTAAATGTAATATAATAGATTATATATTAAATTTACATAAGATAATTATGTAATAGATTTCATATAAATACATTAAATGCCTCATTACAATGATACTTTACAGGTGATGATTGAGATCGAATTACATCAGTTCGAGAGGTGGTAGTTTACCGTACACACAATTGAAGTTTTTGTTTTGAAATTTATCGAAGAGGAGAGGGATATAAATTATTCCATCAATAGAAAAACAATATTAGGGAAACATATTTGTTATTATTTTGTCATATTTAAAATGGTATCTTGGAGTTATAAGAATAAATAAATCTGAATCATTCGAAGAATATCTGTTTAACTTATTTAGGAATCCTTTAGTGTATTACAAAATTTATAGTATAATTATAATATTTTGTCTAATATAGGTCCTCTATAAAATGGGTAGGGATTTTTAATGGTATTTAAGTATATATTGGTTGTAATGGTCTAGACCTCTCCCGTTCATTTCTTTGGGGAAATGTGGTGTTAGAGGTGGTCCGGGAGGTCAAGGTTACTTATCCCCAACACTTTCCCATGATTTCAATTCCAATAATCAGGTCCAATGGTATAAAATTGTGAACTATAACGTCACGTTACGTTTTCATGAACTTTTGATGTTTCTAACTACCTTTGGTTTACAGTAGTGACTTGAGGGTGAGTTTGAGTGGAATTCTATGGAAACTAATGGGAAATAGCTTTCACATTGGTGGCACACAGTTTGTCTAAACCGTACGACCAAATTGTGCGAGGTTGGGCAGGGAGGTAGTAGATTCTGCATAGGAGGCGCACAGGTTTTCTAACTGTGCCACCTAACTGTGCGAGAGGGGTGGCCGAGGTAGTAGCTATTGCATGGTTAGTGCATGGTTTGTCAAACTGTGCGGACTAACCGTACATTCACATAAATTAGATCCTTAAATTGTAGATCAAACTCATTTTTCCTGTAAAAGGGTTCGTTTAAGATCATGGGTGGCCCTAACTCGGGATTTTTCTACTCCTAAGGTCAAGGAGGGGTCTCTCATCGTTCTGGAGGTGTTCTGAAGGCTTCTCTAGGATAATCAAAGCCGGATTCTTGAGGTATGTGATCATTCTTGTTCGGTTTCTTAGATCCACTTAGATATACTTCTCCTCTTCTCTTGGTTTCTTAGACCTACATCCATTGTGTGTAGATCTTTGTTTGTCGACGACAAATATTACGATCATTGGTCTTGATTGTTCTAGGAGAAGAGATATAAGGCGGGTTTCTGGAGAATCGACCCAGGTTTCTTGAGTGTTCTTCGACCATTGTGATTTTTTCCAAAAATCCATTGAGGTAGGGGATTCATTGCTTCTCTTTCTTTTACGTGCAACTGTAATGTTATCATGTTTTATCCCACTGGATGAAAATTGAATTGATAGAATAAATATTTGAACCAGATAAATAAATTGATATCAATCATATGTTGTTGCCTCTTATTTTGATAGATAGTGTGATATAAATGCTTGTTCCCGATGAAAATCGGTAATGAATGTAAACTGAGATTAATTGATATTTGCTTGGCTAAAGATAAAGAGGCATGTGAACGAATCTAGTTCTTGATGTAATTTGATGTTAATCAAATTATTGTAGTAAGTATGTTTAATCATTTATGATAGCTTACTGGTTAGGTTCCAGATTTTGGAACGAACAAATTATAAATCTGTTAATTCAAGATTGATTAAAGAATTCATTGTTTAATAATTCCTTGAAGGGTTCTAAGTTACCATCTTTTTTGTTAAAAGGGACAATATCCCAAGTGATGCGATGATTTTTTCCCACTTATTCTATTGAGATGTGATCCTGCATGGGTGTTGTGATATGTGGGGGCATTGAGGCCTTTTGGTTGTGGCAGCAGATGACGCCTTGAGTGGTGAGATGCATCGGTTTATGCATGTGGGAGTCAGGGAGGACACTTGGTATGTTGGAGTCAGATGGATGTGATTGTTGGATGCTTTCTAGTTCTTTGGTTGTTTGTTTAATTTACTTTTCCCCACTTCTCAAGGCAGTTGGTCTTGCTTTCCCTTCTTCCGAAAAAATCAAAGACTTGTGGGGGTTTCCATGTGCTTTCCGTGTTTAGCTTCTCCAGGGAGGATGGGTCTACGCTCTTGATATAGGAGGAAAACACACGATGGGTAGTACATCTACTCACCGTTTTGAGACCCTTGTGTTAGTAGCACAAAATACTTTTCTAGAATTCCTGGGAATATGGGATGTGATTCTATACAGAATATTTGATTAAATTGTGATAACCCATGGGGTTGGAGTTTACTTGAACAAAATTATGAGGCTATAATTTTAAAAGGACAGTGGACTTTGGTTATGATGCTAATGAAGTCTAATGTGGAATTTTTCATGGTTAATTAGTGTTTAAAGAAACAAATTAATGTAAAGTGGTACTGATAAAAATAGAATGAAGTAATCTAATAAAGGTCTTTAAATGGTTTTATGCTTATAGGATACCTAGCCTTAGATGTGGAAGCCCGGAGTCAGAGAGATTTTAGCTATAGTTGAGTCTATGAATGGGTAATTCCCATAGTGTGGTAGTGAGTTATAGTATATTCTCTACTTTTTGTTTTTCTATAGGATACTCCACCCTGTTAGTAAGGGAACAGACACCCCGAGGATTCTGAGCCCTGGGGGTGGTTTCCCCCGAATCCGGTGGGAGGGAGAATGGATGACTACCCCATTTGGCCCATCTCTCTTCTCATGGTAGATACTTGTGCTGGTAGGAACAGTGGTTAGTTTTCCCCATGTATGTGTGTAGAGAGATGTAATGGCTTGTGGTTATTCAGAGACATATATTCTGGATATAGTATCCCACTGACTACTATAGGTGTAACGTGTATAGGCTGTGATAGCTTGATGAACCTTACTCAGTGTGTGGGCTGTAATGGCTTGAGGTATAACACTTGACATATGATACAGGTTACATGAGCTATGGTGGCTCCTAGAAACTACCTGGTTACTTAGGAGTGCGGACGTGGTGGTTTTGCTGCACGAGGTGCATATTGTGGGGCTTTGCCCATGTGTCTATGGGCATGCCTTTTTGGATAGAGATACTCAGGATGTGCGACGTTGGGGAAATGCAGAAAACCTGTGGGGAAGTAGTAGTGGGGTACCCTGGATATTATTTATTATATGATATATTGTTTTATACATTTCTTGGTGAGTGTATCCATGGTGAGGTTGGGAACATAGTATACGTGTTTAGGTGACGAGTTAGTTTCACTTGTTGTTCACTGTGATTTAGCATGATTTTTTTACATTTGCATGAGAGGATTCAGGGAGGATCCTAGTGAGTATACTGTTATACTCACCCTACGTATATATAAACTCTTTTCAGGTCACTTGGAGATGGTTGGAGATCAAGATTGTTTCTACAATATTGGGGTTGCAGGAGCTGTTCGGACTTCTGGTTGCTGTAGTTTTTTACATTCTTTTGGGTATATGAAGTTTTCCTTTCTAGTTGAAGTACTTTTGCATGACATTTCATATGTGAGCTTGGGTTTTCTTTTATATTCTTGTTCTGAGATGGATTTGGTTGGTGTCTATCTTCTCTCTCTCTTCCGCATTTGTTCTCTTAGAGGATAATGCCTCCCATTTGCGTGTTTACTATACCCTCAGCGATAGTCGCCAACTAGGGGCCTACTAGAGGCGGGGCTCAGGGGTCGTTATCTCTCTTCTCACATTTTCGTCCCAGGAGGGGTCCCTATTGTGGGAGGGGTCATGACAGAGTGGTATCAGAGGTTTGGATGAGGGATAGAAGGGATCATGGAGTTAGGCACATGTGAGGCTGTATGGGTTTTTTGGGCAACAGTATCATTCATGTTTAGAAAGTGAGGTAAACGCTGGAGACTGGCTGAGACATTGGCGTTTAGGGCCCCCTATGATCTGATATACATACCATTAAGTTTACAATGACTACTAAACATGGTTATATTAGTTGCAGGGTAGAGACCTAGGAAAGGATCATGTATCATTTTTCTTTTTTCCTGTGTTGGAATGGGTAGACATAGTGATAGGTTAACATAAAATGAATAAAAGAAAATGAATAATTCATTAATGATGAGTCTTCCATATTCTAGGTTAAGGAGATCTAACGGGTTTTTTTTACAGGTATGGCTCCAAGTCGACGTCCTCGTCGGGATTGCACAGAAAATGTCCCTCAGGCTGTTCCAGAAGGTCGCCGAAGAATAGAGGTTGACGACGACGACACTTGGAGGAAGACACTCTGAGAGTTTCAGCGCCAAAGTCTTCAGAAGTATGAGGGCTTCATTTCAGATGATGTCACAGAAGACTGGTTAGAGGAGATCGAGATCGGCTTCAGTTCGATTTGTGCTTTGAAGAAGAACATGGTGTCCTTGGTTGTGACAATGCTACATGGTTAAGCGAGCCAGTGTTGGATCTTATTCTTCTGGGATCGCGAGGAATCAGCGATCTCATGGGAGGAGTTCCAAGACAAGTTTATAGTTGAGTTCCTTTCTACTACTGCAAAGGCGTCCAGTCGCCAGGAGCTTCTTACCCTTCGACAACGGAGCTCTACTATTTGAGATTTTGGAATCCATTTTAGGGACCTTTTATGATATGCTTCGGACCTGTTAATAGATGAGGATGCCAGACCGAGGAATTTTGTGGAGGCTTTGCATCCAGAGATCCAGCGCCATGTCACCCCATTTATGCTGAATACATATCTTGAGGTGCTGGTGAGGGAAGAGGTTGTCGAGAGGACTTTGGCTAGGACCAGATCATCACGAGAGGGGGATTATCATGATCCCTCATGAAGCAGAGCTGTGGTCTGGGGTTCCCAGTTTTTAGGGCAGAAGAGTTTTCGTTCAACTGGTGGTAGGCCCCAGCCCTTCACATCTCGTTTCTCCAGAGGCAACAACTCTCAGCCCTATGCCAAGGTATCAAGTGTATGTTTTTCTTATTTTGGTCGTGGTCATCGGAAGCGGGAGTACCCGACCTTTCAGACCAGTCATCATGCACCAGTAACTACGCTCCAGGTTCCTCCTTTGAGGCAGTTCTAGCCGAGGTCGCAACAGCACATGGTTGCACCAGTTTTAGATAACTAGAGGGTCGATGGGGCATGCTGAGGACAACCCCATGATGCTTCCCATCCTCAAAGAGTAGAGAAAAGACATGGTGTTGGTCTCTATCAGGGTCAGAGAGGCCATAGAAAATGCTGTGGTCAGCTTCATGCTCTAGCGTTGCCAGCTCAATGCAAGACAGACGTCGTTCGAGATACTCTTTTCTTGTTTTCTACCTTGGTGTATGCCTTATTTTATTCAGTAGCGACACACTCCTTCATATCACCTACCCTTGTCCATTCTTTGGGACATGAGGTAGAGAGGCTTCCAGTGCCCTTGGAATTGACTATGTCAGTTGGAGGTCGAGCTGACTTGTTTGATGTATGTAGAGACTATGAGATACTATTGGAGAAACACCGCTCTTGGGGAGATTTCCTATTTTTATGAATACAACCATATGATGTCATCCTCGGTAAGGATTTGGTGTGTTCAGTGTAGGATATCGTGGATTCTTATAGGATGAAGGTCATTTTCATTAGTGCAGATGGAGAGAAGGTGGTGTTATTTGTTGAGTGAAACCCTTGGATGGGTCATAGGCACATTCCATCCATATCATCCAAGATGGCTAAGATGATGTTGAGTTCTTCAAAGGTTCAGTAGTTGGCATTTCCTTGGGTTGTAGAGGAGTACCCAGATGTCTTTATATTAGTGGTTGTAGCATTACCCCCTCGACGAGAGATCGATTTTGGGATCAACCTATAGCCAGAAGCATCTCTTATATCGATGTCTCTATATAGGATAACCCCATTTGAGTGACAAGAGCTACGTATATAACTTGATGGACTGTTATAGTGTGGTTTTTTCGGCCAAGTGTGTCACTGTGGGGTGCACTTGTATTGTTCTTGAAGAAGGCATATGGTACTTTTCGGTTGTGTGTCGATTATCGTCAGTTGAACAAAGTGAAAATAAATAATCGCTATCCTCTTCTATGGATTTATGACTTATTAGATCAACTGAAGGGTACAAGTTGGTTCTCAAAAATTGACTTGCGGTCAGGATATCATTAGATGCATGTGAAAGATGAGGATATCCCGAAAACAGCTTTCCATTGTTGTCATGGGTATTATGATTTCGTTGTAATTCTGTTTGGAGTGATGAATGATCCCGCTATATTCATGGGATTGATGAATGTTGTGTTCTGTGAGTTCCTAGACAAGTTTGTAGTAGTTGTTATCGACGACATCCTTGTGTACTCTAAATCTGAAGAGGGGCATTCACAACATCTACAAACCGTTTTGGGAGTTATACGTCGATATCAGCTGTCTGGGAAGTTGTCAAAGTTTTAGTTTTTGACTCGAGAAGTCCGTTTCCTGGGTCATGTAGTGTCCTAACATGGATTTGATGTAGATACATAAAATATAGATGAAATTGTGTCTTGGGAATCCCCCAAGACAGTTTTAGAGGTGCGATGTTTCCTTGGTCTCGAAGGATACTACAAGAGGTTCGTAGCCAATTTCTCATGAGGTGAAACTCCTCTGATAGCTTTGAAAAGGAAGGATCAGGTGTTCAAATGGACTGGTCAGTGTCAGGCAACTTTCAAGTATCTAAAGAAGAAGTTATTAAGTGCTCCAGTCCTTTTTCTTCCAGCAGAGGGAGTACAGTTTGATTTTTTATGTGATTCTTCACATCTGCGGTTAGGTATTGTTCTCATGCAGTAGAGGTCAGTTGTTTCTTATGGGTCTTGACAGTTAAACCCTCATGAACGCAACTATGCCACCCATGATCTTGAGTTGGCAGCCGTGGTGTTTTCTCTGATGTTGTGGAGACATTACCTCATTGGTGAGTGCTTTGTGGTTTTCTCCGATCATAAGAGATTGAGGTATGTTTTCTCCCAGTGTGACCTGAACATACAACAACACTGGTGGATGGAGTTCTTACAGGAATATGACTTCAAAATATCATATATCCCTGGAAAAAGGAATGATGTAGATGATGCGCTGAGCTGAAAGTCATGTAGTGATGCTGTGTGTGAATCTGGTGATTCCAGTAGAGTAATGGAAGAACTGTCAACATTACATATTGATATGGGAGAAGTTGGGGTAGAAGATTACTTTTTCAGACGATGGTACAGTCATCTCTGATGCTGAAGGAGGAAGAGTCCCAGTTGGGAGATCTAGTGGTGGAGGTTTGGATAGATCGAGTTGTTTGTGGTGAGGCCCCTGATGGTTGGACTGAAGATGAACAACACCGAGTGTTGTATCATTGAAGGATTTTTGTTCCTTTGACGATGCATGAGACGGTTCCCAGATATTTTCATAGTTCACCTTTAGTGGTACATCCTGGCGTGAGAATGTTTTAACGAGCCTTGAGGCATCATTTTGGGTTTCCTGGGCTGAAGCATGCGGTTGTAGAGTTGGTGTCTGGATTTTTAGTCTGCCAGAAGGTGAAGGCCGAACACAATGTTCCTCGTGTTCTTCTCCAGCCATTAGATATTCCATAGTGGAAGTGGGAGGATATCTCAATAGAATTTGTTACTGTTCTACCTCAAGCTCCCGGAGGACATGATTCTATTTGGGTGGTAGTGGATTTTTTTAACAAAATTGGCCCACTTCATAGCAATCAAGGAGTCTATCTCAGTGGAAGTTTTGTCAAGGTATTATCTAGAGGAGGAGGTGAGGCTTCATGGAGTCCTTAGGACAATCATTCTTTATCGAGATCCTGATTTTACCTATAGGGTGGGGAGATGTCTCCAACATACTTTCGGTTCTCATTACTACCTTAGCACTACTTTTCATCCTCAAAAGGATGGTCAGACAGAGTGAACCATCAAGACTCTTGAAGACATGTTACACTCTTGTGTTCTTGATTATGTAGGTTCATGGATGATTCACTTACCCTTGGTAGAGTTTTCTTACAATAATAGTTTTCACTCCACTGTGGGGATGGAGCCATTTGAAGCCCTGTATGTCCAGCCTTCCTGTTCTCCGTTGTGCTGGATTGGGGTCGGAGAGTCAGCAATTCTCATACCTGAACTAGTGCAGAATACAACAGATATGGTCTAGGTGATTCTTGAGAGGATGAAGACAGCACATGATCATCAGAAATAATATTATTATCAATGGAGGAGACCCTTGGAGTTTAATGTTTGGGATCATGTGTTTTTGAAGGTGACTCCTCGTCATGGGAAGCAAAGGTTTGGTCATGGAAGTAAGATTTCTCCCTGGTTTGTTGGGCCTCTTGTGGTGTTAGCTCATGTTGGAGTTGTGGTGTATAAAGTATCACTTACCTTATAGATGACTTGGATGCATGATGTTTTCCATGTTTCACAGATTCATCATTATCTTCATGATGACTCTCACATCATCGATTGGGGGGCGATTGATGTTGATGTTGATGAAAACTTCGAGGAGAGACCTGTGGAGATCCCAGAATGCAAAGAAAAGGTGTTGCGCTGGCATTATATCCCTTTAGATCATGTCTTGTGGCGACACTGTGCCATGGAGGAGAGTGCCTAGGAACGTGAGTCACAGATACGTTCTCAGTACCCAGAGATGGTTTATGTTTAATTTTTTTCATGTAACGATGTTCCCTTTGTGGTTAGACCTCTCATGTTTTATTTATGAATTTTTTGTTGCTTTTGTTGTATGCTCTCTTTTGAGAGGTATCTTGATGGGTGGTTGATTAGACCCCATTTATTTTGGTGGGTTTTGGATTCTCGAGGATGATAATGTTTTGATAGGTATCCGATGTAATGTCCTGGACCTCCTCACTCCATTACTTTGTGGAAATGTAGAGTTAGTGGTGTTTTAAGAGGTCAAGGTGACTTATCCCCAACACCTTGCAAAGATTTTATTTCCGGTGAACAGTTCCAACATTACAAAATTGTGAACTATAACACCATGTTACGTTTTCAGGTAATTTTGGTGCTTTTAACTACCTTTGGTTTGTAGTAGTGATTTGTGGGTGCATTTGGGTGGACTTTTAAGGAAAAAAAAGGGGAATAGCTATCGCGTGGGCGGCGCACGGTTTTTCTAAACCGTACCGCCAAACCGTGTGAGGTTGGTCTTGGAGGCAGTAGCATCCACAAAGGAGGTGCAAGGTTTGTCTAACCGTGCATCCAAACCGTGCGAGAGGGGTGGTTGAGGTAGTAGCTAATGCATAGTTAGCGCACGGTTTTTCAAACCATGCGGACTAACCATGTGGGCATATAAATTAGATCGTTAAATTGTGAATCTAACTCTTTTAGCCTCAAAAAGGGTTCATTTAAGATCCAAGGTGGCCCTAACTCGGGATTTGGCTTCTCCTAAGGTGAAGGAGGGTTCTCCCATCATTTCGGAGGCGATCTGAAGGCTTCTATTGGAGAATCGAAGTCGGATTCTTGAGGTATGTGATCGTTCTTGTTCAGTTTCTTAGATCCACTAGGATCTACTTCTCCTCTTCTCTCGGTTTCTTAGACATACATCCGTTATGGGTAGATCCAAGTGTGTCAATGCCTAATATGATGAGATTTGGTCTTCATATTTCTAGGAGAAGAGATCTAGGGTGGGTTTCTAGAGAATCGACCCGTGTTTCTTTAGCATTCTTCGACCGTAGTGGTTTTCGTCAAAAACCATTGAGGTAGGGGATTCATTGCTTATCATTCTTTTACGTGAAACTGTAATTTTAACATGTTTTATCCCACTGTATGACAATGGAATTGACATAATAAATATTTGAACCGTATAAATACATTGATATCGATCGTATGTTATTGCCTCTTGTTTTGATAGATAATGTGATATCTATGCTTATTCCTATTGAAAATCGGTAATGAACGTAAATCAAGAGTAATTATTTTTTGTTTGGCTAAAGATAAAGTGGCATGTGAAAAAATCTGGTTCTTGTTGTAATTTGATGTTAATCAAATTGGCGTAGTAAGCATGATTAGTCATTCATGATAGCTTACTGGTTAGGTTCTCGATTTTGGAACCAATGAATTATTAATCTGTTAAATCATGATCGATTACAGAATTGATTGTTTGGTAATTCCTTGAAGGGTTATGAGTTACCCTCTTGTTTTTTAAAGGGGCCAACAGCCCAAGTTATGTGATGATTGTTTATTTCAGTTTCTTGTGATGAGACATGATCCTGGATGGGTGTTGTGATATGTTGGGCCATGGAGGCCTTTTGGTTGTAGCAGCAGATGATGCCTAGAGTGGCGAGATGCATCCGTTTTTTCATGTGGGTGTCATGGAGGACACTAGGGATGTTGGAGTGGATGGATGTGATTGTTGGATCATTGCTAGTTATTTGGTTTTTTATCTTCTTTACTTTTCCCCACTGCTCAAGGCAGCTGGTCTTGATTTCCCTTCTTCCGAAGGAGGTGAAGACGCATGGGGTATGCCACATACATTCCATGTTTAGCATTTCCAGGTAGGATGGGTCTACGCTCTTGCTATAGGCGGCAAAGACTTGACGGGTAGTACATATACTAACCGTGTTGACCAACATGTGTTAGTAGCATATAATTCTTTACTAGAATGCCTGAGAATATAGGAAAGTGATTATGTAATGAAAATTTGAAAAAATGGTGTTCACCCATGGGGTTGGAGTTCACTGGAACATAATGATGAGGCTATAATTTTAAAGGGACAGTGGACATTGGGTGTGATGCTAATGAAGTCTAATTTGGAACTGTTCATGGTTAATTAATGTTTAAAAAATTAATTAGTGTAAAGTGGAACTGATAAGAAGGGAATGAAGTAATCTAGTAAAACTCTTTAAAGGATTTTATGCATATAGGATACCAAGTCTTAGAACTCGCAGCCCGGAGTTCGAGAGACATTATCTGCAGTTGATTCTATGACTAGGTTATGACCATAGTGTGGTTGTGAGTTATAGTAAATTCTGTAATTTTTGTGTTTCTAAATGCTACTCCTCCCTGTTAGTAAGGGAAACTAACACCCCAGGTATTCTTAGCCTTGGGGGGTTTTTTCCCCAACATTCTAGTGGGAGGAAGAATGGATGTCTACCCCCTTTGGCCCCGATCTCTTCCCTTGGTAGATACTTGTGCTTGTAGGCACAATAGATAGCTTTCCCCATGTATGTGTGTACCGGTCTATAATGTCTTGTGGTTATTCACACACATATATTCTCGATATAGTATCCTATGGACTACTATAGGTGTGACGTGTATAGGATATTATGGCTTGAGAATCCATACTCGGCGTGTGGGATGTAATGGCTTGATGTATAATACCTGACGTATGATACACGTTATGTGAGCTGTGGTGGCTTCCAAAAACTACCTGGTTACTTTGGTGTGTGGACATGGTGGTTTTGTTGCACGAGGTTCATATTGTGGTGCTTTTCCCTAGTGTTTGCAGGCAAGCCTGTTTGGAGAGTGATGCTCAGGACGTGCGACGTGGGGGCAATGCGGAAAACCAGAGGGGAAGTAGTAGTGGGGTACCCCTGATATTATTTATTATATGATATATTTTTTTATGTGTTAATTATTGAGAGTATCCATGGTGAGGTTGGGAACTTATTATACCTATATAGGTGATGAGTTAGTTTCACTTGTTGTTCACTATGCTTTAGCATGATTTCTTTAATTTTTCATGAGAGGCTTCGGGGAGGATCCTACTGTGTATAATTTTATACGCACCCTATGTATATATAAACTTTTTTTCAGGTCACTTGGAGAAGGTTGGAGATCAAGATGGTTTCTACTAGATTGGGGTTGTAGGAGATTTTCGGGCTTGTGGTTGCTGCTTTTTTTACTTTCTTTTGAGTACTTACAATTTTTCCCTTCTAGTTGTAGTACATTTTTATGAAATTTCAAATGTGCACTTGGGTTTTATTTTATATTCCAGTTCTGAGTTGGAGTTGGTTTGTGTCTATATTATCTCTCTCTTATGCATGTAATCTCTTAGAGGGTAATTCCTCCCATTTGTTTGTTTAAAATACCCTTGTTGCTAGTCGCCAACCTGGGTCCTACTGGAGGTGGGACTCGGGGGTCATTATCTCCCTTCTCACATTGCCTGCCCAAGAGGAGTAAACTTTGTGGGGAGGGGGACATGACATTGGTTGATCTAAAATGGGGCTTGATGTGTGAAATTTAGAGAAGATGAGGTTCCCCTCTATAACGGACAAAGGGACATTGCTTTAGTTTTTTAATGTTTTATATAAATTAAAATTATTTTTAATGAAAAATGGACCCAAATTAATATTATTTTAATATGGAATTTTTTTTATTTTAAATAATATAATGAAATAATTTTTTATTAATTTTTTCTTATGTTCTCAGCCGTACTCATTGTTTTAGCCCAACCATTTTAGGAAATAACCCTGATATCAATGTTTTATAATATATAGGTGTAATGAATGTTATTTTAAAAGTAAAGGTGACACCAAAATGGACCATGTATTATAATTTCAAACATATTTAATTATTTCATATATATATTATATTTAGATGGCTATATAATAATTTAAATTTTTATATTTTATTTTAAAATATTATTTATTTTATTTTTAAGAAATATATGAAATAATATAATATAATATGTGTCTAACATAGGGAAAATGGTTATAAAATTATATGTGTTATATGTTAAGGATTATATGGTCATAATATTATAATAAAAAAATATAAGAATGTTTTATATGTTGATTTAACCATATCCTTTTGTTTAACCCCTTAGGTTTCCAATCTTATCCCTATCAGTAGGAATTCCTTTTCAATATTATAGTGTTATAGTAAAAATTATAACATGGAAATTAAATTAAAAATAGAAAATATATGAAACATTGTTCCATTTATAATCTTAATTTTCAACATTAATGTATTTTGTGATATTTGAATAATTTAATAAATTAATATTTAACATAAAATATTATCTATGTAAATTTTGACACTATTTATTTAGTTTGACATAAAAAAAGATAGAATTGGATTTTGAATATAATCCTTTAAATAATTCCTAATATTATATATATATATATAGAATTCTTGTCACTATATAAATCATTATAAAAAATAATACTTTTATAGTTTATAAAATCAATTACATAGTTTTTTTATGGAGTGCACAAACATTATTTTAGCATTGCGTAAGCATTGAGGTAACTATTGCAGAACAAAATTTTTTAAAACACAAAATCATAAAAAAACAAACTCTTCAATACAAGAATTTATTTTAATTAAATATTTATATTTAATCAAAATTATACATGAATACTTATTTAATATGTCATACTGAACTTTTTTATTATCAAAAAATAAATTCACTATAATTTGATAAGTTAGTTTTTGTACATATAAAAACATCGAATCTATCAATTAAAATAATCAATAAAATTCATTATTTATAAACAAATTTCTTCAAAGGATTATTTATTTTTAATTATTAAATAATATCTCTAGGGAAATAAATATGACATCTCTAGTGCTACACTAGAATTACATCGACATTGAAAATGAATTTAATATTTATCGTTTAATAAATTATAATTTAAATTTTATAAATTATGTTTTTAAATTTAATTTTTTATATTATAATTAGATATTAATTCGATATGTTTATCTAATTTTTTATATAATATTTTTATCTTGGTGATATTATTAATGATATTGTATTTTATAAAAACTATATTTTTAACTATTAACCTAAGATTTAACTTCATCATAAAAATATAAAATATTCATAAAAGGATAAATTTGGATTTATAAGTTAAAAATAATCCCATTTTAAAAACTAAAATTCAAAAAAAAAAATGTGATAGGAATTTAATTTAATATAAATGTAGTAAATTTAATAAAAAATATTTTTCTTTAAAATAAATTATATTCCAAAAAAAGAACATATACCAGTAATCATATATAATGTGGATTAAAATAAAAATAAGTAGATTACCATTAATTAATGTATTATTGAATAAATTAGGTATAATATTTAAAAAAATTTGTAATTTTTAATGAAAGAATCATTCTATAATAAAAATATATTTTTTCCTATATTTAGAAATATTCATATTTTCTAGAAAAACATAAATATTTCACCATATGGTAAATTTAAAATTTATATTTAAAAATTTAAATCATAATTATAAAATAATGTTTAAAATAGTTCCAGAAATTAATTATAATAAAGAATCGTGTAATGTAATAAAACCCATTTTTTATGGAAATAAATTTTGGAAGCATGAAATGAATTTACAAAAGAATGAGTTCTTGTTTTCAAAAAATTAATCAAAAAAATTAATTGAGTACTTCCATTTTATATTTCCTATCAAAAATAATCCAATTCATAGGTTCCATTTTACTATAGTGATATAACATTATTATTTTAATAATAATATTTCTTGGTTTGTGTATACTTCGTGTTGCATGCTGCAAAAAATATCGATCATCATGTTATTTTAAAATATAGGGATATTAAATTCCACCCATCATATGAATTTATTGGTATGAATTATAAAATATGATTAGTAATCATGGATCAGAAATTAAAATTTTCATTTATTTAAATCCCACATCATAAATTGGTTTACTAAAACATTCTTTTGAAAAGAGGGAACTGGAAATATGAATTTCATATTGAATAATAGTTATTAGGTTTTCAAATAGAATAATGTTTGTGTGATGTGAAAATATGGACATGGGGGAAATAATAATGTGAAAAAATGTAAGAGACATAAAGATAAAATTTATCAAAGTAAATTTAATGACCATGAAAAATTTAATGAAAGAAAAACAATATGTAAATGAGGTTTGAAAAATCCCATTTATTTATCACAAATTAATGTAATAGGATAACATTTTTAATTCTAGATATTTTAATAAGATAATAAGAATTAATTTTTTATCTATAATGAATCCCTAATGATATATTCTTATATGGAAAGAAAATTATTAATAGTTATTTAATTTCAAACGAAATCCCTTTTTTTAGACCAAAATATGAATATTTGATTTGAATTTTGAAGTCATGATTCACTAAAAATAATTTCTAATAAATCACATTATCTGAAAAAAGATAAAATTAAATTCCTTTTATTAATCGACATTAAACATCACTAATATTTTAATAATAAGGTAAGACAATTCATAAAATTAATAAAACATTATATGAATAAACAATATATTAATGTGAGAAATTCAATTTTAGTACCCATAGTCTTAAATAAACCATTAAATAATTAACAACACCTAAAATTATTAAAAACATTTTTGAATAATTTTGGCAGTGAATTCATCTTGAGGATGAATATAAGAATATTTTAAAATCTTTAATCAATATTTTCAATAATAAGGAAATTTCAGGAATCTCAAGGTAGTTGTGTTCCATGTTGGGAATCTTTGTGCAAGATTGTGATCTATGCTGAAGACCCCTTGCATGCCCAACACAATATAAAAGGCTATCATCTACTCTAACCACCAATAAATGGCTTAGTCAAGAGTTATAAATATGGAAATTTACTTGTTATCCTCTTATGTGACCAATGAGATGTCAACCAGCCTCTTCGATGTTTCCCTATTATGTTATCCTACTGACATTTTCACTTATAAAGATAAGGGAACCCTTCATTTTTAAGGGTAATTCACCAGAAGTTGAAATTACACTCCCATGTGCACCAAATGGCCTATTACACAACCTCGTGAAAGTAATGACTTTAGGATTCAAGTTATTTCATGATAGGTCCCCATGGGTCCACCTTTGGGTGGGCCCAAAAGGGCTATACCCTCACACATTTCCATTTTTCTTAAGTAAAGTGCACGTAAAATACCTTTCTTGAATGCAAGACTTACCCCATATATTTTAAATCCATGAATTCGTACATCTGAATTCAGTACAAAAATAGGTTTAATTTTTTTATAAGAGATAAAATTAAAATAAATAGTACATTATACATTTGAGGTACATTTTTTATCTATGATTTAGAGGATTAGATAAACCATACATTAAATTAGACATTAAAAAAATAATTAAAAAAGAAATACTTCGATTTATCTACATCAACACCTTGAATATACTTAGAACATATAAGGAATCCTATGAAATGAATTTTAAAAACATGGGATGAGAAGAAAATTATTATTATATGATATCACGAATGAAATCATTATCCAAGTGATAACATAAAACCCATTAAAACACATTTTATAAGAACTCATTAGCATGAATAAAAAAATAATGTAGTATCTTGTGAAAATATTTACCAGATCACTATTAAAATCACCATTAAAATGGAATGAACATTTGGTTAAATACCATATATGGAGATCTAAATGCATTGGCTACCTAAAATGGTGCTCACCCATCCTATCTTTTGCTATAATGGTCTGAACCTAACAAATCTTGAGCTATAATTGGTTTAACCAAACATATCATGATATATAAATGGATCCTACCAATATAAATATATCCACGGAACATATCATACTAATAAATCATCATGAAATAAGGATAGACGTATAATTTTATATATAAAAAACAATATTATTGAATTTAATTAAAGAGACTTTTAAAGAGATTTTAAAACTAAACTCCCTTACAAATACAATTGTATTTATAATTAACATAATTGAATGGATAGGTGTAAACTAGGTAAATAAACATAATACAACCTAATATAAAAAATAATCACACAAATAATTTCAATACCACATAATTAATAATGTTTAAGTCTAACAAAAATAATGGAAATTGTGTTATGAATTCACATAACTAATTTTTTTTATTTCATATAACATGTTTAAAACACTGGTATAATTTCTAAAAGTGTGTTATAAAAAACTAATAGAGGCATAAAATTTTTTATAACACCTTATATTATGAGTTTATAACATAATTCCACTCCATTATTACTAATTTTTTTCTTATTTACATTTTTTCGAGTGCGTTCTTTATGTGGATTCCATGGTCGATTCATAATTGATGTTCATGCAGAGTTTATAAAAAAATATAGAAGTGAAATAATTTGTTATTATCATGCCTCAAGAATATTTAATGATTCCATAAATTATTATATTTGTATGGAATGAGGATAAATCATTAAATATATCATTAGTGACAAAGGTTAGTTTATTTTTGTTAATTTCGATCATTATAATTCACTTTTGTTTTATTAACAAATATTTTGCATAAATACTGGTTCCATAACATAAAATATCATATAATTTGTATAATAAAATATTTTTAACCAAATTAATGGTTTCATGGCCATATTTTATGTATGTAATGGAAATTTGAGATGCATTGTCCATGATGTCAGTAAATCGGCACATCACAGATGGTGTTGATATTTTGACAATAAGAGATATATGAGAACAAGTAAGAGAGTTTTCCATAATAATGATAAAATTATAGTAGCTATATAATACTAGATCTTTTATGATTCTTGTATAAGGGGATGAGCATAGATTATAAGAAACCAAAATGAATTGAAATGAAAATAAACGAAAATGAAATAGGATATTTACCTCTTGATCCCTTCTAATTTATATCCTCTATAATGACTTTGGTGTTAGAGTTTTGGTGATACCAGTTGTCCTGGGATATAGGGAAGATCCTTGAAATGATTATTACGTATAATTTAGACAATGCTCAAAACATGAGTTGGGTAGGAGGAGGAGGGGGTGAGGGTTGTATTAATAGTGGAGTGGAGGATAGTTTTCCTATATTTTAATCATTAGTTTAATATTTTTGATCGAGGCTATGAATAGTATTAATTCATTTGACTAAAAACAATAATAAGTGTATTTTAATTTGAATTAATTTCCATTTAATTTATCCATGACCCATGAATGATGCATAAATTCAAAAATTTGTCATATTTTGTAATGTATGGAATTTTAATATTCACCAAAACAGCAAGAAATTTATAAAATTCCAAAAAACCCACCCTAGCATTTTCAACTTATAGATTTTAAAATTTTACTCCATTTTATCAAAATAATTTTCTAAATATATATAATATAATTTTTAAATAAAATCATAATTTTTTTGAAATATAAAAATTATAAAACTATATTACATTTTATAAGACCATGAAAAATTAATCAAGGTCCTATAAAATTATATTACAGTTTATATGAAAATAAAATAATAATTTATAATTACCATTTTTTTAAAATAAATTTTCATTTTAATTATGAAATTAACCATACAATTGTAATTAATATTTTATGACTTATAAAAATACCAACACCTATAAATTGATCATATTACAACTTATATTATTTTCTATATTTTATTTATACATTCATGGGTGAGGATACTATTCATTTGGCCTATTTAAATTTCATAAGTGTATGTTACTATTCTAAAAAAATAGGGCCCTATCAGACTCTAAATAACATACTGATCGTCACCGTGTTGGCCTACTTTTTGAAATTCATGACACATAAGTGTCAACATTATGTATAACAATTATGCTATAAAGGAAACATCGTGTTTATTAGTTCATTTAAGCACATAGTGTTTCCATTTAAAATATTAGGTTGATAGATCCCCCCTTTAATGATTTGACCCCTCACAATTCATTCATTGTTCATATAATTGAGAAATTACATATCTATAATTATGGAAAACAATTTTATTATATTCACTTCATTTAATAGAAGTTCAAAATTAAAATTTTTCACTAATATTTTTAATAAATGAAAATGTATAATCTCCAATATTTTCTATACTATTTCATTGATAACAATAGTAAATCCATGAATCTGAACTTCCAGATTTAGTAATAAAAAATGATGTTTATTTTTATTATAAGAGATAATATGAAAATACACAGTATAGTATACATTCGAGGACTTTTCCCAGTCTTGGTTTTGAAGGATTTGAAAAACCGTACATTAAATTAGGGATTACAAAAATAATAACAAAATAACTAATTAGATTCATCTACATTATAACATTAACTATCCTTGTAACTTCTATGGAATCCTTTGATAATCATTTTTAAAACATTGTATGAGCACAAAAAGATCAGTATGGGATATAATGAAAGAAATCATTAATTAAGTGATAACATTAAACCCAATAAAAATAATTTCATAAATACTCATTAGCCTACATAAAAAATAATTTAGTTTCCTTAGGAAATATTTACAATATCACTCTTACATTCACCCTTACACGTGGAATAACCATTCATTCATCTTCTATCTCCCGAAAACCCAACGCATTTAAGAGCTTTAATGGGGTTCACCCGTTATATCTTTCATTATAAAGGGCTCAACCCAACATATCATAAGTTTAAATGAGAACAACCAATCATTAATAGTTCCAAGGAACATATCATAGAAATTAATAATCATGAAATTAAGAGAAATCAATCATTCCACATACAAACAAACAATTTTTTTGTAATTTAATTAAAAAGACTATAAAAATGAATCAAACAAAAAATTTACCTTACCAATTTAATTGGTGTGATAATTAATAAATTTTAGTGAATATGTGTATTATATGTAAAATAACATAATAAAACATTATATATAAAATATTAATCACACAAACAATATCAATACCATATAATTAATAAACTAGAATTTTGGCCTAAAGAATATAAATTTGGTTATGAATCCCATTACACCGAGTTCAACTTATATAAAAATTATTTAAAATTACTATATAATTGTTAAAAGATAGTTATTAATACAATAAAAAATAAAATTAGTTTTTATAACACATTATATGTTCATTTCATATCATCATTCCACCCATTTATTAACAACAGTTTGTTTTTTAAATTTTTTCAGGTGGGTTCCTTACACGGTTTCCATGGTCGGTTCATAATGGATTTTCTTGTAAAATTGATGAGAAACTCCATAAGTGAAATGATATGTTTTTAAAAAGTCTCCATAATATTAAATTATTATATTAAACATTTTGGTTATTAGTTATGTGGAAGAATCATTAGATAAATTATTTGTGATAATTGTCAGTTTGTTCGAGTGAACTTTATTCATTATGAACCACATTTTATTTATTAATTAATAGTGTGAAGAAAAAATTGTTCCAGAACATTAAATATCATATAATATGGATTATAAAATATTATTTAACCATATTAATGGTTTTATGACCAGTCATGAATGAATTAATTGAAATTGAGTACACATCGTCCATGATGTTGGTAAATCGACACACCACAGATGATGATTTTATTTTGAGAACTAGAGAGAGGGGAAAATAATTGAGTTCATTAATTTCCTATAAATGTATTATAGTTAAATTTTATATATGATATTGGAGTTGTAATTCCACTTTCATAAGGGGAGGGGAAGAGATTATAATAAAAAAAAGAATTTTAATTAAAATAAAAAAATAAACAAGGATGTTTATCTCTTGATATCTTCTCTTTGTGTTCCTCCTTAAAGACATTGGTATTTTCCATTTGATGAGTCCAGTTGGTCTTGGACATGGGTAAGATCATTGGGAAGAATATTGGGAAATATTAAGACAATGTTCAAGTCTTTAGTGGTGTGAGAGGTAGAGGGGTGAGGGTGGAATATATATGAGAGGGGAGGTGGGTGTTTCCATTGTCTTAATCATTAGTTTATTATTTCTGCTCAAGACTTTTTATATTTAGGATTCTTGTAGTCTAAAATAGTACTATGTTTATGTGAGTTATATTCAATATCCATTTACACCATCAATGAATCTAGAATGATGCATAAATTCATTTATTTAACACATTTCGCAAATTATTGAATTTCACTAATCATAAAAAATAATTTTATTTCATAAAAAATCCACATAATTATCACCAACCATTTTATGATGTGTATAATTCAGAAAAAATTCGTTTTATCAAAATTTTTATCTAAACATGTTTTATTTAAATTTTAAATAAACTCATAATTTATTAGAAAAATGAAAATTTTAAAACTATAAATCATTTTATATGACATTGAAAAATTAATCTGGGCCTCATAAAATATTCTTCAAAACATGAGAAGAAATATATTTATTGTTACATTTTATGAAAATAAATTTTCATTTAAATTTTTTAATTAATACTAAAATTGTAATAAAATGTTTATAACTTATAAAAATACCAGCATTTATACTATAATCATATTCTCACTTATAAGATTTCATAGATTTTATTTATATAGTCATGGGTGAGGTTAATATTTATTTAGCCGAATTAATATTCATAAGGGTATCTTTCCATTCACAAGGGTATGTTACTTTTTATAATGGTATGTTATTATTCAACAAAAAATTCCTTGATCTTATCAGACTCAAAATAAATTACCGATCGCATCCTTGTATTCCTATTTTTTTAATTAAAAACAGAAAAGTGTCAATATTATGGTTATAAATTAAGATACAAAGGTCACATAGTATTTAGAAGTTCATTTAAGCAAATATTGTTTCATTCTAAAATCTCTGGATGTTACATATATAATAACACTTTCACTCAGACCCCTTCATTTTTCACCTAATCCTCAAATATTTCAATTAATCCTTATTATAGGTTCAATGGGTTATCTCTTCCCCATGGAACCGTGTTTGATCACCCCATGAGTATGAAACCCACATCAAGTATTAACCACCTTCATGAATATCTCCATGCTTGTGCATAGTGATTTTCATGTTCTTTGTATGGTGTCGGTTATCACACTATCATGCCTCCAGATTTTTTGAATAGGTATGCAATTGGATCTTGCCCTTTTATATATCCATTCCCACATGGACACCACTATTGACCATTCCTCCATACCACTCATGTAGTGCCTTCATGATTCCTTCCCTTCAATAAGTGAGGTCTAGTATCATTCATGTATATCTTGGGGTACGGAGTGAATCCTTTGTATTTGAGATGAATGACTTTAAACAATGAAGCACTATCATCCTCATAACCTAACATTAATCTATATCCCCTCCCCATGAAATGCACATGGGTTATTCTATGACATTATTTTTCTATGAATTGTAGTATCTATAAGAGTGAGACCTCCCTCACCATATGGGAATATAATTACATCATCCAATAAGGGGAATAGATTCCTCACAAGTGTCTCTCTTAGGTTAATCCCAAATTTCAATCTCCCCAGTTCACTATCCATGCACAAGCCGTACACAATATTAAATGGTCCCTTCATTCATGGCACAACAGTTAGGTCTACTGTAAACTATTGTTTCTCAAACAGAGCATGAATCGTGTGGGATTAGAATAACAGTGACCAGGAAATCCACTTTCAGCCACTATCCATTCGTAATCCCCAACATGTCCATGGGATGCTAACCATTTGTAAGGCCCATCATGTTTTCTTGTCATTTTCCATATGTTCTCCTTGATTTTCATACACCAATAATATAATACATTGATTGTTATCCCTTTTTTCTAAACAGTGTACATAGGATGCATCTTGGATGTTCATGCCCGTTACCCCCATAATCATTCTCTTCCATCTATTCCACGTCAAGTCACTCAAACCACAAGAATTTAAACTTCATGATCCAATATATACAGTTTTTGATCCCTTTCGAGTACATAAGGTTCCTCTTTTAGGTTCAATACAAATCAATGGTAAACTCTATTTCTCTCTCATATTGAATTACCCCCTAATGTGACATCTTTCTTTTTTGGTTCAAATATCTCAGACCACCCCATGAGGTGTTCAAATCCATATCTGCGGGACACTAACTATTTATAATCCCTTCACATATCAGAATCATCCAACCAAGAGTGATCATTTTGTGAACGACATATAATTATGTGTAATCCCCTGGAATACCACTGTCCCATTAACAACGCATAGACCTCGATCCTATTACCCCATCATGAACTAACGAGAATTTGATAAATTCCATCCTAATAGGTAGCATTAGAATCCTCTCTAAGATTCAATCCCATAATCCATTCCCAACCTGACATTTCAACTTAGTTTCATTGTCTCAGGTGGGTCACACCCTAACCTAGAGGATACTTTTCATTCAGGTCCCTACCCATGCATTAATTCTCATGAGATTCCTCTTTAGGTTACTCACCAACCTAATCCTCAAACATTATGGACCTTGTTTCACAACCATTGGGAATGATGGGAAGACTCCATGAGGATCAACCCCATCGCTCTTCACACACCCATTGTTGCATCATCACTTCATCGATACCCATTTTAATTCATACCCGGGCTGCCACATCCCTATTAAATAATTCCATCCCCATCATCGTTACATCTAGTAGCACCCGAGAAGCTAATCATTAATAATCCATGCACAAATCACATACCACCAACCAAGAGTGATCCTATTGTGAAGGTATCCTAGCCATGTGTTAGCCCTAAATTTTCCATTCCAACTATGTGAGGTTTAATCCTAGTATTCTAAAAAGGGTATGCAGGAAGACTTCCTTAGGTTCAATCCAAACCAATGGTCAACATTGTTTCACTCATTCAAGGGTAAATTTTTCCTAATCCGACTATTATGAAATTCATATTATCATTCCCGGTTTGAAACCTTCTCTTTTTTTTACATTCACCATCGAAGGTCCTCCCTCATTCGTTGTTCTGAGCCACCCATCATGTAAACCCACCTTATTCTCCCTTATATGGATGTTTTTTTATGTTAAACAGTCATATGTTTATTGATATTTCTGATCTATCTCTGTAATATGATAAAATCATCCAATACCCCATGATAAACATGGGATGCCGAGGGGAACCTTAGAAAACTGGTTCTCGTATTAGATATCACGCGATCGGCATGTGAATCCTTGGGGTTATGTGCCATTCAGAATACCCCTCACGAGAAGAATATAGGTGTTCTAGTGTTTTATTATCCACACATTCCATCACTACCATGCATGACCTCTCTCCT
This sequence comes from Viscum album, assembly GCA_963277665.1. Lineage (NCBI taxonomy): Eukaryota > Viridiplantae > Streptophyta > Magnoliopsida > Santalales > Viscaceae > Viscum > Viscum album. Next base: position 1,531,729,477 of record OY728146.1, on the reverse strand, counting down.
GAATGATGGTTACATACCTAACGTGAAAATTTTGGAATTTCAAGACTAAAGATGTGTAATTAACCATTGTACACTAAGTGATGCCCTCAAGAATAGGTTTCATTAAAAAAATATTAATCTATGAGGGAGTCTTAGACTAGGTGACCAATTCCAAGCAGGAATCCATGCAAGGAAGAACCAACACCACATAATCATATTTTGATCACAGAGAATAAATGGCTATAGAAGTGATGAATGCCTCCTTCCTTTGGATACTAGGAATGGGGGTACCATGCACCATCAGTGACTGTGGACACAATGACCTAGGTGGGTGCTCCAAAGAAGAAAACATCGAATTCTATAATATTGAATAAAATTTATTATAATTATTTGATTTCATATTCCTTAGTGATAAAATGTAATATTTATATCCAAAATACACAAATCACTCTTAATGTTTCATACCAGAAATGTATATGACCAAATAATATAATATATTATATATATTAAACACTTACATAGGTAACCCAAATCACTATAAAATTGATATTAAAATAATATATTCTTCTAAATGATAAATAAACCTTTATCCATATAATAAAATCCCTCATTATCAATATATATTTTCTTATACTTAATAATTAAAATATTCTATTATAATAGACTCATTAAAAAATAAAATCAGTCAATTATTCACCAAATCACTTTTCAATCACATGGTAATCTATATGATAGAAAATAAGTACCCAAATTATACAAACCATAGTAACATCAAGATCTAAGATCATATAAAAACTAATGGTTTTCATAACCATTTAACATATTACAATAAAATTTAAGTAATTCTCCATAAAATTATTTTTCCATAGGTTAAACATGATGGTTACATATACATCAACAATATATAGAAACACAATAAATGGATCCCAGTGTATTACCCTAACATAGTAATTAGTATTTGTGACATTAATCATTAGATCAACCACAGTTATTTAAACCATAAAGGTATCCATAACACTTATGATTGCTTCAACAGAAAAAATATCTCTAGAATTTTCATAAATACTTAAATCCAAAATTAAAGAATTATTTAAATTAAAAAAACTAAATTCCAAATATGTGTAAAACCAAAAATTAAAATGTTATGTAAAATATATATTTTTTATTTTTTTTAAAAAATATTTGATGGATTATTTTAATTTGAAAATTGTTACTATGATTGTAATGTTTAAATTATCAATATGATATAAATCTGAGGATAATAAATTCCACAACATTAAAATTTGTTTCATCATTATTTTAATTATCCATATAACTATTAAATTTCCAAATTAATCTAAATAACCTCAAAATAAATGATTATATAATCCAAAAAAATCATTAATACCATTAGTCATATGTCTATAAAATAAATCTATATTTCCCAAAAAACACTTCACACAATTAACCCGAGGGTTGTATAATCATAAATGTATCCAAAAATCATGAAAACAAGGATTAGTGTATCCCAGGAAAAAATAATTTCACTTAAATACGTACCTCAAATAATCTAAGTTCAAAAAAATATCTTAAAAAACATCCTAATATCTAAGGTTTCTAATCATTTATTCAAATTTTAAATGATACGTTCTAGGACCACAGTCTTTGGTTCATTTCTATGTGGTTTTAGTTTTGAAAAATTATAAAAATCAATGTATTACTAGTAAAATATATAGCATGAGGATCTTTTTTCTTATATATTTGGATGATTTGGAAAACTAATATAGAGTAGAGTTTATGGAAAATATTTTGGCTATTTTCATACTTCACTTGATAAGACTCTTAAATTATACTGTTTTACATTGAATATATACTCGTCACTATACATGTGAAAATTGTTTGAAAATGATGGTTGAGGAAACAAATTTCTCAATGAGGGGCTCTTGTGAAAGATGGAATCCCTTCTTTTCAATAAATGATATTAAAAATCATTTTAAAACATTTAATTTTTTTAAATATAAATAATGTTATAGAATAAATATTTTAAGCATAAATATAAATTTACTATTTTTTTAATCCAAAATAAGACATTCTTTCAAAAACATTAAATGTCATATAAATTTTAAAACAGTCTTATTTTAAAAATTTAATAACCATGAATTAAATACAAAATTTATCGATGGTATTTGAAAAAATTTATTTTCATAATAATATCTCTTTATCCAATTTAATGATACTCATAAATGATTAAAAAACCATGAGGCCACATTATATATTAAAGAGTTAAAATTAGTATAGGAAAAAATTAAATTGTGTTTAGGGGTTCAATCCCCATTCCTCTCTACCATAACTAATATCCATGTTCCTAAATATGAAATAGAAAATCTATGCAAACCATTCATATATAATTTTAAATCCAATAAAAATATATGATAGATTTCATAAACATGTTACATTATATGTATGAGTAAAATAATTACATATCTAAAAACATTTTAAGAAGGTTTAATTCAACAAAAATCCTTACAATCATTAAAATTATGAATAATCCAAACATTTATTGGAAGAAATTATGAATAATTATTGGAAATAGATGAATTATTAGTTCAAAATGTTTTTTTAAAATTATTAATGAATATTGTATATGGCCATACATTAGATGAAATAATGAATGTCATTATTAAATTTTGAATAAAATTTCACTGATGAAACAAAATTTTCTCCTTTTTGGAAAATATTTCATAAAACAATAAATTCAATAATAATTTAATCATAGAAAAATTATTTAAAAAACATTAATTTTTTTCCCAAATTTGATATTTGATATTATGCATGAAATATAATTTTATCGAAACACATTATCAATCTATTGTGTTACAAGAGTAAAAGTTCATAGGAAATTAAAAATAATTTTCTATGTAAAACATTTTTAAATCAAAATAGTTTTTTATTTTGAAGATGAAATTCCCTATTAAAAAGGATTCCCAATTACTTTATAAATTAATTCCCTTTTATGAAAAAATGTTTTCAAATATTTTAATTAAATCATTTTTCCATTAGCATGAAAAAATATTCTAATATATCTTTAGAAAATTACATTTGAATCTCTTATATAGTTCCTTAAATAGACTACCTTCATAATAATATTTTTACGATTCTTCTCATAAAATCAATAACTGAAAATAATGAGAACAAATTTTTTTAGATATTTTGTTGGGGTTTTATTTCATTTTAATATAAAGGGTTATTTTTTTATTTTTATCCAAACATCCACTATATAAATGTATTTGAATATTATGTATATGAATGTTCCTATATGTAACCGACAATAGATTTTTGAAAATATATCTAACATTGATATATATATTAAATATATATACTTTTACTCTCATTATTTCACAATGAATCGCTATTAGAATCCTCTATAAAAAATCATATATATTTTTTAGTGGAGAATGAATATATTTCCATATATAACTAGAGATTTAAACACTCTGGATCATATAGATATATTAATATCCAAGCCAAACAATTTAATATTCATTATAGCTCAAAACATGAATCTTCATTAAGGTTATGCTCAAATTTCATACAGATCACACCATAAACTATTATAGATCATGTGAAAGAATAAAAATTCGATTAATAAATAATGTTTCTTGTATTTAATTCATATTTTAATAATCCTGATATTTTAGGTCAATAAAATACAAAATTATAATGATATAATTAATAAATTTAAATTCTGTTGAATTTATTTATAGGTTTAATGTTGGGAAAAAGATACTAATGTAGCAAATTAAAATCTAGATGTATGGAGTAATCTATATGTGGAGTTTTAGAGACCCTTACATAGGATCATTATTATGAATACTACCCTTATATATATATATATTATTAACATTAAGAATGAGTTAAAACAAGAACATATATGTATTTCATGCCTTTATAAACTCTTGTAACTCTGGTGACTACCCTTATGCAGGTAGAGCATTGTGGGTCTAACATTTATTGAGTTCTAGAGACCTTGACATCTTGCAATTGTAAATTTACATGATAAAATTATTACCCTTTCATTAGATAAGTTCTATAGGATGTAACTTTCGAAAAGTATGTTAGTACTATAACTCTATTGTAAAATGTCCCATACACATTGGCATTAGTCTTTATGTATTAGGTATGCACCGTTACCTGAATGCGTTATTTAACATTACATGATCATTATAAACCATACATATAGTCAATGTAACTATAAATATTTGGTTTAGTTACCTTTATGGGATTCATGTATTACCAATATGTGAGGATTGACAGAGGAACTAACCCTTACTCATGTAAGGACCCACCATTACACAACAATAATGATTTAGATTTTATTTACACACTACTTGAATACATTAGTTTAACAATTTGTAAAGGGAATTTTTTAGGGGAAGGTGTTTTTAAAAATTAAATTTAAAATTATAAATATAAAATTATTATAATATATTAATTTTTTCTATATATAAATATAATTCCTCAGTAAATAAGTTATACATATCTTATAATGTGTAATATTTAATTTTTTTATTTACAATAAATAATCACCTTAAAATAATTAATATTATAATTTATATATATCAACAATTCTAATCTAGAACAAAATTTTATTAGGATATGAAAAACATTAAATTAAAAAATTTCAATTGATATATTTCAATAATAATTTATATATATTCCATTATTATATATTCAAATCCAACATTACTAGTAACCAATTTTTTTTTCATTTTAATAATACAAAAACTATAATATTCATAAAAAAATAAAATAACATTTATGTTGGTAATAATTACTTTTACCTTAAATAAAATTTTATATTATTTTCATAACATTTATGAAATAACCGCCTAAGAGCTCATTTTTTACAATCATATAATTTAAAATAGAATTATCAAAAATATATAGAACCATAATTGAAAAAATAAACAAATATTTAAAAATTAGCTAATTCAAATTATGAATAAAAGCTAAAACTAATATATTTCCTAATATATTTCATGGTTTATTATAAGTTATTAAATTCTTTCAATATAGAATTATTTAAAAGAGAAATATTTTCTCAATATTGGGATGTCATAACTAAATGTTTTATTTTGTGAGTCATTATTTAAGAATAGTGCCGGAGTAGGTATGGTCATGTGTCATGGGGTATTAATAACAACATAATTACAGGATGGAAATGTGTTTATCATCGGTTTTCATGGTGTAAGAGATTGCATATGACTTCATGATGAGTGTGTTTATTTTAGGTAATTAATTTCCCCATTCATACACAAAAATATATATATGATTATATTTTGAATTACTCAAGATACCATACTATGTTTTATTCAAAAAATCTATATGGGAACAATTAAAACATGAAGATTTTATGTCTAATTTCATGTTAAGAAGATGACATGTAGTGGATTCAGATGAAAAATATCAATAGATAATGATGATAGAAATCCTCATATTCTCAGAGATTGATATAGATAACCTTTTATTTTAATCAATTTCTTTAAATTTTGTCTACTTGATCATCCTTATGGATGTTGAGGTGTGTTTTTTAACTGTATGAATTTTTTTGGTTCATTTTTTTAGTTCATTTATATCTTGTTGGTATTTTTTACATTGATTATTTTCTTTGAACAGTTTCACTTATTTTTATTGTTGAATAAATCCAATTTGAGAACATTGGATCCCCAATATATGATTTATATTATTACCACTATTTTGAATCCTCTGGTGTAATGGGGGGAATGTATGTGGTATTTTAGTGCATCGCTCAGTTACACTAGTGAGCAGTCATGAGATATGGTGTTACATGATTCATTTTTATATAACCTTTTTCTATTATATAGGAACCAATGTGACTACCTTCCCTCACACTGATTTAAAATTTTAAATTTTCACTTTCAAAATGACACATATATCTCTAATTTTTCCTCACAATTTGGAATCTTGTTTGGTGAAACTCTCATTCTCACAACAGTACACTATATTCATACAATTAATGTTTCACTACATAAGATTAAATTTACATTTACAAATATCAATATAGTCATACATTAACTAAAACAATAGGAATACCCCCATCCATTTTCCAAAAGGGATATTCTGCAATCTATGAATTACTTTTTGTAATGAATCAATCTAATACATTTTGATCTATCTCCAAATATAACACCTAATTCTAATAATTGTATCAGACAATATTTTATTCATATATTTTTAAATAAAAAACCATAGTTACAAATTTCTCATGTCCTCCTCCTACATCAACATTTACTATTGAGATATATTTATCTCGAATGAATGGGTGTATCATAATGTAACTAACAGGGTATTATATAATATATAGTTCCCGCATAATCACTTCATTGAAATTACTAGTCTCTAACATCTCCCAAAGAGACTACCCAAAATATATTTATCTTTCCTCGTAATATATGAGTACCTAAAACCATTTCTTATATAACATATAGATATTAAATTGGATGTTTATCAAATTAAATTTTAGTTATCATATATATAAAGTCATTCAACTTATACCTAACATGTTTTATCTTTAATAATTTCTAGGAGAACTTCATGTTACCCAAAATTTTATATTCAAAACAATATTTAATGAAACCTTGAAAAAACCTCATAGATTCTCCATCCCAACACACACAAGGAAATCATTTAGTATAGTCAAACAATAATACAAAATATTCCCCTTACATATACATTATAATCCCAATTAAATATGAAATGTATTCACTCATGGGGTGTAAAAAAATAGTACTTCTAGTAGCAACTCTTTCACCCATCAGTTCATCCGTTTTATTTTCTTCTTCCACATCATCAAATTAAGTTCAACACAACTTAATGGTAGAATTTTTTCCCATAAGTAGTATCATCTAAATTGGATCCATGAAGGTGTCAACGAAAAAAATGATATCATAATAATATACATTTAATTATGAATTGACTTATTTAAATATTGTATTTTAATAACCTCATTTATATTTAAGGTTGATTTAATGAAAAATAAATATTCATACTCATCAATATACGAGACCCAAATCTCCCAATATAACTAAAACTAATGGAGTCCAATAGAAATTAATATTCTTATAGTTTTTAAGGCATCTTGTGAAAATATTTCATAAAAGTGAGAGTAAAAATCAATACACTAAAATTATTCTGTATCCATTTTATGAACTATTTTTATCATAAAATAATATTATAAGCCCAAAAGATTATAGAAAACTAACCCAACATCAATTTACCTAATAGTAAAATCTAATTTAAAATATATGTAAAATTTATAGATATTTCATAGTCTTGTGACAAAAACTAATCCATAATATAAAAAAATTCCCTTTCTAAAAATCCATTATTTATATACCCGTTGTTTTTAGAATACTCCTTTTAAAGGGTGAAAATATTAATATACCAACCAGTAGAATGATCTAAAACAGATCTTATAGATTATACATGGCTTATTACCTCTTATTTAGCATTCTAATAAATTTTTATAATGTTATGATTATTATTATTATATAGTGATAAATGTCTCATATTATTCTAAAAACATTAATATCCTAAACACGACTGTTGTTATCAATAACTAAATGTTAACATACCTTATATAAACAATACATCTAATCTTATGTTTTATCCATAAAAAATTAACACACACTATCTCCCCACCATTATTTATAGAAAACACATATCAATCATTATAAAGCCCCATAAATTCAAAATAATATAATGTCACACTCGTACCAAGGACATATACTAGACCAAATATGTCAAAACATACCCTAAAAATTACATACATGTACCAAAATATTATTTATATAATATTCATGATATTCTATATCCATAAAATAAAAGACATTGAATGATTAAAACATTTTGAAATTTCACTGAATGCAGAATATCAACCCAGTTTCACTATATCACCAAAGACATGCATCTTAAAACGTTAATAGCATGTGGATAATGGGGAGGGAATAATTTTTACCATGTGGAGAATGTTTAAACACATAATAAATAATAAATATCATAAATATAATTTCTATTAATAATATATTATAATGTAATTGATTTAAAAAAGGATAATATATTTTACCAAATGATGAGATAACCATGCCACATTATATGTAGCCCCATCAATCATACAATCCATGAATCATATGTAGAAAGACTATTTTAACTATATATATATATTATATAAAATAATTTAATGAGTATAGTCATCGGACTCCAAAAAATCCAACCCTTTACTATAAAATAATCCATATATAATTTTTATCACATAAATTATTTTAACATGAATTTTAATGATAAAATTTACATATCAACTAATGTGTATCACTATATAAATGTGAGAGAGAGAGTGCGTGTGTCTAGGAGGAAGATTCAATATTTATAATATTACATTAGCAAATAATCAATCTATCATGTCCTTACTAATTCGTATGTGAAATTTTTATTACACCTCCAATAGGTCAGAGGATATGGACTATAACAATGGTATTCACTAAAATAATGGATGCAACTAAATATGTTAAAAACACATGTCCTACTAACTGAAAACATCATCAACCATACAAAAAATAAATATTCAATTGTAATATATAACAGATATATATATATATACATTCCTGAATCCCAATGTTATTAACTAGAAACATCCACATAAATGTAACACACCGAAAATATATTCAATGAAATGAAAATTCTAAATATGGAAAATCCTAATTTTAATTTCTTAATAAAAATTATTTTATATATGTTATCATTTTCTACCATATAAGATCATCCCATATCAAAATCTATTGCACATTATGGAAAATGTATAATATATACAACATCAAATATATATGGGTGACCAATGAAACACATTACAGTCAACCAATGATATTTGAAAACCCCCATAAAACACTAGTTTATACATGCATCATCAATACATAATATATATAAAAAATAGTAAGCCACCAATACATTTCAAAAATGAAAATTATAAGGTTTTTTATTAATTTAAAATCACAGTATCATATATCATCATAACAACAATAACCAAAAAATTATTTTTTTATATATGTATTCACTTATTCATTACAATATCAATTCAATAATGTTTTATATGAACTAAGTTATACTATAGACCTAATTTAACCAAAATTCTTATTCTTTGGCCACACTATGGTAATCATATTACTTCTAAGGGATAACAGAATTAAGTCTCTCGAAATCTATAGATTCATCATACGCCTCTATCAATAGATAATGAAAGTAATTACCACTATATGATAAAGGTGATAAAATAATAAAAATAAAGTTTTTAAAAAATATTGATATCATATCAAATCCCAATATAAATTTCTCTTTTAATGAATAAACTTGGATTCACCACTTTCAAATTCTGGAGAAGTAACTCAATAAATAATATCATACCAAAGGGACATCTCTAGGTCTAGTAGAAATATATGTGATAAAATAGTAATTACATGGATATTAATCACTCACCATGAATCTAGATATATGTTAATTTTAAGGTTTGAACATTAGGGTGATTCATTTTATACCATAAACAAAAATAAATGGTTGAGAATTAGAATAGATAATGTGTACAATTAATGTTATAAATATATAGACTAATGGTGAGGCTGAGAATGAATATCATTACAATCCATCGTTGGTCATTGGAATAGAATTGTGGGGGAGAAGAAATTAGGTACAGGGGTTTAGTCATTTGAATCCAATATAGATTAGTGGGTAACATAGATGTTTTCACTCAATTACATAATCATGCTCAATATACACTAGCCATCAGACTAAATCACAATTATATTTAAATGTGAGCTACGATATAAAAACAAACACTTGATTGAATCAATTATCAATTTTAAAGTGACGTATAATTTTCCATATAATAATACCCATTGAATAATAAAATGTTTATGTTATATAAATATCACTATAATAACAAAATAAAATTCTAAATAAGATTCATTTACTGGTTCTACAGTTTGATAATATCATAATAGTGATAATATAATTATTAAAGTCTTATAATCATATCCATATCATTATGAGTAAGCTAACATAGTACCATAATATTTTTAAATCATTATCATAATTTATCTTTTATTATATCCCAATAAATAAATATACTCAATTAATGAGGTTCATGTTGTCATTCATTATTGTATTTAAAAAAGTCTTTTGTCGACCATTAATTATTTAAAAAAATAATCTTCAACAAAAAACTATATCAGTAATAAATGTTTATTCAACATCATAATTAGATAAATCATGTTCTAAATTTTTATGAATTGTATAAATAATTTTCATTTATAGTATAACATATCATTATTATTTTTTAATTTTATCAAAAACAAAATCCAACATAGTTGAATAAATTTCATACTCCATGAAATCAAATTACTGAAAACATCCATTGAAATTTATATTTATTTATTAGGAATAGAATTCATCATCATATTTCCTAATCCTTCCTTGTAAAGATGGTATATTTTTTATGTATGATAATTTTATCCTTAATTATCCCCAATAGATTTTAACTATATTTCCAATATTATATCAGTGTGTATTATTTTATGGATACAATCGTTTTTTTAATAATTCATGTTCTACATATGTAATCCACATCATGATAGCCTAAATTATTAAATTAATATCTTTTAATTTTATAATAAATTAGATAATAATTCTCTTATAAATTTCATTAATTTTTAAATATGTCATAATTAATAAATATAATTATCAATATAATTAACTTCAATATAATCATGTTTTTTGATTCATCACTTTTATCTAATTTTATGAACATTCTTTTCTTGCATTCATCACTCCGCCTCATTAATACATCTAATCAAAAAACCAAATACTCAAGACCATAGTTTCTCAAACCCATCTCACAAAATATGTTACCAAAATTGACCTGCCCTATTAGGTGATTAGGGGGACAGGATAGATAATGAAATTAGTTAATGAAAAAATTTAAACCATCGAATAATGTCATTCATTAATAATATGTCATATTAATATTTTAAACATTACATATAATAATAAATCACACTATTAATCACATAGGTTTAATATACCAGAAGATGAGATACAAATCTAACATATTTACCATCATCCAAAGGACACCCCCACAAATAGTCTTTTTGCATGAGATCATTTATTACATATCAGACATAATATTTTTCTTCATAATAGTGGGAAGGAAACATGAGAAATTTTGAGCTCAAATACATAATAAGGGTAAACATAAGAGGAATCCATTGAGGTTAATTATTGAGAAATAGGTTAGAGTATTTGTATGAAAAAAAACAATTGTAAATGTGAATATTATAAAAGAATAATACCAAATAAATAAAACAATAAATCATCTATTATAGAAAATAATTGAAAAATAAAAAAATGTGAGATAGGAGTGTGGGCCTATTAGTCAATAATCATGAAAAATATAACATAGTCTTATGATTAGAAAATAAAAATCTAAGTGCATAATGTTATTCATGAAGTTGAAATTACACCAATTACAATAATAAAGTATTTCATACTTTTCAATAATTAATTGGGGTTCCACAATACTCACTAACATGCGTTTTTTAAAGATATATGTATTACACAATGCATTAGGGGGGGAATGTTTTTTTTGGGGCCACCGATAATTTAGAATATAAAATCTATTAGGTTTTTTTTTCATTTCAAATAACCTATGATCTTGTGTGATATAAAATAATAACCAATTAATTTGATGGATATATCATATCAACCCATCACATAATAAGAAATATGGTTCTGTAGGGGAAAATAAAACCCAATTAACAATTTATTGGTATAGAAAATGTTAATGAGAAAGTGAATTATATCAAAAAACTGTATAACCCATAATCAATAAAAGATTGGTTTTATTCTATAAATTCTTCAAAAATGATTTATAGTATCCCTCTCATTTTACATAATTTATTATAGTATTTTAAGAATAATTAGCATTTAAATAATAAATGATGATCGAAAAGACTAATGTATATGAGGAATGAGTACATAATTAGAAAAAAAATTAAAACCAATAATTTTTTTTTATTAATAACTATAATGATATCTTAAATCAGTTTAATCTCATAAAACATAATAGGAATACCAATGTAATTAACATACCACAGGGGTGATCTAGAATGAAAAATATGTTTAAAAAATATAACGAGGCATAAAAATGAGTTATAGGAAATAAACTGATTTAATAAAAGGAATAGAACATGATTAAACATTTAGAGTCCTGAAATACTTAACATAAAATAATATGATCATGAAAATATAGTAATATGGATGAAACACATATTATATATTAAACATGAGTCATGGATAATTTCCAGGACAAGGATCGTGGTGGACCTATTCCCATAATAGATTAGGTTTACTACCCAATCCCATAAATAATGTCTCATAACAATAGAACCATACCGAATTCATTATAGTACTATCTAGGTTAACCCATTATCACATGATCAGGTATTTATATTCCACATAGTGAAATAAAACATAAGTAATTAACATAAGGGTTTCCCATGGAAGGAAATGAATTCCATGAACATGACACAATAGATAACGAATGGGTGTATAAATACTATATCTATGAAAGAAAGGAGTAGATAACTATTCTAAATTAATAAATGAATTAATATAATAGATCATGAATAATTACTTCCAACTATTTCGGAAACATGAAAAAGAGTTGCTAATAATCCTTAGAAGTGTGCCACATTAGAGGAGTTTAATTGAAAAGAATAATGATTACATAAAGAAATAGATATGTTCTGTTTAATTAGGTTTCCTTATCGAGGGGAATTAAGAAGGTGACCTTTTAAAATATGACATTATTAATAAAATAAAAATGAATGTATCGAGATATATATATATATATGGTACAAATATATACATAACATACAATTATATTTGGATTTATATTGAGGAAAAAAGATATAATAAGTTTCTAAAATGAAATGTGGAGTTTTAGAGAGATCCCCTACCTTATGTAAAAATGCATTATGAGCATGAAAATAATTTATTGGATGATAAAAATGGATATTAAATAATTTAATTAATAACATATTCTATATAATTATTATTTATTGTCATTTTATTTTTTTAATTTATATCCATCTTTTGTGTTAGAATGATTAATTTCATAATCCTGAGTGTGTTCATTTCAGAGTTTCATGGTCAGTTAACTTCTATATAATTATGGATTTCCATGTCAATTGGTAATAGTTCCTGAGACGCGAAACTATGTGATATTAATTCAATTCAATGAGTAAAAATGGTCCTATATATAAAAATATTCCATTTATGAGGATGATTCATTTTAAAAAATGTTATTGTCACATGTTCACTTTATTTTGGATATTTTTACAATCGCCACAATCAGGGGTTTTTTTATTTAATATTGTGACTATATATTAGTCCCAAAACATGAAATTAGTTATAATATATGTATTAAAATTATATTCTATCATAATATCGGTTTTATTTCCAGGCGTAAAGGTGGTGATAGAAAAAAACTCATCATCCACCATGGTAGTGAACTCACATATTACAGATGATGTTTTCTTTTATTAAAAAATATGAAAGAATAAGATTTTATGATTTTTTTTAAATTTAAAAATTATTACTCCAATATAGTAATTATATTAGAGTTATCGTGCCTCCTTGGACATGGCTGAGGATAAGGTATAAGAATGAATAATTTTTAAATAGAAAGGAGGATTTTACCTCTTGAATATCATCTCCTTGATATCCTTCTTAAGAAACACTGAGTGAGAATTTTTTTGAGATTAGAAAATGTATTATGTAGGGAACTGTCTTGGGAATGGTATTGTGATGAATATTGTTTGGGTCAATTGTGTCGAATGTTTAGGGAGAACTGGTGGTGATAGGTGGTATTTATAAGGGTAGGAAAGGTGTATTTTTATTATTATATTAGTTTTGTTATTATTGTGGCCCATGAATTCCAATATTATTAATTATTTTGACTATATATGGTAAATAGTTCATGAGAGTTTGAACTACTAGGTTCTTATTTCATAAATGCCTCATATTGTAATTCATATGATATATAATGTAAAAAACTATATATTACAATATGTCATTATTCACAAAAAATTATTCAATATCATAAAAATACTAAAAAGCAACACTAAACCTTTTTTTAATGTGTAAATTTCATAAATGGAAATAATTTTTTTCAATTATTTTGTAAATAATAAAAAATTTATTTGAAAATACAATATTTATATATTCAAAAAATACATATTTTAATAATATAATCATTTTTATGACACTTTGAATAATTATTTATGGAATCAGGAAATTATATTATAATATTAATATAATATCTTATTCATTTATGAATTAATTTATTGATAATAAATTTTCATTTAAATATTTATATATAATATATTATTGTAAATAAAATAATTATGTTTTAAAAATACAAAAACATAATTTATAATTTTTAAAACATTTATTTAATTGTTCCATGATAGAAATATATCATAATTTCATTTTATCATATTCCAAAATATTCTTTTACACCTTCATAGTTGAGGTAATTATTGTGTTATCCAAATTATTATTCTAAACTGTATGTTGAATTATCCAATTTTCATATTACTATTCCAACATTCAGATTACTCTTCCAAAATTCATATATATAACTGTTTTATGGGTTAACTACATCTTATATATACCTACTCTCTTATTCATTATCAATTCACTTTTATATTTTCTCAATGTAAATTATACATTATTACAGCTCCCATGTCACCTCTTCATATTCATGTTTCCTCTATAGTAATTTGACCAAGTGAGTAGTACTATTCCGTAGAACTTTTTTTAGGTCATATAAGATAATGAAAAATGGTATATAGGGGGTGAATAGACTAGATTAAATAAATTAGACATACAAATTGATTCAATAAAATAATTATCATAATTAAATATTTAGTTTAATTAGTGGAAGAAAATTTTAACAATACCAATATGTTGTTATAGAAGTTTAATTCAATGTGGGCCAACTCTACTCTAAAAAATCAGAATTTAGTGAGAGATGCATGTTAAATAAAATGATTCTTACAGGAAATAATAACCCAATTACGTAATCCTTTTATAGACGTGGGATATCAATAAAATAAATTTTATATTGAGATTCACAAGCCTTTCAACATGACTATAGACATAGAGAGTTATAATCCGAAAAGTCATGAAATTATATAGAGGGAGTCAGACTCAAAATAGCCCTAATCATTGATATAGTGAGAAACATTCCACATATCCTAACATTATCATCCAAGAGTCAAAACCTAGGGAAGATAATAAGAAATAATCATTTTTTCCATAAAATAATAAATAGAAAACAAGAGTTCATGTGGGAGATAAGAGATTTTGATACAGAATCGAAACTAGAAAAATGAGAAGATATATATTTAAATAACAAGTAATAGTTTTTAAATTTAAATTGGATCATTTGTTTCAATATAGTAGAAGTTTAATAAGAATAAATTTATCCCTTGAGAGATATTATAGGTAATGAAATATAGTATGACACCTAATATTATTTGAACAACAGTCCGCATGAGAACATATTTGTTCTTAATGAAAATTTAGTGTTTCAATGATATTATCTTGTATTAAACACATAATTTCCATGGAAGATTTAAATATTATCTATAAAATTTAACTATCAAAAAATATTCTACTATAGAAATTCAATTTAAAAAACATGGAATTATTTAAGATAGTGTGAATTATTATGTAGAATATTCACAACAACAAAAAATGATTGAATTAAAACAAAAGAATGATTCGAATAGATTTGAATTACTTGATAAATGATAAAAAACTGAAATGCAATCCCATAAAATAGTATTAATATAATAAACAAATATTAAACAAAATTTAATTTAATATAGTATGTATCTAAAAAATATTTAATATTAGTATTTTATAAATTCCATAAATTTTTTTTTGAAAAAATTAAATTTCATAAAATTATTATTAAAATCATTTATATTGAAATTAATTAACACAATAAATTTAGACATATATATTGTTGAATACAAGCTAAAAATGTCATGTAACAATAATAAGTATATTTAATAACATTTCAAAAATCATAAAAATGTTAAAAATTTGCTTTTAATGGATAATATATAATATATATTAATTTTGGAAATCAATAAAATATATAAAACATTTAATATAAGTATACTATTCATCGTGGTAAAAAACATTGATGAAAAATAGAGTGTGAGTCATCCCAGATAAAAAGAATCACTTTTTATAAATTAATTCACCATTGCGATTAAGTCACAATTGTAATTTTTAGTAACAATTGATAAAATGATAAACTAATTAATATTGTATGCACAATAAGATAATGAACCATTTGGTTTATGTCACCATTTGGTGTCTAAATAACTTGAAAATGAAAAATTTACCAACCTTTAGGAATTGGAAATAAGTAAAATTACCACCCACAATTGGAATGGAAAAATCTAAATATAAATAAGCAACCCACCATTAGGTACACATGCTAAAGAGAATCTACTAATTTTTCGTAATGGAAAGATTAAACCAACATTGGGTTGGTTGGGTTTATATAAACTATATCAATGTGAAATAATAACCCATCGTTCATCTGAAAAAATGGAAAAGTACCAACAACCTTTAGGTATATACAAAGAATGGAAAATGGAATAAAATAATATCTATTTGGTACACATGTAATGGAGAAGGTATTTTTTTGTAAAATTGAAATTTTACCCTACCCTTGGCATGAAATGGAAATTATTGAGAAAATAATAAATTTTTATAAGGCCCACAGTAAAAAGAGATATACTCAATCACATTGTAAAAAATAATACTAGCAATAATTGATGTTTGAGGGGAATGAAATCCATAATTAAGTGGGAAACTTCATCTATGAAAGGTGTGTATTTTAGTGAGAAGAAAGAAGTTTATATGCATTAAGAATATGAATCATTAGGTGTATGTCCTGGTAGTAAGTGAAATGAGGTCAGACTTGATAAATAGTGACTAATCATTTCATCTACAATCTAAATGTTTAATCATTACTGATTATTTAATTCCCATAAAGGAAAAAAAATGTAGTTCTCTTAGAAGACTTATTTTCATATAATTTCATGATCTTTTCAAATATTCTATAATCTATTAGATCATTTAATTGGTGAAGTATATATGAAAAACTATTGTAAGTACATGTTTTGAACACTACAGAATAGATTGTATTACTTCAGACAGAATTTTGGGGATTGAAATGACATTAATATATTTTTAGGTAGTTAAATAAAATAAAAAAAATTATTTCCATAATAAAAAAAATTTGAGATCCAAATAAAAAATTATTTAAATATCAATAAAAAAATAAATATTTTGAATTCTATAAAATATATATTTTCATAAATGTTGTTTGATATTAAGATAAATGGAACACCCATTAAACAATAGAATTAGCCATCCAATTAAAATATTTAAATGATTATAAAATTTTTGGATTTAAAATGGGATGGGTTTTGAATAAATGAGGTCAATATAGAATTTTTTTATAATAAATATAGAATAAAACAATAAATCACTTTAAACGTCAATTTTTCCTATAAACCAAAAATAATATTTATGTCTGGTACTAAATGCAAACAAGCAAAAAAAAAGACATTGACATGGTTGTAGTTTAATGACAGCATTATCCACTTTTTATATTTAATATGAAATATGAATATTAATATTCCAATATCTAAAATAAAGTTTATAAATAAAATATAGAGAAGTTTTAATACCAGTTTTTCTGATATAATTATATGACGATTTGAATTATTTACAAAAATAAAATAATATCAAATAAAAATTAAAAATATATGTATGAAAATATAAAAACAATCTCAAAAATGTTTATTACAAAACAAAATAATTTAAATATATATTTCCACATTATTTTAATTGAAAAAAATAGAAAAACATAAACTCTCTCTAAACAAATACAACAATAAAATAACAAATTTCCAAAATTTTGTGTTCAAATTAATTTAATTTTTCGTTGCATATGAGTATTAATGCTTAGATAATATATCTTCTAACGTATTTTAAATTGGAAAACTCTCTAAAATAATATCATCTTTATTTACATGATCCCTAAGAAAAAGAAATATAACATCAATATGATTTTTTCCAATAATTATGTGTGGGATTAGTAGAAATATAAATGAAATATGAGATATCAAAATAAATATGGAATTTTTTAATATAAATAAAAAAATGAAATATATTTTCCTTTAAACATAACCACGAGCACAACTTCAAGCAGCAGTGATATATTTAGCTTCTGATGTGGTTTTTCATTCACTTCTATAGCCTCTAAAATGAGAGTCTGAATAAGATTCTAAATGAAAAATGTTATATTTTTTATTAAATAAACCTGAATAAAAGTTACTTTAAAATAATAATTATTTTATTTTTACATATTTATTATGACTTTAGTAGGGATCACATTGAAATCTATCCCATAAAGAAGCATAGAATATGACATCGTGTATAGATGTAGTTAAATATATAAATCTACACGGCATACCACTATAAACATTAATATCAATAGATTTAATAGATGCATCATCATCTATTTTACAATTAGTACCCATATAGTTTTTTATGGATTTGGATAACTAATGACAAAAACATTTTAGTATCACTTTATCATATATATAGACTTATTAATAAAAATATTAAAATTTCATAAAAAATGTAGATTCCAATAAATAACATTCTTTAATTATTTAAACTCATATAACACTGAGAAGACATCAAATCAGAAAAATCATTACATGTATTTCACTATATTATACATAAAACATACCATCAAAATTTATTTGTACAGTTAATGTATCATCAGAAGATATTTTAATAAAATGAATAGAATACTTTATTCATTTAATGAAACTATTAATTAATAAAAATAACAAAGTTCCTCCCTACCAAGCATGGGGTTATTTTTTGATTCCCTGAAAAGCATTAGAATATTTTAAAAAATTGTTTTATTTTTTTCATTTTCTAAATAGGAGGTTCAGAAACATAAACTTCCTCTATTATAAAAAAATTAAAATAATAACTTTTTACATAATTTTAATATAATATATATCATTAAAAATTAGTAAAGGAAAATAAGATTCTAATAGCCTCTAAAATTGAAACAGTTGAAAATAAATATTTAATGTTTATACCTTCTTCTTGAGAGTATCATTGAGAGACATGTTCGACATTATTTTTGAAAATATGTCAATATTCACCCAACATGTTTCTAAATATAAATAAAGATCTGATTACATACATATCATCATAGAATAATACGGGAAAAAAATTATTTTTAAGAAATTTCAAAATATAATCTTGTTTAGAAGTTATCTTGTAAGAATAAATTAAAGAATCATTAATATAATTAATAATATATTAAAACAAATGGAAAAAATATTAAAATATTTTTTTTGTATTAATAATAACATTAACAATGCCAAAATAATTTACATCTAGAAGAAATGTATTAATATTCCATGATGTTGGATCAAGTTTAGAATGAGTATTATCCCAAAAATTGGTTCATCCTAGTCTTGAGGGTTTTCTACAACAAAATTAATGTATTTCAACTCAGTATCAAGAACATTAAAATAATAATTAAATTTAACATTTTCCCATGAGACATAACATGAAAATATTATTAAATAACCATATTCATTTTATTAAAAACTCTATTATTTATTCTATTATTATAATTTCCAAGAAAAGTACCTTCATCATTTTCAGCATAAAACATATCTAAATTATCTATTGAACATTAAATAAAGAATTAAAAACCCAAAACTATAATAAAACATTGGTTTTTTTATTTTTTTATAGTTTATTAAATTTTTTGAGAAACAAATGTCAAATAAAAATTGAATTTGAAATATAAAATGAAAAAATAGCCTTAGCCAAAAAATATATAGAAAAATTATATAAAATAAAAATAGATTGATCCATTATAATAAGGGTTGTATTTTTTCATTGAAAAAAAAACCATTTTATTATGGTATTCTTGGGGTTAAAAAAATGATTAAGATAACCATTATTTTTAAAAAATTAATTAAAAATAAAAAAATTTACATTCACCTCCTTTATAATAGGGAGGATTTTGTGAAAGCATGGTAAATATCAAGGCTCCATTATAGGGTTTGGAATTTTTTTCTATCATGGTCATCTTGGGAATCTCATTTTGGAAACTACTCATGCTTAGAGGTGGTGTGAATTATACTTTATGGACTCCCCCTTTCATTCCTCTACCAACCCATTATTCAGTCCACTAGTGATAGAGTGGGACTCTTTTTATCTGCATATAACTATACTTATCAACTTCAAGTGGTCTACCCTAAGATCAATGTGAGTATTAAAATATAAAAAAAATCCCTACAATATTTTAGATCAAGGATAGAGAAAATTCAACATGGTTGTAATGTTTTCGTTACCGTTTACGGCCTCAATAATGTGGGTTGTGCGGTTTTTATGTTAATTTGGGGGGATTTTGTTATATAAGGATATCTAATGGATCCTATGATGCTATCCACTCATATGGGTATGGTGTTCATGACCGTCCTCATTCCATTTCCTAGATCTTGAAACAACATGTGGTTTTGGTAACACAACAAGATTTCATAGTATGTTATTTTCATTAAATTCAATAGCTTGCGCTACACGCAACACTGAGTTCAAGCGCACCATGAATTACAAAACTAGCCGCTCAAAAGTGGTTATGAATTTTATTAATGGGGTTTTGAATTTTATATACTCAATTTATTTCAACTTATGTATTATGTGTTTCTCAGAAATATTATAAGAACAAATTCAATTTTTCAGATAAAAATGTATTTTTCCAAAAAAATCAATTTTAGCACCTTTTAATGGAGAACCTTTTTTAAATATAATATTTGACCCTTTTACATATTCATTTTGAAAAAATAAAATTCTTCTTTATAATTGGGACATCAAAATATAATTTGGATAAAATTTTGGAATTTTTCTAATAATATTCATTTTTATGAACAATGAGAAATAATGTATTTTAATTTCAAATTACCTTCATATATAATTTATTTATATATTTACATTATATTTTAAATTGGTTTTGAAGTGTAATTAGATTATATTTTTACCCTTTAATCCAATGTTGTTCATTGAAATTAATTTCACATTGAAAATATACATAAAAAAGTGTCAATCTTTTGATATTTATTGTTTCTTAAAGACACGCTATTTGTTATGAAAGCAGGAATAAAAATTAAATTAATTAATCCAACTTCTATGTATTTAATTTGTTAAAATAGACCTCATTTTTGAATTCTGAATATCAAATATAGCTTAAGCTGATTTTTTATTATATTTATGAAAAACATAACTTTTTGATGAATTGTGAAACCACTGAGTAATAGTTAAAATTCTGAATTTTTCATTTAAATGATCTTTTTCAGCTTCTGTGAATTAAATTTCGAAAATAAAAGATATGAGGTTTTTATTAGTAAGTAAATTTTTGTCCAATAAGATGAAAAGAATTTTTGGTGAATAGTTTCTTTTGACTTTTATTTATCATGATTAAAAGTAAATAAGGATATTCAAGGTAAATAATATTATAATAATAAACAATTATCTTCAAACATGTTCTAAAATTATTTGATGAGTCATATCCAACCATGGGAATCCTTGGGTGAATTTTGGGACCTCATGGAGCACTTAAGAATGATAATGACACTTTATTTTAATTAACTTATAGTAATGACAAAAATGACATTAAAAAATATCTTTTAGTATATCAATTTTTACATGGGGTTATATAAGACATATTTTCAACTATAAATAATCATTGGAAATAGAAAAATATTTCATAAATTATGGTAATTTTTTTATTTTATGAATAAAATAAATTAAATTATTTATGACATAATAATTATATAGTATTTACTTCATTAATAAATTATTTAAATAAATATGATTATTAATATTATAATAATATCCAAAACCAGTCCAATTCTTTTTGGATTAATTTATTTCGACCACGATTCATCTTATATTCGACTTTAATTAGTTTTGGACCTTTAGTATCCGAATATCTCTATGTAATAAAATAATATTTTCACACTTTCTTAAAGAGTCCCTCCTCCCCCTTATAAAAGGACACCACTTGTAACCCCTTACACACACCTCTCAAGCATTTTGGATCATCTTAACCTTGAAAAAATAATCCCTCAAGATACCCCTATTCGTCTTATAAGCCTCAACATATGCATAAGGAACTTCAAGAAGTCATTTTGGTTCAAACCAATGGAAGTTACCCAAATTGAAGATAAAGCTTTCTATTAAATTATTTTGTTTTATTTTTTTAAATTTTACTTCTCCAACCCCCTAAAAACATTTTATTACATTCATTTTTAACAACACCAGTATACTAAATATACTATGATGTTTTTATGAGAATTATTCGAACTGCACTTACACACACCTCCATCTAATGGGTGAAGAACACACTGTTTTTGTGGATGTCAAACTAACGCCTCATGAAACGATGATTGTTCGATTATCTATTACTGCCTCTTATGGTGGAAATTAAGATGGAACTGTATTTATATATGATATATATGATATATATAATGTTTATTTTCTCTTTATGCTTCTTTATCTTCTATTTATATCATTATTTTCATCTTTCTATTATGGGTAAAACGCGATAATTTCATTTGAGGAAGTGCGGACTACCGCCCCCTCAAAATGATATGAATCATTGATGCATTACATGGGACATATATAGGATGGAATAAATGATATTATATATGATATTATACTATAATTATAATATTCTTATGTATAATTATGTTTTAATTCCATTAAAATAAAAAATAGTAATGAAAGTTGCATTCATTCGTGTGTACGGCTTACCGTATCGATGAACAGTGCATTTCTTATCTGAAAATCATATGTACAACTATAAAAAGATATATATACTGGATATTATATATATATATATGTGATATATAAATCATGTATATCATTCTTGAGATAATAGACTTTTGACCACATGGAATAATTGTAATTATAACAAGTTCATTTTTGACTCAATTTCTGAACATCGATAAAATATCGAATATGAACTCAAATAATTAACTAATTGTCATAGCATGTAAATAAGTTATATAAAAGGAATTATAAACATGAAAATTTTTCTTAATCAATTATAAATTAACTTATGTTTATTATTCATGAAGAACAAGGAACATACAAGACAAGTCAGACTTGAGGTAATGGGATTATTATCTCACTTTTAATTCTGTGAGATTTACATTATTCGCTACTTATTTATTGCATGTGGTGTATTGTGTAATGCCATTTGATATATATTTTCATGATTTTCATTATATTCATGATATTCTATGATTCATTTTGTGGTTATTAACTTTTTGTCATACGACTCGATTGATCACAACGAAGTAAGGGGTTTTCATCTCACTTTTTATTCATGTGAGATTCATGCTATATTTCCCATTATTTACTTTTCTGTGGAATATGTACTATCCATGATTGTATTAATTTTATAATATACTTTAATTTATTGGTATTTACATCATCATTGTATGATCCTTCTTTCATGTGGTGTATGTTTTGTAAGTTACCAAATCGGTAAGGGAATTTCAAATTTTAATTTCCACTCATTCGGATTTTCGCATAATTCCTTGAATATTTTAATCCATGATTATTTGGGGAATAATAATTTATTATTTATGTAGTAACTTTTACTCTCCTTTGTGTGGATATAATTATGATACACATAATCACTACATTTATAACTTCTCAAGTCATCGATATGAACTTGATCTTAACTCAATTTCCATTCATTTAGTTAAATATCCAAGTCATTGGTGTTGTTTTTACAAGAAAATGTGTGAATGTACTCTGATTTATTTAAACTAAATATCCAATAATATTGAATTTATTTATATTTTCACACATAATTATTTCATATATTTATCAATTACCTCAAGATACTATCTTTATAATGGATTTTATCTCAATTTACATTCCTTTGATACATCTTTGTTGTTATGCACCAATTCACTTTTATTTGGTGTATATACAAGTAATTGACATAATATATCATGAATCCATTTTTCACGTGATATTATTACGTTTTTATTACCTAATTAGTTTTTTTCAATCATCTTTCATTTTGTTAGGAACTCTAACTAAAATATCATTTTAAATGTTTTAAAAAATTAGTCACGACCCCCACCCACCAAATATGCCCCGTCTGATATGGATATGGTGAATGGGAGACAATGACCCCCTGAGATACACCTCCAGTAGGCCCCGGAGTGGCGACTAGCACCATGGGTATGAGTTTTCACAAATATAGGAGGCATTAACCTTTTTATTATTTATTACCGGGAAACATGATGAGAAAAACACCAAAATAAAAATAAACAAGTAAATGAAAATAAACCCAAAACCAAACCCTTATGCATGTTTTATACAATACGGAAACAGAAGTACAAGTACAAGAAAATCTCTAAAGTATGATACAAAAAAAAGAAAGAAAAAACTGCTACCATTAATACTCCAAAACCCAACTAGCAAGGTCCCACACAGTCCCAAAATTCCTCCTGAAAACCTCAAATTAAACGTAGGGAAAGCATACAAGTATACTCAGTAGGAAAACCTAAATCACTCATGAATAGGTGGGGAGACATCCTAATTCCCCGTAATAACACTAAAAGAAACAAATCCTAGCAAGGAATTTATCCACCCAACCTTACAGGCCACACTCACTAAATATCGCAAGTCAAAAGAGTAGTATAGTAATATTGTCAAATTATGGGTACCCTACACCACATTCCCACTGAATACTGCTCAAGCCCCCACACCTAATGCTCTGATGCTTCCCCCACTTCCTAATCTAGTTCCACAACCTCGCCATACACTGCTCATAGTATCCCGCCGGCACTCAATCCTCGGCCATAACCACATCTCATCCCAAAGACACCTGGGAACCACATCACATCTCATCCCGAAGACACCTGGGAACATATCACATCCTCATCCTGAAGATTCTTGGGAAACATCTGTCATAACCTGGCCAAAGTATCTGGTGTTATATAACCAGGAAGAGGGAGCATAGGGAAGAATAGTAACCATCCATCCTTTAGATGTTTGAGAGTCCCACCCCCCATCCCACGGGTGTTCGGCACGTAGTGCTCAACCTCGGTGGGGTGCGTAAATGAACATAAAACGTACAAATTTATATAATTATATCAACCACTTAGCCCATCCTAATGCTTCAACACAAAATATCTGGGCACATTCTTCGTCAATACTACCTCGAAAGTATGCAAAAAATAAACAGCCCCAAACCCCATTAATCATTTCATGTTTCAATAGTTTTAGTTTATCAGTACCTTAAATACCGAGAAACTAACAACAACCAAACCAGATCAATCGTTCGTAAAACATATCCCTGCCAACCACAAATAATGTTATGGAAAACAAAATCAACACAATACAATTTTCTTTTATCATCCAATCAATTCCACTGATTTTTCATATTTAATCAACTACCATGCCCCACAAAAAAATAATTCTTTCATTTAGTTTAACTGCTGTGATCATACAAGGGTTACAGGTATTCATTTAATCAGCCAAATTTACATGATTATCCAATTTCCACATTCTATGAAATTCTATTCAAATGAAATCCAGAGAACATGGCAACATTTAATTAGGCAATAAAAGGCCCCCAACGGTTGTGATTTTCAGTAGGCATAAGCCTATTCAATTCACAATATAATCAAACTATAAGAATTTATGGAAATAAAACAACAATATCAAAAAAATTCCCCAAACCCATTCTTTAACAATTATTATCTTCATTTACTTTTTCAACCTTATATCATGAAAACAAGAGGATACTCACCCCGCATGATCCACTAATGAGAGAGAGAAGAAGGTAAGATCCCTACTTGAATAGTTTTTGATGTCCTTCTGTGAGAACAAACACTACGAGAATTTCGATCAATTCTCCTGATGACTAGGTCCTCCCATGGACGCTGCGGCACAACCACACTAACAACCAAGAGAGACTTCATTAAGGTTTAAGGTGTCCCTTGTTATAGCATGGAAAGGATGAATATAAAGTTGAGATCAAAGAAGGAATAATAATGGGGTATAATGTACCATTAAGTTGACGTTCGTTGAAGAGCGTCGCTCTAGAAAAATATCAGCAATCTCCCCAATAGGAAAATGTGAAGAGGAAGTCAAATAAGAGGAAAATTAATGAGGTTCATGATATTCTCCTCGTCAACACGATCCCACAGCCACCGACAGATCGACGATCGGAGTCCGGATGAAGAAGATAAGAGGAAGGCTTCTAGGTCATCCAGGAGCATCGTTGTGCGGAGAAGAAGAGGGGTCTATAAATAACACATGATCCTCTCTTATATAAGAAATGAAATGGTAAAATGGTACACAGTGTGTATTAATGAATACACGACATGACCATACAACTATTACGATGTTTTACAGGTCAACACACGACCCGACACATGGTTTCCATGAGTTTAATGATAATAATAAATTCAATTAATAATAGGTGTTTTATTGACTCGAGACATGATTCATAAAAAGTTATTCATCATTGGTCTTAAAATGACAATCATAATTTCAGGTTTACATTGCTGCTGACGGTTCGTCAATCCGATATCATCTGAAGAAGTTACGGACGAATTATGGTTTTGGCAACTATAAATAATAATAATAATGATGTTATATTATTATTATTATTTAATTTAACATTTAAGTGATAATGGAGTAAATTCAAGAGGAGGTGCCACTATTGATGGAATAAATTTTTAATAGAGGATATATTGGAGAGAGAAATATTTTAATGGAAATAAAGATTTAAAATTTGAAGCAATAAAATAAATAAGGAAATCAATCAAGGTGGAATGGGGTGATGCGCATCAAATTGTATAGTATTTTGTGTGTGAATCTTAAATGAGATTGGATAGATAAATATTCAATGAAATTAAAAATAATAATAATATAATAATAATAATAATATTTATGGTTGTCAAAACCATAATTCGTCCGTAACTTCATCAGATGATATCAGATTGATGAACCGTCAGTGATAGCGTAACCCTAAAATTATGATGGTCATTTTAAGAAAAATTGTGGATAACTTTTTATGACCCATGTCTCAGGTAAATTAAACACATATTATTAGTTTAAGTTATTATTATCATTAAATGCATGGAAACCTCTTGATGTGTCGTGTGTGGGACAGTAAAACAACGTACCAGTTGTACGGTCACATCGTGTATTCATTAATACACATTGCGTACCATTTTACCTTTTCCATGCCTATATAATATAGGGTCACGTGTTTTTAATGGACCCCTATTCTTCTCCGCACAGAGACGCTCCCGGATGACCCAGAAGCCTTCCTCCTATCTTCATCATCTGGACTCCGATCGTCGATCTGTTGGTGGTTGTGGGATCATGTCGACGAGGAGAATATCGTGCAACTTGATCCTTTCACACTTCTTCAACATCCTCTTCACAATATTTTACCAAGGAGATTGTTGATATTTGACGGGAGAAAAACTCATCGACGAACTTCATCTTAATGGTACATTCTTCCCCATTCTTATTCCTTTATTGATATCCTCTTTCTGTTCCTCATTGACAAGCTATAACAAGTGACACCTTAATCCTTATTGGAGTCTCTCTTGGTTTTTAGTGCGGTTATGACGCAACATCCATGTGAGTATATAGTCGTCTAGAGGATTGATGGAAATCATCATGGTGGTTGTTCTCACAGAAGGAGATCAAAACCTGTTCAGGTAGGGATCTTAACTTCGTCTCTCTCTCTTTTGTGCATCATGCTAGGTGGGTAACCTCTTGTTTTCGTAAAATACGGTTGAACCATTAAATAATGATAAAAACTGGTTAAATAATGGGTTTGTGGAATTTTGATGATATTTATGATTTATTTCCTTAAATTATTATCCTTTGATTATGTTTCGAATTGAATAGGATTATGCCTACTGAAAATCATGGTCGTTGGGGGCCTTTGCTTGCGCAAATAAACATTGCCCTGTTTTCTGGATTTTTTTGTGGATGGAATTTCATAGAATGTGGAAATTGGTTATTCATGTAAAGTTTGATTATTAAATGATTACCCGGAACCCTTTATTATCACCCCAGATAAACTAAATGAAAGAATGAGTTTTTCTGTGGGGCATGGTAGTTGATTAAATACGGAAAATCAGTGGAATTGATTGGATGATAAATGAAAATGGTGTTGTGTTTCTTGTGTTTTCCATAACTTTATTTGTGTTTGGAAGGGATATGTTTTATGAATGATTGATCTAGTTTGGTTTTTGTTATATTTTCGGTAGTTAAGGAACTGATAAACTAAAAATGTTGAAACGTGAAAATCTTAATGGGGTTTGGTAATTTTTATTGTGTGCATACTTACGAGGTAGCAGTGTCGAGGCATATACCAAGATCATTTTTGTATAAACAATAGGATGGGCTGAGTGGTTGATATAATTATATAAATTTTTACATTTTATTTTTTTACGCACACCACCCATGTTGAT
This sequence comes from Viscum album, assembly GCA_963277665.1. Lineage (NCBI taxonomy): Eukaryota > Viridiplantae > Streptophyta > Magnoliopsida > Santalales > Viscaceae > Viscum > Viscum album. The sequence goes on along the minus strand of OY728146.1, from coordinate 1,531,700,726 downwards.
CACTATGTGCCGAACACCCGTGGGACGGAGGGTGAGATTCCCAAACATCTAAAGGATGGCTGCTACTATTATTCCATGTTCTCCCTCTTCTGGGTTCTATAGCCCAAGATCCTTTGGGAATGTTATAACAGATGTTTCCCAAGAGTCTTCGGGATGAGGATGTGATATGTTCCGAAGTGTCTTCGACATGATATGTGATGTGGTTCCCAGGTGACTTTGGGATGAGATGTGGTTATGGTTGAGGATTGAGTTCCAACGGGATACTATGAGCTTCGTATGGATAGGTTGTGGCACTAGTTCAGGAAGAGGCGGAAGCATTAGTGCATTAGGTGTGAGTTTTTGAGCATTTTTCAGTGGGAAGGTGGTGCGGGTTACACATACATTGATAATATTACTATACTACTCTTTTGACTTGCGATATTTGGTCAGTGTGGCTTGTAAGGTTGGGTGGATAGATTTCTTTCTAGGATTTGGTTCCATCTATTTTCTCATGTGGCATTAGAATTTCTCCCCTACTGTGTACAAGAGATTTAGGTTTTTCCACTAAGTGTACATGTATGCTCACCCTACGTATAATTTTATGTTTTCAGGAGGACTTCAGGGATTGTGTCATACCTTTCTAGATGGGCATTGGAGTTTTGCTGTTTGCAATTTTTGATTTATTTTTTCTCGTATCGTACTTTGGAGCTTTTCTTGTACTTGTACTTTTGTTTCAGTGTTGTATAAAACATGCATATGGGTTTTGTTTTTGGTTTATTTTCATTTAATTGTTCCTTTTTCTTTTGGTGTTTGACTCATCCTATTTCCCGATCATAAATAATAAAAATGGTAATGCCTCCCATATTTCTGAAAACTCATACTCTTTGTGCTAGTCACCACTCCTGGGACTATTGGAGGTGGGACTCGGGGGTTATTATCTCCCTTTCACCATTTCCAGCACAGGAGGGGCATCTTTGGTGGGAGGGGGTCGTGAAAAATTTATTCTTCTAAATCATTCTCATTGATTTACATGTTTTAAAAATGGTTTTATGGATTTATTTATATCGACATTATCATTTTAAAATTAAAATTCATTTTAAAAGATTCAATGTGGTATGGGACACTTTGATTTAAAATTCTATTTTTAAACGGCTTCTTGATAAATAGTGTTACATTGAATGTTTTAAAAAAAGGGGGATATTTCTCTCAAATAGTTTGTATGCTTATTTTCATTTATGTCAATATCATTAATTATTCTCGATTGAGGTTAATCTTCTACAATAAAATCTTCCATATTGTATTTAATGAGATATGATTGAATGTGGATATGCCATTTTTATACCATTCATGGTTTTTCGATAATGTATTGACATTTCGTATACTAGTTTTAATATGAATGTTTATGTAATGTTTAAAATATTCAAATGAGGAATGAATTAGACTTATTAAGTGACGTGTCAAGCCCAATATATCTCCTCGATGCATCGGTAGGTCTCTTGAGTAAAACTAGTGTCTTCGTACAAGGCCTTGACAAAATATTATTTGTAGTATTGGCACGAGGCCTTGACTAGGTGGTTATGATGTCTGACATTATTCATTACATCATTATGAGATTAGCTATTGATATTTCATGTGGTTATTAGACTAGTAGAATTCCCATGAATATGTTTTATTATGGCATTATTTACTCATCTCCTATTCCTACCATAATGTGTTCATGTTAATTATTTATATATGCATGTGTTTTCTATTATTCACCATGCCTAATGTTTATGTTATCTTTCGTTTTATTGATTACTATTACTGAGTGTTTGATCTCACCCCTTTTGCATGTTCTATTTTCCTAGGATATGAAGAAGTTATTAATGAGTGACTTGAAGGAATAATCTTGAAACCTTGGATGTTTCTAATGGATTGAATTAGTGTTGTCTTTCTTTTCAAATTGAAGTGTTGAACTTTTGTATGTGTCTTATTTCAAAAACATCTAAACTAATTTATCATTTCGGATTTATTCCTTGTAATCATGCTAATTTATTAAAATAATGATCCTTATCCTGGATTCTAGGGTCGGGGCGGTATAGTTTATATCATAAGAAGTTTAGTACAATCATTGGAAACTGTATTTAAATAATCTCTGGTTAGAGCACATTTCCCTAAGATAGACATTAAAGATTAGTAGAGAAGAACTTCGTAGAATCTTGGTACTATAGAGGTTTTGTGTATTTTGAAATCATTACATCCCTGTCTTGATACGAGAAGGTAGAGGCAGCCCCGGATTAGATGTTCCTAGGAGTGAAAACTCTGACAAGGAGTATCGGGCTTGACCCGGTGTATCCTGCTACACGACAACGGGCCTTGCTGCACTCATGGATATGAAACCACGGGGGATATGCTTAGGATAATTTAAATTCTCTTTAGAAGCGAATTTGATGTATTTTAATATAATATTAGAATGAATGACCTTGGATAATAATAAGGTGTTTTAAATTGAAAATAATGTTTCATGGTATTATCTAAATGATTTTAAGACAATTATTACTCACACAATGATTTCTAGTTTTAGTCAATGGTTGTATTTCGACGAAGTCATAGTAACTTTGGGCATGATGTACAAGGTTTGAAATTTGTGGAAGTGAGAAAAAAAATGGAATGTTGATTGGCGTAAAAGATATCATGATCATGCCAAATCAGTTTTCAAAAAACATGATCAACAACATATTTATTAACCAACTCTTGGACTCAAAAAGGAAGGGATAAGTGGTTAAGGATAAGATCTACAGCAGTGAAGACCATGGAGAAAATAAATCTCACTTTCCTTCATGCAAGAAATGAGGATGGAGACACCTAGGAAGGTTTCTTAATGGAACAATGAAATACTTTATGAGTGGGATAGAAGGACCTAATGTAATGAATTGTTGAGGAAAATTGAAGATTACTACGGAAGAAAATAAGAATCGTGCTAAGAATCCATTTATAGTCATTTTCCATAAACACAGGGGACCAGGCCATTACCTGAGTGAATTCCCTATTCTATAGGATATCCACTTGGACGAGGAAGAAGCTATGTTGAGATAAATGGATGGAGAAATGATTATAAAGTATTATTTCTCTTTGTTGATTTGATTACTTTGGAATAATTTTGTCTTGTATTTGTAACCCTGCAGTTTATCATGAGAAAAAGATATTTTATTATGAATTATATTTTCACTAGTAGATATAGTTATAAATAACTATTTGGTTTTATATGATCATTGAGTTTGTGGAAATTTCAAGTTATTATATTTTGGAATGAAAATTTTAGGTATGAGATAACACTTGTGATGAAATTATGTTATAGATATTTTGAGTAATCTATCTCATTTTTGGGAATATTATGAAATTATATAGTTTTTGAAAAAGGAAAACACATAGACCATGTGACAACACATCGCGTCAGACAAAGCTGCGTGAATCGAACCCACAACCAAAGTGTGATTGAGATTTATCGCTTACCACTGGACTATGTGAAGTCCCTGGTTAGTGTGACTAATTCTTTTTAGTTAAATGATTTTAATTAGTTGACTTGGGATCGTATGTTTTTTCAAATTAATATCATTACTATAAGAAAATTATTTTGTGATTAGGTGATAAATGTTATTTTGGAAGACGTTCTCTCAATTAGGAATACTATATGCCTCATTAAAATAGAATACTATGGGATTTCATTTGAAGAGTAATGGTGTTTTTTACCTATGTATATATATGGGATATATAGCTATTTCGGTAATTTATGGAAATAATTAACCTATCGTAGAGAATATGTGATTAGGTTAATTAATTTAATGTATGTGACTTTATGAGTAGTCGACATTATTTGGAGAAACAATTTATCATTGAAAACCACATATAAAAATTAATCTGAGTTAAGGGTTTCAATATTAGTTTGGGTAATATTAAAATTTTTTATGGACAATTGTTTATTGAATGGTATTTGTTGATCTTTGTGTATTGTTGGTCTAATTTTTAAAATTAATATTAGTATTTCTTTTTCTAAAGTGTTATCATTTTTTCCTATCATCAGATCTTTTACTAAACATTTTTGTTTTGGATAATCTCTAATGAAATGGGATATATATAGTTCATTATTTGTGGATTATAAGTATCTCTATAAGTTGATTCTAGTGCATCAGGTGTGACTAAGGCATCTTTAATACTCAATATTTGGATTGAAAGATGAGATTGTGGTAAGAATTTGATAAAGGATGAATCTCTACCTGTCAAGTATATATATTTTTCTTATTCTATGAATAAATTAATTATTAAACTTTATAGAAGGGATCTTAAATATAAAATGAGTTATCATAAAGCTTTGTGTTTTGTTGAACTGATTATATTTTAAATCATCATAGATTGATGGATTCGAGGTCCTCAATTTTACACTTATTTGTGATTGATTACCTCAATCACTCCCTATATATATTTAAGTTTTTCCTCTAATTATGTGTCACAAATATCCACCAATGTCCACATAATCGAGATCATAATTTTGTGGTTACTTTTTCATCTTTTTTCCCTCCTATTAAGAAAACATTGTATTAACCCAATTTCTGATATGGGTTTTCCCCAAAGATATTTTTCTATTTTTAACCTTTTATTTTGGAAGATAACTTTTGAAATTACAAGGATGCGATTTATTGAAGGAGGGGAGAATGTAACAACCCATGAGTTCACAGTAAGTTATTTTCATTAAATTCAATAGCTTGTGTTACACGCATCCCCATGTTCGAGCGCACCACGACATAACAAACTACACGTTCAAAAGCGGTTATGAATAATATTAACTGGATTTTTAATTTTATATACTTCATATAATTTTAATTTATGTATTATGTGTTTCTTAAACATTTTATAAGAACTAAGTCAATTTTTCAGATAAAAAATGTATTTTTCAAAAAATTCAATTTTACCACCTTTTAATGGAGAACCCTTTTTTAAATCCAATATTTTACCCCATTACATATTCATTTTCACAAAATAAATTTCTAATTTAGAATAGGGACATCAAAATTTACTTTGGGTGAAGGTTTGATATTTTTATATAATATCCATTTTTTATGAATAGTGAGAAATAATGTATTTAAATTCATAACTACCTTTTAATATAATTCATTTCTATGGTTAGATTATAAATTAAATTGGTTTTAAAGTTTAATAAGATTATACTTTTACCCTTTAATCCAATATTTGACATTGAAAATAATTTCACTTGGAAATTATACATAAACATGTGTCAATCTTTGGATAATAATTGTTTTTTGAAAACACGCTATTTGTTTTGACAACTAGAATTAATTTTAAAATAATTAATCCAACTTCTATGTTTTGAATTTTGTAAAATAGACATAATTTTTTAATTCGTAATATCAAATATATATTAGGTTTTTTTTCGATATTTTTCTAAGAAACCTCATTTTTTGATGAATAGTGAAACCGCAAAGTAGTAGTTATTAAACCGAATTTTTATTTAAATGAAATTTTACCACTTCTGTGAATTGTGTTTAAAAAATCATAGATACTTGGTTGTTATAAGTAAGTAAAATTTGGTCCAATAAGATGAAAATATTTTTTAATGAATAGAAACTTTTGACCTTTATTTACAGTGGTTAAAGCTAAATAGGGTAATTCAATCTAAAAAGTATATTATAATAATACAAAATTACTTTATCACTTGTCCTAACCATTTTTTATGAGTCATGGACTACCATGGTCATCCTTGGGTCAATTCTGGGACCTCATGGAGCCACTTAATAATGATAATGACACTTTATTTAAATTAACTTAAAGTAAAGTAAAAAATGACAATAAAAATAAATTTTAGTATATAAATTTTTACATGGGGTTATATAAGTCATCATATTGACTATAAATAATAATTAGAAATATAAAACAATTACCTAAATTATGGTAATTTATTTATAATTCTTAGACATCCTATAAATTAAATTATTTATGACACAATAATGATATATTATTTACCACATTAATAAATGATTTAAATAAATATGATTATTAATATTAAAATAATATCTAAAACCAGTCCAATTATTATTGGATGATTTTATTTCGACCATTAGTCATCTTATATTCGTCTTTAGTATGATTTGGACCATTAGAAATATAATATCACTATATAATAAAATAATATTTTCACACTTTCCTAAAGAGCCCCTCCTCCGCCTTATAAAAGGACACCACTTCTAACCCATTCCAGTCACCTCTAAAGACCCTTGGATCATCTAACCCCTGTCAAAATAATCTTTCAATATCCCCCTATTCTTTCTATAATCCTAACCTTAGGCATAAGGCACTTCAAGAAGTCCTTTTGGTTCAAACCAAAGGTAGTTACCCAAATTAAAGGTAATGCTTTCTCTTAAATTCTTCCTTTTTTTTGTTCTATTTTACATCTCCAACCCCCTAAACACTATTTATTACATTATTTTATAAAACACACAGTATCATATATATACTAGGATGTTTAAATGGTATGTATTCGAACTAAAATTACATACACCTCCATCTAATGGGTAAAAAACATACTGTTTCTATGGATTGAAAACTAATGCCTCACGAAACAATGATTGTTTGATTATCTCCTACAGCCTCTTATAGTGGCCATTAAGATGTCACTATATTAATATATGATATATATATATATATATATATTATGTGTTCTCCTTATTCTTCTGTATTTTTCATTTATTTCATTATTTTATGGTTTCAATTATGGTTAAAACATGATAATTTCATGTGAGGATGTGCAGACTACTGCCCCCTCCAAATGATATGACTCGTTAATGACATATGTGGGACATATAAAGGATGGAATTAATGATATTATATATTATATTATTCAGGAATTATAATATTCTTATGTATCATTGTGTTTTAATTACATTAAAATACAAAATAGAAATGAATGTAGCATTCATGCGTGTGTATGGATTACCGTCTCTATGAACGGTACATTTCTTATGTACAAATGTTATGTACTATTAAAAATAGATATATATACATGATATAATATATATATATATATATGAAATATACATCATGTATATAATTATGGAGATAATGGAATTTTGACCACATGGAAAAATAGTAATTATAACAAGTTCATTTTTGACTCAAGTTCCGAACATCGATAAAATATCCAATATGAGCTCAAATAATTAACTAATTGTTATAGAAATGTAATAAGTGAAATAAAAGGAATAATAAACATGAAAAATGTTCTTAATCAAGTATAAATTAACTTAAGATTGTTTTTCAAGAATAAAAAGGAACATACAAGACAAGTCAGACTTGAGGTAAGGGGTTTCTTATCTCACTTTAAATTCTGTGATATTTCCATTGTTCGCCCCTTATTTATTGCATGTGGTGTATTGTGTACTGCCATTGGATATATATTATCATGAATTTTTTATATTAATGGTATTATGTGATTCATTTGGTGGTTATTAACTGTTGTTCATACGACTCGACTGATCACAACGAAGTAAGGGTTTTTAATCTCAATTTTTATTCATCTGAGATTCCTGCTATACTGGCCACTATTTCCCCTTTGTTTGGTGTATTTACTGTACATGATTGTATTCATTGTATAATATAATTTAATGTATGGGTTTTTAAATCATAATTTTATAATCCTTATTTCATGGGGTGTATGTTTTGTATGTTACCCAATTCGTAAGTGAATTTCAAATTTCATGTTCCACACATTCAAATTTAGGCATACTTCATTGACTATTTTACTACAAGATAATGTGGGGAATCCCAATTTATTATTTATGTATTAATTTCTTCTCCCATTTATGTGGATATACTATTGATACAAATAATCACTCCATTGATGAGTTCTCAAGTCATTGATATGAACATTATCATAAATAAATTTTCATTCATTCAGTTAAACATCCAAGTCATTGGTGTTGTTTTTACCAGAACATGTGTGAATGTCCATTGATTGATTTACAATAAATATCCAATCACATTGAGTGTATTTATATTTTTCATGCATTATTATGTCATTAAGTTATCCTTTACCTAAGGATACTATCTTTATAAGGTATTTCATCTCAATTTACATTCCTTTGAGACTTCATTGTTGTTATGTGCCAATTCACTTTTATTTCGTGTATATACTGTTATTTGAAATAATATATCATGAATCCATTTTTCTCATTATATTATTAATTTTTTATTACATAAATTATTTTTGTTCAATCATCTCTCATTTTTTAGGAACTCTAACTAAAATATCATTTTAAATGTTTTAAAATTTTATTCTTCTAAAAATTTCTCATTAATGTCCATGTTTTAAAAATGTTTTTATAGATTTATTTATATGTAAATTAATGTATTCAAACTAAAATTATTTTTAATATTTTTGATGTGTTATATGACACTTTGATTCAAAAATATATTTTTAAATGGCTTCTTGACAAATAGTGTGACTTTTGAATGTTTTCCAGAAAAATAGGGATATTTCTGTCAAATGGTTTTGATGATTATTTTCATCTATGTCAATATACTTCATTATTATTGATTTTGGTTAATCTGTTATAATACAATCTTCAATATTGTATTGAATGAGTTATGTTTGACAGTGGATATTCTATTTTTATACCATTCATGGTTTATGGAAAAATTATTGACATTTCATATGCTATTTTTAATACGAATGTTTTTGTTATGTTTCAAACATTTCATATGAGGAATGAATTGGAATTAGTATGTGACAAGTGGATCCTGATATAGCTCCTCGATGTATTGGTATGTCTCATGAGACAAACTAGTGTCTTTTCATAAGTCCATGACAGAATCTTATTTTTATTCTTGGCACGAGGCCTTGACTATGTGGTTATGATGTCCGAAATTATGCATTCCATCATTATGAGATTAGCTATTTATATATCAAGCGATTATTCAACTAGTAAAATATCCATGACTATGTTTTATTATGGCATAATTCACTCAACCCATTTTCCTACCATAAAGTGTTCATGTTAATTATTTGTAAAGAAATGTGTTTTCAATTATTCATCATGCGTAATGTTTATGTTATCTTTTACTGTATTGCTTACTCTTACTGTGTTTTTGATCACACCACTTTCTCTTGTTTTAATTTCCCAGGATATGAAGAAGTTAGTTATGAGTGACTTGCAGGAACAATCTTTGAAGCATGGATGTTTCTAATGGAATAAATTAGTGTTGTTTTTCTTTTCAAGTTGTAGTGTTGAACTAATGTATGTATCTTGTTTCCAAGACTACTAAACTGATCAGTCCTTCGGGACTTGATCCCTTATAATAATTCCAATGTATTAAAATAATTCACCAGCTCATGGATTCTGGGGTCGTGGAGTTACAGTTGGTATCAGAGGGAGTTTAGTAAAAACCATGGAAACTAGATTCAGATAAACTCTTATTATAACACATTACCCTAAGATAGATTTTGACGATTAGTGTAGAATAACGTCCTATAATCTTTGTAATCTAGAGATTTTTTTGTATTTTCCACGAATTACATCCATTTCTGGATACGAGTATGTAGAGGCGGCTCAGGTACAGATGTACCTAGGATTGAAAACTCTGATAAGAAGTTCCAGGATTTACCTGATGTATACTGGTACACAAAAAATGAGCCTTTTTGAACTCTTGGTTACGAAACTCATAGGGGATATGCTTAGTATAATTTACATTTTATTTATAAACTGATTTGAAGGATTTTAATATAAGTTGAGAATAAATTTCCTTGATTAATCATACGCTGTTTTAAATTGAAAATAAGGTGTCATGATATTATCTAAATGATTTTATTACTATTATTACTCACACGATGCTTTCTGGCTTTAGTCGATAGATAGATTCCAAGGAAGTCATAGTGACTTTAAGCATGATGTACATGGTTTGAACGATGGTTGAAATGAGAAAAAAATGGAATTTAGAAAAGATTAAAAGATATCATGTTCATACCGAATCAGTTTTCAAAAAATTTGATCAACAAAATATTTATTAACCAACTCCTCGACTAAACAAGGAAGAGAAAAGTGGTGAATGATAAGAGCTCCAACAGTAAAGACCATAAGGAAAAGAATGCTCATTTTCCATCATGCAGGAAATGTGGTTAGAGACACCTAGGAAGGTGTCTCAATGGAACAAAGAAATGCTTTATGTGTGGGAGAGAATGACATAAAGTAAAGAATTATCGAGGAAAAATGAAGAGTACTATGGATGGAAATTAAAATGGACCTAAGAATCTATTTATAGTCATTTTCCATAAATGTAGGGTACCTTTCCATTACCCGAGTGAATGGCCTATTCTATAGGAAATGATCTTGGTCAAAGAAGTAGCTATGCTGAAATAAATGGATAAAGAAATGTTTAATAAGTATTAGTGCTCTTTGTTGATGGGATTACTTTGGATGACTTTTCTCTTGTATTTGTAACCCCGCAGTTTATCATGTGGAAATGATATTTGTGGAGGAATTATCTTTTCTCTACTAGATATAGTTATAAATAACCCTTTGGTTTTATATGATCATTGAGTTTGATGAAATTAAAAGTTATTAAATTTTGGAATGAAAATGTGAGGTACGAGATAACCTTTATGGTGAAATTATGTTATAGTTATTTTGATGAATCTATCTCATTTTTGGGAATAATATAAAATTATATAGTTTTGTAAAAAGGACAACATGTAGACCGTGTGACAACCCATCATGTCAGACAAAGATGCGGGAATAAAACCCACAACCATAGTGCGATTGGGATTTATCACCTACCACTGGACTACGTGATGTCCCTGGTTACTATTCCAAACTCTATTTAGTTAAATAATTTTTTATGTTGATTTGGGGTCTTATGTTTTGTCAAATGGATATCCTTAGAATAGGAAAATGATTTGGTGATTATGTGATAAATGTTATTTTGGAAGACGTTCGATCTATTGGGAATACTATATGACTAAGTAAAATAGAATACTATGGGATTTCATTTGAAGAGTAAAGGTGTTTTTATATATGTTTTATTGTGTATTTATAGATATTTGAGTTACTTATGGAATAAATAACCTATCGTAGAGAATATTTGATTAGGTTAATTACTTTTATGTATGTGACTTTAAGAGTAGTCGATATTATTTGGAGATACAATTTAACATGGAAAAATACGTAAGAAAATTCTTCTGAGTTTGGGGTTTCAATATTAGTTGGGATTATATTAAAATATTTTATGGACAATTTTTTATTGAATGGTATTTATTGAACTTTGGGAATTGTTGGTTTAATTTTTTAAATTAAGATTAGTATTTCATTCTCTAAAGTATTTACGTTTTTACGGATCATCTGATCTTTTACAAACCATTTTGTTTTTGGTTAATATCTAAAGAAAAGGTAAATATATACATCATCAATTTTGGATTATGTGATTCTCATTAAGTTGATTTTAGTGCTCCAGGTGTGACCAAGTCATCTTAAATAATTATCATTTGGAGTGAATGATGATTTTGTGGTAAGAATTAGATAAAGGATGAAACTCTACTTGTCAAGTATATTTTTGTTTTATTATTCTCTGAATAAATTATTTATTAAACATTAGGGAAGATATTTGAAAACAAAAATTGTTTTATCATAATGCTTTATGTTTTTTTTGAACCGATGATATTTTAAATCGCCATAGCTTGATGGATTTGAGGACCTCAAGTTTACTCTAGTTTGTTATTGATTACCTCAATAACGCCCTATATATATTTAAATTTTCCCTCCAATTATGTGTCTCTAATATCTACCAATGTTCTCCTAATAGAGATCATAATTTAGTGGTGACTTTGTCATCTCCTTTTCCCTCTTATTAAAACTATATTTTATCAACCTAATTTATTATGTGGGTTTTCCACGAAGGTATTTTTCTATTTCGATCCTTCTATTTTTGATGAACTATATCAAATTTTGAGAATGAAATTTATTGAAGGAGAGGAGAATGTAACAACCCATGATTTTATAGTAATTTATTTTATTTAAATTAAATATCTTTCCCTAAACGCAACACCGTGTCCGAGCGCACCACGACATACCAAACTACCATTTTCAAATGTGTTTTTGAATTGTATTAACTGGATTTTTAATTTCATATACTCTATAAAATTTTAACTTATGTAATATGTGTATCTTAGATATATTATAAGAAAAAAAATCATGTTTTCAGATAAAAAATGTATTTAAAAAATCAATTTTACGACATTTTAATGGAGAACCTTTTTAAATCTAAAACTTGACCCTTTTATATATTAATTATGACAAAATAAAATTCTTCTATAGAATCGGGACATAAAAATTTAGATTGGATGAAATTTTGTTATTTTTCAAATAATATTCATTTTTTATGATTAGTGAGAAATAATGTATTTTAATTCAAAACTGCATTTTAATCTAATTTATATATATGGTTAGATTATAATTTAAATTGGTTTTGATGCCTAATTATATTATATTATTACCCTTTAATCCAGTATTTTTCATTGGAATTAATTTCCATTTGAAATTATACATAAACAAGTGTCAATCTTTTGATAGTTATTGTATCTTGAAAACAAACTATTTGTTTTGACAAAGGGAGTTAATTTTAAATTAATTAATCTAACTTATATGTTTTTAATTTGGTAAAATATGAATCTTTTTTGAATTTAGAATATCATATATTGCTTAGGATGAATTTTTGGTATTTTTCTGGAAAACATCAATTTTTAATAAATAGCGAAATCACTAAGTAGTAGTTAAAAATCTGACTTTGACAATTAAATGAAATTTTACTACTTCTCTGAATTGAATTTAGAAAATCAAAGATACATGGTTTTTATTAGTAAGTAAAATTTTGTCAAATAAGATGAAAATAATTTTTGCTGAATAGTAACTTTGGACTTTTGTTTATTGTAGTTAAAGGTAAATACGGTAATTCAAGGTAAAAAGAGTATTATAATAATAAAAAATCACCATAACACTTTTCCAAACCTCATTTTTTGAGCCATGACCGACCATGGTAATCCTTAGGTCAATTTTGGTACCCCATGGAGCCACTTAAGATTGATAATGACACATTATTTTAATTAACATAATGTAAAGAAAAAAATGTCATTAATAAATATCTTTTAGTATATCAATTTTTACATGGGATTATATAAATAATCTTTTCGACTATAAATAATCATTGGAAATATAAAACTATTTCCTAAATTATGGTTATTTTTGTATAATTTTTAGACATCATTTAAGTAAAATTGTTTATGACACAATAATGATGTAGTTTTTACTTCATTAATTAATGATTTAAATTAATCTGATTATTAATATCAAAATATTATCCAAAACATGTCCAATTTATATTGGATTATTTTATTTCTACCATGATTCATCTTATCTTTGACTTTAATTAGTTTTGGACCTTTACAAACCGAATATCACTATATAATAAAATAATATTTTTACACTGTCCTAAAGAGCCCCTCCTCCCCTTATAAAAGGACACCACTTCTAACCCATTCCAAAAACCTCTCAATCCCCTTGGCTTATCCAATCCCAGCCAAAATAATCTCTTAGGATCCCCCTATTCTACCTAGAATCCTCACTTTAGGTAGAAGGCACTTCAAGAAGTCCTTTTGGTTCAAACCAAAGGAAGTTACCCAAATTAATGTTAACGCTTTCTCTAAAATTCATATGTTTTATTTTGATTTATTTTAATTCTCCAACCCCCAAAAAACTTTTTATTACTTTCTTTTATAACAAAAAAGTATCGTAATTATACTATTATGTTGTATTGAGAAATATTCTAACTAAAATTACACACACCTCATTCTAATGGGTGAAGAACATATTGTTTCCGTGGATGGAAAACTAACGCATCTTGAAACAATGATTGTTCGATTATCTCCAACTGCATCTAATGGTGGCCATTAAGATTGTACAACATTTATATATGATATATATATTATGTTTATTTTTTCCATAGGCATCTTTATTTACCATTTATGTCATTATTTTATGGTTTCCATTATGGGTAAAACACGATAATTTCATTTGAGGAAGTGCAGACTACCACCCCCTCAAAATGATATGACTCATTAATGACATATGCGGGATGTATAAAGGATGAAATTAATGATATTATATATGATATTAAACTAGAATTATAATAAACTTATGTGTCATTATTTTTTAGTTCCATTAAAATACAAAATAGAAATGAAAGTAGTGTTCATGTGTGCATACGACTTACCGTCTCCAAGAACAGTACATTTATTATCACCAAATGTTATGTACTATTTTAAATAGATATATATACTATATATAATATATATATATATGATATATAAATCATTTATATATTTTTGAATATAATGTAATTTTGACAGCCTGGAAAAATTGTAATTATAACAAGTTCATTTTTGACTCATGTTCTGGACATCGATAAAATATCCAATATGAACTCAAATAGTTAAATAATTGTTATAGAAAGGTAATAAGTGATATAAAAGGAATAATAAACTTAAAAAGTTTCTTAATCAAGTTGAAATTAACTTAAATTTATTATTCATGAAGAACAAGGAACATAAAAGACAAGTCGGACTTGAGGTAAGGGGTTTCTTATCTTACTTTTAATTCATTGAGATTTCCATTATTTGCCACTTATTTATTTATTGTGGTTTATTGTGTACTTCCATTTGATATATTTTATCTTGATTTTCTTTATAATAATTGTATTCTGTTATTAATTTTTTGGTTATTAAATTTTGGTCATACGACTCAATTGATCACAATGAATTAAGGGTTTTTCATCTCACTTTTTATTCATGTGAGATTTCTGCTATATTGGCCACTATTTCATTTTATGTGGTGTATTTACTATCTATTATTTTATTCATTGTATAATATACTTTATTTTATGGGTATTTACATCGTCCTTGTATGATTTTTCTTTCATGGGGTGTATATTTCTTGAGTTACCAAATCGTTAAGGGAATTTCAAATTTCGATTTGCACTCATATGGATTTACGAGTACTTCATTGACTATTTTACTCCACGATTATGTGGGGTATGGCAATTTATTATTCATGTAGTAATTTCCACTCCCAATTTTGTGTATTTACTCTTCATACAAATAATCACTCCATTTATAACATCTCAAGTCATTGATATGAACTTGATCTTAACTCAATTTCCATTCATTGAGTTAAACATACAAGTCATTGGTGTAGTTTTTATAAGAACATGTGTGAAAGTATTCTGATTTATTTACACTGAATATCCAATAATATTGAGTGTATTTAGATTTTTCACATATAATTATGTCATTTATTTATCCTTTACCCAATGATATTGTCATTGTAATAGATTTCATCTCAATTTACATTCCTTTGAAACTTAATTGTTGTTATGCAAAAATTCAATTTTATTTGTTATATATACTATTAATTGACATAATATATCATGAAACCATTTTTATAATGATATTATTATTTTTTTATAACCTCAGTTATTTGTGTTCAAGCATCCCTCATTTAGTTAGAAACTCTACCTAAAATACCGTTTTAAATGTTTTAAAATTTTATTCTTCTAAATCATTCTCATTAATGTCCATATTTTAAAAATGGTTTTATGGATTTATTTATATGGAAATTGACCTTTGTAAAATATACATAATTTTAATAGTTTCAATGTGTTATGGTACCCTTTGATTAAATAATCTATTTTTAAACGGCTTCTTGTCAAATAGTGGGACTTTTTATTGTTTTCAAGAAAAAGGGGGATATTTCTCTCAAATAATTTTAATGATTATTTTAATATATGTCAATTTCCTTCATTATTCTCGATTGATGTTATTCTATTACAATAAAATCTTACATATTGTATTGAATGAGTTTTTTTTGAATTTTGATGTGAATTTTTTATACCATTCTTGGTTTGTGGATAAAGTATTGACATTTCGTATGTCAGTTTCAATACGAATGATTATGTTATATTTAAAACTTTTCATATGAGGAATTCATTGGACATAGTATGTGACGGGTGGAGCCCACTACAGCTCCTCAATGCATTAGTAGGTCTCA
Organism: Viscum album; assembly: GCA_963277665.1. Classification (NCBI taxonomy): domain Eukaryota; kingdom Viridiplantae; phylum Streptophyta; class Magnoliopsida; order Santalales; family Viscaceae; genus Viscum; species Viscum album. The sequence goes on along the minus strand of OY728146.1, from coordinate 1,531,684,611 downwards.
TGAGACAAACTAGTTTCTTGGAACAAGGCATTGAAAAAATCTTATTTTTAGTCTTGGAACGAGGCCTTGACTATGTGGTAATGATGTCCGACATTATTCATTCCATCATTATGATATTAGATATTGATATTTCATGTGGTTATTTGACTATTAGAATACCCATGACTATGTTTTATTATAGAATTATTTACTCATCTCATATTCTGGCCATAAAGTGTTCTTGTTAATTATTTGTAAAGGCATGTGATTTCAATTATTCACCATACCTATTGTTTATGTTATCGTCAGATATATTTCTTACTCTTACTGACTATTTGAGATCTCCCCTTTCTCATGTTCCATTTTCCCAGGATATGAAAAAGTTAGTTATGAGTGACATGCAAGAGTAATCTTGGAATCATGGATGTTTCTAATGCAATAAATTAGTGTTGTTTTTCTTTTAATGTTGTAGTGTTGAACTAAGGTATGTATCTTGTTTCCAAGACTACTAAACTGATCAGTCCTTCGGGACATTATTCCTTGTAATCATGATATCGTATTAAAATAATGCACCGGCTCCTGGATTATGGGGTCGGGGAATTCCAGTTATGGACACCCATTTTGTGGTCATCAACTCATCTTCGGGTTGTGGTTGTAATGATTGTGTCAGATTTTCAAATTCAAAATTGGTCATGTGGATGGTGCTCTCTATGGGTCCCCCACCTAGGTGATATTCCCTTACTCATCCACAGTCGCCTACCATATTTTATTAGATGTCGCTCTCTTCAATCCTACCTTGATACCGCCCATGTCGGCCCATAATATCTTCATCAATATCTCGAGCGCACTGGGAGACAACGCCCCAGCTTCATGTTGTGATGTGGTGTTTTCCTACACTAGTTTGAAATTCTCTATTCCTCTCCACCTCGTAATTATTCCATCAATTCTCTCTTCATCTAGCCTTCATCTGGTATCATTGAACGTGGTTGGGTCCCTAGGGCTTTATTTCTGTAATTCCATTTTTATGATTTTACAATGGAAATTATTGTGACCCATGGGTCACATAAGTGGATGCCCATCCACTCTATCCTCTAAGATGGTGCTGCTCCAGAGGTCATTCCTCCCCCCTTTAAAGACTCAAATCACTTCATGGTTATGGAAAAACATTAGGAAGATGTTATTCCTTCCACCATATATTCTATTAAATCATTTGGTCCCATCACACATGCTAGATCTAGATAATCCTATAAATCATATTCATCTCTCAGGTTAGTATCCTTCAGTCGAGCGATCGTTTCCCTACTTTACTGTCTTTATGAATGATAATATTTAATTTGAGGTGTTTTTGTGCTCATTAAAAAATAATTTTCATGGACTCTAAATAAAAACAACATCTCAATTCTATGGTATTAATTCTTGATCCAGGTATGTAGGTTAACAGTATATCTATTTTTGAAAAAATGAAGGGTTTCAACTATAATTTTCATAAAACCGTTGTAAGTCTCACATTTAAAATTTATGGAAGAATGGGTTGGAAGTGGAAATAGGGTATGTTTCACCTTAATTTTTCACTATCAAAATCACTTATCGTAGTGTGGATCCTATTTTTTTCTTCTTTATGTCTACTATGATGCTTTTGAAAGACTCTCACTCTGAAAAATGTAGAAATTTTTCAACTAGGGAATAGGACTTGGTTTGTGGGTTGTAATTTTAACAAACTAGAAGATGTGATTATAAATAAAGGAAGGTTGTAGTCTTCCCAAGTTCAATTCACTATTTTCAACACATTATGACCTCTAAAGGTCTCATAGATATGAGATTAAACAACAAGAAATTCACATGGTGATAAAACCTCAATGGAATTGAATACCTGTGGAGACAACTTGATATATCCCATTCCAATCTCCATGGTGTTGATTATTTGTCAAATGCATCAGCTTATCACCTATATATATCTCTCTTTGATCATTCTCCACATATCATTGTGTTGAAAATAAATTTACCAATGTGCTGCAGTTTTTTTCTAATCCTCTAACTGTCAAAGGAAAGAGGGATTTGAACATATGGTGAAGTATTCCTAGGAGTCTGATGTTATTGGGAAGGATAGGTTTGGTCTTTAACACATTTTTCGGGGGCCCAATAGAATCACCAGGACTAGATTGAAATTTGTCTCATTGATGATTCCAACCATTATGATCTCAAGGAATACAATGATAATGATGAATATGACCTTCAAGACAGATGTGATGATAATACATTTTCTCTTCTAAATGATAAATTCTACATTATGGATGAAAAATATCTAGAAATAGTGAATCATTTCGGTGCTAGATCTTGGGTTTTTTAGTAAGGAGTGGGAGATAGAAACACCTCTTATTTTCATGCCTACTAAAAGAAGAAAATGAAAAATGTTCATATCAATCTAAAGATGGAAGATGGTACATTCACATCATATGCTGATATTACATGAAATATAGCCTTGGATAATGTTGAATAACTTCTAAAAGACGCGTACCTTCTAGGAATTAGTACCCGACCAACCACTATTTGTTGGATGAGGTTTTGTGTGGCATTCATGAGCTTGTGGGGAACTCGAAAAATGAATCTTTGGTGAAAATCCAAAAACAAGATGAGGTTAATCATAACACTTTCATCATAATCCATGAATGATATCCAGGCCCCGATGGATTTCAATGTGATTTCTATATACTACATTGGGAGTTTTAGAAGGACCCAATTTTTTTAGGTTGTGTAGGAATTTTTCACTGGGGGATCCCTTCAAATAGAGATTTTTCCATAATGAATTTTCCTCATCTGCAAATATAATGATCCATATTCTTTTAACCCATATAGGCCTATTTGATTATGATACATCTCTTGTAAAAATCTATCCATCATGTTTTCTATAATATTGATAATTCGCATAATAAAGATTTTTTTGGAAGAAAAACACTGTTTTGTGAAAGGTAGAAACATCCAATGGAAAATTAGCATGGGTAAGGAGATTGTAGAGGACATAAAAAAACTAACTATTGGTTGTAACATCACACTCCATGATCACATGAAAAATTCTATGATAGACTCTATTGGGGTTTCATTATTGTGGTGATGAGGAAATTTGGATTCCAGGAATGGTTTTGTGACATATGATTCAGATTCTACTCTTATACTTAGCTAACTGTATCCCTTATGGGAAATGGGTTGTCATTTTTAAAAATGTTAGTGGTGTCAGGAAAAATGATATTATTCCTCCTTATCTCTTCCTCCTAGCATAAAAGTATGTCTTTTATAACCTTCATATCATTTTGGTGCAAGGAAGGATTTCCCCTTTTTCAACCAAATATCAGAGGCACTATATTTCTCGTCTCTTGTACATTAAAGATGTTTTAATCATTATCGGTAGTAGGAGAAGGCCAATTCATAACATCCTATGATTTTTGGTAGTATACGGTGAGGAAAGAGGTCAAATTATCATCCCAAGGAAGTTAAAGGTCTTCATATATAACAAATGATCTAGAAGGAAATGTAATTAATATCAAGACACTCTGGTATTCCAAAGGTGTAACTTTCGAATGAACTACCATGGAGACCCTATCTGAAATGGGCTAACTAAAAATTGCCCTTTGGATGTCATTATAAACCACACTATATGCTGAATTTGTAATTGGAAGAAAAATTGATTTCATTTGGGGGAGAGTCACTCTTATCAATAGTGTTATTATCACAATCCCTACGAATGTGCTATCGATTATTAATCCTCTGAACAATATGACCAATAAAATTGAAAACATCATGTTGGATTTCTTATGGGATGATAATGTGTTGGGTCAGTATCACTAGTATTCTTGGAAGCATATGGCTAAAAAAATCGAAAAGGGTGGTGTAGGCCTCTAAAATATTTCCTAGACCATGAACTACATTTTGGAATATATGGCATTGGAAATTATTAAAGTGGCCTCTTTATGGGTGAGGTTTATTAGGGATCGATGTGGGGAGAGACAGGAGGTCCTTACAAGTATTAGAAGGTCCCAATCAAATATTTTTAAATGCATGTCCAGTCACATGACTGAACACCATATCCAAATTCAATGGTTGATTGGAAGAGGTGAAACAAATCTATTGTCTGATAATTGGGAAAGTGAAAAAATCTTCATTCATGGGTACCCAACACCATCAATCTCTTTTAAGGAGGCTAGTGGACATGATGTCTTTATGAAATTCATTCCAATTGTGGATTAGAAAAATATTTACAAGAGACTCTTTTTAGTTGATGAGATGGATTGATGCTCACACACTGGTTCATCCACTATTATGTTCTCTTGTCTAGATTACAGGGCTTCCATACATGTGCATTATGAAAGGGATGAGATGGATTCTAATATATTGTGTAATGAAACTCCCAGCAAGATTAATTTTTCTGTCATGAGCATTAGACACCATGTTTTACCGAGAAATTAGAACATCCAACATAAAGGAGTAATTGTGGCTTCCTGATGTTTTTGTTGTGCCTACCTGTAAGAAGATACAATGGAGAACATTTTTTGCAAGGAAAGTGGGAAAGGAAACAGTATTCATACATGGTATCAAGAATGAGAGCATTCAATAGATTAAATTATTTATCGGAGAGAACCATGATATGGTATTAGGGACTCCAAACCTAGGGAGTGGAATGTAATGTTCGTGGTTTCTAAATGGAAATGATTATGTAGAACCTATGGGAATCTAGAAACAAGGTGAGAGAAGGTATGAATATCTCATATATTTTTCATTATGTCCTCTCATGATCCATTTTGACATAGCTAGGCCATGTCCTTAGAGATGGAGAGGCCATGATGTCCTTACAGTGAATCAACCCATATCATCGCTCGAATTTAGGTTAGTGGAAGGTTAACCAGGGATCGTCGGTTATATGGTCTGCTCTTTACAGCAGTGTAACACTCAAAATTGATGTATTTTTAAAATATTAGAGGATGAGGGGATGTGGAAAGGTGAGTAACATATTTAGATCTGTCATTATCATCTTGAGTGACCGCTATGTTCAGGGTTCTTATTTGGGTACAGAAGTGTGATCCATTCCTTCTGAACTAACTATATTTTATTGTTTGAACCACTAAGTGGAATAAATTTAATCCAATTCATCTAGACTCATTAAATTTCATCAAGTGAAATTTGAGTCACATTAGGAGTTATCATTCCTCATTAGGAATTAGAAAAACTAAATAAGATAGGGAAGCTTAATCCAACATACATGGAATGAATGTATCTTTTTTATAGATTAGTTGGCTCATGTGGGAAGAGTAGATGAATATATCATTATTTAGGAATGCCTTGGATCCCTTACTAATATCATCAAGAACATTATCCATGATTATTCTCTAGGTCTTCATCACATCATACCACCTTAATCCTTTATTGTTTTTTTCCATTCTGCTTTTATAAGACTCTAATTTATTCCCTAATAAAAATTAAATTCGTAGTCAATCAAGTAAAGAATCCGCAACACATTCTCTTGTTTTGATAGCTTATGTAACATTATAAAATTAACATAAATTATACATTAATCCCAAAGTATGATTTCATTTTGTATATAATTCTAACACATTACATGTTAATTAGTTAGTTCATTAAAATAAATAATATAAATATTATCACTTCAATTTGAATTAAATAATAAAGAATAATATCTAAAAACTAAATAGTTATCATTTTTAAATTTAACATCCATTTCATAATCACATAATTTTGATATAGTGATTAAATTAATTTTTAAACCTTCAATATAAAAAAATAGAAACAAATATATAATTTGATATTCAAACATAACAAAAGACTATTACATTTCTTTTAGAGTTATATAAAAATGTAACAATGCATCTATAACTTGGATTATATGTGATAATTTTTGATGGCACACCGACCGTATTCCTATATCATAGAATATCCACATACTATATGTCATTATTGAGACATCCAAGGAATTTTTTAAGACAAAAATCAATTAGTTAACAATTTTGAAACATAATCAACTTTGGGACAAATAGGATATGTAATGTGATTTTCAGGTAAGTATACAGAGATTAAACAAGTATTTTATTGTAATATAAATAGAAAAAATATTATTATTTTTAAATCCCATTGATCATTTGAATATATGAGTACGATAATATTAATAGTAACCATTAATGACTTATTTATAACATGTAAAAGTATATGAAAAATAATTTTTAATTCTTAAAAATTTGTTTTTAAACATGAAATGCATTCTTTTATCATATCCAAACCCATATTTATTACTATTTAATGTATTCAATGAATTCATTTAACGATATTTTCCACAAAAATGAATAAAATCCTTCCAAATTTTCTTAATACTCTCAGAATCATTTTTACATTTATAATTAAAATAATTATCATATAGTAAATTGTAATAAATTGAGGAATGATAAAAAAAACTAATGTTTTTTACTTTTTGAATTTCTTAAAAAAATAAATTATTATATAGAAAAACAAATATCTAATTTTTTTCATTAGCTTAATATATTTAATGATCATTGAAAATAACTTTCCACAATCATTCAATTTATTTATTTAATTCAAAAACATGCTTTTTTTCAAATCATAGTCAGAGTCAGAACATCCCGAAGAAAACAAGAATTACTAACTATATCAAATGATTCTATCAAACACATGACTGTGGTTTTTTTTCAATTTCCATAATGTTCATTGGAATTGGATTCATTTATACTATTGTAACTTATTGTCAATGAATTTTTTTCCTTCGTCTTTATTTATCTATATTAATTAGTAATGTATAGTCATGTATGATATTCTGTTTCTTATTGGACTTATAACAAGTTATACTAGAACCATTTCAATTTTAATCACTTTTCTTTTCTCCATTATATTTTTCCTTTTTAGGTTTTTTTATTCAATTTTTTTTGAATCCTTTATTTTTTATTATTTTGTAAACCACTATCAAAATTTGATCCATGTATTCTACTTCAGAATCTCATAGATTCGAATCTAATGAGTTAATATTAACAGTATTAAAATATTTTAAATCAAACCCTTTTTTTGTTTCCTCATTAGCATATTTCTATAGTTACCATTCATAATTATGTGGCGATCCAATCAATTCATCCAGGGTGCACCCTAGGAAATTCATTCATTTTTTAATGAAAACATCATTGCATTCCACTCTTTGGTAATTCCCATTGGACATGTTCAACAAGTAATAGGTTTTCTACTGCTTCTATAAGTTAATTTAATCAATTCTCAATACCTATGAACCTATAGATCATTTGGTTTACTATTTCTTCTTCACCCATATTTCGATCTTGGTACACAGCATAAAGAATTAAAAAATTAGTTTAGATTAATTTTTTAAATAAAATATGAGTAACTTGTACAATCTTCCAAACTTCTTTAACTGTCTTACAAAGACAAAAATGAGTAAAAATACTTCTGTTAATATAACAATATATAAAATTAACAACATTTGCATTTATAAAATATTTAGTACCATCATTTCTAGTATGTGTATCAAGATGATCTTATGGTAGAGTGTACTTTTGTTGTACCATATTTTTGTATACTATTTCATACATATTATTTAGCATAGAAAATTTTTTCCACCTATTATCTTTTGTTTTGTGGGTAAAATACAATATTTTGGTAATTGTGATAATTTTCAGGATGTTTCTAGCCAAAAGAACTAATAAGGGATGATCATAAGAAAAATTGACATATACACGGAGTGTACTCTTCTTAAATTTCATGTACATTTTGACCCAAGCACAGATCTACTAGATCTGATACACGCCCATGTTGCCAACTGAATCATAAAGGTTGTGTACAATCCTTATACTTGTCGTGTAGCCATTCTAGAAGCCGTTTTCGATTGAAGAATGTTCTTACACATCATGTGGGTTGGATCAACACACCTTGTACCTCCACCTAGAATTTAGTTCCATATTCGAAGTCAATGGAGGTGTGTTATCTCACCTTTCAGTGGAGAAAAGACGGCCAAAATGCATTGATCAGGGTTCACACGATGTATTTTGGGTTACACAACATGTACTACTAAATCTTATAAATAGGTGGCAGGCCCTATAAATTATAGAGTCATTCAGATTCATTCATTAAAAGATATTCCAAGGGGGAGCACTCTAAAGATGTTCAATAAGGAATGATGTGAGAGAAATAAGGGTAAATAATAAACAAGAGATGGTGCTTTCGTTCCACCTTTCCAATGACCTTTTGTACAAGGATTTCGAGAGGATAAATTTTGGTAGTTTAAGTTCTTTAGTTACTAGTGACACCATGAGTAGCTAAATATCCCATATGTTGGGGCTGTGGACAAGTATGTGTTGTAAATTTTCAATTTTGATATTTTAATCGTGTTATTCATTCTTCTCTCTCATAATTCCTTATTGACACTTTCTATATATCACTAGAATGATAATATTGGACCAAGAACATGATTTTGTGGGATATTAAAGGAATTAAGATATAAAAAATCTATGACCATTGGGTGTTTTAATCGTCTCAAAAAGGTCTATAATAAATAAAAATTAAGAGAAATCAATTTCCAGACCAAGGAATTGGATTCTATTGATTTCAACAGAACTCACCAGACCAACGGGGTTCTGTAACATTCATAACCCATAGATGTGAATTATCATTAACAACACAACCTCATAAGAAAAGTGATTTAATAATAGCCTTTAAAATCCACACCCCTGATGTATTTCTCACCAAATTTTCATCTAAACCCAATCATTGTGATTTTCATTATCTTTCACGTAATTTGTTATGAAATTTTAATCCAATAAACTTTTTATTAATACACCTAAAAAATTGACTCTTAATTTCAATAAACATCACTAAATCAAATAAAAACTATATAAAAAAACAAGAAAAACTCATTTTCAAGTAGATTGACCCCATATTGGTACTATACTTGTTAGGTTAATTTAATTTAGATTGTTAAAAATAACACTTTGGCAGAAATAGTATAAAATTTTGGCACCATTTCCTGGGAACATTCATTTATATTGTTTTAGTTTCCATAAAGCTCATATCAATTTTAATGAAAATAAAAAAATCCTATAAATTCAATTATTAAAAACATTTATATTTTTATTAATTTTTTCTTCTCTTTTACGCTTGGTGTGTTAAGCATTGTACGGGTTCAAAGGCGTATAGTGGCCGCATAACTCGTTCCAAGAGAACAGAGTCATTAGATCATTTTCACATTGAACCAGATATAGAACAAACAATTTTTAGGTGAAAACGTGCACTTATGGATGGTAACAACCCAAACAAACCTATAGAGAATATAGAAGAGGTAGATCCAACTACTCCCCCAGAAACTAGTCAATTGTTTGGTCCGAATGACAAATGGAACCAACAAAAGAAACCAGCTTCATTTGTTCTAGTGTATACCCTGCAAAAACTCCAACAATTTCAAATAGAGATTTTTTCATACTTACAGGCATGTTAGGGGACTTTATGAATCTGATCTAGAATATTTTGCAATTTGGTGGTTTACCATGCAAGGACCCGAACACTCATCTCTCCAACTTCTTCGTGATCTGTGACACCTTCTATTACCACAGAGTGTGATAAGTTCCTATCCGTCTTATCATCTTCCCCTTCTCATTGAGGGATAAGATGAAATCATGGAACATGGGACTGCCTCAATGGTGCATCCTACTCTAGGAGGTATTAGCGCATACATTCTTGTCCATGTACATTCCACCATCAATGATAAGGACACTATGGAACAAGATCCTCAACATACAGCAGATTTAATTAGAATCACTATACGAGTCCTCAGATCACATGAAGTAAATGCTACACAAATTTCCTCTCCACAAACTTCCACTCTCGATGCATGTACAAACCTTCGACGATTTCTAAACCATGAAAACCAAGTCTGTGGTGGATGCCGCTGTTGGAGGAAGTGTAATGCAGAAATCTCCATAGAAGATCTTTTACCTATGGGAGGACATGTCGACCAATATATTCCAATGGAACTCGCAATGGGGAACTAAAAAGAGTGGTATGAAAAATATTGTCTCCACCATGATTCTCTCTTCCTAATTGGATTTGGTTTCCAAAAATATTGATGCGTTGAAACTGAAGAACACATCCCAAGTTCAAGTATCAAACCATCCAGCATGTAACGAATGTGGTGAGAACCACATAATTGGTGAATTCCCAGGGTCCACCATTGGCCCTTCAACTAGTAATGTGATCTAAGTTTCTCAGAACCGAGGGCCGAATATGTATCCTCAGTACTTGAACCCCTTAGGTCCAGAGCATACGAACATGGGGTATCAGCAGCAATAGAAAAATACTCAACCCAAGAAACCACCAAGATATGGTCAATAACAGTACCGGAACACATTTCCAAGACAGATACAATAATGGAATTACCAGTAACAATTGTACCAAAACGCTAACCCACAACCACCAAGGTAGCCACCACCTCCACCAGTTGCAGAACAAACTCAGTAAGAACCTCCATCAAAACTTGAAGAAATGATGAAAAAATTTATCACCACGGTTGAAACTTGATTTCAAAGCTAGGAATCTTGCGTTAAAATCCAGGAAAATATAATTAATAAACATACCAATCATCTCTCACCACGACAACCCAATACACTAACATGTAATACTAATAAGAACACATGAGAAGAGGTCCACACAGTCACTGGACAAAGTGGGAAGGAGCTACCACAGACACAATGTTCAATGAAAGGAAAGACTAAAAATATAGCTCCTTCTTCAATATATTTAACTAAAGATACCATGATAAATGACCCCTCCTCATCAAAAAAACCCATCAAAAGATAAGGAGACCTCACATGGTAATAGAATTGTGTTGGTCAAGTATCTTGACCTCGCATTACAATTTATTGAGAGGATGAAGAAAATAAAGCTGAATCACTAGTTTGGTAAATTATTGGACGAATTCTTCATGATTCACATCAACATTCCTTTTCTATAAGAATTATCTCTGAATCTAATGTAAAAAAATTAATAAAGGCAATTATCTTAAAAAAAGAAAGATACATGATATGGGAACCATTTCGAAAAATAAGGAATGCTCGACAGCGGTACAATGATCACTTCCTTCCAAACTCAAAGATTTAGGTAGCTTCCTAATCCTTTGTACCATTGGACTCTTTGTGTTTGGGAGAGATCTCTGTGACAGAAGATATAGTATTAACTTGCTTCCCTTCAGAGCCTTCATGAACCTGGGGCTCAGTGATCTCAAAACCCACCCGAGTGGGCATCCAGCTTGCAGATCGCTCCATCAAATATCCCAAGGGGTTGCTCGAGGATGTGCTAGTGAAGATAAGAAGGTTAATTATCCCTAGTAACATTACCATTATTGGTAAGGTGGAAGACCAAGAGGCACATGTAATCATAGAAAGGCCATTAATGGCCATAGGTAAGGCATTGATCAATGTCCACCAAGGTGAACTGATCTTTTGAGTCGGCGATGAAAGAGTCTCCTACAACGTTCTCAAGGATGTCAATGAGGCATTACCACAGAAACATGGGTTTTATTATGCGGTAACAGCAATGGAAGAGTACTTCATATGAAAATAATATGGTCTGGTGTGTTCTTTAATCATTTATGACCCACTCCTCATAGATATCCAAGATGCACCTGAGGAGTTTCAATTTCTCGATGGTTAGGGTGGTATTTATGAGAAACTCACAGTTCTTCCAAAAATTTTGGAGTGGGCAGAGGTGCGACCAATTGTTACCTAGATCTTGATGGAATGTCAACATGAGCTAAATCATTTCTATTAGTCTCTAAAATATGGATACCATGGTGCTGATAACAATCATCCAGTAATACTCGATGCTTCACTCACAAAATATCAAGAATAGAAACTCCTACATATTATAAGAAGAGGAAAAAAAGCCATTGGTTAGAAAATTGATAATCTGATGGGAAACAGTCCCCCCAATTGCACCCATATGGTGATACTATAAGATGGAGAAGATACCACTTGGCAATTACAGCGATGGTTGAACCATCCTTTGAACGAAGTATTAAATAAGGAGGTAATAAAATCGTTAGATGTATGAATCGTATAACCCATTTCAGGTTTCACATGGGTGATTCCTGTGCAAGTGGTACCCAAAATTAGGGGTATATTGTGGTCTCAAATGATAAATATGAACTAATACCTACACATACAGTCACATGTTGGAGAGTCTATATAGACTACAGGAAGATGATCGATGCAACATAGAAATATTACTTCCTGCTACCCATCATGGATCAGATGCTGGAATGAATGGCAGGGAATGAATTTTACTACTTCCTCGACTGTTATTCTAAATATAAAAAAATATCCATTTCCTCTGAAGATCAATAATAGAGCACCTTCACATTCCCCTATGGTATGTTTGTTTATCGAAGAATGCATTTCTGGATGTGAATTGCTCCTATCACCTCCCCACGATGTATGTCACATATATTCCATGTCATGGAAGAAAACGTCCTAGATGTATTTAGGGATGAATTTTCCATATATGGGAAATCCATCGACATGTGATTGAGGAATTTGGAGATGGTTTTGGAATGGTGTGTGCAAACTAACCTTATTTTAAACTAGGAAGAATGTCATTTTATGGTGCAAAGTTGTATTGTATAAAGTTAGTAGTTCCCTATAAATGGAATAGAAGTTGATCCTGAGAATATATAAGTAATTTCAAATCTCCCAATTCCAACTTCTGTCAAATCCATCCTATGTTTTATTGGGAATTTTGGTTTCTATATAAGGATTGTTTTAGGCTTTTTCAATATTTCCAATCCACTCCCCAATATCCTCTACAGGGATTCCATCTTTGAGTTTGATGAGACTTGCACCATAGCTTTATAGCATCTGAATCAATGACAGAAAGAAGCTTTGGTGATGATCGCTCCAAATTGGGATTCAAAATTGGAAGTTATGTGTGTTTTAAAAGACTATGCAGTGGGAGCAGTACTAGGGAAATGGTTCAATCTCATATTCTAGCCAATTTACTTTTCCAGCTAAACATTGAATGAAGCACATGTGAATTACACTACCACAGAGAAAGAAATTCTTACACTTATATTTTCATTTGATATGTTTCATTCTTATTTGGTGTTGTCCAATTTTATATTACATACTGACCATTCAAGACTTAAGTATTTACTAAACAAGAAGGATGAAAATCTGTGACTCATCCGTTGGGTTCTTTTCCTAAAAGAGTTCTACTTGGATATCCGCGACAAGAAGGGAAGTTAGAACTTTATTGATGACCACCACTCCCACCGAGAAATGCCTCATTTAGAGAAAGAGGATTAAAGAGAGATCATAGACGACTTCCCAAATGAGAAACTTTTCTCAATTGAAGGAACACCTCGACCTTGGTATGCATATATTTCAAATTATTAGGTTATTGGAGTAGTTCACCCTGATCTCACTTACCTATATAAGAAGAAGTTTTTATCAGATGTAAAGTGGTAATTTTGGAACGACCCTCCAATATTAGGATCATGTGGTGATGGGATGATTCATTTTTCTATCCCATAGAATGATGTTCAAGGAGTTATGTCACTCCTCACCAGTTAGAGGACATCATGGCCCATACTGTACGATAACAATGATCATGCAATCTAGATTTTTCTGGACAACCATGAAAAGGCACGCTTATTATATTGTTACTAGGTGTGAATGATTTCATATGAAATGTAATATGGGACGACAAGCCAAGATCCCTCTACACCCTATCTTAGAGGTTGAAATATTCAATGTCTAGGGAATTGAAATCATGGGTCCATTTCACCATCATATGAGAACTCTTAAATAAAAATCTATGTGGACTATGACTCCAAATGGTTGGAAACCACTATTGAAGCTCGTCACACGACCAGGGTAGTTGTGTCCTTTTTTACGAAAAACATCTTCAGTAGATTTGGTATTCCAAATGTATTGTTCAGCGATACGGGAATGCATTTTGATAATGCCTTAATGATGAATGTGTAACTTTAGTATGGGGTGACACATCACATTGGAAAACCTTATCATCCCTAATCTAATGGACATGTGGAATTATCAATCTTCGAGCTGAAATAGATCTTGGAGAAAACATCGGGATCCTTAAGGAAGGATTGGTCCAAAAAGATGATGATTTCTTATGGGTATACCGGACCGCCTTCAAGACACCTCTGGGGATGTATCTATTCCACATTGTGTATGGGAATCTGTTCCACCTACCAGTGGAGCTTGAGTATAAATCCTACTTGGCCATCATGTACCTAAATTTAGTTTAAAATGATGTTGATGTGAACCACATGTTCTAGCTAACAGATCTTGATGAGATATGATAGAAGGAATATGAGAATGCTAGACTGTACATAGAAAACACATGAGTAATCCATGACCGAATGATTTTTTCACAAATCCTTCCAACCCAATGATCAGTTATTTCTCTTCAACTCCCGAATAAGTCTTTTTCTAATAATGTTGATGTCCCGATAGTCTGGACCATTTCATGTGATCAATGTTTGCCCACATTGTGCGGTGGAAATTGATGGTGAAGTTTGAAAACTATCCATGGTGAACGTACAACACCTAATGATTTATCATAACAAAGAGGATATGGTGTTTAGAATCTCCACTATTCATTTTAGGAAACATGATAAAGTTAGGTCGAGCCAACGACATAAAACAGAGGTGTTTATAGGGAGGCAACCCAGAGGATACTCGTCGTGTACCTCCAATACAAACAACGTGTAGTTATATTTTTAGTTTATATTCCAAATATTGTATGTATATATATTATTTAACATAATAAACATTGATGATTTAGGTGTCATGGGTATGGTCATTGGAGTTTATCTGAGCCATCACCGGTTTGAATCCCTCAATACCTATCTTCGACATGGGGTTCATCTTCTTTATACTTGTGCATACTTACATGACATTTGTTTCATTTTTTTAAATAATATATATGTTTTTTCTAAACAAATGAAAACCAATTATGGGGATAGACCACCCAGATAGCGTCATTACCACGGTTTCAAAATACTTGGTTCTAATCCTGACAACCCTCCCATTTAAATTATTTTCATATTTATAAAACCACACATTCTGCATTTGTATATACATCTTGTGTTCCATGTTTTCAATCATAATTTAAAGAGATTTTGAAATATGAACATACATGCGTATGATGTAGGAAGATTGGTAGAGTCTAGGCCCTGGATCCCAAAGTCCCATGTTCGAACATGGCTAATCTCACCACTTCATTCTTTTTATTCAAATTAAAAACCAATCACCATTCCTTTTCATCATACCATGTATTATTTGCCTGGTACATTAAATATATATAATTAATAAACATGAGTAGTAGTATAACATTTTCTCCAATGGATGAGGGCTTACTATTAGATCGGTGGGTCACCAGTTCTATATGTGCCCCAAGAACTGGACGAATGGTTGTACTTATCTATTTTCAATTTTAGAACACACGTCCTGTATTTCCTGATACATTGCGTGTATTGTTTTGTTTTTAGTAAATAATATATATATTTTTTAATTTTAATTATTAAAATAAATTATTATATAGTTTACCATAATAATTATTTTATTTACAAGTTATTTAAAAAAACCATATTGGTACATTAAATGTGGGTCCTTGTACAAGACATGTACCATAGCTATAAAGTCGCACATTTCCCGGCCTCAAGCTGCCCCCCCCATTTTCTTCTCCTTCATGTAGTACGCCCTCCCGGACTTGAATCCTTAGTTTTTTTGCACTTCTCTACCTAACTTATTCTACATTGTGATCCTCAGTCTAGGGATGCCCTTCTACACCTTCTACTTCTATGTTTTCCATGCATTTAAGGTGTTTTGTGGATCAGTCACTAGATTGGGTTCTAATGAAGCACAAAGTGTGCATAAAGAACCCACTCTATGTACCAACTAAACATGGATACACCCTGAATGTTGTCACCAATTGGATGATATATGGAATGTAATTTTACTACACATCGTGTACCGTGCCTCCCCTTTCCTTTTTCCCATACAGTGTCTACCAAGATACAAACCTTTTCCATGTCACCATACACGACATGTTTTTTAGGGACATAAAATGTCCTCTGGCCATTCAAAGGTCTATGTGTGGTTGATTTATTGGCCTCACACACAACTTTTACTTACACCATGTGTATCGCTTCCACACGTAGTGTATTTCCTTTTTCCCATGCCCTCTTCAAGCCATGTCTAGATCATTACATGGGAATCTTATCATGTTGAGGTACCGAGCATGTACACAATGAAACACATCATGTCCTTCTATTTTCCTGACACATGTCATCATAGCTTGTATATATAGGGTACAAAAGTTCATACATAGATCCTACTACATGTTGTGTAATATAGATCTACACATAGTGTTCTACTATATTTGCAGTTTTCTCACATTTTCTTCTTTTCATTTTTCTTCTTCTTACTTTTAAAATACCTTAGGTATGGATAAAAGATATCACGTGTGTGGGATGTGTCTTTCTTCTACTACTGAGGGAGAGAAGCCTCCTCACCTTCAGATTCTTCTTCATCATTACGAGTGGCCAACATTAGATTTTATAATTTCCCATCCCCCATAATTGGTTACTCTACCTCCTCTTATGATGCCACCTCCATCTGCGATATCTACTTATCCAGCTGTTCATGTGGCCCCTTGTACTGCTGCACCTCTAGTTATGGCCTCATCCCCATCCATTATGGTCAAGATCTCCATTGCATCCACTTCGTCTTCCAACTCTCTTCCCTTAGAGATACCCTCAACTTCAGTGGTGGACCTACCCAAGACAACACCTCTACCTACTGGGCAGCCCATTCTACCAACTTAGGTATCCACTGCCCCAATTCCTACCTCCCCTCCAAGACCCTCTTTAATTGATACATCGTTGTTCACAGCTCAATCCATGGAGTCAGTTCTCTTTACCACCACTATCCCAACTACTACCACTCCTGCTACAGGACCATGATTCACTAAAGAGCCACCCACATCGAGTTCTGCTCATAGGGCTCTCGCTGCAACAGATCCTCTTCCAAGAATGGATCCTAACCATATGGCCTCTATTGCTGCCACTGAGCCTTTACATCATGATCCTCCTATTCTATATGCTTCCTCATCTGAGGAGACCCCATGACTGGTTTTTAGCACATTTATTTTAATTGTATATATTTTTTTATGATATTCTTGGGATGTTAATTTATATATGACTGATTCTTTATTTCATTCCGTCACCAGTCAAGGGTATATAGGATCGACTTGGGAATCTCTATATACAGAAGGGAATCTTAGTATTTCATTATCTTTTCTACTTTGGATTTTCTTCTTTCACTAATTCCCCTTGTATTCCACCGAATGTTTCAACTTATTCCATTATCTTCCATGGTATTCCACTTGGGGGACCATGTGTAATACTATGTAAGGGGGATAGCCTCTGATTACACTAGTCTTTGTCATAAACTGATTTATTAGACATCATTAATTGTTGACATATTTTAAATTGTACAACTTTTTTATTAATTATAATTACAAAAAAAATTATTCATAAAATTGAGTTTTCATAAGATGCAAGAATATTTTAATTTTCAATGAATTTTAAAATCATTTTTGATATAGTTTGATTCTATATTTTTATTCCTTGGACATTTACATGTATTATATTGATCATTTTTACTCATGTCAGTACCCTGTTAACCCCTATATTTTTTCCATTGCCAAAAGGTATTATAAAACTTTTTGAAATATTCATTAATATACCCTTTTATGTAGAGATTCTTTGGATATGAATAAATACTAGAACTTCCTAGTTTTTATCTTCAAAATATGACTATATATGAATCACATTATAATTATTGAGGCATTTGATTATATTTCATCCCCTATGACCATGAGACCTACCCTGCTTCTTATCATCGTAAACTCATAGAAACGTTGAATTACCGTGATAGGAAGCCACAATACAAACCTATTTTCCCTTAATACTCTAATTATTTTATAATTTTTTATGATTTTTCATTTATGTCTAGAAAAATGGGAATTTGGATTTTTAATGTACATTAAGGTGAGCAACCATGAACATAAATGTGGGGAAGTTTTTCACTTGTTCATTTGGGAAAAAAGGGTCCGAACCAAAATCCTACTACCAATTGTATTCTTGATAGCCCCCTAATAATTATATAAAAACGGTGTAATATAAAAAATAGGTACTAGATTATTTATTAAATTCTATTGATGGTTTATGGGCCCATATTGGAAAGGGAAAATCATAGTGATGATACTACCTTTGAGATCTTTATTGGTGGAGTATTCTCATTAATATTTATATTTAGTATCATGAATTATTGATTAAGAATTCAGCATTTGTTTCAAGCCTCTGAGGTTTTTTTTATCATTACCTAACAACCCATATACTCAGAAACATTTGAACCTTATTTAAAGCCCTCATGATTTTTAGGATTTAACTTCTACAGTGTAGAATGAGAACACCTGCAAGACAATGAATAAAGTGCATATACATTTTATTGAGAATAACTATGATTAAATAATCTTATGTGATGAGTGTGGAATGTTTTGGTGTGGTAAATCATCTTGTGTCATGTTTATTTATGAAATGTAAAAAAATGTGGATTTAAGAGGATGCAAATTGTTAATTAAATTATATTTGAGGCATGATTAGAATATATTTGGAAATGAAATTTGTTTTCTGACATTTAAAAATCATTGGCTATGGATATATTATTTACAGTTATAATTAGTTTAATGATTCTGTTTTTATAGTATGGATTCTAACTATTTGATGTTGAGATATTACTTGAGGACAAGAAAATTACTATGTGTAGGGGTGTTTGATGTACCCGATTTTTGAAAACTTTTTTATACATTTTATTTCGCATAAGTTCTTTTTTTTCTTCGAATTTATTTGGTTTTACACATAAAATAATTTATATTGGGATTATGATAATTTTTAGGATGTTTCCCACCAGAATATCAAATCGAGGCTGTTTAGAAGAAAAATTCACATATACACAACATTTATTCTTCTTACACGCCTTATACATTTTGACCTAGACTCGAATCTACCAAAGAAGATGCATGCCCATGTTGTCAACCAAATAATTCAAACCATGTACTTTTTTATTCACTTCGTGTAGCCTTTCTAGGAGATTTTGGTGGCTGGTGAATGTTTTTAAATGACTTGTGGGGTGGCGCTACATGTCGTGTACCTCCACCAACCATGGTGCGTCATGATCAAAGACAAAGACAACATGTTATCTCACCTACCAATAGAAAAAAGACGGCCAAAATGCATTGACCAGGGTACACACCGTGTACTTTAGAGTACACGTCGTGTAGTAATAAATACTATAAATAGGTGGTTGGCCTTACATGATTAGGAGTCATTCAGATTCATTAATTCTGAGATATTTCATGTGGAACAACTTTGGAGACGGACAAGAAGGAAAGAAGATAGGTAAAAAATTAGAACAAGAGATGATAGAAGGTGCTTCCGTGCTACCTTCATGACGACCTTTTCTCTAAGTCATTATAGAGGAAAAATTTAGGTATTGCGAGTTGTTTTGTTACTGATATATCCATGAGTAGCTAAATTCTATATGTTTAGGGGTTGTGGATAGGAATGTGTTGTAGTTTTTCAATTGTGAAATTTTAATTATGTTATTCATTATTATCACTCACAATTACTTATTAAATACTTCCATATACCACTAAAATCCTCGTATCAGACCATGAACATGGTTTCTAGGGATATTTAAGGAATTAAGATTAAGAACATCCAAGATTGTTGGGCATTTTAATTATCTCTAAAAAGACTGTAATAAATAAAATAATGACCGAATCAATTTCCAAACCAAGGAAATGATTTCTATTGATTTAAACAAAACTCACTAGACCAAGGGGGTTATGTTATTTTCATAAACCAAAGATATGAATTATCATCAACAAAAAAACCACATTAGAAAATTTATTTGATAAAAAAACATTTGAAATTCACATCCCTGATGGATTTCTCTCTAAATTATATACTAAACAAAATCTCTATAGTTTTCGTTATCGTTCAAGTTATTTGTTAAGAATTTGTAATCTAATATCTTTTTTATTAAAACAACCAAACAATATACTAATAATTTCAGTAAATATCACTACATAAAATAACATCTAGATAAACAATAAAATAACTCCCTTTCCTTATGGATCGACCCCTTACCGGTAGTATACTAGTTAGGATAATTTAATTTGGATTTTCGAAAATAACACTTCGGAAGAAACAATACCAACTGTTTTAACATTATATAATAGTTCTCAACTATTATATTTATATATCTATTGAGTGTATTCAGTAGTTATATTCATTACCAATTATGTTTGGGGGATTTTTTAGAATACAAGAATCATTTGGGTTCATTAATTCTTTCATAATGACCATTTTCCATAGAATGTGAGTTATTAGAGGAGATTAGAATAATTAAATATTAAATTAGACTTTATAATGTGGTTGGATAAATTATAGATGGAAAAATATTTGATAACAAAAGCATTCTATTGGGAATGAAAATGAAAGAGATAAAATATTATTTAAGAAGTTAATCCATTAATAAAAATATATAGGCTAGATAGGATAATAAAAAATTGTTTAGAGGGGTATAATATACAAAATTAAAAAATTTAATCAAATAAATTTATTTGCTAAATTAATTATCAATTTTAATTATTTAGGATTATTAGTAGTCAAAAAAGAAAATAATACAAGGATTTTTTAATTTAGTTCATTCCAGTGTGGGAATACTCTAATCTTACAGCTATATAATCAATAATAGATACTTGTTCACTAATAGTATTATTCATGGAGAATCATATCCAAATTATATAATCCTTTTCCAGTGGATAGTAACTAATATAATTAATTTTCAATGGGGTGAGGCAATCTAGGAAACCTAGCATTAGATACTGGGATTCATTTCCATATAGTCCTAAATTTTTATATAGGGAGTCACAAAATCCAACTCCTAAAAATTGAATTTGAAAGTCAAAAACCAAAGAGGAGAAAATGAAATAATTTATTTTTGTTTCAAATCAAAAACATAAAAATAGAGTGGGTGTGACAGATGGTAAATTGTGTTACAATGTAAAAACATGATGAATGAAAAGTTGAATAATTATATTATAGGTACTAGTTCTTAAGAAATAGATCATCTTATTTCTTTATGGCAGTATAGGTCAAATAAGAATAAATTTTGTCCTTGATACATCTTATATGTGATGAAATATAGCATGGAACATTACTATATTTTAAAAGAATTCAAAAATTTCTCCACATTATTCTCACGGAAAATCACAGTATCAATAATGTTAGATCATAGTCAACCTAGATGTGAGCTAGCACATTTAAAAAATATCTATAAAATTGAACTAAAAAAATTTGAGATAAAATAATTATAATTAAACAATGGCTATATTATCCATCATAGAGGGAGGGAATTATTTTTCCACATAATTACAACAAATAAATGATTGATTTAAAATCAAAGACTAATTCCTATATATTTGAGTTTACAGAAAAATTATAATATCAATTATAATTTATGTTCATAAAAATATTAATATTTTGTAAAAAAATAATAAATAAAATTAATTTTAAAGGATTGTGAAATTCCAAAATCAAAATAATTATTCTTTTTCCTCAAAATCCATAGAATGTGTTTAAAAATATTAATTGTTATTAAATAATAATTAATAAAATAGTTATCAAGACAAAATAACTTAAAATATCTAAACAAATTCCATAATATAAGTTAAAAATGTAATCTAAAAATAATAAATAAATTTAATAAACTTTTTAAACTCACTAAAATATTATAAAAAATCTTTTATGGATCATAAATAATATATATAATTTAAAAAATCAACAAAATACATTTTATAATTAATATATGTTTGTTCATAAAAATATATAAAGTGACTAAATATATATTATGATAATTCATTGATGTCACCATGGATAAATTGAGCCACCATTGAGGTTAAGTCATTGTTGGAATTCCCAATCACCATTGATAAAATGAAGTCACTGCTAATATATTGAGTCACCATTGAGTTTAAGTCACTGGGGAGATTAATTCACTATTAGCTATTGAAATAATTGGAATGTGAAAAATTAACCCACTATTGAGAAGTGGAAATAAGGAAAAGGACCACCAACCAGTTTAATGAAAAAATGGAAATGAAAATATACTACCCACTATTGGGTACTAATGCAATGTTAAGGAATTTTTTTGGAAAAGGAATGTGTTAACAAAAAATTGTAATGAAAAAAATTATGTGAGACACCATAAAAGAATTAAATAGCCTACTTTAAGATGTTTGATACATCCAAACATTGAAAAAAATATATACTTGGAAGAATTATTATTGTAGGAGAAAAACATACACCATTGTGTAGGAAACATCAACCAATAAAGCAGCAGACACTATATAGATGAAATATGTTTCCATGAATGATGTAGATGAATCTTGAGGGATCATCCCTGTAGGAAAGTGTTTAGAGGTAGGGGATGGTGAATAGTGATTCGTCATTTCCTGTCTAAACTGAACATATAAACTTCATCTAATTATCTATCCATCTAAAGTATGGAATTTTTAGTTGGCCCGACAGAATTATTTGTATATAATTTCAATATCATTCCAAAAAATCTTGAATAAAATAATTAATATAATTTTTAAATTGTATGTAATTATAATATTGTAGTAACATGTTTTTAACACTATAGGATGGGTTCAATTAACTAAATTTGAGGTATATAAATTAAATTTTTAGCTTTTCATGTAGTTGAATGAACTGTATAAAACAAATACCAGTTTTATAATTGGCAAAAGTATGGGTGATTCTGAAAAGAAAATAATGGGATATCAAAAACAATGTTTTTGAAATCTACGAAATATTGATTTTTATAATAGTTGTAATATCATCAGATAAATGGCCCACCACTTAAAAAACGAAATTATCCATACATTAAAAATAATTATGTCATGACAAAATAATTAACATTCAAATGGTACATTCATTGATTGATAGAAATCAGCATATAAGATTTCATAAAATAAATACATAATAATACAATAAAAACATTAAATTTTTTGTTTTCTTGGAAACCAAAGACATGATTCATGTTTTGAATTAAATAATAACACTAAAACTAATGATTAATAAAATTCAGTAGTTTAAAATATGTTATATAAACTTGTTTTTTTTCATATAGAATAAAAATTGTTAAATTAAAATCTCCACAATATATATAATAATTAAAATAAAGATATGTTTTATAATAAATTTATCACATAAAATATTCAAAGGTTTTATAGTATTTAAATACATAAATTAATATTTATTCTATAAAAACATAAATATATGCATGTACATGAAAAAACATTATATATTGTCCATGATTTTCGTTGTATTCTCCTTAAAAGATATATTTCCAATAACACCACCTCCAAATTATGTACATGTGGTAGATATTTTTTTATTTCCTCAATAGGGATACGTGAAATACATCATGGTAGGTGAAAGTGCTATTTGATATTACATAACTCTGACACAATAAAATATCTCAATGTGGTAAATTTACTTAGGACCTATCTTTCCCTTCTTTCCTAACCACGTTACACTCTTCCATATAGATATAATGTATATTACCATGTCTCAAATATCCAAATATTTTTCTACTTGATTATTATAAGCATGGATCTTCTATAAAACATTGTGTTATAATGATTTTCTTCTAATTTGTTTTTATATTTTCTCCCATTTCCTCAAAAAAAATTATATTAAAATCTTACGTTCACTAAATTCATCCCATGAATAAAGGTGTCTAAATTTCATACCATAAAAGGATTAATATGGAAACATTTCTATGCATATGTGAAAAATATTATTATAAGTGAATTCAACAAGATGAAGATGTTGGTCTCATCACAATTTGAATTCCATTGGGAATTAAATCAACATGACCTCCAATGTCTGCATAGTCCACTCACACATTCCCTCATCTAGAGGATTATAATAAATACTATAGTTTATCTTAATATTTAGTGACCAATAGAAAATTTTATAGAATTTGGATCAAAATATTGAATATCGATAGGGTAAAATCGATAATTGTACACCATACAACATTACAACATCTCTAATCTATATACATTCATGTTGAGACATTATTATGTCCAATAAAATTGAAATTAAGTGATATATCATTATAAGATGATCCTAAAAAATGGATATTGTTATATTTCATTGGCATTACGTCAGTAGTACATCGAAAATTTCTATGGTGATTTTATCCTTTATATGTAGTTATGGGTAATGGTTTCATGATAAAATTATATATTTTTTCAACATTCTGTAGCTGACATTAGCTGAACACTGATATATATTCCATGATTAATTTCTTCATATTTCCCAACAATAGTGCTCTCCGAGATCTTAACACAACATCATGAACCCTGGGTGGCAGGATATTGCCAAACAATTTGAATCATTCCCAATATAACTCTTTATCTTTATATTAGATGGTATATACAATCATAACAATTCTTCCTTATAATTTTTTTTCTCAAAGTATTTTCCAATTATGATATCATTAAACTTCTTCCAAATTCCCACAACATATCATTATGCACCCATTTTATACTATATAAGGGATCGTTAAGAAATAAACAGGGAAAGGAATGTTTATTTTCCTTCCATTATGATTGTCATGTCCATATTTTGTATGTCTATAATGATTGAATCCTTATCTATTCTCATCATTAAAATTGTTGGAGGATCCTTTCTACATATTTGATCTACCACATTATTTTATTCAATATGATAGTAGTGTATTGTGATGGTATAGTCCAAGATTACTTATAACCAACATCGATGTTGCATGTTAATCTCCATCTAGGTCAATAAATCTTTGACTATAATGTGATTAATATATATATTCACATATCCCAATAGGGATAATGATTCATGATATTCAATTCAATTATCATATCCAAAAACTATAGTACATTTATGGGATCATTTTTATCATGAACATTAATCAACCTTGAGGTCTATTCTATCTCTTTACCATTTTAAATTATTACAAAAAATAAGCCTCTATTTCATACAACACCATATATGATAAAGAGTTATCTACATGTTTATTGTGTAAGTATTGGTGCATTGATATGCCTTTTTTTAATTTATTGAATTGTTATTCACATTCAATTATTCATAAAAACATTACTCTATTTTGATTCATCTTGGAAAGTGGGTTTCATAATCATGAGATGTTCCTAAAAAATAATCAGTAACTTTTAGCTAGGCCATGGAAAATATCAATCTATGTTATAGATTCTTGTTTTAGGACACCCGTCAATTTCCTTGGCCTTCTAAGGATCTATAGATATCTCTTTTTTGGTTATAACATTCCCCTATAAATACACTCCATTCATCTAGAACTCAAGTCTAAAATACATTATATATATTTTATCCCTTCACTACCTCTTTAGAATCGTATTCAAATTTTCTTCATGACCCTCATTTATCTTCAAGTATATTAGAATATCATCTATAAATACTAAGAAAAGTTATTTTTATTTAATATATAATGTGTATATTGATTATGTCCTTGAATTTTTATGAAACATTACTGAGTCCAACGGGTATCACTATGTAATCATAGTGTCTATCGATCATTCGAAAAGAAGTCTTGGGAATATCATCCTTATTGGATGTTAACTAGAGATATTAAATTTAATTTTCCACCTTATAAAAATATAGGGCCCCATATAGTTGATTAAAATAATCATATATTATTGTAAGGGGTACCAATTCTTTTTCGTGATTATGTAGAGCCCACAATAATCATTTTAAGCTGTATTGATACATCCTTCTTCTGGATGAAGAGGACTAGTGTACCCCATGGTGTAGTACTCATGTTTATAAAACCATTGTCTAGATTATATTTTAATTATGCTTTTATTATTACTACTCAATGGTGTCCATACTATAGGGAGTCTTTTATATTATAAGAGATACAATTACATGTTCAATTGATAACTCCACTTCTAATTCAGGAGGTGGATTGGAAAATTATTTAGGGAACACATAGGTTTAGTCCCTCACAATTATCATGTCTTCAAGAATGATCATCTCCATTATAAAAAAAATTGAGCTAGATTTTTTTTATCCTTCAGATATAATATTCACACTTGACTTAATGGTTCTAATAGAGATTCATCCTCATATTTTCAATTTTAAAAAATTGAAAATTACATTGGATTTGGATATTCATATCCCTCTCATGATATTATATTTTGGAATTATATTATGATAGATAATCCATGCCCAATATAGCTTAAAAACCACTAAAGTAATAAATATTTCTTGGGAGGTTTTTCAAAAAACATTATATGGGGAGGAGTTATATAGTTTAGAAGTAATAATTTCCCCATTCAATATTCTAAATAATAACTCATCCTCCAAAATTTTATGTGCTATTTGAATATTTCTAATAAAATTAAAATATTTGAGAAAATGTGTAGATATATAATACGAATGTAAATTTCATATTCATGAATTAATACATAGTGTACCTATCAACAAAAAAATTTAACGTTCAAACTCAATAGTAGTGAAAACATACTCCCTTGATTTTTACCTAGGATATTGTTTTCATTGATTGTATCCAACAACAAATGCATTTTTCAATTGGCTGGAATAATTTCCATGTTCCTTGTAGTTGAATCAATTTACAAATGGGAGAGTGTTAATCGGAACCATCTATTATTGTACTATATTTTTAGGCTTCATCATATCCCATCTGTAATTATTAGCATGATTCCCCTCTTTCCCATATTTTAAGCACCTCCCTTTTTGCTTTAGATAGTGCCCATAATATTTCTCCTAACAATTTACGACTCATATGATGCTTGTTTTTATATTTTCCATAAGATTTATCTGTTGATCCTCCCATATTGAACTCTATTTTCAAATTATTATCACTTATCCCATCTTTCCATTGATGTTCTCCAATATCAATATCAACATTAAGGTCAAAGTTTCGTATATTCTCATATATGTTTATGTATTGAGTTTCTGGGGTATATCATAGAATTATATTCAATCCACTAATGAATCGATCCACCATTGATTCAATTTTCATGTTGAATCCCAAGGAATATTGTGAAAGACATGAAATGTTTTCCTCATATACTCTAATTGACTCATAATACTTTATCTTTATTTTGGGGAACAATA
Source organism: Viscum album (assembly GCA_963277665.1). Taxonomy (NCBI): domain Eukaryota; kingdom Viridiplantae; phylum Streptophyta; class Magnoliopsida; order Santalales; family Viscaceae; genus Viscum; species Viscum album. The sequence goes on along the minus strand of OY728146.1, from coordinate 1,531,657,247 downwards.
TAACCATATTAAGATAGAGTGGATAGGGAAAGTTTTTATTGAAAAATATTTTCTAGAATCCATACCATTCCATGGAATGAATTTCCTATTGACACTTTTTGTTTTTGATAAATATTTACCAAATATATGCTTCTCCATAATGAAAATAGACATCCATCAGAACCGTATGTATTTTGGGCATTGGAGGACTTAAAATATCATCTCAATGGAGTCAATCCATTTTAATATGATGTGGGGATAATTTGATCCACTAAATATAAGAAGCCTTTTTGTAAAAAGGATACAAACACAATATTCTATTTATTATTTGAAATAGGATGTTCATCAGAATTCATGTTATTATTCATAGGTTAATCCAATTGATTCAATACTAACAAGAAGTTCAGATCACATATTCCCATAAGGTTTGGAATCTCATAGGGGATATATTCACATTTCATATCCCTAGGGTTATTATAATGGGATCTCTAATTTCATTTAATTATATAATAAAAGAATATAATATAACTGTTTGTTCCAAAATTTGGGAAGAAGAATAAAAAATGGAAACCCTTATGTACTGCCTCATAGAGCTCGTTCATAGAGTCCCAAAGAACCATGGCTAGTGCCAAGATTCCCCTCAGCGAACTCACATCAAAGTAAGGATTCGAGAGGCTCTGTGAACCCATTTGAAGTTTGTGAACCCGCCACTGGGCAAGGAGGTGAGAAGCTCTGTGAACTCATTTGATGTTCGCGAACCCACTGTCGATTAAGGAAGGAGGAGTCTCTGCGATCCCCCTTTGAGGTTTTTTCAACTTTAGTGGAGCAAGGAGGTGGGAGTCTCTGCAATTATGAAAAAATTCCACGTGGATTTCCACCGAGTGAGCTCTGATTCACGGTGCCTCTTGCTTATAAATACTGGGCTCCCCTCGAAAACAAAGGATGGATCATCTGACCTTTCACCTTCTTAGTTCTCAAATTGTGCTGAAATTTATATTCTGCAAACCATGAGATTCTCAAGGTACTTTTTCATCATGTTGTGCCTCCCCCTTTTCTTTAATTCATCCCCTCCTCATGGAGGGATGCCCTTTGGGGAGCCCACGGGCATTCGTGAAAGAAGGGGATCCCCATGTGTACTTGGGTCTTCACAGAGCACATTTGCTTTGCAAAGCACCCTCCATTCACATGTGACCCGCATGCTAAGGCATGGTCACTATGTTCATGAAGCACATTGATTCATAATGATATGCTACATAAGGTATTATTGCTTCGTGAAGAACTGCTCCATGAGGGCCTTCCCACATCGGAAAGCACTTTCCATATGCCCCTATACCCTACACCTATGCTAGGCCACTTTACATCGAGAAGCACTCCCCATCCTGAATCCCCTCCACCATATGAAGCACGAGCGCCTCAAGAGTCTTATACTTATGAGACCCTTTTCTCTGTAACTCCTTTTCCCATGCGAAATTCATGGATTTCACGTAGTAACATCGATGTCCCTTGGGTGGTGCTTCCCATTGCATTTATTCACCTTATTCTTCTTGTCATAGGAACACTAGAGGTTATTTATTTTTTTAATAGCCATGAAAACGTTGACCCATCAATGGATCACTCCATAACACCCCCTCTCCATGGTGTTGCTGATGCATTCACTTCCCCAAGGGTAGGTGGGTTTCGGTTATGTATATCCTAGGAGTGCATAGAGAATCTGCATCATCTGAGCAGACGAACATAAAATTGCCAAGCGCCATCATCCTTGGCACATACGTTAAACAGTTACCTCCCCCCCACCAGTGTCATATGTGGGGTTCCCCACCTTGTAAATTCTTCACGCCCACTAGTCTCCACGAGAGTGAAATGATTCCTCAAATTTTATAAGATCCTCTTTATCAGGTCAGTGTTTATCTATGGGGAAAAGGAAACCACTTTAGTGTATTCCCCTATCTTTTCTTGCCATAGGTAGCACCCCTGCTCCTCCACTCTTCCTCGGTGGCAAGGAACAGAGAGGGGGGATGGGAAACAGGGTCCTCCATTATTTAGTTCCAAATCCCATTCCCTTTGGCCTCTGTCACCTCTCGGGCCTCCACCCAGGAGAAAGTCCCAATCTCCATCACCTAGGACTGCAGAACACACGTAAGCCCCTGTTTCCTCTTTGGGCTGATAACCACATGTAATTCCCCCAATCCAATTTTCACGGATGCACCATCCATGACATGATCATCAGGCCATTGAAGCCACTTGTTTCTCACACCATGAATGACACACATTGGCTTCGAGTAATCATCAACCATGAAATTCTCTCTTAGAAGCCTAGATCATAATCCCCACACCCATTCTGAATGACGTGGAATTTGATCCATGCCTAGGCATGGTACGTTGGAGGCCTCACTAAGGTTCAATACCAACAACCATTGGTCCCGACCACCTTTATGTCAGATTCCACTCCATTCCGAACTAAATAGATATTGATCCCTGCTAAGGAAAGGTATGTAGGAAGCCTCCCTGAGGATCAAGTCCAACAACCATTGGTCCCATCCACCTTCACATCATTTCCCACTCCATTTCAAACTACGTGGAATTTGATCCTTATCATGGAAAGGTACGTAGGAAGCCACCATGAGGTTCAAGCCCAACACCTAATGGTCCCGACAATATTCACATAGGTTTCCACTCCATTATGAACAATGTGGACTTTTATCCTAGAAATCGCAAGGTACACAAGAATCCTCCATGAGGATCAAACCCAAACACCATTGGTTCATACCCCCTTCACGTCGAACCATTGTCGTCCCACTTGACATTAAATTGCATCCCACCTTTTCGTCTTGTGCGATGTTAAACTGCATCCAACATCCCAAACTACATGGGCTTTGAAACTTGTCTCCCTGACAAGGTACATAGGAAGCCTCCATGGGGTTCGACCCCATATAGAGGAAAGCCATTGTGACCCTATACAGTGGTAAGATGTTGGAACCCTATCCAACGGTAATCCATTGTGACCTGATCCAGAGGTAAGTCATTGTGACCTTATCTTGCGGTAACCCATTGTGACCATATCCAATGGTTTTCCATTGTTACCATATCCATATGTAAGCCATTGTGACACTATCCAGTGGTTTTTTGACCATATCTTGCAGTAAGTCATTGTGACCCTATCTAGTGGTAAGACATTGTGACCCTATATAGTGGTAATCCAATGTGACCCTATCTAGCGATAAGCCATTGTGACAAAATCTAGAGGAAAGCCATTGTGGCCAAATCTAGTGGTAATCTATTATGACCCCATCCAACGATATGCCGATGTGTATCTATTCAATGGTAAGTCATTGTGAACCCCATTCAGAGGTACGACATTGTCAACCCAAACCAAATGGTAAGAAGCTGGCGTCCCTTCTATTGGGACCCATATCATTGGTTCATCCCAGTGGTAGAAGACCAACCTCAGGATTTTAACCAAGCGTAAGCCCCAATATATAATCGGTTGGCTATCCTCTACACACACCCTAATTCTATACTCCCCATCCTAATATATGTGGTTTTGATTCCAAGACACTAGGATATGTAGGAGGTCTATTCGAGAATCAATCCCAACATCACTGTCACCCTCGAGTCAAGTCAATCCCATTATCCATCCACATTACTTAACCATCAATTATCTATCTTGATTCCTACCCGGGATGACACATCTGGGTGAGATCATGCCTATTCACCTATTCACTGATCATAGAAGTAATTGGGTACCTAATAATGTGGTATCCCTAACATTCGTGTTTCCTTTAGGGGTTTCAACCATCCGATCCACTCTAGTTAGTGTTATGATTAGTCTGATTTGTCTCTCCTCGTTATTAAACTCAGGACATACCCTCTGTTAAACATGTTAAGGAGAGGAAAACCTCATATACATGATTATGGAATTTAAGTCCCCACATTCCATGTGGGATGACTTGAGAATTAGTACCCTCAAGAAGACCATTAATAAGGGTAGAAAACCCAGACGCACTAGTGTTCCATCATCCAGACACGCTAGTGATGTCCAATGTGAAAACTCCCCCGAACAAAGGATGTTTCCCTGAATGGACCCCTTGGAATGTCCTGAAATAAGCAATGTAATTAACTGGTGTCCATGAAGACATGGAACTAGGAAGAGTTTCATGAATGACGTCTTAGTCTTTATGGGAGACTCGGACTAGGTGACGTGTTCTGAGGGGGAATCCATAGAATAATGAATAGAAATACCATCATCTTATTTCAATGAATGAGAAAACATCCCTGAATAGGTGATCGATGCCGCCAACCTTTGGAAAGAGGGAATGTGTGGAAACAGCTATGTGCCCTCCACAGACCGATGCACAGACCCCAGTGAAAGCATCTAAAATAGAAATAGTGAATCTGATGTGAAGGTATTCTCCTCAATGTGATGTTTAGTAGAGTTTGAGAAATTATTGGATTATAATGTCACCGGATTCAGCTATCCAACGCCGAGTCCCGCCAAGAAAAAAGTGGGACTGATGTGAATCTAACCAGAAGATGGGGCTGTCAAAACGCTGGATGTCCCAGTCTGCAACTTTGTCAGTGTGTATCCATCTAACCATCCTTGAGAAATGGAATGTCACTGGGCACTGGACATCAATTGATTTCTTTCAGACCTAATGGTTTAATCTAATTTCATTCAAGGAACAAAGCTTCTACATTAGGAATCCGATCGACCCCCACCCCCGAAGTAGGGTTTCAGGAAATGCCAACGTGACAAACCCGCATTACTCAACCACTTCTTCGAATGCTTCCACACGCACATCTTTGGGGAACCAATGCGCATCTCCCCATATGAATTCATACAATGAAAGGTGATAAGTGAGCTCGTACGCCGATATAAGGAGGAGGGGGTTATCCTAATTCAGGATAGGGCCTGCCATGATTTAAAGGCATCTGTGCCTCATCGCCAACACCACCCCCCAAGTTCAATGCAGGGAGCCACTACTCCCAATCCCAAGATACAATCATTTAGGGAGGCACTCCCTAGAATGTCTCGATGACTCCCTCACCTACACCGAAGTGGTAGGGGAGGTCTGGCCCAGACCAGCCAGGATCTCGTTCCAAAGGCCCCAAATGAGGGCCCCCACACGACCACGCATGTGCCACCACCAATTCACATTGGCTGAAGAGCATGTAAGATATGTACCTGCACCACCAGCCATGGTCGGATGATCCAACTCTAGTGTTGGGAACAATTCTAGGAGTATGCCCTCCATGGGGCGTCGAGGTCAGACCGACTCGCAGTAGTGACACCTAGTACAGAGGTCATCCCCATACCGTCACCAAAGATAATGAGGGTCCTCACAACTTCTAATATCTATATGGAGTTATGCCTCGTGATACCTTCAATCTGAACAGGGGTTCTCCCCACGGAAGTGACACTCAGTATTGAAGCCTCTCCCGCGCTCATTAAATTTGGTATGGGGTCATTTCTCCTAGCACAGACCGCCAATATGGAGATGTTATGCATCCGATAAATCTCCAGTATTGGGGGACTCCCCATGTCCTTGCTGCAACTGGAGAAGGTCCTCCTCTCCAGAGTATTTAGAGGAGTGAATGTCAGCATCGCTTCACCTGCACCCAGCATGGAGGTCCTACCCATGTTCAGCATGACCAGTATAAGGACCTTCCTCACACTGACGTTGCCTAGGGAAGCAAGCATGGTGGTCCTACGCATGCTCTTATAAGCTCCAGCAAAGATCCTACCCACTCTAGCACTTCCTAAGGAGGTTACCTCCGCACATCTGCCGGTGGACACTAAGGTACTCCTAGTGTTCCCTTTGATATCTATCCAGGTGCTTCTCGCACCCCAGCTCACTCAGGAAGAAGTCCACCCCACCCCAGCACATGTACGGCCGAAGGACCTCCTCTTCCGAAAACTCTACATGGTCCGGATGAACTATCCAGGGGTAGGATGGGGGTCATCTCCACTAGAAAAATAGTATATAGAAGATTTAGATTGAGATCAAACTAGTATGCTTATTAGATTCTGAGGCGGCATACGACTCAGCAATGGAACACCCACCTAGATCCTTTTTGTAGAGGGATGAGGTAAGAACAAGGAGATTTAGTCTCATAATTCTACAATGTGAGGTCCATTGAATCCCCACCTCCCTTCATAGGTACATCCATGGGAAAATCATTTGGTAACCCCATAGGTTCTAGCCATGCAATTTCCACCATCAACACTAGAATCACTCTCCAGCTCGACTAAAGATCACAGAGAGCTATTCTAGGGATCAATGGTAGACGAGAAGGAAACATAACACATTACTGGTAGCTATTGTCCCTGCACAGGAAGCAGCGATCATCAGCCCATCTTACCGAGATGTGGTGGCCATGTCACTACACTCTTTCGAGGATAACCCAAGACGTGGTATCTTTTCAGCTCACTCACTATATTCACCACTGGCTAGCCTTCCATCTATGAGTTCTTCATCGATAACACTATAGGATCCACAACCAACTCCAGTATATGAATGGGACAATGAAAGGATAGACCCTAAATTTGGAACAAGGAGATTGTGGAATATTCTCTTAGTGGACCATTTCCCAGAGATGTTCGGGCCTGTTGTAGTGCCAAATTTTATGGCACCAGATGTGCTCACCCCAGAGGAGGTTGGATGCTCCCTCCATACCCTATGGGGACTAATTTCCACCTTCGGTGTCGATGAGTGGCCTAACCCAAGAGTCAGTAAATCTTAGAAGATATCCGCCAATAATGTTGTTTGGTTGATTTGGATGCACTCCTCGGGGCCTAGTGCCCAGACCCACCAGGCCGCCATAAGACCCTGCAAAAATGATGCATCTAGAGCTTTAAAGTGATCTATAAGATAATCAATTATGCTTATCCCATTGTGAAAATTTGTGGCTGGGGTAGTACGTGACCCTCCATTTCAGTTCTATCCGGCGCTGGCGAAATTTTCATGGAATCATAGAGGATGTGCCTCCAGGCATGGTCACAGTTAACATGGATGAACTATCATAGCGATGTGATAAGCTGGAGCTCCTTGATGGGGAATTACCCCCTGATGAAGTTCCGTAGCTACTGGATCCATTGGGAAGGGTCCCCTGCTATTAGAGAAATCAAAAGGGTCTTCTCATGCCCACTGAGGCACTAGTCCTCTACCGGAATCCCAACAAGCACAAGGAAATCCTTGGTGTTGTCCAACCCTCAGACCCATGAAGCTCAGTGTCGAAGGGTGTAGACAAGCCTAAAAAATCCACATTGCATCAGCAAATCACCGAACAAAATATGGTGGTTGATGAACTCCTTGTTGAACACGTTATGGAGCGAAGACTAGACTACAATGATCCTCAGCCAGGACAGCAGGGACCAGCAAACCATCACCGTAGAGAACTACCCCGGGTGACCCAGACCATCCTTCCCAAGCCTACAGGGTTGAGGTTGGAACATACGGAAATAGGGCATGCTATGTGTCCCCAAACACACCTAAACACCGTGATAATCCACAAAACCCAGCTCAGATTCCCCCATCTTCTCCACATGTCGTCCCACCAGCCACTCCACGAACCGCTAGGCCTTTTTATCATGTTGATGAACTTGAAAATTCACTAGTGGTTAGAGATCCCCTTCAAGACTAGAATCCCAACCTAGATGATCTAATGGCGGCACTCATCGCCAGCCTCGAAGCCCTAGAGACTCGACATGTGGCAATCTCGCCTGATGGAATGTCATACCCGGCATGGGTGGATGATATTCCAAAAACCCTGGGTTTCAGGAATCCCACATTTTCCCCCTTTTAAAAGGACAAGGGACCTGCCACATGACATGGCCCAATTTCTATCAAGGTGTGGCCCTTTGTTGGGAACTGCAGCATAGTAAGAAGCCTCCAAACACCAGTGATTTTTATATTCATTGGAAGGGCCGGTATTCTTCTAGTACAACCAGCTCCCCATCAGGTCACTGGACGGATGGGAGGACCTCTGTAGGTAATTCCTCAACCAGTTTAGTTCCACCACTCAGAAGATGAGTATCACATACCTCTTCAAGTACATGAAGAGGCTTGATGAGCGTGTTTCCGACTTTGTCACAATAGTGGAAAGGACTCACATACTCTTTTGACATGCCACTGAATCAGGATCAATTACTAACGATGTGCATAGGGAACATCAATATGGAACTGTTCCCCTATATGATCACCTAGAACCACCTTGGGGGATTCTGAGACTTCTCTAGTATGGCACTGTGCAAAGAGGAAGCCTTACAGCCTGCTAAGCCTACATGTCTGTTGACTCCTACAATCCCCACGAGAAGGGGAGCCATGGCTGAACCCGATGGAGTGTCTTAAATAAAGGCCCCTAGGAAAATAGACATGTTACCAGTGGAGATGTCTCCAAATCCTTGTAGAGTCCATCCACCTTAGGTGCAGCTTCTAACCCAATAGTGCCCAGCTTAGAATCGGTAGGTACACTCGCGCATTGCACCACCACTTCCTTGGCAAGCTAACCAAGTTCCACCTCCTCAATATGGTCCTCCTACCCACATCAGGATAAGGCTTTGAGGCCTACTTCATATACAAGAGAAATTTGTCCTACTCATTCAGCGAGGCACAAGACCCTAGATATTTTCTATGTTCCCTAGAGCTGGGTATTCTACACTTGCCTGAGTGCATGAGGCAAGATGAGGCAAAACTCAATAATTGCCCAAATTACCGCCATTACCACCTAATCATGGGACTCACTATCAAAGAGTGCTATGTGTTTAAATATTGGCTTCAAGACTATGTGGATAAAAATATAGTACAGTTGGGATCAGCTCAGGCACACATGGAATGCATCGTTGTGATGCCAAACAGCAGCAGCCACAAAGAAGCTGAGTGGCATGAGGTTACTAACTGCGAGTCCCAGAAGTATGATGAATGGATGGCTCGTAAAACATCCGCATATGCCCAAGTAGTTATCTATGAATGCCTGAATTGTCCAGAGCCTTCATAAGCCACAAAAACTACTTCTGCATCGTCATATCAGTCATCCTCATCCCAAAAGAGAAAACACCAATGGCATAAGGGAAATAAAAGTCCCCCACTGATGCCATTATCATTCCATACACTTGGAAAAATCATTCCCATGATGAAGTAAATCCCCCCATGAATCCGTCCGATAGTGGCCAACTCTTCCAGTGATGATCAAGAGTACGCCTCAGGTAATATTGTAGAGCGGGTAAATCCCTATATGATTTCTGATGATGGGGAGCACCAGGAGGATCCTTCCAACATCATGAGCCATCACATGCATTGAAGGTGCCACGACAATATGAGTTGTCGGATTTCCCTGCTTAGTACTTCACGCCAGGTTTTGCACGCGACCGAAACTAGGTGGTAGACCCGACGTAAAGCTCAATATACATAGACTTCTCCTATGGGGACATCATTCCAACCTTCGCCATCATTCGAGTAGTTGGATCAGGCAGAGGCACCTCAACCACATCGTGACTGGCCACACATTGCTACAGGCCGGTCTCAGTCATCTAGCCCTCATCCGTTAGTCACTTTGTAGGATTCGACTAGTGAGCTATAGGTTATTCCTAAAACCAGTGAGCTGCCGACCTAGCCAACAAGGCCCACTATACCCCCTATCGTAGAGAAACCTCATGTGAGTATAATTTCACAACTGTCATGGAAGAATGATGTTCTTAAACATCTTTCCAACATTCCAGCTATGCCCTCCATCCTGGAGGCCCTTCAGCTGTCATCTGATATGCATGAGGGTGTCACTGAGGATTTAAGAATCCCCCTCTAGTGTGAGATGGAGGTAGCATCTGTAGTATCCTCTCATACTGATGGGGTCAAGAATGCTGAATGACATGCCATCATCACGTTCTCTAGATAAGATGATGGCTCTCCAAAATAGGGCAACATTCTCAAACTTTAAATCACCGGCTAGTTCAATGGCGTGGAGTTTCATCACTGTCTTGTCGACCCATGCACTAGAATCAATGTGATCCCAACTCGGACACTTCAGAAGCTGGGATTCTCTAAGGATGATCTAAGTCCCTCTAACCAATGTATCCAAGGTTATGACCAAACGGAGCAGACAATGGTCTACAACATCTGTTTGAAGACCGAATTTGGTGGTCTAGTTTCCAGCACTGAGTTTATGGTTGTCTCTCAGGACACCACCTACAATGCGTTGATGGGTAGGATGTGGCTCTACCGATATGCGAAAGTTCCTTGATCATATCACCAGTTCCTTAAGTACAACATTAATGGTCAAGTGGGTGTGTTTCAAGGGAATGTATTCCCCTTTTCCTCTAGTGAAGATCACTATTGGGATGTCGACTACTATAAGATCAAGGACATATAGATTCAGACTAATGAGTTCGAGCATACTATGGCTGCGACCGACCTGTGGGCTGATTTGGATGATGCATACATTTTTCCAGTCCATCGATTGGAGGCTACAATTACAGACATGGGAAAATTCTTCGCTGTTTCTGGAATGAGAGGGGAGGACATTCCCAAGTCTAAGAGATTCTTGAAGATCACCTCATACTCCTACAAAAACCAGGTTTAGGTGATCCTAGAGACTCCTACACGCATAAGGTATTAGTATTTTCTCCCCAAGGAAAATAGGAATACGTCACACTTGCTTGTTTTACCAGGAAAGAGTTAACCGGGTCAACCCGACATGACATTATAGCTTTGATATCATCAAGAGTGGTCCCTCGAGCGGAATACCAGATGGGATTGGATCAACAGCCTTCAATGCTATGGTTGTGGCAGCAGAGGAGTTCCCCGATGCAGTGTCCACTGCCACTCAGGCTAGTACAGCCTCCAATCGGGAGCTAACGATGCAGAGGGAGCTCCTCTCACTAAGGATTTCCAATCCATAAGTGAAGAAGAAGATTTACAGGATGCTCCCCTCAACATTGAAGAGGGGTTCTCTTCCACAGTTGATGACTTGGTATAGGTGAACCTCGGTGGAGAGGCAGACGCAAAACCAACATTGATCCTTGCCGTCATGCCCCTCGAGGAGCAACAGATGTACATAGATATCCTTAATAAATTTCGTTATATATTCTCCTAGAGTTATGATGGGATTCCAATACTAGATCCTTAGGTATACATCCACCTCCTTAGTCTCCCAACAAATCCTTGCTGGTTCAAGAAGCATCCCAGAAAGATGCACCCTTCTCACGGTGCCATGGTAGCATAAGTAGTTGATAAGATCATCAGAGCCAATTTAATTAAAGATGTCGGATACCCTATGGGGTTGTCCAACATTGTGCTAGTAAGAAAGAAGACTGGATAGATCAGTGTTTTCATTGACTTCCAGGATCTCAATCTTCACTATTTGAAGAATGATTTTCCCCTTCCTGTGATAGAATTTTTGATCAATAAAACAGCTCGGTTCCATGCCCTCTCATTAATGGATGGGTACTCCGGGTATAACCAAATCTGAATGGTTCCTGATTTTGAGGATTCTATATCCTTTAGGGCACCACAAGGTACTTTCTGTTACCAATTCATCCCCTTAGGATTAAATAATGGGGGTTACACCTATCAGTGGTATATGCATTGCATATTTAATCCGGTCCTCGTAATGCTAGTTTAAGGTTACATAGATGACCTGGTGGTAAAATATTGGCAGCGGTAGGACTATCTCAATGACCTTGAGAATGTGTTTGGCTTTCACCATTCCATTCACCGGATGATGAACTCATTGATGTGTTCCTTCGGGGTCAGCTATAGAATGTTTCTCGGATTTGTTGTCAGAAACAGGGGAATTGAGATCGACCTAGAGAAGATCAAAGCCATTATCCAGATGTCTCCACCGAGAAGCATTTGGGAGCTTCGAGGCTTTAATGGCCACATTGCCTACATATGAAGATCCATCACGATTTTGGCTGGCAAGTGTAAATCCTTTTATTGGCACATGAAGAAAGGAACCGTCTATGAGTGTGACGAAGATTGTCAGACTACTTTAGGGGAAATAAATTAGTCTCCACTCCAACCTTTGGTCTTAATAACTCCCTTCTCTAGAAAGCCACTGGTCCATTATATGACTGCCCTGGAGAGATCTCTTAGCACCCATCTCGCCCTGAAGAATAACAAGGGAATGGATAATAGCCTCTGATACACCCACACGCTCCACAATAGGGATACCATATAATCCCCTATAGAGAAGAGATTAATATCACTTTTATTCGTAGTAAAGAATTTACGACATTACTTGTAGTACCACATGGTAATGCTAGAGGCCCGAGTAGATACACTAACGTTCTTCCAGAACCACCCCATTTTGAAATACAGTCTAGCTCGGTGGGAAGTGATTCTCTAGTAGTTTGACATCAGGCTTGTCTCCTATAAGTCTATTATTGGGAAAGCATCGAAAGAATTCCATATTTCCCATCCAGCTCTTGCAGACCTGTCCCTGTACTATGATTTTTCTGATGAGGCAATCCTCTTAGTAGGCCAAGATATCTTATGTTGGAAAATGAACTTCGATGGTGCTTCCCGGAGCCCCACCGGCAGAAGTCTAAATGACCCCAGGCTCTACAGTGTATGTCTTGGTATCGTCTTCATTACCCAGGAAAATTTATTCTGTCATACTCATTCCTATTGTCAGAAGGCTTCACCAACAATGAGACAGAGTATCAGGATCACATCACAAGCCTTGAGCAGTCCCCCAAGATAGACATTCCCCATTTTCATGTGAAAGGTGACTCCGAAATGGTCATCAAGAAGATCAATGATGACTATGCCGTGAGAAATCTGGACAAATTCCCATTGTATAAATGCACTAACCAACTAATGGCCCAATTACCATCTCATCTGGATGTTACTCATGTCCCTCGATCTCAGAATGGTCGAGTTGATTCCGTGGTCGGCTTAGATGCATCACTAGAAGAACCCGAATAGGATGATCTGATTATCCACCTGGGACACCGAAGTGTCATTGATCCTTTCACTCTAGGTGATGATGACACCCTACAGGAAACCACATTACTATCGACACCTCCACGTCAGGTCCCCCAGGTCCTCCAGGTGCAGTGATTGAAGTGGTTACTGACTAGAAAGCCTATTCTTTAGTCCATCCAAAATGGTAATCTTCTTACAGAATAGTCCAAGAACGAGTGAATTTGACACCACGTGTTACATTTTACCCTCCAGGATGGCTCCGGTCATGAGAAGATCCTATAAAAGTCCGTTTTTGATGGAGTCCTCCCCCGTTTCAATCATGGAGCCGAGATTTCCTAGGACATGAAGGTGGTTCATGCTAGTTTTTGTAGGGCTCATCATATTGGGTCGAACCTATCTCAACAGATTTAGAGACTGGGGTATATTTGGCCTTCCACGATTCATGACTACATCAAGTTCTTCAAAAGGTACAATTTGTTCTAAATTAATGCTATCTTCAAAAATCGGCAGACAAATTGTCTCCACTCCACCATGTACTCTTGGCCATTCACGGTATGGGGACTCGATGTTGTGGGGCCATATCCACCGGTGACAGCTCACCAGTGAAGAATCCTGATAACTTCTATATATTTCATCACCAATTAAGAAGTGTTAGTTCCACTCAAAGAGGTTAAGGCTCATCGCCTCATTGAATTTGTGAGCTCCAACATTATCTACCCATTTGGAGTCCCTCACACCATCCTCACCGATAATGGCACAAACTTCTGAGTAGTTGAGATGAAGAAATTGTATGCTAAATACAACATCCATTCTACCCATACCTCCCACTATCATGTGCATGAAAATGGACAGATTGAGGTATTCAAAAAAAACCCCTCTGACATTATGCAGAAAATGGTTTGTCAGAATAAGAAGAGTTTTCTAGAAAATCACCCCAATTCCCTCTGGGCTTATCAGATGATGACTCATAATTCTACCCCGGTGACACCATACTTCCAGGTGTACAGAATGAAGGTCATCCTGCCCATCGATAATCAATTTTCCTCACTCTTCACAGTTGTCTATGGTCAGAAATTTCAAGACAATGTAGATAAAATCCATTTGGCTAAGTTGTAAGTGCTCGATTAGAAGATGCTTCATGCACTACACAATCTTGAAAGGAATCATAACAAAATAGCTATTGCTTCAACAAAAATGTTCTCCTCTACTCCTTCTTGAAAGAAGCTTTATTTTTGGCCCTGAGGGCACCAATGATACCTGGCAGGTAACCACCCATGTTGGAACCCAAATGGGAAGGATCTTATATCATTCATAAGGTTTACTCTGATGGCGCATACTCACTGGTTACCATGGTTGGTGAGCGTATAACTCTTCCCACCAATGCCATGTTTGTCAAGAAAAAATTTTCTTGAGTCCCCGGTCCTACATGACCTTAAAATGTACAGTATTTCATGACCACAAAATGTGTAATGGTCCCAAATAACCCCAAACTGCATTAGGGTCCTACATAACCTTAAACTGTCTGGTCCTAAAAGACCTTAAACTATATGGTCCTACATGACCTTAAACAGTAAAATGTATTCCATGACATTAAACTATGTGTTTTCCTACAAGACATTAAACTACACCTTTTAGAACTACATAATACTTGATTCCCATCCTCTTGGGATACGTAGGATAGCCCTGAAATTTTTTCCATAGGCCCAGCCCCATACTTTGGGACCTATCATTGGGACAAAACACATGTTGTGGCACATTCGTTTTCCCTCATCCACATCAAGATCGTCATGACCACACCATGTCACATGATGTGGATGCGTATTTTCGAACCTAGTCAACAGTTATCCTCTTTTGTTGTCACCACCCCCATATGTCCAAAACATGGAGTGTAGTGGTTCATTTTTCCCCACTGTCTCTCCAAACCTTTGTATGCCTCAATCAGAAGTGTAATTCCAGCTGTCAGAACCTTATGTGATGGGTAGAGTGTAGTCCTAATCCTTGTATCCCACACCGAGCATTTCTCATGTGGTCTTATGATCTATGATGTGGAAATGCCCACACGAGAGGTCATATGGATACAGTTGGCCGGGGTGACTAGCCTTAGGTCCTTCGACCCCGTTGTCCCCTAGCCATAGTTATCATTTGAGATTCTATGGTGTGGTATGGAATCACATATTTATTCTCATCGGGATGTTTTTTAACACTTCCTATGTGTCCTCGCGATATCCCTCCCTTCATTTATCGTCCGTCTTGCAAGCACTAGAACGACCATGTGTCGTGAGCCCCATCATTTAGGTTTCCATCACTTTCTATATCCAAAAGGACCCCAGGATGGCCTGGATACTCGGACCAAGGGCTCCCAAACCATTACAGGCCTAAGTCCCCAAGGATTGCAGGTGAAAACTTGATACAAGTCCCATCTTGTGATTATGGTCAAGGGTTGACACTCAATTGTTTTCCCTGAACTCTAGTCACACAAGGGTGGATATTGTGTTTCAAACCTTGGGAAAATTTTTCCTCCATTATATTTTCATCTTTGTGGCCTTCCATAGGCACGGTGATTCACCCTATCTGTCCCACACATATGACATTAAACTAGGCATCTCCGGTCCGAGCTCTTTGACCATAAACTAAGATCACCAAAATCCTTACTCCAAGATGTTAAATAGTAATATGGATGTGACATTATGTTTGTGGACTATCCTTGGGACCCTAACCTATGTCCTCAACTAGGATTGTAGGATGTGGTGTGTGACTATTTCTTTATTCACATCAGGTTACTTGTTGTGATGTGCCCTCCCCTCGTTGGTGTATCTTTACCTTATTTGTGTCATCCTTTTCCCTAGAACTGTGTGTGTCTTCATTCCCATCCTAATGGGATACGTAGGACTGCCAAAACATTTAGTCTTCAGTTACAGCCTCATCTACTAGAAACCTCCCTATAATCCTATCCCCATGGACAATTTTTTCTACAAAATGGGTATATGGTATGTTATGGGATTATTTCCCTATTCACGTCTGGTTAATAACTACTACGCCACATACCTCTCTCTCCTAAGCAGCCTTTACTCCCTTTCCCTAATCTCATATATTTTAGTTGGCTTTCCTTTAGTTGGGTCCCTCGGCCCTCTTCGGTGATTTACCAATGTTCCTAGGAGTACTCTGGTTTAGAGATTTGAGTGTTTGGTTCTACATAGACATGCTCTAACCAATTTTTCAGGCATTGTGTTCCCCTTCATTTGGGATTCCATTATCTTTCACATCTCAAGGGACCCCCAAATGGCATTGATGCAAGGCCTAAGGGATCTCCTAAAATTACGGTCCAATGTCTTCAAGGGTCTGAGACAACAAATATATACAAGTCTTGTGTTGTGAATATGGTCAGCATTCGACAGTCATTTGTTGTTCCAATTTCACGTCCCATGATATGGATACTCTGTTTCGAACATGTTCAAAAAATATCTTCCATCGTCATGCCAACCCCCTCTAGCCTCAAATTTATGTTACACAATTCACATTATTTTCAACCCCATTATGTCCAAGTAAAATTTCAACCCTCCTGGTACTATCCCTTGGTGTGAATTTGCATGTTAGGAAGACCAAGTCACGGTAAGGAGTCATTCGGGGCACTCAACTGAATTCCCATTGGTGTATATTCTAGGTACTGCAAAAGATGCTTCCCTCCTTTTTTCCCACACTGAGACAGACACGCATTTTCTTAGTGATCAGATTTGGGTCCATGCTTACTTGGAAGGATTCCACTTCTCCATGGTTTGAGCTCTAAGACCATAAACCAAGATCACTTTTAGAACTACATATGGATTTATTCTCACTCCCATTGGATACCTAGGAACACACTAACATCTCGTCTTTAGGGCCATATTGAGTTCCAAAAATTCATCTCTTCTATTTTAACTTTTAGGCCCCAGCTCTTATAGGATTGCGTGATGTGGCCTGTAAGGGCGTGTGCCTTTATTCACATCGGGTTTATAATTTTCACATCACATACTCCCCTTCAAGGAGCTAGTCCCTCCTTCCTCTTGTAAATTGTCCTTCATGATGTTAAAATGCACTTTCTAGAACTACGTATGGATTGATTCCTATACTCATGGGATATATATGATTTCCAAGACATCTTGTCTTTGGTTCCAGCACAACTCAGAGATAGTCTCTCCTACCCCATATTCTCAATACTTTTCTGGCCCCCTCAGCTAGAGGTTTCATTCGTGGAATTACACATGGTGTCATATGGGATTATGTCCTCATTCATGTCAGGTATGCTTTATCAAACTGTACACATTCCCTTTTGAACCTCGTCTTTCTTGTATATGTTTGGTCCATATGTCTTTATACTATGTTGCCTAGTCCCACAAGACTTTAAACTGTTACATCTATACTGCATGACATTAATGTCCATGCATGGTCCCATCCCATGACCCTAAACTGTGACATTATCGTCCAAGCTGCATGATAAAATATGGAATTGCATCAGTGTGCCCTCACTTGAGGGGACATCATGTTTGGTATCAGTCACACACCATACCATTTTTCAATGTTTTCACAAAGCATGATTCTTATGGTGATTATTAGACTTTCTATCCTAGGTCCTTCGCTTAAAAAAACAACATACATCCACCCTAATGGACAAAAAATCTATGAGATGCTGCTTCTTTTTGTCCAAGGGCCAGACCCTCACGACCTTAGTATCTCTAGAAATTGTATATTACCATTAAATCCCTAAAACTACTTGTATCTTGACTCTCATTATCATGGAATATGTTGAAACAATTGTTATCTTTCCCTTGGGGATAGCCTAGGTTTTTTTCAGTCCCTCAACCTAAGACCTCCCCAAAGAAGATATGGTAATTTGGACTCTAGGTCCTCATTCACGTCAGGTTTCATAATTATGTCACCATATGTATCCCACCTTCCCTACCATCTCTGATCCACGTTCTATGACCATAAACTAAGTTCACTCTGTGTCCTTGCCGTAAGATGATAAATTGTAGTCCATCTTCCAAAAATACATATAACTTGATTACCCTCCTCATGAGATACATAGAAATTCTCAAACATATTGTCCTTGGGTCTCGCCACAAGAATCTGAAATCATTTCCTCTATCTTTCGGCCCCTATGGCCGACCCCATTTGGGAACATGTGGTGTGGGAAGTACCTCAGGGGTTATCATTCACGTTAGGTTTTTCAATATCCATTTTGTGTTCCCCCTAAGTCTTTTCCCAAACTATTCTGAGTTATATGACCCTAAACCGAGATCTCTCTATGGGAACTATGCATTGGGTTTGGCTACTTCACCGACGTGGGCCTAGTCCATTAATTAAATCTCCCCTTAATGTCCCATCCAATGACCATTAATGTGGGAAGAATTCAGCCTCAGGACCATTGTCCTCAGAGGGGGAATCAACTCCCTCTATCTGATACAAATTGTTTTCGTACTCAAATGTGGTGTGGAAGCACACGAAGTGTGTACTTTTCATAGATACATTTCACTATTCCATGTTCAAGCTTCCTGATCTCGTCATTTGTATCTTCATCCTCATCCATATCTGAACAGAACCCCTTTATAGCCTGGTCTCATTCCACACTAGAATTCCTACCGTCTTGGGCCAATGCCCCTAAGGACCTCAGAAGATATTCAAGATAGGTCCCCTATTTCGAATATTGTTAGTGGTCAACCATCATTTGTCTGTACACATTTCAGGTTCATGCAAAATGGATACTATGTTTTGAACATGTTCAATAGTTATCCCCTTTCATCACGCCACCATCATTGTTGTCCAAATCCCGAGCTTCAGGATTCACACATTTCTTCTTCCTTTTGTCCAAGTGGAATTCTATCATACTCAGCTTTACCCTTTCGTGCATCTAGGGGCTCTATATAGGTGGGTCAGCATCATTTGGACACCATTCACCTAGAGTCCCATTTCCCCTGACATTTTCCTTCTTATGTTATGGAATTCCCATAACTAATCTTTATTTCCCACATCGATAATGACTCGTGTGGGCTAATTAGTTATAGTAGGATGTGTACTTGCAAAACCATGCCACACATGCCTTTCTTCGTCTCGTATGATGTTAAAATACACTCTCAAAACTATGAATGGATTGATTCCCATCCTCATGGGATACATAGGAAGGCCCTAACAATCCTTCTTAGGCCCAACCCAATTTTCACATTCAGTCCCTCAACCTAGGGATTCTCCTGAGAGCGTGTCATGTGGTGAATATTCTTTTGGTCCTCATTCACATCAGGGTATGTACCACACAACACATTTCATTCCTGGGATGGAATGTCCTCAATGCATGCCATTAAAATATGGTTATTCTCTGAAAAAGTTCTTGATGGCCAATGTTAATTAGGGGATGCATCAGTTTCCTCTCTAGAGTGGATTCTCTCTACCTGTGTCGATCTTTTACCACAACGTTCTTCAATAACCAAGTAAGGTTTAATTCTCATCCTTATGGGATACATATAAATTCCCAGGCATTTCTTTTTGGGTCTAGACCCAAGGTTATTAACCCTTCTAGGCCCTCATCCCCGACCATGGTCCAGGATGTATGACCTTTAAACTACGTGCATCGTCCTCAATGTATGACATAAAACAATGTGTTATTCTAGGTCCTTACCTGGGAAGTCATTTTTAGATGTTGGTATGATCCCTTATCAGACTTATGTTCCCACCAAATGTGCCTTCACCACATTGGATTATTTCATATAGTGTTGGACTCCATTCGAAAAAACCCATCACACGACACTACATGATTTGCGTGCCCTTTATTCAGACTCTCATACACTTTTTCATCTAAAGGAAGCCTCAAATAGTATGGATTCTCGGCCTATGGCTCACCAAATGTCTTGTTCCAACGTTCTAGAAGACTAATGAATGACATTTTGATTCAAGCCCCATGTTTTGATCATATTTAGTGGTCAGACCTCATTTGTTATCCCAATATTTGGATAACGCAATAATGATACTATGTTTCATACATTGTCAAAAGTAATTCATCATTATCACTCCATCCCAATAGTGTTCCATATTTTGGGTATTTTGATTCACACCTTCTGCTCCCCTATGTTTTGATTAATTCCAACGCCCATGGCATTACCCTGCTCATGCACTAGTGCACAATTTGAAATCCTTGATTTGATTGTTCTGAGAGCTTCATCCTCTAGTCAGTCCTTTCCCTTTCTTCTCGGAAATCTAGATTGGTTATTCAATCCCCGGATTCCCAGAGCTTGGTTTTCACTCCTATATTTAGGTGGAATGATAAGGTGTCCATCCCTTGTTTCTCGCATTGTTCCCGACCCACATGATCTTAGGGACTGATCGCTAGATGTTCCATGAATATAACAAAAATGAAATAAACCAAAAAAATAACATAACTAATGCATGCATCTACAATAAATAGTCAAAGCATGATATTTTTTTTCAAAAGTTGCATGCATCACAATACCCAAGGATTGACCCCTCCAATGGATGGGTTTATCCCACTAAAATAATGTTGAGGCTCCACCACCCTCCAGCTTCTGGAGTCCAAGAATCAACGTTTCCTGTTCTGTTACCACTCCTCTTCGGTAGTGAGGGGGCACAGTTCATCAAATCTTATATGGGACTACTCCTCATTGGGTTGGATAACAGTCATCTCCTCAGTGGATTTCCTCATGTTCTCTTTAGCCTCCACCAGTTGGGCCCTCATTCACAAAATAATCTCTCAATATGCATTGAGGGATTCAAAATGTTCATCTTCCTGGATGTGCTACTGCTGAATCTCTTTTTCATCCTCCAAGAGCCTCTTGATGTTCACCACTTTTATCCACTACCATCCCATGCCTATGACACAATCATACTCCCAAATCTTCTATGTCATGACAACTTGGACGACCATGTGGGGATGTTGGACCTTCACCCCTAGCACTAAGTTCATGTAGTCTTGAAAGAAGTATCTCCATCTAGTCTATCCATTATTCTGAGGGGAGTCATCGATGAAGTGCTTGATCAGCTTCCATGACCAGTGATAGACTATATAGCTTTCCTCTTCATCAGAGGCCATTTCATAACAGTCTGTGGGGTTGGAAGCCTCATATATAGGGAATTCCCCAAAGAACTCATCAGTAAGGTTTGTAAC
Organism: Viscum album; assembly: GCA_963277665.1. Lineage (NCBI taxonomy): Eukaryota > Viridiplantae > Streptophyta > Magnoliopsida > Santalales > Viscaceae > Viscum > Viscum album. The sequence continues at coordinate 1,531,636,202 of OY728146.1, read as the reverse complement.
TAGTGTATGATCGGGTATAGAAGGACCTACGCTATCTGATCGATCTTCATCACTAGATCACATATCAATAAATATAGGCCCAACCATTCTAATGGTCCCACCGGTGATCGGGATCACTACTGCTTGGTCTGTCTAGATATTTCCCTCCACAACCACCGACATCCACCTAGTAAAAGCACTGCCAGAGATACAAACAAACCTCGCCAAGGAATCCCACTCCATTTGAAGAACTATGCATACTAAGAAGTGTGCAGATGTCAGTAAATCAGATGGATGGGTGGACGTCATTAATTTTGTAAACGATACATACATAGATTGAATTCCCATTCTTGTTCCTCGGTTGTTTCCATCAGGAACCGAAGGAATGGCCCTCTGTATATTGTCAAAATATCTGGAAACTGTGGAGGATCCACCTTAGGTGTCCGGGCCCCACTGGACGTCCTAGTCAATGCAACTGCAGGCGCAGATCCTGGAGGCCCTGCATCTGCATCAATTAAGGGGTGTGAACAGGGTCTCTGTATGAGGCTCTCTTGTAGATTTTAAACATTGTTAAGGGGTAGAAGGTTTCCTGGAAGTGGATACCTGTGAAGGGAATCCTGATTTTACAACAAGAGACTCTGAAAACACTTCATGTTATAGGTTCTAATCACCAACTTCTCCCTCCTATAATGGGTTCCATCCATATTCCTCGTCACCCTATGAAAACTAGCTGATTCTTCCAACAGAAGGAAGAACTCTCTATGTTTAGCAGCTGACAACTATGGAGGGGCCATTGGATCTAACAACAACTTTATGTGATCTTTCATTGGATGCGGAGCATCCCAATAGTGCACAAAGTCCTTCATCTCTTCTTGATATTTCTCTGCCTCCACCTAGGACCCCGTAAAGCTAGCCCTGATAGTGCCTATCCCAAGAAAATTCCTCCCGAGATGTTTCTAGGTTTTCCACATCTTGGAAGGTCCGAGGAATTCCCTATTGGCTTCCCAGATGTCCCAGGACACTAGGAAAACTACATTCTCTAGCATGTCTTTATGGCCCACCTACATCCCCGGATCCTATGTGGGTATTCTACAGAATCCTCTCAGTGTCCTCCCCTCCAGATAACTCTATTCTTCTAGGACCACTAGGTCTGTTTCCATTCCTGGATCTACTGCCATCACATCCCCCCCAACCAGTGTGGGTCTCGCCGCCACAATAGCCACACCACTGTGATATTTCCTTATCTCATTTTATCCCTTTCCTTGAGGTTAGGGAGGCACACCATCACTGGCCCAAACAGTTTGATGCTTTAGCATTTCCCCTGGGTAGGCCGCCTCATAGCTTTTGGAATACTACTTCACCAACCTAAAGCAGTGATGGGTGGTGGAAGATCGTTTAACATCTTACCATATTCTCATGTGAACATGAACCGCATCTGCCACATCACACACGAATGTTCCTCATGGCACAGCCCTAAATAGAACTGGGGGGTCCGTCGCTGCATAAAACAAAATTTCCTAGTGAATTTGTGTAGGGTTTATTGCTCACAGAGGGGCTCACGGTCCACTCTTTCCACTAGGACTTTACCTCGAAAGGCCCGGAGATAGGACCAGTGTTCTTTTGTTCATTGGCCATCATCAGTGAATTCACCCTTGGATAGTAAGAACATATTAATGTTGAATTCCTCTACCTTCTGAACATGGTTATATACCGCCTGCACGGTATGATTGGTCAGAAATATCTCTATGGAATTCAGGATGGATGGGTGGAAGATAAATTCCAGAGGGGAGATTGGGATCAGATATTCATAACCCCCCCCCCCCCAATGTGCACCTCCATCCACCCATACAAGAGGTGGAATGGCTCACTTATCCTCTGTGGCCTCCTCCCATCGCTAATATTTCACAAAATCTTGTACATCTTGGAGAGATTGGGGATACATATGTAGACCTGCCCTCCTATCTCCAACATGGATTCCATGATAAACGTCCTTGGTCACACGCCCATGTTTGTATCCCTCACCAGTAGGATCCGACCACAGATTAGAGTTCCAATGAATGCAGCCAACCTGACTACCGGTTGATGCTCATTACTGATGATGAATCACCACATCTTCCACTGGTTATACTCCAAGAGCCACTATTAAGAGTGATCCTTGCATCTTTGAGCCCCCTTCGGGACACTATGAGGCCTCACCAGAAACTTCCAATCTTCTGGGAGGTTCAGGAACTACTTGAACCATCTCTCGAAATGGACATCCCTCACTGCTTCCTAATCCTCTCTTATCACTAGCTCCATCAACGCCATCACCAGTGGCGGTATTTTCTCTGGATCCTCCCATGCACCCATAACAGGGATAAATTCATCATACGTCTCCCCCAATATCAAGACCCCAAAGATGTGATTGTCATACCATAAACTGATACCAACCTCCCATTGGAGAATTTGGAAGGATTTGGTCCCTGATGAAATAATTCTCAACAACTCTAGCATCAGCTGCTTTTGTTGATATATATGGAATTGGGAAGCACAATCTGCCTCATACATGGACACTCTTCTCAGCTCTACCTCGAACTCTTCATTGGAGGCACCTAACCTGAAGGCCTAGGCCCTGTCATCTGTGATGCTGCCACCCTGGTGTAGATCCCACTCATTGGACCATCCCTGCCTAGGTTAATTAGGGATGCCTTCAAGATCATCAGGTATATAGGGGGGATGTCTCCATCTGCAATTCCTTCCCATCGACACTATTCATGAGATTGTACAGGCCGTTAAGGTTGACAAGCGTGATTTCCTCTTAGGAATGGCCGTCAGCCACCCTGAACCACTGGCGTGGGCACAACATACTCCAAAAACAATAAGCTGGCTCATCCCTAATAGATTTAGGGATGCAAAAATCTTCCCTCATCCAGAAGACATACATAGACATCCTCTTACACACCAGATAATTCCTTTTGATTTTTGATAGTAGCTCCTCCAACGAATCATGGTCTGTGTTTATCTTTACCAACTCCCCTAGACCAAATCTATTCTCCATCTCTTCCCTTCAGGTAGCTTCCTCCAGGAACCCCTGGAAGCCTCTTGGTGAGCCATTCCATTTTTAATATTTGAACACTTTTCCCAAAGCCCTTTCGTGGAGCTCTTTCATGGAGACCATTCATGGAGCTTTATCCCAGCAATGGAACCGTAAAGCCTTGCACCGACCACTGGATTCAAGATAAAGAGCGCAACGTCACAGAGTCAAAGACTCAATGTGCGTTGTGAAGCAGAATGAATGATTCATGGAGAGCAATCGCGTAGTACGTAGATCTTCATGAATCGAGAGTGCTAAATGAAATAATCAAAGATAAATGAAAAGAGAAAAGAGAGGTCATCTCCCCTATTTATAGGCAAGCACCCTTGGTGCTTTGTGACACGTCTAACCGCGGAGAGCTATGCGGCGTGCTCAGCTTTCCCATCACCTCTCTGCATCATGAACCCCCTTTTCGATTAATCTTCACGACATGCTGATGGATTTTGGAAAGTTACCCTCTGACATGGAAACTTGATTTCTCCATGTATCAAAGTCTAGGGGGAATTTTTGGGTACCAAAATTTGAGAATAAGAAGAACAAAGGAAATGCAAAAGGTACTACCTCGTAAAGATCGTTCACGGAGCCCCACAACACTATAGCCGGTGTCCATCTTCTTCTCCGTGAACTCACCAAGGACCAAGGAGGCGGGAGTCTCAGTGAACCCATTTGACATTCGTTCACCCACCACAGATCAAGGAGGTGGGAGGCTCTGTGAACCCATTTGACATTCTTGAACCCACCGTAGAGCAAGGAGGAAGGAGGCTCTATGATCCCCCTTTGACATTTGCGAAGCCGCCACGGAACAAGGAGGAGGGAGGATCCACAGTTATGACAAAATTCCATGTGGAGTTGCGTTGAGCGAGCTCTGCATCACGGTGCCTCTTGACTATAAATTTTGGGCACCCCTCGAGGCCAAAAGATGGATCATCCGACCACTCTCCTTCTTTGCTCTCAAATAAAAAAGTAATTTTGCTCTGTTAACTATGAGATTCTCATGGTACTTTTTCATTGAAAAGGGACTCCCCCTTTCTTGAATTAGGACCCTCTTCAAGGAGGGGATCCCTTTGCTGAGCTCAGGGGACTTCGTGAAGGAAGTGGATCCCCAAGGGGACTCAGGTCTTCATGGAGCACTTATGCTTCACAAAGCACCCTCTATGCACATGTGGACTACATGTTATGTAAGGGTCAATGTTCTTCGAGAATCTCATTCTTTCGCAATTCTATGCATCACAAGGATCCCATGTTTTGTGAAGTACTACTCTGTGAGGGCCTTTACACATCTTGAAGAACTTCCCATATGCACTTATACCTTACGCCTCAGCTTGGCCACTTCACTTCACGAAGCATACCCCATCGCGAATCCCCTCCACTATATAAGGCACCAATGCCTCACGAGGCATCTATATATGATACCATTTTCTTCGTAACTCCTTCTCCAATGTGAACTTCAAGGTTTTCACAATATAACTTCAATGTCCCATGGGCGATATTTCCCGTTGCATTGCTTCGCATCATGATTCTTTGCATAGGGACACAAACGGCTATTGCTTCTTCCCATAACCATGCTAACATGGACCCCTCAATGGATCACTTCATAACACCCTCAAACCACATCACTACTGATGTCTTCCCTTCCCCAAGGGTGGGTGGGTATCAGTTATGTATGCCCTAAGGGTGCAGAGAGAACCTGCATTGTCCAAGATGCATAACATTAAATTGACATGTGCCATCGACCTTAACACATGGCGTTAATCTATACCCTCTCCCGATGCATTGTGTGTGGGGTTCCCCACTTTGGACATTCTTGTTGGACCCTTCATGATATTGTATTTTTCATAATCACAAATAATGTCAACATAAAAATTCATATCTTTCATTACAATTTTAATATCTCTATGAAAAAATGTCATACAACAAAATATACATTAATAATTCAATTTCTTGTAATCCTGAATAAATATGATTACAAGTGTATTTTTACATATATATTGATTAAAAATTCATCTTGTAATGGTATATTCAAGACAAACTCTTCACAATCTTTTTTGGATTCCCTAAAAATGAAGATGACACACTGAACCCAATGATGACACACTGAAGTATGAAAAACCGAAGTTTGATAGACCGAAGGATGACTCACCGAAGTTCGAATCACCAATGTCGACACACCGAAGCCGAAGATGACACACCGATGTACGACAGACTGAAGTATGACTTACTGAATTCGACACACCGAAACCAAAGATAACACACCGAAACCGAAGTTGATAAACATAAGTATGATAGACCGAAGTATGAAAGACCGAAGTCAACACACCAAATATGATAGATAAATATTATAAAACTAAATCCAACACACCGAAGATTACTCACTGATTGATATAAATAATTATTTCCATTTTATTAATTCAAATTGATTTATAATGGTCATATGTAGACAAATTAATGTTTCTGACATTATTTAATGTTTTCTATAGGAAAATATTTAGACAAGTACGAGGTACATGCACGTGCGATGATCCTTATGCATAGAGGATCCTGTAGTATAAATGGACCTAATCATTCATGCTAAACATACGATAATAGTAGTACACGCTAAGACATAGACTGTGCGAATATGAAAAGAGAAAAACTAAGATATTGAGATTACAAGAAGACTGTAACAAGCTACCTTTTCCAAAAAAAGGCTTCATTATACATCGAGACATTAAAGAGATGAACCTTTTCATTCCTTGAAGCTAGATTATAGAAACTGTGATACAATGTTCTAAAGAAATCTTCATGAAGATTACTCAAATACCAGTTTCTGAGCATTCATTGAGTCTAGAGCCTTACTTCAAAATACACAGAGAATTCATAACCCTATTATCATCCTTTACTCTATTGTGTTTTATACATTCTATTTGATCAGTGTGTTTATTTATTTGTATTACACACACTATCTCCAAAGAATAACTTGAGTATATAAAACTATCCTCAGACTCAATCACTTATTTATTTTGTTTCCCACAAATTACTATGGTAGAGGTCAACTGTGTCCTGGACAACCGAGTGTAGTATTGTAAACCTCGATCCAGGGTGTGGATCAAAATATTATTTATATAAATAGTATGATGTCAAGTGATCACCATGTGAAGACAATTATGTCCCTGATTGAGACTAAACCTATCGACTACATTATTGTTCCAATCATCAATTAATCTTTTTTCTTTTATCCACTGCTTATATTTTCTAAAACCTAAAAATGTTTTTTATTGCACGTTGATAGTTGGATTTGGTTAGTTTGTGTATTTTTTTAATTCATTAAACTCATTTGAAATGTTTAATTATTTTTCTACACTGATTTATCTGATGACTAATCGCCCTTTGAGAATCCTATTGTCCAATTGAACATTTACATTTCTACAGAATTAATTAACTGGGCCATTTTTAAATTGGGTGTTTTCTTAACAATAATGTTTTTAACAGAAATTTTTAATTGGAACTCAATTCACCCCACTCTTGAGTATACACTCTGACCAACATTTGGTATTGAGGATTATTTCTTTTCAATATTTTCAATTTATTTTCAACTGTGATTTTAGTTGTATCATAATGGTCATAAAATTTCATTCATTTATAAATTTTCAGTTCATTAAATTATAAGTAACTATAGAAACTAGAGTTGAGGTTGTTCCTACTAATAGGCCACCTTTCTTTAATGGTAATAACTATGTTGAGTGGGAATTAAAAATGAAAATGTATCTAGAGAGTATGGGACCTCAAACCTGGGATACAATTGAAGACCAACATATACCACCTACTACTACTAGGGATAGATGGTCTCAGTTGACTAAAGAAACATATAATAATAAATTTAAAGCAATGAAGGTATTTTTATATTCTCATGGTGATGAGGAATTTTATAGAATAAATGCTTGTAAAACTACATATGAAATTTGGGATAATTTAGATGTTTCACATGAGGGAACAAATAATGTTAATGACATGAGAATAAATACATACACTATTAAATATGATAATTTTAAAATGATTCCTGAATAACCTATGTCTAAAATGTATCTCAGGTTCAGAGAAATGGTGAACAGAATGAGCCTTCTTGGAAAACCAGTGGACATCCCGGACCAATTCATGAGACTGCGTCGATTCCTACCTGACAAATGGAGGGGAACTTCTGTTTCTATCTGAGAATCTTGTGACATAAGAAAGCTAGCAGTCAATGAACTAATAGGAAAGCTTATGATTCACAAAGAAGAACTTAAAGAGAATCAATAAGTAGAAGAGGAACCAAGGACGAAATCAGTATTATTCAGGACTAATACCTCAAATATCAAAAACAATGAAAAATTTCATGTTCCTATAGAAAAATCCACTAGTAAAGAGTCAGATTCAGACAATGAAGAGGAGATGGATCTTCTTGCGAGGATATTAAAAAACTTCTACCGAAAGAATAAATTATTTTACAAGTCAAACTGTAAGGGAATGTATGATAGTAAAGTACAATAGAAGAAAGAAAGAAAATGGAATGAAAACAAAAAAGAAATAATTTTCTATGAGTGCAAACGAAAAGGTCATGTGAAGGAAGACTGTCCCAACCCTAAATTCAATAAGAATTAAGAAGAAAAGGGAAGAGGCTATAAAAAGTCAATGAAAGATACATGGAGTGTGTCAGAAGACATCTATGGTGGATCTGATGCTTCTGATGTTGAATCGAACGATCATGCCAACTTATGTTTCATGACAGAAACAACTGAGGTAACAGTTAACTCTCCTATACATAATGCCTATTATTTTGGGATTAAATGTGAGTCACGTAATGTTTAAGATATGACATAGGATTAACTATTTGAATACTGTGAAATGTGTGATGATACCTTTAATGATCTCAATCAATAATATAAATCATTAATGAGATATCATGCTTTAAATGAAAATTATAAGTCATGTCCGGATTTTGAAAAAGAAAAACTATACCAGCTGTTAAAGGAATAAACTGATCTTATGTTATCCAATGAGAAATTAAGAAGAGAACTTGAGAAGTTTACTACAGGTAGAGATACCATGACTCAGTTTCTAGGAAAACATATTGCCACAAAATATACATCTAGTATGGGATAGCAGCCTGGACAGAGAAGGATCATTACAACTAAATTTATTCCAAAATCGGGACAATTCTCTAAAAGTTCAATCTCTGGACCATTTCTTGAAAAACATTTGTCTAAAAGACCAAAAAATGTGTTTATGTCTCAAAACATGTCTACTGATTATAGGAAATCTATGATGCAAGTATGGATTACCAAAGGATTACTTGCTAACCTCTCACGACTCAAGAAAATATGGGTACCGAAATTACCCCATGTCTAATCTGTTTTGTAGGGATGTTGCCTAAATAGTCCCTGTAAGACACTGCAGTACATGGACAGTGGATGTTCAAGACATATGACAGGATAATACTCATGATTTAGGAGCCTAATCAAGGTTGATGGTGGACATGTAACTTTTGGTGACAATAAAAAGAGAAAAATCTTCATCTTAGGCCATATTGGTAACCCTAATACAATATGAATTTTAAAAAGTACTTTTTATGGATTAAAGTATAATTCAGGTAGGATCTATTAGTTATGTGATGATGGTTTCAATGTAACATTTGAAAATGATGCATTTAGTTTTTATAATTCCAAAAAAGTATTAATATTTACTACATTCAGAAATGAAAATGTGTATTCTATTGACTTAAATTGTTTAGCTTTGCAAAATTTATCTTGCTTAAATGCTTTTCATAAGTAATCTTGGCTATGGCACAGAAGACTTAGACACTTCAATGTGAACTCTATTATGAAATTGACAAGGAAAGGTTTAGTTAGAGACATACATAAACTTGAATTCCCACTTAACAATGTGTGCAATCCCTATCAAAAGGGAATGCAACACAATGTTTCTTTCAAACAAAAGAAATAATTTTCTACTTCTCAACCGCTTGAGTTGGTTCACATTGATTTTTTAGGACCATCAAGTGTTTCATTATTAAATGGGAAGCACTATTTTTATGTTCTTTTTGATGATTTTTTAAGGTAGACTTGGGTATACTTTATATCTCACAAAAGTGAATCTTGTTCTTATTTTATCAAATAATCCAAGTCTGTAGAAAATATTAGTGGACATAGAATTATGAACTTGAGATGTGATCATGGACATGAGTGTGAAAATCATGAGTTTGAATCCTATTTCTCACACAATGGCTATAGTGAATTTTTTTTTCTCCTTTAACACCTCAACAAAACGGAGTCAAGGAAAGAAGAAATAGGACACTTCAAAAAATATATAGAACCATGCATAGTGAATATAATTTACCTATTTCTTTTTGGATTGATGTTGTAAAGACCGCTTGTTATAACATTAATAGAGTCTTGATTAGACATGTTCTTAAGAAGACCCCTTATGAACATTGGGACAATAGGAAGCCTAAGGTTAACTACTTCTGAGTTTTTTGGTGTGAAGTCTTTATATATAATACTAAGGACAATCTTGACAAATTTTCCTCCAAAAGTGATGATGGAATTTTCCTAGGTCACTCAATCTCAAGTAAATCCTATAGAGTATCCAATATGAAGACCAAATGTGTGGAAGAGTTAGTTCATGTCAAATTTGATGGGTCTGATCCACATGAACCCAAAACCTCTCTTGAATATCTAGAGGAAGATATGTCAATTATGAAACTTAATGATAATGATGGTGAATCACTTGTAAAATTAACCAATTCTAGAAATCTTCTAGAATCTTTACATGTTCGGACTGGACGAATAGAAAATCATGAAAATTCTAGTCCAAATGTTTCTAGTGGTATTAGAACTCGCATGAATCATCCTTTAGATGTTATAGTAGGTGATGTAAACTGAGGGACACAAACTAGAGATTCTATGAGAAACCATGTTGATCATCAAGTTTTATTTCACAGCTTGAACCCAAAAATATTAATGATGAAAAAAATGATTAATTTTGGCCAATGGATATGAAAGAATAATTAAATAAATTTGAATGAATCAATGTCTGAAAACTAGTTGAAAGTCCTAAGGATTATTTTACAATAGGAACTAAATGGTTCATTATAAACAAAGTTGATGAGTTTTGTAATACAGTTGGAAACATATCTTGGTTAGTGGAACAAGGATACAGTGAAGGGGAAGGAATAGACTATGTAGAGACCTTTTCACATGTTGCTTGGGTAGAGGCCATTAGGATACAACTTTCTTATGTAGCCCATCTAAATTTCAAACTTTATCAAATGAATGTCATAAGAACTTTTGTAAATGGGTATATAGTTGAGGATGTACTTTTTGAACAACCCCTAGATTTACAAATCCCCATTTTTTCAAACCATGTTTTTAATCATTTTAAAGTATTATATTGTTTAAAGAAATCTCCAAGAGCATGGTATGATAGACCTATTTCCTTTCTTATATAAAAAGTTTTTACTTAAGGAATATTAGATCCTACTTTGTTTATTAAAAATATTTCCAAAGCTGTTTTGATGATACAAATTTATGTAGATGATATAATGTTTGGTTCTTCTAAAAATTCATTATGTACTATTTTTTCAAAAATAATGGAAAATGAATGTAAAATGAGTTTAATGGGAGAACATAAATTTTTCCTTGGATTTCAGATTTCTCAAATTAAAGATGGTATTATTTTAAATCAATGTAAATATACTAAAGATCTTTTAAATTTTTTTGGTTTGGATGGTAGTAAGGGTAGTGATACACCTATGAGTACTACTTGTAAGTTGAATGCTGATGAAGCTGGATAATCAATGGATCAAACCAGCTATAGAGGTATGATAGGGAGTCTTATCTATGTTAGTGCTAGAAGACTTGATATTATGTTCAGTGTGTGCATGTGTGCTCGCTTTTTAGCTAATCCCAAAGAATCTCATTTAAATACTGTTAAAAGGATTTTCAAATACCTCAAATATACTCCCATATTAGTACTATTTTATCCAACAGGACAACCATTTGACATAACAACCTATTCAGATGTTTACTTCACTGGTTGTACACTAGATAGAAAAAGAGCATGTGGGACATGTCACTTTTTAGGCAAGTCACTAGTATAACGGTGCAGTAAAAAATAGAATTATGTTGTATTATCTACTGCCAAAGAAGAATATATTGCTGCTGGTATTTGTTGTGCACAAATTTTGTGGATGAAACACACTTTACTAGACTATGGATATCAATTCAAACACGTATCCATTAATTGTGACAACACAAGTGTGATTAAAATTACTATAAATCGAATATGTCTTTCTAAAACAATGAATATTTATGTAAGACAACACTTTTTGAGAGATCATTATCAATATGGTGATAAAACTCTTAATTGTATTGGCATTAAACCTCACCTTTCTGATACAATCACTAAACCCTTAAATTCTGAGAGAATTAATTATATCAGACATGAACTAGGAATGATAAATCAGTAACCGTTATTTATAAAACCGGGCATTCTAAAACCGGTCTTTCTAAAATGGATCTTCATAAAACTGATTGTTCTAAAACCGATCTTTCTAAAACTGATCTTTCTAAAACCGATCTTTCTAAAACTGATCCTTCTAAAACCCATCTTTCTAAAACCGATCATTCTCATACCAATCATTCTAAAACTGATCTTTCTAAAACCGATCACTATAAAACCGATCTTTGTAACATAATTCTTTTTAAAACTAATCTTTAAAAAATTGATCTTTCTTAAAATGATCATTCTTAAACTGATATTTATAAAATAGATCTTTGTAAAATCCATCTTTAAAAAACCGATCATTCTAAAATTGATCTTTATAAAATCGATCTTTCTAAAACCCATCTTTATAAAACCAATCCTTGTAAAACCGGTCTTTGTAAAATCGATCTTTATAAAACCAATCATTATAAAACCAATCTTTATTAAACCAATCTTTATAAAACCAATTTATATGAAACCGATTGTTGTGAAATTTATCTTTTTGAAACCGGTTTTGTGAAACCAATACATTTAAGGGATTCTTTGTAAGTTCAATCTACTTTAAGTAAAATGATGTTGTTTTATTTCTTTCAACTTACCATGTTTAAATTTTATATTTTATGTTTTACAATCCCCAAATGATATATTATGTCCAATCCATCTTGACTATTCACCTTCTCCATAGCCATAAATCCTTCTACATTTAGTCACTCTCCTTCTTGAATTTAGACCTCTCAAAACAGGTTATGATCCGAAGCTTCACCATGGCATGGACTAAGCATGCAATGGAAGAACCTCGTGAATCTCTTCTTGCTAAGCATCAAAAGGGTGAAACCAGTGGTACTGTGAAACTAATCTTAGAAAGATGGGTAGTTATAGCTGAAAAGGAAGTGTCATCTGAGTGGATTATGTCAAGATAATATTTTATTCTAAAGGTAATCGAATCTCAAGGGTGGATCAGTTGGTTTACCAACAATGAAAGGTCATATAATCCTCAGCTTTTTCATGAATTCTATCAACATTTGTGTATAACACTGGATGATGTCGAGGCAGCGAATTTGAAATCTATAGTGAAGGGAAAGGAAGTGGTTTTCTGTTCAATGGATTGGACTGAATGTTTTGAGGTACCTCATGAAGGTGTCTATGATTTACTATCCTGGTAATATTCTACCTTCATCAAATTTGTTTTCATATGATGATGCTCTAAAGGAGCTAACTGGAAATGTAGAATCTATGAGAACTATTGCAAATGAATTTGAAGGAGAAGTGAGATTGATTTTTAAGTTCATATAGAATCAAATCTTCCCTAGGAAGGGAGATTTGTCAACGGTGAAAAATCAGGATTTCTTTTTGATATTTATGTTGAAACATAGAATAAAGGTGAATTTTTTCTGAAATATTGTGGTATATATTTATGATTTGGTTAATCCATCTAAGAAGGCCACCTCCTTATACTATTCGAGAATGATTTCCATGATGATGAAGTAATTAGACTGTGTAGAAGATGGAGATGAAATGATAACTACATGTAGTGGTTTTTGTCTTCAGAAAGTCATTTTTAAAAGGATGAAAATATTCTAGAACCCATGGAAGAGATGTTGGGTAAGAGATGAAGAATGGATGTATGAGGAGTTCAATCCGATTGACCATCCTTCTAGACCAAAGGACCAAGTTGTTACAGGTCTCAAATCTGGAGAAGTCCCTGTCTATTTAGATGAGGAAGCTGAGGCTGAAGTGCCAAGGAAAGAAGGATCTCCATTTGATGATAGAAGTGATCCTGATATCATTGAATGTCCCAATAATATGAAATATGGACCTTCTAGTCCACCTATGGAACTGCCTTAAAGGGAAACAACTCTAGTTGATGAACAATAGAAAGACACCAAATTTAATGGAGTTGAAGGTTATGTTAGAAAATCAGCTGAGGAATCTGATGGTGATGATGATGATGATAATGATGATGATGATGATGGTTACAATAGTGATGATGGAGGAAGTGTTGATCATGTGAGTGACTCTCTAAAATGGGACAACAAGTGGTTGACAGATCTAGTGAGGAATCTATTCATGGTGTTGGTGATGGAATTGAGCCTACTGATCAATAGGTTGATGATCCTAGAGATGCAGGACATGAGGAAATATCATTCCATCCCAATTCTAAAAACCATGAGATTACTCAGGAATTCAATGAAATTATGGTTGCTGTCCAGGAAGAAGAAGATGTAGTTCCATTGCCTTAAATTTAGGAAGTACCTGGTGAAGCTGAAGAAGCTAGTGATTAGGAAGAACCTAAAGAATGGTTGGTTCATGTCCCCGGACAATGTGTTTTGTCCAGAGACTAGGATAAAGAAATTAATTATATTGATGTTATTCCCGAGCCTCATGGAAGAAGGGTAAGAATTTATATCATTTTTCCAAATGATAGGACCTGTGCTAGAGAGTGGAATAGTAATCTAGGATACATTGTTTTCGATTTAGAATATGACTCAGATGAGGAAATGGTACCTCCTCTTGTTCCTCAAGTCCATACTGACCCAGAACATGTTGCACCTGTTCCAACAGTTTCATCTCCAGATGTAGACCAATTTTCTCAGTCAGTTCCCAGTGACTATGTCACTATGGATGATTTTGCAAAATTTAACAATGAGATATGTCATTCAGTGATCGCTTCAATAGGATCCAGAAATGAAGCCACCACCTCAATAATTTTGTCACATGTTGATTCAGCAAAAAATTCAAGAATTGTGATTCATGAGATTCAACCTAATCTTATTACTACATCAGAAACTATTATTAGACACAACACATTGCTGAGATAAGAACTAAGAAATATGAGAATTGAGCTTAATTCGTTATCCTCTGACTTCATGACCTCCTTTAGTGGTGGTCTGGAAGTTCTTAGGAACTTGGTAACTCATCTATTCAGTGTAGATTTTAAAAATTTGAAAGAAGATCCTGGAAAAATGTTTACTGGCCCATCTAGTTCCAGCAGTGGAAGAAGTGATGTTACTGATTTGGAGTCTATCAAGGCTGTGATGAGAGAAGAGATTCAAAAACTCCATATTGTTTCAGATAAGGAAACCCTTGAAAAAATACATTGGAATACTTATCTTGTTTACAATGTGGTTAGACAATGCACCAATGAAGCCTCTACATCTCAGAAAGCAATTCATGAAAAAGTGGATAAGTATTTCACTAAGATATATACCAAACATGATCTCATCAACAGTTTCATGTTTCTTGTAGAAAATAATCAAATTCCCCCAGTCACAGAAGCATTAAAAAAGAGATATTATCCAACTGAAAGTGTTTATCCCTTTACTGAGTAAATTTATGGAGAATAAGGATGACTTTGAAAAGGAAATGCAATATGGGGGAGAAATCATTAATGACTTCATAAAACTGCTCAAACCATATCTTCATGTTAAGGACGAAGCTGTTGTGGTCCCTCCAGCTACTTCAATTGGTATAGCCTCTCAGCCTCCTACTCCAATGACTATCTCATTCTCTTACTCAGATTCGACCGATCATTACTGAGAAGTCTCCCAGTCATGTGTTGTCAGAGAGAAGTCCTACTGTTATAGATACTGTTCCTACAGGTCTAGCTCTGCCTGGTCTTGTAATTAGATCACCTCTATCCTCTGCCACTCTCAACCCTTCTTCTTCTCCATTAAATCCTTCAGACAAAAGAAAATCTCCTCTGCATCCAAAGACTTTGTGATGTATTGTTTTTTATAGGGATTTGGTCTTTTTGTTTGTCTTGTACACTTATGACTTTGAATGAAAATTAAGGTCGCGTAATTATTTTATGTTATTTACCCTTCCTTCTTTTTTCTTTTTGTTAATCCCAAAAGGGGGATAAATTAAGGATGGAATTAGAGAAAGGGAGATAATGGATAGAATATGATAAAATAAGGATAGAATATACTCTCTTTAATCCATCTAGTTAGGAGAGATTTTTTTTAAATAAATTCTAGAAATGTCAAACTTTAGTTATATTGGGAAAATATATTCATTCATGTTTATTATATATATTTTCATAAATTCCATAATTTTTTATTATAAAAAAGGGTGATATTTTTGGAATCTTCATTATACTGTATTTTTCATAATCACAAACAATGTCAATATACAGATTCATATCTATCATTCCAATTTTAATATCTCTATAAAAAATAGATATGTCATACAACCACATATACTTTAATAAGTCAATTTCGCATAGTCATGAATAATTATGTTTAGAAGTGTATTTTTACATATACATTGATTTAAAATTCATCTAGTAATGGTATATGAAAGACAGACTCTTCACAATAGTTTTTGGATTCCTTGAAACCGAAGATGACACACTGAAACCAATGATGACACACTGAAGTATGACAGACCGAAGTTCGACAGATAGAAGGATGACTCGCCGAAGATTGAATCACCAATGTTGACACACTGAAACCGAATATCACACACCTAAACTGAAGTTGACACACCAAAGTTCAATAGACCAAAGTAAGACACACCGAAGTTGACACACCGAAAAAAAAGTTGACACACCGAAACCGAAGTTGACTAACCAAAGTACGATAGACCGAAATATGACAGACCGAAGTTGACACACTGAAGATGACACACAAAAGATGATAGAACAATGTTATCAAACCGATGTCGACACACTTAATATGACTCACCGATTGATATAAATATCTTTTTCAATTTTATTAATTCAAATTTATTTCTAACAGTCATATGTACACAAATTAATGTTTTTGAAATTATTTAATGTTGTCTGTAGGAAAATCCAGAGATAAGTATGAGGTACATGCACGTGCGAAGATCCTTATGCGTAGAGGATCCTAAAGTATAAATGGACCTTATCTTTCACTTTAAAGATACGATAGTAGCAGTACATTATGAGACATGGACTATGTGAATAAAAAAAGAGAAGAACTAAGCGCTTGAGATTACAACAAGACTGTAACAAGCTACCTTCTCTAAAAAGGGCTTCATTATACATTGAGTCATTAAAGAGATGAACATTTTCATTCCTCGAAGCTAGATTATAGAAACTGTAATACTCTGTTATGAAAATATCTTCCAGAAGAAGACTCAAATTCCTATTTCTCAACATTAATTGAGTCTAGAGCCTTACTTCACAACACATAAGGAATTCTTAACTCTATTCTCATCCTTAACTCTGTTTTGTTTTATAAATTATATTTGAGAAATGTTTATATTTATTTCTATTACACACACTTTCTCCTAAGAATAACTGGATGATATAAAACTATCCCCATACTCTATCACTTATTTATTTTGTTTCCCCTAAAAAACTATGGTAGATGTCAAGTCTTACCTGGACAGCCTAGTATGTATTTGTGAATCCTGATATAGGGTGTGGTTTCAAAAGTTTATTTATATAAATAGCATGGTGGTAGGTGATCACAAAGTGGAGAGGATTAAGTCTCTACTTGATAGTGAACCTCTTGTTTACATTGTTGGTCCAATCATCAATTACTCTATTTTCTTTTATCCACTGCTTATATTTTCTAAAACATAAAACTATTTTTTCTTACACTTTGATAGTTGGTTTTGGTTATTGTGTGGATTTTTTAATTAATTATACTCGTTTTAAAAGTTGATTTAGTGTTCTACACAGATTTATCTGAGGACTAATCACTCATTGAGAGAAAAATTGACCAATTAAACATTTACATTTCTACTTCCCTAATTAACTGGGCCATTTTTAAATTGGGGGTTTTATTAACTATAATGTTTTTAATAGAAATTTTAAATTTGAACAAAATTCACCCCCCACTTGAGTATCCCCTCCGACCAACAATTCTGCATTCCCACATGTCTCCATGAGAGTGAAATCATTCCTCACCTGGAATGAGATCCTCTTTATCTGAGCGTCGTCTGTCAATGGGGAAAGGGAAACCATAGTGGTGTAAGCCCATGGCTTTTCTTGCAGGAGGTAGCACCCATGTTCATAACCTCTTCCTCGGTTATGAGGCCAAGGGAGGCGGGATGGCCACCAGATTCCTCCTTTATTCAGTTCCAAATTTCTCTCTCTTTGGCCTTGGTCACCACCTGGTCCTCCACTATAGAGTATGTACCAATATCTGTATCCCCAGGTTGCAGACAATGTGTTAGCCTCTGTTTCCTCTTTAGGATGTTAACCACACATAAGCCCCCCCATTCGACTTCCCACCGACGCACGTTCCATGAGGTGATCATTAGGCCTTTGTTGCCTATTGTTTCTCACACCGAGCATGACTCACATGGGATTATTGTAAGCATAAACCATGACAATCCCTCTTCGAATCCTAGAGAGAAATCCCCACATCCATTCTGAACTGTTTGGACTTTGATCCTTTCCAATGAAAGGTACATAAGAAGCCTCCCTGAGGTTCAATTCCAACAACTATTGGTCCCAAAAACATTCTCATCAATTCTCGCACATTTTAGAACTGCATGGACTTTGATCCTTTCCAAGGCAAGGTAAGTAGGAAGCCTACCTAAGGATCAATCCCAGCAAAATTCGGTCCCGACCACCTTCATGTCAGTTCCCACTAAATTCTGAACTACGTAAACTTTGATCCTTGACAAGGAAAGGTATATAGGAAGCCTCCATGAGGTTCTATCCCAACACCCATTGGTCCTGGCCATCTTAACATTGGTTCCCAATCCATTCTGAACTACGTGGACTTTGATCCTTGCATTGGAAAGGAACCTAGGAATCCTTCTTGGGTTTCAACCCCAACCACCATTGGATCTGACCCCCTTCATGTAATACCACCTTCATCCCACATGATGTAAAACTACATCTTCCATTTTCCTCATGTACGATGCTAAACTAATCCACCATCCTGAACTACATAGGTTTTGATCATTATCTCCTAGACAACACACATAAGAATCATCCTTGATGTTCGACCACATCCAGCAGAAAGTTGTTGTGACCCAATCCAATGATAAGTCATTGTGACCGTATCTAGTAGTATGCCATTATGACCCTATCCAGCGGTAATCCGTTTTGACCCTATCCAGTGGTAAGTCATTGTGACCCTGTTGAGCGCCAAGCCATTATGTCCCTATCGAGAGGCAAGACATTGTGACCCTAACAAATGGTAAACCATTGTGAACCAATCCAATGGTAAGCCATTGTGACACTATCCAGCAGTAAGCCATTGTGACCACATCCAGCTACAAGCTATTATGGCCCCATCTATCAATAAGCCATTGTGCCACCGTCCAACAGTAAGTCATTGTGAACCCCATTCAGTGGTAAGCCATTGTCCTCTAAAACCCAGCAATAAGATGTTGTCATCCCTACTGTTGGGACCCATATCGCTTTTCTGTCCTAGTGGCGTAAGACCAACCTTGGGCTTTTAACCACACATAAGCCCATGTATATAATCTAGTCGGTGTCCCCTATTCACACCCTGATTCTATACTCCTCATCCTGATCTACATGGACATTGATTCCCTACCAAGGGGATACGTAAGAGGTCTCTTCGAGAGTCAATCCCAATGTCACTCTCGCCATCAAGTCGACTCCATCCAATTTTCTATCCACTCCACTTAAACATACATTATTCATTTTGATTCTTACCCGGGACTCCACATCCTGGTGAGATCATGCCAATTCATCTCTTCACTTCTCCTAGTAGTAATCGAGAAACTATCCATGTGTTATCCCCGACATCAGTGCTTCCTCCAGGGGTTCCACCCATCTAATCCGCTTTAGTTTGTGTTCCAATTAGTCCGATCAGCCTCTGATAGATATTAAACTCATGGCATACCCTATGTTAAACATGGGAAGTTGAGGAAAACATCAGATACATGCTTATGGATTATAATTTTCTGCATTCAATGTGGTATGCCTCGGGCTTCCATGCCCCTGATAATCCCTATAATAAGGGGAAGAAACCCAGACATGCTAGTGTTCTAGTGTCCCGACATTCTAGTGATGTCCAATGTGACTACTCCTCTGACCAAAGGTTTTTTCCTAGATCGAACACCTTGGAATGTCTTGACAGAAGTAGTGTAATTAATCGGAATCCATGAAGACATGGAGCGGGGAAGAGTTTCATGAACCACATTTTAGTTTATAAGGGAGACCCAGACTAGGTGATGGGTTCTAAGGAGGAATCCATGGATTGAAGAACCAACATCTCTTTAACTCGTTACAATCATGGAGAAACATCCTTGAATAGGTGACGGATGCTGCTCGCCTTTGGAAAGCAGGAATGTGGGGAAACAGTTGTGCACCCTCCACAAATGGATGCACGCACCCTGGGGAAATTTTCAGAAACAATAACATTTGGGGGCTTGAATACATTGCTAATGTCCATTTAGAAAGAAAACTATGATCATTGAATGAAAATAATATAACTGAAAAGTATATCACAACATAACATTGCATAGGTTTCTATCAAGGTTATTCATGGTGAAAGAAATATAAATAGGGTTCATAATGATTTTTTCTATTATTAATCCCATAGAAATTACTAGATAGTTATCTGATATCAACAATAGTAATCACATCCTTTTACACATATTATTACATTATTTTGTGTATAATTACACTATACATAAAACAAAATTGTTGGAATGTCTATTTTCTATATTGAATTATGTAAATAAATAGATAAAATGACACAAGAATAAAATTAATCTTTTATTAGTCTCTAGAATGAGCTCATAAATCCATTTGACCTCTTAAATCTACTTATGGTATCCTCAGAAATACATATAAAAAATAGGTGGGTTAAAAATCCAGGTATAGAAGTAAACATGTTAATGAAGCATAATAAACTAGTAGAGTTCATTATATGATAACATTAAATGTAGGGAACATGAATAAATATATATAAAATTTAATTATACAACATGTAATAATATGATCCTAGAAATTTATAAGTGTGGATGCAACACCTAAAATGACATAAACATGAGCTAATGCTATCTTCCAAAACTAATCACATAGTAGACATACTCCGAAAGTGGACTGGGGTTTCTCCCTAATAAAATTCATAACGTCTCAAAAGTCTAAAAAGTACGTAATTCATTAGACCTCTATCTAAGATGACCTATCATAACATGTTCATTCCTATGTGTGCTATGTAATTAAATTAAACATAAGAAATTAACATTGGGGTTATCCATTGAATAAAATTGGATTTGTAATCATGTCTTAATGAATAACCAAATGTTTTATATCAATGGAAACTATGAACTAACGTATTAAATAATTTATTGAAATTTATTACGAATATATAACAATATATCATGATTAATGACATCGAATTGATGTTAAAATAGGAAATCGATTTGTTATGAAGCCTTATAAATGTGCCAAAATGGAGTGATTTAAGGGTAAAGAATTTACATTATTTAAAGATAATAATGATTAATAATTTTCATAATAATACGTACTCCAATTTTCATTCATGATATAATGATTAATTTAAGAAAATATGCGTTTTTAAAAAAAATTATGGATTGTACATGATAATGCGTAAGGAATGGAGATACCTAATTGAATTGGGTTTTCTAATCAAGAGTATTTGATAAGGGAACATTTTAAATTATGTATTTCCCATAAAAATAGTATAATTAAGAAAGACATAAATTTTTGGAACATATATTCAGAACAAGGAAGGAATTATGTGAAAATATAACATGAGGAAAATATTGATTAAGCCTTAATCAAATGAAATATGGAGGTTCAGAGTGATCCCTTAACTTATATCAGAATGGGTTCTGCACTTGAGTTAATTTCATGGATAATAAAATTAGATTTCTTAATAATTTAATTCAGAAATTATTCCATATATTATTGATTTATTATAATTTTATTAAGTTCATTAATAATAAATATTTTGAGTAAGAAGAATTAATTTCATCATTATGGGAACGTTCGTTTCACTATTTTATGGTCATTTATCATGTGTATAATTGTGGATATTATTATAAAATGGAAATAGTACTGAAGATATGAAATTATATGATATTATTTCACTTATATATGTATAAATTATCCCATATATCATTTTAATTTTTGGTATAAGGATAGTTTATTTTATAAAATGATAATGGGAAATGATTGGTTTTGTTTTCCGGTTTTTACGAATTTCAAGAACTAATGGTGTTTTATTTAATATTATATATTTATAATAATATAAAAAGATGAAATAAGATACAATATAAATATTAAAATATTATTCAACCATAATAATGTTTTTTGACCAGCCGTAATGGCGATAATGGAAAACAGAAACTTGTTGTCCAAAATTGTGGTGAACCAACATATTATTATGTATGTTTTCATTTAACAAATGAGAAAATAAGGGGATTAGATGACATATATCCCATTGAGTAAATAAAATTCCTATATATATTTGATAATTAAGTTATCATGTCACTTCTTTTAGGGGATAAAGCAACTATATAATAAAAAGTAATTTAAAAGGAAAATGATGATATTACCTCTACAATATCGTCTCCTTGGGATCCCCCTTAAGATGCCGGGGAATGCTATTTTTGTGAGAATATAAATACTAAGAAGAGGAGAATAGACTTGGGAAGGTAATTTTTTTGAATATCTAAACAATCTATAGATTAGAATGTGAGAGGAGAAGGTTTGGTATTTATAATGGGAGAATATGGGACTTATTGTTTATTATATTCATTTGTTTATAATTTTTCCATAGACATACAATATTATTGATTTTGGTGACTATATATACTAACAATATCATGTTAGTTCAAACTATTGAGTGATTACAACTTTTATGACTCAAAAATTATATTATTTTCTATATAATAGAAAATAGTATTTCACTATTCGCCAAAAAAGCAACTATTCTGGAAAAATATAACAAATTCAGCTATTTTTTGAAGTCTATATTTCAAAAAAAGGACTTAATTTCATGAAATTAATTTTTTAATTATGATAAATTTTATATTTAAATAAAATCATTATTTAATTGAAAAATACAGATTTTAATAATACAATCAATTTTATGACCCAATGAAAATTTATTTTTGGTCTCATATAATTATATTACTATTTAAAAAATATATCATTAATTTATTAATGAATTTAATTAAAATAAAATTTATCTTAAATCATAATATTCATTATAATATTTCCAATAATATATTTTATTTTTTACAAAACCAATATATCATAATTTTTTATTTTTAAAACATTTGTAGACTTTAACAAAGTTAAAAAATTATCATATTTTCATTTTATAATATTTATAAATATTTTTTTATAGTTCCATAGGTGAGATAACTATTCTATCAGTCATATTACTATTCTAAATGGTCAGTTTACTATTCCAACCATCATATTATTATTCAAATAGTCAAATAACTATTCTAATGGTCATATTTTTAATATAAATATTGGTTCACTACTTCCTATAAACACCTATTATCCCACTCATTATACATTCACTTCTATATTCTCTAAAGGTTATTTATAATTTCATCTCCAAAATTATGTTTTCCAACAAACATTATATTTTATTCCTATAACATTGTTCTTGAGTGAATTCATTTTGGTAGATCAAGCAGATCCCAATTTTCCCATTCAAATACACTTATTTAATTTTATTGTCCCATATTTATACAAGTCATTTTCACCGGTTTAGTTTTGACCAATGTATAATTAATCCTTTAAGATAATAGTGTTTTGTTTGTTTTCCTATGTGATTCTTCTTGAACTACAAAATTATTAGATGAAAATTTCCATTGATAAAAATTTGGTTCATTACATGATGTTTTTTTTGGAAATTGATGATTTAGATAATAAAATAGAAAAAATTTATTTGAAATAAATTTTCAGTATCTTTTTGTAATAACGATATAGAAAATCATTTATCTAAATTATTTTCATTTTATTGGAAAATAATTCCCCTATTACAAGATACCATTTAGATAAAAATTTCAAAAGTATAGAGAAAAATATATTTCATAAAATAATAGAGGAATCATTTTTGGATGATTTAATTTGATGAATTTTTATTATTATGGACAATTTCATTTATATGGTAAAAATTACAACAAATATTTATTTCTCATTTTGGTTATAATTTTAAAAATACCATGTTTGGATTAAATGTCAAGATGATCAACTTGTTTGTTTATAGAAACTGTTATAATGTTTAAAATTTCTTCATATATTAATTTCAATTTGATAAATATAATTTATCAATAAAATTAATAGAACCTCAGTATAGTGTGTAACTTGTTTTCATGGAAATCCATAAAATATGAACCCCTGCAAAAGAAGATCCCTTAGATGTAACTAATTTTATGATTATTGATACCAAAAGAGTTTAAATGTAAAATAAACAAGGAACAAAAAATAATTACCCAATGAAGATAAAATATATGGTTCTTAAGACCCCAGTTTCATTTAATTTTCTAAAAGAGAATATGAATATAAATAATCTTGAAATAATATGATATTATAACATAGATACCTAACTACTCTAATAACATATGGATATAAAACCTTAAATGAGTAAGAGTATATAAAAACATTAAATACCAAGAATAATGATTAATTTATGGTATAGAATGTCAATGGGATATTATATACACAATAAAAGTTAAATTAGGTGAATTAAATAATCATGTCTCATTATGGTTGAAAACAGAAATGTTACATGTATCAGGGTTCAATGATCAATCACATGTGATGAAACTTCTATATAATTAAATTAAATTAAATTACTACGTTACTAATAAACTTTTTAATATATATTATTTTTAAAAAGTTTATTTTTTTTAATAATTTAAAATCCATTCATTGAAAAGTTCATGTTTACATCTACCACTTAATAATGAAATGTACATTTATACCAAAATACATCAGTATATAGTATATGGATAAATAAATTATATATGGCTCCATCACATTTTGAATTTTAATAATTTAGAAAATGTTTTTTTCTTAATTAATTTTTTTATACTCCATTCATGATGATAATATAAAAAAATTAGGACACTTCCTGAAGGAGGGGGTGAACTCGTACAGACAAGAGACACTATCTTTTTAAACCAAATTGATGGTTAGGATGTTATATGACATATTATATTTTACAAATCATAGTTATGTAATAAATATAACATTTATTCAAAAATTTTACCTCTACAACCATCCATGTTAATCCGTTATGAAAAGAGAGTTTCTACACTATGTGGGGACGGTAGGGAATATAGATTCACAATCATTGATTTTTTCCACAGAAGTGAAATGAGGTGAAAAAATGGTTGTAATATCACAACTCAAACACATATTTTATTTTATTTTATTCTATTATTGATGACTAATAATGTAAGACACTGACCTTTTCTGGAGTCATCTTGGGCGCATCTTTAGGTACTTTTTGAATTCTAAGATAGAAAATTATTTTTTTATTATCAAAAAACTTTTAAGGGCGTGTGAGAAACATCATGTTCCCACATCTCAACCAAAAAGAAACCATAACAGATAAAAACCTAAAAACTGGAGTTTCCCCTCCTCAGAAATTGCACCGAGATGATAAGCCTTCACCAAATCATGACATCGGGATATCCATCACATACATAAGAGCACGAGCATGGAATCGATGGCATATCCATAGCCTCTCAATCATCTCATTCCGAACAACATGCACCAATGAAGGCTTCTGGATCTGATCCACATCTGGAGTAGCTCCAAAAACCACCATAAAAACTAACAGAGTCATACACCAAGGGAAGATCAACCTAACAAGAAAACATCATAGAATAACCCACCAAAAAATCAGTTGAAACCGTTTCATTAAAAATAAACATGAGATTACTAGAGTCATTTTACCTAAAACATTTATTTGAAAAAGAAGAAACATGGGTACCTGCAACCTCCATCATTCAATTTTAAAAATTAGAAGCCAGTTGATCCCAGGACTGACTGTATTCCTTGATGTTAATATTTCCTTTATTGAAACCCCCACCAAAATTAGATCATATTTGTCGATCCATGAGTATTTATCCTCATTAAGAGTCACCCTTTGTTACCTTCTCATCATTTTAGCAGCCTCCTCTTCCATTTCATTGAGGAGTAGAGCCTGCTCAACCTCATCTTCTTCAGAGCATAAAATTAACTCAAAATGATCAATTTCCTTGTCTCATGGTCTCTGGTTTCAGTGAATATTAGTGTTCATCCTTTTGGAATTTGATTTTTTCACAGACTAAGTCTCTATAAAAGGTGTTAAGGAGGAGTAATCCTTTATCCCCTTCGTCATCTTAAGACTCTGCTTACATTTTGGGTTAGTTCTCCATCCGCCAAGAGCTCATTTCACTTACATTGGTATCCATCCCATATATGCCATAATCATGAACTAGTAAGGATGGATCCAAACTCAAACCAACATCGGAAAGACCATCAAATTTGTTACTCAATAGGATAAGGGTCGGGTTAAAAAAATATGAACCCCCTGGATTTCCAGTTTTGGTAGAATTAATTGCTTCATCAGCATCCTCTTATCTAACCTTATAAACCTTGCCAATGCCTGACCATAAATCCTTTGTGCACGGTGTTATGGACGCTACCTTCTCCCCACTAACCCCATGAACAATAACCGCAGTACACCCATTCAATTGGTTTTCCATTTGATTAGCCTCATGTGGGACATTACCATCAACCCTATACTCACTAATGGATGGTCCATAATAGTCCTAAATTAACCTACAAACACCTTAAAGACATATGGTTTAACCGGAGGGACCGAGGTCTTCTTCACTCGATATGTTCCATAAATCCCTTCAGGATTGCATTCCACTGGAGAACTAATAAGTTCTTCTTCCTAAATTGTTCATAACACCTGAGGACCCGGACCTCCCCCCACTATAAACATTGGTTACTGACATGAGAACTAATCCTACCGATCCTTTGAAACATTACCCTACCTTCAACCTCTGTCCTTACCCTGGACTGGACTCCCAAAAGACAAACCTCCATCGAGTGGCCCGGTATCTTGCACACCGAGAAGATATAGATGCCAATTCCCCTACCCTTTTATATAACAGACCCCCAATGACTATAATCTAAGGGGTTCCCCAAATGATTCATGGTACAACAGAAATAAATCCATTTTTCATATTTTACATGCTTCTTACACCTATAATCCACATCGATTTAAATCCATACCTAATAAAATGGGGTTCGAGATAGGTCCACTTCCACTAAAAATCATGGGTTGACAGAGTGAAAGGCCACCTCAATACGACTATAAAAGCATAGAAATCTACCGACCAATTATCAATCATCCTAATGACTGATGGGTTTTGAAATGGTAAAGGATGATTTATAAAGCTAACCCAATACGCAGCCAAAGGCGGATCTTGCTTCATGTGGAATTATAAAGACCAACGAAAAATGAATAATAAAAATCCATCAACACTATGGGGGTGCTCGACAATGCTCTAATGCGGTCCTCCTTGGATGAAAATTAGATCATGATTTGCTAATTGTCAAACAAACCAATGTCTCCCTCTCATGAATTTATTTTGAGGTGAAGACGAACTTGTCTAAGGAATCAACTAAAGGTATCCTCTCTCTATGTTGAGCCAACAGTGTAAGGTCAAGAGCGTGGTGGTTTCAATGAATTCTGATGGAGAAAATTTGGAGATTAGGAAGACCATCAATGAGATCTGTGACCTTGGGACAAATCAAAGAATTAAATAAGTGAGGAAGATAGTCGGGGTTAGAGAATGGGCAGAAATAGGACAATGATATCATGTTTGGTGCCAGAGGTACCTCCTCCAATGTGGGAGGAGGAATGACACTGGTTCCACTGTCATCACATAATACAATCAGAGAGCATTAGCCTAGGGTTCACATCGCCTGTAGAAATTATGAATTTTTGAAGTTTTTAATTACCTTTGTTTTGGAGTAGAGGCTTGGGGTGCGTTTGGGTGATTTTTTTGGAAAACTAATAGATTGTGGGATGATAACAGTTTGGACCTGGTTTGAAAAACCATGAAACCAAACCCTGTCAACTGTGAAAACCTGGACAGAGAGGTGTGCACAGTTTTCCCTAACTATGGATCCCTACCCTGGAAACTGTGAGTGCTTGAGTTTTATTCAAAAAATCTATTTTAAAACCACTCAAACCCCCAAGGCTCCCATATATTGACCTTTTCTTTGGATTGAAAATTTTTAGGTGATCCCAGATCCTCCTAGAAGGATTTCAAGGGGATCCGAACATCGTTCTTCATAGTTGAAGGATCGGATTGAAGATCCTCTCTCTTCCCAGTATGTGGATTTCATCCCATTGCTTCTCCCATTCATTCCTCAATATTTTTCATGATCTTTTTATTGTAGATATCCATCATTTCAATGGATCTAAACCTATATGTTGAGAACTATATCTAGGATTTTGGAACTAGATATAAATTTTCCTGCTCTATAATCCTTCAATATTAATTATAGTTAATGGACTTAGATCCAGAGCTTAATCGACGTCATTGTTCCGCTCCAGTTTTGGGGAGTTTCGTTGGGCTATAATACAATAATAAATCAATGTAGGTGGTCTAAATCGAACTCCCATTGTTTTGGATTTGTCATGTGAATGTGAATTTATGAATTTTTAGCTTCCATTGATATTAGATTTCATAAATTCAAGTAATTTGAAATGTGGAATTGATTTGTGACTGCCTTGGTGATTAATTGATAATTGAATCACAGAACAGACGATATGGGGTGGGGGTTACCAAATAGATATTTGTTTTGGATATTGGTTATGTGTTGAGATATTGTAATTGATATATTGATTTTATTATGTTAAGATAATTAATAGGGGAAAATTAATTATTAAATGATGATGGCTATAGAAGATAATTAATTGTGAGAATTAATTATGTTTTTTGATGTTGATCAATGATAATTAATTATGATAAATAATTATGAAAATGTTATATTTGATATGGATATTAAATTTTGAAAAATTAATTATAGAATGAGAATTGTGTTTATTGATTAATTAATTGATGAATTAATTAATGGGATCTATTCATAGTCAACTGTTGAGTTAACTAATGAGTTATGAAATGTATAACTATTCATTGGATTAGTAATGGAATGATATGGAAAATTATTTTGAATTAAAAAATGATTAAATGGAAGATATTTTTTTGGTGCTTTACATAGCATTATAGACTGATTAGAAGTTGGAGCATGAAATAGGCGTTCCTCTCCAATTGTTATCCAAACATGAGATTTTGGGGTTCTAGGCATGACTACCTAAACCAAATTAAGAATTGAATGGTTGGCATGGTGACCTAAACTCAATGAGATTTGGGGTGCGAGACATGACACTCAACAAAAAATAAATGGTAATAATGAATGGTGATTCAAATGGTAAAAATGAATGGAAATAAGGACTAATACTATGATTAAACATTAAATGAAAATTTGAAAACTATTTAATTATGCATTGTATTTATTTCTTCTTAAAACTTCATACATTATATTTTGACTATACTCATTTTAAACATTCTTTGTTGTGGGCTAATGATTTTCGCTCACACCATTTTTGGGATGCATGATTGGAAACCGAGTATATTTTGTTGTTGCAGGACATGATAAGGGAAATTCCCTAGGATAGGTTTTTGTTTGGAGTTGAAGCATGGGAGAGGGAACTATACCTATTTAAGGACCAACACGGGAGACTTTGAGTCATTAATTTTAGTTTGATTTTATACACATGACATTTTCATTATCGTATAATGTTTTAACTTTTAGTTGTGTATTGTATTTTCTTAATTGGGATATCAAATGAATTGGTACTATTTTGGTTATTTATATTCTTCCACACAATGTTATTTTTTATTGCATCTAGGGTACTTTAATTCTAGTGAAAGAGGGTATAGTCACCCTAATAATGACTTACCAGACCCTCACTGTTAGTCGGAACCCTCCGGCTTATGGGGATGCATGCTTGACGGAATGTGGCCAACTCGATTGGGGAACTGTTTAGTGGTATCCGAGTTGATACATCACAAAGTGGTATCAAATGAGTTTTATTTTTCTTCTTCTTATTTTTCCTTACTATTTTGGGAATGGTAGACATGATATTAGGAAGATTCAAGCCTTGGAAATGGGATCATTCATGGGAGATGAAAACCCATGTGCCAGAGAAAATCCTATTACTCAGGGTGAGATTGTTGTGATTGTTGTTTATTTTCATAGTTGAATATTATTTCACCTTAGGTGATGCACTTGTGGTGTGATGTGATATTTTTTTGGTATTTATTGAATTTGATTCGGGGCCTAAAGAGGCATAGTTTTTGAGTCCACATGCATCGTTCTTAGCACTCAGGGTTGTTGAGTTAGCCATCATTAAGGAAAAAAATGGAAAAACATGTTATGAGTATGTTTTTTTAACTTGAAATATTATTTTGAGATTGAAATAATGATGAAAATGTGAATAAATGGGTGTCTAATGAGTTCCACGATTGATAAAATGAGTGTGATTAATTGATAAATTGTTTAATTAATTAATTAGATATAACCCGAAAACTTAATGGTTGAATATATGAATGAGAATATATGTACACTCGTTTACCAAGCCCTAGGATAGGATGGATATGGGTAGGTATAAGGCCTTAGTGTTAACTGTGTTGCCTGAAAATGGGAAATAACATGTTGAAACTTGATATGTTAGTTTCTCTTCTAAAGTTAATGTTATAAGGTTGCATTATGAGACGTAAAACTTTTCTTTGGATTTATAGAGTTACACCTCCACGATGCTTGTTGAGGGAGTGACTGAGTGGTATGAAACAGAATGAACTTCTTGATAGGGAACTTGAGGCACCATTTTTGCAAAAGGATGAGGAATAAGAATAGTTCTATGAGATTTTTTTCCCATTTCATGAAATTCATTGAGAGAGACTCTTGGACGGTTCGAAAAATCATATCAAAGTGGACAAGGGGGTTTCAACTGCATCAAAATCCCACATTTACTAGAGTGGGTGGACCTAAGGGACTAAATTATGGAATGATTTCATGGAGATTATATTTAAATTTTGGAGACTCCAATTGGGAGGAGGGGCACGTTGGCTGCTTATATGCAATGAGGTTTAGCGAAGTGCTAGTGGAACATTCATGTATGATCATGACTGATTAATGATATGTTATGGATGGACAATCTATATATTCTCTTGGAGTAATTCTATATTGAGATTCTAAGACAAGAGAATGATTTAGATATTTTTTATCGGACCCATGGAATCATGTCCATAATGGAAAAATATGAATGTTTAATAGATTAATAGCATTTTTCTCAAGCTTTGGTGGTAGATGAGGATTCTTCAGCGAAATGATTTCCAGAAGAACTTAGGTGTCAAATTAAGTCCGAGTTAAATTTATTTAGGCTAATAAAATTATTATAATTGGTTAACTAGGATCTCATTTCATAGGGGAACATGAAAGAGGATTCTTGTACTGGACTGGTAGCTATCATTGGATGATCAGGGTGTGTGCCTTTCGAGAGAAGGAAGCGCATTTACGAGAACAACAGTCAGGATAATGGAAATCAAGGTCGATATACAGGAGGAATAGTTTAACCGGATCATACTCATGTTCTTTTCCTCCAGTTTTGAATATAGGGAAACTATTTTATACATTTTCCTTAACCACAAGTCGAGTGATATATTTGCAGTAAGACGGTGAACCGATAAATGTTCTGCATGATGTAGTGACATATTGGTTCTATGGGAGAAGCTACTTAGATTTATAGTATGGGAAGGTTAACTTATACAAAAAATAGGTGTGGCCGTTGGAGTTCTACAGGAAGAGACAATAGTGGACATGGTGCTTTAGGGTATGAGTGCTTGTATCATCAAAGTGGTGAAACTTCAGTTAGTCAGACGACACCATAGGAAAGAGGGGAAGGACAGTTATATGCAGTGCATCCTACACTTGTTGAGAGAGAGCCTAGTCCATCGACAAATATAGGTTCTATTCTAGTTGCTTCTACATTAGTTACATTCTTGTTTGATACCAATTCCCCTCATAACTTTATATATGAAAATATTGTTAATGTTTTGATCCTATACATTTAGTTCCTATGTGGGGTGATGAATATTGATACATCGTTGTGAATACATTCTTGGGATATCTATTTTTTCAAGGGATGTTCTTTAAGGATTAGAGAGTATCATTTTGTTGGGGATATCAATGTCCTTGATATAATGGGATTCGACTTGATTATGGCTACGGACTGGCTAGTCGCATACTGTGCCAACATAGATTCTAACCATAGGAGAGTGACCTTTGTATCTCTATAGGGTGACAAGTATGTTCTTTCTAGAGAGTGTGATATCCTTGCAGGCCGGTCTGGGCCAATTACTCAAAAAATGGGAGATCTCATAGAACACATTGTTAGTAATTTGTTGGATGATGTTAGTATTAGGAAATAATTTCTTCCACAAGTTGTAGAACTGTTTTAGGAAGACTTTCATGAATAATATTCAAGGTTCCCACCAGAGAGGGATGGGGAATTAACTCTTGATCTCATACTGGGGGTAGATCCAATATCTATTACACCTTACTGAATGGAACCAACTGAGCTTCAAGTGCTCAAAGCGCAGTTGGAGGAGTTGGAGGACAAATGGTTTATCTTACCAAGTACATCACCTTGGGGATATCCTATGTTTTTGTAATGAAGACCTAAAGTAGTCTATACAAGTGTGTCAATTACCAAAGGTTTAATAAAATGACCATGAAGAACCAATATCCTCTTCTCTGTATTGATGATCAGTTTGACCAGCTGAAGGGGGATTCGGTGTTCTCAAAGATCTATATGAGATCAACGTATCATTATGTGAGACTTACGACCACTAGCATACCATTAACATATTTCAGAAAAGGTGT
Organism: Viscum album; assembly: GCA_963277665.1. NCBI lineage: Eukaryota > Viridiplantae > Streptophyta > Magnoliopsida > Santalales > Viscaceae > Viscum > Viscum album. The sequence goes on along the minus strand of OY728146.1, from coordinate 1,531,603,731 downwards.
GGCGTTTATGGGTTTTTTGTTATTCAGTTTCAGTTGCAAAATGCTCCAGTAGAATTTAGGGCCTTGATGAACAATATCATTCATCGGTATATAGATCAGTTTGTGGCGGAGTTTTTGAATGAAATCTTGGTGTACTCTAAGACTCATAATGATCATTTCCAACATATTGACATCGTCTTGGGTACACTGAGAGAGCATCATCTATACGCCATGTTACTTAAATGTCTGTTATGGAATAACATGGTACAATTTTTGGAGAATATTATCTTGGAAGAAGGTGGGGCAGTGGACCGTGAAAAAGTGAATGCAGTGATATATTGGGAGAGTCCCAAGAATATTTTTGTGATTATATAGTTATTACATGAAGTTCATCCATGAATTTTCCCTATTAGAAGAAGAAATTTATGGTTTGACAAAGAAATGGATAATATTTTATTGGATATAAGCATGTATTAATGATTTATAAGAGATGAAGAAGTGCTTGATATTATCACTAATTTTGATCTTACATGAGTCAGTTCAAGATCATAGAGTGTATTGTGACACTTATGGGATTGGAATCAGAGTTGTGATGATGCTAGAGGATCAAGTCGTGTCTTAATGGTCTTAGAAGTTGAGGAAACATGAATAGAATTACCCTACACATGACCTTGACTTGGTAGTAATGGTTTGTTATCTTATGTGTTGGAGAAACTATATATTGCATTAAAGGTGTACTGTTTTTACAGATCACAAGAGAATTAAGTATATCTTTTAAATGATTAACTAGAATATTCATCATTGAAGATAGGTAGAGTAAATGCAGTCCTTTGATTTTGAACTAGCATATACAACAAGAAAGGTGAATAGTGTGGATGATTCCTTGAGTAAGAAAACCCAGACTCAGTGTCTATATGAGTAAAGTGCATAGTGGAAGATGATTACTTTGTTGGCTAAAATTCATGTAGTAGTTCATGATATTCTATAGAGGAGGAATTTGGTTTATATATTAGTGGAGTCTACATTCTTGAGATGGATTGGGGACAATAATTATGGGGATATAGAGTGATTATCGTTATGGTAATTCCTTAAAGGTGGTTAGATGCCTTTAGATATGATTATAGATATAGATGAGTCATCTATTTGAAAAATATGGTTATTGTGCAGAAGAGTTTGCGAGAGGTACTCATGCGAGAATTTTGTGCCTTAATGTTGAGAGTACATCATTGGGTGGGGAAAATGTATTGTGAACTGTGAAGAAATTTTTGTTACCATGAATGAAAAAAGAGATAACAGGTTTCATGACAATAAGTTTCGCCTATCTGCAGGTGAAGGTAGAGCATCAACGACCTAGAGGAAAATTTCCGTCGTTGACTATTTCGGATTGGTAGTGGGGTGAAGTGACAATGGATTTAATGGTAGGATTGTCAATGACACTTAGGATAAATGATTTTATATGGGTTGTTTCAGATCTACTGATAAAGGAATCAAATTTCATTCCATTCTTGGAAAACATTATAGTAAAACCATTGGGGGAACTATATGTACGACAGATAGTTCATTTGTATGGGGTGCCCGACACTATAGTTTCAAATTTCAATTCACACATTAATTCATGATTCTAGAGGGGGTTACAGAAGTCTCTTGGTACACAGGTTTTTTAAATGCGTTATTCCACCAACATATAGATGTGAAGTTAGAGCATAACATATAGGTGTTAGAGGATATGATGCGAGCTTGTGTTCCAGGATTTGGTTATTCTTGGGGGAAGCACTTGGATTTAATGGAGTTTACCAATAAAACTAATTATATGAAAACTATAAATAATGAACCATATGAGGAAATTTATGGTAGACCTTGTGGATCACCTCGCTGTTGGTTAGAGTCGGGTGAGTCCTGGCTATTAGTACCAAGTCTCGTTCAGGAGACATTGAATAAGGTTTCATTGATTCAGAAACTATGACTACGACTCAGTGTAGGTAGAATCCATATGATGATAGATGAAGAAAAACCCTAGAGTTTAAATAGGGCGATCATTAATTACCTTAGGTGTCACCGAGATTGTGTCACCACATGATATGGAGGTAAGGAAAGTAGACACCAATGTTTGTAGGACCGTTTGAGGTGTTGAAGAGAATTGGGACTGTGGAATACCGATTATACCTTAAATAGAAATTTAATTCTCTACATGATGTTTTCTATATGTCACAACTGTGGAGGGATCAATAAAATCCTTCCCCTATGATTTATGTAGAAGAGGTTGACCTTGAAATTTATGCATCCTTCGAGGTGCATCTGATTCTAGTGAAAGGTCATAATGAGAATGAGTTAAAGGGAAAGACTATGTCATTTTTTAGGTGTTATGGAATCATGGATGTGTTCAAGAGGAAATCTAGGAACATGATGTAAAAATGAGGGCTCAATGGACCTATATTTTTGTCTTGGAATCATAGAGAAGATCGAGAGTAAAGCTCATGAACAAGCTATTATAAGGTGGGATATTAAAAGATCATAGCCTTTTCAAGAGTCATCCTGGAATATTTTTAGGTACTTATTAACTTTTTTGAGTAACTTTGTATGGGATTACAGGATTGGGGTGAGTTTTAGGGAATTTTTAAAGAATCCTAAAGCACAATAAGACGTACATGGTTTAATGTACTATGCCATTAAATCTTTCCAAGCGTGAAAAATTGGACATATAGGTCCACATAGATTGTGCACAGTTTTACAAACAGTGAAAACAAACTATGGCAACCATGCAAGCAAGGATTGAATGGTCTTCTTGGATGGGGCACCGTTATATTTAATCATTCTCCCATATATAAGAAATCATGCGCACATGATTTTTATTTTGAAAATCATTATCAAAACCTCCATACACCCCTAGACTCCCATATTTTGACCTTGGATCTGGCTTGACAAATTCATGGTGATATTAGAGCCTTATAGAGATATTACAAGGTGATCCTAACATCATCCATTAGGATAAACTCTTGGATTGATGATCCACTCTCTTCCCAATAAGTGGATTTCATCCAATTTTTTCTCAGGTTTAATCCTCTATCGTTTCTGGATCTTTTCGTGGAAGATCTACAATATTTTCCAGGATATAAACCTATGAGATGATATCTAGATCTTGGATTTTGGACATAGATCTATATTTTCATGATATTATTCCTCGGGAATGTGTAATTGACTTATGTTTTCTTTGGTGATTAATTTATAATTCAATCATAGAACAAACCAGGGTGGTTTCCCAAAAATATTTTTGTTTTGGGTATTGATTATGGGTTGAGATATAGTAATTGAGATATTGAACATATTGTGTTAATATAATTAATTGGGTAACATTAATTATGAAATTATATCATCTATGAAAGATAATTAATTGTGAAAATTAATTATGTTCCATGATATTGACCATAGAAAATTAATTGTGAGATTAAATTATGACAAGTTGATATTTGATATAGATAATTAATTGTGAATAATTAACTATGGAATGAGAATTGTGTTGATTGATTAATTGATTGATTAATTAATTAATGGGTTATTTACTTAGTCTATTTTTGTGTTAACTAATGGATTTTTGAATTTTTAACTAATAATTTGATTAGAAATTGAATGGTATGCCCAATTCTTGTCGATTAAATAATGATTAAAGGGATGATATTTTTTTGTGTGCTAGACATGATGTTCTAGCCAATTAGAAATTCAGACTTGTACATGGAATTCCTCTCCAAACGTTATCCATGCTTTAGATTTTGGAGTTCTATGCCTGACTACCTACACCGAATGATATATGGAGTGATAGTCAAGACATCCAACACTGAATGAAAATTGAGGTGCTTGACATAATGCTCAACACCAAATGAATGGTTAAAATAAATTATAATTCAAATGGTAAAAATGAATGAGAACTGGGCCTAATGTGATTATTAAATATTAAAGTACAATATGATAACTCTTTAATTATTCATTTTATTTATTGCTTCATAAACATTCATACATTATATTTTTACTTGACTCATTTTAGACAGCATTTGTGGTGTCCTACTGAGTATTACTCACACCCTATTCGGGAGGCTTGATCGACACCTAAGTAGAAATTTTTATTGCAGAAAAAGATAAGGGCAAGGCCCTCAGATAGGTTTCTATTTGGGATTAGAGCATGATAGAGTGAACCAAATGTGGTTTGAGACCCACATGAGAATATTTAAATCATTACTTTTAGTTTCATTGAAGATACTTTTCATTTTCATTGTAGTAGAAAGTTTTACCTTTCATTTGAGTGCTATATTTTCTTATTTTGGATATCATATGAAACATTATTGTTCTTGTTATTTATATGCTCATATAGTTGGTTTTTTTTTCATCCATTGGTTTTTTTATTTTGAAGAATGAGGATATAGTATCCCCAAGATGGACATACCCAACCCTTTTTTCCTGTTGGTAGCCTCTTGCATACGGGGAGGTGCACTTGAGGGCATGTGGAAAACTGACTCATGGAACCATTTAGTGGAATCTAGTTTGGGATTTCATAGATAATTTGGTTTAGGTTCTTGTTTTTTTCTAGGTAAATTTTCTAGAGCTGTAATAGTTTTTTGAGAGTATTGACCCGTGCACAGTTTTTTGGTATGAATTGGGGGTAAACCATGAAACTTGTGAAGGCTACAAGCGTTTCGAGTTCATTCTATTCTTTCATGGCATGAATTATAGGGCTTTATCAAATTTTGTCCCAAATGGTTAGAGGAAATGGGGAAAATATAAGACTCGTTTCCGATGTAAGAGATAAAGAGCACATATTGCTTATGGTTAGGAGAAATGATGTGTCAAGAGTACGGGGAGGCTCTGTAATTCAACATAGCATGTTTTCATAGCTGGTGCATAGTGAAATTTTATTTTTCAATAGATTTCCTATATTATTATTATATATATATATACATACACAATGTTATATATAAAATTATATGTGATCTTTAAAAATGGATTTTTTTATTTTTTGTGTTTCATGTAATTGGTTATGTATTATGTGGCATGGTTTGTTTGGATTTTATCTCATTGTGTGAGTTGTGGGGAATCTTATTGGATGGTGTTATATGTGATACATATTTGGTGATTCTTTGTACAAGTTTTTTGGGTTCTATCATAGTTTTCTAGAGATATTCCATTAGATGTTGTAAAATCCATAGGTTCACATGGTGATCCTATTGATAGGCATATAAATGATTATTTTCCTTATAATGAAAATCCAAACACACAAAAAAAATTCCCCTTTACGTATGTAGCTATCCTCTTTCACAATACTATTATTATAAAACTATAATGGTTCTAAAATTGTTTTATGTATTTTAAAATGGTCTGAAGTGTGATTTTTGAAAGTGTTTTCTAATTTTTTGTCCATTTAGAACCTTTTAATGTGAATTAGTCTTAAAATTACATAAAGGGTGGGTTATTTCCATTGAGTTTATTCTATTGATTAATCATGGGTTTTTAAATACTTTTGAAAATAGAGTTGTGTTTATAAATCATAAATTATAGGTTATAAACTTATCTTGTTTTAAAAAAAATGGTTTGAAGGCTCACATGATATGTTATCCCATTTAGTAATTTTGTATTCCATAATATGTGATGGAAACATCTATTATGGACCACTCGTGAAAAGGGTCATAACATGTGGGGTGTCTATTTTTGGGATTGGAATGAATAATGTAATGTGGTTTATAGGTTTATGGAGACTGTGTGAGGAACTCAACATTCTGCATGTACTATTATCATGGGTTTCCTAGTTTAGATTATATGGTTGAGTGGGGATTTTTTTATCGACCTTTATTTGACGGGATGGTAGCTTTCGATTTTCTAGGAGGCATGGTGTGAAGTGACACTATATTAGCAAGGTTAGAGAAGCCTAATGTATTTTGACTATGGAGTTTTACCATAAATTGGAAGGGGAGTCCAAACCATGTATGCATTTGGATTGATTTAAGAGATGTTTATAAAATTCACAGGAATATTATTTGTGTGTCCTATTTTATTTCTAATGGACCTTGTTTATCAAATCAATTTGTTTATACCTTATTTATATTTACATGTACATTCTCCGACATCATTAGAAATATAATTTCATCAGATGTTTTTGATCCTTTTATTTTTTTTATATTTAATGTTTGTTTTATAATGTATACGTCCCTTTTAAAATGAATCTTTTTTATAAAAAGAAATATTGGTTATATTGTTTCTAAAGGTGGGGTTATTTTTGGAAAAATGTCTGGATTTAAATATAATAAAAGACTATTATATGTATATATATATATGTATTCAATCTAATGTTTGATTAATTTTTTGGGAAATGATATGTTTTCGATCATTTTTTCTTATAAATTGTGTTTTTCCTCGTACCCAATATTTTCCATATTGGATCATTAGACACAGACACTAGATCTATATTCAAGGAATTCATGGTGAGTTGTGTTTTGTGTTGGTTTTCAATGATATGAGTTGTTTTTCAATATGAAAATTATTTGGAAAAGAGGTTTTACAAAAGATAAAATAATTTTTGTATCATTTTCATTTAAAATGTTGGATTTGGGGATCTAAAATTGGATTAAGAATTCAATTTTGGTATTCCAATACTGACCATGGAGAAAAATAGTTATCTATGTTTATGTGGAAATGATTATTTTAGAAAAAGGTGTTCGTCTGTGTTTTGTGGTGATTGGTTTGTAATATGGATATTGTAATATGGATTTTTTCTATTGTTTTGACTGAAACACGAGCCTTTTAAACATAAACATCATCATAATATGGAGACAACAAATCAAATAATTAAATTTACTTATTCAAATGGATATTCTACTAGTCGAATAACAACATGAAATATCAATAGCTAATCTCATAATGATGGAATGCATAATGCTGGACATCATAACCACATAGTCAAGGCCTCAGACTAAGACTAAAAATAAGATTTTTTTCAAGGCCTTGTGCCAAGAAAGTAGTTTTTCTCAATACATCTACCGATTCATCGAGGATCTATAGCAGGCTCCACCCATCACTTACTATGTCCAATACATTCCTCATATGAAAAGGTTTAATCATATCATAAACATTGATATTAAAACATGCTTACAAAATGTCAATAAATTATCCATTAACCATGAATGGAATAATAAATAACACATCCACAGTCAAACATATCACATAACCTTCAATACAATATTTAATATTTTTATCATAATAATAATCTTTAAACAAGCTTAAAATCCATCAATGGATGTTGACATAGATGACATACAAAATTTTTGTGTAGAAATATATCTTTCTATTTTGAAATCATATAAAATAAATATAATTATAAAATAAAATATTTATTTTGAAATTATTTTTATAAGATTTTATTGGAATCTTCGATGATGTTATAATGGTGGAAAATAGCCACACCCGCCGTATAAGTTAAAAAAAAGACATTCTTACCTTAATTTGGTTGAGAACGTCATAAAGTATCTTGCTTGGAAAATGATAGAAATATTCCTTTCAAAACATATGTGCTTAAATAAGGGTATAAATATATTTTATCCATAGTCTAGTAAATAGTAAAAATGTTTTGAATTACATTTTTATGAAAACATGGATTTGGATGATAAATCGGTCATAGTAGATACTTACGTATCTACAACCATGTATAAGTAAAGGATTTTTAGATTTAACCTTTACATTTAAATTTTTGTTAGTGGAGGATATGGTCACCTCCTATATAATAGTTAAATCATTTATATTAAATTACAAAAGAATCATGTACATAAATATGATATCATATAAGATCTTCTAATACTGCATTGTTAGTTATATTTTACTAGTATCATCATTTTTGTGTTAACTGATTCGTTTTCCATTATATGATTGGTTATGTAAGACATGTTTGTTATGGATATGACGTATTTTATTAATTTATAGAATTATATTATGTTCAAAAACATTATTTTTAATCATAAAATGAAATATATTCTGTAATGATTACCATGGGGAATGAATCACATCACGTTCGGGGAGACGGTAATCCGTACGTACACACGAGTGACAATATCATTATGTTGATGGTAAAATCATATGTAATTGAATGTTATTTCATATATAAAGAGTCATTAAGATGATATATTTATTATTTACATTAGATATACACTTTTTTATACCCATCCAAATAATGATGTTTTTGAATAACAAACTACACCACGACGTGGAGACGGTAAGTTGTACGTACGCATGTATGGTGAATTTTTCTTTTATAGGATTGATAGAATGATGAACATGGTTTTAACATATTTATAATAACATCACATTCTGTATAAGGTACTAGAGATATTCTTTTTGTATAGAAACAACAATGAAAGAGAATGTGGAAAAAAAGAACTTGAAAGAGGGTCGTGAAATTATTACCTCTTCTTCGTGTGTTTTCGTTCAAGTGGATCAAAATAGATCTTTGGGTAGGATTTATGATCAATGTGAGGCATCTAGGTTGAAGGAGGTATATTTGAGAGGACAATTGGGCAGGTTTGGCCGAGACAAATGGCTTTGGAGGTGTGAAATATTTATAAGGGGAAGTACCCATTTATAAGATAGGTGAGAGTCACTTTAGGAAAAGCTTGAAATATTATTTTTTAATAAAAATATTTTCGATTTATAATGGTATAAAAATTATATATTTTGAGGATATGTTGGGGATGGGTTGAACACCTCTCATAAAATAGTATTTAGATAGGTTTCGGTTATTGTATTAACCTTATCTTTTAGATTTAACTCTTAATTAAATAGTTTTACATGTACCATGTCTCTTTGCTTTTTTATATTATATGGATAATAAAATTAAAATAACAAGAAAAGTGAACACAAGTGGTTCTTTATTAATATATATAACCTTATCTATGTCCTTTGGCCGAATGAAATATTTTACAGAATATTATATCAACTACTAACATAGTATTGGTTTTCAAAACGAAATTAAGTCAATTTTGACACTATTTAGTATTTGATTTTTTTGAAAGCCATAAATACTTTATAACTTAAAATAAAATTTATATAATAAAATATACATGTTATATGAACCTATAGAATAAGTGGAATTCATCAGAAGTCTCAGTTTACATTTTTTTGGATATTTATAATATCAATTATTTTAATATTTCATTATTAAGGTAATTAATGCATCATCGTTGTGTCATAAATTAATTAAATTATTTAATGTCTAAAAATAATAAATAAAATACCATTATTTTGGAAATATTTTATTCTTTTAATGAATATTTATTTTGAATTTATATAGTGTGTAACCCTATATTAAAATTGTTTAGTTATTAAACATTAAATTTAACTCTTATAACTCATCTTTAAATATAATAATAATAATTGTACTAATCTATTCCAAGTGGACCAAAAAGGATCATATATTATTTCTAATGTTGTATTGGGTCGAATTACACTTATAAAGTATAATTAGGACCTGTGTTAGGGTAATTATAATGTCATTTTACCCTTAATTATCATATTTATTTAAACTATGGTAAATTAAAGTCAACAGTTACTATTCACCATAACGTATTTTCATCTTTTTCAACCTCAATTTGCTTTATGATGTCAATCGTGTTGCATGGATTTGTGAAATTCAACTCAAAAAGTGGTAAAATTATGTTTAATGCAAATTTGCAAATGCTCCTATAATTTGTGTAAAAGACGGTAAAAAGTTCAATAAAATTATATATATATATATATATAAACTTATTAAAAAATGACACTAATGAAATTAATTGAACATATATAGGTATTATGTATCTATTTTGAAATAAAATAATTTAAAATAAAATAACTAATTACTTAAATAAAAAGTTGTTTTTAAACAATAATGAAGTTTTTTTACTATTCATCCAAAATTGAATGTTTTCATAAAAATACCCGAAATTGACCCTAAGATAATTTTGATATTACGCATTTAAAAATGAAGTCCAATGTAAAAAATAAAAATTTTAAAATTCCAAAAAGTGGATATTACTATTCATAACGGCTAGTTTGATAGGTCGTGGTGTGTTAAAACTTCATATTGCGTACAATGCTAGCTACTGCAGTATTCAATTAGAAACGCACTGTGGAAGCATGGGGTGTTACATTATCCCCTACATAAAATAATTTCATCCTTGAAAATTCTAAAATATTCCTGCATAAAAATATTCAGGTGGTTATTCATCATATGTTCCTCGAGTTCCCACATTGTCTCTTCCAGCTTATGGTTTCTCCATAGAACATTTACAAGACGAGTCGTCTAGTTTCTCGGCACTTGTTCTCAGCTATCAAGAATCTTAATAGGATCTTCACTATAAGAGAGATTAGGTACCAGTTAAATTTCTTCATAGGTGAGTACATGCATTGTGTCGAGCATATATTTTCTCAATAGTGATACGTCGAACACATCATGAACTTTAGAGATACTTAGAGGCATTGCCGAACGATAAGCCACAACACCAATTCGTTCTATAATTTCGAAAGGTTCGATGTACTTGGGACTCAATTCACCCTTCTTACCGAATCGTATAAAACCCTACAATATAGATACCTTCAAGAAAACATGATATCATAATAAAAATTACAACTCCTTCCTCTGATTATCTGCATAGATATTTTTCCTACTTTGAGCTGATTTGATGTTAATATTCACTTTTTCATTATTTCCTCAATAGGTTCTGGTCCTAGGTGTTTTCTTTCACCAATAACATCCCAAAAAGTTGTTGTGAGACATCACTTTCCATATAACATTTCATATGGTGCCATCTGAATACATGAATGTATGCTATTGTTATATGAAAATTCTACCAGGGGAAAATATTGATTCCACATACATTGAAAGTCAATTGATCAAGATCTCAACATGTCTTTTATGGTTTGAATAGTCCTTTCTGATTGTTCATCAGTTTGAGGGTGGTAGGCAGTGCCCAAACGAAGTTTAGTATCCATGTATTTCTGAAGACTTTTCCAAAATCTCGATGTAAAATGGGGATCATGATTTGAAACAATCGATAGGGGTACACCATGGAGTCTTAAAATTTCATTAATATATAGTCTTTCTACACATTCATGTGGTAAATCTTCTCTTATAGAAAAAAAATGTGCTGACATAGTAAGACGATAAACAATGACCCATATTGCATCATTCTTTCAAAGAGTCTTTGGAATCCCCATGACAAAGTCCATCGTAATACTATCCCGTTTCCACTCAAGTACGGGAATAGGTTTCATGACTCCTCCAGGAAGTTTCATTCCATCATTCACATGTTGACCAACCAAAAATCTTGACCCAAAATCCATAATCTCTCTCTTCATGTTTTCCCACCACAAATTTTCCTTCAAATCTCTATACATCTTGGAGCTCTTAGGGTGTATAGAGAAATAGGAGCTATGGGAATCTTCCAACAATTCCCTATATAGATTAGGTATATTGGGAAGACAAATTATATTCCCAAATTTAAAAATTCCATCTTCATATACGATGTCACTCAGTCACCCATCATTTATATCTTTAATCTTCTTTTGAAACTCCTCATCATTAGACTGAGATCTTTTTATCATTTCTATTAAAGATTGTTTGGAAACCATTTGAAAATGTATTGTTGTTTCACCTTCAATTTTTATTCCCATATTTATCTTTACTAGATCAATGAAAATAGGATCCCTTTCAAATCTCATTTTGTTCAAAACTCCATGATCCTTTCTTCTTAAAGAATATTCCACCATATTTTCCTTCCACTAGTGGTAATGTATTGTGAAATCATAATCTTTGAGAAGTTACAGCCATCTCCAATGCGTCATGTTTAGTTATTTTTGTGAGAAAATATACTTAAAACTCCCGTGATCAGTTTAAATCTCACATTTTTCACCATAAAGATATTGTATTTATATATTCAGAGCAAAGATTATAGCTGCTAATTCATGATCATGAGTGGGATATTTTTTCTGATGAATTTTTAGCTGTCGTGATGCATAGTATATAACTCTATCATTCTGCATAATGACACATCCATGTCCTTTATTTGATGCATCACTATAAATAACATACCCATCATTCCTTAATGGTAGATTCAGGATATGTTCATTGACTAATCTTCACTTTAGTTCTTTAAATCATTATTCACACTCTTTTTTCCAAACAAATTTAACCCCTTAACATGTGAGCTTGGTTAATGGGTTATACAACCAAAAAAATTCTTAGTCGAAACATCGATAACAACATGCTTAACCAATAAAACTACGTAACTTAGTTATACTTGTTGGTGCTGGTCATTTTTGAATTCCCATGGTATTTTTAAGATCAACAGATGTTACATCCATATAGAAATATGACCATGAAAATAAATCTATTGAAGTTAGAATTCACAGTTTCTAAACATCCCATATAATTCATTTCGTCTAAGGGATTTAAGTATAGTGTGAAAGTGCTTATCATGATCTTTTTAACTTAGTTAGTATACCAAGATATCATAAATAAATACCACTACAAAGTCATCAAGATATTCCTTGAAAACTCTATTCGTTAAATCCTTGAAGATAGAGGGTGAATTAGTGAATCCAGAAGGCATTAGTGTAAACTCGTAATGTACGTACCAAGATCAAAATGTTTTTTTTCAAAATTTCATCCTTCTTCACACACACCTGATGATATTTAGATCAACGGTCAATATTTAAAAAATACTGAGCTCCATGAAGTTGGTCAAATAAATCATCAATTAGATGTAGGAGATACTTGTTCTTTATTGTTATTGAATTGATCTCCATATAGTCAATTCACAACCTCATAGATCCACCATTATTCATAACAAAATGTATAGGGTCTCCCCTTGGAGAAACACTAGGGAGAATAAATCCTTTTTTACTCGAGTCCTCTAGTTGTTTCTTTAGTTTCGCTAATTCCACAGTGGCTATTCTATAAGGGGTCTTCGATAAGGGCCTTAAACCAGGAATTAAATAAATGGGAAAATCAATTTCTCATTGTGGAGGAATTCAAGGTAAATCCTCTGGAAACACATCAATATATTCATTCACAATATGTAAGTCCTCTATTAGAACATTATTTTCCTCACCAGTAGTTATTTCATTTTGTTCTTCTAAAATAATTAAATTTAGTAGAGCTACTGGGGGTGGATCTAGATAAGAATCTGGCGGTGATGTTTCTCTTCTAAAGATAAGGAACTCCTTATCATCCTAGAAAATTTTAACCGCCTTCTTCTTACAATAAATTTTCACATCATGGCTTGAAAGCCAATGCATAACAATGATTATATCAAATTCAATGATGGGTATGATAATGAGATCAAAAGATAAAGAAAACATATATTCCCTAATAAGAACTGATTCAAAAATATTTTTTGTGATCATAATTCTCTTAGAAGTTTTGACTAACAACTTCATTGTTATGACTAATTGAAAATATCTAATTTTATTAGAAAAATGGGAAGATATGAAACAATGCAATGAACCATAATCAAATAATGAAATGGATAAACTTGAAGAAACCCTTAAATTACCTGCCACCACGTCTTTCGGAGGTTTGACCTCAGCAGTAGTGATTTTATAAGCTTGTCCATGCTCCATTGGCCTTTTTTAAGGTATGTTCCCTAAGAACATAGGAAATTAATTTGTATAATGTCCCTTATATCTATAATTGTAGTATTCAACATTAACAGCCTCTTTCATTCCCTAGCAATCACAAGCTGGGTGGACTTTTTATCCACAATTGTAATAGACTCCCATTCCCTTCATAAAAGTACTTGGGTGTTTCATACCACATTTACCACAGTATGGATATTCAACTTTTCCCATATTCCCCTTATTTCCAATTCTAGAGTGATCAGCAAATCTTTTAATCTCTTTCTTTTCTTTGAAGTCATAAGACTTAGAGAATTCCTTTTCTGTCTCGATAGGACATGATACAATATCTTCGTATGATGATAAGGGTTGTGAGAGTAATTCTCGACCGAGAAATGGTTTTATCACATCAAATAATCAATAAATCATACTCCTTGGGTTATTTATATAATGTGTTGCATGCCTTGCTAACCTTTTAAAGTTGTCCACATACTTTGAAACATTATAATCCTCCTTTGGCCTCATACTCAAAAATTGTATTTCCATATCTGCTCAATAGTCATAAAGAAAGTATCATTCTATGAAAATATCTTTAAACTCCCTCTATTCCATGTTCAATACTTCTTCATCTTTATTTGGGTTTTGGATTGATGACCATCATTGATCTACATCTCCTGTGAGGCGATAAACTACCATGAAAACCTTTTTCCCTTTAATTACTCCCCAAAGAGTGAAATATTTTCTCTAAGGAACTTATCCATTGCTCAACTACTAATGGATTTGTAATCCAATTTAATGTTCGTGTATTTTTCCTCATGAAGCGGTCAATCATTGATCCTCCACATTGTGGTTCAGGATTTACCATACAGGTAAGGTTATTATTCATAACCTGAGTGAGTTGCCTTAGTATGGTGATAAGATGATCAGCACTAGTTGCATCACCAGCTCCAGTATAATTATCTTGAGTAGGAGGGAAATCCTCACATAGATTACGTTCATTGATACAGTTTTCATTCCTTCCACTAGGCGCTATTTCTAAACAATTGGATAAACTATATTAGTTTATGAATCATAATAAATAATTCCGAACATGTTAAATGCTTAACATAAAATGATCTATTTATGGATACAATCCATAATCATAAAAAAATTTCCTTATAGAGTCACATACTCATAAATAATTCATAATGGTTTGTAAATAAAATGTCAATTATCTTAAGCATATCCCCCGAGAGTGTCATAACCAAGAGTGCAGCAAAGCCCATTTTCGTGTACTAGGATACTCCGAGTCAAGCCCGAAACTCCTTGTCAGAGTTTTCACTCCTATGTACATATATTCAAGAGCCGCCTCTACCTACTCGTATCCAGAGAGGGATTTATTTCTTGAAAAATAATCAAAATCTCCACATTACCAAAAGTCTATGAAGATCTTCTATAGCAATCCTTAATCTTTATCTTAGGGTAATGGTCTCTAATTAGAGTTTATCTAAATCTTGTTTTTAAAGTTTGTTATAAAATTCTTCTAATTACAACTGTAACGCCCCGAACCCAGTTGCCCAGAGTCGGTGCACTCTTTCATAACATTGGGATGATCACAAGGGATCAAAATATCAAAAGAACAACCAGTTTAGTAGCCTTGGATGTTCTAGATACATTCATATGTTTTACATAACATTCAAAAATTAAAAAAACAATTTTTTTCCAATTTTCCACATTCATCCCATAAAATATCCCTGTATCTCAGTCATCTTATACGTCTTCACATCCTAGGAAAAATAAAACATTGAAAGGGGTGAGCCCAGATGCTCGGTAAGGATAATTATATAGAAGAAAATTTCAAAAATCAGCATAAACATTTAAGGAAATGTATAATACTGAAACACAAGCCTTTTAAACATAAAAATAATCATAATATGGCAAAGATAAATCAAATAATTCCATTTACATATTCACATGGATATTATACTACTCGAATAATCACATGTTATATCAATAGCCAATTTCTTAATGTTGGGATGCATAATGCCAAACTTCTTACCCACATAGTCTGGGCCTTATTCTAAGAATAAAAATATTATTTTGTCATGGCCTTGTGCCCAGACACTATTTTGTCTAATGAGACATACTGATGTATCAATGAGCTATAGCGGGCTCCACCTGTCCCTTAATAATTCCAATGCATTCCTCAAATGAAAAGGTTTAAACATATCACGAACATTCGTATTAAAACTATCATACGAAATGTCAATACATTATCCATAAACCATGAATGGTGTAAATAATTACATATCCATGGTCAAACATATAAAAATAACATCATTAAAATATGTAAGATTTGTATTATAATAATCAACTAGAAACAAGCTTAAAATACATCAAAGGATGTTGACATATATGAAATCAAAACTTTTTGTAGAGAAATATCACTTTTTATTTTCAAATTATTTAAAAGTAAAATAATAATAAAATAATAGTATATTTTTAAAATTTTATTATAAGCCTTTATGGGAAGCTTTGATGATGTTATAACGGCAGAAAATAGCCGCACCCGCCGTATAACTTAAAAAAAGACATTCCTACTTTAATTTTATCATGAAGGTCATGAAGTACCTTGTTTGGAAAAAAGAAAAAAATATTCATTTAAAAACACATGTGGTAAAATATGGGTATAAATGAATTTAACCGATTCTCTATTAAATAGTAAAAATGTTTTGAATTACATTTTTTAGAAAACATGGACGTGGATGATAAAGATGTCATAATAGAAACTTACGTATTAACAATATAGGATAAGTAAAGAGATTGTAGAATTAAACATTACCTATACTTTTCCTTAGTCGAGGGTACTTTAAACATATATATATGATTGTAAAATCATTATTATTAAATTACAGAAGAATCATATACATAAATATGATATCACATATGATCTTCTAATATTGGTTTGTTTATAATATTTTAGCAGTGTCATTATTTCAGGGGTTAACTGATTCGTTTTCCTTTATATGCTTGGTTACGTAAGCCATGTTTGGTATGGATATGATGTATTTAATTCATATAAAGAATTTTATTATGTTTATAAACATTATTTTTAATCATAAAATTATAATTATCGTAGAATGAGTTTGATGGGGAATAAATCTCATTGCGTTTGTGGAGACGGTAATCCTACGGATGCTCGAGTGACAATGTCATTATATTGATGGAGAAATCATATATAATTGGATGTTATATCATATATACATAATCATTAAAAAAATTTACTTATTACTTACATTATTTATAATAATTATTATATCCATCCAAATAAGGATATGTTTGAATAACAAACTACACCACGATGTGGAGACAGAAAGCCGTACACACACACGTACGGTGAATTTTCCATTTATATGATGTATAGAATAACTAATATTGTTTTACCATATTTATAATAGCATAAAATTATGTATAAGATACTGGATATGTTTTTTTGGTATAAAAACAACAAAGAAAGGGGAAGTGGAATAAGAAAAGATCTTGGAAGAGGGTGGTGAAATTATTACCTCTTCTTCGGGTGTTTCCTTTTGAGTTTGTAAAAATGGATCCATATGAAGGATTTATGATAAAAATAATGCCTCTAGGTAGAATGGGGTATAGTTGATAGGATATTTGGGTAGGGTTTGGCTAATCCAAATTCCCCTAGAGGTGTGAAATTAAGAGAAGGGGAAGTACCCTTTCATAAGAGAGGTGGAGGTCACTTTAGGAAAAGCTTGAAATGTTGTTTTATAATAAAATTATTTTCGATTTATAGTTGAACAAAAATAATTTATTTCAAGGATAAGGTAGTTATGGGTCTAAAAACACTCAACCAATAGGTTTTAGACAGGTTTAGGTCACTATATTGTCCTTATCATTTATATTTAACTGTTAGTAAAATAGTTTTACATTTACCATGTCTCTTTGTAATATTATATTATATAGTTAATAAACATACTATAACAAGACAAGAGAACCCAAAGTGGTTCATTATTAGTATATATACCCTTATCTATGTCCTTTTTTTGAATCTTATACTTTTAAAATATTATATCAATTATTAATATAGAATTTTTTTAAAAAGTCAATTAAGTCAATTTTGACACTATTTAGAATTTGATTTTTTTGAAATCCATAAAAAGTTTATCACATAGAATAAAATTTATTTAATAAACTCTAACATGTCATAATAACCTCTATAATTATTTTAATTCATCAAAAGTTTCAATTTACATTTATTTGGATATTTATAATATCAATTATGTTAAAATTTTATTATAAAGGTAACTACTACGCCATCATTGTGTCATAAATAAATTAAATTATTTAATGTAAAAAATTTATAAATAAACTAGAATTATGTAGAAAATCATTTTATCTTTCTAATTAATAATTATAGTCTAATTTATGTAGTGTGTAACCCTATATTAAAAATGGATTAATTACTAAACATTATATTCAACTCTTTTAACTCTTCTTTAAATAATATTACAATAAATGTCCTAATCTAATCCAAGTGGACCAAATAGGATCATATTTAATTCCTCTATCTTTTTGGGTCGAATTGAACTTATCCAATAGTATTAGGACTTTTTTATGGTAACTATAATATCATTTTGATACTTAATTACCATATTTACATGTAATCGTGGTACATTAAAGTCAAAAGTTACAATTCACCGAATATTATTTTCATCTTATTGAACCTCAATTTACTTACTGGTGTCAATCATGTCTCTCTGATTTTTGAAATTCAACTCATAGAAGCGGTAAAATTATGTTTTATGGAAATTTGAAAATTCTCCTAAAAGGTGGGTAAAAGGCGGTAAAAAGATCAATAAAATTTTATATATCTAAACTTTTTATAAAATGAAACCAATGAATTTCATTGAACATATATAGGTATTATGTATCTATTTTGACCTAAAATTAATTATAATAAAATAACTAATTACTTTAATAAAAAGTCAATTTTAAACAATAATGTAGTGTTTTTTTACTATTAAACAAAAATTGAATGTTTTCAGAAAAATACCAAAACATTACCCTATGCTAATTATAATATAAAAAATTCAAAAATGAAGTACATTTTGAAAAATAATGTTTATAAAATTTTAAAAATCTGGTATTAATATTCCTAATGGAATGTTTGATAGGTCGTGGTTTGTTAAAACTCCATGTTGTGAACAACACAACCTACTGCACAATTCAATTGGAAACGTACCACTGAAGCTTGGGGGGTTACATTCTCCCCTCCGTAAAATATATTCATCCTCGAAATTTCTAAAATATTACTGCATAAAATGATTCAGGTGGTTCTTCATGATATGTTCCTCAGGTTCCCACATTGCCTCTTCCATCTTATGGTTTCTCTATAGAACTTGTACTAGACGAGTCATCCGGTTTCTT
This sequence comes from Viscum album, assembly GCA_963277665.1. Classification (NCBI taxonomy): domain Eukaryota; kingdom Viridiplantae; phylum Streptophyta; class Magnoliopsida; order Santalales; family Viscaceae; genus Viscum; species Viscum album. Next base: position 1,531,584,705 of record OY728146.1, on the reverse strand, counting down.
AGCACTTGTTCTCTGCTATCAAGAATCCTGAAAGGCACTTCTTAATAATACATATTATGTTCCAGTTCAATTTCCTCATTGGTGAGTACATGTGTTGGGTTTAGAATATATTTTCTCATCAGTGATACGTAGAATACATCATGAACCTTGGAGAGACTTGGAGGCATTGTCAAAACATAATCCAAAACCCCAATTCGTTTTAGAAATTCAAATGGTCCGATGTAATTGGGAATAAATTTACTATTCTTACTGAATCGTATAAAAACCTTATGTTAAAATACCTTCATGAAAACATGATATCCTACTTGAAATTCCAAATCCTTACTTCGATTAACGGAATATCATTTTTTCATACTTCGAGCTGCTTTGATGATAATCTTCAGATTTTTCACTGTTTCCTCAACAAGTTCTAGGCCTATGAGTTTTTGTTCACCAACATCATCCCAACAAGTTATAGTGTGAAAAATCATTCCATATAACACTTCATAAGGTTCCATATGAATACTTTAATGGAAGTTATTATTATAAGAAAATTCAACCAGTGGTAAATATTGATCCGACATACCTTGAAAGTCAAGTGATCAATATCTGAACATATCTTCTTAGGTTTGAATAGTCTGTTCTGATTGTCCCTCGGTTTGAGGGTTGTATGCAGTGCTCATATGAAGTTCAGTATCCAAGAATTTATGAAGATATTTTCAAACTATTGATGTAAAATGGGGATCTTGATCAGAAACAATCGATAGTGGTGTACCATGGAGTCTTACAATTTCATTAATATATAGTCTTTCTAGACGTTCAAGTGGTAAATCTTCCCTTATAGAAAGAAAATGTGATGACATGGTAAGATGATAAAAAATGGCCCATATTACATCATTCCTTCTAGGAGACTTTGGTATCCCCATGAAAAGTCCATCGTAATATTATCCCATTTCAAATCAAGTATGGGAAGAGGATGCATGACTCCTCCAGGAAGTTTCCTTCCTGATTTCACATATTGAGAAACCATACATCTTGGCACAAAATTAGTAATCACCCTCTTCATGTTGTCCCACAAAAAATGACCCCTCTAATCTCTATACATCATGTTTCTCCCAGGCTTTATAAGGAAATTGGATCTATGAACATCACGAAATAATTCCCTTTTTTTATCAGGTATATTGGGAACACCAATTCTCTTCCAAAATTTCAAAATTCCATCTTCATATATAATGTCACTCAATCTCCCATCATTTACACCTTTAATCTTATTTTTAAACTCCTCATCATTAGTGTGAGAACATTTTATCCTTTTTAGTAAATATGGTTTGGAAACCATTTGAAAAAGTATTGATGTTTCACCTCTTATGGTTATTCCCATATCTATCTTTACTAGATCCTAGAAAATAAGGTCCCTTTAAAATATCATCTTTTTCAAAACTCCATGATCCTTTTTGTTCAAATCATCTTCCCCTTTATTTACCTTCCTCGAGTGGTAATGTGTTGTGAAATCATAATCCATGAGTAGTTCAAGACATCCCCTTTGCCTAATCTTGATTTCTTTTTGTGATAAAATATACTTCAAACTCTTGCGATCAGTATAAATCTAACATTTTTCACCATTGAGATAGTGTCTCTATATCTTTAGAGCCTAGATTACACCTGCTAACTCAAGATCATGAGTGGGATAGTTTTTCTCATGAATTTTATATTGTCATGATGCATAGGAAATAACTCTATCATTCTGCATAAGGACACATCCAATTATTTTCTTTGAAGCATCACTATAAATAACAAACCCATCGTTCCTTGATGGTAGAGTCAAGATAGTAGTGTTGACTAATCTTCTATTCAGTTCATCAAATAATTCTTCTAAATATTATTTCCAAACAAATTTAACTCCTTTATGTGTGATATTGGTTAATGGGTCAGCCAACTGGGAAACATTCTTGACGAAACAATGATAATAACATGCTAAACTAATAAAACTATGTACCTCAGTTATACTCGACACTACTGGACATTCTTGGATTTCCTTGGACTTTGAAGGATTAACATGGATTCCACCCTTATAGAAAATATGGCCATGAAAAGAAATCTATTGAAGCCATAATTCACACTTGCTAAACTTCCCATATAATTCATTTCTCATGAGGTATGTGTACAAGTGATTTTCATGATCTTTGTAGATTTTTGAGTATACCATGATATCATCCATAAATACCACTAATATTCATCAAGATATTCCTTGAAAATGAAATTAATTAAATCCATGAAGATAGAGTGTGTGTTAGTCAACCCAAAAGGTATTACTGTAAACTCGTAATGCCTGTACGTGGTTCGAAATGCTATTTTTGGAATGTCATCATTCATCACACACAATTATTGATATCCAGATGAAACGTCAATCTTTGTAAAATATTTAGCTCCATAAATTTGGTCGAATAAATAATCAATGCGAGGTAGGGGATACTTGTTATTTATTGTTATAAAATTGATCTCCCTATAGTCAATGCAATACCACAAAGATCCATCTTTCTTCTTAAAAAAAGGACAGGGTCTCCCCATAGAGAAACAGTAGAGAGAATAAATCCATTATTACTCAATATCTCTTGTTGTTTCTTTAGTTCCACTAATTCCACAATGGCTATTCTATAAGGGGTCTTTGATATGGGCCTTAAACCAGGAATTAAATCAATGGAAAAACCAATTTCTGGTTCTGGAGGATGTCTAGGTAAATCCTGTAGAAACACATCAACATATTATTTCACAATAGGTATTTCCTATATTCGAACACTATTTTCCTCACCCATAGTTATTTCATTCTCTTCCTCTACAATAATTTAATTTATTAGTGCTATTGGCGGTGGATCAAGATAAAAATCAGGTGGTGACGTTTCTTCCCTAATGATAAGGTACTCTATATCATCATAGAAAATTGTGACCTTTTAACAAAAAATTTTCCTATGATGGTCTGAAATCCAATCCATACCGAGGATTATATCAAATTAAATCATGGGTATAATGATGAGATCAACATATAATGAAAATTTATATGCCCTAATGGGAACCGATTCACAATTTTTTTTGCGATGATACTTCTCTTATGAGTATTGATTGAAAACTACCTTATTAAGTGAAATTTAAAATATCTAATTATCTTAGGAAACTAGGAAGATATGAAACAATTCGATGCTCGATAATCAAATAAAGAATTGGAAAAACTTGAGGAAACCATTAAATTACCGGCCACCATGACTTTCAGAGCTTCAACATCAGCCGAAAAGATTTCATATGGATGGACTTGATCCATTGGGCTTTTCTTAGGTAAGTTAACATGGTTCATATTACATTCATTTGAATAATGTACCTTTTCTCTACAATTGTAGCATTAAACATTGACATCCTTTTTCATTCCCTTGCAGTCACAAGCTTGGTTTCCTTTTTCACCACACTTGAAACAGACTCCCATTCCCATCAGGAAAGTACCAGGGTGTTTCTTTCCACATTTACCACTGGATGGATGTTAGAAATTTCCCTTCTTCCCCTTATTTCCATTTCCAGACAGATCAGAAAATCTCTTCTTCTATTTATTTTCTTTGATGTTATAAGACATAGAGAATTCTTTTTTGGCATGGATATCACATGAGACAATATCTTCGTACGATGAAAGGATTGTGAGACTAATTCTTGATGAAGAAATGGTTTTAACCCATCAAAGAATCGATCAATATTACTCCTTGGGTTACGTATATAATCTACTTAATTCCTTGATAACCATGTAATGTTATCCTCATACATTGCGACATTCTAACCCTCCTTTTACCTTGGAATTAGAAATCATCTTTCCATATCTGCTTGATGGTCACGAGTAATGTACTTTTCTAATAAAATCTCTTTAAACTCCCTCTATTCCATGTTAAATACTTTTTCATCTTCTTTTGGGTTTTGGATTACTTACCACCATTGATCTGCATCTCTCGTGATGCGATAAAACACCATAACAACCTTTTCCCTTTAGTTACTCACCAGAGCATGAAATATTTTCCCAATGGAACTAATCCATTAATCATATACTAATGGATTTGTACTCCCATTTAATGTTGGTGTTTATTTCTTTATGAAGTGGTCTATCATTGATCCCCTTCATTGTCAACCAAGTTGCCACATACGGGTAATGTTATTATTCATAACATGAGTGAGTTCTCCCAATATGGTGATAAGCTGATCCACACTAGTTGTATCACTAGTTCCACTGTAATTATCTTGAGTAGGAGGGAAATCTCTACATGGATTATGTGCATTGATATGGTATTCATTCCTTCCACAAGTCACCATTTCTAAACAACGACATACACTAGATTAGTTTATGAATCACAATACATAATTCCGAACTTGTTAAATACTTAACATAAATTGAACTATTTATGGATATAATCCATAATAATAATAAAATTTTTTCTTTAAGGAGTTATCTACGCATAAATCCATCATAATGGTTTTAAAAGAAAATGTGAATTATTCTACGCATATCCCCTGGGAGTGTCGTAACCAAGAGTGCTGCAAGGCACGTTGTCATGTACCAGGATGCCCCATGTCAAGCCCAAAACTCATTGTCAGATATTTCACTCCTAGGTATATCTATTTCAAATCTGCCTCTACCTGCTCGTATCCAGACATGGATGTATTTCATGGAAAATACACAAAATTTCCACATTACCAAAATTCTGGGAAGTTCTTCTATACCAATCCTCAATGTCTATCTTAGGGTAATGTTCTCTAATCAGAGTTTACCTAAATCTAGTTTCCAAAGTTTTTACCAAAATTTTTCTGACACCAACTGTAATGCCCTAAACCCAGTTACCTAGAGTCAGTGCATTATTATATCACATTAGTATGATCACAAGGGATCAAAATCCTGAAATACTGATCAGCTCAGTATCCTTGGAAGTACTAGATACATTTATAATATTTATATTACATTATAAAATGAAAAACAACAACAACATTATCTCAATTGTCCAAATTCATCCCTTAGACTATCCCTGTAGGCTAGTCATAATATATTTCTTCGCATCTTGACAAAAATAAAACATAGAAAGGGGTGATCTCAAATGCTCAGTAGGGGTAACAATATAGCACAAACATTCAAGAATAATCATGAACATTTAAGGCAATGTATAAGACTAAAACAAAAGCCTTTTAAAAAAAACATCCAAATATTATAGAAAAGAAAAATCAAATAATTCCATTTACTTATTCACATGGATATTCTTCTAGTCGAATAATCACATGTAATATCAACTACCACATTCATAATGATGGAATGCATAACGCCAAACTTCATAACAACATAGTGAAGGCCTTCTGTCAAGACTACAAATAAGATCTTGTCAAAGCCTTGTTCCAAGACACTAGTTTTTCTAATGAGACCTACTGATGCATTGAGGAGCTATAGCAGGCTCCACTAATCACTTACTAAGTCCCATGCATTCCTCATATTAAAAGGTTTAAACATATCATAAACATTTGTATTAATAATTTTATTCAAAATGTCAATACATTAACCAATAAACCATGAATATGTTAAAAAATAACACATCCACAGTCAAACATATCACAAAACCTTCAATACAATATGGAATATTTTTATCATAATAGTCAACTTCAAACAAGGTAAAAATCCATCAAAGGTTGTTTACATATATGAAATCAAAACATTTTTTAGAAAATATGTATTTTTATTTTTTGAAATTATTTACAAGTCATATAATTATAAAATAGAAAATTTATTTTAATAATATTATTATATGTTTTTATTGGATGCTTCGAAGATTTTATAATAGTGGAAAATAGCCACACCCGCTGTATAAGTTAAAAAAATACATTCTTACCTTAATTTTGTCGAGAAGGTCATAAAATAGCTTGTTTGAAAAATGAAAGAAAGATACCTTTCAAAAAATATGTGGTAAAATAATGGTTTAAATAAATTTAACCCATATTCTAGTAAATAGTAAAAATGTTTCCAATTATATTTAAAAAAACACAGATGTTGATGATAAAGTGGTCTTAGTAGAGACTTATGTAATAATAACCTCAGATAAGTAAAGAGACTGTAGAATTAACCCTTACCTTGTACTTTCCCTTAGTCGAGGGTACGTTAACCATATTTATAATAGTTTAATATTTTTCATTAAATTACACAAAAATAATATTCATAAATATGATATCATATATGATCTTGTAATATTTTTTTGTTAATAATATTTTAGTAGTGTCGTCATTTCGAGTGTTATTTGATTCATTTTCCTTTATATGCTTGGTTACGAAAGCCATTTTTTTTATGGATACGATTTATTTGATTCATATAAATAATAAAATTAGGTTCATAAACATTATCTTTAATCATAAAATGAAAATTATTCTTGAAATATTACAATGGGGAATAAATCTCATCGCGTTCCTAGTGACGATAATCTGTACGTACGCACAAGCGAAAATGTCATTATATTGATGGTGAAATAAAATGTAATTGGATGGTATATCATATATAAATGATAATTATCATGTTATATTGATTATTTATATTAGTTATACTCATTATTATGTCCATCAAAATAATGATGTGTTTGTATAACAAACTACACCACGACAAGGAGATTGGAAGCCGTACATAGGCACATACAACGACTTTTTCATTTATAGGATGGATAGAATAACGAATTTGGTTTTACCATATTTATAATAACATAAAATCATGTATAAGGTACTGTATTTATTATTTTGGTATGAAAACAACAAATAAAGAGGAATTGGAAGCAGAAATGAACTTGAAAGAGGATGGTGAATTTATTACCTCTTCTTCGGGTGTTTCCTTTTGAGTCGATCAAAAGGGAGGCTTAAGTAAGATTTATGATCAAATTAAGGCCTCTAAGTTTACAAGGGGATACTTTATAGGATATTTTGTTAGGTTTTTTACTAGCCAAATGGCTTTGGAGGTGTAAAATTATGAGAAGGGGAAGTACCCTTTTATAAGAGGGGCTAGGGTCACTTTAGGGAAAGCTTGTAATATTTTTCTATGATAAAATAATTTTCCATTTATAATGGCTCATAAATGATTTATTTATAGGAAAAGGTAGGTATGGGTCTAAAACCTATCAAGAAAATATGTTTTAGATAGGTTTAGGTCACCATAGTATCCATATCTTTTAGATTTAACTCTTAGTTAAATAGTTTGACATTTACCATGTCTCTTTTAATTTTTTTTAATATATGATTAATAAAAATACTATAACAAGCTAAGGGAACCAAAAGTGATTAATTATTAGAGTATATAACCATATCTATTTCCTTTGGCTGAAAATTATATTTTTAGAAATATTATATCAGTTATCTAGTACCTCTCCCATGCATACACACGGGGATATAATTCAAACCTATTTTATAAAAATGTGTTAATATTTGGAGTAGTTAATAATGGGAGATAGTTAAAAATATATTACATTTACAGCTTCAGTGAATAAAATAATTGAAAATAATTGAAAATGATTGAATGAAAACATGTATCTGAAAATATAAATGAAAAGGAATCAAAAAGGAAATAACATTATGTGAAAAGATATAGCAAAACATGAAATATCATTATCTATATATGATAATAGAACCATCATTTTCACCATGGAGTTATTATAAAACATAATTTATTTGACATATCTATTAATAAATGATAAAATGTAAATTGAACTCTTAAATTGAGTTCATAAGAGTGAATCATAATCTATAGCTCATTTCATATAGACATGCTTAGAACTATATCATACTAATTTGAAATGTAATCCATACATGGTCACCCACTTCCAGTTTCTAGCTATGTTGTAGTAGGTTTTTGAATACTATTTACCATCTTCCTGTATTTTGCAACACAATAGACAACATAAAATGAATCACTTCTGATTGTAAGGATCACGACAGAATTTAGAGAATACCTTATTAAATTAGGCACTAATGGAAGAACCAGTTCATGAGTGACCAAAAGAAATCATTTATAATCAAGTTAGTCTATTAATCCCTTAACTGCCAAAATCATGAAGGAATAGAATAAAATATTGAATAATATAAATCAACAAACTTACCAAAGTTTGACATTGGTATATAGTATGGCTTCTTTTAATTATTTTTTTCCTTTCCTTTCATAATAAATTAATGATTTGAAACATTTTTCTGAAAAGAAAAAATCATTCCTATTAGTAATAATAAACAACTGTAATGATACAGATGACATGATTTAAGAATCATTATATCATGTTATTCATTTGTAAGGATCATGGTTGAATTTAGAGAATACCTTGGTCAATATCTTTATTTTCCTCCAATATATGCATTTCATATCTAATTTCCTAAATATATAATCTGTAGTGGGAGAATAGATATTCACAATATCATAGTTTCTAGGAAATAGAAAGATACATTTTCATGAATAAAAGAACTTCCTTAAAAAATATACGGCATAAAATGAATCATTATTATTTTGGATATCTATAAATCCAGTGCTGTAATGAATAAGAGAAGTACTTCAAAATGAATAATCTAGTAACTCCTAAACATGAATAATATATGTATGGGAAATAGTGAATTTCTGAATAAATTAACTATAAGAAACAACTATCATGATTAGAATAACTACCTCAAAAATATAAACCGTAGGGAATACCTTGGTTAGTGAGGCTTCACTGATAAACATGCACTGTTATCATGTTGATATAACACATTTGTAAAATGAATAAAACAGTTGTAAAATGGAGTTTTTGTGGCCATGTACTTTGAAAAAACAGTTCACACTTGAATTTTGGTATATTTGTTATAGATTTTTTCATGATCAATAGTAACATATTGAGAAACCCTCTCTATGAATGAAATAATTAAGGAATAAAAATTATAGCAAGAATAAGTAACTCGAGGAAAATATTATGAAACAGAGTAGTAAAACATAGTCAATGAGCAGTATCACCATTTTTTATATTCCAACTCAAAGAACATAATCAATTAACATATTTGAAAACAATGATAAAACTAATTAACTGCTTCCAAAAACAACAACAGTGGAAAATATCATCTAAAAAATTCCATTAGTTATGAATAAATTTTATCATAAAATGGTGGATAAAAAAAGATGAAGTTTACATTAGATTAAAAAATGTTTCAAAAGATACAATTATGGGGAGGAATCAAAGTTTGATAGAGAAGAGATAGCTCAGAACAAATTCATAGGCAGAATACACAAGGTACGACTACAAGAATACTAAACCAATAATGTCTATAGAAAGTGATCGACCTTCAATTTTCATCTTCATGCTCAAAAACAATTCTTCGAGATCGCTGTAAGATCTTCCTATTTTTACCCACTCTGGATGATGTAAGTGGGGCATTTCGAATCCTCGTCATCTTCCACATATGACCCTGCAACAAACAACATTAATATAGAACACCACACAAATCGATTTCAATTTGATATAGATGGATATCAAAACTTATCAGCATTAGTGAGTTTGGAATCATATCCTCTGGTGATTCTAGTTCTAGTTCAGCCCTCCTGGATAAAGTCATATATTGGTTTGTTTTGGCTCCTGGGTACAAATCCCTGTTCATCAGGTATGGGTGGCATTGACCCTTCATATTCTCAATTACAATGAGAAATGGTCCCATCTTTCGTCGATCAGAGCACGATCTTGGTTGACATCAATGGAAAACCATCATCAATAATGGTACCTATTATGGATATCAATCGCATTCTTCAAATTATAACTGTATCTTGGACACGAAACGATCTTTGGGTTCGTCAGCCTAAACATCGACTGCAGACTGACGATTGTTGTGGAGGTAGAGGGGTATAATGGTGAAGGTGCGAAACCTAGGTCTAGAGGAAAGAACTGTGAGCAGTGTTAGATGATAGTAAAAAAAACCGTAGGAGAAGGAAGTGGAACTCCATAATGGGAGGGGTAGGGATTGGATCTATAGAGAGCGGTGAATCATGTATCATAACTTATACACTGAATAATATTTTATGTTGCATGTACATATAAACTACTGAAATAAATGATGAATAAACTGGAATGTGTACAATTCATATAAAATACATATTCCAAACAAAAAAATTAACAAACAAAACAGTTTGAATAAAATAATGGTATACTCGAATGTTTCTCACTATGTGTAACAAAAAGCAATTCTTATTTCTTTTCTTCCAAAAAACAGACCCATAAATTAAAACAACTGAAACATCTGGTTGACACATATTTACTGAATACTTCATTTAAAACATATTAAGTGAATGCTTCATTTAATACTGAATCATAATTAAAAAACAATTTTATTAGTTTTCACTTACATTAAAAAAACCGAAACACATAAGTTGATGATTTTTCATCATTATAAATGAAGCAGTCAGGGAATGACGCACTTATGTAGCCCCCTGCACAAAACTGGATTCCTCTTCATCGAGATTCTTCCATTCCAAAATGTTTTCATGTTGACATGAATTTCCAGATGTATGAAATCAAGAGGTCAAAAATTGAGAGGAATAAAATGAATTGAAGTTCGTTTAATCATTTAAGGTAGCGAAAGTTAGAGGAATATCACGGGGATCTCATTATATGCCTTCCTTCATATGTTCCAGCTCTGTATAAATTTACCTGCATCAGCAGCTCTATTATAAACATATGAGCACTGAAAGAGCACCAAATCAATCAAAATAATATCACATAGTGACCCAATTTTATATCAGACTATAGGTAGGAAACTATAGCCAATCAATAGACAATTTTTCTGCTTTAATTCTTTCCAGTTAGCAAGGATTAGTTTGGAAGGTCCTGCAACAAAACCTCAATGTACATGCATCAGAAAAGAAGCTGTCTGAATTTAAAAATAATTAATACAAAATTGAAATTCTAAATCTCCCTATATGCCGGAATATGTTTGATGAATTATGAAGTGGTTCATGTATGTGAACTTATACATTCTCTAAAAAGTTATTCATGTATCTTAACTTATACACTGCATAATTTTTTATGCTGCATGTACATATAAACTAATAAATTCTCAACAAATTGGAATGTCTGCAGGTCATATAAAGTACATATTCCAAACTAAAAAACTAACAAACAAAATAGTGTGAATTAAATAATGGTATACTTTATTGTTTCATAATATGTGCAACAAAAAACAATCACTATTTCTTTTAATCCATAAATAATACGCATACCATAAAACAACTAAAACATCTGGTTGACACATATTCCCTGACTACTTCATTTAAAACATATTCACTGAATGCTTCATTTAATACTGACTCATAATTAAAAATATCAATTTTCTGAGTTTTTACTTACATTAAAAAAGCTGAAACACATAGCTTGATGATTTTTCATCATTATAAATGAACCAGTCGGTGAATGATGCACCTATGCATCCCCAAGCACAAAATTGGATTCCTCTTCATGAAGCTTCTTCCATTCAGAAATGTTTACATGTTTACATGCATTTTCAGCAGTATGAAATCATGAGCTCAAAAATTGAGAGGAAGAAAATGAATTGAAGTTTTTTAATCATTTAAGGCAGTGAATGTTATTGGAATATCATGAGGATCTCAGTCTATGCCTACCTTCATATGTTCTAGCTCTGTATAAAGTCACATGCTTCAGTAGCACTATTACAAACATCTGAGCACTGAAAGAAAACCAAATCATTCAAAATAATATCACATAGTGAACCAATTTTATATCAGTCTATAGGTAGGAAACTATATCCAATCAGTAGAAATTTTTTTTGATTTAATTCTTTCCAGTTATCAAGGATTAGTTTGGAAGGTCCTGCATAAAAACCTCAATGTACATGCTTCAGAAAGGATAAAAACTTCATATTTTCTATATTTCTCATAAAAGAAGAAAATTGAATTAAATAGACAAAAAATGTAGATTTCATAGTAGGTTGTGGGTGTAGAAATTCCTATACTAGTTGTAGGGGTAGGGGTAAAATCATTACATATTTGGAGTTTACCATAGCTAGAGGAAATTGAAATTTCTAGCCCAAGGTGGGTTTTTAGTGTAGAATATGGGAGCAGGAGCCAATGTAGGCAGATATAACATAAGATTTAGGAGGTGGAGAACCTGAAGCTGGAGGATCCATAGCCATAGGAGACCGAGCCAGAGGTGGAGGTGGATCAAGAACCTGCAAGATTAATAATTTACCAGCCAGTCTAGGTTCTACTCTAGAGCAGAGGGTTGTATCCTTTTTTGGGGAAATTTATCACACTACAAACACCATTAAAGGTGTTAATATGAAGTCACATTAAAGATAATACTAACGGTAACTTATCAACATGAAACTCATTTCTCATCGAAATCAAATTCACTGGAATATAAATTGTTGGATCAGGGGTACCATATATCATGCGCATGACCCGAGGGAATCCAATTATCAGTGGACTCTATTTTATCTTTATTCATGTCAAGGATGAAGAACAAAAATTTCAAATTGGATCATTTCATGAGCACAATATGGAAGTTATTTTTCTCCTTACAACACTTCTATTCAGGATTAAATTAATCTATAATGGGATCAGTTGATGGTTTGAGAAGAAACAAAAATTTACATCATTGTTCCACTAAAATACATGTGTAGCATAAAATGTCCAGACCAAATGAATTTTCATATAAAACATTGAATTTTTCTACCATTGCACCATCCATTAGTCTTGATATTGATATTTATCTACAATCAGATGTTCAAAAAATTCAAATAAGAATGAACAATCAATTCAAATTGCATAATTAAGGCCACTTGCCTTGTTCAGATCATAAACATAGGATTGTAAACTATCAGTTTAGGAAGGGCATGTTAGATTTATCCATGCACATAATAAATGAAGGAAATAATTATGAAAATGGTCCACCATTGGGAGGAAAAGAATATGTAATTGTTACATGATCCATGGAAAGAGCCCTACCTCCCAAACGTATAATGAAAATTCAAAGACAGGCTAATAAAAATAAAAAAATTGTCAAATGAAAAACACATATTCAGAAGTGATTCAATCTTTTATTGTGATCATCCTCATAAAATATTATCGCTTATAATACAATGGGACATTGGATGGTGAATTAAATAGAATTAATCTCAAAAGAATAAACTTCACCTCCACAACCATAGCTAACTTCATCTATCCACCATGGTAGTAGTTTTGGTACAGCTTCATAATTTCCACGTGAAACATAATCCCTCTCTCCATAGAATTAGCTGAGTATTTGTATACCATTCTATGAAAAAAATTGGATATTTTTTTCATAGAATCAGTAAGAGGAAACGTATCCACGATATCAAGGAGGGAAAATTAACTAAAACATGAAAAATTGCCCAAATAGAACCTGTTAAAAGGATGAACAACTGCTGTAGAGGTGTGGAATTGAATTGTTTGAGATGAAAAGCATAGTTTGGAATAACTTGATCAAATTAAGTGATTTGGTTTTGTTTCACATTGCATTATAACAATCCTAAAAGAACATGTTAGCGGCACGAAGCAGGAAATGAAAAATATGACTCGATACACGTAGATATGAGAAGCTTTTTGGGATAGAGAAAAAGATATATGTCTGTATCTTTATGTAGCTGACATAAAGTTACAATCAAAATATGCATGTATGATTTAGTGGAAGGTGCATGATACATTTATTGGTAATGAAACCAACTTTGATAGGAATACGAGGCCCATATGCTAACATCTGTTGTCTTATATACTTTAGACTTTGCTAAATGGAATTAGTAAAGTGAATAATTTGTTTCTAGTTCAAAAAAAATATATTACATAAAGAAGTTTTAAGGTTTTATTATGTTTATGGTATACTCACAATGTGAATATCAGTAGCAGCAGATATGAAAATAAAAAGAAGAATCATTGTCTGGAGAAAATCCTCGTACGGTTACTAGGAAATGAAAAATTTATAGTCAATTGAATGCTTTAGGTTTCATATTTATGTTGAAAGTAAGAATAATGTTACCTCACCAGAGTATTTCTGTAAAGTCCATTCTTCCCAACATCCGTTGGTCCTCCGCTTGATGACACAGTGGAATATGGTTGTCAGTTACGGTAGTCGAAGGTGTAGCACTCGGATGTGGTATACGACGACACAATAAAAGAAATCTAGAATCACTTATCTACCGAAGAGTCGTTGAAATCGGGATCTGGTAGCCGTAGTCGACATACATTTGGCTGAGATAATGACTACAAATATGATGTTAGAATCGGAATAAATATATTTAGAATGATAATAAGGCTGTAGGAAGTTGATGGTGAAGCGTTGGTTGTAAGGGCAGTAGACGCAGTCTCTCCATGGTAGTCGCCGAAAGATGGTAACCGTAGGACAGAATACATGTGTTTTTTAGGCCGTCGTCATAGTCTTACTGCGGGACGAAGAATCTCGGAGATGGAAACTGTATTCGGGGAGCCGCGGGAGGAAGATGCTCGGAGATGGAAACCTTAATCGGGGAGCCGCGAGAGTAAGTAGCTAGGAGAACGGTTGTAGGCGCGCTGTGGGACGAAGAACCTCGGAGATGGAAACCGTAGTCGGGGAGCCGCAGGAGGAAGAATCATGGAGACCGAAGCCCTAATCGAGGACCCGCGTGAGAAGCCTGTTTAGTGGAGGAAACCAATTCGGGGGGAAACACGAGGGGTATCACGCTATCATATAGGATATGAGAGGATATGTCCTGGAAGGTGGATGGTAGAATGGTAAATGGAGATGGAAAAATGGGTGGCGTGGAATTCTTGTTGAGTGACACCTAAGCCTAGTAATACCCAGGTTTTGTAAATATAGTGGATAATATAGTATTTTTTTAAAAACTATATTAAGTCAATTTTGACACTATTTAGTATTTGAATTTTTTTGAAATCCATAAAAAACATTATCACTTCAAATAAAATTTATTAAATAAACACTAACATGTGATATTATACTAGAAAATTATCGGAATTCATCATAAGTTTAAATTTAAATTTATTTGGATATTTATAATATCAATTATTTTAATATTTCATTATTGAGGTAATTATTGCATCATCATTGTCTCATAAGTAAATTAAATTATATATTATAAAAAAATTATAAATAAAATACAATTATGTTGTAAATTTTTTAATATTTATAATGAATATTTATTGTCGAGTTTATCTTGTGTTTATACCTATATTAAAAATGGTTTACTTATTAAACATTGAATTTAACTCTCCTTTAAATAAAATATTAATAAATGTCCTAATCTAATTAAAGTGGACAGAAGAGAGTAATATTTTATTCCTAATGTTTTTTTGGTCGAATTACACCTATCCAATAGAATTAGGACATGTGTTAGTGTAATTATAATATTATTTTTACCCTCAATTACTCTATTTACTTTTATAAGTGGTAAATAAATGTCAAAAGTAACTATTCACCGAATATTATTTTCATCTTATTGAACCAAATATAACATAATGATTTCAACCATGTCTTTCATATTATTTAAATTCAACTCACAGAAGTGGTAAAATTATGTTTTCGGCAAATTTGAAATTGCTCTTAGAAGGTGGGTAAAAGACTGTAAAAAGTTTAATAAAATTTATATATCTAAACATATTATAAAATGAATCCAATGAATTACATTGAAAATATATAGGTATTATGTATCTATTTTGACCAACAATAAATTAATATAAAATAACTAATTAATTAAATAATTAGTCGGTTTTAAACCACAATGCATTGTTTTTCACTATTCATCCGAAATTGAACGTTTTCTGAAAAATAACAAAAAATCCTCTCTTTGATAATTTCGATATTCCAAATTCAAAAATGAAGTCAATTTTGAAAAATTAAATGTAAAAAATTTCAAGAAGTGTGTATTACTATTCATAATGGCTAGTTTAAATGGTCTTGGTGTGTTAAAACTCCATGTTGCGTACAACGCAAGCTACTACATTATTCAAATAGAAATGTACCGTTGACTATTGTGTTGTGAAATTGATGTTAATTTAGTTTTTTTCTTCATGTTATATATTTTATTCCCCCAAGAAAGGTCCAAATGGTTTCCAGTGAGTCTCACCAAATTTTTTGGACTGCATAGTCTCCCAGAGTAGTGGTGTGATCAATTTCTTGATAATTGGTGGATATTTTTATTGTTGTTTGGGGACCAATTGAATATTTAGAGTGTTTTTATAATGTTGATTCTATCTTTAGGTCGTTAGGAATAATAAAATAATTGATAGTGTGTGTCGTTTTAGGGTTTTGGAGGTTTTATTTTGGATTAGATGAAGTAGACCATCCTAGTATCATTGAAAATATAGATTTATTTGGAATACATTAAGAACAATTTTATAAAATGGATTAAACTAGAGAAGGTGAAGGAGAGGAATCTAAAATAGCTCATGAGTATTCTACAATGACAGTGTATGTTGAAGGCCTCTGTCAACCAGTTTAATAATATGGTTTCCTTTTATTTAGAGGTATCATAAAATGATTAGATGTTGGTTTATCTTATTATTTATGGTCTTTATCCATAAATCAATGCAAATTTTTTTTCATCTTGCAATATTCTATTTGATTAGTTTTTCATAGAACTGATTCTATTCGAGTCGGTTTCTGCAGTTCTGGATGTCAGAAATATGGTTCTCTATAGCGTACGTGATGGTTTCTCATCTAGGGAGGGGGTATTACAAAGGAAGCAATCACTAAAGAGTCTTATTGTTCTATTATAAATCTTCTATCATCGGACCGATCAATAATATGCTACTAGTGTGACTATGTTGGTTATTTGAATCCAGCTATTCGTAACCGTCCATAGTTCTGTCGACAATGTGTTTGTTGGGGTCACTTTTTGAATTTTTACAAATATTTATTCTAGAAGAGTAAGTTTCAGTTATATGATGTTAGAAACTGAATATTGGATAATGAGTTTTTAGAAAATATTGATATGTTAATAATCCCAAAAGTTAATATTTTTCCATAGTCAAGAATCCCTAGTGGTTTGGAGAACCAGGGTTCAAAATTTCTATAGGAAATCATGCATTATCTATATAATTTTTATTGTATTTTGATAGTGGGGTTGGATTTGTTTTTGTTTTGGGTATCCTGGTTTGTTATAATTTGATCCCTATATATGAGTTTAGGTGAATTTTTATTAGTTGTTTTAATAGGTGCAATGAAAGTGGGGATTCTATATAATGGATTCTGGGTTCCTCAATGTTTTAATCGGGACATAGAATGGTATGTTTGAATATAAATAGTGGTATGAGGTGATCCTATAGCTAGGAACACAAATTAATATTGTCCTCATAAAAAAATATGGATTAGGAAAATGTTTTCATACCTTGTCTTCTTTATCCCACCTATTTCACAAATGTTTATTATAAAACCCAAATGGTTATTAAATGGTTTTCTTGGTTTAATAATTATCTCGTGTGCGTCACCTAAATGTGTTTTACAAATCATTGATTTTTTGGAACATGGAATGTTATTTTTTCTTTAATTGGAATAAATTAATTCGTGTACCCATTGATTGTATTGTATGGCTTCATGATAGCTTTAGAGAAAAATTTGAAAATATATTTGGGAAAAAAATATTAACGGCCCATTTGGAATCTTTTCATACATTGAATTTTTTTTGGGAAGCTCACATGATATGAAGGACCATTTCGAACAAGGGTATTACATGATATATGGTGGACACCTATACAATAGACCCTATGAAGAGTGTGTCCCTATATTGAGTGTGTTTGTGTTTTGGGAAAGTAAATCCTCATTTATTATTGTTTATAAGTTTATGTCACTCAATTGAGGACATCCTCAATCTCCAATTAATATTCTCATTGGATTAGGCATCCTCAAGAGGGTCGTTTGATGGATTCTTATTGACCCCGAGTAGGTGTTTTGGTACCCATAAATTTTTTAAGTATGAAGTTGGGAAGTGACACTAGATATGATAATTTAGAGAGGCTAGTTTTTTATTAACTATAGGGCTGAATCATATTCCTACCGGTGAGTCCAAACTGATTATGTCCATAGAATTCTTTTATAGATGTTTCGGAAATTCCCAAGAAAATTATCTATATGTTCCTATTTTATTTATGCTACAACTTCTTTATCTTATCTACTAGAACATTAATTGTTTATATTTACATGTAATTTATCCCTTGTCTTTATTACTATAATTGGATACCTATTTGTGTTCATTCTCATGGGTTTCACCTTTAAAATTTGGGTTTTACTGTTTCATCATATTTTAAAATTGAATGTTGTTCTAAAAAATAATGTTGGGTGTGTTATTTCTATAAGTGGGGGGATTTTTAGAGATATGTGTTTTGATTTTGTAATTATAAAACCTTATCTTTTATATTTATTTCTATATCATTATTTGTTGACATTTTTAGGAAAGTAAATTTATAGGCTCTATGGTGAATATATAATGATCTGTTTATTCTCAAACCCTACTTATTAAACTCAGCTTTGGTGGACATGAGTTTTTTTTGTCGGTTTATGATTATTATCTGATTTTCCCATGGAAAAGGTTGGACTTGTGGTTGGAGTAGACTATGAGGTAATAAGGTGATCATGTCATTTCAATTATGTTCTAGTTTTGTTTTTATTCTCTATTCTATTCACTTTTTGTTGTATCTAAATGTAGATGCAATTATTGATGTTTAGTATTCATTAAATTTTTTATGCATCCTCATGTTTTGGTTATTTTATCCTGGTTTTTTGTTGGATAAATTTTAATTTTGTGAGATTTTTGATGCTCGATGTCAGTTACCATCCTAGGAATACCATGAACGCCTCATATTCCTTGTCTAAGGATAGGTTTATCATGATGCAAACCTGGTCTGGTTGATTACATGTAACATTAAAATAATAAAATAATAATATATTTATAATACATGATTCAATATTTTAGGATTGATAAAATATATTTAAGGGGTATATAAGAAGAAAAGAACATTGAAAGATTCATGCGATAATATCACCCCTTCTTTGAGATTCCTCATTTGGATTACTACATAAACCTTCATAGGAGGATCATTGTGTTATAAAAATACATGAAGAGTGTATAGAAAGAATATAAGATGATTTTGTAGTGGCATGTATCTGAGTTAGAGGTGCCCATGTTTTTGAATGAGGGAGGATAATGGATTCTCTTTTATATGTGAGGGGAGGGATGAAAATTGATATTTATAAATGATTAAATTAAAATAAATACATTTTTTGGAAAAGTCTCATGAAACAATCTTATATTAAAATATGAAAAACTTATTTTTTTTATATCATAATCCAATTGTGTTTGTGTAAGTGTTTTTTGTTTAATTTAGGATGTATCCCTTCATTTTTAACCCATTTAACTCATATTATTGACAATCATGGTGATAAATATTTTATAACATTTAAAATTCATTATCAACATAAATAATGATGAAAATTTTGAATAATATTAATTTTGAAGATTCCGAATACTGAAAACATTTAACCTAATTCCACTACTAAAAATTTATTAAATAAAATTTAATATATCTTCACAAAACCAAGTGAAATAAATTTTTAGAAAAGTAATTTTTTAAAGCTAAAAAATAATTCCATATAAAAATAATGTATAATGAAGTTTTATGAGTTTAATTTAATTATGTTAAATAAGTAGAGGATAATTTTTATTTCAAATCAAACCGAAAAAATTGAAACATGATAAATACTTTTCTAATATTAAAGAACTAAAAACATATTTTCATCTAAAAATACATAACATAGATTTTTAGAATATTAAGAATATAATTTTATGTATAAAATTATATAGTCTTATTCATTATGTTACTTGTTATATATAATTTTTCCCATAAAAAAATTGCTTCATAAACAATCATTTTATACTTATTTCCATATAATTTCATAAAAGTGACTTTTTATTTGAAAAATTGATTAATTTTCACTATTCCATAAAAATTGCACTATTTATAAAACACATAAATAAATTCATCTTATTCTGTATATAAAACTAAAAAATAAGAAATTATTTCCAAATTTTATAATAATATATATCAACTTGTAAAAAAATTACATACATTTTCTTTAAAAAATTTGAAATAAATACCATTCTGGAAGAGAATTATGCTTTTGAAGCATAAAATGATGTTATTCATAATAAATGACTTTTAACCATAATTTAATGAATAATAAGTTAAAAATTTGGATACATAATCCACTTATTTCATTATATTCATTTTTCAATAGTAATGAATTTAATCTACTATGACCAAATTACATTTCACACATATAAATATATTTATAAAAAAATATATAATTTAACTTTAAATGAAATTATCTACTTTTCCAACCACTTTATAATAATTATATGATTTATTATTCATTTAATTAACAAATAATATTCTTTTTATACCACATTATTTAGATATTTATATCCTTATCCACAATAGAAATTACTAGGAAATAATGTTCAATGAATATATCTGTTCATTTATGCTTAGTGTTCCATGTTGTTTTTTCAATTTCGTTTTGGAACCATTAAAATCATAACAAAAACTGAAATTAAACTGTTTTATATAATCCTCTCCTTATATTAAATAAATCCTCTCAATATTAACTATTAATTTCAAAAAAAAAATATATTAGATATAAAAATACAATTGTATATAAATTTTATCATGTTCATTAATTCATAAGTAATTATGAACGATAGTATTATTCATGCTCTTTTATAATACACATTCCTTTAGATGAGTATAAAAAATTATTTTGGAATATAAATTTTTCCTTAATGAAAATGCTCCACATATTTATCTATATATTTCTTGACTAACGTGATTATTTACATTGAGGATAGAAAATATGGAAAAATTTACTTTTGTGATTTAAATATAATTTGTAAGGCAGATTTTAGCATTTGATTTGAATTATCCGAATAATTTTGATTTCTTCTAGCATCAATAACTAAAATAAATATTCAATCCACTATATGATATAAATGTTTATTTAATGTTATTCCCTCTTTCTAATACTAAAATGGTTTTAAAAATGAAAAATAATATCCAATATGAAATGTCCAATATAAAAAATAAATCCCCAATGTATTTATATTAACCATAGATCAATTTAAATTTTGAAAAATATGTGTAAAAAAATTTGAACACATACATTAGGATGGATTTATCATTTTGTCCAAAATCATATTATTTGTATTATCCTTAAATAACCATTATTACTCGAATATGTATATTCCATAATTACATATTCCAAAATATTATTTCATATATTTAAACTATAATGAAATGTTGTAATCTTAACCAAGAAACACCAGGTCATATCAAAAAATATTCTAAATGTTGATATTTAAATTCTCAATAAATATCTCAAATTATATTATATTTTCATTGGAATAAAATTTTAATATGATTTATACCATTCATCAAATGTTTCCTAAATTTACATTTTCCCAATTCTCCATAGAAGAAAATATTATTAAAAAAATTGATGTTTTCTCCAAATCTGCATTATATATTATTCAATATTACCATTAATACCCTAAATTAAAATTTTTAAATGGTAAATTTATCCATGTTTTCTATTCATTGATTATTTTTTTACAAAGAATTATTAATTGGTATTACATTTAATGGGAATAATATTTCCCTACAGTGAAACGTACTAAAAATAACATTCCCACTTACCAAATTCCCCATATGCATCTTTTATGTATAAAATTGAAATGATTGATTATTAAATTATTGTAATTATCTTCATAATAATTATATTACTTTCATGATATCATCAATAAAAATAGTTAACTAGGTTATATTTGTTTCACGATAAAATGGTTTGAATAACTATTTGTCTCTATTCAATTAAAGAATTATACATTAATATATTCTATTTTCCATAACAATTGAGAGAATTATTACCAATTTCTATAAAATTTTAACAAAAAATTGTTCCCACTAACCATTTACACAATTTCTTCTTCCTATATTCATAAAAACTGGATACTGAATAATTTTCTATATGTAGACATTAAAAAATTAAAATTGGCCCAACTGTACTTTTTTGTTATTATTAGGATTTTTTTCATATTTTTTTCATAATTCATGTTATTGGATTGGTATAATAATAATATCTTCCACCCAATATTCTCTATACATTGGTTTCTTTTTAATTGGCATGGATATCAGTTAAAACCTATGTTTATTTCAATTAATTTTAAAGGAGTTGATTAGCCACGACATTCATTGTATTGAAATTCATAGCAGGTAAATACCTACATTAACAATGGTTATTGATTAACATAATTTCAAAAGAATACATCCTGAAACAATTAAGGACACATACCTTTCCTAAAGTAATTATGAATATGGATCCCTGGAATAATATCCAAAAAAATGTTCTCAAATACTCTAATATATTAACATAATTCCTTTTATCTATTTTATTCTAATATATAGTTTACATAGTTTCTTTGAAACATTATTATATAGTAATTATACCACCTTTAATCATGTAACATATAGATGTTTATTACTTTTCACAATATTAAAATATATAAGGGATCACACCAAGAAAGAACTTACAATTTCTTAGTCTGGGGAAGGTAGAATCATACATGATGGAAATGTTACTTTGGAATAATAAAACATTGCATGAAAACATTATTTCATCCAATTAGAACATATAATGATTCATCTTTCATATCCAATGGATATTAAAACATTATAAAGGGTGGGATAAACTACTCAAAGAGGGAAAGTGTACAATGCAAGATTTTAGGAGTAGATAAGGAATAATCAATTTATTATAGTGGATAGTAAAAATATTTTCCATTTATATCAACATCTTGATTTTAAAGTACATTCATGGAAAATATCACCATATCAAGCCCACCGGTAATAGAAACTAAATTCCCAAAAAATTGAATTTTTTAAATATGGGAATTCATTATCTTAGCATCAAGACACATCAATGTAATCATCAATATTATAGTCCACACATTTTCAATGATACTTACCTTGAATTAATAGGTATAAAATAATTGCCAAAATAATTTTTCCACCTCTTTTTCCCCATGAGACATATCAATGAATTGTTGTTTTAATGATAATTCGGCCCACCCATCAATTTCAGATCCAATGAATTACATATATATAATGTAATATCAACTAAACGAATTATTAAAATTATTTTTATATAAATTCAATTCTTATATTGAATCATGAATATATAATATTTAACTAGTCAATGAAAAAAAATTCTTAATAAAAATCCATCAATAGATACTATATATTAAAATTGTATATTGTTGTGAATACCTCAATTTAATTGAGATCATACTAAATTTTCAAAAATAATATAAATATGTATGTGAATGAAAAAAATAAATTCCATTTAATAATGGAGAGTGATAGATAACATGATCAAAATAAATTGAATCCTAAAAACATGGTATAATCAATTATTATTAATGGATGATAGAAGACAAAAACACATTAGAAATGAGTTTTTAAAATTATAATAATTAATTTATCAATTATGATAGAAAAAATACAAGTTTTAAAATACTTGTATTATTTTGTAATAACAGAGATATAAATCAATTTCAAAAATTATTTTCATTACATAAAATAATTATTCATTTAATAATTAGTTAAAATGTTCACAAATACCATATTTGGAAAAAGATAATGATAATCATTTTAATTCCATGCAAAGAGAGTAAAATATGGCTTAAATGACTCCAAATAATCATGGGATTTAAATTATGATTATTATTAAAAATATTTTAAATATCCCTGACATGGAAGAAAATTTGTTTCAATGTAAAAAAAATATAAAAATGTATATATGAGAATGTCCAGTATATGTAACTCATTTCAGGATTCATGGTCAAAATAGATAATTGAAGGAAAATAAATCTAAAAATTTAAATCATTTATAAGGGTTATAAAATTTATTTATATATAGATATTAGAACTGTATAATTTTGTAATAATAAATCTAAAAATTAAAATGGTGAAATAAAATGAGATTATAACATAAATTTCGTACGATAAAAATAAATTTTATCAAATAGTCCCATAAAATATTAAATATAAATTTAACAATTAAATTACATGAGTAATGAATAACACATTATATTATAAGTCAAAATCATAGAGTGAAAACCATATAAATGTAATTGGGTGAATAATATAAACATGTCTCATTGATGTGTGAATGAGATGGAGTTTCATATACCTTGGTTCTCTTCATTTTCATGCATGTTTTGAACTCTTATATAATGACTTAAATTTATTAAATAAATTTTTATGGAATTATTTCTATCATTATTATAATTTTAATGTCTTTTTATAACAATTTAAATCCATTCATTGATTGGCTATTTATTACATTGACCAATTACATTCATTCAGTTAATTCCTCCTAATTTAATATGTTCATGGGGTCCTGTACATACCTTAATACAATAAATTGGAATAATTGGATTTTGTTAAATCAATTGAGATATAATATTATTTTAAACTAAATAAAAACTAAAATGTACAATTTAAATACATTCATTACAAGGAAGTTAAAAATAAATTATATTTGAACAAAAAATAATTATATATAGTGAATTTAAAAAAATTATAAATAGTTGAAAATTTTATTTTTATATGATTTATATTAATCAGTAAATAAATATTAATATATATATTTATAAAAATATAGTTTCATAAATAATTTTTTATTCTTATATTACTATAATTTTATAAAAGTGATTGTATTTTTTCAAAAATAGATATTTCTCACTATTCAACAAAAAATAAAATATTTCTAAAAAATACAAATGATTATCCCTAAATGAATATTTTGCATAATGGATTAAAATAAAGTATAAAAGTTTCAGATATAATTTATAAAAATGGATGAAATTAGTTATAACACCCAAAGAATTTACAATATAATCCTTTTAGAATAAATTTAATTTTTTTGTTTCATAATTTATACAAAACACCAAGTTAAGCTTAAATTAGATGCAAAATTGAAATTATATTTCATTATATGAAAAAATATTCTTATATTTCCTTATTTGGTACCTTTAATTTAGATTTTTTTACACCTAATAATGAGTTTATTTGTGGATTTCATTACATGCAAGACCGAGTTTTACAAAACAATAATATATTATTAAATATTTCTTATTTAGTATAATAATATATAACATGGATGTTAAAGTGATGGTTTTTAATATTATAAAAGCACTTATGAATATATATTTTTTAATTCACTGGTTACAAATTAGTTAGATATTAATATCATAACTAACTGAATATAAAGAGAATATTTTTTTAAAGAAACATTTGTTTGGCTTACAAAGTCAATTTATCATAATTAAATATATTATTCATAATTAGTGAAATATATTAATGTAATATATATATATATATATATTATATATTCAATAAGATATTTATTATATTCATTAAATATATTTTATTAGATTAAGATAATAACTAACATAATTTTGAGCATAAAACTTCTATTTTTCTAAAAGCAATTTTTTCTTATTTTAGGTGGAGCAAATTTTTTAAAATAATATTTTACCAATTTTATGAAATAATAAATAATAAAAAAATTAAATATAAATGTAAAAACTAGTTTTGGGTGATTTTATTATTTTTGTAAGATTATTGAATTTTTATTGAATAGTGAACCTACTATATTTTAATTGAAAACTAATTTTTCGCCTAATTTATGTATAAGGATAAATTGTAATTAATTTAATTAAAAAGCTAAATTAGATATAGTATAAATTAATTAATCCAACTGAGGTCAATTTAATCAATTTCACATTAAAATATGATATAAATACATTTCAAACTTTTTTAAATGCTTAATCTAAAACCATTCTTTCTGATTAAGTCTACATGATTAATTTTAAATATATTTATACCACTTCCATTATGGAATAACAAAAAATGGTTTAAATATGTTTAATCATGTAAATTGATAATGTATACAATGGTGAAATTAATTTCTTACCTAACATATTAGTGAATTTAATTAAAATTAATTGTAACGATTAAGAGAAAAATTAGTTTAAAATGGACTAAAATTTAAACACAAGTGCTAAAATAGGATATATACATGTCAAAAACGAATATTCTATAAATAGTTATACCATATCCTCTATTTCTCATAATACAGTTCACTATTAGGGGAATGTTATGTAAGGGACACCACTCAATAGTGTTTACCATCTTATATTTTCAACAATGTACTCCTCCACTATAAAATGGCACTCACCATCCCACTGATTCACAACTGTCATGCCCTTTGGCTTGTCCAAACCCTAACAAAATAAGATTCAAAAATTACACTCCTCATAAATGAATACTAAATTTGGTATTTAAGTAAACAAATTACATGTTTTGGTATAAACCAAATGGAGTTACTCGATAATTGGTAACATTCTTCAACAATCCCTTTTTTTCATTTACCTCAACACTCATTAAATTATTAAGTTATCCTGATTATATGGAAACATAATTATATTAAATATAATGCGTTTTTTAGGTAAATTTTATGACCAACACTCAAATTCACTTCCATCAATTGATATATGCAATCATCATTCATGTGTATAATGGAGTAGCTACTCGTGAATCAATGTGGTTCATTCTACCATTACAAAAATTTAAGGTTGTAATAATGATGTATTTATTGTTTTTATTATATATTTATATTTATGAGGTTTTTATTCTTCTCTAATTTATATATAATATATTCTTTCCTAATTACAATTTCGTTGGAATATGATAACTTTGTTTTTTTTCATGTGGAATGCTGCCTCTTCAAAGCGATGTGATTCATTCACTCTATAAATGGAATATATTAAGGGATGGGATTGAAAAAAACATGTGAATTATATGATATAAATAAGTGCCCTAGAATTTCTCGCTTCAACCCCTCCTGATGAACTAGATCTATGCCGTCGGGTTCTCCTCACCCCTCCCTGTTGGAGTGGGGAGTTCTGTGCTCGATGTCTCATGAGAAGGAATGCTCACACCTCGGACCTTATCCCCCCTTCCCTAAAATCGCCATCGCTCAAAAAGTTTCTGTTCTTTTTCGAGAAGCGGCTCAGTTGTCTCTGCTCCCGTCTGAGCTAATCTGTGATGCAGATCTATGTAAGCATAACCTGGTGGCTCGTTTCCATCCTCATCGGCCGTTGGTGGATGCATTTTCCCATGTCACAAGAGCGTGGGAGCTTCATGAGTGTCTGGTCGTTGGGTTACTCGATCGAAGACACATTATGGTTCAGTTTGGGTCAGAGAAAGATTTGATCATCGCTTGGTCCAGGGCCTCAAGAAGGTGTGGAGACTCTTCCTTCTATTTCTTCCGATGGGATTTTGATTTTCATATGAAGCCTTACCCGTCGTCAATTTCTACGTGGGTATGCCATCCTGGTCTCCCCATTTCTTTCCAAAACCCTTCGATTCTCTGGGAAATTAGAAATATGATTGGGCGATTTCTTTGCTCTGATCAATGGACTGATTCTGTGTCTCTCTTGGTTTTCCCGTGGATATGTGTTGAGGTAGATATTGCACGACCCCCTGTGAGTTTTTTCTAGATCACAGATGACAAGGAGTTTAGATGAATGAATGAGGTTGTTTTTGAGTCATGGATTAAGTATTGTGTGAAATGCAGACGGCTTGGGAATTTGGAGGATGTTTGCCACAGGGGAGGGCTGGTTGCTCACCCGAACGAGATGGAAGGACAAGGCAGGGATGGTTGTGGGGTGTGTACTGCTGTGAGGTCCACTCATGTGGCAGGGATGGATGACCCTGTGGAAGCTGCTATGAATCTCAAATCTGGAACATTACTTGGGCAAGGAGATCGATTAGACCATGTTTGCACTGAAGGTGATCTGGCCAGTTCGCAATCATTTGGGTATGCAGAGAGGGGGATGAGGCAGGCTCACACTGATGATGCTTCGGGCCCTGCTAGTGGTTTGAAGGCGGTGAAGATTCCTGGAAACCCAACTGTTATGGAGGTGTTTGATAGACTAAAAGGTGATCTTGGAATTTATTCACAGATTTTGGTTAATGATACTGTTTGAAATCTGAAGGGTCATTAGGGGAATTTGGACAGGGCTCCTAGTATTTTTGGCCGCATGATGAAGAGTATTACCTTGCAAGATGTTGCTACCAGCAGCGAATGTGCAGTTGAGGAGGTGATAGTGAGAGAACCATATTTTAAACATGGGTATGAAAAACAGGTTGGTGTGCAGATGAAGGATCCAATCTGGCTGCAGTCCCGGTCTAGGAAGCAGGGGGCTGAGCTTGAGCTAAACAAAAGTTTTACTGGTTTTGTGATGAAAGACTTGGTGTTAGACTGTGATGGGGTAGTGTCTGTGTGTGAAAAAGGTGCAGAGGGGAAAGGCATTTTGGATACAGGAGGTCATGCTATAACTTTTCAAGGGCAGGATGCTATCAAAGAAGATAGAAGCTTCCCACGGGAGGCTGTTGTTGGTGATTGCGTTGGAAAGAAGGGGAAAATGTTGGGTGTGAACTTGCAGATCAGTCAAAGTGTCTTGCTATGCTGGATTCTAACTCTCAATATCAGCAGGAACGGGGTGTGGCAAAGGAATACCATGTTGTGCATATTTCTGGAGAATGGGGGGATTGTCTCAATAGTTACAATGAAAATGAAGGTGGCATGGTCGGACTTCCTATAGTGATGTTGTTCAGGGTGCGAAAGACAAGGTTTCTGGAAATGCGAAAGTAATGACGGCCCCACTAAGAAGAAGGCCAAGGAGGGATTATTTTTATCTGCCAAAGCCAATGACTACCAGGTCCTCTGTTGGGGGGAAAGGCTAGGTTGCACAGTCTTCAAAGGAGCATCTCTCTTTGGAGAAGCTAAACCATAGAAGGAATTATTCCAAGATCATGCGACATTATGATAGTTCATAATGGGAATCAGCGACTGAAGAGGATGAAATCTATCATGGTTATGGTCATGGGTCAGACTATGATTTTTTGTAATTGTACTTGAATTTTTTTGTACTTGCTTGTGGACTTTTCATTTATTTAATAAATGGTCATAGGCTTGCCTCTGACTGACTTTCCTGGTATATGATATAAATATGATAATTTAATAAAAATATTGAATTATATATATATATATACATCACTGAATATTTAAAAATGATAATCAAATGGAAGTTGTGTTTATGCGTATGTACGACCTACCATCTCCATAAACGGTGCATTTCATTTCATACCTCAAAATATAATGGATTATAAGAAATATATATATAATAAATATATATGATAATTAAATGATATTTTACATTCTTTACATGATTTAAAAATAATCAAATAAATTTTAATAAAAAATTTCATGGTAAAACATTATAGAGAAACTAGGAATATAACACATGAAATAGTGAAAATGATGAATTATTACTAAAAGAAGGTAATAAAAGATCATAATAAGATCATATATCAAATTTTTATACTATTAAGGTTATCTAATATGTTATTTAAATTAATTAAAACAATATAAATGTAACATACCAGGTAAATAATGAAATAATACATTTTCATTTTAATTAATATTTTTGGAATTAAATATTAATTTTACATTAAAGGGGTTTCAATGTTCGATAAAGTTCCCAATACACAACAATGGATTTCTTTGAAATCTTATGTTACAATGTAATAAAATAATATTAGTATTCTAAATGATAATTAACGCCTAGTCGTTGTATTTGTGGGAGTGAACAGAACTAACTACAATATGATTATACATGTTTTTAAAATGTTTTTAAATTTATACAATAATGTTAGAGGCCTAAAATGTGAATGAATCTATTTATAAGCATAACTTACTTTAAAAGGTTGATTTATAGCGTCTTGATAGAGAATCATCTTTAAATCGATTTTTCATCACTTTTAAATGTTTTATTTGACCATATATAATTCTTTATTAGAATCGGGTCGTCGAAATATAATTTAGATGAAATATTGGAATTTTTCGGATAAAGTTCATTTTTTTATGAATATTGGAAATTACTATATTTTAATTCAATAATTCCTTTTAATCAAATTTATTTATATGGATAGATTATGTTTTTAACTAGTTTTAAAGTTTAATTAGATTATATTTTTATCATTTAATCTAATTTTGGTCATTTGAAATAATTTCACATTGAAATTGGATATAAACAAGTGTCAATATTTTGATTGTTATTTCTTATAAACATGCTTTATATTTTGACAATGAGAATTAATTTTAATTTAATTTCTTCCACTTTTGTGTTTTGAATTTTGAAAAATGGCTTCCATATTTGGAATCAAGATGTCCATGTTGTGTAAATATGTAACTTTCATTTATAGACATTATGAATATTTATTTCAGTAAATATTTTTTTTACCATGGTTAAAAGTTAAATCTGGTAATGAAGGGTAACAAAAAAACATTATAATAATATTAAATTACACTAACATGTTTCCTAATTCAATTCGTTGATACATATACTACTATTGGCGTCCATTGGTTGATTTTGAGACCCCATGGGGCCACTTGGGTTTGATAATGACACTTAATTTTAATTATCGTAAAGGAAAAAGGACATAAACAAATATATTTTTGTAAATAATTTTTTACATTATGTTATATAAGGTATCTCTTCAACTATAAATATAAATTTGAAAGCAATAAATATTTCCAAAATCTTCTTATTTTTTTAATAATTTTTAGTCATCATATAAATTAAATTATTTATGACACAATAATGATAATGTGTTTACCTCATTAAAAAATGATTTAATTAAATAAGATTATATTGATCAAAATAATATCCAAAACTTATCAAATTCAAATTGGATTATTTTATTTATACCTTTAGTAATTCCATATTTTACTTTAATAAGTTTTTCACATTTAGAAACCCAAAATAATTATATATTAATATAATATTTTTACAGTTTCCTAAATAGCCCCTCCTCACCCTTATAAAAGCCCTCTTCTCTATCTCAATACCTAGACATATCAAGATACTTGTCTCATTGATCATCTGTGTATTTAATCTTCCTACATCCCTATCTTCTTCTTAGAAACCTTCCCCTAGGTAGAATTAAAATCATTTAAACCACTTGGTTCAAGCCAAAAAAATGATTCCTGATTTAATGGTAAGGTCTTCTTCTAAGTTATTTTGTTTTATTTTCCTTCTCCAACCACTAAACAATTTTTATTCATTTCTATTATAAAATAATTACCCTAAATATACTATATAGTTTTTATGAGAGGGATTAGAACTACATTTACACACAACTCCGTTTAAAGGTATCAAACATACTGTTTCTGTGGATAGTGAACTAACGCCTCACGAAACAATGATGGTTCAATTATCTTCTACCACCTCTAATGGTGGACATTAATATAGAATTGTATTTATATGTGATATATATTATATTTATATTGTTTATATTCTTTTTTCCCATTTATAGAATACCTTTATGGTTTCTATAGTCGGTAAATAGGATAATCTCAATTTAGGAAGTGCGGAGTACCACCCCCTCAAAGTGACATGACTCATTAAAGCCATATATAGGATGTATAAAGTATGGATTTGATGATATTATATATGATATTATACTTTAATTTTAATATAAATATGTATCATTATGTTTTAAGTCCATTAAAATATGAAATTTAAATGAATGTAGCGTTCATGCGTACGTACGGCTTACCGTCTCCATGAACGATGCATTTCATTTCTTACCACTAAATTTTATGTACTATTATAAATATATGTATATATGAGATATATATGATGTATATGATATCTAAATCATGAATATCATTCTAGATATAATGAACCTTTGACCACATAGACTACTTGAAAATATAAGAGGTTTGTTTTTACTCTAGTACCAAATATCGAAAAAATGACTGTTCTTAACTTCAGTGATTTAATAATGTTTATAACTTGGTAATTTGTGATATAAATGTAATAATAAACATGAAAATGGTTTTTAAGAAAGTAGAAATTAACTGTAGTTTATTATTTAGGTGATTAAAGAACGAACGAGTCAAGTCAGACACGAGGTAAGGGACTTCATCTAAATATCCTTTCATTGAGGCCTATTTTGTTTTAATACACGACTTTATTTTATATGCGGAATAAACACCATTGAATTATTATTTCAATCAATGGAAATATTTTTCTACGAAGAATTTTACTAAACTTCCTAAAATAATGTTTCTTTTTAACATAAGAGGTGACAACGACCTTTCAGTTGTCGCGAGTATTGTGTGATATTTTTCATCCTTAACAATCCATAGTGTTTTTAAAAGATAAATAAATACCATATACTATTTTTTGTATTTTGGTATTGAAAATGGTTTTTTTATTTTTTATTTCAAAATCATGTTCAATATCTCGAAAATATATATTGTGATTTCAATTTTGTAATTTATCTTTCATTTATGATTACGTTATGTGTTTTGATTATATAATGGTCCTTGGAAATTTCTTACATATACTGGTGGTTCCATGAAAAACCTAGGGCAGGTGAGCTCGAGTTAGATCTCCAATGCACTGGGTAACATGATAAAGGTAAACATGAATGGTTTTCCTAAGAGATTTATGGAATATACTAGGATGGGTAATCCTAATGTAACTCCCTATATAGCTGTGATAGCTACAATATAAGTATGATATGGATGCCTCAAGTTACCTTCATGATTTAGGTTCTCTATGTGTGATTCATAAATCTTATGATTTGATGATGTATGTTAAAGAACTTATGGTATGTATGTATTGATGAACTAATGTTTTCTTTCTTTGTTTCATAACCCTTACTATGCTTTTTATGCCCATCCCATGTTTTGAATTTTTTTCACAGGACATAAAGATGAATAGGGTCGATGATGGGATCAAGGAATAATCATTCTATCTAAAACATGGAACAATAAAAGACTCTTTTTTTAGAGTTTTTATTTTTTAAAAAAGGGAACTGGGTAGAAGTGTCCACTTTGTAACTTTTGAGATGTAATGTAATAATTAAACCTAATTCTCTAATAATCTTACCATTAAAAGATAACAAATGTGAATTATTCATTTAATTCAACATTATGTAATGTTTTAAGGCTGGGTCTTTATAGTTGGTATCAATAGAAGGTTTAGAAAACATTTGGAGTTAGGGTACTGTTAAATTAATATCCATAAATTACATTAAGTTAATATTGAAATGATATAGCAATTACAGATTTCCATGTTGCTTCGCCTAAGATGTTTTTGTGTTCAGAATGGTTTTTTGTAGAGAAATCAGGGTAGCTATATTGGGACGACATCGGGAGGAAGCCAATCATCCAAATAAGAAACCTAATATGGTTGGAATCGGACCTGGACAATTTGTTAGACTGATGGAACAATTGACTCAGGATATAAATGGTGTTGGTATCCATACATGGGATTGTCCAGATCAACCATAGAGAAGCATGTCAGTAGTGGAGCATTTCATGAGCAAACATCCCCCATCATTTAGAGGATCATATGACCCTGTGCTAGAATAAGGTTGGATTAAATCATTGGAAATGATTTTTGATGTCATGGTGTGTTTATAACCTCAAAAGTTTAGTCTTGTTGTTTACTATTTTGAAGGTGAAGTTGATCAGTGGTGGTCAATGATGAAAAATATCAGGGATATTGAGGATATGGATGCTCTTTATTAGGATGAATTCAAAGGTATGATTCTTGAAAAATATTTTCCTATGGTGGTTCATCTTAGGATGGAAAAACAATTCCAAGAATTGAGACAGGAGGATGACTCAGTGGCTACTTATGAAGCAAGATTCACTCGAATGACAAGGTATGGTCCAATTTTCATACAAGATCGTGATTGTAAAATAAACCATTATTACTGAAAAATGAATCCAAATTACCAAAGGGAATTAGCATCTCATTGGTTCAAAATAAATGAAAAACATGTTCGATGTGCACAGAAGGTGGAAATGGAGTTTGCCGATGATCAGGTGTTTTTTAAAGACAATAGAATAAGAGGTCAAGGTGGAAACCTAAAGGGATGAACTCTTCAAATAAGTCTTATCGTTAGAATATTTACTTTACATCCTGTGAAAATTGTGGTAAAAAGAATGCTGGGGAATGACTTTTGAATTATGGTAAGTACTTCTGATGTGCTAAAATGGGACTTAAATCTCGTAATTGCACTAAAAAATATCATAGGAATGGTAAGACAAAATCTTATTTACAGTCAGTAAGATGTTTTAAGTGCAATGAAATTGGTTATTATGAAATTGAGTGTCCAACGAAGAACTCAAATTTTGCAAATCATCCAGACTATAAGTATAAAGGGGTGGGGAAATCCTTTGCAACAACTTCATCATATGTATGGCCATCGAATGAAGTAGTATCAGGTACACTATTTGTTTTTTTAGATTATGCCAATGTGTAGTTTGATTAGGGATCAACACATTAGTTCATTTTGGAGAAGTTTTGTAGTAAATTGGGAATTCCATATCAAGATATGAATCCTGAACTTATGGTAAAAACACCGGGGGGAAATGCGGAGATAAAAACAAATTATAAGAACCATCATATCATTATGTGTGGGAAGAATCTACGTAAAAACCTTATTGTATTCCATCTAGTAGAGTTTGATGCTATCTAGGGTATGGATTGGATTTATTCTAATCATGCAAAGATTAACTATAGTGAAAAGATGATTCTTTTTAGAAATATTTTCAGTTTCTGTACAAAAATGAACCCTTACTTTTGATAACATATCAGGATGTTAAGAAACTAGTAAAATATAGAAATGAATGTTACCTTGCACATAGTTTTTGAATACAAAAGAACAGTGCAGATTAATGATGTACCAGTTGTAAATGAGTACCTTGATGTTTTTCCCAATGAGTTGCCTATTATTATACCTGATGGGGATGTTGAATCAACTATGGAATTAGTTCCAGATGCTATGACAATTTCAAAACCCCCCTTATCGAATTCTCATATTGAACTTTTAAATATAAAGATGTAATTGTAGGAGTTATTAGATAAAGGTTTCATTCATCCTAGAACATCACCATGGGGTGATCCTATCTTGTTTTTTAAAAAGAATTATGGTTCAATGATACTTTGCATTCATTATAGAGAATTGAATAACATCAAATTTTAGAATAAGTATCCTTTGCCTCACATCGATGAATTGATTGATCAGGTCTAGAGAGCTAAGTATTTTTCAAAGATTGACATGTGGTCGGGGTACCATCAGTTGAAAGTAAATGAAGAAGACATTCTGAAGACCATGATTCATACTAGATATGGACATTATGAATTTTTCATAATTCCTTTT
This sequence comes from Viscum album, assembly GCA_963277665.1. NCBI lineage: Eukaryota > Viridiplantae > Streptophyta > Magnoliopsida > Santalales > Viscaceae > Viscum > Viscum album. The sequence continues at coordinate 1,531,549,295 of OY728146.1, read as the reverse complement.
GGGTTAACCAATGAAGCTTCTATATTCGTGAATATTATGAATATAATTATCCACGAATTTTAGGATAAGTTTGTAGTTGTTTTCATTGATGATATTTTTTATTCTAAAAATAAATAGGATCATGAAAGTCATTTAAAAGTTTTCATGAAAATATTATATGAAAATAATGTATTTGGGAAATTCAGCAAGTTTGAGTTTTTGTTAAAAAAAATTTCTTTCTTTGGTCACATTGTTTCAAAAAATGGAATAATCGTTGATCCAGTTAAAAAATAGATGTTAAAGAATGACCAATAATAAAAAATAAAACAGATATGCATAGATTTATTAGCTTGGTTGGTTATTACATGAGGATTATTGTAAATTTCGCACAGTTATCTATCCCACTGACAAAGTTAAATCGAAAAGGTGTTACATTAATTTGGAAAAAACAATGTGATGATTGTTTTTAGGAATTGAAAATAAGATTGGAGAATGATCCAGTTTTGGAACTACCTTCCAGAAACTATGAGTTTTTATTAACAATGTTACTTCATTGAAAGGACATGTCAGTTTCTTTATTTAGAATGATTAGGTAATTTCTTATGCATCATGTCAGTTGACACCTCAGGAGTTAAATTTCCCTACACCTGATTTAGAATTATCTGCTATTGTTTTTTATTTAAAAATTTAGAGGTATAATTTGCATGGATTAAAATGTGAAATATAAACTGTCCACAAAATATTAAAGTATACATTCACTCAGAAAGAATTGAACATGTGCCAGAGGAGATGGATAGAATTAATCAAAGATTATGATTGCATGATTCATTATCATCGGGGAAAATTAAATAATGTGGTTGATGCTTTGAGCTGAAAAAGTGATGCTACATTAAATATGCTACATTTGGAACGAGATACATTGGTTTTTTGATTTGATGAAATTTTGAATAGAAGTTGTTGGTGCATGAAATTCTTCTATTTTGTTTTAGCTATTAGTTAGATCATCTCTATCAATCATAATTAAACAAGTGCAGAAGGAAGATGGTGAGTTGTAGAAAGAGGAATTGTTGTTTTAGAATGTTAATTTACCTGAATTTAACATTGATAATGATTGTGTTTTGATATTTGGAAAGAGATTTTCTGTGCATTGTGACTCACAATTGAAAAATGAGTTGTTATGTGAAGCTCATAGTTCCCTGTTTTCAGCTCATCCTAGAAATACTAAGATCTACATAGATTTTCAAGAGTATTACTGGTGAGATGGAATGAAAAAAGATGTTGCTGATTTTACTGTGAATTTTTTGACTTGTTAGTAGATTATAACAGAGCGATAGTTAAAGAAAGGGATGCTTTGGCCTTTACTGGTACCAAAGTAGAAATGGGAAAATATATGGATGGACTTCGTTGTGGGATTACTGAAGACATCTCGGGGTAATAATGATATCTAGGTTATTATTGATCGATTGAAAAAACATTCTCTATTTTTTCCTATTTGAGATAATTTGTATCTAGATAAACTTTCTCGGTTGTATGTAAAATATATAGTTAGGTTGCATGGAGTTACCCTCTCCTTTGTATCTGATCTTGATCCCAGGTTTACATCCAACGTTTGGAAAGGCCTTCAGAAGTCATTGGATACTGAATTATATTTAAGTATAGCTTTTCATCACCAATCAGATGGGCAGTCAAAATGAACAATTATAACCATAGAGGATATGATACGTGCATGTTCACTGGATTACAAGGGAATTTGGGACCAACCTATTTGTTTGGTTGAATTCTCATATAATAATTGTTTTCATTCCAGTATACAGATGGATCAATTTGAGGTATTATTTACTAAGCGGTGTTGAACTCCATATTTTTTTGATGATGTAGGCGAAAGAAAGTTGATTGGACTAGAATTGGTTGAAGAGATGGTAAAAAAGTTCAGTAGTTTTAGAAGCACGTAAGAACAGCTCAGAGAAGGTAGTAAAGTTTTTCGGATAACTGGAGAAAGGATCTTTTTTTGAGTTAGGTGATCCTGTCTTTCTCAAAATTTTCTCCATGGAAAAGTGTGATGTGTTTTGGTATGAAAGGAATGTCGAGTCTGAGGTTCATTAGACATTATGAAATTTTATAGAATGTTGGATCAGTTTCATACGTTGTGGCTTTACCTCCATGTTTATCCCAGGTACACGATGTTTTTAATGTTTCAATGATGAGAAAGTATATGCCAGATCCATCTCATGTTTTGAGCCGAGAGGTAGATTAGTTGGAAGAGAATATCTCTTATAAAAAACAACCTGTCTAGATTCTTGGCCAAAGAGGGAAAGTTTTGCGGAATAATGTAATTAATTGGAAAAAACCATATGGTCTAAGAGGAAATGTGGTAATCTCAAAATTTTATGAGGCATAAATGCCCACAATTATTTGATTAGTGAATAATATTGCGAGGATGCAATTCCCCAAAAGGGGGGAAGAATGTAACATCCCATGTAAATAAAGAAAAAATACATTTTTATTTCAATTAATATTTTTTGAATTAGATATTAATTTTACATTAAAGGGGTTTCTATGTTCAATGGAATACCCAATACAAAACAACAAGTTTCTTTGAAATCTTACGTTGCACAATAATAAAATATTGTTATTATTTTAAATTGTATTTAACTCCTAGTTGTTGTATTGGCGAGAATGAATAGAACAAACTACAATATGATTATACATGTTTTTTAAATGATTTTACATTAATACAATAAAAGTTACAGGCTTAAAATGTGAATGAATCTAATTTTAAGCAAATTAACTTTAAAAGGATGATATACCACCTTTTGATAGAGAAGGATCTCTAAATCTAGTTTTGATCTCTTGTATATCTTTTATTTGACCAAAGAGATTTTTTTCTTAGAATCGGGACATTAAAATATAATTTGGAGGACATTTTGTTATTTTTTTATAAAGTTCATTTTTTTATGAATAGTGTAAGATATTGTATTTTAATTCAAAACTTCCTTTTGATCTAATTTATTTATATGTTTATATTACCTTTTTAATTAGTTTTAATGTTTAATTAGATTATATTTTTACCATTTAAACCAATTTTGGTCATTGGAAGTAATTTTACATTGAAATTGGACATAAACAAGTGTCAATCTTTTGATAGTAATTTATTAAAAACAAGTTTTCTATTTTGACAGCGGGAATTAATTTTTTATTAATTTCTGCCATTTCTGTGATTTGAATATGGACAAATGGATTCCATATTAGGAATCAGGAGGTATGAATTTTGTAAAAATGTTACTTTTATTTTTATTCATATGAATATTTACTATAGTAAATATTTTATTTAAAACGGCTAAAAGGAAAATCTTGTAATTGAGGGTAAACAAATAATATTATTATAATATCAAATTTCTCTAACATGTGTCCTAATAATATTATTTGATACATATCGGAACATGGTCATCCTTTGGTCGATTTTGGGATCCCATGGGCCACATGGGAGTGATAATGACACTTTATTTTAATTAACTTAATGTAAAGGAAAATATGTCATAAACAAATATCTTTTATTAAATCGATGTTTACATGGAGGTATAAAAGTGATCTCTTCTAATATAAATATGAATTTGAAATCTAAAATTATTTCCTACATCATGGTATTTTTTTTATAATTTTTATACATCAAATAAATTTAATTATTTATGACACAATAATTATTGAGTGTTTACCTCATTAATAAATGATTCAATTAAGTAAGATTATAATGATTAAAATAATATCCAAATCTAGTCCAATTCTTATTGGATGATTTTACTTCAACCATTATTAATCTTATCTTAGACTTTAATTAGTTTTGGACATTTAAAAATAGAAAATCATTATATAGTAAAATAATTTTTTACACTTTCCTGAAGAGTCCATCCTCCCCCTTAAAAAAGTCTTATTTTCTAACCCAACACTCAGACCTCTAAACACCCTTGTCTCATCCAAAATATACCCAATTAATCTCCCTACATTCCTATCTTCCTTCTATAAACCTTCCACTAGGAAGAAGGAAATTCAAGTAAACCTTTTGGTTCAAATGAAATGGACAAACCTGATTTAAAGATAATGTCTTATTCTGAGTTCTTTTGTACTATTTTCCATCTCCAACCCCCTAAAATCTTTTTATTCCTTCCTTTTATAACAAAACCCATATACTAAATATATTATGTTGTTGTTATTATAATTATTATTACAACACTTATACACACCACCATCTAATGGGTAAAGAGCATACTGTTTTTGTGGATGAAAAATTAACGCCTCACGAAACGATGATTGTTCAATTATCTCTTACCACCTCTTATGGTGTCCATTAAGACATAACTATATTTATATGCGATATGTATTATATTAATATTGTTTCTATTATTATGAATTTTTTATTTATATAATACCTTTATGGTTTCCATAGTAGGTAAATACGATAATCTCATTTTAGGAACTGCGGAATACCACCCCCTCAAAGTAATATGACTTGTTAATGCCATATGTAGGACATATAAAGGATGGAGTTAATGATATTATGTAATGACCCGCCAATTCTCATTGGCTTGAGAGTACAATGAGTCATTACTAGGCCTTAAGCGACATCCCCAAAATGCAAAGGCCGGAAATAAATGCCAAAGGGTTTCAAATAAAAGTTAGGGGATGATTTACCCTTTAAGAAATTACCCATAAACTACCCATAACCAAACATTCACTATATGATGCATGAACAAGTGAAAGACCAGAAAAAACTTCATTTATATCAAACTGCTTCAAATTACACAACAGAAGAAGACCAGACTAAGCATCAAATTATACAACGTATGAACAACTCAAGACCCTCAAAAGACACATCAACTCCATGGTCCACAAGCTCAAAGCTCCACAATATCTCCCAAGCATCACCAAAAGCCACTAGCAACAAGATGCTTTACCTTTACCTGTGTCCTGGAATACGACATCTGCAAAAGCACCAATGTGGCAAAGCAGGGGTGAGTATAAAACTCTGTAGGTTTTCCCCAATGACTTCCCTACTCACACCACTAGGATAGAAGAGTTATCCACATTTATATAAAAATAGTTTATATAAAACGTTTTCTTAAAATCAGTTTATAACTAAATATAAACAAGTTTCCAAAACCACTAATAACCAAAGGCATTCCAAGAGAAAAGGAATCTAATTTTCCAGCGAGTTATTTTTCCATAAAAATAACCAAACAAACGTTAAAACCATTTCACAAACATTCTTTTTTGGCATGCCAATCCATTTCTCAACCCATGCTACCAACCATGCATGCTACCTAGAATCGGGGAGAAGCCCTAAGCCTTATCCATTCCAACCATGATGGGGGGGGGACTTCTTACCCTTATCCAACCCAAATGCAATATGAACACACACCTTCCACATGTTCCATTATCCCTTTGTCACAGAGGACAAGGTTATATTTTAACCAAGCCCCGTATTTCCCATGTTCCATTAACCATTTGGAACTGAGAACAAGGTCATATTTCAACGAAACCTCATACATGAAATATGAACCCACACCACATATTTTGATCAATCATGCCAAAACACTCGTTCAATAAATTTTTTTTATTGAAAACCATTTCCATCAATACCATTTCAAGGCCAGACCATTTCAAGTCCAAACCATTTCAATAAAACTCTTATTTTATTGAAAACCAATTCTATCAAAGTCATTTCAATCTCAATCCATTTAAAAACTGTTTTTATTATAAAACCATTTTTCATAAAACCATGTACTATTTAGGAAAATCCATAATTTAAAATCAACATTATAAATTCAACATGCCATATTACTTTTCACAACAATTCACCAAGATTTCTCAATCTCATCAAAACCATAAATCATCACAAAAGAAGATTTATTATATGATTTTCAGAATAAAATCCATTCAAATAAACCAATTTGAATCTAATCCATACAATTATAATAAGAGGAGTTGAGAGTCAATCCTCCCACCTCAATGGTATTGAAGAAAACCACAACGGTCGAAGAATGGTCACAAAACCCGGGTCAATTCCCCAAAAACCATCCTTAGATGTCTTCTCCAAGAAAGAACAAGAATAGATCTTAACATATTTGGCATCCACACACATAGATCTACCAATAACAGGCATAGATCTAAGAAAATAAGATAAGATGAGAAGTAGATCTACGTATATCTAAGAAACTAATCAAGAACAAAGAAGAACGATCACATACCTCAAGAATCCGGTTTCGATTAGCTATGAGAAGCCTTGGGATCGCCTCCGGAATGATGGGAGAACCATATTTGACCTTAGGAGAAGCAAAATCCCGAGTTAGTGCCACATAAGAGCTTAAATGAGGAACTTAGAGTAAAAAATGAGTGAGATCCACTTTTATAGGATCTCATTTATCTGGCCGCATGGTTTTCTCACAGGGTTAGACAAACCATACGCTAACCTTGCATTAGCTACTAACTCTACCACCCTTCTTGCACGGTTTTGCCGCACAGTTTAGACAAACTGTGTGCCGCCACTGCGACTTCCCCTTTTTCCTCAAAACATCATTCCAAGTTCTTCTGACTTTCCCATTCATCACCCTTAACTTTATAAACATTAAAATAATCAAGAAAGGGTTACAAACAAGAAACCAGGGGTACTACATTCTCCCCACCGTTGGTCCTTCCATCCTCAGAATGTAGAAAATCTTCACCCACCTGAAAGAGTTCTGGCCACTGTTATTTTATTTCCTTTTCACGTTCCTGAGTCTTTTCCTAAATCTAACAATGCTGCCATAAAACACGCAATAGACAGATTCTTTTTCCATGGAAGACTTTTTGTGGCCTATCCATAATCTGTATATGGATATGTATCAACAAAGCATCTGGATCTAGGTTAAGGTGATCCCATATGATCACATGGTCAGGATTAGGTTGATACTTTTTCAACTGAGATACATGGAAGACATTATGCACCAAACTATACCGTGGTGGTAATGGAAACCGATATTCCACCTCTCCAAACCATTACAATACCTCAAAAGGTCCAATGTATCTAGGAGATAACTTGACCAACTTCCCGAAACAATGATGTCCAATCCTTGGAGAGATCCTCATGAAGACATGATCCCCCTCAATGAACAAAAAAGTTCTTCTACGGTTATCTACAGAAGATTTCTGATGACTCTGAGCCATCTCCATCCTCTTTTTAATCAACTTGATCTTCTCTGTTGTTTCTTAGACAATACTCGAACCAACTGGTAAAGTTTCATCAGTTTCCACCCAACATAGTGGAGAACGACATGAATGCCCATACAATGCTTCAAACGGAACCATTCATATCGAGTCTTGATAGATGTTGTTGTATGAGAACTCCACTAAGGTACATGATCCTCCCATGAGCCACCAAAATCCATTACACAATCCTGCAAAATGTCTTCTATAGTTTTTATCATCTGCTCAGATTGTCCATCCGTCTGAGGATGATACACTGTGCTCATAATCAACTCAGTCCCTAGGGATTGCTGTAATGATTTCCATAAATGGGACTTGAACCTCGGATCTCTATCTAAGACTATAGAAACTGGTATACCATGCCTCTTTAACACTTCATGGATATAGATTTTTGAAAGATCTTCCACCATATGTGTTTCACGAATTGGGATGAAATGGTCAAACTTTCTTAGACGATCCACTATCACACAAATGGCATCATGTTTCTGGGCCATTCGTGGAATACCTGTAACAATATCAATTGCTATTTGATCGCATTTCCACACTTGGATAGGTTAAGACTGTAACCTAACAGCTAGTCTCTGATGCTCTACTTTAACCTGCTGACAAGTTAAGCACTACGAGATGAACTCGGCCACCTTCAATTTCATGCAGCTCCACAAAAACTACACCTTCAACGCCTTATAAATATTCTGTGTACCTAGATGTACACCCCATCTTGAATTGTGGTAATCATGAAGGAGTTGCTCCTGACAAACCATAGGTACAACCATCTGATCTCTGAAACACAAAACTGAACCCCCATCAAGTTTCCATCCATCAATGGTCGCCCCACCATTGAGTTTTGAACTTAGAACCAGACATTCTGCATTAGATGTTTGTGCTTATTTGATCATCTTTACTAAATCCGGAATAAGTGTATATGAAAAGCAAATAGCAACATCACCTCGGTCTTCACATTCCACATGCATAGGCTATGACCGACATCAACTACTATTCATCTGAAGTTTCTTTCGCTAATTGAGAAAATGACATTCTAGTCAATGCATCCACCACCGAATTTACTTTTCATAGTGTATACATCAAGTAAATGTCAAACATATAGAGATACTCCATCCATATCAATTCCCTCAGATTCATATCTCGCTATGAGAAAATGCGTTTTGAGATTTTTTGATCCATAAACAAAGTTAATTTCTCACCAAAGAGATAATGTCTCTTTGTTTTCAAAGCATGGACGACTGCAGCTAACTCCAAATCTTGTGTTGGGTAATTATTCTCACGCACCCTCAACGGCCTTGAACCATAAGAAATCATATGATCTATTTGCATGAGAACACAACCCAACTATGATCCCGAAGCATCACAATAAACCACATACACATATCCTGATTCTATATAGATCAAGATGGGTGTGATATAAGATGATCCTTCTGTTCCTGGAAAGAAATCTAACATTCTTCTATACATTGGAATGGAGAATTATTCTTTGTCAGAGATTTCATTGGTGACTCTAGTTGTGAGAAATCACTCACAAAGAATCGTTAGTAACCAGCTAGACCAAGAAAACATCATATCTCGAACACATTCTTCATTGGTTTCTAGTAGATAACGGCTTCTATCTTTTCAGGATCAACAGAAACTCCATTCATAGAAATGACATGGCCATGTAAACATACTTGTTGTATCCAAAAATCACACTTTGATAATTTTGCATACAAAAAATTATCTCTTATGATTTGTAACACTGTTTCTAGGTGCACCTCATGACCAACCCATGTCTTTTAATACACCAAGATATCATCCACAAAAACCACAATAAAAGAATCCAGATAATGCTAAAATAACCGATTCATCAAAGCCATGATGACCTCTGGTGAATTCTTCACACCGAAAGGCCTGATTATATATTCATAGTGGCCATATCTTCTTCTGAAATCTATATTCGGAATATCCTCCTTCCAAACACACAATTGGTGATATCTTGATCACAAGTCAATCTTGGAAAACCATTGAGCTCTCCTTAATTGATCAAATAGATAATAAATGCATGGTTGTCGATATCTATTCTTTATCATAACTTGGTTAATCTTGAGATAATCAACACACTTCCGATGAGTTCCATATGAATTCTTCACAAACAACACCGGTGCCGCACATGGAAAATTATTTGGTAGAATTGAACCCTTGATTTCCAGCTCCTCTAACTGCATATTCAATTTTTGAAACTCTTTTGCTTCCATCCTATAAGACGTAAGAGAAATAGTACTTGTCCCTAGATGGAGATAAATCATAAACTCCACTTCCCTTAGAGGTGGTATCCCTGAGAAGGTTTTGGGAAAGACGTCTAGAAATAGATCTAACACAGCTGGAAATATAATTTCCTAAATATCTTCCATTGATGCCAAAGTTAACGCTACTAGTTGGTAAGATATCATTCCCACCAATGCTTCCAACAATCTCATTGCACCTTGATTTTCCATCGACTCTCCTCTGAAGAGATTGTCAATGCCGTCCTCAGTCATGAAGCTAACTATTCTCCTATAACAGGTGATGTGAGCCTTCACCATTGTCAACCAATCCATACCCAGTATTACGTCATAGAAATCCATGTCCAACATCGAGAAGTCTCATTTAAACTCATTTCCATCATCAATTATAGCACATGATTTACACACAATGGCTTGAAATTCTCTTTCACTAAGAGGAGTTTTCAGTTTCAAAGAGAAGGCACCATTTCCAGTTATTTACATAGCAAGTCAACAACATGAAAAGAAATGAAGGAATGGGGAGCACCCATATCAAACAATGGTTGCATCAACGTGAAAATTAATAGAATAAAACCTCACACTCTGGATGGTCCCGACAGATCACCCACTACAATTTGATCAGCTCCAACCAGATGCGTGCTTTCCATGCCTCACTGTTTATTTTCATACTGACACTTCCCTTTCTGAGTAGTGTCATGAACACCCGACCATAGATCATTACTGAAAAAAGCAATGAATATGTCCCATCTTGTTTCAATTATGGCATTTTCAAGGTCATGCATTACAATCCCACTTGATGTGGCTTGTATAGCCACACTGGAAACATCTCATCTTACACTTGGGTCTCTGAGGAAGTTTTAACAATCTTGTGGTCCTATTTTGATGTGTTATTACTCCTTTAAAGAAGGTTTCTTATTCCCTCTTTCTCTTAGTGTTATAGTCCTTAGCTCCTCTAGTAAAGATAAATGTACTTCCTCCACTTGGATTTTCAGCAGTGGCGGATATCGTAAACAAAGTGTCCAGTTTTAGTCCCAATTCAACAGTTTTAAAAGCCTGAGTGATGCTTTGGACCAACTGTTAGTTCACCTGTGGTTCAGGTGCAACCACATTCTCACTCGCCTCTTCCGGCTGGTTTCTATGATGCCTACCATGTGCCATTTCGTAAACCAACGACAAACCACGTCAATCTCACTCTCTAGAAACAGGTGGCTTAGCATTTCAAATTCTATCACATCATCTATCACAACATTGTTTTTCAAAACATCCATTTTCCCATGTTCAAATTTTTTTGAAAACATTCCTCATTACTTTTGAAAATCAACCCATTATCAAAATACACCAAATACCCTATTTTCAAAATATTTTACATAAAAACAATTTCTGGAATTTTCCGAAATTCGAACCTTGCACAAAATCATTACTCTTTCCTCACAATGAGATATGAAATTGTAGTTGGATTTTATTCTTTTACAATGAATGGCATGCTATTCTCATTGGCTAAACACATGAAAATGATATTTCACATCATTCTAGAAGTGTATCCAAAACACTTATGTACCCAACACCCTAGTAAATTTTTGTTCAGCATAAACGTGTTAGCTACATCCTTTTATGCTATATATTTCATGTTCTGAAAATCATACTCCTATCTATGATTCCTCAAGGAATATACAAGAATGAATTTCAACTCCAAGACCAAGAACATCGATGACCACTTATAAGGCGAGGACCGAACAAGCTGATACCATTTGTAATGACCCGCCAATTCTCATAGGCTTGAGAGTACAATGAGTCATTACTAGACCTTAAGCGACATCCTCAAGATGCCAAAGGCTGGCAATAAAGGCTGAAGGGTTTCAAATAAATGTTTAGGGACTATTTACACTTTAAGAAATAACCCATAAACGAACCATAACCAAACATTCACTATATGATGCATGAACAAGTGGAAGACCAAAAAACAAATTCATTTATACCAAACCACATAAAAGTACACAACAACAGAAGACCAAACTAAGAATAAAAGTACACAGCTGATGAACAACTCAAGAACCTCAAAAGACACTACAAATCCATGCTCCACAAGCTCCAAGCTCTACAACATCTCCCAATCATCACCACAAGCCACTAGAAACAAGATGAATTACATTTACTTGTGTCCTAGAATACGACATCTGCAAAATAACCAACATTCCAAAGCAGGGGTGAGTATAAAACTCATCAGGTTTTCCCAATGACTTCCCTACTAATCCCACTATTATATAAGAGTTAGCCACATTTAAATAAAGATATTTTATATAAAACATTTTCTCATGAGAAGTTTATAACTAATTATAAACAATTTTTCAAAAACATTCATAACCAAATCCATTCCAAGAGCTATTGAAGCCAATTTTCCAGCGACTTATTTTCCCATAAAAATAACCAATCAAGCTTTTAAAACCACTTCACAAAGATTCCTTTTTGGCATACCCATCCATTTCCCAACCCATGCTACCAACGATGCATGCTACCTGGAAGAGGGGAGAATCCCTAACCCTTATCCATCCCTACCACGAAGGGGGAGACTTCTTACCCTTATCCAACCAAAATGAAATATTAACACACACCTTCCCAATGTTCCATTATCCCTTTGGCACTGAGCACAATGTCTTATTTCAACCATGCCCCATATTTCCCATATACCATTAACACATTTGAACTGAGCACACTTTCATATTTCTACCAAGCCCCGTACATGAAATATGAACCCAAAAAACATATTCCCATCAATCATGCCAAAACACACTTTCAATAAAAAACAATTTTATTCAAAACTATTTCCATCAAAATAATTTCAATGCCAAACCATTTCAATTCCAACCCATTTCAATAAAACTCCCTTTTTATTTAAAACCAATTCCATCAAAGTCATTTCAATCTCAAAACATTTCAATAAAACATCATTTTTATGGAAAACCCCTTTTTCATCAAACCATCTACTATTCTGGAAAATCCATACTTTAAAATAATCATTTTAAATTCATCAAGCCAAATTACATTGCACAACAATTCACCAAGATTTCACAATCTCATCAAAACAATAAATCAACATAGAAGAAAATTTTTTCTGTGCTTTTCACAATAAAATCCATTCATATAAAAAAAATTGAATCTATGCCAAAAATTTTTTACAAGAACATGAAAGAGTGAAGCCTCCTACCTTAATGGTTTTGACGAAAACCCCAATGGTCGATGAACGCTCAAGAAACCTGGGGTGATTATCCAATAACCTTCCTTAGATCTCTTCTCCTAGAAAGGCGAAGACCAAATATCACCATATTTGGCATCCACACAATTATATCTACCCAAAATGGGCATATATCTAAGAAACCTAGAGAATCAGAGAAGTAGACTTAAGTAGATCTAAGAAACCGATAAAGAACGTAGAAGAATGGTCACATACCTCAAGAATCCGGCTTTGATTCGCCAAGAGAAGCCTTAAGATCGCCTCTAGAATGATGGGAGAACCCTCTTTGACCTTAGGAGAAGAAAAATCCCGAGTTAGGACTGCTTAGAATTTTAAATGATGCACATATAGGAAAAACAATTGAGACCCACTTTTATAGGTTCTCAATTATGTGGCCGCATGGTTATCTAACACGGTTAGACAAACCATGCACTAACTGTGTGTTAGCTACTACCTCGGACACCCTTCTCGTAGGGTTTGGCCACATGCTTTAGAAGAACCATGCGCCAATCATGTAGAAGATACTTCCTCCAAGACCTACTACGCACGGTTTGGCTGCACGGTTTAGACAAACCATGCGCCACTCATGAAACTTCCCCTTTGCCTCAAAACTTCATTACAAGTTCTCTTGATTGTCACATTCATCACCCATAACATTATAACCATTAAAAGCATCAAGAAAAGGTTAGATACCAAAAACCGGGGGTAATACATATTATATATGATATTATACTGGAATTACAAAATATCTATGTATATTTATGTTTTAATTTCATAGAAATATGAAATATAAATGAAAGTAGCATTCATGAGAATGTACGACCTACTCTCTCTATGAAGGGTGTGTTTATTTTCATACCTCTAAATGTTTTTTAAAATTATAAATACTTATATATAATGTATATATATATTATATATATGATATATAAATCCTGAATATCATTCTGTATATAATGAAATTTTAACCACATAGACAACTTGTAAATATAAGAAGTTCATTTTTTACTCAAGTACGAAATATTGACAAAACGACCATTTTTAACTTAAATGATTTAATAATGTTCATAACATGGGAATGTGTGATATAAAAGGAATAAAAAACTTCAAAAATGTACTTAATCAAGTAGAAATTAATGTTAGTTTATTATTCAAAAGATTAAAGAACAAACGAGTCAAGTCAGACACAAGGTAAGGGACTTTGTCACAATCTCCTTTCATTGAGGCATATTTTGTTTTAATACAAAAATTTCATTTATACAATGTATAAACAACTTTGAATTTTCATTTCATTCAATGGGAATATTTTTATACGATGTGTTTTACTAAACGATAAAAAATAATATTTCTTTTTAACGTAAGCAGCGACAATTACCTTTCTGTCGTCACAAATATTATTTGATATTTATCTTCCCTAACAAGACATAATGTTTTTAAAAGGAAATTAAATACCATATACTATTTTATGTATTTTGGTATTGAATATTTTTTATTTATTATTCCAAAATCATGTTAAATATCTTGAAAATATATATCGTGATAGAAATTTGGGAATGTTATGATTTCTTTATTCTTATTTAATGTGTTATGATTATATTGTGGTCCTTGGGAATTGTTTAAATAAATGGGTGGTTCCGTGATAAACCTAGGGAGGGTGAGCCTGAGATAGCTCTTTAATGCATTGGTTAAGGTAATAGAGGTAAACATGAATGTTTCTCCTAAGAGATTTAGAGAATATATTGTGATGGGTATTCCAAATGAAACTACCTACGTAGTTGTGATAACTACAATGTAAGTATGATATGGATGCCACAAGTTACTTTTATGATTTAGGTTGTCTATGCATGATTAATTAAACATAATATTCCATGAGGTATGTTAAAGAGCTTATGTTATGTATGTGACAATGAACTAATGTTTTATTTCATTGTTTTATAACTCTTACTGATCTTTTTATGCCCATCCCATGTATTGAAATTATTTTCATAGGACTTAAAGATGAATAGGGTTAAAAATGGGATCAAGGAAAATTCATTCCATCTAAAACATAAAACTATACATGACTCATTTATTTAAGAGTTTTTATTTCTAAAAAAATATGGGAACTAAGTAGAAGTGTATACTTTTTATCTTTTGAGATGGAATGTAATAGTTATGACTTAATTATCTAAATCTCAAAACCTAAATAAATCCTCAATGTGAAGTATTCACTTATTTAAAGAATATTTAATTTTTTAAGGCCTATTACTTATATAAATCTTGTTAATATATATTCATCTAAATGAATATCCATGGTATGATATTTTCATCTCACTTATTACATTTATGAGATAAATGTTATATTCGCAACATAGAAATTGTATGTGGTGTATCTGCTGAAAATTTTGATATATTATATCATGAATTTTGTTATATTAATGTTATTTATATTTTACATTGAATTATCTAAACCAAATTACTTTGACTTGAAAATTATAAATTCTGAAAAGTTGTATTTCCAATCTCACTTTTGTTTGTGATTGTAACCAATCTCTTGAAACAATAACTTCCTTATGAATAGTTTCCATGGAAAATAACATATAATTTAGATATCCATACTCTTATTTTATGTATATAATTATTTCCAAATCTTTATACAATTTTTAAAAAAGGTGTGTACTTTATATTTATTTGATTACATGGAGGATTATTGGAAAATATAAATCATTTAATCAATATTTATATTTGATAAGGAAATTTTTCACGAAATAAATTGATAATTAAATATATTAGGAATCATTTTCATCGGTATGAAATGGGGGATTCCCAAAAATAGATGTCCCCTTGATGGATCAGTAGTTTAATGAGATGATTCACATTGAATACCAGAAGGTTTTTACCCGATGTGTTATATACCTTCCTATGAAAGATCTTTACTTAAAATTAAACATGTACCTTGGAAAAAAACGTCAAAAAATTATGCATTTCATTTATTCAGAATTAGTTATTATTTATCCATGATATTTTATCTCTAGAAATATCTATTTAAATAGTTCATTGTCATTTTTTTTATTAAATGGAATGTGTTTCATTTATATATTGTGAAATATTGATTATAAAATATGTCGATATTTTTATGGAACATGTTCATAGTTATTTACCTTTTTATATTTATTGTGATAATTTATTTATTCTTTCTTGCATTGTAATTACCCTTAATAATCATTTTATGATACCCTTATTTTTTATATTCTATGAGATATGACGAATAATTATATTAATGATCTTTCAAGGATGTAGTTCAGTTAATTTTTCTATTTATAATTTATTATTTTATATATCTCAAAGTTATATGGTTATCTGGTATGTAATATGTTTTTAAAAAACTGATAATCTAATTGGTCCATTGGGATATAATTAATTTTAATTATTCTAATGTAATGGCAGTAGAGACCGTATCTGGTCATACTATTGTGGGGTATCTACAGTTGGTATCAAATGTAGATTTGGATAAACCATGTAAGCTATATATTGAAAAAAATGATTATGGAACATAATCCTAGGAAATATTTTGTAGATATGTATATGAGAACAACATATAATATTGGTGAGGTATATATTATATGGGTCTTCCTTGTAATTCATCCTTCTATGGATACAACAAGTGGAAACAATTCTAGAAAAAATTTAACAAGGAGTAATAACATTGAAAATGTGTTTTAGGACTAGCTCGGGAAAATGGTACATGACAATAACCCTCATTGTGCACCAGAACTAACACTCATGTGGGATATGATTAAGATAATTCACAATTTATTAACAAACCATTAATATTGGTTTAAATGTATTTATTTTCCTATTTAATCAACATTTAATATTCTAATATTTTCTATGAAAAAATATCAATTTATATCAGGTGTCATTCTGTAGTTATAATTTTATAATGTTCATAATTTATGACATAATCAACTATATGAATTTTTTTTGAAATTGAACTATGAAGGAAGAAGTGTATCTCTAACAACCCGAGATTTTATATGATATATTATTTTAATTTCTTTCATATCTTCTTTTTTACGCTACAACAAGATTATCTTGCACTATACGCAACACCGTATTAGCTTGCAGTATACGCAACACTAATCTTAGATTGTGTTACACACAATTTCATGTTTGTTTGATAGTTGTTATTCTACCCAAAATTGACTGTATATATATATATATTCAATGTTTAAATGAAATATGGAAGGATTTTGTTATACACAACAACAAAGGAGTCTTATACAACACGCAACCCTAACATGGATTGCATTACACGCTATCACGACCTTCCTGGATAGCGTGTCTAGTACAGAATACTGGGTTTCACTAAACAATGATATATGGTTATAATATTATCATGAACTAGCCATTATGAATAGTATTAACTAAATGTTTAATTTTATAACATTATTATTCATCTTACTTATTTTCTATAACATGGTATGAGAACAAAATAAATATTACGGGTAAAATAAGTATTCTTAAAAAAATGCATTTTTGACGCCTTTTGATGGCGCACCCACATTAAATATAGTTTTTGACATGTTTATAAGTTCAATTTGACAAAATAATATTATTCTTTGGAATATGGATATAAAAATGTACTTGGGATAAATTTTTCATATTATTCTGATAACTTTCATATTTTAATAGTAAAAACATGCTATATTTTAATTAAAAAAACTTTTTTCATCATAATAATTTATATGGTTAAATTATAATATTGAATGGTTTTAAAGTATAAATAGAATATATTTTTACCATTTAATATAATTTATGTCATTAGCATTGATTTTACTTTAAATTCATAGGTTAAATTGCTTCAATCTTTTGCAATGTTATAAACAAAAACACGTTTTCATTCGACAACGAGATTAATTTTAATTTTATTTATTCATCTTCTGTGAATTGAATTTCAAAAAATTGATTCCATATTTGGATTCAGTGTGTCCAAATTATGTTAATTGGTTACTTTTATTTTTTTATATTATTAATAGTAACTACGGTAATTTTTATTTACTACAGTTAAAGGTAAATCGGGTAATTAAGGGTAAAAATAAGATTATAAAATTACATTAACACTTTCCAAAATCTTATTGGATGACTAAAATTCGACACATATCACCTAAGGGTCGGATTAGATTCATTTAATGGACTTTTTTCTATGAAAATAATTTAATTATTATTAAAACCAAAGAAAGTGACAACATGTCACTTTCTTAAATCTTATAAGTATAATAATTTTAATTTAGTGATAAACTTAATGAAACATTGAAAATTAATAGTCTCCAGAAATCTAATACAATTATATAAATCATATAAATTTATTTATAATTTTGAGGGATTAAATAAGTATCATTAATTATGACACAATAGTGATGTTGAAATTATTTTATTGATTGAAATATCATATAAATGATTTTAAAAATATGAAAATAAATATAAATAAACTATTTAATGTGCTCCACTAATTTTCTAAATACATATGACATTTTATGAATATATTAAACCGTTTAGTTCGAACATATCTTTTGTGTATAATTTATTTAAATTCAAATAATTGAATAGTGTCAAAATTGACACTATTGTTATTTTATAGAAATAACATATTATAAAATTGTTTAAAAATCACAAAAATATATAAAAATTATAAATTAAAATTTATATGGTCGAAAATGTCATAATGTGACAAATTATGGAAAATTCACAACACATATGTAAATATTTATAATAATTTAAAATTTAGAATATTATTACCACAAATAAAATTAAATTGATAAATAAGGATAAATCAAGTTGATAATGATTAATCTAAATCCATAACATGACTAAATTTTATTGGTTGATGCGATTAAAACCCTATCTCATCTAATGTTTGGATATGAGTCATTTTTGAAGTATTTAAGTGGGGTTGGGATTTAATATAAACTAATATTTCTTGTATTTCCAAAGGTTCCCCTCTCCTCCCTTATAAAAGGGCACCTCCCCCTCTCCTCCTGACACAAATTTGAGGCTTCAAGCTCGGCCAACCCATACCCATTTCACTTCCCCACTTCCCCAGAAACACCCTAGAGGTCCTGGTCTTCTTCAAAGACCAATTTTAGGGCCCTAAGAGAAGGTCTCAAAGAGGCACTTCAAAGAAGAGGTAATGTCCATTACCGATTCTTTCAACTTTATTTCTTCTTCTACTTTTTCTTATTTAGTTGTTTCATTATGAAGTAATAACATCAATGTCACTCATATACCAATATTTTATTATAAGTATGAAACAACCCTATTTCACCATCAATCCATCCTACAAAAAACGAAATCACCGCGCGTGCGTACGTACGGAATACCGTCTCCACGCCGTGGTGTAATGTATTTTCCAAAACCACCTTACTTGGATGGTTATAATGGTGTAAATAATGATTATATATGATTATTGTAAAGTTATATTGATTCCGAAATATTATACATACACTTCAATACAATTCCACTTTCATGGGAATGATATCATCGCTCGTGCATACGTACGGACTAACGTCTCCATGACGCGATGAGATTCATTCTCAATGATTAATAATTCATGAATGATTATAAAGTATATATAATAAGTAATAATAAAATATATTACATAATAATGATACTTTATATATGTATATATATATATGTATCTCATCTACTTAATTCCATTCAATTCAATAAGGAAACGAAAACAGCGTTCATGCGTACGTACGGCCTAGCATCTCCCTGAACGGTGTATTTCTTTCCATTTATAAATCTATTATATATATGTATATTCTGAATATATTTTATATATAAATCATGTTTTACATTCTGGATTTAAGTAATCATGATCTAAGTAATCATATGAATAATTACAAGTTAAAACACGAAGGACAAATGAAACGATTTTACCCAAAATGCTACTTTAACATGCATTTACAAAAGAATGGATAATAAAAAGTCATAAGTGAACCATATATGATATCATGACAATGAATATGATTATGTAATAAGTCAATTATATTATTTAAATCATTATACAGGAGGTTCGGATAGATACGAAGCATATCAGACGTAAGGTAAGGGATAACTATTCCAATCTTGTTCTTATCCGAGATTGATATTCGTAAGTATTTACTGGGGTTATTGTTTTCATCCATGACCATGTTTTCTAAAAATGTTTTCATGTATTTTTAATTTCCTTTTTCCCATTTTTGTAATTTACCACATGTTATGAATGGAATCATACTTTTTTTACCAGACGGGGATCTTTTTTACTTTTCCGACAAAAGTACGAGAAGAATGTTATTTTTAACTTATAAGGCGTGAACAAAATTTTACGGTATCATAACGCCTCATTTTAATGAAGCTTACTCTACATGATTTTATGACTATTTTCATCAAAATACTTTTCTTTTAGAATTTCATGGAATTTTATGAAAAGAAAATGATTTTGATGAAGAAAGGATATTTTCCTCAAGAATTCATTTCAAGTGTTTTATCAAATCCATTTTTTCATCTAAGATGACATTATTTTTTATGTGTATGTTTCAAGTATAATGTCTCTATGATTTACATGGTTTCAATTTTCTTATTATGAAATGATATACATTTATTTTATATGGATTATGTGATGACGGGATGATGTTTTTGAAACCCATTTCATTCGTTGGGTTATTTTGAATGATGTATGTTTATTTTGTGGCACAAGTAAGAATGATTTCATTTTGAGATGGGTGGGACCTATATATCCCTCCAATGAATTGGGTAATGATTTATATCTCATGATATAGACATGGATGGATAGGTAAGTTAATATGGTTCAGTGTTGCAGGACTGAAACGAGGAGTGAACTCGATTCAGAAAGGGACTTTGTCCACTAAGATGGTCTTGGAAGCAATGTCTTGGCTACTATGGAAATCACTACATATTCTGAAGGATTGCCACAATTACATGTTTTATTCCCATTATATTTTATCATGGTTGATGTTCCATTATGATATATGCCTTACGTACTTCCACAATTTATGTCTTTGCTCAGGATTTTGATGTTTAAATTTTATGTTCAGGTTTTTTCTTTCAACTGTTTATGGATTGTTTTATGTTCTCTATGTTTTCCCTTAATGAGCATTTGAGCTGGACATTTTTATGTTTTATTTTCCCCAGGAAATAAAGAAAGGTGTTAGGTAATGAAACAAAAAGAAGAAGATCATTATGGGAGTTTTTGATGATCTTTCAACATGATTAGAAGTTTATATTCCATGTTTCCAAAGACACTAAACTATTACGATACTTGAGTATTGTTTTTTTGTTATGTATTAAGTATTCCGAAAATGTAATGTATTTTCCATGTTCATCAAGATACGGGAATCTACAGTTGGTATTAGAGGAAAGGATTAGTTAACATTTGGAAACTAGGTTGTGAAAACATTAGTGAAATCCCTAGAGATATTTCTTTGGTATGTCTAGGGATGTCCTTAAGGATAAGTATACGTATAGGATATAGTCCTACAACTATGGTAACGAAATTAAAATTTAACGTAAGATGTTAGATATTGACGGTACTCCCCCATTACTATATTGTTTTCCCTAGAATGATTTTTTCCTCTCCCACTATTCTTTTTGGGTTTTACAAAATGGATGGAAAGAAGAAGATTTACAATAATGGAGGATATGATGGAAAATGGAATGTTAATATTCATAAGAAACCAAATGAAATTTGATCAGGAGGTCCACATATAGTTATTATGCCTAATCATAAATCTCATAGTATGATCAATAATCTCAACATTGGTAAGTTTTTTAACTGAACTAATAAGAGAAAGACGGAGTTTCATGATGATCATAGAGGAAAGAAAGTTCAATTCCCCTAATGTAAATCATGTGGGAAGAGGCATCAGGGAGAATGTTTCAATGGAACTAGAAGATTCTTTGGGTGTCGAAAAGAAGGACACAAAGATGGTAATTGCAAAGGAAAACGTTTAGTTAACACCACAGACAAGGATAATGGTATTTCTAAGACATCAACAATGGTTAAATGTTTTAAATGTGGAATGTACGGTCATTATGCAAACCAATTCCCTAAGGGAAAATCTCATGAAGATAATCAGCATAGTCATATGGGTAGTATTTATGTTTATGATGATGAGGAGACTACAAATGATATATGATATGAAAGAAGTGTTGATGCTCAGTTAGTTTTGTAAGAAGGTAGTGGAATGATTGTATGTTTATCAAGAGTTATGTTGTATAGTTAATGGTACTATGGAATAAAGAATCATCTAAGGATTGTTACACTATTGGTTTTCCTAAAGTATTTGAATGTATATGTTGAATGGTACCAGTAACCATGAAAAGTGATTCAAATATTTTGGAAAGCAGTTGATATGCGCATAATGAAGGGATAAGAAGAAAATGAAAATTTTCATAGTATTCATGAGCTCATTACTGATATAAGGACAAAGTGATACCATGGTTTGAGTATATCGAAATTTTGGGATTTTGGTATGTGAAAAGAGTTAACTTTTGACAGCATTCATGTTTTCACTATGGTTCATTGGGTATTCATTTTTCAAGAGAATACATGATTAAGGTATTCACATGATTGGAATGTGATCAACAAGATATATCAGTGATATATGATGGTATTCACATGCTCGGTAGATGAAATTTCTAGTTATTGTTTTTTTTATACTATAATCTTGGAAAAAAGTATTTTGGATAAGCATAAATATTTGAAATGGATTATGTTGGAAATAAGTTAGTATTGTTTAAGACTAGAACTCTTTTTGATATTATTGATGGAATGTCATAATGATGTAATTTTATAAAAAGGAAAACCTATAGGATGGGCGACAACCCATCACGTCGGACAAGGTTGCAGGAATCGAACCCACAACCGAAGTGTGATAGGCCTTCATCGCCTACCACTGGCCAATAGGAAGTCCCTGGTTAGTGGAAACTAGTTTTATTTTATTAAGCGGTATGATATATGATGTATAAGTTCATTTTTGGAATTGTATATGATTAACCTCATCATAGATGGAATTATGTATATTTGATAACATTTGCTAACCTTTTTTTTGAAATAGATGGAATGACGCATAATTTTATCACATGATCTATTAACACTTCATGAATAACAAATTCAACTTCATTTCATTAAGAGAAGAAGTGGAAACTATTCAAAGCACGAACAACGGTGAGATTGTACCAAAATCAAGCAGGTATTTCTTCTAATTAAAAATTTTAATCTTTAGGGAAATGATATTGAAAACCAAAAATGTTTTCCTAGTGCTCTTATATCCGATGAGTCAGATGGTACCTTAGATCATCACAAATTCAAGGCTTTGTGATTGTTGGCTTCTTCATATCCATGTTTTCTACCACTCTCCATCAGAACTTGATGGTTAGATTTTTATTCCATATCCATATTTTTACCCATGTTCTCTTATATGGAAACCCAGTGAAGAGTTACTTTGGGTAATATTTACGTTTCATACTTTATTTTTTTAAAATTAAGTTTTAGTATTCCTTTTTACCATGTGGGTTTCTATTAATATTAGACAATTTATAACCCCGACGAATTTCGAGGGCGAAATTCTTTTTAAGGGTGGTAGAATGTAACAACCCGGGATTTTATAAGATATATTCTTTTAATTTCTTTTATATCTTCTATTTTACGCTACACCAAGATTATCTTGCACTATACGCAACACCGTATTAGCTTGCAGTATACGCAACACTAATCTTGGATCGTGTTACACAGAATTTCAAGATTGTTTGATAGTTGTTATTATACGCAACATTGAGTGTGTATATATATATATTCAATGTGTAAATGAAATATCGTAGGATTTTGTTATACACAACAACAAAGGAGTCCTACACAACACGCAACCCTGACTTGGCTTGCATTACACGCAATCACGACATTCCTCGATAGCGTGTGTAGTACGCAATACCGGGTTTCACTAAACAACAATATATGGTAATAATATTATCACGAACTAGCCGTTATGAATAGTATTAACTAAAATATTAATTTTATAACATTATTATTCATCCTACACATTTTCTAGAACATGTTATGAGAACAAAATAAATTTTTCGGGTAAAATAAGTATTTTTCAAATAATGCAGTTTTGCTGCCTTTTGATGGCGAACCCACTTTAAATCGAGTTTTTGTCATGTTTATAAGTTTAGTTTGACAAAATAAAATTATTCTTTGGAATATGGATATAAAAATTTACTTTAGATAAAATTTTCATATTATTCTGATAACATTCATATTTTAATAGTAAAAACACGCTATATTTTAATTAAAAACAACTTTTTCCATCGTAATAATTTATATGGTTAAATTATAATATTGAATGGTTTTAAAGTATAAATAAAATATATTTTTATAATTTTATATAATTTATTTCATTATAATTGATTTTACATTAAATTCGTAGGTTAAATCGATTCAAACTTTTGCAATGTTTTAAACAAAAACCCATTTTCATTCGACAACGGGAGTAATTTTAATTTAATTTCTGTAAATTCATTGTATTGAATTTGAAAAAATGGATTCCATATTTGGATTCAGTGAGTAAAAATTATGTTATTAGTTTAATTTTATTTTTTTGATATTATGAATAGTAACTCCGATAATTTTTATTTACTATAGTTAATGGTAAATCCGGTAATTAAGGGTAAAAATAAGATTATAAAATTACCCAAAAACTTGCCAAAATCCTATTGGATGACTAAACATCTACCCATATCACCTAAGGGTCGGATTAGATTCATTTAATGGACTTTTTTCCATGAAAATAATTTAATTATTATTAAAACCAAAGAAAGTGACAACATGTCACTTTCTTAATTCTTATAAGTATAATAATTTTAGTTTAGTGATAAAATTAATTAAACATTGGAAATTAATAGTCTCCAGAAATCTAATACAATTATCTACATCATATGAATTTATTTATAATTTTTAGGGATTAAATAAGTATCATTAATTATGACACAATAGTGATGTTGAAATTATTTTATTAATTGAAATATCAAATAAATGATCTTAAAAATATTAAAATAAATATTAAATGAACTATTTAATGTTCTCAACTAATTTTCTAGATACATATGAAATTTTATGAATCTATTAATGTATTTATTTATAACATATCTTCTGTGTATAATTTATTTAATTTCAAATAACTGAATAGTGTCAAAATTGACACTATTGTTATTTTATAAAAAAAATATATTATAAAATTGTTTAAAAATCACAAAAATATTTAAAAATTATAATTTAAAATTTATATGGTCTAAAATGTCATAACGTTAAAAAAATAATGGAAAATTAACAACACATATATAATTATTTATAATAATTTAAAATTTAGAATATTATTACCACAAATAAAATTAAATTGATAAATAAGGATAAATCAAGTTGATAATGATTAAAATAAATTCCTAACATGTCTAAATTTTATTGGTTGATTATATTACAACCCTATCTCATCTAATCTTCTGATATGAGTCATTTTAGAAGTTTTTAACTGGGGTTTGGATTTAATATAAACAAATATTTCTTATATTTCCAAAGGTGCCCCTCTCCTCCCTTATAAAAGGGCACCTCCTCACTCTCCTCCTCACTCCAATTTGAGCCTTCAGTCTCGACCAACCCCTGCCTATATCACTTCCCCAATTCCCCATAAACATCCTAGTGGTCCTCTTATTATTGAAAAACCAATTTTACTTTCCTAAGAGGAGGTCTCAAGGAGGCACTCCAAAGAAGAGGTAATGTCTGTTAACGATTCTTTCAACTTTATTTCTTCTTCTACTTATTCTTCTTTAGTTTTTTCATTATGAAGTAATAAAATAAGTATCAATAATATACTGATATGTTACTATAATTATGAAACAACCCTATTTCACCATCTATACATCCTATGGAAAATGAAATCACCGCGCGTGCGTACGTACGGAATACCGTCTCCACGCCGTGGTGTAATATATTTTCCACCACCACATTACATTGATGGGTATAATGGTGTAAATAATGATTATATATGATTATTGTAAAGTTATATGGATTCTGAAATATTATACATACACTTCAATACAATTCCACAATCATGGAAATGATATCATCGCTCGTGCGTACGTACGGACTACCGTCTCCACGACGCGATGAGATTCATTCTCAATGACTAACCATTCATGAATGATTATAAAGTATATATAAAAAGTAATCATGAAATCTATGAAATAATAATGATACTGGATTTCTATATATATATATGTATGTCATCTACTTAATTCCACTCAATTCAATAAGGAAACGAAAACATCGTTCATGCGTACATACGGCCTACCGTCTCCATGAATGGTTTATTTCTTTCCATTTATCAATATATTATATATATGTATATTCTGAATATATATTATATATAAATCATGTTTTAAATACTGTATGTAAGTAATCATCATCTAAGTAATCATATGAATAATTAAAAGTTAAAACACAAATGACAAATGAAACGATTTAACCCAAACGCTACTTTAACATTAATTTACAAAAGAATGGGTAATATAAAGTCATAATTGAACCATATATGATATCATAACAATGAATATGATTCTGTAATAATTCAATGACATTATTTAAATCATTATACAGGAGGTTCATATACATACGAATCATATCAGACGTAAGGTAAGGGATAACTATTCCAATCTCGTTCTTATCCGAGTTTGTTATTCGTAAGTATTTACTAGTGTTATTGTTTTCATCCATGCCCATGTTTTCTAAAAAAAATTTCATGTATTTTTAAATGTCCTTTTTAACAATTTTTGGAATTTTCCACATGTTATGAATGGAATCTTACTTTTTTTACCACACGGTGAACTTTTTGACCTTTCCGACAAATGTACGAGAAGAATGTTATTTTTAACTTATACGGCGTGAACAGATTTTTACGGTTTCATAACGCCTCATTTTCATGAATCATACTCTATAATATTTTATGAATATTTTCATCAAAACAACTTCCTTTTAAAATTTCATGGAATTTTTTGAAAAGAAAATGATTTTGAAGAAGAAAGGATATTTTCCTGAAGAATTCATTTAAAGTGTTTTATCAAAACCATTTTTCCATCTAAGATGACATTATTTTATATGTTTATGTTTCAAGTATAATGTCTCTATGATTTAAATGGTTTCAATTTTCTTATTATAAAATGATATCCATTTATTTTATATGGATTATGTGATGATGGGATGATGTTTTTGAAACCCATTTCATTCGTTGGGTTATTATGAATGATGTATGTTTATTTTGTGGCACAGGTAAGAGGGATTTAATTATGAGATGGGTGGGACCTATGTATCCCTCCAATTCATTGGGTAATGATTTATATCTCATGAGATAGACATGGATGGAACGGTAATTTAATCCGGTTCAGTGTTACAGGACTGAAACGAGAAGTGAACTCGATTCAGAAAGGGACTTAGTCCACTAAGATGGTCTTGGAAGCAATTCCTTGGCTACTATGGAAATCACAACATGTGTTGAATGGTTTCCACAATTACATGTTTTATTCCAATTATATTTTATCATGGTTGATGTTCCGTTATGATATATTCCTCACGTAATTCGACGATTTATGACTTTGCTCAGGATTTTGATGATTAAATTTCATGTTCAGGTTTTTGCATTCAAATGTTTATGGATTGTTTTATGTTCTCTCTGTTTACCATTACTGAGCATTTGATCTCACCCTTTTTATTTTTTATTTTCCTCAGGAAATAAAGAATGGTTTCAGGTAAGGAAACAAAAAGGGGAAGATCTTTATGGGAGTTCTTGAAGATCTTTCAACATGATGAGAAGTTTATATTCCAAGTTTCCAAAGACACTAAACTATTACGATCCTTGAGTTTTGTTTTTTTTTTATGTATTAAGTATTCTGAAAAAGTAATTTATTGTCCATATACGTCAAGCTATGGGCCTCTATAGTATCAATACGCATGGATAACTTAGTGGATTCAGTACTATGAATTTCAATGTAGCTGGTATTGGAACTGAGAATGTTTTTGAAATATTTGTGTATCATAATCATGTTATGACAAATAATATTTCTTGATTAAATAAATGTGTTCCAAAGTGATAATGTTTTCTATTTTATTAAATTATTAAAGACATTATCCATCATTTAGTTGGACCACTATCCTAATGGGGGCTGAGAAATGGATTAATTATTTAGAGAGGATATTTTGTATATTAAGATATGGTGAAAAATAAAAGGTTATAGTTGAGGTATATTGTATCAGTGGATTACCTGATCAGTGGTGGGCATTGATCTACAATAATATGTTGAAAGAAGCAATATATTTCATGAATTGAAATTTTTTAAGGTGGAATTCATTGAAAATTGTTTTCATCATTATAAAAAAACTGAGATAAAGTGGAAGTTCCATGTTCTATTGAAAATGGAGGAAGAATTTCTTATAGAGAATGAGGATACATTTACAATACTAGAATGGTATACGAAGGATTTTGTATGTAGCCCAGGGTGAAAGACCAATCACTTAATTGAATGGATTATGATAATCCCCTAAAGGGCGATGGTGTATCAACCATTTTCTTCCTAATATGATGTATTTTTACTTTATATAAATAAAGATAAATAATTCTACAATGTCTTATTTATTACATGGGAATAAAGATAATAAGACAAAGGGAGTGATAATAATAGATTTTGGGAATAAGGAATAATGTATTTTACCACAAGTGATACATATGGGAATAATCACCATAGTAAATTAATGAAAGGATTTGAGTTTGATATATGTGTGGGGAGATGGGTCACCTAGAAAAATATTGAAAATTTAATATGTAAACCCCTGATATTCAATGTTACAAATAAATTTATATGGTTTACACTGAAAATGAATTCTCAAAGAATTAACGAAATACACATCATAAAAAACTATGATATCAAGGTAAACATATGTTATTGAAAAAACTCCAGATGAATGATTAATGTGATTCGATATTTAGATCTAATATATACTATAACACCGCGACCCCAATTACCCAGAGTCGGTGCATTATTGCATAACATTGGCATGATCAAAAAATATCAAGTCTCGAATGACCGATTAGTTTAGTAGCCTTGTAAACACTAGATACATTCATAAATGTTACATTACATCATAAAGTGAAAAACTAAAATAACAAAGTCTCCATAGTCCACACTCATATTCTCTTCTGACTATCCCTGCAGGTCATTCATAAAATACTTCTTCATATCCTCGAAAATATTAAAACATTGAAAGGGGTGAGCTCAGATGCTCAGTAAGGATAACAATATAGTGGAAGCTTTTATAAATAAACATAAACATTTAAGGAAATGTATAACTAAAACAAAAGCCTTTTAAACTTGAACTTCAACATAATATGGAAAAAGTAAAATGAGATAATTCCATTTACTTATTCACATGGATATTCTACTGATCGAATAATCACATGCAATATCAATAACCACTTTCATAATGATGGAATGCATAATGCCATACCATCATAACCATGTATCCAAGTCCTCGTGCCAAGACTACAAATAAGATTTTATCAAGGCCTCGTGCCAAGACACTAATTTGTCTCATGAGACCTGCCGATGCATTGAGGAGCTACAGCGGGATCCACCTATCACTTATTAAGTCCAATGAATTTTCATATGAATAGGTTTAAACATATCATAAACCATAACATAATCGTATTACATAAAACATGCATTAAGGAAACATAACATTTCCACATTTCAATCACAAGATAACAATACAACACATTGATATAATAAAAAAAACTTTCAAAACCATTTTCAATACCAAAATAAATGAAAATTATAACTTTTTATTTATTTTTCATTTAAAAAAAGTTACGGCTTGTAGAGGAAGTTGAAATTCAAATAATGGTCATGGCGGCGGAGAAGTCATTGTCGCCGCATACATACGACAAAAAAACCATTTCCTTTTGTCGTTTAGTAAAATTCATCGTATAAAAAAGATTCCTTTTGAATAAATCTAAAAGCCAAAGGGTTTTATACACCGTATAAAAGAAATTTGTGTATAAAACAAAATATGCCTCAATGAATGGAGATTGAGACGAAGTCCTTAAAAAGATCATTTTTAAAATAAAATATATCTATTATGTGTATTTACTATAAGTACACATAAATAAATTAATAAAATACAATATAGTACATAATAATATCATGACATAATTTGAAAGTAGGAGATTAACCCAAAGAATGGAAATTGGGTTAAGAAGTTCCTTTACCTTGTGTCTGACTTGACTCGACCGTTCTTTAACCTCCTGAATAATAAACTAGAGTTAATCTCTACTTGCTTAAGAACCTTTTTCAATTTCATTATCCCTTTACCATGTTATGAACATTATGTAATTATTTAAGTTAATAACGGTCATTTTGTCGATCTTTGGTACTTGAGTCAAAAATAAACTTCTTATAATTAGAAGTTGTTCATGTGGTGAAATATCCATTATATCCAGAATTATATTCATTATTTACATATCATATATATATTATATATCCATTATATACATCCATTCATAATATTACGTAACATTTAGAGCTAAGAAATGAAATGCACCGTTCATGGAGACGGTAATCTATACGTACGCATGAACACTACTTTCATTTCTATTTCGTATTTAATGGAATGAAATCATAATGATATAAAGGTATATTATAATTCCAGTATAATATCATATATAATATCATTTACTCCATCCTTTATACATCCCACATATGGAATTAACGATTCAAATCACTTTGAGGGGGCGGTAGTCCGCACTTCCTAAAATGAAATCATCGCGTTTACCCATAATTGAAATCATAAAGGTATGCCAGAAATAAAAAATAAAGAATCTTATGTAAAACATAAACATATTATATATCATATATAAATATAGTTACATCTTAATGGCCACCTTTGAAGGTGTTATATGAGTGTTGAACAATCATCGTTTCGTGAGGCAGAAATTCACCATCCATAGAAACAGTATGTTCATTAACCATTAGATTTAAGTGTGTGTAAGTGTAGCTCGAATAATTATTATAACAAAATAGTAGTATATTTATGATACTGGTTTTGTTACAAAAGAAATGAATAAAAAGAGTTTATGGGGTTGGAGAAGAAAAATAAAACAAAATAACATAATAGAAGACATTACCTTAAAATCGGGTAACTCTTTTTGATTTGAGGAAAAGTCTTCCTTCGGAAACATTCGGCACAATGTGAGGCTTATAGGAGTAATATAGGGATGTTGGGAGAGTATTTGGGCAGAGGTTGGCCGATCTAAATGGCTTGAAAGTGTGAATAAGGTGGTAGTGGTGGGGGCCTTTTATAAGAGGAGATGAGAGGCACTCATGGAATGTCATAAAATGTTACTTTATTATATAATGAGTTTCGGATTTTAATGGTCCAAATATTTTATATTTCGAGGCTAAGGTGATAAGGGTTCTAAATATACTCATCCAATAGGTTTTTTACATGTGTAAGTCTTATATTTTACATTATCTTTTCATTTTATTTAAATAGTTAGTTAATGAGGTAATCACTACATCATCATGCTATCATAAATAATTTAATTTATTTAATGTCTAAAAATTATAAAAAAATTATCATGATGTAGGAAATATTTTTAGATTTCTAATTAATATTTATTGTAAAAAATATGAATTGTATAACCCCTTTTAAAAATTGTTTCAGTAAAACAACTCATGTTTGTGACATTTTTATTTTAACATTAAATAAAAGGTTTTTAATGTCATTTTCCTACCAAAGTGTCTCCATGGGGTCCCCATGTTGACCCATTGATTGTATTGGACGGACATGAGTCATCCAATAAGGGTAGGAAATGTGTCATGTTCATTTCATATTTTTATAATATCATTTTTACCTTAAATTTCACTAATTACCTTTAATCGCGATTAATTAAACTTAAAAGGTACTATTCACCAAAAAATTATTTTAATCCAATTGAACCACATTTTACTTCCTAATGACATCCATGTATGTAGGATTTGTGTAAATAAAATCACAAAAGTGGTAATGTTTCATTTAAATGAAAAATCAGTTTTTTAACTACCACTTAGTGGTTTCACTATTCATCAAAAATTGAAGTTTTTCAGAACAATGTAAAAATTTCACCCTAAACTATAATTGATATTCTGAATTCAAAAATTATTCCTATTTTAAAAAATTCCAAACATATAAGTTGAATTAATTAATTTTATAACTAATTCCCTATGTCACAACAAATATAGTGTTTTTAAGAAACAATATATATCAAAATATTGACAATTGTTTATATCCAATTTCAACATAAAATTAATTCTAATGAACACCATTGGATAAAATGGTAAAGATATATTCTAATTGTACTTTAAAACCAATATATAGTATAATTTATCACTATACATTATTTTGATTAAAAAAGTTGTTTTAAGTATTTTTCACTATTCATAAAAAAATGGAAGTTCTCATAAAAGTACAAAAAATTCAACTTAGGATAATTTGGATATTACGAATACAAAAATGAAGTCCATTTTGAAATATAAAATTTCTATATTTTTACAAAGTGGGTATTACTATTCATAACGACTACTATGATTAGTCACGGTGTTTTAGAACTTGAACTTGCGTACAATGCAAGCTATTGAATTATTGAAAGAGAGGCGTATCGTGAAAGCTCGGGGTGTAACATTCTCCCTTCCTTCAATAAATTGCATCCTCACAATTTGAAAATGTTTTCGAAAATAAAAGGTTGAAAATAGAAAATACCTTTGTGGAAAACCCACATCGGAAATAGGGTTAATAAGAATATAACATTAAAAGAATGAAAGAGAAGTACAAAGGTCACCCGAGATAGCCCATACTAAGATTATATGAAAATATGGATATGGAGGAGAAACAAACCATCAAGGTCTGATTGAGAGTTGTAGACAATAGGATTAAGAGAAAGTTAACCACAAGAAAATCACAAACTTGTGATTGGTTAAACGGTCATTGAATCCCCAGTTGGAAAAGTTAACCGACAAAGATTTTGTTTTTAAGTTACATTTTATAAAGTTGAGGAATTTATTTAATAGATTTTATAAGAACGTAAGGAAATATATTTACTTGTCATATAGGCTTTCATTCTTTAATAAATTTTTACCACAAACCAATCGTTCACTCCAAATGGTAACAGAACTCAAAAATATTCTATTTATCCTAATTGTATAAGGTTCCAAATATTACCACATACCATTTAGATTAGGAAAATATTTTGTAATAACCAGGGACTTCCTGTAGGCTAGTGGTAGGTAATAAAGGCCTGTTTCACTATTGTTGTGGGTTCAATTCCTGCAACTTTATCCGACGCGACGGGTTATCCCCTGACCTGCAGGTTGTCCTTTTCTTAAAAGTATAGTATTATAATATTCCAAAAAATAAACTTCAGAAATTTTTTAACCTTAAACAATACTATCCAAAGTTCAACATAATTAATTCCAACCTTTATAGTTATCCAAAATACCTATGTCTAGACTTTTTCTAAAAGGTCTCTAAATTCCAAAATCAATTGTAACCTCAGATTCCCCAAACAAAGTAAAGTTTCTCTTATTTTCACATACTAAAAATATGATTACCTTAATCATATTAAAACCTTAATGAAAGAAAAAAGTACTGCAGTACAATCCTTATATATATCACATTATTCTTATAACTAGAATATAATCTTTGAGTCCAAATGCACCAATACATTAATTATTCCACTTCAAATGTAGTAATAGCATATGATTGTCCTTGATCCCTTGGCCTTTTCTGTGGTAAGTTTCCCTGACGCTTAGGACATTCATTTGAAAAATGCCCCATTTCCCTACAATTGTAGCATTCAACATTGATAGCCTCTTTCTTTCCATTTCAATCACGAGCTTGGTGGACTTTTTATCCCCATTTATAACAAACACTCATTCCTTTTAGGCAAGTACCGGGGTGATTCTTCCCACAATTATCACATAATGGAAAATCCTTATTTCCCTTTTTCTCTTTATCTATCTCTTGTTCCACTGTTCTATTCTTCTATTGCTTTACTTTGTTGTCATAAGATATAGAGAATTCCTTTTCTGTCTTTATTGCACACGAGATAATATCTTCGTACGATGAGAAGGTTTGTGAGTCTAATGCTCGACGGAGAAATGGTTTTAACCCATCATAGAAATGATCAATCTTACTTCTTGGGTTACTTATATAATCTGCAGCATGCCTCGCTATCCTTGTAAACTTAGCCTCATAATTTGCGACATTCTCATCCTCCTTCTGCCTCAGACTCAGAAATTGCCTTTCCATATCTGCTCGATGGTCATGTGGAAATTATTTTTCTAAAAAAATTTCCTTAAACTCCCTCCATTCCATACTTGATACTTCTTCATTTTCCTTTGTGTTTTGAATCAGCGACCACCATTGATCGAAATCTACAGTGAGGCGGTAGACTGCCATGACAACCTTCTCCCTTTATCTAATCCCCAAGGTGTGGAATATTTTCTCTGAGGAGTTTATCCATTGGTCAGCTACTAATAGATTTGTAACCCCATTAAATTTTGGCGGTTGTTGCCTCATGAAGCGGTCTAACATTTATCCTCCACGTTGTGGATCAGGGTGCTCCAGACGAGTAAGGTTATTATTCATAACCTGAGCGAGTTGTCCCAGTATGGTAATAAGTTGATCAGCACCAGTTGTATATCTAGATCCACAATAATTATCTTGATCATGAGGGCAATACCTACATGGAGTGTGTGCATTGATATGGTTTCCATTCCTTCCACTAGGCACCATTTCTAAACAATGGCATAAACTAGATTAGTTTATGAATCAAAATACATAATTCCATACTTGTAAAATACTTAACATAAATTGAACTATTTATGGATATAATCCATAATCATAAAAATGATTTCTTTGAGGAATTATATACTCATAACCCTTCATAGTGGTTTGTAAAGAAAATGAGAATTATCCTAAGCATATCCCCCAGGAGTTTCGTAACCAAGAGTGCAGCAAGGCCCATTGTCGTTTACCAGTTCCCGTTCGAGTCTAGCTCAAATAGGTGTTTTCGGGTTTTACCACAAGGTACATCTGTGCCAGAGCCGCCTCTACCTGCTCGTATCCAGACAGGGATGTATTTCTCGGAAAACTCACAAAATCTATATAATACCAAAATTCTAGGAAGTTCTTCTATACTAATCCTCAAACTCTATCTTTGGGCTATGTGCTCTAATCAGAGTTTATCTAAATCTAGCTTCCAAGGTTAGTACGAAACTGCCTCTGATACCAACTGTAACACCCCAACCTCGGTTACCCAGAGGCGGTACATTATTGCGTAACATTGGCATGATCACAAAATGTCAAGTCACGAAAGTCCGATTAGTTTATTAGCGTTGGAAACACTAGATACATTCATAAATGTTACATTACATCATAAAGTGAAAACTACAATAACAAAGTCTCCATAGTCCACACTCATATCCTCTTCTGACTATCCACGCAGGTCATTCATAAAATTCTTCGTCATATCCTGGAATATGTTAAAACATTGAAAGGGGTGAGCTCATATGCTCAGTAAGGATAACAATATAGAGGAAGATTTCATAAATAAACATAAACATTTAAGGAAATGTACAACTAAAACAAAATCCTTTTAAACCTGAACTTTAACATAATATGGAAAATGTAAAATGAGATAATTCCATTTACTTATTGACATGGATATTCTACTGATCGAATAATCACATGCAATATCAATAACCACTTTCATAATGATGGAATGAATAATGCCAGACTATCATAACCACGTAGCGAAGGCCTCGTGCCAGGTCTACAAATAAGATTTTTCCAAGGCCTCGTTCCAAGACACTAGTTTGTCCCATGAGACCTGTCGATGAATCGAGGAGCTATAGAGGGCTCCACCTGTCACTTATTAAGTCCAATGAATTCCTCAAATGAATAGGTTTAAACATATCATAAACCATAATATAATCGTATCACATAAAACATGCATAATGGAATCATAACATTTGCACATTTCAATCACAAGATATCAATAAAACACATTGATATAATAAAAACACTTTCAAAACAATTTTCAATACCAAAATAAAATAAAATTAAAACTTTGTATTTATATTTCATTTAAAAAAAATTTACGGCATGTAGAGGAAGACAAAATTCAAATAATGGTCACGGCGGTGGAGAAGTCGTTGTCGCTGCATACGTACGACAAAAAAACATTCCCTTTTTTCATTTAGTAAAATGATTCGTATAAAAATGATTCCTTTTGAATAAATGTAAAAGTCAAAGGGGTTTATACACCATATAAAAGAAATTTGTGTATAAAACAAAATATGCTTCAATGAAGGGAGATTGAGACAAAGTGCTTACGAAGATCATTTATAAAATAAAATAGATCTATTATGTGTATTTACTATAAGTAATCATAAAGAAAGTAAAAAAATACAAGATAGGACATAATAATATCATGACATAATTTGAAAGTAAGAGATTAACCCAAATAATGGAAATTGAGTTAAGAAGTTCCCTTACCTTGTGTCTGAATAGACTCGACCGTTCTTTAACATCCTGAATAATAAACTAGAGTTAATATCTACTTGGTTAAGAACCTTTTTCATGTTCATTATCCCTTTACCATGTTATGAACATTATGTAATTATTTAAGTTAATAACGGTCATTTTGTCGATCTTTGGTACATGAGTCAAAAATAAACATCTTATAATTAAAAGTTGTTCATGTGGTGAAATATCAATTATATCCAGCATTATATTCATAATTTAGATATCATATATATCATATATATCTAGTATATACATTCATTCATAATATTACATAACATTTAGAGGTATGAAATGAAATGCACCGTTCATGGAGACGGTAAGCCAAACGTGCGCATGAACACTACTTTCATTTCTATTTCTTATTTAATGGAATGAAATCATAATAATATAAAGGTATTGTAACAGCCCGAGATTTTATGAAAAATATTATTTTTAATTTTATTAATGTCTTGTGTTATACGCTACACCAAAAGGAGCTTTCACAATACACATCTCTGACCTGGCTTGAATTATACGCAATCGCGACCTTCCACGATAGCGTGTGTTGTACGCAACACCGAGTTTCGCTAAACAACGATATGCTATTAAGATATTATTAAAACTAGCCGTTATGAATAGTAATAACCACTTTTTGAAATTTTGTAAATTTTATTTTTCAAAATGGAATTCATTTTTGGATTCGTAATATCGAAATTAGCTTAGGGTGAAATTTTGGTACTTTTCGGATAACTTTCATATTCTGATGAATAGTGAAAATTACTAAATTTTAATTAAAAAAAACTTTTTTAATCGAAATAATTAATAGTGATAAATTATTAATTTGAGTGGTTTTAAATTATATTTAGAATATATTTTTACAATTTAATTCAATGTTGGTCATTGGATGTAATTTCACATTTAAACCAGTTATAAACTAGTGTCAATCTTTTGATAGTTATTATCTCTTAAAAACACGCTATTTATTTTGACGACGAGAATTAATTTTTAAATTAGTTAATGCAACTGATATGTTTTGAATTTGGTAAAATAGACATCATTTTTGAGTTCATAATATCAAATATATCTTAGGACTAATTTTTGGTATTTTTCTGAAAACTTTCAATTTTCGATGAATAGTGAAACCACTAAGTGGTAGTTAAAAAACTGAATTTTTCCTAAAACATAATTTTACCGCTTCTGTGAATGGAATTTCGAAAATCCGAGAGACACGGTTAATATCAAGGACTAAAATGTGGTTCAATGAGATGAAAATAATTTTTGGTGAATAGTAACTTTTTACTTTTTTTACCGCGTTTAATAGTAAATAGGGCAACTAAGGGTAAATATGATATTACTATTACCCTAACACATGTCCTAATTCTATTGGATGAGTTTATTTCAATCAAAAACAAACTTTGGAATAAAATATGACCATTTAGGCCCACTTGGATTAGATTAGGACATTTATTATTATATTATTTAAAGAAGGGTTAAAAGAGTTAAAATCAAAGTTTATTTACTAAAACATTTTTAATATGGGGTTATACATATGATAAATTAGACTATAAATATTCATTAGAAAGATAAAAAGCTTTACTACATAATAGTATTTTATTTGTAATTTTTAGACATCAAATAAGTTAATTTATTTATGACACAACGATGATTCAGTAATTATCTTATTAATGAAATATTGACATAATTGATATTATAAATACCAAAATAAATGTAATTTAAGACTTTTTATGAATTAAACTAATTTTCTAGGTTACTATGATATATTAGTGTTGATTTAATCAACTTGGTTCGAACATATAATTCTGTTATGACTTTCACAAAAATCATATATCAACTAGTGTCAAAATTGACACAAAATAGTTTTTAAATCAAATATTATATTATTAATTGTTATTTTATTCCTAAAAATATAAGGTTCAGCCGAATGACTTATATAAGGATATATATATTAATAATAAACAATTTGGGGTTCTTTTGGCATGTTATAGTAAGTTTATTAACCATATTGTGAAAGAAAACAAAAAGACACGGTAAAAGTTAAATTATTTAACTTAGAGTTAAATCTAATTGGTAAGGTTAAAATAATACCCTAAACTTGTCTAAATCTTATTGGTTGATAGGATTTCGACCCATCCCCACTTTAGCTCCGAAATAAGACCCTTTGGAACCATTATAAACCGATTTTGACTTTAGTATAAAATAATATTTTGAGGTATTCTTAAGATGCCCCTCTCCTCCCTTATAAAAGGACACCTCCTCCCCCTCCTCCTCACACCAATTTGAGCACTCAAGCTCGGCCACCCCTGCCAAAATCTCTTATCCACTTCCCTAGAAACATCCTAGAGGTTCTGGTCTTCCTCAAAGACCAATTTTAGTGCCCTAAGAGGAGGTCTCAAAGAGGCGCTTCAAAGAATAGGTAATTACCGTTACCAATTCTTTCATCTTTATTTCTTCTTACACTTCTTCTTCTTAGGTTGTTTCATTATGAAGTAATAAAATCAGTATCACTCATATACTGATATTTTATTTTATGTATGAAACAACCCTATTTCACAATCTATCCATCCTATGGGAAAAGAAATCACCGCGCGTGCGTACGTACGGAATAGCGTCTCCACGCCGTGGTGTAATCTATTTTCCACCACCACCTTACATGGATGGGTATAATGGTGTAAAGAATAACTATACATAGTTATTACAACATCATCTTGATTCTGATTTATTGTATAATCCACTCCATTTCAATTCAATAATTATGGAAATGATATCATCGTTCGTGCGTACGTACGGACTTCCGTCTCCACGACGCGATTAGATTCATTCTTAATGATTAACCATTCATGAATGATTATAAAGTATATATAATAAGTTCTAATGAAATATATGAAATAATAATGATACTGGATTTATGTATATATATATATATGTATGTCATCTACTTACTTCCATTCAAGACAATAAGGAAAGAAAAACAGCGTTCATGCGTACGTACGGACTACCGTCTCCATCAACGGTGTTTTTCATTTAATTTATCTATATATTATATATATATATACTGAATATATATGATATATAAATCATATTTTATATTCTGGAAGTAAGTAAATCATGATATAAGTAATAATGATTTCAAGAGCAACTAGTCAAAACACCTACGATAAATGAAACGATTTTACCCAAAACGCTTCTTTAACATGGAATTTACAAACGAACGGGTAATATAATGTCATAAGTGAACCATATATGATATCATAACAATGAATATGATTCTTTAATAAGTCAATGAAATTATTTAAATCATTATACAGGAGGTTCGGACACATCCAAAGCAAATCAGACCTAAGGTAAGGGAAATATCACAATCTCATTTTTATCCGAGATTGTTTATACTTTAGTATTTACTGGGGTGTATTTTATCATCCACATCCATGTTTCCTCAAAATGTAATATTATTTCCATCCACATACAATTTTTTAAATCCTATTTTACCCTTCGGTGAGTTTTTAGTAAAAGATATGAATGGAATCTTTTGTCGTTTTTTTCATACGAGGTACTTTTTTGACTTTTCTGACAGAAGTACGAAGAATGTTATTTTTAACTTATACGGCATGAATGGATTTTTAAAAAATTATTTCCAAGAAGCTTCCTTTACATGTTTTCATGTTTATTTTTAATCAACTTCTTTTAGTTTAAATTCGTATGACCTGTTAAGAAAGGAAAAAATTGTTTGAAGAAGAAAGGATATTTTCCTCAAGAATGGAGTTCAAGTGTTTTATCAAAATTATTTTCCATCTAAGATAATAAAGGGTTCTGTTTTTTTATCCCTATTATTACATTGATTTGATTATGTTGTGATGTAATTATGTTTATGAATTCCTTTATCTTATATGAATTGTTTTATGATGTCATGATGTTTAAGATTCCCATTTTTATTACATGGGTTATGCTATGATGTATGGTTTATGATTTTGTGGCACACATAAGAATGGTTTCATTATGAGATGGGTGGGACCTATATCTCCCTCCAATGAATTGGGTAAATATTTTATATCTCATGAGATAGACATGGCTGGAATGGTAGGTTATACCGGTTCAGTGAAACAGGACTGAAACGAGGGTTACTCGATTCAGAAAGGGACTTTGTCCACTAAGATAGTCTTGGCAATGAGTCTTGACTAACAAGAAATGATTCTCTATGATTATGTGTGAATGCCACAAAGTATGATGTTTTATGTCATGATTATTGTGATTACATTTCGCTTCCATGATTTACCCCATGTTATGAAATTATGATCTCTTTTGCAGGTTAAGATTTTACAAAAGTTATGTGCTTATGTATATGATATGATTGATATTTCTTTTGTTTACCCTTACTGAGCATTTGAGCTCACCCTTTTATGTTTTCTTTTCCCCAGGATATAAAGAATGGTTTTAGGTAAAAAAATGGAAGATCTTTATAGGAGATGTTGAAGATCTTTCACCACTATTAGAAGATTACGTTCCGAGTTTACAAAGACACTAAACTATTATGATCCTTGTGTGTGTGTTTTTGTTATGTACTAAGTATTCCGCAAAAGTAATGTAATGTCCATGTACGTCATGCTTCGGGTCTCTACAGTTGGTATCAGAGGAAAGGTTTAGTCAACCTTTGGAAACTAGGATGCGAAAATGTTAGTGAGATCCCTAGAGATATTTATAAGGTATGTCTAGGGATTCCCCTAAGGATAAGTATACGTATAGGATATAGTCCTAGAACTATGGTAGCGATATTATATTAAACCAAAGATGTTAGATATATACGTTACTCCCCCTTTATTATGATTTTTTCCTCTCACACTATTCTTTTTGGGTTTTAGAAAATGGCTGGAAACAAGGTGATTCACGATAATGGAGGATATGTTGGACAATGGAATGATATTATTCATGAGCAACCAAATGAAATGGGATATGGAAGTCCAAACATCATTATTATGCCGAATCAGCAATCTCATAATATGATCAATAAAGTAATATTTGGTAAGTTTCCTGACTCGGCTAATAAGAGAAAGATGGAGTTTCATGATGATCATAGAGGAAAGAAAGTACAATTTCCCCTATGTAAATCATGTGGGAAGAGGCATCAAGGAGAATGTTTCAAAGGAACTGGAAGATGCTTTGGGTGTGGAAAAGAAGGACACAAAGCCAGTAAGTTCAAAGGAAAAGGTTTAGTTAACACCAGGGATGAGGATAATGGTATTGCTACGACTTCAACAATGGTTAAATGTTTAAAATGTGGAATGTACGGGCATTATGCAAACCAATGCCCTAAGGGAAAGTCTCATGAAGATAATCAGTATGGTCGTATGGGAAGTATTTATGTGGATGATGATGAAGAGACTACCAATGATATGTGAGATGAAAGAATTGTTGAAGCTCGGTCAATGGTTTAAGAATGTAGTGGAATGATTACATGTTTATCATGTGTAATGTTGTATAAGTAATCTCATGGTACTATGGAATAAAGAGACATGTAAGGATTTTTACATTGTTGTCTGATTAATGTTACCAGTATCCATGAAAGGTTATTTAGATATTTTTGCAATATAGATGATATGCGCATAATGAAGGGATAAGGAGAAAAATAAATGTTTAATAATATTCATGATCTCATGACTGATATAAGGAGAAGGTTATATCATGGTTTGAGTATATAGAATTTTTGGATTTTGGTATGTGGAAAGAGTTAACTTTTGACAGCATTCATGTTTTCACTAAGGTTTAATGGGTATTCATTTTTTTCAAGAGAATACATCATTAAGGTATTCACATGATTGGAATGTGACCGACAAGATATATGGGGGATAAATGATGGTATTCACATGCTTGGTTGACGACATTTCAAATAATCATTTTCGTTATACTATGATCTTGGACCAAAGTATTTTAGATAAGCATAAAGATTGTAATGGATTATGTTAACCATAAGTTAGTATTGTTTAAGTATAGAACTTTTTTTTGATATTATTTATGTGATGTTATTGTAATGTAGTTTTAGAAAAAGGACAACATGCAGGGCGGGCGACAGCCCATCGCTTCGGACAAGGCTGTGGGAATCGAACCCACAACCAAAGTGCGACTGGCCTTTATCGCCTACCACTGACCTACAGGAAGTCCCTGTTTAGTAGAAAATAGTTTTATTATATTAAGCAGTATGATATATGATGTATAAGTCCATTTTAGGAACCATATATGATTAATCTCACTATAGATCAACTTATGTATATAGTTTTTGCTAACCTTTTGTTTGAGACAGATGGAATGACCCGTCATTCTATCACATGATCTGCTAACACTTCACGAATAACAAATTCAACTTCATTTATTTAAGAGATGAAGTGGAAATTGTTCAAGGCACGAAAAATAGTGACATTGTACCAAAATAAATTAAGTATTTATTCTAATTCAAATTCTTCAACTTTAGGGAAACGATCATGAAAACCAAAAATGTTGTCCTATTGCTCTTATATCTGATTAATCAGATGCTACCTTAGATCGTCACAAATTTATGGATTTGTGATTGTTGGCTTTTCCATATCCATGTTCTCTACCACTCTCCATCAGAACATGATGGTTAGATTTTTCTTCCATATCCATATTTTCACCTATGTGGAAACCCAGGGATTAGTTTATTTGGGTAACCATTACGTTTCATACTTTCATTTTTAAATATTGGTTTTGTTATTCCTTTTTACGATGTGAGTTTCTATTAAAGAAACTTTCGAATAGTAAACCATTTATAACCCTGACGAATTTCGAGGGCGAAATTCATTTTAAGGGGGG
Organism: Viscum album; assembly: GCA_963277665.1. NCBI lineage: Eukaryota > Viridiplantae > Streptophyta > Magnoliopsida > Santalales > Viscaceae > Viscum > Viscum album. The sequence goes on along the minus strand of OY728146.1, from coordinate 1,531,506,064 downwards.
TAGAATGTAAGAGCCCGAGATTTTATGAAAATATTATTTTTAATTTTATTAATGTCTTGTGTTATACGCTACACCAAAAGGAGCTTTCACAATACACATCTCTGACCTGGCTTGAATTATACGCAATCACGACCTTCCACGATAGCGTGTGTTGTACGTAACACCGAGTTTCGCTAAACAACGATATGCTACTAAGATATTATTAAAACTAGCCGTTATGAATAGTAATAACCAATTTTTGAAATTTTGAAAGTTTTATTTTTCAAAATGGAATTCATTTTTGGATTCGTAATATCGAAATTAGCTTAGGGTGAAATTTTGGTACTTTTCGGATAACTTTCATATTCTGATGAATAGTGAAAATTACTAAATTTTAATTAAAAACAACTTTTTTAATCGAAATAATTAATAGTGATAAATTATTAATTTGAGTGGTTTTAAAGTATATTTAGAATATATTTTTACAATTTAATACAATGTTGGTCATTGGATGTGATTTCACATTTAAACCAGTTATAAACTAGTGTCAATCTTTTGATAGTTATTATCTCTTAAAAACACGCTATTTGTTTTGACGACGAGAATTAATTTTTAAATTAGTTAATTCAACTGATATGTTTTGAATTTTGTAAAATAGACATCATTTTTGAGTTCATAATATCAAATATAGCTTAGGCCTAATTTTTGGTATTTTTCTGAAATCTTTCAATTTTCGATGAATAGTGAAACCACTAAGTGGTAGTTAAAAAACTGAATTTTCCATAAAACTTAATTTTACCGCTTCTGTGAATGGAATTTCTAAAATCCGAGAGACACGGTTAATATCAAGGACTAAAATGTGGTTCAATGAGATGAAAATAATTTTTGGTGAATAGTAACTTTTTACTTTTTTTTACCGCGGTTAATAGTAAATAGGGTAACTAAGGGTAAATATGATATTACTATTACCCTAACACAAGTCCTAATTCTATTGGATAAGTGTAATTCGATCAAAAACAAACTTTGGAATAAAATATGACCATTTAGGCCCACTTGGATTAGATTAGGAAATTTATTATTATATTATTTAAAGAAGGGTTAAAAGAATTGAAATCAAAGTTTATTTACTAAAACATTTTTAATATGGGGTTATACATAAGATAAATTCGACTATAAATATTCATTAGAAAGATAAAAATATTTCCTACATAATAGTATTTTATTTTTAATTTTTAGACATCAAATAAGTTAATTTATTTATGACACAAAGATGATTCAGTAATTATCTTATTAATGAAATATTGACATAATTGATATTATAAATACCAAAATAAATGTAATTTAAGACTTTTTATGAATTCCACTAATTTTCTAGGTTACTATGATATATTAGTGTTGATTTAAGCAACATTGTTCGAACATATAATTCTGTTATGACTTTCACAAAAATCATATATCAAATAGTGTCAAAATTGACAGAAAATAGTTTTTAAATCAAATATTATATTATTAATTGTTATTTTATTCCTAAAAATCTAAGGTTCGGCCAAATGACTTAGATAAGGATATATATATTAATAATAAACAATTTGGGGTTCTTTTGGCATGTTATAGTATGTTTATTAACCATATAGTGAAAGAAAACAAAAAGACACGGTAAAAGTTAAATTATTTAACTTAGAGTTAAATCTAATTGATAAGGTTAAAATAATACCCTAAACTTGTCTAAATCTTACTGGTTGATAGGATTTCGAGCCATCCCCACTTTATCTCAGAAATAAGACCCTTTGAACCATTATTAACCGATTTTGACTTTAATATAAAATAATATTTTGAGGTATTCTTAAGATGCCCCTCTCCTCCCTTATAAAAGGACACCTCCTCCCCCTCCTCCTCACACCAATTTGAGCACTCAATCTCGGCCAACCCCTGCCAAAATCTCTTCTCCACTTCCCTAGAAACATCCTAGAGGTTCTGGTATTCCTCAAAGAACAATTTTAGTGCCCTAAGAGGAGGTCTCAAAGAGGCGCTTCAAAGAAGAGGTAATTACCGTTACCAATTCTATCATCGTTATTTCTTCTTACACTTCTTATTAGTAGGTTGTCTCATTATGAAGTAATAACATCAGTATCAATCATATACTGATATGTTATTTTAACTATGAAACAACCCTATTTCACCATCTTTCCATCCTACGGGAAAAGAAATCACCGCGCGTGCGTACGTACGGAATACCGTCTCCACGCCGTGGTGTAATCTATTTTCCACCACCACCTTACATGGATGGGTATAATGGTGTAAAGAATAACTATACATAGTTATTAAAACATCATATTGATTCTGATATATTGTATAATCCACTCCAATTCAATTCAATAATTATGGAAATGATATCATCGTTCGTGCGTACGTACGGACTACCGTCTCCACGACGCGATGAGATTCATTCTTAATGATTAACCATTCATGAATGATTATAAAGTATATATAATAAGTACTAATGAAATATATGACATAATAATGATACTGGATTTATGTATATATATATATATATGTATGTCATCTACTTACTTCCATTCAAGACAATAAGGAAAGAAAAACAGCGTTCATGCGTATGTACGGACTACCGTCTCCATGAACGGTGTTTTTCATTTTATTTATCTATCTATTATATATATATATATGAATATATATGATATATAAATCATATTTTATATTCTGGAAGTAAATAAATCATGATATAAGTAATAATTATGTCAAGAGCAACAAGTCAAAACACCTACGATAAATGAAACGATTTTACCCAAAACGCTTCTTTAACATGGAATTTACAAAAGAACGGGTAATATAATGTCATAAGTGAACCATATATGATATCATAACAATGAATATGATTCTGTAATAAGTCAATGACATTATTTAAATCATTATACTGGAGGTTCGGACACATACGAAGCAAATCGGACCTAAGGTAAGGGAAATATCACAATCTCATTTTTATCCGAGATTGTTTATACTTTAGTATTTACTGGGGTGTATTTTATCATCCACATCCGTGTTTTCTCAAAATGTAATATTATTTCCATCCACCTACAATTTTTTAAATCCTATTTTACCCTTCGGTGAGTTTTTAGTAAAAGATATGAAAGGAATCTTTTGTCGTTTTTTTCGTACGAGGTACTTTTTTGACTTTTCTGACAAAAGTACGAAGATTGTTATTTTTAACTTATACGGCATGAATGGATTTTTAAAACATTATTTCCAAGAAGCTTCCTTTACAAGTTTTCATGTTTATTTTTAATCAACTTCTTTTAGTTTAAAGTCGTATGACCTGTTAAGAAAGGAAAAATGTTTTTGAAGAAGAAAGGATATTTTTCTCAAGAATGGAGTTCAAGTGTTTTATCAAAATTATTTTCCATCTAAGATAATAAAGGGTTCTGTTTTTTTATCCCTATTATTACATTGATTTGATTATGTTGTGATGGAATTATGTTTATGAATTCCTTTATCTTATATGAATTATTTTATTATGTCATGATGTTTAAGATTCCCATTTTTATTACATGGGTTATGCTATGATGTATGGTTTATGATTTTGTGGCACACATAAGAATGGTTTCATTATGAGATGGGTGGGACCTATATCTCCCTCCAATGCATTGGGTAAAGATTTTATATCTCATGAGATAGACATGGCTGGAATGGTAGGTTATACCAGTTCAGTGAAACAGGACTGAAACGAGGGTTACTCGATTCAGAAAGGGACTTTGTCCACTAAGATAGTCTTGGGAATGAGTCTTGACTAACAAGAAATGATTCTCTATGATTATGTGTGAATGCCACAAAGTTTCATGTTTTAAGTTATGATTATTGTGATTACATTTCACTGCCATGATTTACCCCATGTTATGAAATTATGATCTCTTTTGCAGGTTAAGATTTTCTAAAAGTTATGTGCTTATGTATATGATGTGATTGATATTTTTTTTTGTTTACCCTTACTGAGCATTTGATCTCACCCTTTTATGTTTTCTTTTCCCCAGGATATAACAAAAGGTTTTAGGTAAAAAAAGGAAGATCTTTATAGGAGATGTTGACGATCTTTCACCACGATTAGAAGATTACGTTCCGAGTTTCCAAAGACACTAAACTATTACGATCCTTGTGTGTGTTTTTTTGTTATGTACTAAGTGTTCCGCAAAAGTAATGTAATGTCCATGTACTTCAAGCTTCGGATCTCTACAGGTATATTATAATTCCAGTATAATATCATATATAATTTCATTTACTCCATCATTTAAACATCCCACATATGGCATTAACGATTCAAATCACTTTGAGGGGGCGGTAGTCCGCACTTCCTAAAATGAAATCATCGCGTTTACCCATAATGGAAATCATAAAGGTATGACATAAATGAAAAATAAAGAATATTATGTAAAACATAAACATATTATATATCATATATAAATATAGTGACATCTTAATGGCCACCTTTGAAGGTGTTATATGAGTGTTGAACAATCATCGTTTTGTGTGGCAGAAATTCGCCATCCACAAAAACAGTATATTTTTTAACCATTAGATGTAGGTGTGTGTAAGTGTAGCATGAATCCTTATTATAACAACATCCTAGTATATTTAGGATACTGGTGTTGTTACAGAAAAAATGATTAAAAATATTTTATTGGGTTGGAGAAGAAAAATAATACAAAATAACATAAGAGAAGACATTACCTTAAAATCGGGTAACTCGTTTTGATTTGAGCCAAATGCATCCTTGGGAATACTTCTGCCCAAAGTGAGGCTTCTAAGAGTAATAGAGGGTAGTTGGGAGAGTATTTGGGCAGATTTTGGCCGAGCCAAATGGCTTGAAAGTGTGAATAAGGTGCTAGTGGTGGGGGCCTTTTATAAGAGGAGAGGAGGGGCACTCTTGGAAAGTCATAAAATGTTACTTTATTATATAATGAATTTCGGATTTTAAAGGTCCCACAATTATATATTTAGAGGATAAGGTGATAATGGTTCGAAATATACTCATCCAATAGGTTTTGGACATGTGTATGTCTTATATTTTACATTATCTTTTCATTTTATTTAAATCGTTAATTAATGAGCTAATCGCTGCATCATCATGGTGTCATAAATAATTTAATTTATATAATGTCTAAAAATTATAAAAAAAACTATCCTGATGTAGAAAAATATTTTTATCTTTCTAATGAATATTTATTGTCAAAAATATGACTCGTATAACCCCATTTATATTTTTTTTTAGTAAAACAACTCATGTTTGTGACATTTTTATTTTAACATTAAATAAAAGGTTTTTAATGTCATTTTCCTACCAAAGTGGCTCCATGGGGTCCCCAGTTTACCCAGGGATTGTCTTGGTCGGAAATGACTCATCCAATAGGGGTAGGACATGTGTCAAGTTCATTTCATATTTTTATAATATCATTTTTACCTTAAATTTCCCTAATTACCTTTAATCATGATTAATTAAACTTAGAAGTTACTATTCACCAAAAAATTATTTTAATCCAATTGAACCACATTTTACATTCTAATGAAAACCATGTATGTCAGATTTTTGAAAATCAAATTTCAAAAGTGGTAATTTTTCATTTAAATGAAAAATCAGTTTTTTAACTACCACTTAGTGGTTTCACTATTCATAAAAAATTGACGTTTTTCAGAACAATGCCAAAATTTCACAATAAGCTATAATTGATACTCCGAATTCAAAAATTATTTCTATTTTACAAAATTCCAAACATATAAGTTTCATTGATTAATTTTATAACTAATTACCGCAGTCACAACAAATAGCGTGTTTCTAAGAAACAATATATATCAAAAGATTGACAATTGTTTATGTCCTTTTTCAAAGTGAAATTAATTCTAATGAACACCATTGGATAAAATGGTAAAAATATATTAAAATTATACTCTAAACCCACTCAGTAGTATAATTTGTCACTATACATTATTTTTATTAAAAAAGTTGTTTTAAGTATTTTTCACTATTGATAAAAAAATGGAAGTTCTCAGAAAATTACAAAAAATTCAACTTAGGATAATTTGGATATTACGAATAAAAAAATGAAGTCCATTTTGAATTATAAAATTTCTATAATTTTAAAAATTGGTTATTACTATTAATAAAAACTAAATTGATTAGTCACAGTGTGTTAGAACTCGAACTTGCGTACAATGCAAGCTATTGCATTATTGAAAGATAGGCGTATCGTGAAAGCGTGGGGTGTTACATATACATTTTAAATGTATTTTAGTGATTACGTTCTCTTAATATTATTTATTTAATAAAATAGGATTAAACTATTCCACTTTTTCATTAATTATATGAAATTATATTTAGAATGGTACCAATAAAATTGATTCTGTATCAATTTAAACTAATGGAAAAAATACATGGTTGAGGGAAACAAAAATTTTAATATGCTCCTAATGTAGAATCAATGGTCCATGGATAAAGAGATGATTTATTTGGATTATTTAAATTAGAAGAAACTATATTTCATTAAACTAATTGTAATGATTTTGATCACAACACATGGTAGTGTCATATGGGTTACCTTTTATGAAATGATTTAAATTGAATTTTGGATGAGGTTTTAGAGATTATATTTTCACATCACTATTTGATGCAACCTATTCTAAGATATAACCTAGAAATTGTTAATATAACAACCAAAGGATAATATTTTTTTATATTAATGTATTAAGTAATTATATTTACCAATAATCTTATAGAGTGAATGAATTACAATACTTTAGGTAAAATAGTTTATAAAAGAAATGATTTCATATTAGATTCATTTTTTATGATATTAATTATATTTTTTATAATTTTTTATGAATTTATGTTCATCATCATTAAATTGAAAAATTTCTCAACAACTTTTTATCATAACTTGATATGAATATTTGTGAAAAAACTACGTGTTTTAACTAATGTTCTCCTATTATAATGCCTTGGTTTTTAGTGACCTTCACTTTTTCGTTCCCCCTATTTATTAAATTATATTGCTAAATTTTCTATGATGGGTTTCTTCAATAACATACAGTTATAAAATATCATACACTCAATTATTAAGATCTATTTAGAATTGTGAGAGTGTGATTTATTTATGGTGGGGATAATGTAACACCCAAAAAATTTACAATATTTTTCTTTCTTGGATAACTTTATTTATTTATCTATAATTCCTTATAAAAAACACCAAAATATGCATAACATACCTGAAATAGTTATTTTATGTGGGTTTACATGAAACACTATAATTTTCTTCTCTACCTACTAAATCATATTTAGATTGGGTTTCATGTTAAATTGAGCTTCTTTGATGGCATTCATTACATGTAAGATCGAGTTTTATATAAAAAATACATTATTAAAATAATAGTATTTAATATAAATAAACCGAAACTATCTAATAAAAATATGGTTGTGAAAAATATTATCTATCTTATGAAAATTTATTATTTAATATATTAGTTTTAAATTTATCATAAATTAATACAAGTACCAATTTAATATAATTTGAATGTTTTTAGAAAAAACTACTTTAATGCTCATATTTTTTTTATAATGACAATTTAAATTAATTAAAATTATTTAATTATTTTAATGTAATATATATATATATTATAATCATTAAAAAAAGTTCACATTTATCTGATATATTTGAGAAGCATAAGAAGAGAACTAATAAAATTTTATACATATAAAACAATATTTTCTTAAGGTAATTTTATTTCTATATAATGGTGCACTATTTTTACAACCAAAATTTACAAATTTTATAAACAATAGTTATAAAAATAATTTAGAAAATGGAAATATAAAATTTTAAATTATATTAGGTTGAAATTTTGGTAATCATCTGAGAATTTTAAATTTTATTATGAATAGTGATAATACTAAATTATAATTGAAATCTTATTTTTTATCTAATTTATTTATAGTAATTATAATATATTAAACATGTTTAAAATTAAAATTAGAAAAATTATTCAATATCAATCAAATTTAGTAAATTGGAATAAACATCACATTGAAATTGGATATAAAAACATCTCAAGAATTTGAACAATTTTACGTAAAAAACCCGCTATCTCATCTCATCTATGGGATTATTTTCAAATTATCTTCAAAAAATTATGTGATTAAAATTAGAAAAAATGTATTAAATATTTTTAATTAGAATAATTTATAATTTAAATTATGGTATACTTATTTTTTGACAAAAAATAATAATGGAAAAAATTAAAATTAATTTCAATGATTTAAGGAAAAATTATCTTAATGATTGACAAAAAATTAATCATAAGCACCAAAATTACATTGAAATATTTACAAAACCTATTTTATTTTAATATTTATACCATATAATTAAATTTATTGAATTTGGTTAATTTTAGTAGGTGTTTTAGGTAATAGATACATATTAATAGTGTTTACCTGTTTTTATTTTCAAGAATGTAACTCCTCATCCATTATAAAAAGTAACTCACCCCTACAACCTAATCAAACATATTAACCCATTTTGATGAACAATACTAGAAAAATATGCTCCAATAGTCCCTATACTCCTCATATAACCATTAAATTGGGTAAAATTGAATCCAATGACGACTTTTTGTATAAGGAAAAAGGTATTACGTGAATAAGATGTAACGTTATTCAATGATCACTTTTGTTTAATTTACATGAATACCCATTTAATTCATTTTATATTTCTATTATATAATTAATTCATTTTCATAAATTTAATTATATGTTTTAATTTGATCTTTATTTGCTACAATCAAACAAATTTTTGTCAAAAGTGTTACAAAATCATATATCCCGTGTACGACAAACTATAGCCTCCTGAACTAATATCATTCCTAAACCAATTACCACCATTCATGGTTGTAATAATTATCTATATATAGTTTATAAATGATAGATAATATATATAATAATTTTTTATTCTTATTTAATTTTTATATATCACATAATTTCATGCTTTACATTTTATTAGAGTACGATAACTTTATTAGTGAACGTATGGATTACCGCCTCCTCAAAGCGATGTGATTCATTCATGATATACATGGAATGTATTAAGGTAGATATTTAACTAAAAATTGTGACATATTTTATATAAATGTTATTCATTAATTATAATATAAAATTATATATAAATTCAATTTTAAATAAGATAATTAAGTTCAAATATTGTTCATCCATACGTACACCCTACCGTCTCTATGAATGGTGGATTTCATATCCTATCTCTAAATATTATCGGATTATTATTAATAAATACTTTACGAATATAAATAATTTATAAATCATGTTTTAAATTCTATAAATGATTATATCAAGATCTAATTCAATGTAAAAATATGTAACATGTCAAATCATACTAATGAAACTCAGCAATTAACAATCGAAATTGTGAATATAATGAATCATTACTTACAATATGGTAATAAGATTTCATAAGAAGATAACATATGATATTTTTTATATTATTAATATTATTTAGTGAGATAGTAACATGTATATAACCCTTTTACAGGTGGTCAGATGACAATTACTGAAAACTAAACACATTTTATGGGATTTAGATCCCACTTTTTTTAGTTGTGGGAAAAATTCATATTCCCAAATTACATTTTTTTGTGGGGTATAAAATTACCATTTGATTTATTATATCATGAAACATTTTACCTTTATTATTTATATTTATTTACATTGATGTATTTGATCCAATGGTTTTTTAATTGAAAATTGCAAGGTGGTAATAGATATCCTTGCAATCTCTGATTCATTTGTGACTGTTAAATTTATCAAGAAATAGTAACTTAAATATATGAATTTTCTATTGTAATTCATATTTATTTAATGCATCCACACTCTTATGTGATGGGTATAATAATTTACTAAATTTTATTTCATTTTTACATTTAGTGTGTACTCAATAGTTATTTTAATAATTGAGGAAATCTTTTTAAATATGTTTATTTAAATCAAAAAAAATATTTGATATGTTAAATTATTCACAAATTAAATATATTGTATAATATATGAGAAATACATTGGGAAGTTACCAAACATGTGAGTCTAGGTTATAGATAGCCTCTTGATTCATCAATAGTCTCACTAGATGAATCATTTGGCCAATCAGATGAGATTTTTATTCAATATGTTATATACTATCTTGTGAAGGTTATTGAGAGTAATTATTACATATACCATGGAAAAGTGGAAACCAATAAATAATAATTTCCCTCATTGAGATATAGTTATTATTTTCCATGATATTTTATCTTTTACATTATATGTGGTAATTTTTCATTCTTAGTTTGTTGATTAAATCGTATGTGTTTTTGTTATCTATTGTGACATATTGAATATTTTGTATCCAAATATTATTATAAAATGTGTGATCATTTATTTAACATTCTGTATTTATTATGATAATTATTTATTATTAATTCCATTTTAATTACCCTTCTAGTGAATTTCATATCACTCTTATATTTTACATTTCCCTTGTAGATAATGAAGAAATATTTGAATAACCATTTAAAGATTAATTTCACATCATTATGTTTTGTATCATGTTTTATTTTATATTCACCAATGTAATTTGTGGATAAATTTTGTGATATCATTAACCAAAAAAATATAAAATCAGCCTTCCTTGGGTATTTTATACCATGTAACCCTTACAATGTAATGGTAGTACACATTGGCTCTGAGCTTACTAGGTTTGGGGCACTATAGTAATTATAATATCCATTACTGAAATGATATAAAAATATTTGGTAATGAGAAAAGATTTAAGGGAGCCACAATCATTTTTATTTAGATTACACTCATAATAAAAATAATAAAATTCATGTTAATTAATTAAATTTGATATAGAAGCCACTTATTTCATTAAAATCATTTATCTATATAAATTATTTTAAAAAATTATTACCCAAATATATTGCACACATAAAAGTAGTTTTATGAAAAGAGAATAATATTATCCTTAAAAATGTGTTATCTACATTTCCATAAAATTCATAATGAATATATGATTTATTAATCAATTTATAAAATAACTAATTTCCAAATATATTACATAATATGTTTTTCAATATTCATACCCTCCCATTTATCAAGTAGGTCATAATGTCCATTAAAATTTGGTGGTATATTATACTCAATGTTATGTGTGTTCTGAGTTACCAAAGATAGTGTTCTCTAGGGATCAAAATTAAACTAAAATCCATATTCATGACACACTATATATACCTATGAGATGTTTTTTGGATGTTCATGAGGATATGCATCCGACCATCCATGATCACTGTATTTGAAAGGAAAATTTTTATAATGGATTGACATTCCAATTTTCAAGAATATCCCAATCATTTTACATGGTGATATTCCATGGAATACAATATCATTGAATTGAAACTCCCAATATTTCCAATTATTATCATTTACATTTTTTAATACTGTTTTTCAGTTTTAATATATCACTAAATAGTTTGGATCTTCTCTAACATTTCATGATAATGATATAGTATTAGTATCCTACCATCTCCAATTGTATCATAACATGCTGGAGTTATGAACCTATTCCCATATATATAGTCATATAATTCCATTAAAATGATATAATGGAAAATATTTTTATATTATAATCCTATGTACAGAAGTTGTTGACCAAAAACTACATTGAAATCCATTAAATATTATGTCTATATGTCCTTCATAACATGAATTTTACACTCATATTGACCATCATTATATGGATTATAATTGGTTATAAAGCCTATTTCTGTATCCAAAAAATGTTGAAGACTTACCCAAAATAATAAGGTAAACATCAAATCATAGTAAAAAAAATTAGAGGGACACTTAATTTATTCATAACAATAGAATAATTTATATCATGGAATTTATATGGTATTGGAAATAGGAATAAATAAAAATGAATTTTTTTGACTTCATATGTTGTTAAAATAAAACAGATATATAATTATAGAGTTTATAATTCATAGAATGACATTAAAAATTAACGGAAATGTAATTTAATTCCAATATTATTTTGTGAAATGGTTTAATCATACCCCTAGAATGTTAATATCCATATTTTAATTTTTGTCAATCCATGAATAATGATATATACTCTATAATATCCCTCACCATTGTATCGCTAAATAAATTATTTTTAGGAACTATAAATATGTTATTATTCTAATATATATTGATATTGATTAGAAATGAGAATAATCTAATAGATTGATTATTTATTCTAGTATTTATGGATACAATATATATTTACTATATATTATAATTTAATCATCATCGATGTTGAAATATGAAATGTTTTTAAAATTTATTTGTAGATATATATCCTCATTATTCCCCTCCATGATCATCACATGGATGGCATTATGAGAATTAATTTGTGAAATATAGGATGTATCCTCCCCCTAATAATTTCATGATTCATGTTTAACAAAATCCTGATTTTTGGATATCTTTCATTCTAAAACACAAATTAATATAATTTTAGATCCTTACGAAATTATCTCATAGTGATTTCACCTTCATTTTGAGGTAATGTATTGGGTAGTCATAGTGCGTAATAAACTACACCAAAATCCTTTGGGACAATATTATATCCCTATATTTGAAAATATATATTGAGCTCTTATGATCTATATATGATTCATTATTTTCAGAAATTAGATAATGTGTTCATATATTTAATGTAATTTATTTATTCATGATCAAAATAATGTGTTGTTGTATTTATCCCATGAATCAATAATTCACATGATTGATAAGAAACCTTCATTCCATTTTTCTTGATGGAGCCTCATAATCCATTCATTTATTAATCAAATTATATCTATATCATTTATCTTCCATATTATATAGTGAGTATAGTAGAAATTTACAACCTACTCATAAGACCATCAAATTTTTTTCCATTTAATCTTTCATAGCGAACATGACTCACATTCAAGTTAACATGTCTAGTAAATTTTAAAAAAAAGAGAAATTTGATAAAATGTTATAATAGTATCCATACAGTTGATGAAAACTATAGATATCCATTATAGTGGTTGGATGGGTCTTTCTCTATTCGCCTTCTTATTTTAATTATTTACATATAATCCCTCTCTTATGATAACATGACTTTATGATATTATATTTTATAGGAAGAATTTTCACCCCAAAAATTTAACATATTATCTATATCTTATATTGATCATCAACACAATCCTCAAATTAACATTATGGAATTAATTTCCCTTGGATTATATTAGAATATCATTTGTGACGAATACTAAAATTTGACCAAGGTAATATCAAAATAAAATATTCATTAGATCCATGAATATAGAATAAAAATTCATATTTTTGAATAGAATCATAGTGAATTCATAGATACTGTATCATGTATGAAAGGATATGTTGGTAATGTCAACCCTTTTCACCTATTATTGATGATATAATGAACATATGACAATTTTTGTAATTTATTTTTCCTTGTTTTGTTGATCTAACAATTCCTCAATACATAGTAGATGATACATGTTATTGATCATTATATTGTTTTGATCACCAAAATAATTGTTGATATGAGTTGATTTATCATTACTATTCATACAGAATATAGATTCAACCAATTGTTATACAAGATAAATATAAAACACTGTAATCATGTTCAATTGTAATTTCATTATCAATTCATATAATTATATATTGTTAACTGTTTAATATGTGTTTTATATAGGATAAAAAACTAGGAATGTGTTTAATAGAAAACTCACTAAAATTATCTAATCAAAGACTAGAGAACTCATTTCTAATAACATCATTATGTTCATTAACAATCTTCATAACATAAAAATTTGTTATCTTCCAAACAATATTCCTAATGAAACCTCATGCTAGGGTAATAAGACCCATATAATGGAAGTAATTTTTAAATATATTTCATTGTTTTCATTTTATAGATAGATAATAATAGGTCGATATATGATATAATAAGTTATTTACCTGTCATTTTAGTTAATATTGACATATAAAGAACGTGACAATACATGCCAAAAAGAACATAAAAATATACTAAAGGGGGAGTGGTAAGAGTACAATCAAGAATATTCCCTAAAAAATCATTCATAATGGACTTATAGACATTACTAAAAACCACCATACGATATTTAGTTTTTATTGAATATATAATATCTACCCATTAGGTATAAATACTAATTGTCTTAATGAAATTTCAATATATAATGTAATATATAGAACTAGCATCAAAAGGATGTTATTAATGAGGGGTCTTCCCTCACCCACGAATATCATGATTCTTTATTTGAAATATTTCTAAAACCAAAATGGATAATATGGGAAATAATAACATACAATTCACCACAGAATCAGATTTTTATAAAGTAAATTCTTCTTTCGATAACCTATGTTACACAAAACCCCAGGTTTTAACAAAAATTAATATACTTTTATAATTATCATTAATACATGGACATTATAACATATCCATTACATTTATATTTTTTAATATATAAAACATGATTTCTAAAACAACTTATAGAAGATAAATAAAATATTTTTATTTTTTCTAATGTCATTATAGGATTCCAAAATACATTTTTCTCAATAGATTGATATTTATTAACTTTTGTGATAAAATAATGATATTAATTTTTCCCCTATTCTAATATTTATTTTAAAAATGTAAATTCTTTTTTCGATTCAAATTTTAAATATTTTTATAAGGATGAATTTTGGTGATTTCAATAGAAAAAGAATTTATTTATGAATAATTACAAATAATTATATTTATTCAAAACAAATTGTCATTTATATTATTAAAAATGATATTTTTTTTAATATGATAAATTGTTAAAATAGTCGAATTATATTTTATCTAATTTAATTTATTTTATTGAAATAAATTTCATGTTTAATTTTGATATTATTATTTTTACATACATAAACTTTTTCCTTACAAAAGAATTTATTCGTTCATTTTCATGTAAAATAATAAAATAAATTCTATAAATTTTTTGAAGATAATTTTAAAAAATAGATTCATTATTTTTAATCATAATAATTAGTATCATATAATAAGTTAATATTAATTTCTTATAACGGATAGTAAAAGATGTAAAAACTAATTACAATGCTTATGAGTAAAAATTGTTTATCGAGGGTTAAACTAATGATATAATGGTGGAAATGACCCAAAAAAATTTTTAATCCTATTTTATTTCCATAGTTTGACCATATAAATTATAATTATCTAGAATATTCCTTTTTGGACCCCTTTTATCATGTTTCATAGTTTTTTTAACTTTTTCTTTTCAAAAAATAAAATGTGTGTCCTCTCCACTAATTAGAAAAGGGAACCCCTCTACTCTTTTCATTAAACATCAAATGACATTTGTTTCATCTAGGATCTACCAAAATACCTTCCTTAATACACTATCAATACTCAAAATAAGTCTTTTGATCATAAATCTATTCCATAGAGGCTTTAGTTAAAATCTTAAAGAGGTTGTTCAAGGAATGTGTGTAATTAAATAACATGATTCTTTATTCCACTTCATCTTCTACCTCCTTCATATAATACTCAATCATGCAGATAAAAAATTTGTATCACACATTAATCATGATTTTATTATTTTTATGTCGTAACATTAATCAATCCACACGTCCATCAAATGGGAAAAAAATCTTCATTCATGTGTTAGGTAGACTACCTCATTATGAACAAATGTATTTTTTCTCCACCATCAAGTGTAAAATATTTTCTTGATGATGGATTTCATATTATTATAATATAATTATAATAAATTAAAAATTATGCAAAATTAATATGTCATATACCATATTACCTTAACATCAATTGATGAATGATAATGACATTCATGTGTATGGTGAACAACTTCGTTAGGAAGTGATATTATTCATTAATTATTAGAATGTCACATACATAGTGTTTGTATGTGTATTTAAATAAATAATATTATATTTTTGATATATTTATCCTTATTTAATTATTAAATAACACTTTTTAGTTTTCCATTCTGATCATAGAGAAAATTGAAATGTTACACATGCATACGAATCAATGGTTGTCTATATCATTGTAATATTGTTCATTTTTCATAAACATAAATAAAAGATTTTAATATTTAAAATTTATATATATAAATGAAAATAATTTCATTATTATTATATTTTATATAATGATAAAATAATCTATTAGGCTTTAGTCAAGTTTCCATGTTAATTTTTTACAAATGAACTCAACATCATCAAAACATCAAACATGAACATAAATGATTATGTCATTGAAAATAACAAGGAAAAAAATTAATATTCTTGAAAAGGAAATTAATAATGTAATAACTAGCCATAATAAAATAATTAATAAAGATAAATAATTTATATGATCAATTAGTAAATGGTGAATGATATCTTTAAGCCAAAACTTCTTTGAGTTATGACCAAGATATCGCTAACTCACATTCTTTATCTATTTATAGTTAATAAGTTATTATAAATTATATATATATTATTATAAAAAATATACATATCAAATTATTCCTTCATCATATGGGGTTGTATATTACTTATATTCATTTCTCAAATTCCTTCATTTTAAATTTCTTGTGATTATGATATGAGGCAAGATTGGGAATCCGATTTTCAATATATGGGTAGTTATTATATAATGACTTATGACTTAATTATGTTATAAAACAAAAATATATCATGAACATGTTATGATGGCTACACCTGAATTCCACTCCAATGCATTTGGTAAGAATTTAGTATCATCATGGGTAATCTATGGGATTTTGCGGTAAACCCAATCAATAATGGTACTTTTTACACCACATGATATTGTGTATAATGTTTTCCATGACTCTTTTTTATGTCATTATATATCTTTAGTCCACATTTACTATGTTTATAAGATCATACAATACCATGTTAATTATGTTAGGCTCCAATTAAGTTATTTATGAGCCTTCTCTTTATTATAGCATATTAAACCCTTGACTCACATGTTATGTTTACTTGTAATGTTTATTCCTATATAGTTATTTTCTAATCACCTTATTCTTTTATATATGCCATAGGATATACTATGTAGTTTTATGGGCTCAAATGGATTTAGGAGCACATTATAGAGAGTTAAATAAGGATTTTATGTTGTATTTTCATTTGATTTAATATAAACCTTGTCTTAACACAAAAAAAAGAAATATTGATCATTGAGATGTAATTATAGGTTATATATATGTTTAATAATAAAGTATTAATATGTGTAAAATGAGTGTGTCCCAATAGTTGGTACAAAGGATAGTTTATTTATATTTTTGATTTACCGTAGATTAATTTAGTGCTAATCCAATGGATAATTTTATGGATATGACTAAGTATATAAAAATATATCAGTGTTTTTTGTAGTATAGTGCATATAGGCTCTATGAAATAACATTACTATCTTGATAATACAAGTGGACGTGAATATGAAAAGTTTATAAATATGTGTAATAACTCTAAAAAGGACACATTGATCAAGACATAATCTTTACCTCATATGTGAAAATAGTCCTTGCTATGAACATTGTTTATCACTCCATATTGATATGTTTTCGAAATAGAAAAACTATTAATAAAGCATAATGAAGGAATTTAAAAATTTATTAGGATTGAAAAACCAATAGGAAATATACTATAGATAACAACGATTTAAACCAAGTGACTTATATTTTATGATATAGATATCAATTATATGTTATCACTCCATTGTTTTTATGTTTACCTTTTGTACATATATTAGTAAATATATTCTCATCTGTTTTTTCTTGTTTTAGTTAATGGTTTTAAATTTCCAAAAACATTTAAAGAACCAAATGGTAATTGAGTGATATGATTCAAAATATAATATTCTTAATCTTATTGGATAGGTAGATGAGAACAATAGGGTATTAATTGCTCATTTAGATTATGTTAATAATAATAATAATAGTTAGGAATAGACTACTCTTCGTAGAATTATCTTATTAGAGTCGAGTCCTTTATATGACAAGGGAATCCATTTTTGTGGATATTATGATCCCCTTATCATAGATCATTTTATTAACTCCATTGTGAAGATATACTCAATTTAGTAATTCTAAATGGAAATGAACTTTGTCCATGATATTTATCAAATTGGGGGAGATGTTGATTAGTTGTGGATGGTGATCAGTAACAGTCTGTACAAGATGATATTAATTCCATGGAATGAGAATAAATCCATATAAAAATATCCAATAAATAATATCCATTAAAACTATATGTAAAAATGGAGAGTGAATTCTTTTGTCTGATGTAAATGAAGATGATACCAGAGGGGTGTTTGAGAAAAACTTTAAAATGGTTTCACTACATGCCTCTTTATTTTTCATCAACAATTAATGTATGGTGGTCTTATTAATTATTTTATTTAAAACAATTATTTGAAAAAATTTAGTGATAATATAATTTTATTTCTAAGAATATATTATATATTTTTCCCTCAATGTTGATATAGTGATCAGTGACTCTCAATGCTCTGGTGGGATTGGAGACAAAAATATAAAATAGTTTTTTTATCAAGGGTATCAATAGATAAATACCATGGATGAATGAAAACCAAACATCCCATTTTTATATAGTTTGTGAGGACGAATCCTAGATTATTTTTTTAAGAACTCAGAAAAGCTTCAAATATGGAAAATAGGGGTATCTAGCTAACCAATTCTACTGGAAAATTAAGAAACCCACAAATTTCGATCTGGAAAAGAAGGTTCATATCATTAATCATCCTACATTGTAGTTCTATAACTACAAGGGATACATGGATTAGGAAATCTAATACCATAATACATGTATTTTTAGAGGAATGAAACAATATGAACCTACATGGACAATACATAAATGAAGAGTCTATGATATCCAAAATAGTAAGGTGGATCCCAAAAATGATGTGGTGAAATTTATTAACGTTGTGAATTCATGAATAGATAATTTAAAATTTAATTATTGTTATATTGATTCATTAATATCATGTAATATTAGTAAAATTATAAATATTCCACATAAAACAAGGGTGTTAAGCTATATATGGTAAAATAAAAAGGTGATATTGTTGTTTCCCAAATATAAAAATCATCACAACCTTATGTTAGTGGAATTAATCTTTATAATAATTTCATCTTACAGCATTTAATGGAGTTTTATTTTTTATTGGGAATGGATTGTCTATCATTAAATAATGTCAAAATTACTGTAAAGAGTGTGATATCACTCTACGCATCCCATGCCATACCCATATTTTATATATGTTTATGGAAGAGGATTTATCAACCTAGGAATATTCTATTCAATTATTGAGAAAATTAACTTACCACTAAATATATATATATATATATATATATAATTATCATGAAAAATGAGAGAGTAATGAATGAAGACATTCTCATTGTGTGGAATTATGATAATATATTCAATAAAGTGTTTTCCCATCATCCTCTTGACAAATAGGTTATCATTTAAATTGAACATAAACATGTATCCCTACCCACATGAAATACCCCATATATAATGGAAATTTTCAAGTTAGAAGATTTGAAGATGAATCCATAATATAATTTTTAGAATAGTTTTATATCATGAAGTACTTCATTTTTGTTTGTTACACTCCTCTCTTTGATGAATGTGGAAAGGTAATTAGGCATCTCTAATGAGTACAATTAACTCAAATTAATCAAAATAAAGTAAAAGTATAACATTCAAAATATTGATGAAATTTTTGATAAACTACGTGGGGAACAATATTTCTATATGGTGGGAATTCATGCTTGATTCCACCAATGATGGGTGAAGAAGAATGATATTCCTAAAATACCCATTCAAAAAATTTATAAACAATATAATATCATAGTTA
The DNA here is from genome assembly GCA_963277665.1 of Viscum album. Classification (NCBI taxonomy): domain Eukaryota; kingdom Viridiplantae; phylum Streptophyta; class Magnoliopsida; order Santalales; family Viscaceae; genus Viscum; species Viscum album. Next base: position 1,531,486,037 of record OY728146.1, on the reverse strand, counting down.
TGCATTTTTAATCAATAATTTCTCATAAAAACTTATGGAAAAAATTAATAGTGTATTTAGGGATTACATAGAAATTATTTGGTAGTTTTGGTAGACGATTTTCATATTTACTATAAAATCTCAGATGGGTATTAATAGAATATTAATATTGTGATTAATGATATTAGTTAGGGTATTATATATTAATCATATAGTAAATTTTAGATCTTTATTAAAAATGTACCATTCCTGGGACATATTATCCATAGAAAACGAAAATATATTGAACACCCGAATTCAATGAATCTAAGGTTTGTCATTGACTACCATATATAGTAGGGATCTAATGTTTCCTTGGATTGAAAGTAATTATTGATTATTTTTGATAAATATATATTCATTTTCATATATCCAATCTAAGCTAATGTTTTTGGGAATTTATTTTTTATAGACTTGTGAATGTGAAGTTATATTTATAGTGTTAAAATAGAGGATTATCACTGTATTAGTCCTCATGCTACCCTCATGTGGGAAATAATTCTTGGTATAATTTTTTTTGTTAAATAGGGTATATACTAAATAATCATCCAAAATGATAATGTGATATCCAATGCCTCGTGGTTGTAAAATATTCATGTGATGAACTATAAAATGAATGATCTGGATTAGGAAGAAATGATGAAGTTATTGTAAATAATGTGACATTATCTTTATGGGAGAAGTGAAAAATGTATAGGAACCATAATATCCAACAATAAATATACACCAAACAATAACTTAAAAAATCCATCAAAGGCAGGTAGTTATTATCAATGATTATTACTACTTAATGAATTAATATTATAAGAGGGAAAACAATTTTGAAGATGCTCTCAAGAGAAAGGTTTTAGTAATTTTCATAATGATGAAAAATGAAAACAATACAACATTATTATTCATAAAAATGATGGAAATTGGAATAATGTATGTTGTAACATAATCATTTTTTTTCAAAAAATATCTCAACAAACCCATATAATGATTACTGAGTATTACAGAAGTTATGATGTAAGAATTCTAAATAAGGTTCAATATATAAGAAAAGGGAAATCTACAGATATAATAACTGATGAATAATGGGCAATAAGATTTGGGTCATAATAATATGTAAGCTCAAATCATGACCTAAAGAGGGGGCTATTAAATGATTCACATATCCAAACAGATCTATCCACCTAGGAAGCATGATCACATAATAAGATTTATTGTAGGTCATTTGATGGGACACTACAAATATAGAGATTCTAGAATGTACATCAATTATTATATTACCTAAACATGTCATGGACTAAAGTAAAATGTATAAGGGGATGAGACATCCATTACACCGTCTACATATAAATTAAAGAACATATCCATGGATGATTTCACAATTACTGCCAATAAATAATGTGGAAATAATTTTATATTGGTGGAGGTGGATCATCTTATAAATAATTCTCACTTCATATACATTTTAGAGGAATTATAACATGATAAAAATTTAATTTTATACTTTAGATACATGAGGATGCTGCAAGAATCACCCCAATTGATTTTATCTTAAAAATTCTTTAGATTTACCTCCATGTTTTGGAATAAAATCCCAAATTAATTAAATATTGAGATAAAAATTATTATGTCTTATCACCCATAAATGTTGGCCAATCTGAGAGAAATATTTTGGAACTGTATGAAATTTTGAGACCATGTTCGATGAAATTTAATGGAGGAAAGTATCAACATATTCCACAAGTTGAGTTCTTGTATAATAATTTAGTCCAATAAAAAATCCAAATTGATCATTATAAATCCTATTATTAGAAATTATGAATAAAACCTTTTTTTGGGATAAATTTAGTGAATAAAAGATTTTTGTACCTTAAATGGTTGAGGAAATAGTAAAATAGATCAATACTATTCAACATCACAACATGTCTTCTCATAGTCAAGAAAAGATATATTTTGAAAATGGTTGACAAATCTATGAGTTATATGTCAACGATAATGTTATAATCTATAGATCTCTTTTAATGATAGTTATTATATTTGGGATATTTGGAATGATAAGAACCATGTAAATTAACTGCTTTAATATTACCCATCACAATAGGGTTGTGTCTTATAAACTATCACTCCCACAAACCCTTTCTCAAGTATACTATGTATACCATGTAACCATATAAAGGGAAAAAATAAAAGGGCCAATCTATTTTCTGAATTTATATTTTTTCAATCTAGCAAATGATCTATCTTATGTGGATCATCTAGTGATGACCATGGACTGTAGATATAATGTTCTAAACAAAAAAACTTCTCACCTGATCAATATACTAGGGAAGAACTATAAGTATGAAGAGAAAACCTTGGAACTATAGGAACCAATGAAGTTGTAGTACCATCAACTAATTTAACCATAGTATTTATTAAAACAATTGTGCTTGAAATTATATAAGGGGGAAATAATTTAACACCCCATCTTTTTCTAGAAAAATAAATGTATGTTTTATAGAGTATGAAACACCCTTCACAGTGTTTTAATAAAGATCAATATATTATTAATATTAATATTTAAACATAAAAATTACATCATAGCCATCAATTTTTTTAGTATGAATTGGAATAACCACATTTTGACAATTATGTATGATGTATAAATAAAATATATAGGATTTGTGTGCATTATATTATTCTTTGTAAATAACTTTCTCTCAAAAGAATGATTTTTATTTCATTTTGTGGAAATATAAAAAAAATTAAAATGTTCAAAATTTAGAATATATATTTGAAAAAATTAAATTCCAATATTTATTGAAGAGGTATAAAATATCTTTTTTATATTATTTGGATATCTCTATCAAGATTTTATTTTTAATGTCCATTGAGAAATAAATATTTAATTGAAAAAAACATCTTCATATAAATCCTTTAAATATATATATATGTGTGTGTGTGTGTGTGTGAAAATAATTTAAAAGAAACTGTAGTTCAATAATTTTTTTATTAATTAAATTATACTCATTGTATTCAATTATGTTTTGAAATTTTTTTATAGAAACGTTTTACACTTATGAAGATGTTTTATTTTGAATACAAATTTGTGTCACATATGTGGGATTAATTATACATTAAAATTTTCAACTTCTATGAAAATTATTTTTAAAAATATATTCAAAATTTCTATTCGTAATTATAAATATTATATAATAATTTCAACTTAATTTATGTTTATAATGAATCTAATATTTAATTAACAGGGTTATGGTTAAAATGGTTTTAGTGGGGATTTAAACAAAAACAATAAAGACTAAAATGACATAAAATTTGTCCAAATCAAATTATATGGTCATATATATACCTTATATAATTTATTTAATGACAATGAACAGTTTAGTATCCTTTTTTCAATTGAAAAACGTTGGTTTAACATTTTATTTTCAAAAATTATATATATGTCATCTCCTAGCAAAAAAATTGGAACCACTTCTCCATTCATCTTTAAACATAAAAATCATTGTTTTAAGACATTAAATAACTATATATCTACCTTAATATCTTCCCAATGTCCTACTGAAAATTTATTTCATACAAAAAACCATATGAAGTTTTGGATTTAATATTAAAGTGGAGTTAGAGGAAGATATATCATTATTAACTGAGAATATTTCATATATTTATTTTTCTACCTAATTTAAATCATACACAATAATAATGATAAAATAAAACAAATAAATCTCAAAAACTGAAATTTCATTATGTTAATGTTATAAATTAAATCCACATCATCTTTTATCAATACCACGACCCGTCCTCGTGGCCCGTGTCGTGACTACCACAAGCCCGCCTTCCATAGGGCAGGGGCTGGCGACTAGCACCAAAGGCGTAAATCCCGATAACTGGGAAGGAATTGCCTTTATAAAAGTTAAAAACACCACAAAGTACAAGTAGAAGCAATACAAAATGTACAAATGAAAGTGCTGAAAAGTAAGTGGGCCAGAATACAAACCCAACTGAAAATAAAGCTAAAACTAAATGAAAGTACAATAGGAAAGACAAACAGCTGGATGAAAAATAGTAGCAGCTCCTGGGTCGTCCACCTCAGATCCTACCTGAAGGGTAGGTACAGATAGAGCAGCTCCTGGATCGTCCACCACGGATCCTACCTGAAGGGTAAGTATAAATAGCCTCCACAACTCTCTTTCCCGTCAACCTCCTCAGAGTATCGTCTCGTCGTGAATTCCACCTCTGGATACTGACTCATCGTGAGGTGCACCTCCGGGTACCGTCCAGTCCTTGAACACTTGGCCTCTGTCAGCGTTGCCCGTCGTCAGCAACCAACACAATGAGATGCGGCATACCCCATGCAGGGGTGAGTATACGATACTCAGTATGGACCCTGATACCCTCAAGGTCTCACTAAATCCAACAAGGATAACAAGAAAGAAGGATCTCAATGGATAACCCTTACATAAGTATAAGCCCATACTTATACCTAAGTTATCAGGTAACCCATCTCAATCATGAGGAAACACAGTGGTTACGATATCAACGGATAACCACTAACTAGGTATATGTCCATACATATACCTAAGTTACCAAGTGACCCAACTCAATCATGAGGTAAACACAAAGGTCATAGACTCAGCTCAAAGCAGGATTTTCATTATCGAAACCGTAACTATTGCTCCTCCACCATGGGTCTGTCACCTCATACAGTAGTGCTCCCCCTCATAGCCTACAGAGGTACTCCTCCTGTCGAGTACCACGGGTCTTCTGCCTGCTACCAGGCACTCCGTCCCCCATGGGTCTGCACCCAAACATAGTAGTGCTCCGTCCACTAGGTTGGTCGACTCACTCCAAGTTGAGTCGGTCAAGCAGTCGTCAGGTCTCAGCCGGTTACATGGTCTCCGTACTCCGTATGCTCATCTCTGGGAGGGTCCTCTTTATGAGCTCTAGTTCAATACTCCAAGTATCACAAAGTCCCAATAATAAGTATCTCAAATGACCGCATCGTCATAGGGGTCTCAACACAACAGACGTCACGTCAATCGGACGCCCGGTCTGTGAGTTATTAGCCTTTTCTTCCCAAGGGCCCGGTTGGTTTCGTGTACGAACCAACCCGACCATATCTCAACTATACCCCGTACTCACATAGGGTATACTCATAGGGGTCGTTTCTCGATGTGATGACCAACGCCACTGACGGTTCGTCAAACGGACGTCCGGTCTGAAAGTTATCAGTTTTTCCGTTCTAGGGGCCCGGTTGAATTTCAGATACAATCCAACCCAGCCATACTCCAACTACATCCAAACCTCGAGTGGAGTAAGCTAAAAGGTCCTTCTCAGTAATAGTAATCCAACAAAGTTGACGGCATGTCAATCAGACAGTCGGAGCTCAAGTTATAGGCGTTTCCACTCCGAGGGCCCGGTTGGTCTCGGGTTCGAACCAAACTGGACATACTCAAAGGTCTCTGAAACCATGAGTGTAATATAATGAAATGACCGCCTCGATCCGAGGATCACTATAGAACTGACATTGCATCAATCAGATGTCCATAGCGCAGGTTATGGGCAAAATAACGAACTTGTCCGGGTTTATGGGGTTTTGGGGCAAGACCGACTCGGCCCGAGACCCCCTAGGTCGGCCCGAACCGGGTCGAACCAACTAGGGTCCGGGTCCAGCCCATTTGGGTGCAGCCCGGCCCGGCCTGGGCGGCCCGGTGCGAGCGTTCCCCGCACTTCCAGCTTGGCCGTGCCTTTGCGAAAAGATGGGGGGGGGCTGCCCCCCTTAATTGAACCACGACCCCCATGTGGGGGCCGCTCACTTTGACAGCCAGGGGTTACGACCCCCGGGTGCCGCGCGGCCTCGGGACCGGTCGCATGCCACCGCGGTGGTCCCTCCTGGCAGGGCGTCGGAATGCCGCCCCTTCCAGGCGGCTGGCCGGTGCTGGCCGCCGCCTCCAGCTGTCGGTGCCACCGTGCCATCGTGGCGCCCCTGCAGGGTCTTCCACGGACCACCGGACGCACTCCGGTGGTCCGTTTTGCCTGTGGTCTTTTCCATCAGTCCTTCCGAGACCTTCTCTTCACGATGAAGTCTTCAAATCGCCTCTGCATAACATTCTGTAATCTCCCGTCGATCCGCACGTCAAATAAACAATATACGGAGTCTTCGAATCGACTATACGACCCTGACTCCGGCCGCAGGTTCGTTCGGCCTCAACGGCGCGACGCGACGTCGCCGCGCTTCGTCGTCGTGATTCTCCATGTTCCCGCACGATGCCATTGCAACGCGCTGCCTTTGTTCGTGCCGCAACAAGAACAACAACAAAGAAGGAGGAGGGTCGGCCATGTTAGTGCGGTCCGACCTCCTCCCGTTATAATGATAACAGGCGGCCCCAAAAGAATAAAAACCCTCATTAAGAAAACGCAAGAATTAAACCATAATATTTGAACTCAAACCCCTACCTTGAAAATGGTTCGTTCGTCGAAGATGTGGGAAGCGATGTCGCTCCGTCAACACCGGGAAAGAACAGTCATCATTGGGGAGTTTCCCCGTGGTTGAGTCTCGTCCCTTGACGTGGAGGAAGAAAAGGATTGGAGAAGCGTGAAGCGTTCTTCGCATAGTCGGAAGGTCATTCTTCATCGGAGAGTCGGTGTTCTTCAAAAACTCAAGAGCTCTCCCACAATGTTTTCCCAACACACAAAATGCTCCCAAAATAAAATAATAGCTCATGCTATTATTTTTATTCACACAACAAAGACTCAAAATTCAAAACTCAATCCACTTAAATTAATGAAGAGTGTTGGCATGATTAAAGAGGAGAGAGGGGGAGGTGAGTGGTCTCACATTAAAGGGGAGTTTCAAGGGGTTATGGGGAATGTGAAAAGGGGGGGGGGGGCTCGTGAGTTCCCCACCTCTCCTTTTTCTCCCAAGTGAAGTTACCAACCCAACTTCCACAAAAAGGATAAATCTACATAGAAGAAAAATAAAATTTGATTACAAATTTTATTTTATTCTTAACTTACACCTCAAATTTTACAAAACTCCTCCCGAGAAAACGCACCTTCAAAAAAGGACTTCTTAAGCAATTACCGGAGATGTGGTTCCATCGGTGCCCTCATATTTTGATTCTGAGCACCGGTTCAAACGTTAGAAAAACCCGCTTGTTCGTTCACTGAAAGGACCCGAGATAAACTTCGTAAATTAATTCCGTGCAAACCGGGCCTCAGAATTAGGTGCCGTCAGAAGCTGCAGTCTCGCAAAATTCAAAAAAATTTAAGAAAAAAATTTCTTTGAAATTTATGGTTATTTACATTACTCCCACTTCAGGTCTTTACGTCCCCGTAATGCTATACCACAATCAAGGGAAACAGAAGTGGTACTGAGCACGTAACTGAGCCTCCTGCTCCCATGTGGTCCCCTGGAGGTTCCTGAGCTGCCAGTGAAAGCGCACCTGGGGAATCGATCGTCCACATAGGGCCTTCTCCTATTGATCCTCGTTCTCCACTAGAACCTTTGAAAATGTCGCCCCATCATCGATGTCCAACTCCCTGCGGTCGATGCTATGTGAAGTGTCACGCACGTATCTCCTTAACTGAGATATGAGGATGACATTGTTCACCCGGTGCAACTGAGGTGGAAATTTCAAGCGGAAAACAACCTCACCTACCCTGCTGAGGAACTAGAAAGGTCCGTTGAACCTTGGAGATACCTCACCGCATTGACTACATCTCCATAAACCTAGTCGATGTGAGACCCGTATAAGGACGTGGTCTTCATCCTTGAACTCTAGAGGTCTCCTGTCAGCTCTGCTAGAAGTGGTACCATAACTCTGGAGAATCCTGGAAAAAAGGTAAGTTTGGCCATCTCCTGAGTGATCGAATGCACCCTCTTATGCATGATTCCATTCTGTAATTCCTGGGTTTTCCTTTTCTCTGACCAAGGAAAACCCCATCCCAACGTTGTAGATAAACCACTACCTTTTTTCCTAATATAGTCAATTCGTGAATGAAATATGGATCAAATACATTCTAAGACCAAAATCGTAAGGCCTCGAAGCTGCCACCAAGAGATTCCAACTTCAACACTCGCCTTGTGGGTCAGATCACACTGTCGGCGTAAGTGTTATTGTCGAGTCTCCTCCCAAAGGTAACCCCATATGTGAGAGTAAATTCTACGGCTTACCAGAAACTCCAGGGATGGGACATGATTTGTGGAAGGAAGGAATGATTTTTATCAATGTCTTGTTGTTATGGAAGGTTGTAGAAGAAAAAGTCCGTACTTCGAATAATCCTTAGCACCTTTCGGTCGCACTCCGTGACCGCATTAAGCTACTCATTCCCCTGCCCCCCAGCTCCCTGAGCCTAGTGGGAATTACAAGGGCGGGTGGTTGCAACATGTCAAAATTTTCACCACCCCATGATGCTCTCGCAGCTCTGCTTCCGTGTCTGCCGCTATGCAGATTCATCTGTCCTTTTTTACTTCCTCTACTTGAATCATTTTACAGACCCAAGTCTCCGATACTGGCGCTAGTTTCCAGCTTTCCCACTGCAAGCCTTCACTGACTGCATCTATTTAGAAAATGAATTCTCAACCACAAAGGTTCTTTCAATCACCCTAGCCTAAGTAAGAATGCATAGAGATTAGGTGTTGGCTCGGATGTCCGAGCCCTGAAGAACCGATCGCATCGCATTCATCGAGTACCAGGAATGGTTTGGTACGCCCCGATGAATTCTCAACTACCAACATGTTGTCCTGCCGAAACTGTATAAGCTCTAGAAAACTCTCACCCACCTCCTCAAGCCAGTACTCAGCTTCCTGTGAGTCGGGTTCACCTCAGAACATTAGGGTATCTGATGTGTGAACACGTGTAAGGCAGTAAGTCTACATGTTTCACATAATGGTACCGCCGGTTGTAACTGCTAACCAACAGGTAGTGATGTATAGCTGGCACACTACCCGAAGGCACTATCTCATGCATCAGTCTACCTACCGAAGACTCATTACTATGCGAACCATCCTCATGGTCATTCACTGGAAAACACTAGTAGCCAAGTCCACCATCCACTCTACTAATGTCTCAACTAGGCGTAAAACTCTAGAAATCGCCTCCAGCCAGTCCTCTGCTGTGTGGGAATCAGCCTCGCCTCGTAACCTCGTAGGACACTGCTACTGGAACGCATGAAACACGCTATGCAAGTGTGCACAGTTCGATAGTATGGCGGGTGGCATCTGCTTCCCAATAGGTGGTGGTGCTGCTGGTAAACCACCCGAGGGTTCCAACATAGTATGAGGGCCCTGCACCGGAGCCTCATCTCTCGGTGGACCGTCATCGAGTACTCTCTCGGAAACTCCAACTGACTGTCTGCGTGGAGACATCCTGAACAGATGAGACATGGTCAAACGATTTAATCTTGGTGAGCTGACATGGTTTGAGCTGACTTAAAGAAAAATTTTGAAACACACACGCAATTAGTGTTTTCATGCACTAAGTCAGAAATCTGTACTTAGGGTCCTGGTGTACGGATACGTCGTCCGCCGCACCAATACTGGACTCCCTGAACTAAAATCCACACTTAGTACCCTTAACACTATTGCTTCACAGAAAGAAAATATCAGAGTCCTAAGTTCTGCGGTACAACCGACACCTCTAATACCAAATTATCACGACCCGTTCTCGGGGCCCGTGTCGTGACTACCCCAAGCCCGCATTCCATATGCCAGGGGCTGGCGACTAGCACCAAAGGCATAAATCCCGATAATTGGGAAGGAATTGCCTTTATAGAAGCAAAAAAAAAAACACCAAAAAGTACAAGAAGAAGTAATACACGAAGTACAAAAGAAAGTGATGAAAAGTATTAGGACCAGAATACAAACCCAACTGAATGTACAACTACAACTAAACGAAAGTAAAACAGGAAAGACAAATAGCTGGATGAAAAATAGTAGCAGCTCCTGGGTCATCCACCTCGGATCCTACCCGAAGGGTAGGTACAGATAGCGCAACTCCTGGATCGTCCGCCACGGATCCTACCAGAAGGGTAGGTACAGATAGCCTCCACAACTCTCTTTCCCTTCAACCTCCTCTGTGTATCGTCTCATCGTGAAGTCCACCTCCGGATACTGACTCATCGTGAGGTCCACCTCCGGGTACCATCCAATCCTCGAACACTCGGCCTCAGTCAGCGCTGCCCGTCATCTACAACCAACACAACGAGACATGGGCATAGCCCGTGTAGGGGTGAGTATACAATACTCAGTAGGGACCCCGATACCCTCAAGGTCTCACTAAATCCAACAAGGATAACCACAAAAAAGGATCTCAACGGATAACCCTTACTTAGGTATAAGCCCATACTTATACCAATGTTATCAAGTAACCCATCCCAATAACGAGGAAACACAAAGGTCACGATATCAATAGATAACCACTACCTAGGTATATTCCCATACATATACCTAATTTATCAAGTGGCCCATCTCAATCATGAGGTAAACACAAAGGTCATAGACTCAGCTCAAACCAGGATTTTCATTATCGAAACTGTAACTGCTGAAGAGCCCTGTCTCTGACGAGTACAGTGATCCTATCACGACTCTGAGGTACTTCTCACTAACCTTAGACTATTGAGGGACTCCTCCTATCGAGTACCGTGGGTCTGCCACCTCACAAAGTAGTGCTCTTCCGCCATGGGCCTGCCACCTCACACAGGAGTGCTACCCCTCATAGCCTACAGAGGTACTCCTCCTGTCAAGTACCGCATGTATGTTACCTGATACTAGGCTCTCTGTCCACCGTGGGTCTTCACCCAAACACAGTAGTGCTCCGTCCACTGGGATGGTCGACTCTCTCCAAGTCGAGTCGGTCAAGTAGTCGCCAGGTCTCAGCCGGTTACACGGTCTCTGTACTCCGTACGCTCGTCTCCAGGAGGGTCCACTCCACGAGCTACAGTCTATACTCCCAGTATCACAATGTCCCATGAATTAGTATCTCAAAGAAAAGCCTTGTCATAGGGGTCTCAACGCAATAGACGGCGCGTTAATCGGACGCCCGGTCTGTGAGTTATTAGCTTTTTCGTCCTAGGGGCCCGGTTGGTTTCGTGTACGAACTAACCCGACCGTATCTCATATGTACCCCGAACTCACATAGAGTATACTCATAGGGACCATTTCTCAACGTGATCACCAACGTCACTGACAGTTCGTCAAACGGACATCCGGTCTGAAAGTTATCTGCTTTTCTTTTTCAGGGGCCCGGTTGGATTTCGAGTACAATCAAACCCGTCCATACTCCAACTACATCCAAACCTCAAGAATAGTAAGCCAAATGGTCCATCTCAGTATGAGGATTCCAAAATAGTCAACGACACGTCAATCATACGTCCGAAGCTCTAGTTATATGCATTTCTGCTCTAAGGGCCCGGTTGGTCTCGGGTTTGAACCATCCCGGCTGTACTCATAGTTCTCCAAAACCTTGAGTGTAATATACAGAAACGACCGTATCAATCAAAGGATCGCTACACAACTGACGTTGCGTCAATAGGAGGTACGTAACCGATGATGTGGGAAAAAGAACGAACCTATCCCGTTTTGGGGGGTTTGGGGCCGAGGCCGACCTGGCCCGAGACCCCCTAGGTCCGCCCGAACCAGGAAGACCCAACCCGGGTTCAGTTCTGGCCCATTTGGGTGCAGCCCGGCTCGACTGGCGCGACCCAGCCATGCCAGCGTGGCCCGGCCCGGCCTGCGTGGCCCAGCCCGGCCTGGGCAGCCGGTTAGCCCGGCGTGAGCGCGCCCCGCACGACCAGCATGGCCGTGCCGTTGCGAAAATGGGGGGAGGGGTGACTTCCCCCCATAATTGAACTGCAGCCCCCACGTGGGGGCCGCTCCCTTTCACAGTCGGGGGTTACAACCCCCGGTCTCCCCCCGGTCCCGCGCGGCTGCGAGACTGGTTACCTGACGCCGCAGCTGAAGCCGCTGTCGTCCCTCCTGGCGGTGCACCGGAATGCCACCGCCTGCGGGCGGCCGACCGGTGCCGGTCGCTGCCTCCATCCGCCGGCGCCGCCATGCCGTCAGGGCACATCGGCAGGGTCTTCCGCAGACCACCGAACGCGCTCCAGTGGTCCGTTTTGCCGGCGGTCTTCGCCAGCGGTCCTCCCTGGACCTGCTCTTCACTACGAAGTCTTCAAATCGCCTCTACGGCGCGTTCCGTCATTGGCCATCAATCCGAACGTCAAACAAACAATATTCTGAGTCTTCAAATTGCCTCTGCGACCCCGACTCCAGCCACGGTTTTGTTCGGCCTCAATGGCGTGGCGCGACAGCGCCGTGCTTCTTCGCCGTGATTCTCCTTGTTCTCGAGCGGTGCCGTTGCACCGCGCTGCTTTTGTTTGTGCCGCAACAATAACAACAACAAGGAGGGAGGAGGTTCGGTCGTGTTCATGTGGTCTGACCTCCTCCCGTTATAACGATAACAGGCGGCCCCAAAAGAATAAAAACCCTCATCAAGAAAACGTAGGAATTAAACCATAATATTTGAACTCAAACCCCTACCTTGAAAATGGTTCGTTCATTGAAGATGTGGGAAGCGATCTCGCTCCATCAACACCGGGAAAGAGCCTTCATCGTTGGTGATTTTCCACGCGGTTGAGGCTCGTCCCTTGATGTGGAGGAAGAAAAGGATTGGAGAATCGTGGTGCGTTCTTCGCCAAGTCGGACGGTCTTTCTTTGTCGGAGAGTTGGCGTTCTTCAAAAACTCAAGAGCTCTCCCCCAATGTTTTTCCAACACACCAAATGCTCCCAAAATAAAATAATAGCTCATGCTATTATTTTTATTCATACAAAAAAGACTAAAAAATCAAAACTCGAACCACTTAAATTAATGAAGAGTGTTGGCATGATTAAAGAGGAGAGAGGGGGATGTGAGTGGTCTCACAATAAAGGGGAGTTTCAAGGGGTTATGGGGATTGTGAAAAGGTGGGGGCTCGTGTGGGCCCCACCTATCCTTTATTCTCCCAAGGGATGTTACCAACACAGCTTCCACACAAAGGATAAATCTACTTAGAAGAAAAATAAAATTGGATTACAAATTTTATTTTATTCTTCACTTACACCTCAAATTTTAAACAACTCCTCCTGAGAAAACGCACCTTCGAAAAAGGTATTCTTAAGAAATTACCGGCACTGTGATTCCATCGGTGCCCTCAGATTTCGATTCTGAGCACTGGTTCATAATTTATAAAAACTCGCTCGTTCGTTCACTGAACGTACCCGAGCTAAACTTCAGAACTTGATTCCAGGAACACCGGGCCTTGGAATCAGGTTCCATCAGAAGCCACAATCTCGTAAAATTAAAAAACAATTAATAAAAAACATTCCTTGAAATTTCTGTGTCTTTACAATCAAATTGACAACAAAACCAACATTAATGTGTTTGGTGGACCACCACCTCACATATCGATGTAATTTATTTAAAATCACATGCTCTAAAGGATTTTCATGATATTGGATTTAATGTTTTTATATGATATTAATGATTTACTAATCATTAAATAAATTTAATATATCATATTCCTTCTTACCATACAATCCATTGAATAATGATATCATTGTTTCTGTGTTTGATGGACTACCGCCTCATAAAGTGATATGAGCCTTTTTCACTACTGAATCAAAATTAAGGTATATGTATGAGTATTTAAATAATTAATTTCATAATTATGATATATTTAATATTATTTAATTATAAAATAATATTTGTGTACTTTAAATTATGATTTTTAAAAGATTGAAAAGTTACACATATGTAAGTACGACCCACTGTCTCAATTAACATTACATAGTTCATTGTTCAAAACAATAATTCATGGGTATTTTAAAATGTATAATTTATTTATAAATTTTTTAATTATTTCATAATTAAAATTATCGATATCATTAAATAATAATCTCTTTTAACATAGTTAATTTTCCATGGTTAGTTTGGGCGTATGATCCAAATATAGTAAATACCTTGGACATGAACCTAAATAATTTAGTAATTGAATATAACATGGTATGAAATAATTTAAAAGGAATAAGAAAAAATGGTATTTATGATATAAAATTATTTAATTGTTTTATTAATCATTAATTCATGGAATGCACTTTGCAAATTAGGCTTGTGGTAACAGATACCTCTAAACAAACATTTTGTTCAGGTTATGAAAAAAATATATCTAAATCACTTTTTATATCTATTTAATGTTATTCAATTATTATAAATTTTATAAATAATCCTCTCAAATATATACCTATATTATTCTTCCTTCCAATCACCAGGGTAATAAATGACTTTTTCCCATTTATCACATTCCATTAATGGGGAATTTCAGTTGATTATTGTATGACACCTAATTATGAAACCCATTTTCATTACTGAGGACTTTTTTATGTAATTAATTATGATTGAAATAGTTTATACTGAACACATATATTAGAAAAATATTATCATGTTTGTTCCTAGATTATAATTAAATTCATTTGGTAATGTTTTAGTCACATGATATGAAATGTATGTGATATAGGTATAATCCTAATCCATTATGGTTCTTTTTTCCACCATGTGATATTGTCTAGGAATATATACACGAATTCTGTTATTTTAATGTTATATATTTATAAAAAATTTAATATGTTTCATTGGTGTAATGATACATTGTTAATTATGTTATGAACCCATTTGATTACACATGAGACTTATGTTTGTGATATTTCGTTATACTATTGACTCACATGTTCTTTTTTCCTTAGAATATTTATTCCCTTACTTAAATTTTTAACTCACCCATTTATTTTGTGTATTACTCAAGATATATTGAGTGGTTATAAGAGATAAAAACTGATTTAGGAGCTAATAATGGATAATTAAATAAGGGTTTTTATTATAATTTCCTTTCGATATAATACGAATATATTATTCCAAAGACACATAACCTCACAATCATTGGGATTTACTTATTTGTAATTTATGTTTAATGTTAATGTTATAATATCTATAATGTCTTGTGTAATTATATAATTATATTAAGTAATCATATTTTAATAATTATATATCCTATGATATTTTAAAATGTAACACCTTCATTTCGCACAATGAAATTTTTGTTTTATCCAAAATCAATTCTAGATCATCATAGTTTGTTGTAGTTTTTATATTTTCATTATTCGTAATGTATTCCCATAAAATAAGATGATATAGTTGGTAATTAGAAATAATTAAGCTGCACATACATAGCATGTGATAATCATACATAAAAATATATAGATCATAAATCAATGTTCCTGATATAAATATTTTTATAATATCATAAGACATGAATGATAGTTGGGTAGAAACATGATTCAACAATATTTAAAACATTATAGAGTCATATGAATGTGACATATACATATGAATTGAAATTAATTTCATACGATGGGGAACAAATCCCATTACCACCATCATGTAGTGAACTAATAACCGTAGTAGCTTGGGTTTTCAAAAAAATTCATAACATCATAGATCATGAGACATGTGCCTTTACCCAATACATTATTGGAATCTGTAATTTGGGTATCATAAGTAATGTAGTTAAAAAATTACAAGAGGTGTTTGGGTTCACTCCCCATTACCTTTTAAAAAATGTGATATAAATCATTAACCATTGAATTAGAGGTCTATATCAGATCCATCCACCACATATTAGAAAACAATGTATATGTGCTCTACGTGAACATGATAAGAATTATAATTACCATATATCGTAATTAAATATTGACAATGAATAGAGTTTCAATAAAATTAAAACATTTTATGGTCACAATATATCTAAAGGAAGAAGAAAATTGGAATCATTAGAGGTTATCAATATTAAAATATAACACATATTATTTGATATTTTTTTAGATTAGAAACAAATTAAGTGAATTAATAATAATATTGAGAAATAAATAGTAATATCATTTACATTTTTGAAAACATTTATTATAAATTTAAATAATGTATTAAAAAAATTATTGTAATTACTAATGAAAATTGTGAAAGATTATGATGGATCCATTTATAAATATAATTAATTAATAGGGTGGGATAATTATTTCTTAATAAATCTATTAAAAGGTATAACTATTTTCATACTTTTCAAAATAATGACAAGTTCATAGAAAAATACTAATATAGAAATAATTAATGGTTTTGAGTAATTTTACATTAAAAAGAGATAATAATAATATAAAACAACCTTAATAAACTATAGATTATTATATTAGGCATCAATAAAATAATAGAGAGAATATATACATTAGGGTCAAATATTTATGAATGAAAGGAGGAGTAAGGGAGGCAATATTTATAATAATTTTTCCATTTATAATGTAATAAACGATTCAATAAAAATTAAAACACATTTATTATCATAATAAAATAACATATATTTGGATTTAGAGTGAAATAATATAAAATTTCTATAGATATTAACTATTTAATACATAATATTTATTCAAAGTGATATTATTAATGAATAACTAACATTAAATCTAGAAATCCATAAAAGTGTTTTAACATTATATATATTATACATAAAAATATTAATCACATATTTCATTACATTATTCTTATTTGTTACCATTTATGATCTCTATTTATAAAAATTAATTATGTATATATCAATTATTAATTGTTTATTTCTTTAATCATATTTTACAAATTATTATTATTTCATTAATGTTTTATGAAAGCTGGTTCAATCCAATTATCTATTACAAATGTCATTATTAAATATTTTTTTCAAGGTAGTGAAATCATTTAAATATAAGGATTTTTTATTTCCCTTGATTAATTTATGGAATATACTGGTAATCTTAGTGAGAACGGAATCCTTAATGAAAATTTTTCATGAAAATTACCAATTAAATCAAATTAATTCCCAATGAAAATTCATTTTTTTATTCGCGCATCAGGAAAAATATTCTTGGAATAAATTACTTCTTAATATTACAAAACTGCTATTATTCACATGATGATTATTCTCTATGAAAATTGCACTGTTTGTATAACATCACTTCGTAAGGTGGTTAGACAATCCCAAAAATAAATTCTATATAATTGAATGAGTAAGAGTTTAGAGTCATATAATAGATGAATAATTTTACAACTATATAAATATAAAATTATTATATTTATGGATGTTATTGAAAAATATTTTGTATGATATGATAATGGTAAATTTTATGGAAGAACATAGAAACTAAATTTTTGAATTCACTCCCTGTCAGCATGGGATATTTAGGAATGAAGGATTTAAAATACCATTATGAAAACAGATTATACCCAATGAATAAAAAGGATTTATAAAATGAGAAAAAATAATATATTAGGGATATAATAAGATTAAAATAGTTTTTTTATAATGGATAACGGTGTGGTATTTTTATTAGTGAGTTGAAAGTTTCATTTTCTCAAATATTCAATCCATATTGTATTAGTTATTCATTTAAAAATAAATCATTAAACTGTGGATATATATATATATATATATATATATATATGAGTCATGAATCTCAAAATCCACACAATTTTGGGTTAAGGTTTTTTGATAATATATGTTTTCACTATGTAATTTAATTATTTTTGTCAAAACCCGTCCCCCATGGCCATTTTCGTAACCCTCCCAAGACAACCTCTTAATGGCCAAGGGTTGACTAGCATCACTGAAGGTGTCAACAGAAAATTGGGAGGAATTTTCTTGAGTACCTATAGACACACACATACAACTGTATCCCGTGAAAAATGGAAAAGTGAACATTCATGATACTAAACAACCACTGAGTGTAAAGATACAACTGAATGTAAATGGGCCCAAATAAAAACTCATCAAAATTAAACTAATACAAGAGAATGTGAATGATCTATGGAAAGTTGTTTGCTGAAAAAACCACCTGATGTGTAAGTATATAGTAGCTATCAGAATCCATAGAAGCACATCCAGCCTGACTGATCTCACTGGGAACCACCTGGTCCTGGGCCACCTAGTTCTCCACCATGTTGTGGGTCTTTTTCACCTGACTAAACACATGTGGGTGAATCCAATTTAGGGGTGAATAATAATATAACCATTAGGGACTCCGAACCAACAAGTAATGACAAACAAGAAATCCATAATGAAAATAACCAAGCAAGACAGCTCAAATCAGGTATAATTTAAAATAAGTAAGCTGTGACCATCCTTAAAATCCTCAAACACCTTGAGTACAGTGATAACACTGAGTCACACTTAGCTATTACCCACTAACCATGGGATACTTTGGTATTCATCATTTATTAGTACCATGGGAATGCTGGGTCACATTGAGCCGCTCCCCGTCATTTTCCTACCAGATCACTAGGAGCAACTTCCCACCTTGGCCATAATAAGGTAGTCCTACCCATCTAGTATCATGGGTGTCTTGGGTAACAGATAGTTTCTCCCCACCATGGGCCTCTCGAGTCATAGAGACCCACATCCCACTGGAACATCATAATTGATTCACACATGGTCACTTTCCAGTAGTTTTCAGGTCTTAGCCAACCATATGGTTTATGCTTGTAGTGTTCTTGATTTTGGGATAACCTCTCCCCAAGCCATTAGTTGTATATAAACATCAATTAAATATTATTTAGAGTATTCTTTATGAACATACTCATCGTGAGGGTTCCAACGCAGCAAATGGGTCATCAATCAAACACCGGTTTTGTATGTTGTTGGCGTTTTAGTAAACATGGACCGATTACATCTTGGCCTAGTCCGACCCAGTCAGACCGACCCAACCAACCCGACCGAGGCCCCCACATGCCACAGATTAGTTAAACTGACATTACTCAAACTAGTTTAGGTTTTTTTTGGCCCCATCCGGTCTAACCAATGGGTGAGGCCTATTGGGCCACAGTGGACTCGAATCGGTTCAGCAGACGGTCCATCCCACTGGGTCTCATGATGACACAATCTCATCCAGGTCAGCTTGATGGGGTGGGTTCAGCATGTAAGGTGTTTTTCTGTCCCACAGAGCATTGGTTCAGCCTACTGGGGGTGGGCCCACCCACTGGTGATCGGTGCAACCCATATGTGTGGGTTAGGCCTTTCGGGCGCAGGTCCGTCCCACTATGTGGGGGTCGCTCCCTACCCGATCTGCCTATGGGGGACCAGATTTCTTCCTCCCGGACAGTTAGGTCATCTTGGGAGTTGTCCCATGATCCTTCAAACCCATATTCCCAGGTTCATCACGCGGTTAGGCGATCGTGTGCCACATAAGGCCATGGCCTGCTGCTATGGGCCACTGCACCAATGAGGCCAAGGGGCTGCATCCTTCTTCCAGCAGCCAACCCGAGCCAGCTATGACTTCTACCTCCATCACACCGTCACGGTGCACCACCACCACCCACGGCCACCACCAGGTTATTTTGCAAACCACCAGGTCAGATCTAGTTGTCCATTTTTCACACCGTCTGTACCACCAGCCTTCATGCTGTCATTCATTATATGTCAAGGCCTCAAAACCCTATTGTCATAAATTTTACGTTTCTACTTAAATGGAACCCATAATGATGAGGGGATCAGGCCTTGTTCGTGTTGGGCTGCATCCTTTGCATTGGAGTTTTAAACATCATGAGGTTTGGGATTGAGCTTCTATCAGGAAATAATTAATCCCGGTATAAAAATCCATGAAAAATAGCCTCACTCATGAACGAGCGATGTGTGGATCAACCTATTAGTGTGTTGATCCGCATTCGTTGTTTCAAAATAATGTATGGGGAAACAGGAAAAAAATAAACCCCTACCTCGATTTAGTTCTTCGTTGATGCACTCCACCCACAAGAATTATTGTTTCATTGGTATTCTCCACTTTTTGGATTGGTTATTTATGATGCGTCCATGTCATTGGTGATCTGATGACGTTCGTCGTTCGTTGTAAGAGATAAATCTTGTCGTAGGTTTGTTAGAGGAAATCCACGATTTCATCCCATTTTTCCAACGTGTTATTTTATAAAAAGATAAAAAAAATCGCATCATTTCTATTATGTTGCGTTGTCACATCATAATGCAGTTTCGTTTATGAAACAATGTATCAATTACACTTTATTTAATGCATCATTACTCTACAGTTTTGTGAGACATTAATGAGTATCATTTAAAATGACTTGTCGTTTATTTTTCTCCATAGCACAGTTCCTTCTTTCCACCACCCAATGGTTGGGAGAAACAAATAAAAAAACTTTGTTCTTTTAAATGTTTTTTTTGAATAGTATGAAAATTAATTTTTCAGTTTGACCCCATATGGTCGATGATTGGTTCATTGTAGGTGAATCCTATTGCTATGATTTTAATAAAGACGTTATATTTTTTTATCTACACACCTATTTAAATTTTATAAAAACCATCTCACATGTTAATTTTAATGAATTTAAAATGTTCAATATTCTATTATGGACTCACCGGGCCTCATAATCAGGTTCCATCAAACATCTAGCCTCCGAATACTTCCATAAATATTCCAAAAAATTACATGTATATTTTAGGACATTACATTACCCCCATAATTAAGGCTTCACATTCCTATATGCCACAACAAAGATAAACGAACATATGGGGATACTGAGCATGAATATGAGCCTCCCTCTCCCATGTGCTTTCCAAAAGATTCTAGTGCTACCACCAAACATGTACCACTAGAATCTAATGTCCATGAAGTAATTTCTCCTTTCGGTCCTCTATCTCCCATGGGAACTTTTCAAACATTTCCCCATCATCATTTTCTATCTTTCCCTAGTCAATTACATGCAATGGATCATTAACATACCTCCTCACCTGAATCACGTCGAAAGAATCATGCACTTAGTGCATCTGCAGGGAGGCGAGCTTGGTAGTACACCACGTCGCCAACTCTGGTAAGAATCAGAAATGGTATGATGTTCCTCAGAGATTACTTTATACCCCATCTAAATCTTAGCAATTCCTATCAGGGTGAGACCCAAAGGAACACTAGGTATCCCTCCTCGAACATTGAATGACATTGTCTCATGTTCATAGATGATTTTTCCTAATATGTGTATTCATCATCTGCTAATGTATGATCTTCATATTCTCTATGATAGTATGTACCAAATCTGGACCAATTAATGATTTCTCGCCTGGATCTATCCATCATTGAGGTGATCTACAAGGCCTTCTGTATAAGAACTACAATGGTTCCCTACCAATGGGGCAGTGATGGTTATTGTTTTATATAAATTGTACTGTTGGTAGTTTGTTCTCCAAAAAATAACCAAAATCTTGAATAGGATAACAAAACATGTCCTCGGTGGTCTGTATGGTATTCTCCATCTAAAAATCTATCTATGGATGAAAGGTTGTGCTAAAGAGTAGCTGAGTCCCAAATGCCTCCTAAAATCCCTTCCACAACCAGGATTTAAAGCATGAATCATGGTATGAGACGATCATCAAAGGAACCATTTGAATCCTATCTATCTCCTTGACATAGAGGCACCCCATTCCCTATACCTATCCTTACTCCCAGATGTGTAGGAAATGATCTGACATAATGATTACGTTAATGAACAACAAGATATAATCATGGCCCCTCTATGTGGCTTGTAAAACCATCATGAAGTCCATTGTGATACCATCCAACTTCATCACTGGTACCAAATGTGGTTGGGTCATGCCAACTGGAACCTGATGCTTTACCATCCAATGATGACATGTGTGGCATAGTGAAAATAACTCTTCTACTTCATTCCTCATCCCTGGCCAGGAGTACTGACATTAGAGGTCCTAATACATCTTTACCTCACAAGGTTGTACTTCCAATGTGGGCATTCGGAACTCCATCAACACCTATTCCCACAAAATCACGGGTACCACTTTTCACCCTATGAAAATGAAATACTTCTCACCCATATCAAAATAAATTAGGAGTATATATTTAGGATAACTGGGCATGTCAATCCTCATGGTCAATATCCACATGTTGTGACTCCCTAACTCACTGTAAATGTGGTGGGACTGACAGTTATTGGTTGAAGGTAGGCTGCTCCATCATTATCCATGAAGGATATCTGCATTGTGTCTAACTGCACTATCTCCACACTCAGCAGCTGTAAGCTAGACCTTCAAATGACCATGTCTGCAACCATGTTCCCCTTCCATGGAGTATGTACTATCTCAAAGATATAGACCTAGAGGAACTCCATACATCACCATTTTCCCATGTTCATGACCTTCATTGAGAAGTTATACATGTGAATATTGTGGTCGGCTTAGAAGGTAAATTTTTCACCCATCAAGTAGTGCCAACACATATTCAATGGAACTACCACTAATAATAGCTCCAGGTCATGGGTCATGTAGGTCTGTTCATTCAGCCTCAACTACCATGAGATGTTGGCAATCACTGCTCGCTCCTGAATCAGGACACAACCCAGTACTATGTTTGATGTGTTACATGAAACTACCTACCCAACACCCTCTTATGGTAGTCTCAAAATAGGGTAACACGTCAGTCTCTACATCAGCTCCTCAATAATATGATAGCCCTTCTCCATCCACATGAAGGGATGTTACCAGAATGTCAAGGTTGATAAAGGTGTTGCTACTTCGGAATATTCAGGCATGAACCTATGGTAATATACAATCAACCGCAAGATACATCATACCTCAGTCACACACCAAGGTGGTTCCCAAGAATGATCTACCTCAATATTTTAATTATCCACTAAAAATCCAGCATCCAAGATGATGTGTCCACGAATGTGGACCTCCCAAATCCAGAACTGGAACTTCGAGAGGTTCCCATAAATCTAGTGCTCTTATTGTGTATCTTGGACTACCCATAAGTGTGTAGCATGATCCTATTCGGACACCGAGTACACTAAGTTGTCATCAATGAATATCATTACAAGATAACAGAGGTAATGAAAAAATATTTTATTCTAGAGTCCCATTGACTCTACTAGTGCATTATTCATACCTAAAGTCATCCCCAATAACTCATAGTGGCTACACCGACATCTAAATTCTATCTTTGCTACGTACTCATCTGGTACCCTAAGATGATGATAAGTTGATATGGGGTCCATCTTTGAGAACCACCTCACTCACCTCAGCTAATTGAAGAGGTTATCAATCCTCATATGTGGATGATTTTTACTCATAGTCAACTGGTTCAGGTGATGGAAGTCCACGCATATGCTCAAACTTCCATCTAACTTCTTGGAAAAAAACACGGAGGCTGCCGATGGAGAAACACTGGGCCTCACGAAGACCCTCCCATGTATGTCTTTTAACTATACATGAAACTCATGAAGCTTCATGTGAACTATCTAATATGATGGTGTGGATATTAGTGTCATACCGGGGTATTGATCAACACAAAATTCTACCTCCATGCATGGATGTAGTCCCAGAACATCCTCCAGGAAGATGTCCTCATACTCATCCACCACTAGAAGAAATATTTGACTCCTCTTATCCACTGCACTAAGGGTGAAGCTATCCAATTGGTGAGTGATCAGCTGCATTCTTCATTGATAAATTCTTCCCCATTATGAAAATGTTTCTTTTTCAATAGTAATGGAAAAAATGGTCCCATCATCCGAAACACATTGCACTATGTGCCTAATAAAATCGATCGGAGCATGGACTATAGACAACCATTCCATTCCATGAATGACACTATATGACCTCCACACCAAAAGAAATAGATCCTAGATGAATATCATGCCTCCAAGAGTAAGCGCATTCTAATAGAACTGGTGATTAATTGTCGAATTCCCTGTCATTGAAGTCCTTAATCATAAGGATCGAGCCAACGGCTCCACCAGAATCATTGAAACTTGAACGAGGTCAGTGGAAAGGAAACGGTGACATGAACTAATGTCTGTAAGAATTGAAGCTAAGGTGGGGAAGACAAATATCATACCTCTAATCATATATAGAGTGTCATGGTAATATTCACCCACTACCTGATATTGATCTCACCCTTGTCCACCCGCTCCTTGTGGATGTGGTGGCTACCTGGGGGTGGTGGAGGTAGTACATCAAACATCACCCCACATCCAATTCATCATGATCCCCTTCCACATTATCCTCCCTTCGGAACACATCACATGAAACTTTTTCTCAATCTCAGTGGTCCCTCAACCATATGCTGATCGTGTACAATGTGGTTGGGGAAATCACTTGCCACATGACCCTACCCGTTGTAAGTGAAGCATATCCTAGCTCTCTGATGACTCCATCTACTCTGGGATACCTGCACTACAGAACCTATGTCATGGAGTCGTCCCCTAAATGATCTGACCCACTTGGGTCCCCACGTCTACTTCTTACTGCTCACTACATAAGACTCTGCTCCCTGCAATCAATCGATAGCACCATATGTCGACACCTGAACTGCGAGGAATCTCTACACAAGAATTTCTCCCTCTAGCACTGTAACATGAGTGGGGATGTTAAGGGAAAACAACGATTCCCTAATATAACATCATAGTCCATGCTCAAAGGACCTTTCCCAGATTAAAGGGTCCATCATCATTTCTGTAGAGTATCGAGAGTGGTCTATAAACCTCACAAATTACTCTGTCAGTGACATGATTCCCTACTATTGGTAAATAAACTCATGTATGAGAAGTTTGAGCATGGCCATGTAAAAGAACTCCTCCCAGAAAATATGCTCGAAAGCAGCCCAAGAAATGGTTGCCTTATCATGAGTTTGAATTGCCATCCTCCACCCTCTGCCTGCCACACATAATTGAAGGGTCATAGCTAAGAGAACCATCTATTAAGTGGATTCCTCAATAATAAGGAAACCCATGTCACTGAATCCTGGTAGTCCTCAATTGTATGTGGATCTGTCTCTCCCCTGAACCTAGGACGTCCCAATCCTTATAAATCATGCAAGGCATTGAGCCAACGTGAATCCTCAAACTGTAATGTCGGTGTTAACTGCCGATCAATGGGTGGTGGTAAAATTTGTGCACTACTCATTGGGGCCATCTGTAGCACTGGTCCCTAAACTGACACCTCATCGGTAGGCATGTTGTCCTCATGGTCACGAATCAGAATCTTGGACTGAATTCTGCATAGAGGCATCCTGTAATAGATAAAGGCAAACCATGGTAAATATATTATACTTGGGATGATGACTCTAATTCAATAAAAACATGAGGAAACACCTAATTCTTATATGATGAATTCAACCAATTTATTTATGTATAGAGTTGAAAATAAGAATTCACAGTTTTAGTGTATGGATATGCTAGCCGCCACACAAACAATAGACTCCCCAAATATGAAAAATTGACTCGAAACATTTAACACTATTTCCACAACACAAAAAAATAGGATCCTAGTATTTGAGGAAGAACCAACCATCGTTGATAACAATTTTTCATGACCTGTACCCAGGGGCCCTTGTCGTGACTCCCCCAAACCCACCTCCCCAAGGTCAGGGGATGGAGAATAGAACTAAAGGCCTCAACCTGTAAGTGGGAGGAATTTTCTTGAGTACTTATTGACACGTACATACAACAACGTCACAAAAAAAACTAGAAAAGAGAACATCCATGCTACTAAAAAACCAATTACTGTAAATGTACAAATGAATGTAAATGGCCCATAATACAAACCAAAAAAAGAAAACTGAAATAAGAGAAAATAAAAGATCAATCTAATGTACTCCCATAAAAACCCTACATGATGGGTAAGTACAGATTGTCATCTTGAAGCCATAAAATCATGTCCTTCGTGAATGATCTCAATGGGCACCCCTAATCCTAGGCCACCAATTCCTCTTCCATGTTGTTGGTTGTCTGCACTAGACACAACAAGTGAACCTGAATCCCATGTAGTGGTGAGTAACAATATACTAATTAGGCAAACGAAACCAAAAAGAAAAGTCCATAACAAAAATCCACAATCAAAAGCACAAATCAAGAAAGAGGAAACCAAGTATAATTGAGAGTAAGTAAAGTATTACCATCAGTGGTATTATTGAACACCATGGGTTGCTAGAAAAATCCACCTCTAAGAGCAGTGTAAGATTTCCAAGTAACATAGAAACACTTCCCAATATCATTCAGTAGTTTTGGTACTCATCCCTAATTAGTAACATGAGTATGCTGGGTCACCTAGAGCTGCTCCCTATAGTGGGCCCTCCTAGTCATAGAGATTCGTTTAACACCATTTCCATATTGAGGAACCTCTCATCATTGAGAATCATTGTTTTTGTGGGTCACACAGTGCCTATCCCCATCATGGGGATATCAGGACACAAATATCTTCTTCCCGCTATGCCTTCATAGCTGGTTCACATAGGGTTTCTTGCCTGAAGTCTTCTGGTCTAAGCCCACCATAGGGTTTCCGCACGTAGTGCACTTGATTTTGTTATTACTAATACCAATTGAATTCTTTTTCTATGAATATAAATCAATTCCACCTTAGTGTGTTCTAAAAGTTCATCCTCTTTATGAGGGGTTGAATGTTGTAAACAGCTCGTCAATCGGACACCTAGTTTGTATGTTATTGGCGTTTTTGTAAATAGGGGTCAGCTACATCCAGGCCCTGTCCAAACCAACCAACCCAGCAAGAGGGCCACACATGCCCCATTTTTGATCAACTAAACCAAACTATCCTATTTTGGGTCTTTGTTGGCCTAGTCTGGCCTGGCAAGTGGGCCAGACCCACTGGTCCTCACAGGACCCGACACGGTTTAGCCGGTGGTCCATCCCGCTATGTTTCCTGATAACCTGATATCATCTGGCCTAGCCCAATGGTGTAGTTCAGGCCCGCAATGTGAGTGTACCAGATGAAGAGTGCAGGTCTAGCCCACAGGGAGTAGTTTTGTCCAGCTGGGGTTGGGTCCCACCTGATGGGCGTGGATCTGTTCCACTGGGCGCGATTTCGGACTGCTGGGGGCAGGTCCAGTCAACTAGGTACGTGTCGGGCCCTGTCGATCAGCCTCTAATGGACCGTCTTTCTTCATCCCAAACTCGTAGTGCATCATTGGTGATGTCACGTTGCCGGTCAAACCTAGTTTCCTTGGTTCTGTATGCGATCGTGGGACACCATTCCACTCGAAGATGTGGCCCTCAGCTACGGACAACTCCACCAACGTGGTCGAGGGGCCGTGTCCCTATGCTAATTTTTGTTCCTGCCAGCGGATCCTACTATTTCACCATGACACAAGTCATCCGTGGATACTATTTTTGGTGTTCCATTATGGTGTGATGTCACCCGCTACTACGTACCACTGATATAGGTCGCCGTCGCCATCGTTCGGTTATTCCACGAACCACCGGGTCTACTCTAGTGGTCCACTCTTTGTACCTCCAGCCTCTTTGGGGTGTGGCCTTCTCTATAAAGGCCTCAAAACCTTGTTGTTACAAATTTGATGGTTCAACCACCATGAACTCACAAGGGAGAGTGGCTCAGGCCTTGTTTGTTTAATCCAACACCTTCCACGATAGAGTTTTAAGCATTCATAGGTTTGGGATTGAGGTTCTATCAACAAATAATTAATCCATGTATAGATAAAATAGGAAAAAAATAATCCAATAAGAACTATGTATCCTCGGATCAATGTGTTTGTAGTTTGATACACGTTCATTTTTTCAGAATAAAGAACATGGAATCATGAAACCAAACAAACCCCTACCTCGATTGAGTTTGTTGTTGAAGAACTATGCCTGCAAGGATTGAAGATCCATTGGCATTCTCCAATTTCCAGTCCCGTTCTTTGACATGTGTCGATGTTGATAGAAATTTCATGGCATTCCCCATTCATTGTTGGAGATAAATCTTTTCATATTCACATTGGAGTACATCCACAATTTTACCAGGTTTCACTAATGCGTTTTTTCCACAAAAAGGATAACATGTCAGAACATTTATGTTATATTGCATTGATGAGTCGTTGCTCAATTTGATTTATGAAACAATGTATTAGTTATGGTTTATTATTATGCTACATGTATATGATTCATTAATTCACTTTATTGAATATGACTTGTCAAAACCTTTTCACCGCACCACAATATTGTCGTGCCACCACCCAAAAGTTGGGAAAAACCAAAGAAAATAACATTTTAAGTTATTTTTTTTGTTTTTCATAATGTCTAAAAGGTAACATTACCAGTCGACCCTTACTTGTCGATGTTAGGTCTATTCTTGGAAAAACCTACCATTCGGATTTCAACAGTAACATTTGATTTTGTATCCTTGTACTAGTTGAAAATTTTTAAAAACCCACTTGCAAGATTATTTGAATGAAACAAAAAAGGTAAAAATTATATTCTGGGCTCACCGGGCTTTGAAATATGGTGTCGTCCAATAGTTTGGTCCTATAATTATTCCATATAATTTTAAAAAGTAATAGATAATTTCTGAGACATTATAATTTTTATCTTATTCTATAATATCTATGAAAAATTATTTTTCACTTTGGTAACATATTTGAAATACTTAAAACTAAATTGAATATGTAGACGAATTTAAATGTTCTATTTCAAATTTATAATTCTTTAAAATTAATATATTAATCAAAATTATATTATTAATATTGAAATGAAAACATTAAATAAATTAAAAAAATATATTTTTTAAAACATTTTAAACATAATGTGTTTTAAATAGATTGACATGCCACATTTGAATAAAATAAATGTTAATATATTTTTTATACAAATAATAATAATATTATTGAAATACTTTAAAAATTTTATATTTAATTTGTTAATATAAAAATACATGACTACTAAACAATGGTTTGATAAGAAATATACTTTTTATAATAAATTGTTTTTATCACAACACAAAAAAATAAATTATTTATCTAATAACTATATAATTTTTATAAATATATTACTATTAGAATATATTTCTATATTATTTGAGCATATAAAAAACATTTTTTTTAATTTATAACAATAATTGTATTAATAAAATAAAAAAATTAATAAAAATTTTAACAAATTATTTTAATTTCATTCTATAATTATTTATTATTGGTGAATTATCATAATTATTCATGTTTCAAATAATTACTCCTCATATATGTACATATTGAATATAATCATATACAATAGTCAAATATCCACTGAAAATATGTATTATAGTGTTTTAGTGGGGATAAATGTAGTGATACTATTATCAAAAAATGGTATTTTTGTCACATATTTTGGTATTTCATACATAGGGGGTTTGGGTAAATATTCCATCCAATTCATAGGTCCTCTATGATATGATATTTCTTAATACTTGAATGAAACGATGATAAAAATGTGGCCAAGATATATAATTTTTCTGACATAGTTGGTGGTGTTGTATGGAAACACACAATCATCATTGAGTGGACGACCTAAATGAGTGTTGGGTGGATTCACAAATAAAATAGAAACATATAACTAATATAATTTTATTATGAATTATTGATTGGTTATCATACATGACATGATTTAGGAATTAATTAAATGAACATTAGTGGATGTGTGGAGTGGTGTTCCACCTGGTGACCCAAATACTACTGTGGGTAGGTGGACGACTAAACACGATTGGAAGACAACTCAATGGTAATACATTAATATTTACAAGATTGATCTTTTTGGTAGAGTAATGGCTATATTGGAACCTATTATCCAACCATACTCCAACATAGATTTATGATGTGGGATAAAATGGTTTCTTACAATTGTTTTATGAAGAAACATAACAAGATAATGGTAGAAGGGGCTGGCACGGTGTAAAACACAACATGAGTCTTGGATTCACATCTGCGACTTCTAGTTGTCACATAGAGGGTACTTTTTGAAATATTTATATATTACCTATGTGTATCTATAACATGGGAATTCTACCAATAAATATTATATATAATAATTTTAGTGACTGCTTTAAAATCATTATAGCGTGGAATATAGTTTGATGCATAGGGAATCATTAGTGAATATGATTTTTTTTGTTTGTAATATCATATACCAAATATTGCTATAAAATATTTATATATATCTATAAATACTTCTCAATAATCATTCACTTTATTCAATTTCTTAATTTTTAATATATATACTTGTATATATATTATTATTGTTAATGTTATTATATATATTCATATTTATAATCAAATGTATGATCATCAATAAAAACTATGTGTATAAGGTGTTAATATTCATATCATTTCCTTTTTCTTCTGGTTTTATTAATATTTCCATTTTTAATGATTTTTCAAATTTTATTATAAGATATTAGTAATTCTAATCTTGCACATAAATATTTTATCTCAATAAAATATATTATGGGTAATTTTAGTCTAGTGTTTCATGTAATACATGCTATCCAAAAAATAGTAATTTATTATATGGAAATCCCAACATAAATATTAGTAGTGTAACAATTATTACCCTATGAATCCACATGGATACAAATAAAATATATTAAAACAATATCATTTATTAATATAGATATTATCCTTATTGGTGGTCCCATGACTAACTGCCTCATAGATTGATTTCACTGCCATCAATCATCATATATAAAGGATTAATTGGGAGAGAAATATAATTTTCTCATCAAAATAAAAATAGTAATTTGTTTCTAGATAAGAATCCTTATTATTTTGGTTTTTTCCACAAATCCAATATTAATTCTATAAAAAATCAAGTAGATGGTGTAATTTATAGTTTTTTATCTCTGTAATATCATTCAAACCATTAGTCAGATCATTATTCCCTTAGACTTTATAGGCCTAATTCATTATAATATTAACAGAACTATATCATTAGAAAAACATTCTGTGTGGTTTGACACTGATACCCCCATTATAAAAATTCCCTAAATACACATCTAAAATATTTCTCTATAACTGCATTTTTAAATTTTTATACTAACATATCTTATTTTTTTCAACAATAAAAGGATGAATGATTTATATTATACTCATAATGGATTTACTATTTACATTAATCAAATATATATAATTTTTAATGGTAAAAATATTATAATTATTATATATTTAAATTTATTGAGAATATTTGATACAAATAATTTAAAAGAATATATTTGAATATAAATTAATACATTTATTGAGAAATTATGAAATAATCACGTAATATAATCTTTTTCATTATTATATACATGAAACATGCATAATACAATGTTTTTCGTGGCTACCTCTGTGAAAATAATGCATAGGTTTAGGATTTTCGATATTAACCCCACAATGTATGAATATATAACATCCATTCATATGAAAAATATTATTTTTAAATAAAAAATCATATGTACATAACGAATCTATAATATGAAAAAAATGTAAATACCCTAACATCAATAAACATGAGTATATTTATTATTTATAGCATTACCATATGATACAAGGAATTTCACCACCTTGACCAGATATTATTTTAGTCATGGTAAACTTAATACATAAAATATTTAGATATTATAATTTAATATTAATATAAAAACCTAATGTTATTGAGAATTTCATTATTATCTAGACCACATCCATGAATACCCTTATAGTACCATTCTAGGATACCCGAGAAAGGATATTTAATAAGGGTGAGCTTCAATGCTCAGTAAGACATATATAAATAGGATGATATCATGACTAAATGATGAATAATCAATATAGAATACTCAAAATGGAATGTTAAATATATTTAAACACTTTCAATTTAATTAATAACTAGATTATAATGATTAGATAAGTAATAATTAACATTTAATGGTAAATAAAAGAACACAAAGTCCTTTTAAAAAACAATACTATTTAGAGAAGATTTTGAATAATCAATATGGCAAGGTAAATTTCGGAATGTTCATTCCATTTTAATAACTTGAATAGAATGAAGAGATACAGGAAAATCAAAATGGAATGGTAAATAATTGAAAACAGATTTCATTTAATCATTAAAATAAAAAAACATTCATGCTGATATAATAAAATTGTGATATTTTCATTGATAATAACATTTTAATTCATAATTTTGGAATTGATTACATATTGGATGTCATGATATTAGGAATCATTATACCAATACATTTTATACCATTCAAAAATATTTCTTCAAACTATGGGTAGAAACTAATTTATAGAAAACCTACAGTTCTTCATATGAGACTGTAGATTTATTGAGGGGCTATATTATTTCAGTAAAAAACCATCAATATAGGTGTAAATCATTGCACATATAATGAATAATGGAATTAATTACAAAAAAGTAGCTTTACCATAAAAAAAATATATTGAGTAATGCATATAGATTTATAAATATTTCCCATGAAGAAAACATTAAATTATGAGCACATGATGTATAAATGGTTTAATTTATAATAAAATATCAAATCAATGCTATGAATTATGGATATTTATGAGAACTTTTATGTCTAATGGTCCGAAGAATGTGAATATTTAATTAGAAAGTTAATGAAAACAAAAAAAATAAAAAATGAATATTTAAATAATTTCTTAAGTTAAAATTAGCATAACCAATCTATTGAAAGAATAATAATGGTGTTAAGAAAATATACATCTAGTGGTTTAAAATTAAAATCAATTTTTTTTCGACGACTATAAATACTATAAAAAACTAAAAAATCCTAATAGAAGAAAGTTACATTATGATTTGAAAAAAAATTATTAAAAATTAAATTTCAAAGAATGTTTGAATATATTTTTCATTGAAAGTAATATATTTATAATAATAGGTGTTATATATCACATTTATTGGTGATGAATTTAGTAAACTTTCATGCATTCCACACAAAATAAAATAATAAATCATTTAAATTGTTTTTGTAAAATCCAAATGGCATTTTTTGTATAAAATTTCAAATAGATTTATTTTATTTTTTTATTTTTGTAGAAATTAAAAACATGTGTATGAATTTCATTTTCAAGTAATTTTGAATATGATAAAAAAATTTGACAGAATTTTATAAATTTCTTTTTTGGATAAAAAATGATTTTAGAATGAAGAGAGTAATAAGGTTGGATTTTAATAAAAATATTTTATCTGAAATTTTAAATACCAATGATTTGAAAAAAGGGATATATTACTTGAAAATATAGGAATAATAAGAGGAAATAAATTTTAATGGAATTAATTAGACAATGATCTATTAATTTACTTCAATGTAAATTCTAGCATAAACAATCCCGATTAAAACGAGGTGGTAAAATAAACACTTACAATGATTAAAATGTTGATGTGAATATTAACCAATGAATACAGTTTGTGTATAAAATTAAAATCCATAGAAAAAATTGATGTAAAACATAATATAATTCAAACTCAATACAAACATAATCATATATTATCAAATAAAAAAATTAGTAATCAAACCAAATTGAATTTAAGAGTTATGAAATTACTTACCAATTGTAAATTATCAATTCATATACCCTTATTTGAAATAATTAAAATCTAAACTTAAATTATCAAGAATTAAAAATAAATTGTTATATTATATTTCAATGTTTTATTATATACATCATGAAATAGTTTTTAGGTGTATAACATTTTAGTAATACTTAATGAAGGGAATTTGAGACGAATTCCCTCACCCATCATTTCTTTTTTGTAGAATTTGATTTGACTTCCGGAATATTTGTTTCTTGAATTTAATTAATTTTTATTAGAATTATTTAAATATTTATAATATCATATATTAATCCCTTAAAAATTTCACCATCCGTTTGTTAATAATATTTCATTATACTCATTGTTTTTTGTGTAAATTACCTAGTTTGGTCATGTGTGTTTTGTAATGAATGTTCTTATTATTATGTTTGTGATATAGCTAAATAATAAAAAAATTATATAAATGTTATTAATATTTTTTTTCAAATAGATAATATATTAAAATCTTTTTTTTTAATTTGAACATGGATACTGGATCTCGTTGCTTTGTTCAGATGGTTAGTAATATATATGCATGAGTAAAATTATTGTATCCTTAAAGGGTGAAAGGGTAATAATTTATATGATATATTTATTTCATTAAAAAAATATAATTTTTAATATATAAAATATATTCATTATATTTATAATTATTACATCTTATGTAAAGAGTATTAGAAAAATGAATCACATCACTTTTTGAGGTCGTACTCCGTTGTACACACGATTGACATTAACCTAAATTAAAAAACAGGTAATGTAGTAAGAAATATTTGATAATTTTTTAATTAATTTATATATATATATATATGCATATAATATAAATTATATAAAACAATTAGTATACCGATCTATGATAGGTGGTGATGGAAAATGAATTACACCAGTTTGTGTTGTGGTTGTCCATCAAAAACCAGAGATATAATTTCATTTCCATTTTTATGGAAGAAGGGATGGATATTTCTCATTACATTAACATAATAAAATCTAATATTATTTAGGATAAATATTATGTTAATTAATAATGGTTTATTATGGTGTTATATAGATGGAAGATTAAATAAATTAATAAAAACTCTTCTATGAATATTACCTATTCTTTCAAAAATGTTTTTTTAAATTCGCCAACAGTATTTCTAGGTTGAAATTATGATAAATCAAACATGAAAATATGATATTGGGATGAGATTTATTAATCTATTTGAGTATGTATTGGTTAAAAAATATTTCATTGTTATTTTAATGTTTAAAGTATAGTTGGTAGCTTTTTATAAGAGGGGGATATAACACATTAAATATTGAAAAATAATAAATTACACCCAACTTATTTAAATGAAAAAATCCTCCAAAATTAGTCATTCTTGACACTTATTTGTGATACGGTCAAAATATGGGAATATAATTTTATTTTGACCTTTTTTATTTAATTTAAATCAATATATTCTTAGTTTAACACCCAAAAAATAAATTTCAACTTCACCATTTAATTTAATTTTTTTAATAATGTTACTATTCATAATGGATAAATATTAATTATAGCTAGTTAAAATTTATAATTAAATCTTATTCAAAAAATTGAATCCATTTTTAAAAATTTAATTCAGAAAAATGGAAGAATATGATTTATAATTATACCCTTCGACATGAAAAAATTATAGGTTTTTAAAGAGAACTTTCTCGTATGTATAGAAGGATTTAACCTATAAATTCAATATGAAGATAACTTAAATGAACTATATTATTCAAATTATAATATAATTTTACAAAATTTACATCATAATATTTTCAAATATTATTTAATCACACAATTTCGTTTTATGAAAATTTATTTTCCAATAAAACTCAAGATTTTCATAATTTATAAAAAATGATTCATTTTAGGAAAATCCCTAAAAATAATACTTTGATAATTTTCATAGAATTATTTTCTTAAATTTTTTTATTTTGTAAATTTATTTTAAAAATGTTGTAAGAATTAATTTTATGTTATGTGTCAAATGTTTTTCTGAACTGTCCTTTAGATAACTATATTTTTTCAGATGATATGTATATATCATTTATATTATTATTATTTTATTTATAGTAAATAGATAAACCTAATATCTATAATATAGTTATTACTATTCATTACCCTAAATTAATTAGAATTACTATAATGGTATAATTTATTATGATAACTTTTGGCTTAAGGTTATGTGTTCAATTAAATTTAAGATATTAATTTTAATAAAATCTATTGTTTTGGTTATTTAATAACGATTTTGTGTGTCACATATTCTATTTAATTGAATGTTCTTATTTAAAAATATAAGAGTGTTATATTGTACCCAATTTTAATATATTGTTAAAATTTAATTTAAAATTGATATGGGTAATTAGGGAGTGTCTATTTGAAAAGTATTTTTTGATAACCCCACTACATAAACTAGGGGGACAATATGTCCTCATAAAATAGGAAAATAGAAATATGAAAGGTCATCTAGGAGACACAATAATTATGTTTCTGTATAGGATAAAATTTTTGGGATAATAATATATAGATATGGATGAAAAGAGTAATTCTAGAATAATGATGTTTCATGATATAGGTTATTGATAAAAAGAATATAGATGATAAAAAATAATACAACAAAAAGAAAAACAAAAATAATTGATTAGTCAAAATCCTAATGATTCATTAGATTTTAAAGTTGTATGGTAATATTTTAATTTAACGATCATATTCCTAATTTCGTGGTTTTCAGTTAGTCTCAAAAAACATAAGGAAATATTCATACTTGACATATTTCTATTTCATATTATGAATATATTCCTTTGGTTGTGCTTTGATCAATATCTAATTCATCTATTATTCAATGATATGATATCCAAAAATGAATTGTTTATGTATGAAGAACTAAAACTTTCTTTTATTGAGTAATAAAATACTAAAAATTTTGACATGTATTTAAGTATATATAATTTTTTTCCAATACATATATATTTAAGATAATATCTCTAAGATATTAAATTATTCTACAAACCTCAATAGTAACACCATGACTTCATAATTAATATTTATTGATTAAATTGATTTTTTAAATATTATTTCAAATTAAATACAACATTGTGGATTCCATGGGTTGGAATTAATTCATTCCCATTATTCAGTTATGGGATCATGCCCCATGGTCATACTTGATATGATGGGTTCTCTCCCAATATGCGGGTTGTCCCTTTTGAGCAACTACATTAACATACTCCCTACAATTTTCCCAAATTTTAATGACCAATAATAACCATAACATCAAATATAACATAACCATAATGTTTAAAAATACCATAAAATACATTCCCCTAAATTTAATGGATATTTTCTAAAAAAAATTATTAATAAATCATTTAGTTGAAAAAATGGTTGTATCTATATAAATTTTTTTGAAAATAACTCTAATCATAGTAGAATCCAATTGAAAAAAAACCTAAAATGGGTTTTTATGAAATTGAACATATGGTCAGTCTTAATCCTATAAACCCAAGATGGTTTCAATAAGATATAATGTAATTAATAAATATATGATTCAAAATATAACAAAATCCACACTTGTTTCAGGATGTTTGTAACTATAAAAACATTATTAATCAAAATTGATCAATATAATTTTCCAGTGCTAATAAAAAAATATTTCAACCATTTTATTTCAAAATATTTCGTTCAATGCTATTAGGATTAAAATACAGAAGATATAATTAAATCCTATAATTCCTAGTATCCCCATGATTTTTTCAAAAAACTATAAATGGTTTTCTCAGATAAAATTTTACCAATCCATTTTACTCTTCATTTACCCAAAGACACTTATTGATTTGTTCCATTAATTTTTACATTTTAATTAATATAAAATTCTTATCAAATACTTTCCAGGCTGTATCTTTCCTCAATTTTGATTTTAAGGTAATGAAGCCTTCATTCCTCCATGATCTCCACCACTTGAGATTAAAAAAACTGCAGCATTATCATCTGTTATGAGTCATAGAGTTAGTCACATTATATATTGTTGATAAAATTTCATGATATCGGATTATATATAATCAAAATATCTTTTACTCCACTCATCATCACATTTGGATGCTCGTATTCACCACATTTACCTTTATATTCAATGATAAGAAGATTGTTTTTTGTTGCAACCATTGAATTCAACTAAAAATAATGGTCCTTGAAATGATATTCATAGTCAGAAAACCGTATACCGTTTATAAAATGACATTACCATGAAACATTATTTTCAATATAACACACCTTACTATAATACTAGGTAATTTATTTGAATCAAAATTTAAAATACATCATAATAGATTGTATGGAAAAATTGAATTATCAAAAGCATACCTCCTAGGAGATTCCAACCATATATATAGTAAAACCCATTTTCATGTAACATGTATTGCTCGTGTCAGGATAAACATAATTTTTTTTGGAGTTATTACCACAAGGTACATCATTTTTTGTTCCAAGTCAACATTTACTATCTAAATATGGATTTATTTCTATGTTAAACCACATATTAAAAAAATTGAAAATATACCAGAGTGTTCTTTTATACTTATCATCAAATTCTAGTGTTATGATATCTAATATATGTTTTTTAAATCTCATTTCCACAGTTTTTATTAATCTTCAAAGAACTTTGAAAATAATGACCCAAACTATTATAACCCAGAGAAAGTGCCTATTTAATTAAATTTGAATAAGATTTAAGGAATCACATTCCAAAGGTCCAAATAGTTTTTGGAAAACTAGATACATACATTAGTCAAATATTAAATTTGAATATAAAAATTTAAACATATTTATTTTGGTATTATAATTCAATGTAGAATATATTTTCTAGTACACATCATAGATTCTTGGGATATGAAACACTATAAGGGTGATCTCAAATGGTAAGTAAGAGTTAAATAAAGGTAAATCAATCATTTTTAATGGAAGAATAATAAATATTACCTAGTAAATATATGAAAAAACATGTTTTTAATTATTAACATAACTATCATCATTAGATAACAGATTATAACATCTTGAAATATTAGGAATTAAATTCATTAAAATGGATTTTAATATATTTATTATTTTATCTTACATGAAATGTATATTTTATATATATTCACATGTAACACCATTTTTTTCTTGTTTTTCACACAACATTGAGTTCTTTTGACGATATATGTTACACACAAGCTTGAGTCTTACGAGACAAAAATATAATATTAACACTTAATTTGAACATTACCACATAGCCAATAGAATTACATGTATGGATATTATTAACTAAATTATAAAATAATTTATTACTAATGTTAATAAAATTAATTTATCAGTTAAAAATTAACTTGAAATAAAAATATGTTCTTATTGAATTTAATGGTTTTGTTTTTATAAAAACAATTTGTTTGACTAGAATAGTGTTTTATCATAAATTAAATAAATTATTAACTACTAGTGAAATATATAAATTAAATTTATATGATATATATCTTAATAAATGTTTTTAAATTCCTCAAATATGCTTGATATGTTAAAGATAATAATAAATCCATTTTCAACCATAAAACTGTATATTTGTTTAAAAAGAAAATTTTACACCCATTTAATGGAGAAACTATTTTATATATTATTTTGGTAACATTAATAATTTTTATTTGAAAAAATAGACATCATATTTTATTAATAATATATAAATATACTCACGTTATGTTTTTTTAATTTTTCTATGACTTACATATTTTGATTAATGGTGAATTTCAACTATTATTAATTGAAAACATAATTTTCCTAAGGAAAATTTATGATAATAAATAATATATCTAATTATATAAATATATAATTAGATTAATAATATATTATGTAATCCAATTTAGGTAATTTCAATATTTTTAGAGGAATTATATATTAAAAACATAGAAAACTTATACACTTTTTCACATTAAAAACTATTTTATTTATACAATATGTAAGAATATTTTTAAATTAATTTATATAAAATATATGATATATATTTGGAAAAATATATTAAATATTTTTAATAATAGTAATTTATAATTTATAATTATTTCAACCGAGTTTTTGACCAGAAATATTATTGAATGTAATTAAAACAAATTAACATGATTAATGAAAAATTGGGTTTACTAAATGGTTAAACATTAAATTAAGGGAGGAAATGTTCTAAAAACATTTATAAATCCCATTATCCATGTAATATTTTACAATATGACCTATTTTATATAATATGGATCATTATTGGACGCACATGATGGAAATGATACCTTTCAATATGGTTTAACTTTTTAAATTTATTATATTGCCACTCCCCCATCACTATAAAAATGAATTAACCCTCACATATTTATTCACACTAATAAAAACCATTGGATAAACCAAAACATGTCTAAATAATCCCTCAAAACATGTTCTATAATTATTTATTAATTAATCAATTCATAAATTGAACCACGGAATCCCTATTCTGAAAATCAAAATGAGATACCCGAAAAAGACGTACCATAATCAGAAGACTCAGGAGTATGCTAGCCTACTCCCAGAAAAATTTATAAACAAAAGAGTAAAGACATCAATAAAAAGAAACATGGGGTCAACAAAGATTCGTGTACCCAACACCACATGCATCAGCATCAAACAAACCACAACATAAGGTTTGTGTAACGAAAGTCCATAAAGAGAAAACCTCCTCAATCTCACACATGGAAAAAGCATCAACAACCTAGTTTTCCTCTCTATAAACATGAGTAACAGAAACAAAAATCTATTACACAAAATTGAGACAATCCTCCCAGGTAGACAACATCCTACATGGGACATTTCTTGAATGCTTTCTTTTGAAATTGTTAGGGGATTAGGAATTCTCCCATGATCAAAACCCTTCGTTATTTTATTATAGCCAATAAACCTATCCTTATTAGAATTGCAGAGCCTCGTATGTCCTTCTATAATTTTAAATCCTTTAGATGATCAAACCTTGGGTAATATTTGGTTTCCCATAATGCTAGTCAGAGTACCTCGGAGTCTCTTTGGGTGTTGAATCATGATATGCT
The DNA here is from genome assembly GCA_963277665.1 of Viscum album. Lineage (NCBI taxonomy): Eukaryota > Viridiplantae > Streptophyta > Magnoliopsida > Santalales > Viscaceae > Viscum > Viscum album. The sequence continues at coordinate 1,531,445,493 of OY728146.1, read as the reverse complement.
CTCTTTGATATCTTCCTTCTTTGATCAACAGTCGATCACTCTTTCTGTTGAGATAAGTGTTTATTGTATGTCCTTTACATTTTTTTATACTTTAAATCAATATATTGGGATACTTACTTTGTGTTAATCATTGTAAAGCATAGCTCTTGATATGAGAAAAATTGAGTCATTATTGGTGATTTTAATTTGGTTTTTCGGCTTGAGGATAAGATAGGAAATTGCTTTGACAGATTGGTTGCTTCTGAATTCTCAACCTATATTGAAGCTTTTAATTTGATTGAGGTTCCAATCATGGGGGATGATTTTACTTGGAACAGATACACTTTAAATGGGTTAGTATCCAGTAAGATTGATACGTGCTTTTGTAATGTTTATGGGGGAAATCAAGACTTTTCTCTGTCTGGTATTACTCTTCCAAGGGCTAATTCAGATCACAATCCTCTTTTTTTGGATTTTAGCTTCCAAAGCTTGAGATATTCTCCTTTACCCTTAATGTTTACTAATGCTTGTTTATCTATTCAAGGTTGTAGGCAGATTTTCATTGAGTCTTGGGAAACCATTTTTATTGGAAGCTCCATTCATATAATGGTTATGATGTTCAGGGCCGTGAAGGAAAATCTCAATGCATGGAGTAAGCAATATTTTTCGTGCCATGATCATGATATTAAAAGTGCTGAGAATAATCTATTGCACTGTCAAAGACATAATGAGGGGCAGGATGTGATATCTAGGTAAGAGTTTCTTGCTCTTTCTAAATTCAATGAGCTCCTAGCTTCAAAGGAAAGTCTCTCCCATGATCAATTTAATTTCAGGTGGTTTAAAGAAGGCGATAGAAATACAAGTCTTTTTCATTGCATACAGAGGGAAAAAAGGGTGAATCATGGAATGAATTCCCTCATGGTTGATGGTGTTCTTCTCAACTCTGAAAATGATATTTCTGATGCTGCATGTAGCTATTTTTAAATGATTTACACTGATTCAGGGCATGATAATACTTATAAAATATTCTGGAATATTTCTCCTTCGGATGAGGCCTCTGAGAATGATATGCTCACTAATATACCCTCAGAGGAGGATGTCAGGAAGGTGGTGTTTTCTATGAATACTGATAGTGTGGAAGATCCGGATATTTTCTCCAATAGATTCTTTATTGATTATTGGGATATTATTCGCACAAATTTTGTCAATGATGTTAGAGATTTCTTTTATCATTCTTGTTTCTCTTTTCGTGCCAATGCTGGATTTATTTCTCTGATCTCAATGAAGGAGAATGCTCTTGGTATTCATGATTTTAGGCCAGTGGCCATAGGGAACAACATTACAAAATTTATCAGCAAAATAGTTGTGAATAGATTGGTATGTATTGCTAAGGAGTTTATTTCTACAAATGAATTTGGATTTGTGGCTGAAATATATATTCAAAATTGTTTGAATACGGCATCTAAATGTGTTAATTTCATTAGGAAAAAAGTGATGTATGGGAATATGGCTCTGAAGGTTGACATTTATAAGGATTTTGATATGATGAAATAGAGTTTCATTTTTGTAGTGTTAAGAATGAATGGAATTTCCAATGGGTTCGTCAATTTGATTAGCTACATTCTTCAGAGTTCTATGCTATCTGTTCTTGTTAATGGATCTCCTAAAGGGTTCTTTAAATGTTCCAGGGGATTGTAGTAAGGAGATACCTTATCTGGCCTTCTTTTTACTATCGCTTCGCACTATTTGCGTACATGACTTTCAGATCTTGTACATGCTGGATTTTACCAACAAATGACTGTTAGAAGAGGCCTTTTTTCTCCTTCACATCTATTTTATGCTGATGATATTCTGCAGTTTGGTAAGGCTGATGGAATTACTATCTGATATATTAAGGTGGGTTTTGAGTATTATGAGGATTTTTCTGGTCACGATATTAGTTGGGAGAAATACACTGTGGTTTTTTAGGAAGGGGTCATTGTTTCAAGGTAAAATAGAGTTGCCCGGAAGCTTGGGGTTAAAAGAGGGTCCATACCTTTTAACAATCTTAGGGTTCCCCTTTTTTTGGGTTCTGTTAAAAGGTGTCATTTGGAAAATTTCTATCTCAAAATTCTCAATCAAATGGCTACCTGGAATGGTAAATCTATGTCTCAGGAAGGTCGTGTCAGTCTAGTTATATTTTTGATCACTTACATGCGTGTCTATGTTTTTTCTTTATATATATGACCTAGAAATCTTCTTAAGGATTTACAAAGTCTAATTCAAAATTTTATTTGGACTGGTTCAATTCATTAGAGGAAGCTTGTTATAGTTGCTTCTAGTGATTGAATTCGACTTATTGAAATGGGTGGCATGGGAATTAAGGATGTTAAGCGCTTTAATGAATCTCTCATCAGAAAGATTACATGGTCACTTTTGACTTCCATTGATTTTTATTTGGAGTTTCTATATAATGGATTTGGATCCAAGCTACTAAATGGGTACTCTCATTATGTCCCTTCCTCGATATGGTCATCAATTAAGAATGCTTATCTCACCCTTTCACAGTCCTCTAAATGGGTGGTTTGTCGGAATTCTTCTTTGAACTACGGGAAGACTATTTGGTTGTCATGTGCCGTTACAGATCATACTGAGATTCCTTTTTCCCTAAATGATATTTCAATTTCTGAATTTCATGATAATTTCATGGGTTATGTGTTGCTTTCTGATCCTCTGAAAATTGAGTTGGGATGCTGTTAGTATTCTACGATGGATGCATTAATTTTGTTTCCTAGTCTTACTAGATACTTCAGAAGTAAGGATAATTATAGATTAATGTGTGCTAAGTAATTTATTGTTCCTTCTTGGTTGATTATGTTTCATGCTACTTTTATTCTTCCAGCTCAATATTTTCTTATATGGAGGATTTTGTAGTGAAAATTACCCTTGCAATGGATGATACAGTGAGAAAGAGTTCCTCTTGTGCTTGTTTTCTTTCATTTTCTCACTGCTGATGAGACTGTTGATCATTTATTTATATCTTGTTTCTCTTCATTTTGTTTATGGGATTATTTATAGGGTGTTTTTGGTGCCATATGAAAAAGATGTAATATATGTCAACATGTATTTATATTTTATTTCATACATCATGAATTGAATTATTATTATTGAGTAATTACATATAATAATAATTATCCTTAGTATACTTATAATTATTTATTTCATGGTTTAAACTAGAACCTACACCCACATCGTTCAAATGTTTATCAGATTTTCTATTCATGTGTTCGTTGAATTACCATCTGGCGAAACATTGTCAATAATTTTTTACATTACAACCTATTATGGTTTGGTATGACAATTTCAGTAATATATTATATGGAATATCTGAAATTTATAATTTATTAATAATTATGTAATTATTATATAACACCTTACTTCATGATTTCCATTTTATGGGAATACAATAACATTTTTTATGGACTAGTGGACTACTACCTCATCAATGTGATGTGATATTTTCTCTTTTTACACTGATTTACAAAAAATGGTTTTAATAAAAATGCATGATACAAAATAAAATTTTATTATATTCATGAAATATTTATATATCTATAAATAAAACATATCATTTTCTTCCTTACATTTCAAACATTGAAAATTGATAACGTCATCAATGGACGTGTAGACCACCGCTTCCTCAAAGCAATGCTATTCTTCTTTTTTCGTCATCAAATCACAATAATGATATATATATATATATATATAATTATATAAAATTAATTTTATGTTATACTGGTAATTATATAAAGGAAAATTTATCTTAAATTATCTCTATAAAGATCATTGAAAAATAAGAACATTTGACATCTGTACGTATAACCTACTCTCTCAATAATCATTAAATTTATTTATTTCTCAAAACCAACTACCATGTATGATTTTAATTATATAATTTATGAAAAAATTAGATAAAAATTTAGTAGTTATTTTTTCTATATATTTAAATAATGAAATCATTCACACCAGCTGATGTATCAAAGTCTGTTTTGTCACAGATGCAGAATATGGTTAAAGCAAACGATTGTAACATTATCGATTATGTAATTGTATATAAAATGTTAATATTTTAAATAAATAAAATAATAGGGATGGAATTTTTTCTAATTCATTTAGATAATTAATATATCTTTATTATTATAGATAATAGGGGTCGAGAAGTTAGACTCAAGGTAAAAGGTTTCATCTAAATTTATATTCAATTAAGGGATCAATATTATCATGCATGTAGTTAATTTTAGAATGTATATCTATATCCCCATTAATATATATATCACTATATTTATTTATATCATTATATTAAATAACTCAAATGGTTTTATTTTTACATGGATTTCATGATTTAAATGTTACTCACGTAATAAGGGATTTCATATTAATTTATATTCCATTAAGATATAATTTTCATTAAGTGACTAATTAAATTTATATGGCATATATAATTCCCTATCAGTTGTTATATCATGTTTTTTTGTTTATTTAATTATATTAATTTTTTCAATTGATTTTACTTTTTCAAGTATCTCATGATTGACAAGTTACTTCTGTAATAAGATACAATGTCACAATTTCATTTCATTGAGTCATTTGGTATTTTTATGCACCTAGTTTCATTTAAATGGTGTATATACCACCCATTAATGGATTAGATGATTCTTACCAAACAATATTTTAAGTTTTACGAAAACTTTTTTTGTTCAATATTTCAGGGGGTTTACAGTTTCAATGTTACAAAAAATTTATGGTATTTTTGTCATGATTTTCCTTCTTGGGGAAATTTTTTTCTACATCTATATTATTTATGAGATTTATATATTCATCACCCTGATATTTAACGATATTATTCCTTTTTAAATAATTCAATATCATGTGATGTATGCAACATAGAGTTCAAGAGCACTATGACCTATCAAACTATCCATTTAAAAACGGTTATGAATATTATTAACCACATTTTTAATTTTATATATACTATATAATTTTAAGATTCATCTATTGTGTTTTTTAGATAGAATATAAGGACAAATTCATTTTTTCAGATAAAATAAGTACTTTTTTGAAAATGTAAATTTTCTACCTTTTAAGGGAGATCCATTTTTAAATTCAACATTTTACACTTTTATGTATTCAATTTTAAGAAATTAAATTATTATTTAGAATAGGGACATAAAAATTTACATTTAATAAATTTTTGGTAATTTTCTAATAACATTCATATTTTGATGAACAGTGAAAAATACTAAATTTTAATTTAAAACAAAATTTCTAATCAAAATAATTTATAGTGTTAAATTATAAATTTTAGTGTTTTTAAAGAATAATTAAATTATATTGCTAGAATTTACTATATTTTAGGTCATTGGTGGTAATTCAACATTTAAACATGATATTAACACATGTCAATCGTTTTACAATTTTTACTTCTTAAAAACCTGCCTTCCTGTTTTGACTACTTCAGTTATTTTTAAATTTATTTCAGCCAATTATATGTTTTGAATTTTGAAAAATAGATTCCATATATGGAATCCTAAATTCCAAATTGTTTAAATAGGGACATTTTATTTTTTTTACATTATGAATTGTAACTTTTGGAATAATTTTTATTTACCTTAGTTTAAGGGAAAATATGGTATCTTAGGGGAAAATATTATAATAATAATATACTACCCTAACACAAGTATTAATACTATTGGATGAGAAATTTCTGACCATGGTCATACATGGAACTATTTTAGTACCATGTGGGAACACTTGGGTGTGATAATGACATGTTATAAAGAGTAATTTAATGCAAAGATAATTATTACCTAACCATATTTCTTTTACAAAATAAATTTTAATATATGGTTATCTAACTCAGTTATATGTCTATAAATATTAATTATAAATATAAAAATATTTCATATATCATGGTATTTTATTTATAAATTTTAGACATTAGATAATTATATTTTCTTATGACCCAATGATGAGGCAGTGATTACCTCATTAATGAAAGATTCAAATAAAGGAATATATAAATATTCAAATTAATGAATATAGAACATTTTAATATCATCCATGATTTATTTTGGATGTCGTTAAAATATTTGGGATGAATTAATTCCTTTGGTTTTATGTAATCATGTTGTTATGACTTTAACAATACATTAATTACTAAATAAAGTTAAAATTGACAAAAATGAGATTTTAAAATAAATAATTTTTTATTAAATGATATAAAAAACCAAAGAATATATAGTTGGTATAAATAACTTTAATAGTTAAAAATATTTCATATAATTTATAATTTCGATTATTTGATAATTTTATTGTAATGATATTAACCATGTAATAATATAATTAAGTAGGAAATGGTAAGAGTTAACTTATTATACAAAGGGTTAAATATACTAGATAAAGTTATTTTTTGGACCTAAACATGTCTAAAACCTATTTTTTGAGAGTATTTAGACACATACTCATATTATCCTCGAAATAAATCAATTTATAGTTATTATTATCCTAAAATAATTCTCTAATAAATTAATATTTCATGAATTATCATAATGTTTCCGTCAGCTCTCTTATAAAAGGGAACCTCCCTTTCTCTTTATCTCACACAACTAAAGTATCATGGATTGTGCAAACCCGACCCATTTCTGCAACCAACCTCCCCCACTTTAATCCTAGAGGCCTACCTTTTGGAAAATTTCCATCATAAAGATGCATTTTGTTCCAATCAAAAGGAAACACCCAAAGAAGAGGTAATCATTTTATCTCATCTTTCAATGTAATTTTCTACTTCTAATTATTATTTCTAATTTATTTCCATAAAAAGTAATAAATATAGTATCATCAATATATCGAGGTGTAAATATATTCATGGGATAATTATATTCACCATTTTATCAATTATATGAATAATAACATCACCATGTGTTCATATGTACAGCTTGCTATCTCCAATCTAGGGTTTAATTTGTTATTCAAATTAAATTATTTCGATTGGTATAATGATGAGTATTATAGAAATAAAGAAATAATTTTAAAATGTTAATATTATTTATAATTAATAAAAAAATCCAGTTCTATATCATTTAATCAATAAAGGGACGATATCGTCGCTCGTGCATACGTACGACCTACAATCTCTACAACGTGATGAGATTAAATCTCTATTTTAACCATCAAAGAACGATTATAAAATAAATATTATTAATAATTATGAATTATAATAAATAATAAGTATACTGGAATTATATATATATATATATACATATATTTCATTCACTTACTTCCATTCAATGTGATATGAAAACTAAACAACATTCATGCATACGTACGAGCTACAATCACCATGAATGGTGAACTCTATTTTATATACCACACTATTATATAAATTTATATTATGAATATATATGATATCTAAATCATATTATATTTTATAAAAGTAACTAAATCAAGATATATGTAATATTATCAAGAATAAAAAGTCAAAACACATACGATAAAAAGATCAATATTACTTGAAATGTTACATTAAATTAGAATTGTAAATAAAAAAGTAATATAATGTCATAAAAGAATAATATGTTATATCATAAATATTATTATTATTTTTAAATAAGTTAATAATATGTTCTAAAACATTATAAATGTGTTTTGGACACATTTGGAGAGTATCTGATCTAAGGTAAGGTTTAATTTTTCAATCTCATTATAATCTGTGATTGTTTATGTGAATGTATTTATTGGGAAATATTTATCATCCATGTCCATGTTTCATAAATATATTTTAAAAATTAATCTTTTAAGGTTATATGTAAGCTAATCTTTATTAAGATCATCATTTTAATGTTTTATTGAATAATTTTCCAAAATCTATTTAATTGATGTCCATGATTTTAAAATTATTTTAATGATTCATTTATATAGATATGACTATTTTAGAATTTTAATTCGTATCAAAAGTTTCAAATTTTTATGGGAAACATTGATTCAATAATATATTTTAAATTAATTACTTTATAAATTGGGTGACTTTGAAATGATTTCATGAAAAACTGATGTTTCACTCATATGGTTTTAAGGATCATTTACAACTATATCAACATCTGTTAAAGGGTATTGTTTTTTATTGAGGTTGATTTATAATAACAAAATATTACATATTTTATAGAATGAGTTATGATATTTTTTACTATAGATGTGTTATATTCATACCATTAATTGTTTATGGTTAAATTATTTACATTTTTTAAATTGTTTTAATACAAATGATAATGTAATGTTTCACCTTTTTCATAAGAGAAATGCATTGTACAAAGTAGTAGAAAAGCATGGCCCTATATAGCCCCTTGATGTATCTCTTGGTCTCATGAGACAAACTAGTGTCTTAGAACAAGGCCTTGACGGAATATTTGTGAATAGACTTGGCACATGGACAAAAAAAAGTAGTTATGATGTCTGACATTATAAATTCCCTCATTATGAAATTAGTTATTACATGTGATTATTAAAATAGTAGAATATCCATGACCATGTTTATATGGTAATGTTTGGTTTATTTTTTCCATTATATGATCATGTTTTTGTTTAAAACGACACAGTTTTTATTATACATATTTCCCTAAAATTTTATAGCTTATACGGAATTATTTACCTTTATTGAGTAATTGAGCTCACCCTTTTTTATATTTTATTTTCCCAGTATTCCAAGAAGTGTATTATGTTACGCAAATTTAGACTAAGGTAATAATGAAATTATAAATTGATTATCTATTATTTATTTAATGTTTGAAATTATAATGTAATGTTCATGTATGTAATATATTTTCCAAAACTGCAAAACTGATTAGTTCTTTGAGACTTGATTCCATGTAATCATGCCAATGTATTAAACTAATGGACCTGCTCTCGGCTACTAGGGTTGTTGTGGTATAAATGTTATCAGATGAAGTTTAGAAACAACCATTGAAATAGATTTATAAATCGTAGTTTATGGACCATAAACGAATGATAAACATTGCAGATAAGTATAGAAGAACCCCCTATAATTTTAATAAATTATGGATTATTGTGAATATTACAATAAGTACATCCTCGTCTGTATAATACATGTGGATGTGGTTTAGAAATAGATTTACCTTGGGGGGAAACATAGATAAGGTGTTCAAGGCTTCACTTAGGGTAACTTGATACACAGCAAAAGGTATTATGTTATACATTGAAGGACACTATCTAGAAATATGCTTAGGATAATCCATATTTTCTTTACAAAACATTATGAAGTATTAATGAGTAAATATTTCCTCAAAGGATCCATCTTTAGGATTAAAGAATATACATGCTAAAAATTATCAACTTAGGTTAGGTATTTTACTAGTTTGGATTTATGAATTATGACTCATAACAAAATCATGTATATAAAATTGTTTTGAAATAAGGCGTAGTGGACAGAATGAAAATTATATCAATTCAAGTAATCCATTTTGAAAATTACCTCCTATAAAAGATAATGAATGTGGAGATGGTGACACGACAATGAGTAATAGATTTTAACTATACTGGGATAGCTGAATCAGGTTATGTATAATAAACTTACCCATATGGAGCATCCTGATACACATTCCATTGTTGGTTGAGAAATGGATTAGTTTATTAGAGAATATATTTCATGGTTTGGGATGTAATGAAATGGAAAATGATTTCATTGCAGTTTATCATCAATCAAAATATGTGGATCAATGGGGGTCATTAATTAAAAACATCAAGGGGGATAAAGAAGTACAAAATATATAATAGAGGGAGTTTAAGAAACGTTTCCTAGATAAATAATTTCTTCGTGAACAATGAGATGATATGGAAGAGAAATTTCTAAGCCTGAGGCCAATGGAAGATGATAATGTCGCAAGGAATGATGAAAAATTCACAAGTATAGAACGACAAGATATATAATACATATATAACCCAATACGTAATACGGATCAAATATTTGATGGGTTAAAACCTTTCCTCCGATAGGAATTGGTCTCACAATCATTCTCATCATATGATGATTTAGTCTCGTATTCTATAATGAAGGAAAATGAATTATCTAAGTCTTATGACATTAACATAAAGAAATATAAAAATAGAACAATGGAGCAAGAGACTTATAAAGGGAAAAAGGGAAAGAAATATATTACCTTATGTGATAATTGTGTGAAGAAACAACCTAGTACTTTGCTAAAAGGAATGATAGTTTGATACAAATGTGAAGAAAAAGGTCACCAGGATCATGATTTTAATGTAGAGAAAGATGTTGTGTAATGTTATAATAGTAATGATATGGGAAATTATGCAAACGATTGTCCAAAGTGTCATGGAAATATAGCTTAGAAGAAAAAAATGGTTCAACCTCACGATTATTTAATTACTATAGTTGAAGTGGAATAATTTATATATTTGTGTTTTTTCACGATTTATATTCTGGTTAAATAATAAGGTGATATATATAAGGATTTTATTGTCGTATTATTTCATTAAGGATTTGAGATTGTATGGTATCATGTATAGTGACAAGTTTCAAGTTAAATATTTTGGAAAATATTTTGTTGTGGGAAATATAACCCTTAATATGTTTCTAATACTAAGATAATGATTTTAGAATAATAGATAATTGAAATGGATAAATTGTATTGGATATTATTTATATCGTTGGATATGACTAATGGTTTTATTAAAAAGAATTTTATACCATCATTATTGGGATTTTCAATTATTTTTAGATTTAACTTGTATATTGAGTATTCTAGGTTTTATATATGGAATAAGGAAGAATGAACGTATTCAAAAAGGACTTTCGGTAATCCATGTTACTACCATGTTTTAGGAGAATACATGATAATGGTAATAACAAGTATGTTTTGTGACCTTCGTTTTAATTTTTTGGATTGTAAGTTTGGATAGAAATATTTTAGACAAGCCGAATGGTTGAAATGGTTTATGTTAAACATGGGATAATATTGTTTATAGTTAAAATCTTTTTGTGGTTTATTTTCAGAATATTATAATACTATAGTTTTAGAAAATGTATAACCTACATGTTGGGAAATAACTCATCACATCAGATAAGGCTGTGGGAATTACAACCACAACCATAGTGCGACAATGATTAATCACCTACCTCTAGCCTACAAATAGTACCTGGTTAGTATAACATTGATTTGATTATTTAAATGGTATATGATTACATTTAGAGACTTATATGATTATTTTGAATAAAATATTTTTATGACTTTTATTATATATTTAAGAGAAAGGAGAGATTGTGGTCGGAATTAGATAATGGATGAAACAGTACATGTAAATGAAGTATGATTCCTTATGTTATTAATCTATGAAGTATGTATTCATATCTTGTGAAAATATTATAAATTTTTTCCTAGTACATTCATTTTTCAATGAATCCCAATGTCCCACTGATCATCATAGAATTATGGATTTTAGATTGTTAAATTTCTCCTAATAACATTCTCTATCACTCTCCATCAGAACATGATGCATATTTGTCTCCTCCATATACATATTTTCTTACATGTAACCCTATAATGTGTTATTTTTAGTAACCTTCATACCAACAATTATTTATTTTAAAATAGTTGTCTTAGTAATCCATTGTTCATTGTGGGATTTCAAATATGATATTTTGAAATATCAAACCGCAATTTTTCAATCCTGAGTTTAAATTATTAGGACATGATTTATTGGAGGGGATATTGTAACACCCTATTCTTCCACAGTACACTTCCATTTTAAATAATTCATTGTAATGTTATGTAAACAAGATTGAGTTTAAGAGCACCCCGACCTATCAAACTAGCCGTTTAAAAAAGAGGTTATGAATAGTATTAACCAAATTTTAAATTTTATATATCCCCTTTAATTTTGACATTCATATTTTTTGTTTCATAGATAATAATATATGGAAAAATTTTATTTTTCTAATAAAAGATATATTTTTAAAAAAAATGAAGTTTTCCACCTTTTAATGGAAAACACTTTTTTAAAACCAATATATGAAACTTTTAAATATTACATTTGATTGAATAAAATTAATATTTAGAATAGTGACATAAAAAGTTATTTTGGATAATTTTTTCGTACTTTTCTGATAACTATGCTATTTTTTAAGAATAAATTTTGAATATGAAAATTTAATTGAAAACAACTTTTTTAATCGAAATAATTTATAGTGTTAAATTATACATTTGTGTGGTTTAAAATTAATAATTATATTATATTTTTATAATTTAATATAATCTAGGTCATTGGAGTTAATTTCACATTTTAATTCGATACAAACTCATTTCAATCTTTTGATAGTTTTTACTTATTTAAAAACTAACTTTCTTGTTTTCGTAGTGAGAATTAATTTAATATAAATTTCATAAAGTTATGTGTTTTTAATTTTAAAAAATGTTTAAAATATTTCAAATTATAAGTTTCAAATTGTGTAAATATTTACCTTATATTTTTTTACATTATAAATAGTAACATCAGTAATTATTTTTATTACCCATGGTTGAAGGGTAAATGATGTAAATTAGGGTAAAAAATTAATATTAGAATAATATTAAACTACCCTAACACATTTACGGATAATATTGGATGGTATATTTCTAACAATGGGAATCCTTAGGACTATTTTAGGACCCAGGGGACCACTTGTATGTGATAATGACATTTATAAGAATTAATTTAATGATGCATTGATCACCTCATTAATGATTGTTTCAAATTAACGAATTTATAAATATTAAAATAAATTTAATTTGAATATTTTGATTCCATAAATGAATTTTATGGATTCCATTGACATATTAGGAATTAGATAGTGCATTTTTTCGATGGAATCTCGTAGTTTTTACATAAAAAACAATTACTAAATAGTGTCAAAATTGACATAGTTGAGATTTTAAAATAAATACTATTTTATTAAATGTTCAAAAAATCCTATAAATCATAAGTTTTAAAAAATAACATGGGTAGAGATAAAAATTTCATAAATAATCCACCGTAGGTTATAACGGAATTTTATATTAATGATACTAACCATGAAGTGTAAAAATTCAAGAGGACATGATATGAGTTATCATATTTTATAAAGGGTTAAATATATAAGACTGTTATTTTTCTGTACTAAACATGTAAAAACCCCATTGGTTGAGATGATTTAGAACCATTATCATAATAGTCTCTAAATAAAATTTGGAGCAATTTGAAACTGGAAATATCATTATAATAAATTAATATTTCATTATTTTTCTTAAAGTGCCCCTCACATCTCTTATATAAGGAAACCTACCTTTCTCTTTAACTCACATCAATAAAGCCTCATGGATCTCCAAACCCAACCCATTTCTCTTCCCAACCCCTATAAATTACTCATAGGGGCCTAATTTTGGGTAGAGATCAATCCTAGGTATCCATTTTTTCAAATCAAAATGAAACACTCGAAGCAGTGGTAATCATTTTATCCCTTATTTTAATGTTCTTTTCTTCTTCGACTTCTTATTCCTTTATTGTTTCCATAAAAAATTAATAAATCCAATATAATCTATTTATGTATATATTAATGTAATAATGGGACAATTATATTCATGATTTTATCCATGAAATGAATAATTATATCACCATGCGTGCATATATGGCTTTTCGTCTCCACGCTGTGGTGTAATTGGTTATTCAACATTACATTATTTGGATCGGTATAATGATGACCATAATTGAAATAAATAATGAAAATTTCATGATTATGATTATTTATAATTTATATATCATCCGGTTCTATATAATATAATCATTAAAGGAATGATATCATTGCTCATGAATAGGTATGGCCAACCATCTCCACGACACGATGAGATTCATTCACAACATTAAACATCCATGAATGATTATAAAAAAAATTATTCATAACTATCAAAAATATTAAATAAAAAGTATAATGAAATGATATATATATATATATATCTGTGTGTGTGTACATATATTTCCTTCACTTTCTTCCATTCTATATGATAAGAAAATGGAAACAACATTCAGGTGTACGTATGACATATCGTATCCATGAATACTGTGTTCCAATTTATATGTCTATCTATTATATAAATTTAACATATTCATATATGTGTTTTATAAATCATATTATACATTCTAGATGTAATGAAATAATGATCTATGTAATATGATCCATAATAACAAGTCAAAACACGTACAATAATAAATTTTATATTACCAGAAATATTGCATTGACGTGGAATTCTTAATAAACAGTTAATATAAAGTCTTAAAAATTCATATATGATATCATAGATATTATTATGATTCTGATATGAGTTATTAATATGTTTAAAAAATTTATCCAAGAGTTTTGAACATGTACGTAGAGTATCAGATCTAAGGTAACAGTTAATTCCTCATTCTCATTATTATTTCAGATTGTTTATGTGTAAGTATTTATTGGATCATATTTTCCATAAATATCATTTTTCCATAAAAATATATTCCAAATGAATCATTTATGGTTTACATGAAAGAAATCTTTAACTATATAATCATTTTAATTGTTTTAAATATTTTTTTTCTAAATCCTTTTAATTAATGTCTATGTTTTCAAAACTATTTTACAAGTTTATTTATTTGGACATGATAATTATAAAATTTTGATTCCATTAAAACATTTAAAAATTTAAAATGATAATTTTATTATGAAATATCCTTTAAATGACATAATTTATATATTTTGTGATTTTAAATTGATTTCATGAAAAATGAATATTTCTTTTAGAGGATTTTACTGTTAATTTTTAACAGTGTCAGCATCCTTTGTTGCGTATTATTCTAATCAAGGTTGATTTATTATAATAAAATCTTAAATGTTTTATTAAATGAGTAATGATATGGTTGAATATGTATGTGATATTTTTATACCATTCATGGTTTAAGGATACTATATTGACCTGTCATGTGCTTGTTTAAATATAAATGATTATGTTTTGATTTAAACTTTTCATACGAGGAATGCCTTAAACATATTAAGTGACGAGCGGGGCATGCTACAACCCTTTGACGCATCTGTAGGTCTCTTGAGGCAAACATGTATCTTGAAACAATGACTTGACTAAATATTTGGGAATGGTCTTGGCACAAGTCCTTTTCATAGTAGTTATGATATTTGGCATTATGCATTCCCTCGTTATGAAAATAGTTTTTACATTTGATTATTTGACTATTAGAATATCCATGATCATTTTTACATGTTAATGTTTGATTTATTTTTTTCCATATTATGTTCATGGTTTTGTTTAAAAGGATAATATTTTTTTATACATCTTTCCTTAAATGTTTTTTGCTACTACAAAATTATTTACCTTTACTGAGCATCTGAAATCACCCTTTTTTATGTTTTATTTTCCTAGGGTTCCAAGAAGTGTATTATGATATAAAGGATTAAACTAAGGAAAAAATGTTGTTCTCAAATGATTATCTATGATTTATTTTCTATTATAAATTTTAATGTAATGTTCATGAATATAATCTATTTTCCAATACTTCTAAACTGATCAGTCCATTGGGACTTCATTCCATGTAATCATTCCAATGTATAAAAATAATGCATTGTCTCTGGGCTTTAGGGATTAGGGCTTTTCAATATACTTATAAATTTACATTTTATATCATGAATCATATTATTATAAATAAACTATACACTTTATAAATTGTTATTCTATTAATGGGTTTAATGATTAATATTTTTCAATTTTGTTTGGGATTCTTTATAATTTTCAAAATTTATTTTCCTCAAGTCAAAATTAATGATCGTTTTTGGTCATTTAAATTCATAAATCCTTAAAGAACATGGTGTTAAAAATCATTAAATGGTGATAATATGAATTGATACCATAAAAATTGTTATATGTAAGTTTTATGATTGATTCAAACATATTTTAATTGAATTCATTTATTCTCCACGAGATTACCATAGTTTGAAGAGATTTTTATGGAACCAATTTATTTTAATTGGATTTTCATCTTTCAAGGGTATTTTTATTTATCCAATTCATTTTATATGGGTTAGCCATATATTTATGATATTGATATTTATCTAATTTTGTCCATGGGTTAATCATTTTTAATGTGATTATTTTGGAACTCATTTGTTCCATTTTGTTAAGTATGCTTATAAGAGATGTTAGTGGAACATATTTTGTTTCCCTGTGTTAATAATTCTATAATAAGATTAATGTTGATTAAATTAATTAAAATGAATTTTCAGTGTAATATGTTATTGAAAAATATAAATTATGGTTGAAACATCATAGAGTTTGGTGAGCTCAAAATAGCTTATACGATTGGTATGCCCAGATTGCACTATGATGAATTTCATTATGATTGTTATATCTTGAGAATTATATTAGAAGTAGTAAATAGGGTTATTCCAACTTGTAATGATTCAATAAGTGTTGTGGAAGGGTTCAATGAGATGATGTCCCAAGTTCTAATATGCTATCCAAATACATGTTATATGTTTGTAATATTTCTGATGATCGAGGTTCATATCACGTGGCTCATGATTATTTATTCTAATGAATCTTGACTTCCCCATGTTTTCATATTATATAATAAATTTATTTATTGGAATGGTTTGGTGTATGATAATCTTATGGAAATTTATTAATTCACAATTCCCTTATAAATAATTAATCTTATTAATGACATTTATATGTTATCATTAGGATTACCCTTACTGAGGGGTTTAGCTCACCCTTATTATTTTTCAATTTCACTATGTATTAAACATTGATGTCAAACACTTTATTTATATAAATAATTTGACAAGGATAAAGTTTATGACCTATTGGGTAATTAGAAATGCTGGGTTAAATAGAGATCTATTCTTTTGATGAATCATAGCTTCATGTAGATAATAGTAGTTTAGTTGAGATATTTTCCTAATTATCTTAAAATATAAATCTAAAATGTCATAGCGGTGTAAATGATCCATGTTTTTTTGACTTTGAGATATTTAGATGAGAAGTTTGGTTCATAATTATTGTCATCATGGTAAGAAATTTAATTATATATATTTTAACCTTTGATCAATGTGCATGGGAATTAGGCAGTTATATTTGGTAATAATGGTTGGTTTAGATAAATATGGATATTAGGATGTTTTCATAGGTGCTTTTCTTATGATTTACAGATAACATCATATGAATTTTTATTAATGTGTATTATGAGTTCAATGTTTTAAACATGTTATTTAAATGTTATAAAAACTATATATATTGAGTTTAATATTGTGTTTTTTGGATTACATATTTTGGTTTTGGGGAATTTTCAATCCCTAGGATAAGAAAAAAATTTTAGGGGATAATTATAATTTATATTTAAAAAAATGCAGGTCAACCCAATTTCTCAGTGGCAACCCATCACATCCGGCAAGGTGGTGGGTCTTGAGCGCTTGACCTAAATATGGTAAGTGTATTATAGAGAACCTCTAGCCTACATGATGTCTTGGATAGAATGAAATATTTTTAATGGTAATTATTATGATTGAAAAAATTAATTGTATCTCATGAATAATCTATTATTTATTTTGGAATAATATTTCATAATATACAATTAATATTTTCATTTCAAATATAGTAATTAAATATTTGAATAATTTAATGGATTGTTATTAATTGAGGTATTTATGTTGAAAAATTGATATTAATATTGATTTTTTAAATTAATTATTTCATTTGAATATTTACTCATTTTTGAAACTATTTTACCATGTGCTAACTATTTTGGTTTCATTTAATAAATTCAAAAATGTGGAACACATTTCATTTCCATTTTATGGGTATGTGGTATTCAATATTTCATTTCAATTTTTTAGGAGATATGAATTTATCTTGAATACTCATTTTAGGGGTATAAAGATGATATATTGGTGGGAATATTTAAAATGGATAAATTTTATAAATAATGTACATATATTTTTTTATATAGGTCAAGTTGGTAGGAGAATTATTTATCTCAGGGAGAAGGATTTAAAAAAAATATCATCTAAGTATATTCAATTATGATGAAGCTATGGTATTTTTTATCATCACATTTTTTTGAGGACAATACATTCTATTTATCACTCTCGTGTTTTTGATCAATAACCCCTATCCCTCAATATAATTGTTAATGCTTTTCCTCCATCCGCACCTATGTTCTCTATATGTGGAATCCTATAAGTGAATAACTTCCAATGAAAATTATGATTTTCACTTTTATAATTTTAAATGATGATTTATTAATACTTTTTTCAATTTTTGTTTTAATAATATAATTCTTAAAAATTTAATAAATTTATAATGAAGAAAATTTTTTCGGTAAAAATTCATTTTACGTAGTGTAAGATATAGTAACCCAAATTTTTTTGAAAAAAATTATTTTAAATTATTTTAAAATTAAAGAAATTAGTATTTATCACAAAATAAACATTTTCCCTTAAATAACACTAAAGACCATGTTTATCATGTGTTGAACACAACATTGAGATATTTGATTACTTATGTAACACACATGACCTAGTATTACATGACAATAATATAAAATAATATTTAATATGATATATACCACTTAAATGTTGCTATGGATTGAATGAATAAGATTAAAAATATTATTAAATCATTTTTTTGCACATGTTTATAAAATTAAATCATTGTTTACCAATTAATTATATATGAATTTACAGACTAATTGAATATAACATATGGATTTGTAAGAAATATTATTTTGTGAACAGAATGGATTTTTATCAAAATAATTTAAATTATTCACTAATAGTGAAATATATTAATGTAATTGATACACCATATATTTTAAAAATGTTTTAAAATACATCCAATAAGTTTTAAAAGCTTATGATAATTATAAATCTAATTTTAATGTTAAATTGTTTTATATAATTTTTAAAAGGTAGTTTTATCACCTATCAACAGTGCATCTAGTTTATATCAATGTTTCAATAGATATGTATTTTTCTTTTAAATAATAAACCTATTCTTCAAAACAAGTATATCAATGTTAATATTGGGTGAAATTTTGGTTTTTTTCAGAACCTTAATATTTTTCATGTATAGTGACTCACATCGAATTTTAGTTGAAAACTACTCTTCTATCTCAACATTTTATAGTCATAAAATATGTTATAAATATTTTATAAGGTATTAATTGATAAAATTTTTATTAATTAATAATATTTATGTAGTTGTTATCTTTTTTATATTGATTCTCGGTTTAAAAACATAGAAACCTTATGTACACATTCACATTATAAAACCCACTTTGTCATCATGTCTATGGGAATAATTTTATATTAAATTATAACACATATATGATATAAAGTTGTAAAAAATAGAATCCATATTTATATTAATAATAATTAATAATTTATTATAATTTTACCTACTTAATTAAAAAAAATATTTGGGAGAGTAATTAAAATTAATTATAATGATTAAGGTACAAATGAGATTAATGTGTAGTTAAATATTAATAATTATGGGCCAAATGAAAAAGAAAATTTTCAAAATCCAATTATATGGATATTTTATAAAAAATGTAACCTTTTAAATTTTTTATCACTATTGGACTCACATTATGTAAAAGAGAACTCTCAAATGTGTTTATTATGTTTTATTTACAAGAATTCCACTCCCCTTTCAATATAAAAAGGCATTTACCCTCCCCCTATCTTTGAACCTATCAATCACATTGGATCATTCATATCCTGACCAAATAAGCTCCCAAAACTCATAAACTCACCCTATAGCCATAATTGTGGGAATAAATCTATGTAAGGAATCCCTTTGGCACAAACCAAAACAGAGTTACCTGAAGAAGAGGTAACATTTTTAAATGTGTATTTATATTTTATTTATTTATAAAAGAATTAATTTTTTTAATCAATTATTATATAATAAAATGCATATCCTAAATATATTTATTTGTTTTTATGTATTGGTTTTACTTAAAACACCACTAACTTCCATAAAACGGGAAACACACCTATTGTCCATCAGTACGGTGAATTAGAACCTGATAAAAATATTGTCATTCTTTTATACTATATCACCTATAATGGTTGGGAATTATAATGGAGATAATATATTGTTGTAAATATATTATATTTATAATGTCTTTATACTTATTCAATTAATATATATCACATTCCTTCACACATTACTTTCATTGATAATATGATAACATCATTTTTTGACATGTGGACTACAACCTCCTCAAAGTGTTGTGATGCGTTCACTCTTTATATGGAATGTATTGAGGATGGTTTTAATAAATAATATATGATATAAAATAAATATTTACGACATTAATTAAAATAATTATTAATTAGGTAAATATAATACATCATTTTCTTCTTTCCATTTCACATACACAAAAAGTGAAAACGTCACCCCTGGATGTGTGGAATACGGCCTCCTCGATCCGATATTATTCTTCACTTTTCATCTCCATGTAAAAAGAATTATATATATATATATATTATGATTTTTATTATTCAATTTTCATTCTATGACGATATATGTCACTTACTTTCTTTCAATAAGGATCATTGAAAATTTAAAATTTTAATCTCACGTACGTATGACCTAATGTCTTTATGATCATAATGTTGGTTTATTTTTCATTAAAAAATCATGTATTATTATAAAATTATAATTCATATTATAAATATGAAATTTATTAATGGTTACTAATTTGGAGATATTTAAAAAATAGTTCATTGTACATAGTTGACCAATCAAAATAACTCTTGACACATAAGACGAAGATGGTCAAAAAATTTTACATAATCATTCTTCATTAAGAAATTATACATAACTTGTTTACAAGTGGATTAAAATAAAATTAAATCTTTAATAAATTAATTATTCAAGACTATAATTAACATAAATTTATTATTCATGAATATAGAGGACATGAATGACATGCTAGACTAATGTTAAGTTGTTTTAGCTAAACTTACATTCTATTGAGACTTATTTTTTATCTTTCACACAGTTAATTTTTATATGGTATATCAACTAACCTAGTTATTTTTTTATCATTATATTAATTAATTTCATGATATTATAAGTCTATATTTGTGATCTTATTTCATGAATATTATGATTCAAAAGTTACACATGTAATTAGGGTTTCATCTCAATTTAAATGTCATTGAGACTTAATAGTTATTATGAACCCATTTACTTTTATATATTGTTTCTATTTCTATATGAATTTTCATAAAATTTGTTAAATATATTTAATGACATTATATATTTAAATTGGTTTTATTATTTAATTTATGTCGTGATTGAAAAGATACTCATATAGTAAGAGTTTTCTTCTCTATTATTTTTATTAATGCATATTGTATTTTTATTATCCTATATGCATTTATATGTTGTATATAAAACCTATGATTTTTTAGTACTCATACCCATAAATTTATTCGGTTTAGATATCATTTTTATGATCTTTATTTCATTGGATTTATAATGTAAATGTTATAGAAGTGGTGTTGGATTTGAGTCACAATATCAAATATTTGGGATGTTTTTTTATAAAAATATCTTAATTTATGAGGTACATATAATAATAATTTGAATTTTTATGTCATTAATCTCCTTATTATCATAATATTATGTGTCTAATATTTTTAATTCTATTCACGAGGATAGTGATTCATATTTTTAAATTTGGAATGGGATGATTTGGATTGTTTTAATATTATTTTCATCAAGAATGTAGTAATGATCATTTAAGGTCATTTTGCTTTATCAGTATCAAAAAAATCCTAATATTACATATCCTCCACTAGTGATATATTGTATTGGTACCATCTTGATTCATTTATTGTTGGACTAATATTGTATTAAATTCATTATTATTACTTTTGTTTCTTTTCTATGGCCTAACCATGTTTCGAAGGGATTATAATAGACCACATTTTTTCTGATTGGTTAATAATTTTTAAAATAAATTTTTAGTAAACCAATTTATTTTCTATGGGTTACATATGTTTTATAGATATTGTTCTTTATCACATTTATTTTCCAAGGGATAATCATTTCTCAATGTGTTTTTATGTATTCTCTATGTATTATATTCTTGGAAATTATAAATGATGGATGTTCCCAGATAGCGCTGGTGTCCAAGAAATTATTTCTACCATGGGTGTTCCCAGATAGTGCTCCAATGTACAGTGTAATGATTATTTATCCAGATAATTATATTCGATGTACGCTATATTGTTAATATTATTTCTAATTGTTTTTTATAGGTTATGTAAGGGTCTAATTAGATTATTTCCAGGATTCGAAAATGATTTCCTTATTCTTGTAATAGTTTTATAATGTTTCAAATTATTATTATTGGTATGACAAGGATCATGATTTTCGATTCTGATGAATCTGTACAATTCTATGTTTTCAAGTTTTATGGTCTATATATTTATGGGTATGTGTTATTTTATTATTTTTTCACGCACTTTGATTAATTCATCAGTCGCTTATGCAATATTATTCTTATTTATGAAATTTAATTGGATATTATTATGTTTATAGTTACTGAGTTTTTGAGATCAATCATAATATGTTTCATTTTACCCATGTTTTAATGTTTGGTTTTGAATTATTTATTAATTTAAGGTACTTCTCATGGATGATGTTCATGGACTACCGTGAAATAAAAAAAGCTGGCTTAAATTCAAGAAATGTTCTTTTCACTACGTATGGGTGTAAGTGGACATGATTAGTTTATGTAAGAGTTTTTCATAATTATCTGAATATCTAAAATTGAATGGTCCTTGAGGTTTTATCTAAAAAATGTTATTTTATTTTCTACAGCTTGAAAAAAAATAGTTATAATTATCAGCATCAAGGCCAAAAAAGTTACCTTATATTTTCCATAATTGGATTTGGATGTGCGGTTCATGGGCTATTACATGAATAATCAATATGGATAGTTAAATAATGGAATACAAATTCCATTAAAATAATAATGGTATCATGAATAAATTATGAATTATAAATATGTAATGGTATATAACTGACCACATATACCATTTAAATAAAAATTTTATCATTATCTGATAAGAATATTATAAGGTAAATAAATGAAAACACATTTTATTTAACCAATAATTGAGAATGAAATTATTCTACTGGTATTATCAATATTAATATATCATGTAAAATAATAAATGAATTATTAATGAATGAAATTCATAATTATAGGATTTAAAGATCTAAAGAATCATTATAGTTATAATGTCAATAACATTAAATATACGGTTTTAAACTACAAGTTATAACCTGTTTAATTATATATTATGTATTCACCTCATTAATATACTGCTGTAATGAGTGGATATATAATTCTAGGATCCCCTATTAACATCATTTCCAAAGCATTACACGTAAATATAATAATTTATTTAAATAATGGATTGTGTGGAATATCATCAAATATTTGTGTTTTGTATAGGAAATGAATTTTTAAATATTTCTTGAGATATTCTAATGAATTTAAATGTAATGTAAAAATTTTAAGAAATAATATATGGTTTAATAAATAAATAAATACATGATAAATAATAAAATTTCTTATGAAACATTTCATCTACACTTATCATAGAAATGTGAATATTTCCTGGGGATGTTAATGAGTAACAAAATGAATAAAGAAATTAATTGTCATTATATTCCATGGCCAAATTATCTTTAAACATCAAAATAATGATTAAGTATGTCATCAATAAAAAATGACCCTAATGGATCCTAATTAAAATAAATGTTTGTGGTCATTGATGAATAGAAATACCATGAAAAGATCATTAAACACCTTATTAATATAAATATCATTTTTTCATAGATTAATTTTTTAGAAAACATGTGTTCAAAAAATAATGTATAAATAAATTTATTTTAAAATAACATTTTAAACATATAAATTAACATTAAAGAAATTCAGTTGTGAGGAAAATATGTAATTCCATAAATTTTCAACATGTTAAAAAACTATTACCTTTTCATTTTCAGTAAAAGATAATCATCTCTTATTTTTGAAACAAGAAGAATATTTATTTGATAGTTTTTTGTAAAATGTCAATGATGTGTAAAAATTTCTTTTATTGGTCCTTTTTAATATCATAAAAACTATTTTGAAGACATGTATATAATACATATATTAATATTATAATAAATAAGTGGAAAATATAAATATTACTTTAAATACTCAATCATAAAATTATATGAAAATTATTAATCGGTTTTGTTGTAAAATTATGAATTAATGTCCATTAATTGATGTTCAAGCATTAAAAATCCCAAGTAAAATTATTTTGTAAAATATACTCTAACAAGGGAATTACATTTACCTGACAATTATCCAAATGAATATATCTCTTAAAAAAAGTAAACAAAAATATAGAAAATCTATATACAAAATAATATTTTCAATTTTAAATAAATACATAATCAAAGTATATTATTTATTATGATTAATTAATACATAGCAATGAAAATAAATTGAGTTATGTTATTCATTACCAAATTGAAATTTTATATCCAAATACATATGGATAGAATAATTCAAATTGAGTGTTAAAATATAATTAATTATTAATTTATAATGATATTCATGTGAAAGTGAATGAATACACACCATATAAATTAAATTATGTGCAACACATTTAAATATTTTTTAATTAAGGGTAATTGATATAAATAACCATACCTCACACATACTTTTTGTTGAAAGTTTTATAACATCATATATAATTATTTTATTCAAGTTTTTAACTTATACCAAAACCATATCTATATATATAATCTCATATATGATCCCATTATATAATTTAACCTCACTGTTGTTAAAAATATTTCATTACATTAATTGTTTTTTGAGTTAATTGCCTAGTTTTCTCATACATGGTTTTCCCTGATAGTTCCAGTTCGTGTGTATATGATATAAATACATAATATGTAAAGATATTATGAATTTATAAATAACATTTTCTTCATTATATAAATATTTATAATCATTATTGAAATTTGATATAGGTTAATGGTTCAAAATTCTTCATGGAGATAACCAATTGTATATATTCACAACCAATATTGTGATATCATTAACAGGTGAAACGATTAGGAAGTAGGTGACATAATATTTCTATAGACTCATTATCATACCATATTAAAAATTATTCATATAAATTAACCATACTACATTCCATGTAATGAATCACATTTGTTCATGAGTAGGTTGCCCAATGTATTGTTCTGAGCAGATTACCACACACCGGTGCACTGAGCCAGTTGGTTAAATGACCTCAAGAGTTCCTACCCATACACTAGAGGTTTCCAATGTGTATTGAGGCCATAATATTACACATGGGATACTATACCCTCTTTACTAGAGAAATATAATTATTTAAATAGTTTACAAAAAATATGAAAACAACCATAATGAGATTAATATCAGTAAAACATAGCGATCAAAATATAAATACAAGGTCCAAACAAAAAATGTAGATGTGACCTTCAATATCTATGTCATGTTTCTAATTAAACCCCCCAAAAAACACCCTAACAACTCCCCAAGAGGATCCGGACATCATATACTATTCCCTAATCTATGATCCATCCCATCTCAACCATATAATATAGTGATATTTCCCTTTTCCTATTATAAAAACATGAATTATGTTCCTGTATCAATCAAGAATCATGACTTGGATTTGAGTAAAACGTAGTTTTCCACCACCATGGGTTTCTAAATAAATGCCCATTCAATATTAATGTGTGTAGTTTCATAAATAACAAATTACAATGAATAATGTAAAAAAATATGACATTTATCTATTATTTAATTAATATATATATATATACATTGGTTCTTGATAACTCCCATAATATAAATACATTCTTCTCCCCATGATGTACTGTGAACTATCCCAAAGGATGAATAAAATTCACAATGAAATGGTTATCATGCATCATTAAATTTTAATTCATGTCATGAAAAATTGTAACCATAATCCAATGCCAATATCATGGCCCTAGAACATCATCTGTATAACCTCGTGGGTACTTGGAGCCCATGTCCTTTTTCCACACCTCAATGTCACATGGTTATTTTTAGCCTCAATCCATGACCCACACTCACTATCACATGTGGCTATTTGGATTCCCTATCCTCATCCCACAACTCAATATCAAATATTAGTATTTGGAGCCTTAGTCACTATCTAACACTCACTAACACATATGTATATTTGGAGCCTCATTCCCTATCCTACACATCAATGTCACATCTACCACAATTATCAAAATATCACAAAAATAAATATTTCATTTACATCAATGTTATGCTTTATTAACCTTATTATCAAACACTCTCATTAAATTTTACCTTATCAATTTATCAAAATAATTATTATTATTTATTTCAGTCACATAGAATAATATGAACAATTCATATATA
Organism: Viscum album; assembly: GCA_963277665.1. Lineage (NCBI taxonomy): Eukaryota > Viridiplantae > Streptophyta > Magnoliopsida > Santalales > Viscaceae > Viscum > Viscum album. Next base: position 1,531,418,910 of record OY728146.1, on the reverse strand, counting down.
ACCCTTTGTCAATAGTTAATTAAATAATTCATTGAACCTTAATGGGTGGGTCAATCAATCATTAATTTCCATTAATCAAATAATTAAACATTTTATTAATAAATAAATCCCACAATTCCATCAATTTATTAATTACCCCAACCCATTAATTTGAAAATTTAAATTCCCCAGTATTCATTCAATTCCAAAATCCACTAGTTAATTTCCAAAATTAATTAATATAATTCTAGATGAAATAGGTAAATGTTCAATAATGATTCCATAATTTCATAGAAAAAACTGAAATCAATAATTTCAAATATAAATAGTAGAACACATACGTCAAGATCATTGATGGACACTCAGTAATGGAAACCTCTAAATTGATATTTCTGGTTAAATTTCATAGTGAAGAATGATATATTGATCAAAACCATAGATCCAACATTGAATGAACTAAGATCTATGTAAACCTATATCCTCAATGAAATGTATTAAGATCTATCAAAACCTATATCTAAATATATAACCAATGTAGGAAACATCCAATCAAAAGAATGGGAAAATATTATAGGGTGGACATATCTGAAATATATCAATTATTGAGAGAGGTGATAATTAGTAAAAAAATCTATGATTTTCCATGAATGGAGTTTGGAATACCTTTCAATCTCCATGAGAGATTACAAATTGAGAGAAACAAATAAGGTTTGAGCCGAAGAGTTTACTGATATAATATGGGGTTCATGCAATTTTTAATGAATTTGTGTGTGGTTATATTTATGCATTCACGATTTTCTGTATGGGTTACATAGTGTTCCCAAATCATGTTCCAAATCATTCACCTCCTCTTAAGGGGTATCATTGATACTACTAAGAGGTAATACAATTTGAAAACATTTTTACAACCATGATTTCCCCTAATTCATGGGGCTTCATGGATTGCTGGGGTAGGGAACACAGTCTAGAAAAATCATGATCCATGTGTTTACTCCACAAAACCCCGCAATAAAATTTATTGTTTTAGTAAAAACACCCAAAATAAGATATATTCCAAACCAGGAAAAGAGTACATGAAAAATTATCATGATATTTCTCTAAAAAACATTAGTATCTTACAATCTAAAAAAATTATAATATCTCATCCTCAATATGTTATTCTAGTAGAAACTATCATTCCAGTGTAAAAATATTGGGCCACTAAACCCATGTCACGACCCTCTCCCTTCAAATATACCACAGTAAGTGGGGAGAGATAATGACTCCCTGATTCTAGCCTCATGTAGGTCCCATGTTGGAAAGAAGCACAAAAGGTGTACAAATATCATAATACGGGAGACATAACCCTTTATAGGAAACATAATCAGGAGATATTATGGCTCACCCAAAAAAACACTCCATGACATAATATAAATAAATCCAAAAAATCCCACATGGATGAGAAAAATATAATTCATACAAATTCAAAAGACCTCAATGTAAATTCGAGAAGTAAATATAGGGAGTGACAAAAAAACTATCAAAATTGGAGCTAGTAATGTTCAGAAAGGACATTGAAATGTTCTTGGAAACATGAAAAAAAATTATATTCGTATAGTCAGAATACGTGTAGACTCATAAGGAAAACCAAGTCCCTCATTTAATCATGAAATATGAATACTAAGTCACCCTTGAGAAAACAGAAGAACCAAAAACTACTATGCACATATACTAACCACCCAACTGCAACATGGAACAAAAACCATGTAACACAAGTAAACTAATATAATATAAAGCACATCAAAGATATGGTACTCCACACAACTTACCCCTTGATTATCCTATCTCACATCCGAATAGAAGATTCCATGGAACTCGCACTCCTTTCAAATATACCACATCACATCCCCCCCCCCCAAAACACCTGCACCTCAAATAACATCCCACCCACAAAGACATGGGATCCACAACACATCTCACCCACACACACCTAGGCCCCAAAACACATCACATCTCATCCAGAAGACACTTGAGAAAACACATAACAACTCATCCCAAAGACACCTAGGAAAAAAACGTCATCCACATACACCAGGTCTACCACATCTCACCACATCTTTCTTAATAAAACTTGGGCCATCGTCCTTTTGAATATGGAGCTGGGATGAGTGGGTGTTCAGCCATCCATCCTCCCCTTGAGATTTTGGGGAAGTCAACCTCTCCCTTAATAATGGGGGTGGTTGGCACATATTTCATAGCTAGGGTGGGGTGCCTATATAAATACCAATGATAATTCAAGTGTATACATATATTATTCCAAAATATCAATACCAACGTATGGGTTCTCAGAAAAAAGACCAATATAGAACACGACTTCAATTGAAGTCACCTCAAAATGAAAACTCCAAACATAAAGACACAAACCCCATTTCATGTTCCAATAAAATTTCACCAAACCATTTCCATTCTATTAAACAAGAAATCCAAGGACATGTAAATGTTTATTAATAAAATTTTTATTCATTTTATCACTACTTTTGAATCTAGTATGCACAAAAAATGTCGGAAACATAAAAAATATAGATTTCATTATGTGAAGAGCTATAATAAATAAAGGGGGATTCACATTAAAGACACATCGTATCATGAATTATTAGTACATGATGAATCGTTCAGTCTATTATACTCATTGTGAATCTAAAAGAGAATTTTCCATAAAAATTTCTACCATCCTTATTCAATGTTATCGTTCCAAAAGTACCATGCCAATAAAAACAGGACCCCAACACACAACCACATCTAGCAGAATAACATAGAATAACTAGTTCCATAGCCCTACAATATAATCACACCACACCCATTACAACCCCACTATAGAAATACATTCCTTGCACTTACCCCACTTATACAAACCAAAAATAATAATTTATTGGTTTTAATGAAAATTTACCACATTCAATTACCTTTTATGGGGATTTATTAATCAAGCCAAATATGGTGGAAACAATTTCATTATCCATGTATATGTTGTTATCCAATTTCCATTTTAGAGTAATACCAAAAAAATATCAACATTAAAAAAACCATAGAAGATGTATCATGTGAAAACAAATCCAGCAATGACCAAAATTTATAGTGGGATGTCAATCCCAAAAAATCACAATATCTTAATCAATATCAATGATATGAAACCCATTTGATTCAAACACCATTTCCTCTCAAATTAAATTAACTTATTCTTTATCTTTAATTTGGATGAAAAAACAGGTTTTTAAAATTTAAAAGTGGAACACCACCCCCCTTCACATGTTGCACAATATACATAAATTATTTAAAAACTACCTTAAATAAGATTTCATATTTTTGTGCACAATTGCATAAAGAAGAAATCTCACAAATGAAAACCACGCGACAAAAAATTTGGATCAACCTAAACTGAACCAAGGAACCATAAAAACTCAATCCAATGAAACCTATGTCTAAAGAAACACCTCCAAAATGGATCTTTAGGATACGAACATAAAAATAATATGAGAAAGGGAAGAGAAATCACCAAGGCTTGAACACACATTGACCCCAAACATCCACAAAGAATCATATATCAAATAGGAAGAAATAGGGACATGATGGAGAATCTAGGGAACCTAGCATTAACCCAAAATGAGAGGAAAAATTAAACCACAACCGAATAAATGAGGTTTCCTTTGAAAAAGAAAATTAAAATTGTAGATTATTGGGTATTACACAACATGTAATCCCCTTTCACACCGTGTGATACACGTGGTTCGGTTGTTACCAGAAAATGTGTTGCCTCCCCAATTTATATTATTATTTTAACCCCAAAACATTTCACACCATGAAACTCTTTTTCAAAACATGTAAAATTTTTATATACCATGAATATTATAGATAATACATGAAATAGAATTTCACATTGTGTAATCAGGATAAACAATGTGTATTCACATTTCCCCCAGAATTTAGCGACAAATCTTCTTCTGAACTCTCTTTGAGCCTCCTTTGAACTCTTCCAACACCCAAATCACTAAGCATAAAAAATGTGATGGAATATAATGTTACATAATATCCCTATGAAATTATTCTCACACATGAGAATACAAAAACAATCCTATAAGAAAAAAGGTTCTGAACAGCCACACTGCGAGATACATCACAAGGATCATGTCATACCTCAAACACTACCATCGGAGAAATACAACAATTCAAAAAACCAAAAAAAATATTCCTCCTCTCATTCAGCCAAACATCCACATGAAATATAAATAACCACGTTAACATTAATGAATCCCAATCTATAAAATATTACATCCAATGAACTGAAGCACCACACAACCAATAAATTTCACAATCCAGAACACATGAATTTGAGAACTCAAACTTCAATATCAAGATAATATCAACTATTGGTGGTAAAAACTCTCCTATACAGGTATAATCTCATCAAAATTAGTGATTATTGATTAATAATCACGTACTCCCCTTCATATATAAGTATTATTTTACACAACACACCACACCTAATAAAAAACTAGGAAAATATCTCATCTCATATAACAATTGGATCCAAAATATCACATTTCTAATAAAAATATATCAAAAAAATTAATAAAAATTTGGTTAATAGGAACATATATATATATTTCACACTCCCATGTACTCTCCTCTAGGCCACCATGCCTCCAAAACACATGATCCAAAGTAATGATCTATCCATGCAAAACCTTCTCTCAATGATCATAGATCTACACTCGCATCTCCACAAATGTTTTTTCATCCTTGAAATCCAACTCTCCTCAGTCAGTGAAATGGGAGTAAAAATGTTGATACCAATGAATCTAATAGATGTTGAATATTTCATTGATCATCTGTAACCAAAATGGAAATTTCAAATGATATTCCACCTCAAAAACTCACCCCTACACTAGAAATGTTCCAACAAACCATGGAGAAAGATTACATCCCCTCCCAAACTTCTTATTCCAACATCGAGGGAAAAATTTCACGAACACATGGTCCGCATCATAAAAATATATGGGCCTCCTTCGAAGATATATATATGACTTCTAAAATATTTATTCTTCTTTCATCCTATCACGAACAATATGAAATTTTTTATTAATCTCTAAGCAATATTGGGCCCAAAACTGACTCTCTCTCAAACCTCTATCCAGCCAAATGGAGAACAACATGGTCTACAATAAAAATCAAAAAATGAATCCATGCTAATAGAAGATTGATATATATTATTATAATCAATCTCCACTAAGGGAATATGTTGTACCAAATATTCACTAATGTCCAATATGAATTCTCGTAACATATCCTCTAACATATGGATATTCTGTTCTATATACCCATATGTATTAGGGTGGAAAGCAGTACTAAGGCGTAACTGGTTTCTAAAAGCTTGATTAAATCCCCTTTAGACTCATTGAGGCTAACAATTTTTTTTGACCTGAGACAGTGGACCTATAAACATTATGAAACCACACCACCTCATTCATGTCCCTTTGCGATAAGGAGTCCACTAATCCTGACTACATGATCGCCAATAAGACGGATGATTTCGTCAATTGATTCACTGTGACCCATACATAATCATAAAAAATATTAAGATATGGGTAACTCTATGATTAAATAATTTTAAAATTCGTCCCATTTCCACTCTGCAATATCTAAGGGCCACAAAAACCCCCCAGGACCATGGTGTTTAGTACAAACCTATTGGAAAACCATGTACTTCATCCCAAGCTCTGCCACAATTTGTTTCATCATGGTCCTCCATAACATCTTTTTTAAGCCATGATACATGATGTAAACTCTTAGATGTACCACCAAGGGTGAGCTATGTTTATGAAGAAGGATTCCACTGCACATTGCTACTGGAACAAAAAATTTCCCACAAAATAACATCTAGTTCTGACCATCCTCTGACTACCTCTCTGGATCATCACTATGGCCAACATGATCACGCCACACCTCTAGCTCAATGTCTCCCCACTAAGACTCCTCCACGTTCTACATCAGGGAATATATAACCATTATCTAAATCAAATTGGCTTTACCACCATCCACTCTGGCATATATGTTCACTATTGCACACTCCTCCATCACATTCCAAGACTCCATATATTCCCAAAAAACATAATTTTAAAACTTTTTTCTCAATGAATCAGCCAAAGAATTTACCATTCATGACATTCTTGAGATATCAATATAATATTCTTACATAAACTCCATCTACTCCCACTATCGAATATTTTAGTCTCACTAGGAAAAGATATAGCTCAAGCTCTTGTGGATCATGGAGTAAAAAAATTTCCCCAAATCAGGTAATTCTACCCCAATATAAAAAAACCACTACTGCCAAATCCAAATCATGGGTTTCATAGTTACACTCCTAGGGATGTAACTTCCCAGACCCATATGAGATCTTCTCCCAAATATTCATCAACACACATCCAAATCCCAGATGGGATGCGTCATAAAACACCAAAAACATCACAAATTCATTGGGAAACTATATCACTAAAGCACTGACCAACATCCACTATATGTAACCTAACTATTCTTGGGACATCGAACTCAAATAAAAATCAGGGGACATTCAATTAAAGATGTCACTGAGCTGTATATTAATGGATATAGGGTACACACATCAGATAATAGCAGATGAGAATAATGAAATTCCAAACCCCTTTGACATTATTTGGTGATTCCCAATAAAAAATTATTTCAAACATCTATGGGTCCAATTACACACCCTATTAAGTCAACCAATGACAATTAAATTCAAATATCATGTCTAAGACTTAAACCAGGACTATATTCTATGTTTTTGATAGCTTCGAAGAACCTGCATGACAGTTCTGAGATGCTTGGTGCACTCCTCCTATGACATCATGTAGATTAATAAATCATCTATGAACATAGTGTTGAAATATTATAATAAATCATGGAACATAGAGCTCATGATCCCCATTAACACATTTTTTCATTCATAACAATCTATGTCATGAATACAAACATGATGTTCTAATACCAACATATAAAGGTAGTCTTTGATATATCACCCTTCTTTACCCTCAATTTCTTATATCAACACTGAAGATTGATCTTAGAATAAGAAATCTCCCTTATTAGATGTGTCAAAATGATCATGTATCCTCATAATTTTGTAATGGGTTTTTTAACGTTGCCTAATCCATCCTCCATCATTCTAAGCACAACCTCACACCACCATCCAACTTTTTTGTGAACATCACTGGAGCATCTTATTGTGATAGAATAGGCTGGATAAAAACCTTCTACAACATATCATCTATCTTAATTCTTAACTCCTATAACTCATAAGGTTCCATCTAATAATAAACCATCAAAAGAGGAGAATCACCTTGATATCATTCAATACCAAAGGCAAAATCACGTCGAGTGGGTAACATTACCACCACCTAGGGGAAAAAATCTTGGGACTCCTCAATGACCCTATGAACATTTACCATTTTATCATCAAATAATTCCATTAACATCTTATCCAACAAGGAATGATTATGTTTAATAATCCAACGACCAACATGACAACCCCACTCGCCAACAAAAAATCAAATGTTGACCATCCACATCAGAAAACCTGACAATCCTCCCAAGGAAGTTGATGACCACATGTACATAATACAACTAATAGATTTAATGGATAGAATTGTATTGATGTATCTATATTATGAATAGATCCCTACATGACAGATTCAGTCCCATCATCAGTCTATACCCTTGGCACACATCCAAAAAAACTAGTCTGGCCTATGACTAGAGAATTCAACAACAGAGGCACATGAGACCTCTCAACGCCTATTCCTATATCCTGTTCTATAGTAGGTAAAAAAGTATTATGAATCTCCTTGATCAGTAAATCCACAAACAAGGGTGTTAAATAATCTTTTGGTACCTATGACGATAGTTGGTCTCACGGGAACTGTTGCCTATAATATGTGAAACCAACCACACCCATCTCATCTACCTCTCAATTGATAAAAAACTCCATGCACATGATTAATTTGTGGTCCATAAACATTAGAAATATCACGAGGTCGACCTCAACCTATCCTAATCCATCTCAGTTGAGAAAAACCATGCTTCCCCTACTACGGGAATGGTCTCACCGGAACTGATACTAAGGATGGCACTGAACCTTTTCACCTCTACTAAGCTCTGCTCAGGAATCCACTAGGTACTGATTTTGAAAATGTCCACCAAACCTAGAGAAGGAACACATAATCCAAAATCCCATAATAATTCCACGGAGATAGGTGGAAACAAAATTCCATAATGAAATTTGCTAAGGTCATGTTCCCAACAGTTTAAACCTCGATGGTCCAAGCCCATGAGATATTCAGTAGAAAACTCTTCCACTCAATGAAATCTACCGGTTAACCTATCATAGTAGACATCCTTGCATGTTAATTCACTCAATCAACCCTTCCTTAATCATAACCTCCAAATATATTGGTAACATAAATGGAGTAACTCCACACTAGACATAAGTGTGTAGTTCCTCCTCAAGGAATCTTAAATGAGACTTCTCATCCAAAAACATTTCTCTGGAAAATAACATATTTTTCTTGAATGTGGTACCATGATCCTCCAGAAACAAAGTACTCTACTGAAGGGAGATTATCTCTTAACTCTTCTCATCCATCATTGTCAACAAATGAAAATAAAACTATAACTGCTTCTAGTAGTCATTCCCCCAAAAAAAATTCTTTCTTTCGATCTCCCAAATATGGTGTCCCACATTTTGGTGTTGCACCCCGCATTTGACTAACTTCCAAAGGGACATTGTACTCATTTGGGGTGAAGAACAGAAAAAATGAAATATATAGCTCCTCTATCCAATATTATATCTCCATATTAGAAACATTTTTATCATGATTTCATAAAGACTAACACTAGAAATAATCCACCATCCTATGACACTAATTTTTTTCATCAACTAGATCAACCATATGAAGATCAACTAGATTAGCCTGTTAAACATCCATGGTCTATGCCACATGAAGATGATGACCAAGATCCATAGCATAAAGGTAAAAAAATATTTCCTAAGCCCAAGTAGTATATAATTTTTTTAAAATATATTTTAAGACATTTTATCCATTTTATCATCTATAACCATCTAAAAACAACCCAATTCAAAAAAGTATTGAAGTAATTATTATGAATGCAACTCTCTCAGAACTCTACTATGAATGTAGGCCCATATTACTTGGTCATTCAATAAACTCATAGTTACTGCACTGGATCATGAGGGGCCCTAATATCTAATGTGCTAGTCGGTATCCCTAGCCTATGTCCTGATCCATGCTCAACTGGAATTATTTCCATACCATCCTTTGAAATCCATATTATTCATAACTCCAAAATCCATCCTATCTCTCAACCATCATCTCTAATACCACTCTATCATCACCCCTTCCTCAAATGATACCTCAATGTGGGGAGAGAGATAATAACCCCTGAATCTCACCTATAATTGGCTTTGACTTGTTCACAATCACCAAGGGTGTAAAAATCTCACAATATTGGAGCCATTACCATTTATAAGAAACGAGATTACGAAATATGTTGGATCATCCACAATACAACTCAATGAAATAATACAATGAAATCCCAAACCATCCCACATGAATGGGTCCACTAGAAATGATACAAGACCAAATTCTTCAATGTAAATAACAAATGTGAAGCAAGAAAGTGACACAGAAAATTATCAAGATCCGAGCTCGTACAGTCCAACACATTCTTGTAAATCCTTATGGAAACCTAATTTTTTTTTAATATACATAGGTTGAGCATATAGGTATAATAAGTTAGAAAACCAAATAATTTTGTGAACATGTGAAATATGAATAGTCATTCAACCATGGGAAAATAGTAAAACCAATATCACCAAAAAAGTATAATATCCCCAAAACCTCACCATGGATTGATGACCAAGTAAAAAAATCCAAGTTATATAATATAAATCACTTCGATTATAGAGTTTCCAACACCAATTTCTAACTAATTACCTTCCATCACATCACAATGTCAAACTTCTTAGCACTCCCACCCCTTCTGAATATACCATATCACATCTGGCATACACACACTTGGACATCACCACATAGCCCACCCACACAAACTTGGGCCCCACAACATATCCCACCCACATACCCATGGTCCTCACAACACATCCATCCCTCACACACCTCGACATCATATCACATCCCTCCCACATATAAAAGTGCCTGAAAACACATCACATCTCATCCCAAAGACACTTTGAATATCCCATCACAAATCACCCAAAAGAGGCTTGGGAAACAAACCACCTCACCCGAAAACACCAAGGATACAACATCTCACCATGTAATTCCTGAAAAACGTGGGCCATTGTCTCTTTGATGTGGGAGTAAGGAAAAGTGGGTGGCCAACCATCCATCCTCCTTCTAGGATGCTAGTAATGAAACCACCCCCATTACAATGTGAGTGTTAAAAACATAGTGCTCAACAAGTGTGGAGTGCGTATCGATGTCACAAGTAAAAATAAAAGTGTATAAATAAATTATATGAAACACCCATTCCAAACCCTTGGGTTCTCAAAAAAACTATCTCACAATAATGTCACTTTCACTACTGCATCTAATTACCCAACACCACACATAAATCCAAATAACACATATCACATTACCGAAAAATTTCATCTAACCATTTCCAATATGTTAACAAATCCAACTCAAGTCATTCTATGATTTAATAATAAATTATATATTCATTAAATCTCTAACTAAGAATCCACAAAGAACATCAAAAAAGAAGAAACAACAAAATATCACGTTAGAAAGTGATGATCCATGATAAATGAAATTGGATTCTCATTAAAGACATAGTGTATGACAACCTCTCGGTATGAGCTGAATCTCTCTCCATGTTACTCATGGAGAAACTCATGGTGAATTACCCATACCAATTACTATCATTATTCATTAAATTTATAATTCCCAAACCACAATGCTAACAAAAACAAGCCTCCAACTCACAACCACATCCAATAATATAAAATATAAGAAATTGTTCCACATACCTGTTGTATAATCACGACATACCCATCAAAACCGGACTAGACAACCACAATACATCCAATTTTGTTTCATATAAATATAATGACCATATGATACATAAATTGATATTATGTCAGAATTGAAGTGTTTTTATTACAACATATAACAAAACCATAATTGTACTATATAATTATAATGTCCTTAGAAACATGGAAACAAAACAATAGGTTCATAAAACATCCATATAGGCTCCTATTTATTTCATCACGACTTGAATCCTTTTTGGCATATCATACTTATTACCATTATTCCTGACTCAGGGAAAAGAAACTTATAAAAGGGTGTGATCAAATTCTCATTAAGGGTAAAAAAGTGAGATATCAATCATATTTAAAATTTGAAAATATTATCCTTCATATAATAGACCATAATATCATGTCATGGAATAAATCGTAGAAGTGAAATGTAATCCCAATAATTATAACATATGATATGAAATTTTCTGGAATACACAAATAAGCATCGACAATAATTTTATATTAGTCAATCCTATTTTCCAAGACCATCATAGAGGACAATGTCCTTTACCGAACCATATTCTATCCTCATTCCATCCTTGTATCGCTGAACTAGATTAAAATTCTGTTCGATCCATGTATATCTCATGAGATATAAATCATTTCCCAATTCATTAGAGGGAGATATAGGTCTCACCAATGTCATAATGAATCCATTCATACATGAAGTTCCCAGATCAGTGTGATCACTAAGTGGGGGAGGGGTGAATCAGGGATCCTTTTAAACTTTTTTACTAATTGAGTCTTTATCAAATAAACCTCTATGACTTTTTAAGGCCTAGATCCACTCTTCTTGTATCACTCAGTCTTTCCTCGAGTGATGTAGTAAATGTAAAGGCACAAGACAGAATAATTTACAAGTTTCAGATCCAATGTCCTATGTCCTTGCAAAGATCGTTAAACGCCCCAACATGGTTTCTCTATTATAATTTGGTTTGTAATTACAATGGTTGATACATAGTCACACTTTATCTCTCCTAAGTCCCATAGAATGGTCTTTATACTACTTCCCACAGTGTCACCAGAGTCCCACTGGCCTACTTCAGCTTCCACCGAAGACTTCTCCACCCTGAGTCTCACAGGGGGTCTTCTCCTGGATCCTCGAGTCACATGAGTAGCTCTTCTTCTTTAAGCTCTTCAAGAGTCTTCAACAGCCTAGAGTAAGGTCTGTTGGAATTTATCACTTCTTCTGATCACTTGTGGTGTCTGGTACTCCTCTTCTTCGCTCGGGCTTTATCTCCTTCTTCTAAGGATGACCCGACCTCTGTCTTCAAGAATCATGATTGGAAAATATGTTCTTGCACTGAGTATGCCCACTGAATCTTCTTGGTCATCTCAACTACTGAAAAAATCAGATAAATGATATCATTAACTTCAGTCTGGCTTCAGTCTCTCTTTAATTCAACTTCATGCACTGAGTACATGGAATCTCTGAATCTTCATGCAATGTTTTCATGGAATCTCAATCTTCATGCATGAATTTCATCGAATCTCAAATATCTTTAAGGTCCTTTATTATTGGACTTCTCAAATGCACACACACCCAAATGATTCTTTATTTACATGTGCATGTGCAAGAAAGAATGCATGAACTCCCTTTTTCTTCTTGGTGTGATAAAACCCTCAAAGGGTGTAATCTCTTTTAGCAAACACACCTTCTTCTTGGAGTCACACTCTTTTATTGTTTCTCACACACACCAAATTGTGTCTTGTTCTTTTGTGTTAAATTCTCCTTCTCTTTTTCTTCTCAAGGTGTTCACCCACTTGTTAACTTATTCACACATGCATGGATATGCATGTATCTTCTTCCTTCACTTGGGAACACACAAGTGGTATGTCCTCCTTCACTTGTGCACACACTAAGGCATCATCATTCTTGTTTCATTGCACACACACACTCAAAGATGGTGTGGCCTTCCTCTCCTTTTGCACACACACACAAATGATTCTTTATTTATTTTTATTTAAAGTGTACACACTCCACTTGTTCACACACTCATTCTTCAACCCGTGCATACACAACCCGTATGTGTGCACTTCATCTTCAGCCCGTACACCTCACCAACAGAGGGAACACAAATTATGTGGCCAACTCCTATCTTCATCCGCACAGGGTGCGGCAACTTCTACCATGTAGGTGGCGCGAAAACTCCTTAAGCCACACATGTGCGGTAGCTCCCTCCTAACGCGCAGGTGGTGTGGTGGCTTCCTCCTGCCGCAAGAGTTCACAGGAAAAGAGGGAGCGCAGGGTGCAGCCACTTTCTACCATACAAGTGTTGCGGGAAGCGGGCACGCAAGTTCACGCGGCTCGGCTTCTTCCATGTGGCGCAAGGGGAGCGCGCAAGGTGGCCTCTTCATTACTTTCTTTCGCGTTGGGGTTGCATAAAAGGCTCTCTCGAATCCTCTAGTGGCTCCGGGAAATTATGCCGCGCAGGTTGTGCGCAGATCTTTTCTTCACATTGCTTAGAGCTTCACGAGACTTCTATTTTTCTCAAGTGATTAGCAGCCTTCTTCAAGGCATCAGATCCTCCTTTTGTAGGAAGAGGATGCCTTGGATCTTCCGTGTAACTATATCTGGATTTCCTGTAATCTTCGGTATTTCAAGATATTCCTTAAATCTTGTTTTTATTCTCTTTTCAATGTCGGTTACTTCATGGCACATGGTCTTCACGTGCATGCATTTTTGAACGCATGCATGGCTTCTTCCTGTTCTATCCATGCACGTATACATTGCCTCACAAATCTTTTTGCTTCGGCCTCATTCAAATTTCTTCATTTTGTTGCATGTATGCGACTTTTAACAAATGCATGTGTTAGTGAAGAGGAGATGAACACAATGACGGCCTCATCTTCATCAGAGGCGACTAGGAGCTGTTTCTCCATTGCTCGGGTGCTTCTGGTTCGCAGGAGGCATCGTGGGGTGTCCTCGACCCGGCGAGAGGTTGAACACAATCTCTTGAGCAATTGGATCTGTGTTTAATTAACGCGGACGATGGAGATTATAATGCAGCGCTGCAGAAGAGGTGGATGGCAGTGATCAGACGCGCGATCGGATGAGCGGCTAGGATTTCCTCTGCGTTTTAAAAACTCATCCCACATCAAAACGCATTGCGGATCATGGAAGGTTTAACAAAGAGCTCCTCTCGAACACAACTCATATTACTCTTCTCCCCGCTCCAGTGATGCCCTGCACCAGTTCTCCTACGGGCACGTTCTAGCGCCCACTATGCTCCTCCACGGGCGCACCCTTGATGCGCAGGTTGCAAGGGATTGACCTCCCCGTGGCTCGGGCTTACACACGACCCAACCTCATGCGGGCTGGCCCTGCCTAGGCCTCCTCATGGGCGCGGTCGACCCCTTTTGGTCCCACATGTGCCTTGGGTTAAAGCTTGGGTATCAAGCTCGTGGGCAGGCCCCATTTTTTACATAAGCTCTTCTTGTATACTTGGTTAAACAAAATATGAACAAGTCTTCTTCATACCATTTTCATCTTCTTCACTTCTCCATCATCTTAATAACACCATCTATCTTCTTCAACAATTCTTCTTCTTGTCCTATTAAAGGACAAAATTCCCAAGAATCTCTCAAGTATCTTCATCAACCATTAATCATAAAACACTTGATCATCAATGTTATTCTTTGACCTAATCATAGATGAGGTTGGATCATATTTAAATCCTCATGCACTAAGAGATAGTGAATGGTCTTCTTCAAACCACTTCATCCAATTAGAGGTTGTGGATGGATCCCTTTCACATTCTTCATCCACTTAGTGGTTGTGGATGGATCACCATTATCTTCTCATGCATTTTGAAGACAATTCACGGACTTCTAACAATGTTGTGACATTGTATCTTCTTGATACAAGTTCATTGAACATAATATCATCTCAACAATCGTCTGATTTGGTATGTAGAATTTTTCAACCATTACCTCCCATGCCACTTAGTGATTCTCTTAACAGATATACTTCTTAGTAACATGGCAATTCTCCAATCATCACCATCACCATAACATCATTTTTCATTCATATATTGACACTCCTTGTCATCCATTCAATACTTGACAATTTATTGACAACATCACCATCACCATCACTTCCTTTTTCATTCATATATTGACACTCCTTATCATCCATTCAATTTTTGACACCTTATTGACAAAAAATGAAACACAGTGCACAACAATATCCCCCTTTGTATTTGTTTTCAATATAACTAGAGCACATATGAATGGATCAATATGCGTGCCAAGCTTTTGTCCCCCTTATTGGAAACCAAATGCAAAGGCGTGGTGTAGTTCTCTTCAAAATATTTCTTCATTCCTCTCTGCATTGTGTTGTATTTTTTTGTCAATATCACTAGAGCACATATTAATGGGTCAATATGTGTGCCAAGATTTTCTCCCCCTTATTGGAAACAAAATTCAATGGTGTGATGCGGTTCTCTTCAAAATATTTCTTCCTCGCTTTAAATAACATCTTCTTGAAAATCACTAAGAGAGGGATGATGTTACATGTTCACTTTAGCAACGAGCCTTTAGTAAATCATCTCTAAGTCTATATGGGCTACCCCAGTGTAGAAAAAAAGAGTGGTGTAACCAAGGAATTCAATGTTTCCCATAATTCACTATACATGTGAGATCATGCTTAGGATTCAAGGGGTTGAAATTTTTTAGATATATCAATGAATTGAAAAATCCTGCACATACATCACCAAACTCATTAGAAAGTTTAGGTGCAATGATAAAGCTCCCCCTTTCATCCTTTTTTCTTCAATCAAACACTCCCCCTTAATTGACATGTTAAATACAAGTAAGAAACAAGGGATGAAAGTGTGAATGGAATACCTACAATTTTTACAAGATGATATGAATCTCAAAATATCATCTTCTACATATTGGCTCCCCCTCAAGGGGTGCACTCCATTCTATTCATACCATTCCCAATTTGAGAGTGATCATGATCTTCAATTCCCTGAAATGTAAGCACATGTATATACCAGTAATTATGGAATAAGATGGAACGTCCTTGGTTCATCAGTTTGAACAACTAGGTTTATAAGATTCTCTCAACCGGGATATTCCACTTTCTCCATTCTTCACACTTTCACATTTGATATTCAGTGATGTTTGTGCTGGTGTGGATCTTATCACCTCTTCAACTTCTTTGTGTGTGACTCGTTTCTTTCTGTGTGCCTTCTGAGCACTGGAATCTCTTGGTGCAATTTTCATTCTTTGGAAGAGTTCTTTTTGAGTTGGAATGAGTGTAATGCATTTATTACTAATATGACCATCTTTATTACACCTCACACACAGAACTTCATCTCCATGTGAAATCTTTTGTTTTATTTTTGCACAAGCTTTAGCATGTGCGAATTCATCCTTTCTCATTCTTTCCAAATCGTCTATCCAGCTGATTAATATGTAATTTTGAAGTGAGGCTTCATATTTGGATGTTCCACATGGTTCCTTTGATTCTTTTAATTTACCTTTCTTAGGAATCTTATTTTCAATAAATCCCTTCTTCTTCTTCTAGATTGATTGTCCTGTTGAGTGCAGTTTTCTTCTATTTAGTTCCATGGCTTGTTTACCAAGATCCATGGTATGACCTTTCATTCCACAGTAGAAGCATTTTTTCTTGGTGGTCCATCTAGATGAATCACCTTCTCGGATTTGGAATCCAAGGACTTCTATTTCTTTTTCAAAATCGTCCTTGGGAGAATTTTCAACATTCTTCAGCTTGATTACCAAGGATACATCTTCTTTATTAGCTAGGTTCTGTGATCTTTTCTTCTTTTTAGCTTTGGACACATTTGGAGATTGGTATTTATCATTCTTGTGACCTCTTTTGCATTCATCCCAGATGTTATCAAATATTCGAAATCTATTTGTAGTAAATAGGTGTTTTTGGACCTGTGGATGTTTCTTCTTCTTCTCTGGCTTGCTCCCCCTTGGAATGGGATTCTTTTGTGGTTTAACATTTAGATG
This sequence comes from Viscum album, assembly GCA_963277665.1. NCBI lineage: Eukaryota > Viridiplantae > Streptophyta > Magnoliopsida > Santalales > Viscaceae > Viscum > Viscum album. The sequence goes on along the minus strand of OY728146.1, from coordinate 1,531,401,767 downwards.
ATTATACCAAAAATACATTGCACAATTCCCATACCTCTTTCAGCACCATCATTGACCTACAAATTTTGCCTTCTTGACTTCTTCTGATTGTTGGATCTTTCTCTTGAATTACTGTGTCTTTTCAAGAGAGCTCTCTTTCTTCATCTTCTTTATCCATACATGTATAGAGTTACTCTTCCATCCTGCCCTTTTTTTGAAAACACATTTTGACGCATGATCACAAGATGGGATGGATGGTACCTTCTTCTTAGTAGATGATTCCCTTTCAGTAGAGGATGTCCTTGTTTTAGATTCATCCTTCTCAATGCACACATGAGTGGAAAAATTTCAACTTCTAGCTGACTGGGAGGTTTCGGCTTTGGGTAATTTCTGGTTTTTCAATATCACCACTTGTTCTAAGAATTTCATGTTTAGAGAGTTATTCTCATCCTCAACAAATCTTATCCTTCCTTCCTGATTCTCTTTCAGTTGTTTCATCTGGTCTTCATGAACCTTCTTTATTTATTGCAATGAATTGTCAATCTCTTTACTCTTTTTACTTTGTCTTCTATTTGAGCATCTTTGACAACCATTGACACTTTATTCCACTTTTACAGTGCATGGAAAAATTCTTTGAACACCATCTCAATGAATTCTTTCTCACAAATTCTTCTTTGCAATTATTTACTAACATCTTCAATTCTTTCATTGAAAAGGGAAATTGTTTCATACTTGGCCTTCACCAGCATTGTGAAAGTGTTGGTTATGCCAACCCTTCTTGCCAATTGATCTTCCATAGAATTGGCTTCTTCTTCTAGTTGTAATTTTTCTTCTTGATGATCATAGATGGTTGTAGTAATACACATTTCCACTTCCCTCGGGACTATCTTCTAATGATATTTGAGTGCATTTAGAAGACCATTTATAGTTCCATCATCATCATAGCTAGAGAAGGCTTTATCAGAAGAGTGATAAAAGGAATTTTCATCTGTTGTGACTTTCACATTAAATTCAATATAAGGTGTTTCCCTATTAGTAGCAACCTTCTTCTTCATCTTCTTGGCCTGTTTCTTCTTTCTATTTTTTTGAGTATTGGAAGATATCTCCATTTGAGGGTGTTCGCTCATTTCCACAAATATGAACTTCATAAAGACACCCTTGGATCTTTTAGAGGAAACCTCCTTTGATACCAATTTAAGTGCCCGGATCAGTATGATCACTGGGGGGGGGGTTAATCAGTGATCCTTTTTAAAAAATTTACTAATTGATTCTTTATCAATTAAACCTCTATGACTTGTTAAGGACTCGATCCACTATTATTGTATCTCTCAGCCTTTCCTCGAGTGATGTAGTAAATGTAAAGGCACATGACACAAGGAATTACAAGGTTCGGCTACAAAGGACTACGTCATTTCCATGTTGGTTAAACGCCCCAACATGGTTTATCCACTATAATTTGGTTTTACAATGGTCGATACGGCGTCACACTATATCCCTCTTGTGTCCCTCAAGAGGGTCTTTATAATGCATCCCACATTGTCACCAGAGTCCCACTAGCCTACTTCAGCTTCCACCGAAGACTTCTCCACCCTGAGTCTCAGAGGGGGTCTTCTCCTGGCTCCTCGAGTCACACGAGATTCTCTTCTTCTTTATTCTCTTCAAGAGTATTCAACAGCCTTGAGTAAGGTCTATTGGCCTTAATCACTTCTTCTGATCACTTGTGGTGTCTAGGACTCCTCTTCTTTGCTCGGGCTTTATCTCCTTCTAAAGATGGCCTGACCTCTGTCTTCAAGAATCTTGATAGGAAAATATGTTCTTTCACTGAGTATGACCACTCAATAATCATGGTCATCTCAACTACTGAAAAATTCATATAAATGATGTCTTTAACTTCAGTCTGGATTCAGTCTCTCTTTAGTTCAACTTCATGCACTGAGTGCATGGCATCTCTGAATCCTCATGCAATGTTTGCATGGCATATCAATATTCATGCATGACTTGCATGGAGTCTCAAACATCATTAAGAGCCTTTGTTATTGGAATTCTCAAATGACCACACAGACAAATGATTCTTTATTTACGTGTGAATGTGAATGCAAGAATTAATGCACTCCCCTTTTCTTCTTGGTGTGATAAAACCCTCAAAGGGTGTAATCTCTTTTATCACACACGCCTTCTTCATGGAGTCACACTCTTTTATTATTTATCACACACACCAAATTGTGTGTTGTTCATTAGTGTGAAATTATCATTCTATTTGTCTTCCCAAGGTGTTCACCCACTTGTTCACTTATTCATACATGCATGGATATGCATGTATCTTCTTCCTTCACTTGGGAACACACAATAGGTATGACCTCGTTCACATGTGCACACACTAAGGCTTCAGCCTTCTTGTTTCTTTGCACACACACACAATCAAAGATGGTGTGGCCTTCCTCTCCTTTTGCACACACACACAAATGATTCTTTATTTGTACTTCTTAAAAGAGTACACACTCCACTTGTGCAAACACTCTTTCTTCAATCAGTGCACACACAACCTGTAGGTGGGAACTTCCTCTTCAGCCCGTACACCACTCCTATGGAGGGCGCTCAAATGATGCGGCCAACTCCTATCATCAACTGCACAGGGTGCGATAGATTCTACCATGCAGGAGGCACGACAACTCATTCTGCCACGCAGGTGCGGTAGCTCCCTCCCACCGCGCAGGTGGCGCGGTGGATTCCTTCTGCCGCAAGAGTTCGCAGACATAGAGGGCGCGTAGGGTGCGACCACTTGCTATCGCGGAAGTGTTGCGGACAGCGGGCGCACAAGTTCGCGCGGCTCGGCTTCTTCCCTGTCGCGTAAGGGGAGTGCGCAAGGTGGCCTCCTCCTTACTTCCATTCGCACAATGGTTGCACAAAAGGCTCTCTCGAATCCTTGAGTGGCTACGGGCTATTCTGTTGCGCAGGTTGTGCGCGGAGCTTTTCTTCACGTTGCTCAGAGCTTTGCGAAACTTCTATTTTTCTCAAGTGATCAGCTGCCTTCTTCAAGGCATCGGTTCCTCCTTTTGTATGTAGAGGATGCCTCAGATATTCTGCGTAACTAAATATTGATTTCCCACAAACTTCAGGATTTCAATATTTTCCTTAAATCTTGTTTTTCTTCTCTGTTCAATGTGGGTTTCTTCATGGAGGATGGTTTTCACGTGCATGCATTTTTTAATGCATGCATGGCCTCTTCATGTTCTGTCCATGCACGAATACACAACCTCACAACTCCATTTGCTTCAGCCTCATTCAAATTTCTTCATTTCGTTTCATGCATGTGACTTTTAACTCATGCATTTGTTTGTGAAGATTATATTAACACAATGAAGGCCTCATCTTCATCAGAGGTGGCCGGGATCTTCTTCTCCATCGCTCGAGTGCATCTGGTTCGCAGGAGGCCTCACGGGGTGTCCTCGGCTTAGCGAGAGGATGATGAAAATCTCATGAGTCGATGGATCTGTGTTTAATGAACGCGGACGACATAGATTATAACGCAGCGCCACAGATGAGATGGATGGCAGCGATCAAATGTGCGATCAGATGAGCGGCCAGGATTTCCTCCACGTTTTAAAAAATCGTCCCACATCGAAACGCATCGCGGTTCGTGTGCAGTTTAACATATAGCTCCTCTCGAACATAGATCATATTACTCCTCTCCCCCCTCCGGTGCCGCCCCTCACCGGTTCTCCTACAGGCGTGTTCTAGCGCCCACTATGCTCCTCCACGGGCGCTCCCTTGGCACCCACGTTGTGTGGGCTTGACCTCCACGTGGATCGGGCTTACACACGGCCCGGCCTACTTTCGGATGCCTCCACCTAGGCCTCCTCATGGGAGCGGTTGACCCGTTGTGGTCCCGCATGTGCCTTGGGTTGAAGATTGGGTAGCTAGCTCATGGTAATGCCCCATTTTTTATATAATCTCCCCTTTTATATTTGGTTAAACCAAATAGCAATAAGTCTTCTTCAATCCATTTTCCTCTTCTTCAGTTCTCCATCTTTTTAAGAACTCCATCTATCTTCTTCAACATCTCTTCTTCTTCTCCTATTAAGATATGGAATTCCCAAGAATCTCTCAAGTATCTTCATCAACCATTAATCATAAATCACATGATCTACAATGTTATTCTTTGATCCAATAATAGATGAGGTTGGATCATCTTCAAATCCTCATGAACTCAGGGATAGTGCATGGTCTTCTTCAAACCACTTCATCCACTTAGAGGTTGTGGATGGATCCCTTTCACTTTCCTCATCCACTTAGTGGTTGTGGATGGATCACCATTATCTCCTCATGCATTGTGAATACAATGCATGGACTTCTAACAATGTTGTGACATTGTATCTTCTTGATACAAGTACTTTGAACTTATGATCTTCTCAACAATTGTCTGATTTGGTATGGAGAATGTTTCAACCATTACCTCCTATTCCACATAGTGATTCTACAAAGTGACATGCTTCATAGTACTGTAGTCATTCTCCAATAATCACCATCACCATCACTTCCTTTTTCATTCACATATTGACACTCCTTGTCATCCATTCAATCCTTGACACCTTATTGACAACATCACCATCACTATCACTTCCTTTTTCATTCATATATTGACACTCCTTGTCATCCATTCAATCCTTAACACCTTATTGAAAAAAAATGAAACACAGTGCACAGTAATCTCCCACTTTTTATTTGTTGTCAATATCAGTATAGCACATATGAAGGGGTCAATATGTGTGCCAAGCATTTCTCCCCCTTATTGGAAACCAAATGAAAAGGTGTGGTGTGGTTCTCTTCAAAATATTTCTTCCTCCCTTTGTGAACGGTGTTGTATTTGTTGTCAAAATCACTAGAGCACATATGAATGGGTCAATATGTGTGCCAATAATTTCTCCACCTTATTGGAAACAAAATTCAAAGGTGTGGTGTGGTTCTCTTCAAAATATTTCTTCCTCCCTTTGAATAGCATCTTCTTGAAAATCACTAAAAGAGGGATGATGTCACATGTTCACTTTAGCAAAGAGCCTTTAGTAAATAATCTCTAAGTCTACTTGGGCTAACCCTGTGTAGAAAAAAAGAGTGATTTAACCAAGGAATTAAATACTGTCCACAATTCATTATACATGTGAGATCATTCTTAGGCTTCATGGGGTTGAAATTTTTTAGATATATTAATGAATTGATAAATCCTGCACATACTTCGCCAAACTCATTAGAAAGTTCAGGTGCAAAGATAAAGCTCCCCCTTTCATCCTTTTGTCTTCAATCAAACAATCCCCCTTAATTGACATGTTAAGTACTATTATGAAACAAGGGATGAATGTGTGATTGGAATACCTACATTTTTCATGAGAATACACCCCAGTCCCTTCTTTAATGCATCAATGTAGTTCAAAAACCATTCTCTACTACAAGGCAGTGTGAGAACTGGTCCACTGGAAAACATTATTTTCAAATAATTTAAATTCTCCTCACATTCCTCCATCCAAACGAACATAACTCATTTCCAAATCAACGTGTTTTGTGGATTAGATAATCTTGAAAAATCTTTCACAAAACACCGATAATATCCATACCAAACAAGAAAACTTCAAATCTTAGTTACTATTATTGGTCTCGACCATCTTTCAAGAACATCTGTTTTTTCTAGATCCACAAATATCCCCTCCCATCAGATTATGTGACCAAAAAATGAAGCTTTTTGAATTCAAAATTCACAATTGGTAAATTTGGAATAATGATTCTCCTTTCTCGGGGTCTTCAGTATAATTCTCAAGTGATCTTCATGTTCTTTCTTTCTCTTTGAATAGAAAATAATATCACATATAAAGACTAATAAAAAATGATCTAGATAGTATCTAAAGACTCTATTAATTAGATCGATGAAGATATCCAGGTCATTTGTAAGAAAAAAGGCATCACTATAAATTCATAGTGCCTATATCTTATATGAAATTTTTTCATTGTTATAACCTCTTTTTAGACCCATAATTGATGATACCATGAATGAAGATCAATCTTGGAAAAGTATTGAGTTCAGCGTAGTTGGTAAAATTAATCATCAATGCGGGGAAGATGATATGTTTTCTTTATAGTGATCTTGTTCAGTTCTAGATAATCAATGATGAGTCTCATTGATCCATCTTTCTTCTTAAACAACAGAACTGGTGTTCCCCAGGGTTATTCACTAGGATGTATGAATCCCTTATCAAGATTTTCTTAGAGTTACTTCATCAATATCGAGAACTCAATTAAATCTATTCTATAAGGTTTCTTTGAAGTAGGCATTAAACACAGTAGAAACCTCAACTTCCCAATTTGGTGGAAGACCTAGAAATTCCTCAAGAAATACATCATTAAACTATTTTAAAATGGGTGTATTATTAATTGAAAGTTTCTCCCCATACATTTGATATAAATAAAATTCATTTATTGTAATCATGATCCATATGATGGAAGAAATTTCTACTGGACTATTATATTCATCCTTGAATTGATAGATGATCATAGATTGATATGGAATCGGAAATGTAACTTCGCTTATATGTAAATTGAAATGAGATACATATAAATAATGAAAATTCATGCCAATAATCACATAAAATTCCACTAGAGGAAGGATCACAAGATTTCTCAAAAGAAAATTCCTACAAACATTAACTGGAGAATAATTGTAAACTTTTGAAGTGACTGTTGGGCCATTAAGATTTGTCATAGCTAACTTAACATCTAATTATTGAGGTAATTTGGAGATACCCTTAGAATATTATTATGAAATAAATGAGTGGATTGATCCAAAATAAAATATACCATTTGCTACTTTAGATTGGATGGTAAGTGTACCTTTCCCCCCATCATTATCTTAATCCATATTGCTGATAGTAATTGAATGTTACATTCCCTTATCATTGTCCGGAAGAGTTTTTGGTCGTCGATCATCATAAATAAACCTTGGATTTGGACATTGATTTGAATAATGACCCGTTTCCTAGGACCTGTAACATTCATGTTTAGGAGGTTAATTCCAGGTATACCTTTCATTTTTCACATCAATAAGATTGCTTTTCCCAAAACATCTGCATTCAATTGCCAGATGACCTTCTTTTTGCACACTTAAAATTTTTTCTTGTTCTCTTAAGGCAATTACACCCATGTTTCTTTCCACACTTTGAGCATAAGGGAAAACTCTTCTTTTTTTAGTGTTGTATTTAGTTTTTTTAATTCCCATTTCAACATCTTATCAACCCCATATGAATGATGGGTTAATCAAATCTTCATCTCAACCATGAGGGCACAACGAACAAATTCCTCACATATATTGAAGTCTCTTATGGCTAATGTCGTTTAGAGACTTGGTTTTAAGCTATTAAAGAATCGATCAATAATAATCTAATGTTATATAATAATTCGAGAAGCATATTATGAAGTCCTTGTAAATTTTTCTTCATAGGTACCAACAAATTCATCATCATTTTTCTTATGATCAAGGAATTCATTCCCCATCATTGTTCGAAGAATATGAGGAAAGTAATTATTAAAAAAATAAGTTCTTGAACTCATCCCATTCCATGGGTTCAATTTCATATCATTTCCATATATTGTTGATAAGATTCAACCGTTGATTAGATTCACCTTCCAAATGATATATTACTAAGATGACTTTATCATGATCAGAACATTGTATTGCTAAAATTAACTTTTCAGCAGTATTGATCCATTTTTCAGCCACTAATGGATCAAATGACCATTAAATGTAGGTGAATGCTGCCTCATGAATGATTCAAATGAATGTTTCTCCTTCAATTTATCAATTATAAGACTTTTATGATTCATATATTGGGAAATTTGTGTGAGAATGGGTACACAATTTAAAATTCTAGCTCCCATAACATTTGGTTTCTCAGGGGGACAATCATTGCATTTCCCATTGCATTCATCATTAATGCAGTTCCTTTGGGTTCTATCCATTGACTAAAACCAAGAAGGATATTTTGAGAAACACTAATCATAATAGGAAAACCACATAATAAAGAATTAAATTTCAATTCAGCAAACTTTATGTTTTATCATAGGTTATTCATGTTCGTTTCTAAAACACTAGGATTGTGTCATATATTTTGATGTATCCTTATTTTTCTTACTAAGGATTTCACATCATTGATTCCAAAGGATAACAATATCTTCCCACTAATACCAAATATAACAACCCATACATTACATACATTGTTATTAATTCATAATTGATGTATATTTATTACAACTTGTACATGTATAATGTCTTTAGAAACTAAGAAATGTAACAACTCATTCATAAAAAATCTATATTTTATATCATTTAATTCACCCTGAATAGAATACTTTTGGGAATATCATACATAATACCCTTTTTCTTGTCCTAGGGAAATGAATCATACGAAATGGTGTGCTTAAATGCAAAATAAGGGTATACAAAGTTGATATCAATCATATATAATGATTGAATATCTTATCTTATATATAAGAGATCATAATATCATGTTATGGGATAAATCATAAAAGAGAAATGTAACAACAATAATCATTATAGAAGACATGAAAGTATGTGGAACACACACATAAGCATATAAAATCAGTTCATATTAGTCAATGTTATTTTCTATGACCATCAATGCAGAAAACGTCCTTTATTGAATCAAGTTCTCCCCTCAGTCCCACCTTGTATCACTAAACCAGATTAAGTTTCCATTATATCAATGTATATATCATGAGATATAAATCATTACCCAATGCATTGAAGGGAGATATAGGTCCCAACCATCTCATAATGATACCATTCTAGCATGTTCCACAAATCATGAAAACATTCCCCATATCTTAAACCAGAAAATAAAATAATTTTCTTAAACATAATTCCATCATAACATAATCCATATAAAATATCATTTCATAATTGAAAAAATAAAATAATATTAATAAAAGGGACATAAACAGAACCCTATACCAATAAAATCATCTTAGATGGAAAATATTTTTGATAAAACACTTGGAATTAATTCATGAACAAATGAAGCTTTATTCTTTAAAAATATTATCTTTACTCAAAATGTAATGCAATTATAAAAGAAAATAATTGAGTTAAAAATCCAATTTTAAACATTTTGAGGAATATTCATGGACATAAAGTGTTATGGTGAAGTAAAAACCCATTAATTCCATATAAGATAAAAAACCCTTCTCGCCGTTCTTTTGCCAAAAAAGTTAGAAAAGTATATCGTAAAGTAAAAAAAGAATGATTCCGTAAAAACGATGTAGTAAAAGTAAACATGGGTAAAAATGAATTTAATCATACATTGATGAATATTAAACATTTTATGATAATATTTTTATAAAACATGGACTTGTATGATAAATATATACCAAGTAGATACTTACGAATAAATAATCTCTGTTAAACAGGACTGAAAAAGTTATCCCTTACCTTATAACCACTATTCTTCATATGTATCCTAAAATCATATATAATGACTTAAAATGTTACATATTTCGTCCAGGATCATAAATATTTTTATTATAACATTTATGATAATATTTTCATCTGTTTATTTGTAATATTTCATTATTACTCATTATTAATGTATTAACTTCTTTATATACTTATGTATGTTTTGTCAGATGAGTCCTTATTTATCTATTTAGGTTATAGGTATATAATTTATAACATGGTATTTTTATAATATATATAATATATATTAATAAAATTACTTTATATAATCATGGGTTAATGATGATTATGTAGAATGAATCACATCACATCATTGAGATGGTTTGTCATAAGTATGGACGAGTGACTATATCATTCCAATAATTGTTGAATGGTATTATAGTGGACAGTGTATAGTATGTCATTATTATTATCATGTCATAATAATCATATATAGTTAATATTTCCAAAATTTTACCTACCTAGGTAAGGTGTTTATGAAAAATAGATTACACCACTGTGTGCGGATGGAAAACCGTACGTACACACGCACAATGATTTCATTTTTCATAGGTTTAGAAGTTGAAATTGGGTATTTATAATCAAATATCAGTATATTAGTGATACACATTTTATTACATTATAATGAAACATATAAATAAAATAATGTATAAGAAGAAATAAATTTTAAAGAATTGGTAGAAGAGATTTTATCTTTCCTGATGTGCCTCCTTTAAATTTCTTTTTTAGGATGTAGAGTTGGTATTTTAGAAGACTAGAACCTTTAGAATGTAAATAGGAGAATTTAGAAGAGAAATGGGTAGGGTTTGGACGATATAAAACTCTCAAAATGGAGTGAAGAGGAGAGAGAAGTGGATCCCTTTTATAAGAGAGGAGTGGGGAACTTTAAGAAACTTTCAATAATATTAATTAATAATAAAAGCAATTTCTTCTAAAATTGTCAAAAACATATTTAATTTAAATATAAGAAGAAATTTGTTCAAATAACCATCATAAAATAATATTTAGAAAACTTTATAATTTTTTTTTATCCTTATATGTTTTGTTTAACCCTTATTTTACCCATATTAATCTTTCCGTGATTGTATATTATTTAAACATTATGGGTTAATGTGATTACCATATCATGTAAAAAAACCCAAAAAAGATATTTATGACATGTTTGGACATATATAATTTTTTTCCAAATCCTATAATTCTATAAATTTAATATAATTTATTAAACGGTTTTATGTTATAAGTTACAAATTGTGTCAATTTTGGAAACTTTTCATACATGAATTTTTAAAAATTCGTAAAAACATTATTCAATAGAAAATATGGAGTAAAATAAAAGAACATATGAAAATGTGATCCAAAAAATTCATCGATGAAATCAAAATAACCAAATTACATTTTTTTTAATATTTATAAATATATTTATTTAAAATATTCATTATTGAAGTAATCACTACATCATATTTGTGTCCAAAATAATACTGTTTATATAATCACTTAAAATTATAAATAAAATATCATGATTTATGAAATTATTTTATCTTTCCAATGTCTATTTATATTAAAATATATTGGTTATATGACCATATATGGAAATCTATTTAGTCAATGTTATATGTTTAGGTTATAAATATCTTTACGTTAAATTAGTTCATATAAAATTTCATTTTCACAACCATGTGAATCAATAGGGTCCCAAAATTGACCCAAGGATCCCAATGGCAAGAAATATTTCATCTAATACTATATGGACACATTTTGGGTAGTGTTATATTTTTAAATTATTACTTTTTAAACTTTTTTACCATATTAACCATTTAACCATGGAAAATAAATAAATTATTGAAGTTAGTATTCGTAATGTCCTAAAATAAAAGGAACCTATTCACAAAATTTGGACCATATGATTCATAATATGGAATAAATTTTTTCATATTAAAAACAATGATGTTTATGTAATTGATTTAAAAGTAATCTCATTGTTTTAATGAGAAACCATGTTTTAAAACATAAAACAGTACAAAAGATTGGAATGTTTATACCAATGAATTCAATGTCAAATAAATGATAATGAATTACATTCTATTAAATGGTATAAATATATTAAAATTATACTTTAAAACCATTAAATATTATAATTTAACGAAATATAATATCCTGATGAAAAATGTTGTTTTTAATTAAAATTTATCACACTTTTACTATTCACCAAAATAAGAAAGTTACTGAAAAAATATCCAAAAATTTTCCCAAGTAAATTTTTATATCTGCTCCAAAATAAATAGTTTATGTTATCATATGGATATTATTATTGTTCAAAAATATTAATTTAAAATGGGTTCTCTCTTCAATGTTATGAAATTTAAATTTTTAACAAATGGTTCTTATACATTAATATGATTTTATTAATACCCTATGACTAAAATATTAGTTGGATGAATATAAAAAATATTTTATTAAGTATATAACAAATATATCTGATTAATCTCATTAAGAAATGTAATTAACTCAATAAAATAAAAATGTCGAATTGAATCATATTTTGTAAAAATAAATAATAGCCATAGAATTAATCATTAATTTTACAATGTTAGTTATAATTATTCATTCTAACCTAAGGGATAGTATATAGTAGTAATTTTATATTAAGTGCCTCACACATTTCGTTTAAACCCACTATTGTGTGAAATAGAAACTACTAATTGATAAAAATTATTTAAAAAAATATTTCATAAAAACATCTAGCTACTGTAGTAAAAACTACAAAAAACATTATACAGCTTCCCAAGAACATTTATCACGTTCTACTACTATTCTATGAGGAGTTATCTCAAAAACCAAATTCTTGGGAAACCAATTCTTTATACATGTATAAGTGCATATCCAATTATAATTTTAGGGTGATACAAATCAAATTGTAAAAAGTGAAAAAACTAAAAAACAAGTATCAAATGCCAAAAAAAATTCATCAATGACCACAATTTTTAGTTGGAAATCAATCCAGAACAATAAAACTATAATAATCAATATCACAGCTATCAAAAGAATGTGAATAAAAGAAAATTTTCCTAAACATTTCAATTAACTAATTCATTATTTTCAATATGGTTTGAAAAATTACGATTATTAGACAAAAAAAGTAAACCCCCCCCCCCCCCGCATGATGTGAAATGGAGAGAAATAGGGGTAATCATATATTAAGGATGATTTCCAATTATTGTGCACCATAAAGAAAACATGAACAATCACAAAAAGAAGCAACAAGATGAAAACGATGGATAAACCTATACCACCCTATGGATCCAAAAGAACACAACCCAATGAATCCCCAAACCTAGAAAACACCACCTCAGTGGATCCCCAAGAGAATAACAGAATGACATAGAGAAAATAGAGAGGGGTACTAACCATGAATTGACCCAATAACGATAACAATATTCCACAAGTATCAACCAGTTAAAGAGGGATAAAGAGGGTCTTTAAAGACTATCTACGGTGCCGTTGGATTTCCAATACAGGTGTAAAATGGAAACTATAGATGAATAAATTAGTGTTCAATCAATAAATAATTTTAACAATTCACATGATCGGGGTATTACACGACTTGTCATCCCATTTCAGGTCGGGTAATACATGTGGTTTAGTTTACACTGAAAAATGTGTTGACTATCCATTTTATTTCTTTTCTCTAACAACAAAATATTTCATTCAATGAAACTATTCTTTACACCATGTAAAATATTTACACACTATGAATCATCATATATAATCCATGAAAATAATTTTACATAGTATAATCAGGTTACATGATTTGTGATCCCTTTTATACCAGCCTTTACTAATCAAACTTCTCTAAATATCTCTGATCCTCCTCCGAACACTTCCAAAAACTACATCCATAATTTAATAGACCAGGAATAAAATAACCCTAACATCCTGAATATGTGATTTTTCCCCCATGTTTCCTATAGAAAATTCCCCTGATTCCATAATACCTGAATTATCAGAATATACTTTCCGAAAAACAAATTATTACTAGATATTTAAAATTCAACAGATCCTCCTAAATGGGTGCATTGGTATAAATAAAATCAGCATCCACATCAATCAAATGATAAGGGTCAGAGTGATACCCCTAGTGGTATGACACATGAAAAATAGTATGTATATCACTATGTCATTTTATGATGTAACAATCGATATTCTACTAACAAAATTCTCTTTACAAGCTCAAACACTACATGAAAACTAGGTTCCAATGTTCCTTACATCTACATCATTTGGTGACCCAATCTGGGAGACACCCAAATTAATAGACAATCAACCATTTTAAATTCAAGGGATCATAGAATTCTACCATCATCCTATATATTCCAACTCTATGTTGATTCCATACATTTTGAAAATACCTAATCTTCCTCCGTAAATCCATATTTTATTATTTTTTAATAACACTTTAATGGATGAGTGTGAACCTTTACAAAGTTACAAACATATTAAACAATCAAGAGCATTAAAATCATCATATCCCACTAACATAAAAATCCAGAAACAAACATGACATCATGAAAAAATTTAATTTGAATATCTATATAGATGTTTCACCACGTGCCAACTTAAGTCGGTTCATAGAAAAACCATCATCCACCATCAATGCTGTCCATGAATCCGAAATGCCACCAAACCACCAAACGAAATATCCATTTCCATTTTTGAAATTTGAATGACAGCCATACCATCGTCCATGGTCACCATTAACTTGGTATGCTCAAACGCCTCAGACCATGAATTTCCTCGTGATACGCACCATGACAGAAGTTGAACACGTATTCTTCGCCAAACATATCACTGTCATTCACATAGTGGCCGACCATTGTCTACCATCGCCGAAGAGTAATGCCACCAGATAACATAATCATCACTAAGATCTATTGAAATAAAACCCCCCAATGAATTTCTTAACCCTTCATCTACCATCGCCGATGAGGAAGGACACCCTTGTCGGAGCCAAACCCATCCTCACATCTGACGATCTAATCGTCATCCCCATCAACATCACAAAGCTGCCTGCTCAGACACATATCCCAAAGAACTTGCTGACTTCCTCATAGCTCCACCTCGGAGATAACGGAGGAATCCTGGAACTAGAGCATAGAAAAATCAGGTATTTTCAGGGCGAAAAATGACAATAACCCCCGAGATTCATCGATGTCGAAGGTGGCAACACCAGGAAATTAGAGAAACACATAAACATCGAACACAAAACAAAAAACGATTTCAACCTGACTGAGCACCAACCGGGACATTGTCCATAGGAACAACACGTCATCTTCATCACACGATCACCACCATTGTTGAAATTTAGAACAAAGAAACAAAACCGATGAGGAAGAGATGCCTTGAGATCCAATGACTGCTTGAGAATCACTTCTCAAATCATGTTTCCAACCACCCCTCTAGAACAACTAGGAGAGGAGGGGTGGAATTCTGAATCCAGGGCATATTGGAAGGGCAGGGACCGCAACAACGGGTCATGACCGTGCCGTATACCCAATCCAAACCAAGAATCCTAAGATAAAACCGCAATGAATAGAATACAACAGACGACAAACATCACTGCATCCCCAGATGGAGTTAGTATAGGACGCGCCTACTGAAAAACTGTCTACTGATCCGAACATCCCAAAGCCTTTGTAAAACCACCACTGTGAACCAACGAGCAAATCAATGATGATTTCATAGGCTAGAGAAACAATTCTCGAGGAGGGTCGAAATAGAAAAGAACTCCCACCACTGATCCACCAATCAGGGCTGACGAAGCTACCACCTTGCAAATCCATATTTGAAAAAACAATAGAGGAGGAACACCACCAAGAAGAAACCACCGATTTAGGAAACCCAAAGTATTGATGGAAGGAAGGTGCGATGAAGGTGATGATGGAATGACGAACACCCCCCACCGAGTAACCCCTAAGGGAACCCTAGCGGAGAGCGTTGTAGGAGACAAGATACTCAGAGGCCAGAAAAAAGTTCCTCATAAATTACCTAATCTTTATCCAATGTATCATGAAAAGGACTATGTCTAAATTTCACTAACTCACCTACCAACATCCAAAAATAGGTGAACATCATGGCCTACAACAAAGCTACTCACATGATCCCATCTTTATAGTTTCATTATAATTTATTTTATATGTGAACTCAACTAAATCTATATGATTATCTCAAGACACACAAATTTCTGGGACAGAAGCCAAAAGAATTTCCCCAAAAATATTTTATTATGTTCTGACTTCCCATTATTCTATTGATAAAATTCCATTCTTAGATAAACATTGTACCAATCTCTTTCCGAAAATCCTTCCAAAAGCATGATGTAAATAATGATTCATGGTCTAAAACAATATTTCCAAACAGCCCGTGAAGATATAATATCTCTCAAACATACATGTCTCCCAACTGATCAACTATAAAATTCCCTCAAATAGGATATAAATTTAATTCCTTAGTCAAACAGTTTATAATAATCCAAATAACATCATTCTTCTGAACCATACTTGAGATACCCGCCATAAAATTCATTGTAACGTCATCCCACACCCATTTCGGATTATGAAACAGTTGTAGTATTCCACCGTGTCATTGATTCCAAAGATTAACATAATAAAAGTTGATGTATCATTTGATTAAAAATTATGCATCCATCTTCATAAACGCATACCAATACTATCATCAAAGTACATGAAACATTTTGGTCAATCTCTGATGTACCACCAATTTTAAGGTATGAAATTCACGTATCAAATCATCTCATACACTCATATATAAAAATAAATTATTCCTATAATTGATGTTATCACCCTCGTCAATAATCTAATATAGATATGTCTCCCCACTTTGAAATAGTTTTCTTATGGAAAAAATTTCCAGATCCTCATAAATTCTTTCCCTAATCTGACTCAAAATTGTTCTGATTCTCCAAAAACTAATATGAGACTCCCCTACATCAAGACCTTTTAACACAACATGATTATATTTTAGTAATAATATCATTTCCAAATCATAGTTATACTACAAAACTACATGATTTCTTTCTTTCTTATAGTGTTAGCAACACGATTTATCTTCCTAGGTGGATATGCTCGCTCAAAATCAAATGAATTCCTATAATCAACCTACCACCACCGTTGCAGAACCAATTTTCACATTGAAAATATATATTTGACTATATTTTAATTGGTTTATATTTTAAAATTATAACACAACAGATAATGCTTCCAACACGTTAAATCATAAATCACTTTAGCTAGCTCGAGGTCATTAATAGGGTATTTACTTTCATGTGGCATTAATTTCCATGACCCATAAGACACAAATTGATATACCTACATCAAAGCTACAATAAAATAGATCCCAAAAGCATAAAATAATACCATATAACTATCACATGTCTCACATATGATTATCATTGTTGTTGTTTTCAATCACTTATTCACCTATTGAATGGCATTCTGAGATGTTTCATACCATTAAATCATTATCCCAATCTTATTCAAGCCTTAAAAGTGTTACTAAAAACAGGTAAAGTCATGGAGGATACTCTAATAATAATAGTATAATAAAAAAATAGTAGATATGAAATGAATTAATGTGATTCTCCCTAGAAACAACTTCCTACAACTTCTTAGGGTCCACAGACACAACTTCCTCAAAGATGATGTGACCCAAAAAATCATTCTGATCAATACAAAGCTGAAACTTTTATATTTTATAGTATAGAGAAAGCTGGTCCATGTACGTGTGTATGATTTGGTTCTTCTAGGCAATAAAAACATTAATAAAATTCATCATCTTTACCAAAATAATAATAAACATCGAAAGGATATTCCTTCTTCTAGATGAAGTCTATGGTATGTTAGAATGTCAAGCACTCAACTAATGATACCACAATCAGAATCCAATCTAGTAAAATACACCAAATCCCATAAAATAGAAAAATAGATCATCAATATTCATAATAAGATATAGGTTTGTCACATTCATCATATATAACATGTAGTAATCAACACATAAGTGCTTGGTCTTGTTGAACATATTTACAAACAAGACTGGAGGGCCCCGATGTGATATACTCCTATAGATAAACCCTTACCAAATAAAATATTCTACTTGATTCTTAATCACATGAATCAATATAAGTTTAATTCTATATGGTGGAATGAAGACTGGACCCACCCCTGGCATGAGCTCAATTTTAAATTACACATCTGTATCAGGTGGAAGCCCTGATAAGTCAACTGAAAATAAATACTACAACCTATCCAATAGGTGTTGAATGAAATCCTATTTTACACCAAAATTATCAATATATACTCTTTTAAAATGTGCAGTTATATCCCCTAGTTGTATAAGAATTGGTATGTAGGGACCGCTTGGATATCCCACACTCCATGGGGGAAATAATTATCTCATGCAAGGGATGAAACTATCATTATATAGATGTAAAAATATCTGTTGGATTGGTACACCATTGAATATCAAATGTTGATATTTTGTTCACATCCTTACACCTCATGGATTTGATGATCCCATATAAAATTATACTCCCCAACCTCAAGATATCACCACATTCTTAAACATATGTCCCTCGACCGTACTCCCAATGGTTTTTTTGATCATTATGGCCCATCACACAAACTCAACTACCATTTTCTACCAATTCAAAATGATGTTAATATATAAAGGAATTAAAGGAAACAATATCAAATAAGGACCTAGAAAACATAGAGGCTATAATAATAATACCTCTAATTGTAAACAATCTATCCTTAATATCCATAAGTGTTAGATGAACTACGTGAAACATCATGGCCCTATTCCCTATGATGTAGTTTGAGTCCGCTGACCTATAAAACTCTGTTGATACATGAATTGTTTCCCATAAGTACCACTTCCACAACCTAAACCTCTCATTCCAATAAAACTCTAGCTGCTATAATGATATGGTGCAGATGACCCCCTTCCCATCATCTGGTTCTACCTAGACACTCCATCATTACACATTTGTTGTGGGTTATTACCAAACCGATTTATATTTCATATCCTACTATAATCTATTTAATCTTCTTGTTGTTATGGAAAATTTATAAATATGTGGTCCAGCCAACCGTACTAGTGGAAAATTAATACCATAAGATCATAGGTAAATGATCATTTCCCATGACCACTCTTATTTACACTTCATTGTTCTGTAGAATCATACTGACAAATCATATTGTTTTACAATATACCGCATTTTTATCCAATACAAAACAAATTTCTTACATTGGAAACCTTCTTTAGTTTCCCCTTAGATAAGAGAGCGCAATCAACTACCTTATAAAACACTATTATTTGAAAGATGATAACTTAGCACATAATCATAGATTTATTTACTTCCATCCAATTACATTATATATATATATATATATATCTCAACCCCTTCCATTCCTAGAGATTATTTTTAAAAGTTATTATCTTTACTTGAATATTCCATCATGGACATACTTTCCTGGGAAAACCATATGAACTCAACTACCATATCCATTCTCATTATATTTGGATGAACGTTCTTTAGTAATTTTGTTAAAAAATCCTTCTATTTGAAACCATATTCCTTCCCAATATATGTATAACCATCCCAAAAGTACTTCATATATCCTAATAACATAGAATTATTAAACATGACCCTTTTATCAATAGGTGCATATAAATGGTCCAATATAGTTTGTATTGACTCAATATAGAACTCAAATAAATCATGTCGACCATATCTGGTGAATATCAGAGGGTTCTATAAATAAAACACCCATTTTATTCCAAACATACTCTCCACAACCCACTCTTGTTCTCTCCTCATAGAGTGTAGGACAGAAGAAATATTCGCATGGATATATGCTCTGGCTTCATCACCCATTATTATCAGTCCCTTAGGTTCCACTTTATAATGATCATTTAATCCCCATCCTCATGTCGTCCTATCTACAAGAATAAACTTGGATTAATATAAATATAATTCAAATACACATCTTATTATCTTCAAAAATATAATCATCAAAATTATGCATTTGGTATTCACATAAATCCATAACAATTCACCCCCTTTATTTTACCACACTGTCAAAATTGTGGTACAAAAAAAATGACCATCACTCATCAGGGTTATAGTTAACAAATCCCAAATATAATCCCATATTCATATTTCCCATTAGACACTCATTTTCCACAATTCAATTCATTTTAAAAATTTCAATTCATATTTTTCACCTTTTTTGGATCAAATTTAGAAAGGGTAGAAAATAAATTTCATTTAAAAAAATCACCTTGTATCCTAATTTTCTTACATTCCTAAAATGAGACATGTCACAATATGTCCTATGTTTCTAAAATGGCGCACAAATAAAAAATCATCATTTTTTAATTTCCAAGGAGTTATACTTCATTGGAAAATAGAAACAATAATCCCATAACACATAAATAGATTCATAAAATGGGAAATAACAACCAACTTTAACTACAAATATCAATCCTAGAAATCATGCCTTAGTTACTTTTGTTTTCCTCATACATGGGTATAATACAATCATGAATAAAATCATGAAAAATTATTTACTCATTAGAGTATATTGAATACATTAAAAAATATTAATACACATGAAAAGAAAATAAAAATGGGCTCTCATACCAAATTGTAACATCTCATCCTTGGCGACACACATGGGTTCCCTAATACCATCAGTTACATGACCTCAAGGGAAGATCTATCAAAATGAGAGGAGACCAGTATTAGGTGATGTTATAATATAAAAAATCCATTCAATATACATCTTTTATCATAGCAATACAATAACATAAAATATTAAAAGTGACCGTATGATAAGAACCATAACCTGAATAATACTAGTATCACATGATGACCAAAATAGAAATAAAATATTTCATCAAAATTTGTTGAAATTCCATGCCTTATATAAGTAAAATTATTAAATAGAACCCAAAATTAATTTGTCCCAAAAAATTCTTCTTGTGGACCCAAAAATTACATCTAGTTCCCTCATCAATGCCCCATACCATCTCTACCACCATGCATAGGGATCTTTCACATATCACATCCTTCAAACATGAAGTCTATTTCAGTAAAGTTCTAGAAGACCATGTAGGGTATGAGGAAAACATTGCTGGATGCCAAAAATTTTGTGTAAAACAATTTCCATTCAATACTAGTGTATGATGTTGTATAAATAAAAATGTACAATATATATAGTAAACAGTTATCACAATTAATTGATCATTAATTAAAAACATATATTCACTACTTCACAATGATTCCTATATTATCAATACATTATATGGAATTTTTCAATGTATGAAAAACCCCAAGGGATATGAAATTTCGAAATACCATGGTCATAATTTATTATTTCATATCAATTGATATCTTTTATAATTTAAACCATAGTTTGTTGCCACTATAATGGGTGTACAATGTTGTGATTAACACAATATGGGTATTTGGAGCCCATTTCCCTATTCCACACCTGAATGTCACATGGGTATTTTACACCTGAGTCCCTATCACATATTTTCTATCACATATAAAAATTTGTAACCTCAATCCATTTCCCACACTTCAACATCACATATGGGTATTCATAACTTTAGTCCCTCTACCACACTAACTCAAATATGTGTATTCAGATCCTCAACCCTTGTCCTACAACTCAACTTCACATGAATAAATATTTCCAAAATATCAAAAAATATGAATTTCATATACATCATGGTTATGCTTCATTAAAATTATAATAAAAATTATCATAAAATTATTCCTTTTTATTATTTCATAACCATCCAATTTCTTATTTTAAATGTCATGGAATAATATAAAAATATTATCATTAAACCATTTTCAACATTTTGTGAAATAATTAATTTACCCATAATTATTAAGTGAAAAATACATTAATTATAATTAAAAAATAAATAAAAAAGTATAGTAGTCAAAAAATTAAACATTATATTAATCAGTCAATTCCATAATTCTATTAACTTACCAATAACACCATTCAAATAAATGGTAAATTCCATAACCCATTATTCATTCAAATAAAATCACTATATTGAATTAGTAAAATAAAGAAATCGATTCTATATGAAATTTTTAATTGTGTATTATTGATTCCACAATTATAAACAAGAAATTGAAGTCAAGACTTTTGGAATTGAATAATACTCCACCAAACTCATATTATTGATAGGAACTTGACAAATAAAACCCTCATATTGATGTGGGAAATTCAATTACATAGTGAATAATATGATCTTGATAAAAAACTATGATCCGTGATTGAATGGATTCAGATATATCAAAACCTAGATATAGATCTAAAAATAATGTAGTAAATATTCATTTAAAATATTTGAGAAAAATGTGAGATGTGAAGGAAACATATATGGATGTTTCCTATTACCGGGAATGGTGTATTATAGTAAAAAAAATTATTTTATTTTCTTGTTATGGATTATAAATGAAATTGGAATAGTTATAGGAGCCACCAAAATGGGTGAAATGAGTTAGGGTTTATATGAGGTGGTTAGGAATATAAGAATGTGGTTCAATTATTTTAATGGAATTACAGGTGGTTTTTTCGACATGAATGTTTTCCTTTAAAGGGAACATTGTTTTGCATAACCATGTTCCGCCACAAATGTTTTTAACCAGTTTTTAATAAGAGAGGACACTATTTTCCAAACAATGTAGCAATTGTGCAATCTCTCTGTTATTGGGGTTTCACATTTTCTTGGGTCTTGGAACACAGTTGGGGAAATTCATCTACAAACCATGATATATAAAAAAGTCATAAAAAAATTACCACATTAAACCAAAAAATCACTAATGTAAACCTAAAAAATATATACTAAAAATAAAATAGTACCTAAAAAATGAGTTTTCATCAGCTTCAGAAAATGTCCATTTCTCATACCTTACTTACATGTGGAGGACATAATCAAAACATAAACAGGATATAATGGAAAAAGGTATGTTCCATATTATAAATCCAAAAGTATAATATCATTTTTGATAAAAAAAATATATGATTTAAATCCATCATTATACACATCCGTGATAGTTGGTGATGGAAAATGAGTTACACCGATTCACGAGGATGTAGTATTCCTCACGCACAATATATAGTTTCATTTCCCATTTGATGGATGAGGAGATAGAATTTTGTCATTCCCATAACCTAATAATTTATTTCTATCTGGAGATATTATTTTTTATTAAATAATTACTGTTTAATAAGACATTATTGAGTAGGATAATGATATAATATAAAAACTATTATTTAAAAATGGTTCATCATATGTGGATACCAACATTGGGTTTTTACAACACCCTCCTAGGATGAAATTATAATCAAACCGAGGGTTATAATATTTTTTTAAGAGTGTATTTATGGTATTTTTAAGGAATTATATGATAAAAATTACATTTTATGTGTGAAGAAGGGATTATAAGGGGTGACCTTTTATATGTTAAGAATAGGACACGCATGGAATTTTTTAAAATATTCATTTAAACATGTATTATTATACTAGAAAAAGAATAAAAAACATTATACTACCTTATAAATGATCAAGTCAAAATATTTCCTGAAAAAATTGTTTGGAGAATTTAGAAAGTTACCTATACCCTTATCTTCTTAGTTTAACTTCTTGGTATACCAATTATTACATTAACTATGAAAATCAATGTTCACTGATTTTACTATTCATAATGGAAAAAAATGGCTGACCTTATAAGATAACATAATTTATTCTAACAGATATTATAGAATCTATTTTATAATTTCAATTAAATTTAGTGGAAGAGTCTAATTTTAAATTATTCCCCTAGAAATGATGAAATGGAGGGTTTCTGAAGAAATGATTCTCGTAAGTATATATGGTTTTAAAATCAAAATTCAACATAAAAATGATTCTAATGACCTAAATAAGATAAATAATAATATAAATTAATTGAATTTAATTTTGAACCAATTTTAAATATAATTTAATAGGAGAAATTATATAAATAAAATGTTGAATTTCAATAAAAATACGTATTTTTCACTATACATCGAAAAAGGAATATTTTTTAAAAAATACAAATAATTCAAGGAAATATTATTTTGATATGATTATATCAAATCATAGTTCATTATGTAAAATATACCTTCAAGGATTTGTAAGAAACAATTTCATATTATGTACGCAATGCATGACTAGAACATTTTCTAGAAAAATATTTTTTTAAATATTCTGTGTTTCATTTACATGATTCCAATTTTATTTATGATCAATAGATAAAAATAATTTTTATAATATATATAGTATTATTCATAGGATTCAATTCAATGGATTTCTTATTATGATATACTAAATTACAATTTAGTTAGGTGTGGGGTTGTGGGTTCCAAAATCTCTAAATGGGATTAAATATGATTAAATATAAATAATTGGTTATTTAAGGCCAGTTCTTAATTTCTTGAATGATATAGAAGACAATTTTATTTTTTAGAAGACTATTTTTTTACAAAAAAAATCCAATGGAGTTACATTGAATATAAAATAACATCCAAAAGGAAAATACATACCATTATATTTCTTGGGACGTAACATCCTAAATAAAATTTTCATTTTTAGATGAAGTTACAGTAAAACAATATTTATTTAAAAAAATTAAGAAATATTATCATTGTATTTATTATAAATTAATTATGAATAAATTATTTAAATAAGGATATCCATGTTTTTTTGAATGTATAATAAAAAATAAAATTTCAACAAAATTCTATTTCATTCTACAAAATGAAACCAAGATATAATATAATAAAAAAATTATAAAATTGAATCATACTAAATAATACATGTAGAACCATCATTCTTATTAAATTAATCGTTATTCCGATATTTAATTTAGGAAATTGTAAAAAATCTATTCTTTCTTTAATCAATATGTCGTACAACTCCAAAATATAATAGTATTGGTTTTTACCTCCTAGATTTAAGAATATTTGAGATAAAAATATTTATATATTATATAATCCATATAGGAAATATATTTTTATTAAAACCATGATCAATTATTCATTAGAGATGCCACATTATATTTTTTAAATAATGAAAAAATTGATTGATTAAAATAGGACACCTCCATGTTCTTACTTATATACAACCAGCTATCAAATAAAAAAATCAATTAATTTCGAAATTATGATATATCATTCTGATAAATTAAATGTTTTAGTTTTTTAATGCATAACCGTGGATCATAAAATAATATAGAATTAATAAATATTTAATTTACTGTCATCTAGTCAAGCCTCGTCATTAAATGACACCTCTTATTATAAAAAATTCATTCAACATCAAAAATATAAAAATAAATAAATAACATGTTGGGAAATTATAAAAATATGTATTAATGGAAAATAAAATCAAATATTAACAAACAACGAATGAATCTTCATGAATAATAATATGTTGAGACATATAAGTATCAAAAAAACATCTCCCTCTTATTTAAAAATAAAAAGACTAACTTATCATTCCCAAATATTAACATCAAAATTTCAATTATAGATTAGGATATGTGTAGTCAAAATTAAAGCATAAATTAGTATTAAATAATTTAATCACTACAATTTCATTACATATTCAAAATCCTGAAATTTTTAACCATAGAAAAGTATATTACCTGATGAATACTAAATATCTTATATTTATAAGTCTTCAAAATCCATTATTTTATGATAACCAACTCCACACCTTTATGAAAAAATTTTAATAATACTGATAAAACATTTTATAACCATGTAAAATATAATTATTTTTAATTTTCTTACTAGTCATATCATAACACATTTATCAATTAAAGGATTAAAAATTGTCAATAAATGAAATCTAAATATAATTTATAATAAAACACACAAGGAAAAAAATAACAACACAAATGCACTTAATTAATATTAATAACTTTGAGTAAATTAACAAAAAATTGATGTTCCTTAGGATAATAACAAATTGTAAACACAAATTCATTTATATGTAAAATGAAACCCAAAATCCCTTATCCAGTCAAGATATTCTTCGTTCACATGCATTGTATTTATTGGATAAAATATATCATTTTTATTTGTAATTAAACTAATTAATAAATATTGACTGGGATGTTGGATTTGTACTTCAAAATACAAACATTTATGTATGGAATGGTTCTAATGTATCATTATTTTTTATCATGATAATTAATAAAATAACCATATATAGTAACTTAAAATGTATATAATTTATTCGTAATATTTATTAAATAACTTCACTATTCATTTCATATCATAACAATTATTTAAAATAATTTAGTTAGTCCCTATTCAAAAACATTAATTACCAACATATAATATGTAACCTAATAAAACATGTGTTTCTTGGAATATGATACATTATTACTATTAATAGGAATTGTATCTAGATCAGGAACAAATATATTTTATATAAATAACATTAATCATCCCACAACTCATTATAGTTTTCCATATTCAGTAGCCAAAGAAATAACATCAATATTTCAGAACCATTTAAAAATAAAACATTAAATAATTTTTTTCAAAATTATTTTCTTTGAACTGACATTTGAAGAAAATATTTCAATTAATTTTCCTTTATTATAAATTTTGAAATATTAAATAATATTTTATTAAAATGTTCAATATTTTGAAATATATATATAATGAATTAGGTAATAACCATTACCATATTTTAGACACTACAATAAAGGTTGTTTTATATATGCTAAATGCATATCTTCATTTCTCCACAATTATAGAAAAATATTACCATATTCGTATAATTTAATATGGGAAAATTTATTCTAATATTAATACACATGTATACTAAATAATGCACTTTTCATCTGATAACCTATAATAATACATTAAAAGTCTAAATAATTGATAAATAAGAAATCCTATATTAAATAAATTAAAATAAAATGTCATATATATCAATAATACTCTCTCTTTTCTGATAAATCATAAGAGAACTCATCACTAGAAATTATAAATCATTCATCAAAATACTACTATCGTTCCAATGTGATGTATTATTAAAACCCTTTTTTGGAATCCTCATTTGGTAAACTAAGAATAACTGATTTTGATAACATCAATTCTAAAAAATTTCAAATATTAGTTAACATAATATATTTAATCAATTTTTTTTATTATAGTATTTTTTTGAGAAAATATTAAATTATATCATATCATTTTTAATTCCACTAGATATCATAATGTAAATCATTTTCATATATAATAAAAAGGAAAAACTCAAACATCACTAAATAAAAATGGGATATTATAGCCCCAAAAATATATGGACATGTAGAATGGTCATTAGGATGATTTTTATACATGAAATATAAGGGAGATTGTTGAGACCATTTAATGTTGAGATGAAAAAATTACAATAGGGGAAGGTATTTTTTGAAGTGATATTTTGGTGAAAATAAGTTTGATGTTTATGATATACATTTTTTCATTTTTTTGTTATAAAATAGAATACAATTCTTATGTAATGAGTCATTATAATACTTATATGAACAAAGTTAGTTTATATGAGGTGATTTATAGTAGAAATCTTAATTATTTTTAAAGTAATGTGTTAGTTAGAGTGTAATTTTCATAGAGGAAATTAGTTATTTTATAATAAAACACACCCAAGAGAATCCATAATTCTGTGATATTATTATTTACGAATATAATTTTTTATCTTCAACGATATAAATGTGTAATAGAAAAGTTCATTATATTTCCCAATTTTATAGTATGATGTTTTTCTATGATGTTCATTAACTAAATTTTGATAAATCTATAATGATTATGCCATGATTTTTAATGTCCATTCTTCTTACTATGGGAAACTATATTTAATCCCAAAGAAGCTTCATTATCTCAATAATTATAGACCCTATCACAATACATTTATGTGTGTGTATTTTATGCTTTTATAGAGTGTAAATGTACAGTAGTCACACTTAATTTATGAGAGTCATGCAAGAAGTTACCGTGAATTTATTTTTTAAGAAAATTATAAAAAATATTTAAAATCGTATTTTTATGTAAATAGCTTTTTCATGAAAAATATCTATAATCAAACTCTTGATGAATTAGAAAATAAATTTTTTTAGGTTTTATTGACAT
This sequence comes from Viscum album, assembly GCA_963277665.1. Lineage (NCBI taxonomy): Eukaryota > Viridiplantae > Streptophyta > Magnoliopsida > Santalales > Viscaceae > Viscum > Viscum album. The sequence goes on along the minus strand of OY728146.1, from coordinate 1,531,374,002 downwards.
TGATCCACTATAGATTCAAGGGAAAATCTAACTCAAATTAACAATTCATAAAAAATAGATGAATGATAAATAGATTTTGTAATAGATTTAATTCCTTCAATAGAAGAGATATAATATAATGTAGATGTTATAATTAAATATGGAATGTAAATTGATATCTCATATAAATAATATGTTGAGTTACTACGTTTCAGAAATGAGGATGTGAGTTATGAGTTTTGAGGATATTTATATAGTATATGAAAGTTAATATATAATAAGTACAGTAGATGAAAAATAAGTTAGATATTCCTCACCATATCAATGAGTATTTTTATTTTTTGAAATCAGAGAGGAAAAAATAAATGATAAAAGTTTTGTAGACAACACTATTTTAAAACAATGTGTTGGTTCACATGTCTTATTGTCTTATACTTTTTATTTAGGATCACATTACACAACATGATTAGAAACATTGAGTATTATTGGTATAAGGAAAATTCAAACCAATTATTTACCACATGTGGAAAATAGTTTGTTGTGTGAATCTTGTTTTGAATAGACCATTCTGTGGATATATCTATTCATATTGAGTTGTAGAATTTTAAAAATTCATTTGCACTTTGTTTTTGTGCATGTTGAGTTGCTGTAAAATATTTTATAACTTCTACTACCAGTGTATAAATTTTTTGAATGTTATTCCGATGTGGAATATAAATGTAATTAAAGGAATAATTAATTCATACCCAATAAATTAATACTATACATAGTCTATTTTAATTGATGATATAAAATTATTCCACGTATCCTTGAATCAAGGTGTACCATTTATGAGTTTCTTCCAAAGTGGATTTTTTTAGATTTGAGATAAAAATTACTATTTTCATGATTTATATTAATTCTTCAAATAATGAATGAATTTGGAGGTTTTAGAGGAATAAATATCATAAATACATATTTTGAATTATTTTATACTAATTACCCATTTTCAATGGATGTTGTTGGAGTAATGATAAATAATTTTTGAACTCATGTTGATAATGCCACAATGTGAGTAGTTGATTAAAATAACATTGAAAATGATGGTTTATCTAGTGAAATAATTCATTCCAATCTTTTATAATTGGAATTTATAACTAAAAAAGTTATTTCAAACATAAATGGTAATTTTGAATGATTTGAAATATATATGAATGAAATTTTAATGTAATAGGATAAAATTAAAGATTTAGTTCATGAAGTATAAGAAAATTCTTAATTATGGTGATGGATCTACAATTGATTTATTTATAAGGGTTTAAAATGTGGTGGGAAACATTTTTTTAGTGACACTCTTTATTATACAATTTGATTTTCAAAAATACTATTCGTTTTGACTAAAAAATTACATAGTTTTATGATATCTTAATGAAAAGTGTTCTTACACGCTTTTATTGAATGATATATATAGTATATTGAGTACTTTTTAAATGAAAAAATAATGTTCTTTTAAAAAGAGGAGTTCTACTGATAAAGAATATATTTTTATTATTACTTTCATTTGAATACTATGATTGAAGTTGATAGGGACACAAATTATTTTTGAGGAAGATGTTAAATTTAAAAATAATGATCTAAAAAACATATACCATTTATTTTCATAAGTGTGTTATGATTTTAATGTAACTGTATTATAAATATTACACTAAATTGTTTCAAATATTTAGATGATGAAATGTTGAAAAAAATGGTAGAAAATTTTAAATTATCTTTATTGTAAGGAAAATGTGGATGAGGATCTATGGTGTTCCCAAATTTGAATGCATTAAAAATTTTCATCAAAGTTTTTCTATCAAAGAGGAAAGATAATATTTTCTTAATACCTGAGGAGAAAATATTATTCTATATGATTGAATAAGTTTACAGTATTGATGATAATGAAAATGTCCCAAATTCTAATTAATTATATGTAAAAATACTGATTAAATATTTTAATGTGGAATGGATCACTAGTGATGAGATCCTCAATGATGGGAGAGAGGGATAAATAAAAATTTAATTATTTCTAACAATAAAAAATAATAAATGAAATTCAATGGATTCAATTGTAAACAAAGATTATGTGTGTATAATTAAAATTTTTCAATCTTTTGTAAAAATATACACCTCTAATATAAAAAATGATTAATTTTTTTGGGAGACTATTATTTTAAAAGTGTGACACACTAAAAAGTAGAAATTGAATACTGATTTGGTAGTATAGTGTCACGAAAATAATAAGTATCATTAGGTAATTACTAAAAAATAATGGAATTATAAAATAAATTGATCATTTATAAATAATTTTTATTTATTAATGTTCATTAATTGTGAGTATTAATCATTAATATGATTATTTAAAATATATTAGTTTCATAAAAGATCATGATATTATTGTGGATGTTAAATTTTTGAAAATAAAATAATTATCAATATTTAATAACTTTTTAAAATTCTAATGTGAATGATAAAAAAACTATCAATATTTATTAGATAAGGCAATGAAGGGAGACCAAAATTATTAATAATGTGATTGGATTCCAACCTAAATTTGGTTTGGAATGTGTATACAAAGATATTTCAAAGATGAACGAAAAGAAAGTAACATATATTAGTAAAATATAGATATTACAAATGAAAAAATTTATAATTAGTGTTATTTCCTGTATTGTAGGGGATTTTGGAATTTGTAAAATAATTTTCAGATTAACTACCAGGTTCATTATGAATACAGAACATATGGAAGGAAGTGTTAACATGGGAGTCAAGCCACTAAACTGTTAAAAGTCCAGTACTAAAATGAAATTTCAGGAATGAATGTTGAATTTGATATTCAATTACTAGATTTTTCTTGAATTTTGTGAAAAAAATGGAGTCACTATGTTGATGAATATATCATTATTATAAATTTTAAATGTAGGTTAAATTATTATAACTACATAAAAAAAGGATATGACGTTGGAAGGAAATGAGAAATCAATAGTTGGTAAAATGGATCTCAATAAATCTCATATGGAATGTCCATTTATATTTTATAGTGGATAACTATTAAAAATGATAGGTTATTAAATATCATGACATATTTTAAAATTTTAATGTATGAATTTGAAACCATTGATAATGATGGGTTTCTCATAATAATAATATTTTGATAAAAGTTTTTTGTAGAAGAAAAGATGGTGTCAAGGATAACCTTATATCAAAATTTTTTAAAAAATATTAGCTATGTGTGTTTGATTGTTTTTATTGGTTGAATGAATTATTTTTTTGAAATGATTAAAGACTTATAATGAGGGTGAAATATAGATATATATTTTTCATAGTCGAATGGAAACACAGTGAAACTATTTTTTGGTTAGTTGTGCTGAATATTTCTGCACCTTGATATTAAAGGATTAGAATGACTTCTGCAATTAATGAATTTTCCGCCACGTAAAGAAAATTATTTGTAAAATTATATTAGGAAATAACTTAGATTAAATTCCTATATTATTCTAATAAAGTAATTATATTTTCTCTATATGATCACAAAGGATGAAAATGAACACTACACATATGAAAATAAATTCTTATTCATGCCTTGAAATAGAGTTCACTCATTTAAATATTAGTTGGCCATATCAAATGATTGGGATACAAATTAATTTATTTAAATACATACATCAGAAAATAACTTTAATTATAATCCATACATATAATTCATTGACCATATGGTAGTTTACAAGAATTAAAATAAGTGTATAAATACACAATTGTTTATCCAACAAGAGGGTTTGAACAATTTTTTTCTACAAACGCATTAGATATTTTTTTACTATATTCTATAAAAACATGTTATTTATCTTAATTTGGTAGAAAAATTCACTATATAAATAAATTTATTTAATTGAATAATTTTATTTTAATGAAATATTTTTAAAAAATATTTTTTATGAATAATACATTTAAAATTTTTCAGTGACATGGTATTGGTATTTAGTTTAAATTTTATATTAATTAAATTATTTAACGAATTCATATATTTCAGAAAATGTATTATATTATAAGAGTACCCAATGAGTGAAATACTTATGGTTATTTGTAAACCAATATATTATCAATGTGAAAGGTGAAATAATATTGAAGTTTGAGTAGAGAAGATCTAACAATATCGTCGTTGTATATCCTCCAAATTCAATTGGATAACATTGGATAAAAAATTAAATAAGAATGTTTATGTATTTTTGTAACCTTAAATTCATGGATCACTCCTTAATTAATGTTACCATAATAGAATTTTGTTCCCCAAGTTATGTTGATCGAGTATTATATTTTTACCTGGTAGATGAAGTCTAAAAATTTAATCGAACAAAAATATAGCATAGGTAGATGATTATTATACATGTTTTTCGTGGAAGAATAAAATTATATCTAAACTCTACTGCTGTTTTTGATAAATTTTGAGGTCTAAAACAAAATTATAGATCATGGTTCTATTATCCAAAGCTATAGAGATTTTAGATAAACATAACATAACTCATTTCATTCATAAGATGAGACAATATATATGAATAATGATTTCAAGAATAAATTTTGGATTAATGATATGGATGAGGAATTGGATAACATTGTTGTGAACGATACATAGAAGTTATTACCCATGATAGATAATAAGTATATTGTGAGAAACAACTATGAAATACATAAACTATGGGATGATAAATTATAGAAAATTATAAATAAGGACATGATTCTATGAATTTGGCACTCAAAGGTGGAGGAAATTGATTTCGATATCTTTTTTTGTGCTAGTTTATTTGATTTAGAATATGAAACTATTTTATTCTATCATTGAAAAAAGATAAAAAACATTGTTTAAAATTTTATTTTATTCCAATATTAATCAAATCATTAATTTAAGATGATGATTTTGTTATTGATTCAAATGGATTACTACTCAGAAAAGAAGAATTAAATGTTTTAATGTTAAATAAATTAATAAATTGTTTAAATAATGCACTATGGTATTTGTATTAAAAACATGTTTCCTACATGGGGGCACTAACATTTATAGAATAATGTGTAGAATATATCCCTATATAAAAATATTTACAAGTTGAATTTATAATTATTATTTTCAATGTTGAGGATTAAAAAATAATTCATAAATGAGTATTTTCATCCAGAATACATTACATCTCAAATTAGGAAAACATTTTTTGATATACATAGTTGGATTAATAAAACATTTGTTGCATTAATAAATTTATTAATCTGAATATCTCTTTGAAAATTAACAACATATGAATTCATAATATCATATTGAGAATATTATTTATAAAAGATTAAATTTTGAGTGAATGATGATTATTAATTTCATTGTTGAAATTCTTATTTTAAATTCATGTGATAAATCTAATGGCTAGTGTTTAATAAGTATATATTATGGGATATTATTGAGACATGGAATATAAGATATATTGAGAGGAATATTTTTTTTTAGTTGAAGGATTTACCCAAATAGAATACATTTTCTAAAGGGGTGTTTCTTGAATTGAAATGAATATGAGTGAATAAGATTTCTTTTATTATTTTAAAAATAATTAATATAATTAATAAATAAATGAATCACATTAAAATAAAAGAGATTTATGTTTTTTTAATATTATGTATAGTATAATATTAAACATGTATGGTCATGGAAAAATATTATAAATAATAAGGCGATAATTTTATATTCATTTTGGTATTGTAGAAATAGACACAATAAAATGTCTTCCATCATGTAGTGAATGTTTTTTAGAAAATAAAAATACAGTTAAGTAATAAAAAATAATGCCACAATGAAAACATTAATGAAATATTCTTGTTATGTGATGTGATGAGGTTTGAATCATATACCTAATTACCCAGTTATCACATCTGAATGAAGATTCCAATAATTTCATGTTCATTCAAGAAAGTTCATGATAGTTGATTTCACTCAAAGGGAATATTTTTTACTTTTATATCTCCAATCACAACAAAATTATTATGTGTGTGATGTTTTTTCATTTAAATTATGATAAATTATAGTAATATCCAAATGTTTAATTTCATGTTATAATATGAATGGTTGTAATGAAGTAGTTATAGGATAAATTTTATATCACACAACTATTCATCTTGATTGTGAAACAATTTACATGGTCCCCAAACAATGATTATGGTCATGAATTAATAAAGTCAAAAATAATGAATTCAAATATTCTTATAAAATTTGTTAATTAGAGACTCATAGGATACAACAAATAATTTTTTAAGTTCCCAAATCCAATGAAATGGTAATAAATTATTTGTATTGATCATGTGGATTAAAATGAAGCATGATAAGTTGTAGAAAAAGTTTTCAATTAATTTTCATTAGAAATTAGAATTATATTTATAGAAGAAGAATAAATAACATGAGATATCAAATCTTTTTGTAAGACATGAAAAATTATATTGAATAAGTACAAGAATTTGGATATAGAATAATATGAAGAATAAAAAAGGGGATAAAATTATATTTATCATATTATCATTGAATATTACTTCTAAGTGTTAGAGCATAATTAAATATATCACATTGATAACATAATGAGACTTTTCCTTGGTTAAAGTGTATATTTTTATTCATTTTTTAGTTTTTATTTTCCTTCATTTTGACTGATAAAATTTATAAAATAATTTTGAAAATTTATGCATCATGTGTACAGAGATATTCCCAAAATTGTTGGATTTGTCATGATGAAACTAGTGGATCATGTAATCATGGTTTATATCAGATTATTTGAATGATGTACCGATTAAGTTTGAGTGATGAACCTTGTAAAATAATCACACCAATTATGTTTTTGGATGTTGTATTATTTGGATAAATTTTCAGTAGCTCCCGGTAACTAATGCTAATAATTGAAGTTGGGTTTTCATATGTTGTATATTAATGGAGTTACTATATACACTGAATCACTACTTCTCATTAAATTAATATTATTCATGGGTAAATTCACACAAACCCTATCATAAAATTCCCAAATATTATTCTTATTGTGATCAACCATAACTGATATTATAATAACTTGAAACTATCTGATTATAACTATGAAAATCAAATAGAATTCCTATGCATTTTAAATATTTGTTATGTAATAATTTAAAAAAATTATCCAAATATTAATGTTATTGATAAAATTAAAAAATATTAAATGATTTATATTTATATTTAATTGAAATAAAAAAATTATAATTCTAGACTACTATCTAATTATTGGATGAGTATTATCAAAATTCAAATATTTGAACCACTTAGGTGTTATGTCACAATTTCATATATGTTGTATCAGTCTTAACCCACTATGTTCAAATAATTAATGAATAATGTATATAAAAATACTTATTAATTCTTTATAATATTTGAATAAAAATATATTTATATCCCTGATAATTTTTATTCTCTTACTATATTTTATCATATGATTATAACATGTGACATGAATATTTTTGGAACATTCATCAGTCTTTCACTCTAAAAATATTCAATAATTTAGTGAAATTTAGTGAACATGAAAAATCAGGAATTGATTCTACAAGTGGTAATATTCACTCAATTACACCAAAATATAGAATATTCTAAAACATCCTATTCACGAGTCGTCAATTAATATCCTATTGATTAATATGTATGTTTCCTATATGATTTTTAATATAAAATATTATTACAAAAAGGAATGAACGTCCTTAGTATAAGTTATTTTGTATACTAAACCAACAAAAATTTGTATGTGCTTATACATATAATCAAATATAATTATCGAATATAAAATTTTAACCTCCTAACATAATGATATGTGGAAAAACATAACCATTACAAAGAGGATAAGGGATATAAACTACCACTCATAAAATGTATAAAATATCTAGAGTGATTTACATTAATCTAAACCCACTGGCTTATCTTTGTGTGATGTATGTTTGACACTATTACTTTAATGATCATAGACCCTGATTATTTTAGTTATAATGATTCAAATGTTGTTGTAATGAATTTATTTTATGGAATATATCTATGATAATTCTGTTAGGTATTAGGGTGAATCAGTCTTTCCCAGGAGTCATAGTCAACAATTGATACTATCAGCATGAAACCCCCACTGAGGAAAGTTTCCTCCAACGGAGTCACCACTATCATTTTTTCATCTATAAGAGATTCTTCTAGAAGAGTTACCAATAGATGAGTTACCATAAGAGTATCTACATCTAGTACGAGTGACCACTAGACTCTATATCACTATTATCGCTAGTTTGAGATACCACTAGTTTGAGATACCACTAGTTTGAGATAATGCTAGATGTTATGTCACTGCCATCTTCTCTCTACAATTGTTTATTGATGAAATTGGAGTGAATAGAAAAATGAATAATTATATATGAAGTTATTTTATCAAGTAATCATTAAATGGTAAAATATCCATATAAGGATTTTAGATCTGATGATTCTTTCTATGATAGAAGGATCCCTCTCTTTTGACATGTCATTACATGTTACAATGTAGTTTAATGGAAAAAAAATAAAGAGTGGGGTATGAATATATTTTTGAATTCTTAAGAGCTTATTTATTCATTTTTTTGTAGATCAATGACACAATAGAACAGAATTAATAATAGATATTTATTGAGACATTGAGACAGATCATCTAAACCATTCCAAAATGCTTTCTACAATACTCTATTATGGTAATATTTTTTATAAATAAAAAACTAAATCCTCACCACAACTGATCTATGGAATAATAACATTAATAAAATATCTGACTTCTCCTTACTATACTCTTTATTTTTCTTTCTGTTTATTTAATTCTTCTTATGTATTTTTTTTTACTCTATTATAAAAGATAATCTCTTTGCAACACCAAAGTAGAGAATAAAAGTTATTTTCTCCTTTATTTACATATTTTTTCACACAATTTTTATGTAAGAGGTCCTTGTGAGACATGTTTTATTCTTACATCCCAATAATAACTATGGAGGTTTATTTTTTTCATGGACATATTGTTTTTTTCGACTTTTTACAAGACCCTTATTGTGGGTTTTTGTCATTTTTATAATTTTCTTTGCAAAAGGTGATTTCCATAGAGAGGGGAATAAGACTAATCATTAGACCAAACATAATATTTTTACCTCTATGTCGTTATGTTATTTTGTATTATTGTTATTATATACCATATTTTTTATAAATTTATAATTAAATCTATTACATTGATAATTAATCTTAACTAGTGTGTATATTTTCTTCTATGTATATTTATTTCAAAATTTAAGGAATTCATAAGTATAATTTTATCTAAAACACAATAACTCTATTAGAAATATTTTAAAAGTAATATCTTGTACCGATATGCTATTCTGATTAATTGGAATTTTTTTAATTAAGGTGATTTTATTTTTACTTAATAATTTACATAAATTTAATTTGGAACACAATTCAACCCCCTCTTGAGTTACTCACTCCGAACAACATTTTGAATCAATGGATGATTTAAATAAAATTTTTGAACAATGATTTTAGTTTTATTCTAAAAATATAAAATTTCTATCATTAATAGATCATTAGATCTTTACAAATAATAGAGAATAATTATTTTTAGCAAATATAATTACTTATTTTAATAGTCCATATTTGGATCAATGGAAAATATAAGTGAATATTCATTAAGAATGTATGGTTTTTGACATATCAATTAAAATATATGAACAATATTAAACACAACAAATTTCTTAAAATAGTTGGAGTAGTGCTACAAAGCTGCGTACAATAATAATTATAAAGATATGAATGCTTTGTTTTGTGCATTTTGTGATGAATAATTTAATTGGATATCTTCTTGAAAATAAGCTTTTGAAATATGGAAGACCATATCTATTTCACATGAAGTAAAAAAATGTCAAATAAATGAGATTATATACAAAAAAATCATGTAAGATACATTTAAAATGAAATATGATGGACCAGTTTTTGATATGTATCTTAGGATCAAGGAAATAAAAAATCCCTTTCACTCACTTATAAAACAAGTTAAACACCAATATCATGTTATGATATTTCCCAGATTCTTACCAGATAAATGCAGGGATACATCTGTGTAAATTAAGGCATCATGTGATGTGTGTAATTTAGCTATCAATGAATTGACAAAAATGATTATTTCGTATGAATAAGAGCAACATATCAAAAAAAAAATCTATGAAGATGGAACAAAAAAACAATACTGAGCCTTTAAGACAAATACTTCCAAACAAAGATAAAAGGTACAAGATAAATACAACAGTGATTAAGAATCTTTTGATGATAGTGATGTAGATATGGCCCACAAGTCCTAATGTATCATGAAATTCTATTAGAAAAATTGATTCATAAAAAATTTAATTTAATAGGAAAATATGAAAACAAATGAATTTAGAAAAAGGATTAGAAAATAGATAAAACTCAAAATGTAATCACTTGCTATGAATGTAAAAAGAAAAGTCACAATAAAGATGAAAATACAAAATTTAATTATAAAATGATGTATGAGGATAAGGACAGATAATACCAGAGATCCATGGATAAAACAAGGAATTCCTCTAATGATAGCTTGATAGAACATGAATTTAATCAGGACAATAAGTCTGACAATGAAAATAGGTGCTTTTCAGAAAACATATCATAGGTACAATATATTTTACATGTTTCTCCAACTAATATTTCATACAATTTTTAAAATGAATAAAATAATGATAATGATAAAAACATTACAAGTAATGATCTGTATGATTAATCAAAAATTATAGAAGAAAATTTTCAATATCTAAAATATAATTATATGTATGTTACAAAACAACATGATTTGATAGTAAATGTCAAAACTGGCATTACTATTGGAAAATTGAATAACAATCCACTACTAAAAGAGAAAAATTAATTAATACTATATAATGAATATTTATTGAACCAAATAGAAAGGTTTACCAATGGTATGAAATAATTAACTAAAATAATAGGAAATTAAGTTTATCCCAAGCATATAATTGGAATTGGTTTCTAACCAGGGCCAAGAAACATTTTAAACTCTTATTTTCATCATGAAGTCATTAAAATTCACATACATCCAACACCAAATCAACATGACCTAATAGTAAATTTATTTCTAGGAAAAAATAATTTTTTTAATATAATCCTATCTAGAAATTATAGATTCCAAAATATATTATTAATAATATAACTAGGAAAAATAGGATTTGGGATCTAAAATCATTATTCACATGAACTATAGTTTGTAGGAATCCAAATTTAAATCCACCTACAAAAACTAATGGCATCTTAACTGTGGATGATCCAGACATATGTCTGGTGAGTATTCAAACTTCATCAATTTGATCAAAGATAATGGTGGTCTTAACACTTTTGGTGATAATTTTTATGGGAAAATAATTGTCCTTCACCAAATTGGTTATTCTAATTCTGTATTAATTTCCAAAGATTTATACATATATTTAACGAAATATAGTATTCTTACCATTTTTAATTATGCTATGATATATTTTATATAATTTTTGAAAACAATACATTTTATATTTTTTATGTTATTTTTTTTAATTTGTACATATTTAATAAATGAAAATATTTATTCTAATGATATAAATTCATTATATTATTAAAATATGTCCTTCTTTAAGTGTCTCTCAAAAATAATCTTGGCATGGGAATTGGACACCAGGCCATTGTAATATTCATTAACTTGGAATGCTATCTAGTAAAGGATTTGATATAGATCTAACAAGTCTTAGATTCTCAATTTACAGTGCCTATGATCCCTACCAAAAAAGAAAAACATCCTAATATTTAATTTAATTCTATTAGTGAATTGTAATCATGTTACCCTATCAATTTAGTTCATATTTACCTCTATGGACCTTATAGTAATTATAGTCAAAATTTAAAACATTATGTAAATTTCTTTATAGATGACTTCTCTAGATACACATGGGTTTTCTTTCTTGCACATAAAAATGAATAATTTTTTTAATTTATTATGGATGCCAAATCTATAGAAATCATTAGTGTATATATTATTATGTCCTTTAGAATCGATCATGATCAAGAATTTGAAATTAGAATAATGAATCATTTGGATCAAAAAATATTTATAATAAAAAATTTATTCTCCAAAAACACCATATCAAAATGGTATTGTAGAATGAATAAATAGGACTCTTCAAGAGATATATCATACTATACTAAGCATTTATTACCTACCTTTTTATATTTTGGAAGGAATATATCATTAAAATATGTTATATTTGAAAAAGAGTATTAATTTGACCTATCATAAAAATAAAACCTTATGAGTTATGAAATAATATAAATCCAAAGGTTAATAACTTTATATTTTTTGGTTGATAAGTTTTCATTCTAAATATGAAGGATAAATTGGAAAAAAATTCTTCAATGATTGATAAAGGACTTTTCTTTGTCTATTCAAATTCAATTAAATCTTAAAGTGTTTTTAATAAGATATCTAGAATAACAGAATAATTTTTTCACATTATATTTTAGTAAACATATCTTAATGTAACTATGAATATCATATATAACATTGAGCATGATCTTTCAACTATGAATCTATATTTGAAACCTTATGAAATTTCTATTAAATAAGAAGATAGTTCAATATGTAAACTTCCATAACCCAAAATGGAATAATATCTTGAGTCTACCAACCCCACTTCTCAAAGATCCAATAATAATCATAGGCACTGCAATTTATATGATTTTATAGGAATTGAAGATATATTTTCACTGAACATAATTTCCCTTATAAATTAGATTGGACATCAATCCAACCATTCACAAAATGAACCTATGATAATAAATGATGCCCTCAATGTAGAATTAAGTATAATATCTATGATATAATGACATAATAAAATTTTAAGGAAACAATATTTTAGAATTAGTTGAAAATCTTAAAGAAACCTTAAAATTTTTACAATGTGGCTGTCTAGAGAAAAAGTTGAAATTTCATGCACTTTAGTAAGAAATAAAAGTTGACTAATAACACAGGGTTGTAATGAAGAAGATGGTACTCATCTTGGATAAATTGTTTCACCTATAGAAGGTCATGACTATATTAGGATACTACTTTCCTATGAAGAAAATATTGTCTTTCAAACTATATCAAATAAGTGTTAAAAGTTCATTATTAAATGCATTTATAATTAAGGATGTTTTTTGTTCAAAAAACAACTGGATTTAAAATCCACATTCTGAAATTCATGTTTTTAAAGTATCAAAACCGTTATATGATTTATAACAGGATCTTAGATATTAGTATGATTGGCATTCCTCTTTTCTAATTTCAAAAATATTTTCTAAATGTGTATTCAAACCAACTCTTTTTAAAAAAAATTGAAAAATGTCCTCAATCTACAAATATGAGTATGTCATATTATTTATAGATATACAAAATAATACCTATATATCTATTTTTCAAAACTAATAAAGAATGAATTTTAATTTATTTTAATGGGTGAATTCAAAATCATTCTTGGATTTCCGATTTTTCAAAATAAAAAAGGAATTATTCTAAATCAAAGTAAATATAAAAAAGATATTTTAAATTTTTCTAGCCTAGATAACACTAAATGTATTGATACACATATGATTACCACATGAAATCATGATCTTGATGAATCTTGGGAATCAGTAGATCCAACAAAATACAATGTTGTGTTTGGATGTCTTTTTTATTTAACTACTAGTCTGTATGACATTCTGTTTAGTGTGCGTATGTGTGCTCGCTTTAAAAAAATCCAAAATAATCACATCAATTAGAAATAAAAATAATAATTAAATACTTCAATTATAAAAGAAAATTTGTATTGTTAAAACAAATAAAATATTATTTTTATTTTGTATGTTATTTAGATACAAATTTTGGTGGATTCAAGTCAGATAGAAAAAGAACATGAAGAACATGTCATATTTTAGGAATGTCCCAAGTATCATGGTTTAGTAAGAAACAAAATTATGTTTCAATGTATACTACTAAATATGAAAATTTATATATAGAAATATTATATTCACAAATCTTGTGGATGAAATGTACATAACATGAATTTGGATACCAGTTTATACATGTGCCTATAAATTTACTAACAAAAGTGTGATAAAAGCTTAAAAATATTTAGTATCTCTCCCCATAACATAAAAAATTGACATAAGACATCACTTTTTGAGAGTATTAATCAAAAAGGAGATATAACATTAGTATTTATTGGAAATAAAAATAATCTGGATGATATCTTTATAAAGTCATCAAATTATAATATATTAAACGATATTGAACATGAATTAGGAATGATAAATTTTCATTGATAATTTTCCATTGATAAGGCACTTTTAATGATAAACCATTGATTTGTAACCATTGATAAGTCACCATTAATAAGTTATTATTGGTATGTAACTATTGAAGAGTAATTTTTAACTAGTTACCATGGAATGAGTCCCTATACCAATTAGTTATAATTTTTTATTTCTATTTATATTCATTTACCGATTAAATTTTTATGCTTTTAAATTTATTATTATTTATTTTGGTTTCCTAAATGATAAATATATTGGGATAAATAAAATAACTTCACATTACTTAAAACCATTGATCTCCTAACCCTTTTACTTCCACTAAAACCAATCATCATTCTACTTTGTTCTACCTATGCTTACAACTGATTCGAATGGTGTGTGTGATGTGAATAGAATAATCAAATCCAGAAGATATGATCCATTCAAAATAACAAAAAGTATCAGAAAGATGTTTAGAAATTGTTTCCTTGAACCCACATCTAGAAAAAATATTTGTTGAATAAGAAAATTAAATTGATTCCTAATTTCTCTTAACAAGTAATACACTAGTATTAATTGTTATAGAAAATTAGAAATGGATTAACTATTCCACATAGAATCACCAAGCTTATTATCTATGGTTAATCTATGATTTATAACATAATTCTAAGTCACTTTTTCCTAAATAATGTTGTTATCTAAATAATTAACCTTGATAGATAATAGATATACTTCTATTCAAGGTTTTGGGATATATTGTAAAAATTACTTTATAATGATTTATATGAGGATTTTAATAGTAGTACACCATGTAACAGTGATATTTTAAAATACAGAGAGGTTTTCCTACAATTGACATAAGATGGTACTCCAAGAAGGCCTACTGATGCCGAACATGATGGTGAATGTAAGTTGTTATTCATGTTTGTACGACATTGTTTATGTCCTGGAAAATAATATTTCAATAACATGCTATATTGGTATGTCTATTTACAATATAATATGAAGCTATTAAAATAAATCATTATGAGTAAATTTTATATGATTCATATGTATGACAAGTTAAAGAAGAGATAATAACTGAACTCCTTTATATATCCTAAAATGATATTATTCATCTTGGATGCAATGAGATATTTCAAAGAAGGAGAAGAAGATTAAGATATTTTTAGTGGTATTTTCATGTGTATCCCAATTATTAAAAGTGTTAAATTGTGTTGGAATAACTAAAGGAAATTATTGGTAAGAGATAATAAAAAATTATATGATGAATTCAACCGTATTGATCATAAATCAAGACCTACAGATATGGTGTATCTTTATCTTGAGTTAGATGACTCGGTTGATTACTATGATGCAGATAGTGAAATAGTTGAACCAGAATTGGAAGAAGAATAAATAGGTGTTTTTAGTGGAAATTGGGAGTGATCGGGGTATTCCTAATTCTTATTCTAAGGATTCTGTTGGACATATCAGCCCATCATGTTCTCTTATTAACCTAGAATCTCTTTTAGATGAAAATGATGATAATGACACTATAGTAAATGGGGTGCTGAGATTATGTTATATTCCAATAAAACATCATGTTACTAGATTGGAAATCAAAATGGTTGTAATGAAAATGATTCTATGGAAGAAAATGATAACACTATGGATCTTGATAAATTATATGGAAATGCTGGTAAAGATTACATGGATGATAATGATAGTGGACTTGATCATAAATATAATCAAATTGATGAATGATGTGATGATCATGGAAATGGAAGTTGTAAGGATTCTCTTATTGATCATGAAAAAGAAGAAATTAAGTTACATCTTTCATCACCAGTGGTATCATGTACTAATAGATATGAACATCAATATAAAGATACATCAATTTAAGATTTCAAAAATTTTAAACAATAATGTATGGAAGAAACTAGTGATGGGGGGAAAAATCAACAAATCATGTAGATCAATCAGTACTAATGGAAAAAATTTAAATGTTGGAAAACATAGAGGGCAATAATATAGAACCTACATTTTTTGTACCTGATGTTTTTCAAACATCTCTAATAATAATATAATCACTAATAATTCATTATAGTAGAACTATAATTAGAAATTTTTATGAAAAGTGAAAATATCCAAGTAGTTTTAGGAATGGTTTATATTATAGTTATTTTGATGACGAGAATGATTATATTCCCAGAGGAGATGGACCCAGAGTGCATAAAATTGATCAAGCTACTGATCTGCCTAATGTTTCTCCCATGGAAATAGATCGATCTGCTGAGATTGAAGATCCTTATAAAAAAATAAGTAATCATCCTAATTAAGATGATATAAATCATGATGTAGTAAACCATGTAGATTATGATTTTTTTAAAAGAATATTCATTCTGACCTGGAATCCTTGAAAATTAATATATTTTTTGATTTTACAAATTTGTTGAACTCTCAATCATATCCAATATCTCATATAAGGGAATATAGAAAATTATAATTGGTGGAATTAGTTATTTATCATATAAAACCTAGTGTAAAATTTCATATTAAAGTCATGGAAGTACAAAATAAAAGATTTCTAATATTGGTAGAATGTTAGAAAACTTGTATAGAGGGTATGATATCCACTTTTTTGGAAGATATGAATTTTATTTCCCAGATTTTGTAAAGCATAATTACTACTTCCTCTATATCAACTTCACCTCCACGTACTCCATTAAAAAATTGAAAAAGATATTCTCTAATGGGTTATAAAATAGGATATCATAAATGTTATGTGTGATGTGACAACTGATGATGAAAAAATTTTGTATATACATCATCATTGGGAGAATGTATATCATATTATAAGAGAATTTTACTTTGTTCTTAGTACTAATTAGGAAATCATTATGAAATAAATAAATTATTATTTTTCAAGGACTTATACAATGAATGAGGTGTCTGATAATTTTAAATTTATCTCCGAAAAAATGACATTTCCACCTAGGAAAATGATTATTGAATGAAACGGTGAGTCGAAGGAAGGTTCTAACATCATCTCTGAAAACATTCTTGAATAGGAAATTATATTTATTTAGTTCCATGGAAAGGGGATGTTATATAATTATTGATTTCATTAATTGTGTGAAACCATTCTTCCATGTCCATAGTACAACTTCTATTGAATGATAAGAAATATATATGACAACAGTTCATTACATAAAAACAATTGAGCTAGTTCCATACCGATCTGCAGTGATAACCTAGTTATATGGTCTTTTGATTCCTCAATTTCAATAGATGAGTTTTTCAACATCTGATGAAACCATGCACCTCTGACCAATTTTTTTGGGTGAGACACTTCCTCCTCCAAATGAAACACCATCCATTACCACATATGCTTCATCTTTCACTACTACTACCTCCTCCTATGATAGAGAGAAATATAGTTGTAAATAAAAACTTAATTAGCTGCCAACCTCTTTCGAGGGAATCTGATTCGATGCATCCTTTCTATATTGATAATGTGTTTTTTCTATTAATCATTATATATCTAAACTCAAAATCATTTTTAAATCATATTAAATGACATATCACTATGTTTTAACTTCTATTTTCATTTTATTTCTTTTTTTATTTTTTGATAATCTCAATGGGTAATATAAAATGGAAATTTATATTAATACTAGAAAATTGCAAAAAATTAATAAATATTTTCAGAAATCTTCAATATAAATTTTTTAATTTTTTATCTATTTTTATTATATCACTTATATATCTTATAAAATTATAATAATATTATCTTTAACTCAAATACATCTATGACTATTTATTATTTCTCATTTAGTATATGTTTTATAAAATGACTTGTTTTTTTATCATCAAATAGGACGAGAATGTTGGTATCTCCTTCAGTGGAGTATGTTTGTCACCCTCTTATTTTAAGGATTAAAATTCAGTACTCATATAGAACTAATTATTCACATATTTTTGGTAAAATTTTATATCGTAGTATAATTTCATTGATAATCTTGCTATGTATTTGGGCATACCACCATTGGCTTGAAGTCACCAGCAACACATGATACCCTCATCCATTACCCACCACGCAGGTGACTCACCACTAGTAGAGTGAGAACCAAGATTATTTCCACTAGAGGAGCTACTAGTAATGGTGCTACCACCAGAGGATATACTGCCAGGGGATCTATGCCTTGGACGAGCACCAGTTGGAATCTCTCTGACCATTACTACTAATTTGAGATACAACCAGTTTGTGAAACCTCCATTTTTTGAGTGACTGCCATCATCATTCTACCCTTGATGTCTGAGGAAATTAGCATAATTGACGTAACAAATATTTATATTATAACACATTTTGGCCAATTATTCATGTCATAATAAAATACCGATCTAAAAATTATGGATCTGGTGTCGCATTATATAGGTAATGGATCTCTGTTCCAGGAAATTTTTTTACAATGTTACAGGGATGTTAACAAAAAACCAAATATATAGAGAATTGTGAAACTCAATTTTTGAATTATCCTGAGCATACTAATTTATGTTCATTGTAGATAAGTGAAATATGAGCACAAAATTCATTACAGAGATTAATTGAGACACTAACAAAAATAAATAGAAACATTACTATAGATTTTCTACGATCCTCTGTTCTACTACAATTTTC
The DNA here is from genome assembly GCA_963277665.1 of Viscum album. Lineage (NCBI taxonomy): Eukaryota > Viridiplantae > Streptophyta > Magnoliopsida > Santalales > Viscaceae > Viscum > Viscum album. The sequence continues at coordinate 1,531,354,959 of OY728146.1, read as the reverse complement.
CAAAACAATGCTCGAAATCCTCCCCAATGATTATATAAGGAATAAAAACATTTTGAACATATCATACTGAGATTTAATATATATTTTATTTTTTATTTATGTCTATTTTATTCTAAATTATGTATTATATTATTACTCGGTTATAAAACACACAGTGTTTCCTCCACATAACTAGAGAATACTTGTAATTTTCTTCATTCATTCAAATTATTTTCAAACTATGATTGTGGAATAGGTCCCAATGTGACCTATGATATCATTGAATCCCATGAATATCTTTGGGTGAATAATTTTATACTATACATCTTGAATCTGTTATTTTCTTAGTAGATATAGGTTGTTGATTTATTTTATTGTTATTATAATCTGCTCAGCAATAGTTTATTTACATGTAGAGGGGATTTAGTCTCATCTTGATACTGATGCTCTTTTTTATTAACTTTTTTATTGTGTTACTATGTTTTGTTTTACAGTTATATCCTATATCATTTTTAATTATATGAAAACACTATTATTTTTCTATTCAATCTGTATTTGTGCTTATATCGTTTTGAATAATTTAATTGTTTACAAATGATAATTTATATCTAAAAATTATTTTTACTAACAATTAATCACCCTATAATAAATCATTTAAATAGAATGATCTTATATCGATTTTCTATTTGGTTAATTGGAATTTTTGTTTTTATAATAGGTTTATTAATTTAACTTAATAATTAGAAAAAATATTATGGGGAAGTAAATTCATCAATGTCTGTAGTTAATCACTCCATCCAAAAAACATATCCTCTTATAACATAAAACATCATTAGACAAAAAATTAATATCCAATATTCAATATAAGAAATAAATAAAAGAAAAATATATCCCCATAATAAATTATATGTTGTCGAATACATCAATATAAAAGTATATTCAATTGAATAAATGAATATAAATATATTTCAAAATATGGATAAGAACAGTATGATGGTTTAAATGAAAAAATAACTATATCTTATTTTAAGCTCCACCCACCTAAAACATTCTCCATCTATATTTTATAGAATCCTTGAACATAACAGGGAATAATTATGGGTTTTTCTATAAGTGAAATAAATAATTATTTTTATATAAATCCAATGTATGAGACTCGACCTATATAGAACCAAAATATCCAGGAATGATGAATTTATATTGTGGAAAATCAAACTATAACTCCCCAAGAAGACTTATAAATGATCATATTAAAATTTATGATTAATTTAAAATTATGTTTTCCTATATATCGCTAATATATAGGTTTCAATTTATTCATAACATCAATGGAAAATGATCCCCTTAAACTATGTCTCTCTATAGAATGTCAGAACATTGGTTTATAGACCCATTCTTTGATGTGGGATTAAGAATCTTATAGATGTTTAATAGTCCAAAAAATATAAATTTCTTTATAATGATTTTTAATTTATCTAGATGAATGTTTTAAAACATTCACATGAAATATGAATGACTATCTTATTCTACAATAATCTTTTTGAAAATGATAAAATCATCTCAAATCCCTCAATAAAATAAAATTCAAATAAATTACACAAGAAAGAATAAAATATCTTGATGGGAAGTTCTTAATCTCAATGAATATCAATACCTCTATGAAAAGATTTATTTGTATACAGTTCTAGGAGTCAAAGAATTTGATGTACATTAAACGTCATCTCCCACCATAATTTTATATTTGTGAGGGTAATCAAATGTAAAAGCATAGGTGAATAATTTTTTTAAATGTAATATGTTTCAGTGGGTTAAAGATGGAATAAATGAACTGTATAATCAAGGATGTGAAACCCTTGGATATATTTGAAGCTACGAATGGATACACAAATATGACTTCAATTTTCTCAATCAAAGAGTAGTGTGTATAAGTAGAATAAATTTTATGATTTCATGATCTAAAATCAACCTATAATAGTGAATATTATGTATATAGTCACTCTAATATTATATATCCCTTGACATCCAACAACACCAATACAAAAACATACATAAAATATATCCTCACAAAAATAAAATATATCCAACCATATGATTTAAACATTGAATAAATTATATATTAAAAAAATTCACATTAAATAAACCTTAATCCATTGTCACATTTCCTATACATTTCATATCAAAAAACATAAAAAAATAAATTGAAAATTAATATTTTTTATTGGATTATTTATCTTTTTAATACCATTATAATGGAAATATCAATGTTTACATTCTATTATCATATACATATTATCATCTGTAATTTTAAAGAGTCTGAAATTATTTTTAAATTATTGTTTTTTTCAAGTTTTTATCTCATGAAATCAACTATAATAAATTATATGGATCTATTCATCATTCCATTTCATAATCACAATCTTAACCTATCATCTAATATGTATTCATAACACTAAAAAATATAAATTATATCATCATTATATTATTTAATTGTCATCACATAGATAAATCTTATAAATCATTATATATATAGTCTATATTAATCATCATCATAATAAATCTCTATCATTTATAAAAACATTTATTAGATTATATTAACCCAACTAAATCTACTTCATAATTTTTTAAATAACACAATTCATCTTGTGTATAATAAGTAAATAAATAATATCTTATGCATGTATTTAAACTTCATATTTTCATATACAACATCTTAATTTTGAATTTAATTTAATAGTATATATTTTTATCATAATTAATCTTCACTAATCAAACCATTTTATTCTCATAATTTTTATCATCATGTATTTTTTAATAATAACTATCATTTAAGTAATTAATTTATGTAATCTCTATATAACCAAAATCACTTCATGAAAACATAATCTGAATATCTATTATCACAAAATAATATCCTAAATTCAATTATAAATCAGATTTTCTATAATTAAATAATTAATATAACCTTATGAAATGAAAAATCTGTATAAAAAATAATTATAATTCGTTGTTATTTTTGAAGAACACCACAACAAAATCATGAAATCATTATAATTTATGAATATCATATAACTTCATCCTACATCTCAAGAGGGAAATAATTTAAATATAATTGGATTTCATCCATTAGTTTTATGAATAAATAATAAAAATATAATAATTATAATTTATATTCACCGTATAAATATGAGTTCAACCCAACATTGAGACCAAATTTTCTTTGAAAATATTTTTTTTATTTATTGTCATATAAAAATCCTACAAAAGTACAAATGTTATTTTTCATAATAATTTTCTACTATAATGAACAAAAAATCAGTAAACTTATCAAAATATGTATATGTATTTTTTATTTTGAAAATAAATATTTCAATATAATCATATATGTTGATAAATTCGCATCAATGAACACCCACACACCTCAATACCCTTTGACTAATTGGATTGTGACACATGAAAAAATCATGAACCAAAAATAGATCTACATAACTTTACATATTCAAATTTTACATCTACATGATATTTTAATGGGACAAACTAGTCCATCACATCCTACACACATTGCATGATATGTGTAAAAGATAGATGAAATCCCAATTAGTTATTCAAAAAATAATAGGAGGCCAAAAATTAGATTTATGTGATCATGACCCCTCACATACTCATATATATATGGTTAGAGTAATTTTATATAATATGTAAAGCCCTGACACCAGTTACCCAAAGTCGGTGTATTATTACATAAAATTGGAATGATACAAGGAATCTTGTCCCGAAATACTGATCAGTTTAGTAGCCATGGAAGTACTAGATACGTTCACAAGTTTTACATTACATAAGGAAATAAAAACATCGACCACATTATTTCCCCCTTTCAACACACTTATATCCTTATACAATCCCTACAGGCTAAAAATAAAAAACTTCTTCACATCTTGTGAAAATTAAAACATAGAAACGGGTGAACTCAGATGCTTAGTAAGGATAACCATATAGCAGAAAAATTCATAAATAAGAATAAAAATTTAGGCAATGTATAAGATGAAAACAAAATCCATTTAAACCTAACCATAAGCATAATATGGCAATGATAAAATCAAATAATTACATTTAATTATTTACATGGATATTATAATAAATGAATAATCCCATGTAATATCAATACCCACTTTTATAGTGATGGAATGCATAATTCCATACTTCATAACCACATAGTCAAGGCCTTATGCCAAGAATAAAAAAAATTGTGAAGGCCATATGCCAAGTCACTATTTTGTCTCATTAGACATATGGATGCATTGAGAGGCTACTGCAGGCTCCACCCGTCACATACTAAGTCCAATGCATTCCTCATATGAAAAGGAAGAAACATAACATAAACATCCACATTAAAACTAGTATATGAAATGTCAATACATTATACATAAACCCAAAATGGTATAAAAATGACACATCCACATTCAAACATATCACAAAACCTTCAATAAAATATGACAGATTTGTATCATAATAAATGAACATCAAACAAGTGTAAAATTCATCAAAGGATGTTGACATATATGAAATAAAAACTAGTTGATAGTAATATCTATTTATTTTATTTTCATTTAAATTACACATAATTTATAAAGTAACACAGTTAAAGACATTTTTTAATAAAATTTTACCATACCAAATTGAAACATTGAAAGGAATTAACATGTTAAAACAATGTTGTCCATATAAATAATTACATCAATTCATTTTGAAAACATTGACATAAATTAAAAATATTTAGAAAAATAAATATTTAAAACATTTAATATGATGATATAGTTAAATATAACCTTCCATAATACCTTAAAAGAATCCTTTTGAAAACATTTTTATAAAATATGGACATTGATGATAAGTAAGTCCCAGTAAATACTTACCCATAAACAATCTCGGATAATAATGAGATTGAGGAATAAACCATTACCTTGTAGATTTCCTTAGTCAATGGTAAGTTGACCTCCTATATAATAGTTAAAAAATTGTTATTAAAATTTTATAGAATCATATACATAAATATGATATCATATATGATCTTCTAATATATTTTTTTGTAAATAATATTTTAGTAGTATTTGTGTTTCGGGTGTTAACTGATTCGTTATCATTTTTATGCCTGGTAACAAAAGCCATGTTTTATTGGGATAATATGTATTTGATTCATATAAATAATAATATTAGGTTCATAAAAATCATTATTAATAATAGAAGAAAATTATTTTTGAATGATTACAATGGGGAATGAATTTCATCACATTCGTGGAGATGTTAATCTGTACATATGTACGAGCGACAATATCATTATATTGATGGGGAAATCGTATGTAATTGGATGGTATATAATATATAAAGAATAATTAACATGTTATATTCATTATTGAAGTTAGTTATACTAATTATTATACCCATCTAAATAATGAAGTGTTTGACTAAAAAACTACACCACGACATGGAGACAGTAAGTCGTACATACAAACGTATGGCGACATTTTCATTTATAGGATGGATAGAATAACAAATATAGTTGTAACATATTTATAATAAAGTCATTGTATGTAAAATGTATTATATTTATTATTTTTTTATGGAAAAACAATGAAAAAGGAAGAGAAAGAATAAAAAACATGAAGGAGGGTGGTGAAATTATTACGTCTTCTTCGGTTGTTTCCTTTTGTGTGGATCAAAAAGTCTTATTAGGTTAGATTTATGATCAAAGTAAGTCTTCTAGGTAAAATTTAGGATAGTAGAGATGATATTTGGGTAGGTCTTGGCTGATTAAAATGGCTTTGGAGGTTTGAATTTAAGATAAGGGAATGTTCCCTTTTATAACGGAGGTGAGGTTTACTTTTCGAAAAACATGAAATATTATTTTATAATAAACTCATTTTCGGTTTCTAATGGATAAAAAATTATTTATTTAGAGGATAAGGTGGGTATGGGTGTAAAAACTCTCATCCAATAGGTTTTATATTGGTTTAGGTCACCATATAAATCTTATCTTTTAGATTTAAATCTTAATTAAATAGTTTGACATTTATCTAGTCTCATTTACTATTTATATTATATGGTTAATAAACTTACTATAAAAAGTAAAGAAAACCCCAAGTGGTTCATTATTAATATATATATATATCCTCATATAATTCCTTTGGTTAATTATTTGTTTTTTTGCAATATTATATCAATTAATAATATAGTATTTGTTTAAAAAACTCAATTATGTTAATTTGGAAACTATTTAGTATTTGGTTTTTGTAAAAATAATAACAGCATGATTAATTCAAAAAAAATCTAATCAACCCTAAAATTCATTATTAACCATGAAAATTAGTGGAATTAATCAGAAGTCTCAATTTACTTTTATTTGGATATTTATACTATCAATTATATTAATATTTCTTTAATAATGAATTATTGCATCATCATTGTGTCCTGAATAAATTAAATTATATAATGTCTAAAAATTATAAATATAATTTCATTATGTATTAAATATTTTTATCATCCTAATTAATATTTATTGTCGAATTTATATTTTGTATAACCATATATTAAAAATAGATTAGTTAATAAACATTACATTTAACTCTTTTAACTTTTCCTGAAATAAAATAATAATAATTGTCCTAATCGAGTCCATGTGAACCAATGGGGGGAATATTTTATTACTAAGTTTTTTTGGTATAATTAAACTTATCCACCAGAATTAGGACATGTGTTATGGTAATCATTATAACATTTGTACACATAATTACCCTATTTACTTTTAACTATCGTAAATAATAGTCAAAGGATACTATTCAAAAAAATTATTTTCATCTTATTAAACCATATTTTGCTTACTGATATCAACTATGTCTCTTGGATTTTTTAAATTCAACTCACAAAATCAGTAAAATTATGTTTTATGCAAATTTTATAATGCTCCTAGAAGGTGGGTAAAACAAGGTAAAAAGTTTAATAAAATATTATATGTCTAATCATTTATAAAATGACTCTAATGAATTACATTCACCATATATAGGTACTATGTATCTATTTTGACCTAAAATAAATTAAAATAAAATAAAAAATTACTTAAATAAATTTGGTTTTAAACCACAACGTAATGTTTTGCACTATTCATAAAAAATTAATAGTTTTTAGAAAATTACCAAAATTTTACACTAAGCTAATTTTGATATTCCGAATCTAAAAATAAATTCCATTTAGAAAAATAAAATTTCTAAAATTTCTAAAAGTGGGTATTAGTATTCATAATAGCTACATTGATTGGACGTGTTGTGTTAAAACTCCATGTTGCGTATAATACAATCTACATCTTTATTCAAAGGGAAACATTTTGTAGTTGCTTGGGGTGTTAAATTCTCCCATCCTTAAAATAATTTCATCCTCTAAATTTTTAGAATATTATTGCATAAAAAGATTTGGGTTGTTCTCATCATAAGTTCTTTAGGATACCATGCTTCCTCTTGCATCAGAAGGTTTCTCCATAGAACATTGACCAAACGAGTTTTCTGTTTTCATAGTACTTGTTCTATGGTATAAAGAATTTTGACATGCACTTCACAATAAGATAGATTTGGTTCCAGTTCAATTTCCTCATAGGTGAGTACATGCATTGGGTCAAGTATGTATTTTCTAAATAGTAATATGTGGAACATTTCATGAACTTTGGAGAGACTTGGAGGCATTCCCAAATGATAAGCTACAACTCCAATTAGTTCTAAAATTTCGAAAGGTCCGATGTACCTGGGACTCAATTTACCCTTCTTACCAAAATGTATAACCCACTTATATGGATATACCTTCAAGAAAACATGGTCTTCTACATGAAATTACAAATCCTTCCTTTGGTTATCAACATAACTCTTTTTCCTACTTGGGGCTACATTGATGTCGGTTTGGATAACATTTACTTTTCCAAATGTTTCTACAACAATTTCCGAGCCTACACATTTTCTTTCACCAGCATCATCCCAACTAGTTGGTGTGAGATATCTATATCCTTATAATGCATCATTTGGTGCTATCTGAATACATGAATGGAAGCTATTGTTATAGGAAAATTTTACTAGAGGTTAATACTGATCCAACATACCTTGAAATTCAAGTGAGAAAGATCTAAACATTTCTTCCAAGGTTTTAATTGTCCATTCCAATTGTCCATCGGTTTGAGGGTGGTAGGCAGTGCTCAAATGAAGTTCTGTATCGAAGACATTCTTATTACTTTTCCATAATCCTAATGTAAAACGAGGACACCGATCAGAAATAATTGATAGGGGTACTCCAGGAAGTCTTACTAATTCATTAATAAATTGTCTTGCTAACCATTTAATTGGAAAATCTTCTCTTATATAATGAAAATGTGCTCACTTGGTAAGACGATCAACAATGACCCATATTGCATCATTTCATTAAAGAATCGTTGTTTTTTCGATGACAAAGTCCATTATAATATCATCCCATTTCCATATATGTATGGGAAGAGGTTGCATGACTCCTCTAGGATGTTGTCTTCCAGCTTTCACTTGTTGGAAAACCATACATCTCGACACCAAATCAGCAATCTTTCACTTCATTTTGTCCCACCAAAAAATGTTATTTCAAATCACTATACATCTTAGTGGTACCCTGGTGTATAGTGTAATTTGATCTATGAGCATCATCCAACAATTCGCTTCCTAGATCAGGTATATTGGGAACACATAGTCTCTTAAAACATTTCAAAATTCTATCTTCATATATGATGTCGATCAATCTCCCATCATTCACAACATTTATTTTCATTAGAAATTCCCCATCTTCAGTCTGAGAACTTTTTATCCTTTTTTGTAAATATGGGTCAGAAAACTTTGGAAAAAACATTGATGTTTTACCTTCCATTGTTATTCCAATATCCATCATTACTAGATCCATGTATATAGGATCCTTTTAAACTGTAATATTGTTCAAAACTCCATGATACTTTTGGCTCAAAGTATCTACCAGCGTATTTTCCTTCCCTCGGTTGTATTGTATAGTTCCATACTAATCCTTGAGTAGTTCAATCCATCGCCTCTGCCTCATGTTGAGTTCCTTTTGTGGGAAAATATACCTCAAACTCTTATGATCAGTATAAATCTCACATTTATCTCCATAGAGATAGTGTCTATATATTTTCATAGAAAAGATTACAAATGTTAACTCAAGATCATGAGTGGGATAGTTTTGTTCATGAATTTTTATCTTTCATGATGGATAAGAAATAACTATATCATTTTTCATAATGACATAACCAAGTAATTTCTATGAAGCATCACTATAAATAACAAACCCATCATTCCCTGATGGTAGGGTTAAGATAATAGAATTAACTAATATTCTATTCAGTTCTTAAAAAAATTCATCAAACTCTTTTTGCCAAATAAATTTATCCCCTTTATGTGTGAGCTTGGTTAAAGGGTTATCAAACTAGGAAAAATTTGGCACGAGACGTCAATAATAATATGCTAAACCAATAAAACTATGTACCTCATACCTTAGTTATTCTCATCGGTGCTGGACATTATTGGATTTCCATTGTCTTTGAAGGATCAATAGAGATTCAATTATTAGTGAATTTTTTTAAAAGAAAAAAAATATCTTGATGTTAGAATTCACCCTTTCTAAACATTCAATATAATTCATTTCATCTAGGGGTTTTCCGAATAGTGCACAAGTGATTTTCATGAGATTCATAGATTTTCAAGTATACAAAGATATCAAAAAAATACCACTACAACGTCATCATGATGTGCCTTGGAAAATCTATTCATTTGATCCATGAATATAGAGGGTGCATTAGTCAATCCAAAATGAATTATTGTAAACTTTTAGTGCATGTACATGGTTCGAAATGCTATTTTCATAATGAATTCCTTCTTCACACACAACTGATGATATCCAAATCGAAGGTAAATCTTTGAAAACTATGGAGCTCTATGATGTTTTTCGAATAAATCCTCAATTTAAGGTATGGGATACTTGTTATTTATTGTTGTAGCACTGATATCCCAATAGTCAATGAACAACCTCATAGATCCATCTTACTCCTTAATAAAAACAACAGGGGCTCCCCCAGTAGAAACACAAGAAATAATAAATCTGAAGTTACTGAATTCCTCTAGTTGTTTCTTTAGTTCCCCTAATTCCATAGTTGCAATTCTATAAGGGGTCTTTGATATGGGCCTTAAACCAGGAATTAAATCAATGGAAAACTCAATTTCTCTTTCAGGAGGATGTCCTGGTAAATCCTCGGTAAACACATCAACATATTCTTGCACAATAGTTATGTCCTCTATTTGAAAATTCTTTTCCTCTCTAATAGTTATTTATTTCTCCTCTTCCTCAATAATTGATGTCACTAAAGGTATTGGGAGTGGATCTAGATAATAATCATGTGGTGATGTTTTTTCCCTAATGATAAGTAAATCCTTATCATCATCGTAAATTGTAAAAACCTTCTTCTTACAATAAATTTTTGCTAAATGGTATGAAATCCTATAAATTTTGAGGATTATATCAAATTCAGTCGTGGGTATGATGATGAGATCAATAGATAAAAACATCTATATGCCCTAATGTGAAATAATTCAAAAACATTGTTGTGATGATACTTCCCTTAAGTGTTTTGACTGACTACTCTGTTGTTTGGTATAATTAAAAATAACTAATTTTCATAAAAAACCTGGAAGATATGAAACATTGAAATGATCCAGAATCAAATAAATAATTTTCTAAACATGAAGAAACCATTATATTACATACCACAGTGTCTTTTGAAGCTTCATTCTTAGATGTAGTTATCACATAATCATGGCCTTTCTCCCTTGTCCTTTTCAGAGGTATGGTCCCTTGGTTCATAAGACATTCATTTTCATAATGCCCCTTTTCTCTATAATTGTAGCATTAAACATTGACAACCTCTTTCTTCCCCTTTCTATCACGAGCTTGGTGGCCTTTTTCACCACTTTTGTAATAGATTCCCATTACCTTGAGGCATGTTCCAGGGTGTTTCTTCTCACATTTACCACATGGTGGATATTCAACTTTTCCCTTCTTCCTCTTATTTCCATTTCCAGAGTGTTCAAAAAATTTCTTTTTATCTTTCTTTTCTTTAAATTCATAAGACATAGAGAGTTCATTTTCTGTCTTGATAGTGCATGAGACAAGATCTTCGTACGATGATAAGGATTTTGAGACTAATGCTTGACGGAGAAAATTTTTTAACCCATCAAATAATTGATCAATCTTACTCGTTGGGTTACATTTATAATATGTTGCATGTCTTGCTATCCAGGAAAGGATTGTCTCATACATTGCAACATTATCATCCTCTTTTTGACTTAGACTAAGAAATGGTCTTTCCATATCTGCTCGATGTTCACGAGGATATTATTTTTCCATGAAAATGACACTAAACTCTTCCATTCCATGTTTGATACATAATTATCTTCATTTGTGTTTTGTATTAATGACCACCATTTATCTACATCTACTGTGAGGAGATAGACAACCATTACAACGTTTTTCCTTTTTGTACTCCCCAAATTATGAAATATTTCCTCTAAGGAACTTATCCATTGCTCAGTTACTAATGTATTTGTACTACAATTGAATGTTGGAGGTTGTTTCCTCATGAAGTGGTCCAAAATTGATCCTCCCCATTGTGGATCAGGGTGCTCAATATGGGTAAGTTTATTGTTCATAAACTGAGTAAGCTTTCCCAGTATGGTGATAAGATGATTGGCACCAGTTGCATCACCAGCTCCACTATAATTATTTTGAGTCAGAGTGAAATCCCTACATGGATTATGTTCATCGATACTGTTTCCATCCCTTTCACTATGCAAGATTTCTAAAAAATGGCATACAATAGATTAGTTTATGAATCAGAATACATAATTCCAAAATTGTAAAACACGTATAAAAAATTGAATAGTTTATGGATATAATCCATAATCATAAAAATGTTTTCATTGAATAATTATATACTCATAAAACCTACATAATGGTTTGTAAATAAATTGATAATTATCATAAGCATGTCCCCCAGGAGTTTTTGTAACCAAGAGTGCTGTAAAGCCTGTAGTTATGCACAATTTCTCATTTGAGTCTAGGTCAAAGGGGGGGTTTTCATGTTTTAACCCTAGGAATATTTGTGTCAGATCCACCTCTACTTGCTCATATCTAGATAGGGATGTATTTCTTATGAAAATCAAAAAACCCCTATGATACCATAATTTTTTGAAGATCTTCTATAATAATCCTCAATGTCTGTCTTAGGGTAATGTTCTCCAATCAGAGTTTTTATAAATCATGTTTACATGGATTGTACTTAACTTTCTCAGATACCAACTATAATTTTTTAGCCCTAGTTACCAAGTGTTGGTGCATTATTACATGAAATTGGCAGGATACAAGGAATCATGTCCCAAAATACCAATCAGTTTAGTTCCCTTGGAAGTACTAGATACATTCATAAGTTTTACATTTCATCATGAAATAAAAACATCAAAAAAATTGTCCCATTTTGAACACACTTATATCCTTAGCCTATCCTTAATGGTCACCCATAAAATATTTCTTCACATCCTGGGAAAAAAACCTAGAAATGGGTGAGCTCAAATGCTCATTAAGAATAACAATATAGCAGAATCTTTCATAAATAAGAACAAAAATTTATGGAAATTTATAATACTAAAACAAGATACTTTTAAAAATTAAAATAAACATAATATGGAAATTATAAAATAAAATAATTACGTTTACTTATTCACATGTATATTATACTAGTCGAATAATCACATGCAATATCAATAGCCACATTCATAATGATTGAATTCATAATTCCAGACTTCATAACCAAATAGTCAATGACATGAGCCAAGACTACAAATAAGATTTTTTCAAGGCCTTGTGCCAAGACACTAGATTTTATCACAAGACCTACTAATGCGTCGAGGAGCTATAGAGGGCACCACCCGTCAATTACTAAGTCCAATGCATTCCTCATATGAAAAGGTTTAAACATTACATAAACATTCATATTAAAACTAGCATACAAAATGTCAATAATTTATCCATAAACCATGAATGGTATAAAAATGACTCATTCACAGTCAAACATCTTTGAATTGAATTAACATTTTAAAAAATGATGTCCATATAAATAAATCCTTAAAATCATTTTGAATACATGGACATTAATTAAAAATATATTCAAAAATAAAAATAAAAAAAATAAAAAACGATGATATTGTTAAATAGACCCTTACATGAAAACTCAAAAGATTACTTTTGATAACATTTTAATAAAATATAGAAATTGGTGATAAATCTGTCCCAATAAATACTTACTCATAAACAATATTGCAAAATAATGTGATTGAGGAATTTAAAATCACCTAGATATTTTTTTTTACTCAATGGTATGTTAACCCACTATATAATAGTTAATTTTTTTTTTAAATTATTCAAGAATCATATACATAAATATGATATCATATAAGATCTTATAATATTTCTTTGTTAATAATATTTTAGTAGTATCATCTGTTTTGGTGTTAACTGATTCGTTTTCCTTTATATTCTTTGTTACATAATCCAGGATTATTATGGATAAGATGTATTTGATTAATATATAGAATAATATTATATTCACAAAAATTATTTTCAATTATAAAATGAAAATTATTGTTGAATGATTACAATGTGGAATGGATATCATCATGTTTGAAAAGACGGTAATCCATACGTACTCACGAGCGAAAATATCATTATATTTACGATGAAATCATATGTAATTGGATGGTATATCATATATACAGAATCATTAACATGTTAATTTTATTATTTACATCAGTTACACTCATTATTATACCCATCCAAATAATTAATTGTTTGAATAAAAAACTACACCATGATGTGGAGATGGTAAGCCTTACGTATGTGCGTATGGTGACTTGGTCATTAATAGGATAGATAGAATAATGAGTATGGTTGTACCATATTTATAATAACATTATATTATGTATAAGGTGTTTGATTTTTTATTTTTTTATTGAAACAACAACGAATGATGAAGTGGAAAAACAAAAGAACGTGATATAAGGTGGTAAAATTATTAACTCTTCTTCGTTTGTTTCCTTTTGAGTTGATCAAAAGGGCTCTTTAGATTGGATCTCTGATCAAAGTAATGCCTCTAGGTAGAATGGGGGATATTTGAGACGATATTGGGTTAGTGGTTGGTCGAGCCAAATGGATGTGGAGTTGTGAATTTATGAGAAGGGGAAGTACCCTTTTATAAGAGAGGTGAGAGCCACTTTTGTAAAATCTTGAAATATTATTTTATAATAAAATAATTTCCGGTTTCTAATTGCCTAAAAATGATTTATTTAGAGACTAAGGTGGGGATGGGTCGAAAAAATCTCAACCAATATGTTTTAGGCTAGTTTAGGTCCCCATATTAACTTTATCTTATAGATTTAACTCTTAGTTAAATAGTTTTACCTTTACCATGTCTCTTTGTATTTTTATATTTTATGGTTAATAAACATACTTTTTCAGGAAAAGAGAACCCCAAGAGGTTCAATATTAATATATATAACATTATCTTTTTCATTTTTCTAAATCCATATATTTTTAGAAATATTATTTCAATTAATAATACAATATTTGTTTTAAAAACTCAATTATGTCAATTTTGACTCTATTTAGTATTTGGTTTTTTTGAAAATCATAACTGCATGATTAATTCGAAAACAAATAATTTAATTAAACTTAACATGTTATATTAACCTCAAAAATTAGTGTAATTAATCAGAAGTCTCAATATACATTTATTTGGATATTTATAATATAAATTATATTAATATTTCATTATTATGGTAAATACTCCATCATCATTGTGTCATAAATAAATTGAATTATTTAATAACTAAAAATTATAAATAAAATCCTATTATGTAGGAAATCGTTTTATCAATCTAATGAATATTTATAGTCTAATTTATATTGTTTGTAACCTTATATTAAAAATTATTTTGTTATTAAAATTTAAAATTAACTCTTTTAACTCTTCTTTAAATAATATAATAATAAATGTCATAATCTAATCTACACGGACCAAAGGCGGTCATATTTTATTCCAAAGTTGTTTTTGGCCAAATTACACTTATAAAATAGAATTAGGGAATGTGTTAGTGTAATTATGATATCATTTTTACACTTAATTACCCAATTTACTTTTGAATCTATCTCTATGATTTTTGAAATTCAACTCAGATAAGTGGATAAATTAAGATTTATGAAAATTTTCAAATTCTTTGAGAATGGGGGTAAAAGACGGTAAAATGTTCATTAAAATTTAATATATCTAAACATGTTATAAAATGACACCAATTAATTACATTGAACATATATAGGTATTATATATAAATATATATATATAGGTTGGGAACTAAAAAATAATAAATTATTATTTAATGTAATCAATCATTTTCATCGTGGTCCGTGTTGGTGATGATTTTCCGCCTCCCATGAATTTTACTGATGGAGATGTCCGGGGCTCAACTACTCCAAGGAAATCTTGGGCTGATTTGTCCAATAATGAGTCTGACTGAGAGGCTTTCATCTAAGAGGAAGTTAATTTTGAGATGGGTCAGGTGGCGGTTGCTTCTGATCGCAGTAAAGGCAAGATGAAAATGATGGATGATGATGGCTTTGAGTTGGTAATTCATAGAAAATAGAAAGTTTCCTATGGGGAATGCACTGAAGATGAGTCAAGAGGCAAGGGTTCTTTAGTTCGGATTGTATCGGGGAACATCGGCCCCATTGAAGGGTCTTTTGAGCCTGCTGTACTGGATGAAGGGAAACTGCCTGCCCAGATTGGATCCTCTGAACTTGTTGTCCAGGATGGTGATATGGAGCTTGATATCCAGAGTGGTGTTCAGATTGCTGGAAATTCTGCTGACAACCCTCAGTTACACAATCTGGATGGTGAATCCAAGGGTGTCACGATACATGCTTTCACCAAGCCGCCGCAAGGGCCAGATAAAGCAAGATTTAATTTATTTTTTCAATGTTAGACTCTATTAACACACCTAAATTTGACATGTTCAATCTTGAGGGTCTTGAAAGTGCAGGTTGTAGCAGCAATAATTGTAGCTTATGGCTTTCTACAACTGGAGAGGTGTCCTCAAAGGTGCTGAATCCGGATATAGGTTTTGTCATTTCTTCTTATGTGAGTGCACCTGTGGCAGATGGATAGGGGACCAACAAGAGGAGGAGGATGCTCCTGCACAAAAAGTGGAGGTTGTATAGCATGTACAGATGCATGTTGGTGAGAAGGGGGAGGTGCAGGTTGCACAAGAGGTAGTGATGGTCCTCGATGAAAATGCTGATAAGGATGAACCTGAGCTTGTTGTGGGCATTATGCCATCCAATGTGGAGGATACCCTAGGCATGACAGATGAGGCACCACATTTGCAGCTAATGCAATGGCAAAGAGGGTGTCATCCAGCGCCTCTAGGTGGAGCTCAAGGTTTGGGTAGTCCTAAGAAGAGGTAATTTGTCTATCTTTTTCCGGTGTGATTTCTCACTTGTGAACATTTCCTCCTTGTTCTGTTGTATCTTTACTTTTATTTAATAATTTTCGGCATCATGGATCCCAATCTATGGCGGAGCCGTTTTGGTATTATTCCTTGTTTCTTAAAACCATATATCCTTGGTTTCATTTAAAGGAATAGAATGAAGATATTTCTTATAATAATAAATAATTTCATGTTTCAGTATTCATTTTTAGATGGAATCTTAATATTTTTAAAATTTACTCTATCAAAAAAATCAATTCATAAGTATGATTTATGATAATTCTATTTTATTGAGATTAAAATATGTAATATTTTTTATAACTATATTTACTAGAGTCATTTGTATAATTGAATAAATAATATAATATTTTTACTTTACACATAAAAATTAGAATAAGAGGGTGTTATAATAAATGGATTGAATCCATATCGTTAACCAATTAATGATATCTATTTAATTGTGTCAACCTTGGAACAATATCTATCCATAAATATTTAATTTAATTTTTTCAATTTTTATCACTCTATGTAATAATATAATGATCCATTTTATATAAAAGTATATTTTATTAATGAAATTTTTGTAGTTAATAAAAACAGACCACCATCACCAAAAAAAATATTATCTTATATAAACAACAAATCTACCTCAAGAGGGAAATACCGTCTCTAGAATCAATGAAAATTATTAGTTTATCAATACATATTTCATTTCAGGAGGATATTATAGCATTTAGTTTTTAATTTGTTTTCAAATTTATTTTTCAAAAATTTAATGAACCCTAATTAATGTGTTAATTATTAAAATAAAAAAATAAATACAGATATCAGTACACTAAGATACAAAATTGAGCTTAATTAAATTCCTTGAATATGTAATTAATTGATATACATGCATAAAATTTTATAATAATTACTATATTACTTTCATATTCTACTACCAATATATTTTTTTTTGTTTTTAACTAATTGGAATAAAATAAAAAACCAATGGTAGTTCAATGTATCCTAACTAGAATAGTTAATTAAATTTGATCTCTTGAAATTTTTATGTGTCAACCCCATTTTCTTGTCATTTATCCAATTAGTGTCATCTCACATTCAATTTTCGATTTCTGTAACTAAAATGGTCCGGATATAATGAATCCTTTGACATATCTTAACAACCATGTTTATATAATATTCAATACATTGGTTTAAAGACATAAATGTAGAGACCCAAAGCTTGACAAACATGGACATTAAATTACTTTTGCGGAATACTTAGTACATATGAAAAACACACACACAAGGATCGTAATAGTTTAGTGTCTTTGGAAACTCATAATATAATCTTCTAATCATGGTGAAAGATCTTCAACATCTCCCATAAAGATATTCCCTTTTTTTTCTTACCTAAAACCTTTCTTTATATCCTATGGAAAATAAAACATAAAAGGGTGAGCTCAAATGCTCAGTAATGGTAAACAAAAGAAATATCAATCACATCATATTCATAAGAACATAACATTTTGGAAATCATAACCTGAAAAAGCGAGCATAATTTCATAACATGGGATAAATCATAGTAGTGAAATGAAATCCCATTAATCATAACTTAAAACATGAATCATTGTGGAATACACACATAATCATAGAGAATCATATCTTATTAGTCAAGACTCATTGCCAAGACTATCTTAGTGGACAAAGTCCATTTCTGAACCGAGTCACCCTCGTTTCAGTGCTGTTCACTGAACCGGTATAACCTACCATTCCAGCCATGTCTATCTCATGAGATATAAAATCTTTACCCAATTCATTGTAGGGAGATATAGGTCCCACCCATCTCATAATGATACAATTCTTATGAGCGCCACAAAATCATAAATCACACATCATAGCATAACCCATGAAATAAAATGGGATTGTTAAACATCATGCCATCATAACATAATCCATAAACAATTGATATCATTTCATCATAAGAAAATTGAATCCATTTAAATTATAGAGAAATTTTACTTGAAACATACACATATGAAATAATTTCATCATAGATGTAAAATAGTTTTGACAAAACACTTGAAACGAATTCTTGAGGAAAATATCCTTTATTCTTAAAAATCATGGTCATTCAACAAAATTCCATGAAATTTTAAAAGATAAGGGTTTTATTGAAAATAATCATGCAATATTGTAGAGGAATATTCTTGAAAATGATGCGTTATGAAACCATAAAAATCTGTTAACTCTGTATAAGTTAAAAATAACATTCTCCTCGTACTTTTGTCGGAAAAGACGAAAAGCACCTCGTACGAAAAATGAAAAAAGATTCCTTTCATATCTTTTACTAAAAACTCACCGAAGGGTAAAATGGGTTTTAAAAAATTGTAGGTGGATGGAAATAATATTACATATTGAGGGAACATGGATGTGGATGATAAAATACACCCCAGTAAATGCCAAAGTATAAACAATCTCGGATAAAAATGAGATTGTGATATTTCCCTTACCTTAGAGATGACTTTCTTTATAAGTGTCCTAACCTCCTGTATAATGATTTAAATAATGGTATTGACTTATTCCTGAATCATACTTATTTTTATGATATCATATATGGTCATATTCTTAGCTTCTTAGTAGTAATATTTCATTGCTACTTATTATTCGGGTGTTTATAACTTTTTGTTCTTATGCGTGTTTTGTCGAATAAATTCTTATTCTTCTCTTTATGTTATAGATAACTCATTTCCAGAATGGTATTAGTGTAATATATATCATATTCATTCATTCAATTCATTTATATAATCATTATGAAATGAAGATCATGTAGAACGAGTCGCATCACATCGTGGAGACGGTATTCCGTACGTAAGCACGAGTGATGATATCGTTCCTATGATCGTGGAATTGTATTGGAGTGCATGTATACTATTTCAGAATCAATATAAATTTATAACAGTCATATATAGTCATTATTTACACCATTATACCCATCCAAGTAAGGTGGTGGTGGAAAATAGATTACACCACGGCGTGGAGACGGTATTCCGTACGTACGCACGCGCGGTGATTTCTTTTTCCATAGGATGGATAGATGGTGAAATAGGGTTGTTTAATACTTATAATAACATATCAGTATATGAGTGATACTGATGTTATTACTTCATAATGGAACAACTAAAGAAGAATAAGTGGAAGAAGAAATAAAGATGAAAGAATCGGTAACAGACATTACCTCTTCTTTGAAGTTCTTCTTTGAGACCTCCTTTTAGGGCACTAAAATGGGACTTTGAAGATGACCAGAACCTCTAGGATGTTTCTAGGGAATTGGAGAAGAGAATTTGGCAGGGGTTGGACGAGCTTGAATGCTCAATGTTGTGTGAGGAAGGGAGGGAGGAGGTTCCCTTTTATAAGGGAGGAGAGGGGTACCTTTGGAATAACCAAAACTATTATTGTATTATAAAGTCAAATTCGGTTTTAAATAGCTCCAAATTAATTTATTTCGAAGAAAAGGTGGGGATGGATGGAAATACTCTCATCCCATAGGATTTAGACAAGTTTAGGTTATTATTGTAACTTTATCAATTATATTTAACTCTTAGTTAAATAATTTAACTTTTACCGTCTCTTTTTGTTTTCTTAAACTATATGGTTAATAAACATACTATAAGAATCCTAAATAACCCCAAGTTGTTTATTATTAATATATATAACCTTATCAAAGTCATTTGGCCGAACCTTAGATATTGAGGAATAAAATAACAATTAATGATATAATATTTGTTTTAAAAACTATTTTATGTCAATTTTGACACTATTTAGTAATTGATTTTTGTGAAACTCATAACAGAATTATTTGTTCGCAAAAAGTTAATTAAATCAATACTAACATGTCATATTAACCTAGAAAATTAGTGTAATTCATAAATAGTCTCACATTATATTTATATGGGCATTTATATCATCAATTATGTCAATATTTCATTAATAAGATAATTACTGCATCATCGTTGTGTCATAAATATATTAAATTATTTAATGTCTAAAAATTACAAATAAAATACCATTTTTTAGTAAATAGTTTTATCTTTCTAATGAATATTTATAGTCTAATTAATATTTTGTATAACCCCATATTAAAAATGATTTACTTATTAAACGTTGATTTTAACTATTTTAACCCTTTTTAAATAAATTAATAATAAATGTCCTAATCTAATCCAATTGGGCCTAAATGGTCATATTTTATTCGTAAGGTTGTTTTGGGTCGAATTAAACTTGTCCAATAGAATTAGGACATGTGTTAGGGTAATAATAATATCATTTTTAACCATGATTACCCTATTTACTTTTAACCGTGGTAAAAAAAGTAAAAAGTTCCTATTCACCAAAAAATTATTTTCATCTCATTGAACCACATTTTACTTACTGAAATCAACCGTGTTTCTCGGATTTTCGAAATTCCACTCACAGAAGCGGTAAAATTATGTTTTGTGTAAAATTAAGTTTTTTTAACTACCACTTAATGGTTTCATTATTTATCAAAAATTGAAAGTTTTCAGAAAAAATACCAAAAATTAGGCCTAAGATATATTTGATATTATGAACTCAAAAATGATGTCTATTTTACCAAATTCAAATCATATCAGTTACATTAACTAATTTAAAAATTAATTTTCGTCGTCAAAACAAATGGCGTGTTTTTAAGAGATAATAACTATAAACAGATTGACACTTGTTTATGTTTGGTTTAAATGTGAAATTATATCCAATGACCAACATTGTATTAAATTGTAAAAATATATTCTAAATATACTTTAAAACCACTCAAATTAACAATTTATCACTATTAATTATTTCGATTGAAAAATTTGTTTTTAATTAAAATTTAGTAATTTTCACTATTCATCAAAATATGAATGTTATCCGAAAATCACCAAAATTTCACCCTAATCTAATTTCGATATTCCAAATCCAAAAATGAAGTCCATTTTGAAAAATAGAATTTACTAAATTTCAAAAGGTGATTATTACTATTCATAACGGCTAGTTTTATTAATATTTTAATAGCATATCGTTGTTTAGTGAAACTCAGTATTGCGTACTACAGACGCTATCGAGGAGGGTTGTGATTGCGTGTAATGCAAGGCAATTCAAGGATGCATTTTGTGAAATATCCTTTTGGTGTAGTGTACAACACAAGACATTAATGAAATTAAGAATATAAAATATCGGGGTGTTACATTCTACCCCCCTTAAAATGAATTTCGCCCTCAAAATTCATCGGGGTTATAAATGGTTTACTACTCGAAAGTTTCTTTAATAGAAACCCACATCGTAAAAAGGAATACCAAAACCAATCTTTAAAACCAAAAGTATGAAACGTAACGGTTACCCAAATAAACTAATCAGTAGGTTTTCACATAGTTGAAAATATGGATATGGAAGAGAAATCTAACCATCATGTTCTGATGGAGAGTGGTAGAGAACATGGCTATGGAAAATCCAACAATCAAAAATCCATAAATTTGGGAAGATCTAAGGTAGCATCTGATTCATCAGATATAAGAGCACTAGGAAAACATTTTTGGTTTTCAATATCATTTCTCTAAAGTTGATGAAATTGGAATTAGAAGAAATACTTTCGTGATTTTGGTATAGTCTCATCGTTGGTCGTTATTTGGAGAATTTCTACTTCATCTCTTAAAGAAATGAAGTTGAATTTGTCATTCGTGATGTGTTAGTAGATCGTGTGATAGAATGATGGGTCATTCCATCTGTCTCAAACAAAATGTTAGAAAAGTTATCAAAAAAATACATAAGTCCATATTTAGTGAGATTAATCGTATATGGTTTCTAAAATGGACTTATACTTCTTATATCATACTGCTTAATAAAATAAAACTAGTTTATACTAACCAGGGACATCCTGTAGGCCAGTGGTAGGCGATAAAGGCCAGTCGCACTTCGGTTGTGGGTTCAATTCTCACAGCCTTGTCCGACGCGATGGGCTGTCGCCCGTCCTGCAGGTTGTCCTTTTTCTAAAACTACATTACTATAACATCCCATAAATAATATCGAAAAAAGGTTATATCCTTAAACAATACTAATTATGTTTAACATAATCCATTCCAATCTTTAGGCTTATCTAAAATACTTCGGTCCAAGCTCATAGTATAAAGAAAACGATTACTTGAAATGTCATCAACCAAGTTTATGAATACCATCATTTATCCCCCATATATCTTGTTGGTCACATTCCAATCATGTGAATCCCTTAATCATGTATTCTCTTGAAAAATTAATACCCATTAATCCTTAGTGAAAACAAGAATGCTGTCAAAAGTTAACTCTTACCACATACCAAAATCCAAAAATTCTATATAATCAAACCATGATATAACCTTCTCCTTATATCAATCATGATCTCGTGAATACTAACATTTAATTTTATCCTTATCCCTTCATTATGCGCATATCTTCTAGATTCCAAAAATATCTGAATAACCTTTCATGGATACTGGAACCATTAATCATACACATTCAAAACTCAAGGAATGAAAATAGTGTAACAATCCTTAGATGTCTCTTTATTACATAGTATCATGAGATTACTTATTCAACATTACACATGATAAATATGTAATCATTCCACTACCTTCTTAAACCATTGGCTGAGCGTCAACAATTCTTTCATCTCACATATCATTTGTAGTCTCTTAATCATCATCAACATAAATACTACCCATAAGGCCGTACTGATTCTCTTCATGAGACTTTCCCTTAGGGAATTGGTTTGCATAATGCCCGTACATTCCACATTTAAAACATTTAACCATTGTTGATGTCGTAGCAATACCATTATCCTCATCCCTAGTGTTAACTGAACCTTTTCCTTTACACTTACTGGCATTGTGTCCTTCTTTCCCACACCCAAAGAATCTTCCAGTTCCTTTGAAAAATTCTCATTGATTCCTCTTCCCACATGATTTATATAGGGGAAATTGAACTTTCATTCCTCTATGATCATCATGGAACTCCATCTTTCTCTTATTAGTCGATTCAGGAAACATACCAAATTTTACTTTATTGATCATATTATGAGATTGCTGATTCGGCATAATAATGATGTTTGGACTTCCAAATTCCATTTTATTTGGTTTCTCATGAATAATATCATTCCATTGTCCATCATATCCTCCATTATCGTGAATCATCTTGTTTCCATCCATTTTCTAAAACCCAAAAAGAATAGTGTGAGAGGGAAAAATAATGTTAGGGAAAACAACATAGTAAAGGGGGAGTACCCTTAATATCTAACATCTTAGGTTAAATTCTAATATTGTTACCGTAGTTCTAGGACCATATCCTATACGTATACTTATCCTTAGGGACATCCCTAGACACACCTTAGAAATATCTCTAGGGATCTCACTAAAGTTCTCGCATCCTAGTTTCCAAAGGTTGACTAAACATTTCCTCTGATACCAACTGTAGAGACCCAAAGCTTGACGTACATGGACATTACATTACTTTTGCAGAATACTTAGTACATAACAAAAACACACACACAAGGACCATAATAGTTTAGTGTCTTTGAAAATCGGAATATAATCTTCTAATCATGGTGAAAGATCTTCAACATCTCCCATAAAGATCATCCCTTTTTTTCTTACCTAAAACCTTTCTTTATATCCTGGTGAATTGAAAACATAAAAGGGTGAACTCAAATGCTTAGTAAGGGTAAACAAAAGAAACATCAATCACATCATATTCATAAGAACATAACATTTTGGAAATCTTAACCTGCAAAAGGGAGCATAATTTCATAACATGGGATAAATCATAGTAGTGAAATGAAATCCCATTAATCATAACTTAAAACATGAAACTTTGTGGAATACACACATAATCATAGAGAATCATATCTTATTAGTCAAGACTCATTTCCAAGACTATCTTAGTGGACAAAGTCCATTTCTGAACCGAGTCACCCTCGTTTCAGTGATGTTTCACTGAACCAGTATAACCTACCAATCCAACCATGTCTATCTCATGAGATATAAAATCTTTACCCAATGCATTGGAGGGATATATATGTCCCACCCATCTCATAATTATACCATTCTTATGTGTGCCACAAAATCATAAATCATACATCATAGCATAACCCATGAAATAAAATGGGATTCTTAAACATCATGCCATCATAACATAATCCATAAACAATTGATATCATTTCATCATAAGAAAATTGAATCCATTTAAATCATAGAGAAATTTTACTTGAAACATACACATATGAAATAATTTCATCTTACATGTAAAATAGTTTTGACAAAACACTTGAAATGTATTCTTGAGGAAAATATCCTTTCTTCTTTAAAATCATGGTCTTTCCACAAAATTCCATGAAATTTTAAAATATAAGGGTTTTATTGAAAATAATCATGAAATATTTTAGAGGAAGCTTCTTGAAAACAAGGCGTTATGAAACCATAAAAATCCGTTCACGCCGTATAAGTTAAAAATAACATTCTCCTCGTACTTTTGTCGGAAAAGCCAAAAAGTACCTCATATGAAAAATGACAAAAGATTCCTTTCATATATTTTACTAAAAACTCACCGAAGGGTAAAATAGGTTTTAAACAATTATAGGTGGATGGAAATAATATTACATATTGAGGGAACATGGATGTGGATGATAAAATACACCCCAGTAAATGCCAAAGTATAAACAATCTCGGATAAAAATGAGATTGCGATATTTCTCTTACCTTAGGTATGACTTTCTTTGTAAGTGTTTGAACCTCCTGTATAATGATTTAAATAATTTTATTGACTTATTCCAGAATCATACTTATTTTTATGATATCATATATGGTCATATTCTTAGCTTCTTAGTAGTAATATTTCATTGCTACTTATTATTCGGGTGTTTATAACTTTTTGTTCTTATGCGTGTTTTGTCGAATAAATTCTTATTCTTCTCTTTAGTTTATAGGTACCTAATTTCTATAATGTTATTAGTGTAATATATATCATATTCATTAATTCAATTCATTTATATAATCATTATGAAATGAAGATCATGTAGAGCGAGTCGCATCACATCGTGGAGACGGTATTCCGTACGTACACACGAGTGATGATATCGTTCCTATGATCGTGGAATTGTATTGGAGTGTATGTATACTATTTCAGAATAAATATCACTTTATAATAGTCATATATAGTCATTATTTACACCATTATACCCATCCATGTAAGGTGGTGGTGGAAAATAGATTACACCACGGCGTGGAGACGGTATTCCGTACGTACGCACGCGCAGTGATTTATTTTTCCGTAGGATGGATAGATGGTGAAATAGGGATGTTTCATACTTATAATAACATATCAGTATATGAGGGATACAGATGTTATTACTTCATAATGAAACAACTAAAGAAGAATAAGTGGAAGAAGAAATAATGATGAAAGAATCGGTAACGGACATTACCTCTTCTTTGAAGTGCTTATTTGTGACCTCCTTTTAGGACACTAAAATGGGTCTTTAAAGAAGACCAGAAACTCTATGATCTTTCTAGGGAAGTGTAGAAGAGAATTTGGCAGGGGTTGGCCGAGCTTGAAGGCTCAAAGTTGTGTGAGGAAGAGAGGGAGGAGGTGCCCTTTTATAAGGGAGGAGAGGGGTACCTTTGGAATAACTAAAACTATTATTTTATTATAAAGTCAAATTCGGTTTTAAATAGCTCCAAATTGATTTATTTCTAAGATAAGGTGGGTATGGGTATAAATCCTCTCATCCAATATGATTAAGACAAGTTTAGGTTATTATTTTAACCTTATCAATTAGATTTAACTCTAAGTTAAATAATTTAACTTTTACCGTGTCTTTTTGTTTTCTTACACTATATAGTTAATAAACATACTATAAGAAGACTAACGAACCCCAAGTTGTTTAGTATTAATATATATAACCTTATATAATTCATTTGGCCGAACCGTAGATTTTTAGGAATAAAATAACAATTAATAATATAATATTGTTTTAAAAACTATTTTATGTCAATTTTGACAATATTTAGTAATTGATTTTTGTGAAAATCATAACAGAATGATTAGTTCAAAAAAATTATATTAAATCAATACTAACATGTAATATTAACCTAGAAAATTAGTAGAATTAATAAAAATTCTCAAATTATATTTATTTGGGCATTAATAACATCAATTATGTCAAGATTTCATTAATAAGATAATTACTGCATCATCGTTGTGTCATAAATAAATTAAATTATTTAATGTCTAAAAATTACAAATAAAATACCATTATGTAGTAAATAGTTTTATATATCTAATGAATGTTTATAGTCGAATTTATCTTTTGTATAACCCCATATTAAAAATGATTTACTTATTAAAATTTGATTTTATCTATTTTAACCCTTCTTTAAATAAATTAATAATAAATGTCCTAATCTAATCCAAGTGGGACTAAATGGTCATATTTTATTCCTAAGTTTGTTTTGGGTCGAATTAAAATTGTCCAATATAATGAGGACATGTTTTAGGGTAATAATAATATCATTTTTACCCTTAATTACCCTATTTACTTTTAACCGTGGTAAAAAAAGTAAAAAGTTAATATTCACCAAAAAATTATTTTCATCTCATTGAACCACAGTGTACATGCTTACATCAACCGTGTCTCTCGGATTTTCAAAATTCCACTCACAGAAGCGGTAAAATTACGTTTTATGAAAAATTCAGTTTTTTAACTACGACTTAGTGGTTTCACTATTCATCAAAAATTGAAAGTTTTCAAAAAAATACCAAAAATTAGGCATAAGTTATATTTGATATTATGAACTCAAAAATGATGTCTATTTTACCAAAGTCTAAACATATCAGTTACATTAACTAATATAAAAATTAATTTTCGTCGTCAAAACAAATGGCGTGTTTTTATGAGATAATAACTATCAAAAGATTGACACTTTTTTATGTCTGGTTTAAATGTGAAATTATATCCAATGACCAAAATTGAATTAAATTGTAAAAATATATTCTAAATATACTTTAAAACCACTCAAATTAACAATTTATCACTATTAATTATTTCGATTGAAAAATTCGTTTTTAATTAAAATTTAGTAATTTTCACTATTCATCAAAATATGAAAGTTATCCGAAAATCACCAAAATTTCACCCTAAGCTAATTTCGATATTCCAAATCCAAAAATGAAGTCCATTTTGAAAAATAAAATTTACACAATTTCAAAAGGTGGTTATAACTATTCATAACGGCTAGTTTTAAAAATATTTTAGTAGCATATCGTTGTTTAGTGAAACTCAGTATTGCGTACTACACACGCTATCGAGAGGGGTTGCGATTGCGTGTAATGCAAGGCAATTCAAGGATGCATGTTGTCAAATCTCTTTTTGGTGTAGCGTACAACACAAGGCATTAATGAAATTATGAATATAAAATCTTGGGGTGTTACAATAAATCCCCTAGTTCATCCTTAAATCATCAATCTCATCACTCAAACCCCTCAATAATATCTATTAAGGACCAAAACACATTTCCCATAATTTTATTTCTGACATGGTTCCTATGGGATTCTCATAAATTGAATATATTTCCATTAAAATACTTATCCTCTATAATTATTCATCAATTTGATCCCATTGACCAATAATTCATTTATTCTTATGGTCATCCTCTACTGTAGTGAATTTGGATAGTAGACACATGACCCTAATAATTAATACCAAATAAATCTAATAATCACTCATTTTATCGCTATGACAATTATGTAGCGAGTTTGAAAAAAAAATTCATTGAATCTATTTTAGTAACATATTAAACACTCAAGAGACCTATAATTACCCAATGAGAATGCATCACTTACCAAAGACCACCAATTCAAGTTTTGTTACCATAAAGAACTGAATAAATATTCTTAAATAGCAAGACAAACTAGTTTCAATATAATGTAATTTTACATTCATTATTTCCATGAAAAATATACAATCTATCTAACTTGTTCAAAACAATCCTTGGGTATCTTCTTTCCTGCAGCATGTGGGATGTTCTCATTCATTTTATATTTGGCTCATAATCACTACATTACACACAATAATCCCTATTTACCCATATCAATCAGTTCAAAAAAATTATTCCCTAATAATATTCATTCAATTAATTATCCAACCACCAATATATACATAATGAAATACGGTCTCTAGAATTACTATGGCCTTAGAATATTTCCACACATTCTCATATTCTATTATCTCATGTTAAATCTAAATTAGAATCATAAGATCCATTGAGGGAGTTTTCAACTTCACTAATATAAACCTAAATTTAAAATTAATCTGAAAACATTAACACATCATGTTTGGAATTTTTTAACACACAAAAATAATTCCATGATATAATACCTTATCCCTCAGAAAATATCTATCACCCAAATTCTGATAAATGATTTATAATTTTCAACTAACCATGATTGATGTTGAATCACACTTATAGAGAATCATTGACATCAAACATTATGTGTACTTAATTTTTATTCTTGTCCTGACAGGATCTACATATTATTTTTCCATATTTTATAACCATTAGGTAACTCTTAATTTAACCTTATAATGCCTATCAATTTTATTATACCGCATAGTACATAAAAATTAATTATTAATGGTGTAATAAATTAGGGACACAAATAATCGATCTAGATAAAGGAATTTCGATTGAAGAATACGAAAAAAATATCCTATATAATAAAAAATATGAAAAATAATAATAATTAATATTTGATATATAATTCTGCGCCCCAAAATACAGGTGCTGGTGCATTATTTTAATACATAGTAATGATTACATGGTATTAAGAACCAATGGACCCATCATTTTACCATTCACGGAAAATATATTACATACATGAACATTATATTACAATTCGTAACATAAAAAAATCATTAATAACAAATTGAGAGTTCCATTATTCCCATAGCATAAACTGACATATCTATCATAAAACACATTTTTTCATACTTAGAAAATAAATCATAAGTACACTGGGAGATCAGATTCTCGCTAAATATAAACAATACTGGATAAGATATCACAATTAAGCATAAAACATTAAGGCCTTGTACAAAACCAAAACACAAAACTTTTAATACAATATCCTCAGAAAAATATGGAATTAATAAATAAAATAATACCATTAAAACATTTAGATGGACAATATAGTAGTCTAATAATCACATGTAAAATCAATAACTAATCATATAATGAGGGAATGCATAATTTCAGACAACATAACCAATTTTTAAAGGTCTTGAGCGAAGACCATAGATTTATATTCTATCAATCCCTTGTAAAAAAACTATAATGTCTCATGATAACTACCTATGTACCAAGAGGGTATAAAGGGCTTCACATGTCACATAATATGTCCAATGAATTACTTATATTAAAACAGTGAATCATAACATAATCATACATATTAAAATAAGCATAAAAATGTCAATACATTAACCATAAACAATGAATGATATAAAAATAGTACTTCCATAGTCTAACATATCATAACTCATTCAATAAAATGTGTAATATTTTATTAAATCAACCTCAATAAAGAATAATATCTTGTAATGGATGTTGACGTAGATGAAAAAAATCAGTAAAATTCTTTGAGAGAAATATCCTTATTTATATAATTTATTTAAAAGTCGCATAATTTAAAAAATAATTCATCTAAAAGATATTTTTGAAACAAAATTATCCCATGAAACTTAGAAACTTTGGAAATGAATTAACAATTTCAAAAAATCATGTCCAAATAAATAAATCCATAAATTCATTTTGAAAAAATGGACATTAATTAAAAATATTATGAAAAATAATTCATTAAAACATTTAAAATGACGAGTAGTTAATTTGTAGCATGAGTAATCACCTAGGATGATGATTTTTTCATTAGAATTATCACCAAAGGTGACATGGCATCCATAAACTATGATTAAATTCTTGAATCATGAATAATCTAAAGTCATATTCCTTGAACATCCACTGCCTATGTACCATACCTTCTTGTGAGAAATTTTTAAGCAAGTCTCCTACAAAATAGGTTTAAACAAAAAATGATTTTGGTACCAAGATTTTCTTGGGTCCAGACTGGTTAGAAATCAAAGATTTAGGTACCCAGATTTGTCTTATGGGTCTCAAATAATTTATAGAATCTATATATTTTGAAAGATAAACTCCATTTGGTCTATAAACATATGAATAACTAGTTGAAGCATACAAATTTCCAGAACTATAACTAGCAGAATTTTGTCCAGATTTAGAAATAAATCTAGTTTTAGTAAACTATCTCTTTCCAGGCTGATAGCCTATTCTAGTGGTATATTTTGGTGCCACTTGTTTTCCTAAATTTTTTTTAAGTGTATCGTTTCCACTTGTGAATTTTTCTAAGTCCTTCCTTAATTTATTATTTGATAGATTCAGTTCAGTATTTTCCTTAAGTAATTGAGCGTTCTTTTCCTTTTCAATATCATGTAAAGATTCAACAGAGATAGTCAACGCATGATGTTTCTTAAAGGTTTTATACTTGTCATTTAAATCGTTACATGTCACTTCTATCATATTACAATATTCAAACAACTCTTCACTAGGTATATTTTCAGATTCAGATTCACAATCAACTCCAGAATAATATGAATTTAAAGCAGGAGTGTCCAATGTTACCTTAGATTTGTTTGTCATAAAACACATGTTTGCATGATTATTTTTAGATTCGGATACTTCAGATTCACTTTTTCTATCTTCTGAAGCACTCCAGGTAGCTTTCATAGCATTCTTGTACATAATGTCCTTGTAATCATGTTTCTTCTTGAATTTCAATTTTGGACAGACTTCTTTTACATGTCCTTTCCTTTAGAACTCATAGGATACAATTTCTTCACTTTTATCAGGATTCTTCCAGTATTTCTTCCAATGACCTTTATTATCATATTTTCCTTTATAGTTTGATTTTTTGAAGAATTTCTTCTTCCTATAGAACTTCTTTAATCTTCTCTCTATTTGAGACATCTCAACATCACTATCAGAGTCTAAAATTTCACATGTTGAGCTTTCAGTAGGTATGTGAACTGTTTTCTATTCCTTGCTTCATGAGGAAGTAGTCTTAAAAGCCATTGACTTCCTTTTTGGTTCATCATATTCTTCGTTATTCACTTTGAGTTCTTCCTCATGTATCATAAGAATACCTATTAATTCTTTAACAGGCAGTTTGCTGATGTCGCATGATTCTCTAATGGAAACAGATGTGTCTCTCCATCTTTCTGGAAGACATCTTAATATTCTCATGATCTATTCTTTTTCAGGAACAACTTTACGAAGAGAGCTCATGGTGTTGAAAATCTCATTCAACCTGATATACATGTCAGAAATGGGTTCATCAGGATTCATTTTGAAATTATCTTATTTAATAGTATAGGTATTCATCATCATTTCTTTAACATTGGATGTTCCCTCATGGGAAATATCCAAAGTGTCCCAAATTTCAGAAGTAGTTTTACAAGTAGATATGAGATGGAATTCTTCATCTCCTAAAGCATAGTAAAAGGAATTCATTTCTTTACAATTATTATTATAAGCAGTTTTAGAAGATTCATCCCAAGTAGTTCTTTCAGATTCTGGAATATTATATTGAGTTTCTATTGCAGTCCAGATATCAAATCCCATACTTTCTAAATGAATTTTCATTTGAAGCTTCCACTGGGCATAGTTTGTACCATTAATGAAAGGTGGCAGGTTGGTAGCAGCACCTTCATGTCTATTGTCCATAGATAGAGTTTAACAAAACTATTTAAAGATATAAAATTTAGAACTAACAGAAATTTAAGATCTTTAAGATACAACTAAAATCACAGATGAAAAACATAGTATTTTGAAAACCCTTAATAGTAAACAAATCCTCTGATACCAAATGTTGGTCAGAGTGGATACTAAAGAGGGGGGTGAATTGAGTTCCAATTAAAATTTTTGTTAAAAATATTTATGTTTAAACCCCCATAATTAAAAACAAGTTAAACTGTAGTGAATTTATAAAGATTGGAAATGTTCAATTAGTTTCTCAATGATTGATTAGGTATCAGTTAATTTGAGCAGAATTTTAGATTAACTTTTGAAACTAACATACTGGTTCACATTAATTATAAACACTTGCTAATTTAAAAATCAAAGTAACTTTAAAACAAATTTAATTACAATGAAATTAGAACCATAATATGAAATATATAGTATAATTTAGACTTAAAATAAAAATCACAACAGATATAACCAAGAGGGTCAGTCTGATGCTGATACTTAATCCTCTCAAACAATTTATATAAATTTGATCCACACCCTGGATCGGGGTAAACAACAATGAAGAGACTGTCCAGGTACAAAGACCTCTATCACAACTATACGTGTGAAAACAAAACAATAGAAAACTGGATGTCCATGTCATACTTGACCTCTACCACTGTCCACATTGGGATACACGAGAGTTATAGATGATTTGGGTAAGGATTTAGAAATCCTCCAGCTTAGTTCAAGAGAATGTGTGTGTATAAAATATACAGAGCACACACAGTACTCAAAATATAAATAAAATAATCACTAAGAAAGTAAATATGAGTTTTAAAAAGATATAGTGATTTGAAGTGAAGCTCTGGACTCTTTTGATTAATCAAAAATGCTTTTCAGTCCTTCTATAGTTTTTGTCTGAAAAATAAAGTGTCTTTTCTTTAAATTTTGTTTCATCAGCTTGAGTGCAAGAAGAGATCATTTTAGTTCATCCCTCCTTGACTAAGGTGAAACTTCTGTTCTCCTCTAGAAAATGAAATGCCTTCATGTATGTCCAGTGCTCTTCAATTATGAATGTATACTTTCATTTATCTGTGAATGCACCACTTTCCAACCCTATTTAGCCCTTGATTTTTCACACCCTTCACATTCCTTCTTAGATGATTTCTACATGATCATTATCATTCCTTTAAAGCTGTAAACTCTTGTAAAAGTAATGATTACCCTTTTCATTAGAACTAGGTATGGTTCCCTGACATGCCGACAACTATCATTAAATTACATTAATTGCATTAAAGACATCAAATATGACTACTGATTAATAAATAAATAATATTGACAGAAGTAGAGTTTGACTGTTCAGTCTTTCATCCGTAGCCTTCTATCGGTAGTGGTGGACTTTATGATGCGGTGAACTTATATAGGTATCTCCTTGTATCGGTAGCTGTTACTCCATGTATCAGTATATCCATGTACTGGTGACTCCATCTATCGGTAGCTTGTTTTGTCTAGCAGTAACTCGCTTGTATCAGTAGCTTGATGTATCGGTAACTGTCTGTATCTGTGAACATTGTATCGGTAGCTTGTGCATACCTATAGCTCCATTCTGTACTAGTGAAGTGTATATCGGTAGACTTATGCATACTGGTAGACTTGTTCTATCAGTCGCTTAACTTTTATCAGTTGCTGTCTGTATCGGTGTACTTGATCTATCAGAGACATGTGCATACTTGTGGACTTATACATTCTGGTAGCTCTGTGTATCGGTGACCTTAGCTTATCGGAGACTATGTCTATCGGTAGACTAAGTACCGGTAAATCTGTGTCAGTAGCTATAAGCATATCAGTGACTTAACACTTATCAGTTTTATGAAAAACATATCCAATTGAGTTAGAATTATTTCAAAATTCATATAAACATGGATAAACATTGATTAAAATATTTCAATGATTATTTTAATATAATTATCAACTTGTTAATATAATATCATAGATTGATAGAATTAATATATAGATACACATTATTTGGGATTATCAAAGTATGTGAAATCATAATTGGGATTATCAAAACAGGTGAGGTCAACAATCTCCTCCTTTTTGATAATCACAACTTATGATATTATAATCTCAAAATAATCAGTAATGTATTAGAGGATATAGTATTAAATTCAATTGTAGCAGAGAAAATAACACACTGGAGGTAAAAATGTATGATGTGAAATGTTGAATGTATCAGAGGTAGAATTAAATTCATTGTATCAAAGTTACAAGTTACAAAATACAATAGTAGCTCTCTTCTTTAGTTCTGTTAGCTCTCCCACTTTCTGATTTGAAAAAAGTGGGAAACAACAAAGAGAGAAGGAACAAAATGGGAAATAAAAGAAAGCCATTTGTATTTCATGTTTCAAAATGGTACAGGGAAATAAAACAAAATACTAGGAATTACAATCAAATATCTTAGCCACCTATTCAATCCACGTCCTCAATGTGAGATTTTCCCTTGGGATCAGAAGAGGATGCAAGATGTGCGAATGCAACCGAAGGTTTAGGAACACGTGAAATGATCACAGGAGATTGATCTATTGAAACTGTTCCTGGCCTATACAGAGTAGACCTCTGAGTGATTATAAGATTAAGGCTGTGAATGGCTTGGGATGGAGTCATCTGAACAGGAGAAGTAGTAGAGCCTGAGGCAGGTAAAGCTAGAGGTAGAATCACTGGCCTAACATCGACATACAAGAAAGGCAACAAGAGATTTATGAAATCCATAATGATTTTTCCTCATCTCTCCATATCATATATGAAATCATCTTTATTCTCCATGAATTTTTCCAAGGCTGGTGTCACTTATCTAAGCTTGCTGACTTGTTCTCTGAAGGCTTGATTGATAGGAGGTAACTTCAAGTTTTCTAACAAAAGTTTGAAAAGGTTGTTGAGTTGATTCTTGGTATAAATCCTTTGGAAATAGTAATCTACCTTGTCTTTCACTTCATTCTGAGAGGTAGAAGCTTCTCTCATATATTTTTAGTAAACTGTCTTTTTCCAGGATGATAGCCTATTCCAGTGGTATATTTTGGTGCCACTTTTTTTCCTATCATTTGTGTAAGTGTATCTTTTCCATTTGTTTTTTCTATGTCCTTCTTTAATTGATCTTTAGAAAACTTCAGTTCAGTATTTTCCTTATGCAATTGTGCATTTGTTTCCTTTTCTATATAATGTGAAGATTTAACAGATCTGGTCAAAACATGTTGTTTCTTCAAGGTTTTATACCTTTCCTTTAATTCATTACATGTCTCTTCAAGCATATTACAATATTCCAATAACACTTCACAAGATATATTTTCATATTCATAATCAAAATCAACTCCAGAATAATATGAATTTAAAGTAGGAGTTTCCAGTGTTACCAAAATTTTTTTTTTCATAAAACAAATATTAGCACGATTCATTTCAGAGGTAGATAATTCAGATTCACTTCTGAAATCTTCTGAAGCACACCATGTGGCTTTCATAGCTTTCTTGTACTTAATGACCTTGTAATCATGTTTCTTCTTCATTTTCAATTTTGGAGAGTCTACTTTTACATGTCCTCTCCTTTTGCACTCATAGAAAACAATTTCATCACTTTTATTCGGCTTCTTCTAGTCCTTATTCCAATGACCTTTGTTATAATATTTAATTTTTTAGTTTGATTTTTGATGAATATTTTCATCCAATACAACATCTTAAATCTTCTCACAATTTGAGCCATCTCAGCATCACTGTCAGAGTCTGAACATTCACATGATGATCTTTCAGTAGGTATGTGAACTTTTTCCATGTCCTTGCTTCTTGAGGAAGTAATCTTAAAATCCACTGACTTCATTTATGGTTAATTATCTTTTTTACTTATTCACTTTAAGTTCTTCATCATGTATCATAAGATAACCTATTAATTCTTTTATAGGCATTTTGATGCTGTCATATGATTCTCTAATGAAAACAGATGTGCCTCTCCATATTTCTGGCAGACATCTTAATATTCTCATGATCTTTCTTTTGCAGGAAAAAAAATACCAAGAGATCTCATGGTGTTGAAAAATTCATTGAACCTGATATACATGTCATAAATGGGTTAATCAGGCTTCATTTTAAATTATCATATTTAATAGTATAGGTATTCTACCTCATTTCTTTAACATTGGTTGTTCCCTCATGGGAAATAGCCAAAGTGTCCCAAATTTCATAAGCAGTTTGATAAGCAGATATGTGATTGAATTCTTCATCTCTTAAATCACAGTATAATGCATTCATTTCTTTATAATTATTATTGTAAGAAGTTTTAGTAGGTTCGTCCCAAGTAGATGTTTCAGGTTCTGGAATCTTATATTGAGTTTCTATTGCTGTCCAAGTATCATATCCCATACTTTCTAAATGAATTTTTATTTTAAGCTTCCACTGGGAATAATTTTTACCATTAAAGAAATGTGGTCTGTTGGTAGAAGAACCTTAAATTATATTATCCATAGATAGATTTTAGAGAAAATATTTAAAGATATAAAATTTAGAACTAACATATATTTAATATATTTAAGATACAACTAAAATCAGATTTGAAAAATAGAGTATTTCAAACACCATTAATAATAAACAAATCCTCTGATAGCAAATGTTGGTTGGTGTGGATACTCAAGAGGGGGGTGAATTGAGTTTCAATTAAAATTTTTGTTAAAAATATTTCTGTTAAATATTATATATTTAAAACCAAGTTAAACTGTAGTGAATTTATACATATTGTAAAAGTCCAATTGGTTTCTCAAATATTGATTATGTCCTAGTTAATTTAATCAGAAGATTATATTAACTTTTGGAACTAACTTACTGGATCACAATAAGTATAAACACTATCTAATTTAACTATCAAATTAACTTTAAAACAAATTCTATTTCAATATAATTAGCAGTAGAATATAAAATATATTGTATACATTAGACTTAAACAAAAAAGCATATCAGATATAACCAAGAGGTTCAGTCTCAAGATGAGACATAGTACTCTAAAACAATTTATATAAATTTGATCCACACCATAGATTGGGGTAAACATCAGTGAATATACAGTTCAGGTACAAAGACCTCTACCACAATTATACATGGGAAAACAAAACAACATCACAATGTCTGTCCAGGTCTTACTTGACCTCTACCACTATCCATAGTGGGATACAAGAGAGTTATAGAAGATTTGGGTAAGGATTTAGAAATCATCCAGCTTAGCTCAGGAGACAGTGTGTGTATAAAATATACAGAGCACACACACTGCTCAAAATATACATAAAATAATCACTAAGATAGTAAATATGAGTTTTAGAAATCTCTAGTGATTTGAAGTGTAGCTCTGGACTCGTTTAATTAATCAAAAATGCTTCTGAGTCCTTCTCTAGTTTTTGTCTGAAAAACAGATGGTCGTTTTCTTCAAGTTTAGTTTGATCAACTTGAGTGCATGAAGAACTCGTTGTAGTTCCTCACTCATTGATTACGGTGCAGCTTGTGTTCTCCTATAGAAAATTAAATGGCTTGATGTATGTTCAGTTCTCTTCCAGTATGAATGTAGCCTTTTTTTCTATGTCAATTCACCACATTCCAATGCTATTTTGCCCTTTCTTTTTCACACCCTTCACGTTCCTTCTTATTTGATTTTTGCACGGTCTTTGTCCTTCATTTTATAGCTTTCAGCTCTGGTAAAAAGAATGATTACCCTTTTCATGGGTACTAGATATAATTCCTTGACATGCCAACAACTATCATTAAATATCATTAATTGCATTAAAAACATCAAATATTACTATTGCTTATTAAATAAATAATATTGAGAGAAGTAGAGTTTGACTGGTCAGTCATTCATCCGTAGCCTTCTGTCGGTAGTGGTGGACTTTATGTAGAAGTGAAATTCTATCGGTAGCTCCTTGTATCAGTAGTTGTTACTCCGTGTATTAGTCGCTCTATGTACCGGTGACTCCTTC
Source organism: Viscum album (assembly GCA_963277665.1). Classification (NCBI taxonomy): domain Eukaryota; kingdom Viridiplantae; phylum Streptophyta; class Magnoliopsida; order Santalales; family Viscaceae; genus Viscum; species Viscum album. Next base: position 1,531,316,475 of record OY728146.1, on the reverse strand, counting down.
TATCGGTAGCTTGTTTTGTCTAGTAGTAACTCTCTTGTATCGGTAGCTTGAGGTATCGGTAACTATCTGTATCAGTTAACTTTTTATCGGTAGCTTTTGCATACCGATAGCTCCATTCTGTACCAGGGAAGTGTATATCGGTATACTTATGCATACTGGTAGACTTGTTCAATTGGTATCTCAGCTTCTATCGGTAGCTGTCTGTATCGGTGGACTTGATCTATTAGAGACATGGGCTGGCTAGTGGAATAATATATACCGTTATCTCTATGTATCGGTGACATTACCTTATTGGTGACTATGTCTATTTGTAGACTAAGAACCAGTAGATCTGTGTCAATGGCTATAAGCATATCAGTGACTCAACACTTATCTGTTTTTTACAAAACATATCCGACTTAGTTAGAATTATTTCAAAATTCATATAAACATAGATAAATATTGATTAACATATTTCAAAGATTATTTTAATATATTTATCAACTTGATAATAGAATATCATAGATTTAAATAATTAATATATAGATACACATTATTTGGGATTATGAATGTATGTGAAAGCATAATTGGGATTATCAAAACAGGTGAGGTCAAAAATGGCATAAATAAATATAATTATATAATGACTAGAAATTGAAAAAAAAATACCATGATATAAAAAAACATTTTATATTTATAATGATTATTTTTAGTGGAAAATATCATTTATATTACTCTAATTAAAATTTTTTTAGTAAAAGATACATGTTTTTGTTATCTTTCATTTTACAAAAACTAACTCTTGTAACATGACATTATCACACCCTAAAAGCTCCATGAGTACCCAAAATTGATCCAAGGATTCCCATTTTTAGAAATATATCATTTAATAGATTTAGCACATGTGTTAGTATAATTTATTATTATTATTATATTATTATTTTGTCCCATTCTTTACCTGATTTACCTGTTACCCATGGAAAATAAAAATAATTACTGATGTTAATATTCATAATATACAAAAATATAAATACTTTCAAAAAATTTACCTTTAGATCCCAAATATAGAATCCATTTTTCCAAATTCAAAACAAAGAAGTTGCAGAAATTAATTTAAAATTATTTTTAGTTATAAAAAGATGAATGCATATTTTTAAGAAATAATAAATATCAAATGATTAAAATGTCCTTATGTACAATTTAATTGTGAAATTATCTACAATGACCTATATTATATTAAATCCCAAAAATATAATTTAATTATACTTTAATACCACTGAAATTTATAATTTAACATAATAAATTATTTCGATTAAAAAAGATGTTTCCAATTAAGATTTTGGTATTTTTCACTATTCATCAAAATATGAACGTTATAAAAAATGTTCCTAAAATGCATCAAAACTAAATTTTCATGTCCGGATTCTAAAGTATAATTTCATTTGGACTATAAAAATTTTTCACATAGTGGATTAAAAAAGGGTTCTCCATTAAATGGCCGAAAAAAATATTTTTTTTAAATATACATCTTTTATCTAAAAAATTGTTTTTTTTCTTATATTATTTCTATGAAAAAATTAGATTATTGTTAAATTATATGAGATGTAAAAAATTAAAAATGTGATTAATATTATTCAAAACTGCTTTTCAAATGTCGAGTTTGATATGTTATAGTGCGATTGATCTTAGTGTTTCCTACATCGTACAACATTGTATTATTTAAAAAGGGAGTGTACTATAGAAGAATAGGGTGTAAAATTATCCCCTCATTCAATAAATTGAGTCATCACAATTTAAAATAATGATTTAAAACTAGGGGGTTGAAATTTCAAAATAGAATTGTTGAAATCCCGTATCAGAAAATATATTAATGAGATCTCTATTTTAAATCAAACAGAGATAAATATAAAGGTTAATATAAATTAAACATACAAGGGTTCGATGTCTAAATACTAGGAAATTAATTAAAAATGTAACCATCAAGTTCTGGTGGAGAGTGATAGAGAAGATTATTAATAAAAAATTTACAATCATAATGCTATAAATCTATGATGATCAATGGGACCAGTTGATTCATCAAAAATAAGACTAGGATATCATTCTTTTATTCCAAGATACATTCCTAAGTGTTGAAGAATTAATTTACTTCATAGATTAAAAATACAAGGAGTCAAACTAAATTGACAAGTACAGTATCATCCTGCAACAAATTCCTTCCCCAAACTCATATTTCTTTTCAAAAGATAATACAATATAGGACTAGTATATTTATCTTAATCATATAAGGATCCAATTATAAATATATACCCCGAAAAAAAATATTTTTTACGAACCAGGGACATCGGGTAATCCCATGGTATGCGATAAAACATTGTCTCACTTCGGTTGTGGGTTTGATTCCCACTACCTTGTCTGATATGATGGGTTTTCAAATGACATGTGTGTTATACTTTTTTAAAACATTAATATTATAAAATTCAAAAAATAAAATTAATAAATTGTTTATCCTAAAGAAATACTATCCAAAGTTCAACTTAATTCATCCATCCTTTCGAGTTATCCACAATACTTCTATCCGAACTCTGTCTAGACGGTCTCTATATTTTTGAAATAAATTGTAACATCAGATTCCACAAACAATGAAATGTATCTCAAATTCTCACATACTAAATATATGATTAAATTCTTTTCTTAAAACCATAATGAAAACAAAAATTAATGTAGTAAAACCCTAATATATATCCCATTCATCTTATAACTTGAAGTTAAATCTGGAATCCAAAAACCCAAATACTTTAATTTTTCCACTTCGACTATAGTAACCACATAAGCATAACCATGATCCATTATCTTCTTCTAATTTAAATTTCTATTAGAATTTGGAAAATAATTTTCATGATGTCTTATTTCATTACAATTTTAGAATTGAACATTGAATAACTATTTCATCCCCTTATAATCATTAGATTATTGGGCCTTTTTCCCCAAGCTTTAACAAACACTCATTCCTTTTAGGAAAACACCATGGTGTTTCTTCCCACAATTATCACATAAGGTAAAATAATTCTTTCCCTTTTCCCTTTACCAATATATTGTTCCACTTTTTTCTTCTTCTCTTTCTTTTGATTAATTTCACTTGACATAGAGTACTCTTTTTCTTTCTTGATAGCACACACGATAATATTTTCGTATGATGAGAAATTTTGTGAGACCAATTCCAATCAGATGAATAGTTTTAAACCATCAATTAATTGATCAATATTACATTTGGGGTTACGTATAAAATCTGCATCAGGCCTTGCTATCCTTTTGATGTTATCCTTACACTTTTCTAAATTCTTACACCCTTTTTTCCTCCAACTCAGAAAATGTCGTCCATATCATCTCGATGTTCATGAGGAAATTATTTCCCCAGGAATAGTTGTTTAAACTACCTTTATTTCATATTTAATACTACTTGATCCTTGTTTGTGTTTTCAATTAATGTACACCATTGATGCACATATACTATGAAATATTAGACTGTCATGACAACTATCTCTCTTTCGTTACTTTAAAAATCAAGAAATATTTTCCCTAAGGAACATATCCATTACATCAAAAAAAATATTTGTAGTCCCATTTAATATTGGATGTTTTTGTCTCATGAAGCGGTTTATCATTAATCCTCTACGTTGTGGATCAAGCTACTCCATATGGGTAAGATTATAATTCATATCCTAAGTCATCTAGCCCAATATGGTTATAAGATATTCAATACTAGTTGTGTCACCAGCTCCACTATCATTATCTTTCATATGAGGGAAATACCTACATGGATTACATGCTTTGATACAATTGACATTTCTTTCACTAGGATCCATTTCAAAACAATGACACACACTAAATTAGGTTATGAATTATAATTCAAAATTCCAAACTAGTAAAAGACATTACATAAATTGAAAAATTTATCCGTAACTAATCTGAATTCATAAATATGGTTCCCTTGAAGACATATTTAGTCATAAATCATTTATAATAGTTTGTAAAAAATATGAATTATCCTATTCATATCCCCCAAGAGTGTCAAACTAGGTTTGTAGTATGTGTCATTGCCCAGTACCGAGTTCCCTTGAGTCAGCCCCATAACACCTTATTAGAGTTTTCCCCTCTATCTATATCTGTTCTAGAACCACTTCCACTTGTAGTATCTAAATAGAGATATATTGCATAAAATATCCCTGAAATATCCACTTTTCCAAAATTCTTGTGGCATTTATCAGTACTTATCCTCAAAGTCTATCTGTGTGTTATGATCCGTAGTCTATGTTTTCTAAATCAATTTCCATGGTTGTTTCTAAACATTATCTGATACCAACTATATTTCATCAACCCAAAATTCTCATAGACAGTCCATTATTTTAATACATTGGCATGATTATAAGGAATCATGTTTCGATAGACCGACCAGTTTACCCTCTTCAGAAAATAGAATACATAATTGATCATTAAATTACAATTTCTATGTTAAAACACATCATAGATAATCTATTTAGAGTGACATTATTCCCATATTTTAACCATTTATATCATTCATAAAACTATTTTTGGCATCTTAGGATAATAAAACATTAGAAAGGGGTGAGCTCAGACGCCCAGTAAGGATAACATTTTATCCAAATCTATCACAAATATGCATAAAAGTTTAATTCTAGGTTCAAAACTAAAACACAAGCCTTTTAAAATAATATCTCAAAAATAACATGGAAAGAATAAATCAAATAATTCCATTAAAACATTTAGATGGATATTCGAATAGCCAAATAATCACATGTAAAATCAATAAGTAATCTCATAACGAGGGAATGCATAATGCTAGATATCATATCCACTATGTCAAGGACTCATGAAAAGAGAATTCACAAATATTCTCATAAATCCTTGTACAGAGACACTAGTTTGTCTCATGAGACCTACCAATGCATCAAGGGGATATAGTGATCCCCAACTGTCTCTTACTAAATCCAATTCATTCTTCTTATTAAAATATTGAAACATAACATAATAATTCATATTGAAACTAGAATCCACAATGTATATACATTAAGAGTAATCATTGAATGGTATAAAAATAGCAATTCCATAGTCAAAAATATCATAACTCATTGAATAAAATATGGAAGATTGTATTGAATCAACCTCAATAAATAATAATATCTAATAATTATTGATGAAATAGATGAAAATAATCACTAAAACTCTTGAGGTAAATTTTCTTTTTTTTTTCTTGAAATCAATTAAAAGTAATACAATTTGTAAAGGAATTCATTTAGATGATATTTTTGAACCAATGTGGCATGTACCAATTTTAATGTTTTTAATTGAATTTAAATTATAATGCAACCTTTTCCATATACATAAATCCTTAAATCATTTTGAAAACATGGACATCACATAAAACGATTTAAAAATATAAATCATTAAATTTTTAAATTGATAATCTAGTTAAAGAGTAACTTACATAAATCCATAAAGTATAAATTTTTTATCCATTTTTTTGAAACATGGATGTGGATGATAAATATTTCTTAGTAAATTCTTACACAAAAACAAACTCAAAAAATAATGAGATTGACGAATTGACCCCAACCTTTGGTATAATACTCTTTGTACGTGTCCAAAACTCATGTATAATATTATTAACATATATGAGAATCATAATAATATTTTTAATATTATATATTATTATTTTATGACTTTTTAATACCCGTTTATTAATAATTCCAAGTTAATAAAACATTTTAGGCAATAATCGCCTTGTTTATCGTATGTGTTTTGAGATGTTATTATTGATCACATTACCTAGATAATAAATTATATAATACCAAAATGTAAAATAAAACTTATAAATAATATATATTCTATATATATATATAATAGATATATAAATAAAATGGAACACACCATTTAGGGACATGATAGGTTGTATGTACACTTGAACAATATTTCTTTTTTCGTATCGTATTGAATGGAAGTAAGTGAATGAAATATATATATATATATATATTACTAGTAGAATTATTATGTCATATATTTTATAATTATTAATATTTTTTTGTCTTATAATCATTCTTTAATGGTGAACATTGAAAATGAGTCTCATCGCGTCGTGCAGATGGTAAGCCTTATATATGCACTAGTGATGATATCGTTTCATTAATGCTAAATTGGTATGGAAATGAATGGAATGTATATTTTATAGTAGAAATATCATTTTATATTTTCTTTCTAAATCCATAATATTCATAATTATACCCAAATAAATAATGTGTACATGAAAAACATGTTACACCAAGGCGTGGAGAAGGTAAGCCGTACGTACGCACACATGGTGATTTAGTTTTTTGTATGATGGATAAAAAGAGGAATATCATTTTACCATAATTATAAAAAGATATAAGCATGTTTAAGGTAGTGGATTTATTATTTTATTAAGGTAAAAGTAGATAAATAGGATGCATAAGAAGAAAAGAACATTGAATGTGGTGATAAAACTATTACCACATTTCAGGTGTCCCTTATGATTTGCACAAAAGGAGTCCTAAATAAGGATTTATTCCTATGTGTAGAATCAAAAATTATATGAAGGATGTTAGAAGAATAATGTTTCATAGTTTTTTCGATCTAATGGGCATTAGATGTGTGGATCATATTGAACGAGAAGTGCCATTTTATAAGAGAGGTGGAGGCACTTCTAGAAAAATCGTGAAATGTAAATTTCTTATAAAATGATTTTATGTATATAATTGCTTGAAAATGATTAAATTATAGGATAATATGATTATGGTTATAAATAATCTCATTAAATGATTTTTATACATGTTTAGTTCATAAAAATAATTTTAACTTTTTTGATTAACCCTTAGTTAAGGAGTTTAACTCTTACTGAGTCTTATTGTATTTATATACTATAAGGTTGGTTTAGTTACTATATAATTCCATGATAACCTCAATTGTATAATTGATGAAATTTTTAACATTATATATGTTAGTTTGAGGGATATTATATTTTTATTAATTTTATATCATTTATTAAAATTGAATTTGTCTTATAAAATCATTTATGTTAATTTTGAATCTATTCTGTAATTTATTTTTTGGTAATGTCATAAAAACTTAATTACTTAGAAAATATTTAATTAAATAATATATAACCTATAATTTTTCGTCAATAAAATTCTTATTTTTAATAAAACATTGAAATTATATTTACTTTAGTATTTATAATTTCATTTATTTGATTCTTTCATTAATAAAAAAATAATAGATCATTATTATGTCATAATTAAATTTAATTATATGATACATAAAAATTAAAAATAAAATTCCATAATATAGGAAATATTTTTAGCTTTATAATTAATAATAATATAGTAAAATATCACTTATATAACGGTTTTATTAAAAGTCACAAGATTGTGTTATAATTCTCTTTACTTTAAATTAACTCTAATAACATGTCATTATCGAGGCCATGTGGCTTTATGAGGTCCCAAATTCAACCCACAGAAGCCATTGGTCGAACATATGTCCTAAAATAGGATTACTAGACGTGTTAGGGTAGTTTTAAATAATTAAAATATTGTTTTACCTTTTTTACCCGATTTACCCTTTAAACATGGTAAATAAAAATAATTACTGAGGTTACTATTTAGAAAGTCCAAAAATAAAGGTCCCCATTTAAAATTTGGAAATTATGATTCCAAATTTGGAATCCATTTTTTCCAAATTCAGCACTAATAATATGCAATAATTAACTTAAAATTATTTATCATTATATAAATTAGAAAGCGGGTTTTTAAGAAGTAAAAACTATCAAAAAATTGAAATGTGTTTATATACAATTTAAATGTGAAATGTCTTCAAATGAGCTAAATTATATTATATGATAAAAATATAATCTAATTACACTTTATAACCACACAAATGTATAGTTTAACATTCTCAATTAATGCTATTAAAAATGTTGTTTTCAATTAAAATTTAGTTTTTTTTACAATTCAAAAAAATATTAATGTTATCAGAAAAGTACCAAAAAACATCAAAACTATATTTTATGACCTGTATATAAATAAAAGTATCATTTAATATAATTTAATATAAAAAAGTATCAAGTGTTGGATTTAAAAATGGTTCACCATTATAATATTTTAAAACTCCATTTCTTTAAAGATACATATTTTATATGGAAATTTGAATATGTTCTTATATTATGTATATGAAACAGATACTATGATTGTTAAATTTACATGTGATATATAAAATTATTAATGTTTTTAATACTATTCATTGTTGATTTTTTAAATGTCAAGTTCGATATGTTGTGGTGCATTTGAACTCGGTATTGTGTACATCACATACTATTTAATTATTTGAAAAGGAAGCATACTATGGAATCATGGGGAGTTACATGATATCATAATTTTGACCAACCACCTTGCAGTTTTTTGAAAGTATAAATGTTCCCAGGGTTTTCATTCAAATCAAAAGGCATATGTTAACATTAATAAACCATTTTTCTCTATATTAATTGATAATATTTATTTTAATCGCGAAAAATGTGACAATATAAGAAATAATATTGGTTATAAAAATATGATTCTATGATGGTAGTCTCCTATTTAAAAATTTGAAAGGGAAAAAGTGAAATATTAAATTTTGTCAATTAAATAAAGATTAGAAAACATCCACGAACCCACATTTTTCATTACAAGAGATCTGTCATGAAACTGGATTCTCATTTATTTTAAATAGCATCCCATGTATGGTGGATAAATGCCTTTATTGTCCACTAAGGAATAAATTTAACAATCAATAGTGTTTTAATAGTGCTCCACTACTTCTCCCATTTTTTTCATTTCAATCCACTTGTGAGGGTAGAAACCTGTATCTCATTAATTATATAAATATAAACATAAATAAATATTTAATGGATAAAACTAATTCTTTTCTCTCACTTAACATCTAAAAAAGTTTATAATGGGATAAATTTTATCGTATATTAAACATATTTTATTAGTATCACAATGCATTATATGTTATTTCTGGATTTTTTCAAATTTTTACAATAGAAAACCGGTAAATTTATAATAATTTAATCCTATATTGATAAATATCATGCCATAATGTAGAATATATTCCAAATAAAAATTAAACTTATATTAAAATAAAATATAGTATAAATCATATGAATTTATACATTCAATGAAATTAAATTATTATCTAGACCGATATATTATTTTTGATGCAATTATTTTAATTTAGTTTCAGTGGAACATGATTAATTTCACAATAAACCATTTAAAACATAAATATAATATTTTAAATATGAAATAATTATTTAATTAATAATTTGATTACATTTAATATATGAATGAATTGAGTTCATCAATTAATGGAATTTCAATATATATAATCATCACTTTAGTGATGTCCTACTATCATTAATTTATTATTTATTATAATATAATTACATTTTCTTAAAATATTACTCTTTATTTATAAAAAAATATCATTAAAAATATTATATAAATATCTTATTTTTAATTAAATATTTTTTTCCAAACCAAAAGATACCTATTTGGAGTTTCAGTTCATACAAATCCTTCTTAATGTTGTATACTTTGATCCAACTATTATCAAGTATATATAATTTTCCTATACATATAATTATACAATGAAAACATATTTAAAATATAATATTTTAAACTTATTTTCTATCTTTTATAGAATATTTAAATATAAATTTAAATAATATTTCAAATCCATTTCTTAAAAATGAATCAAGAGAGAGATATTAATATATACCCTCATGATAAACATAAAAATAACCCTTTTCAAAATTATTTATTTTTTCTCAGGAAATCCATGATTTAATTATTGATATTGTTTTAAACAATAATTTTTTAATGTTATTATAAATTTTCATTAAATTTATAATATATTATGTTTTAATTGAACAAAGATGATCGAATTATTTTTTAGAACACAAGGATTAATGATTCTATTGTATAGTGTATATTAAAGAAACAAAGGATTTTTATATTAATTTTCTCTTTCATTAATGAGTAATATTATATGATATGAATTTTCCGTGGTACTATAAAAATAATTATTTTTCAATTACATTATATTGAGGATTATTTAAATTAATTTATATATTGTATATTATTATCATAATTAGGAATATAATTCCTTGTGTTATTTATTATTATAAATAAAATAATTTTTAAAGGTATTGAATTATGGTAAACCATGAATAATAACATGTAGATAATTTTGGGTGATCATGAAGGATAACATATTGATTATATTATTTCAACAAGAATTTTAATATCAAGATCATTTTTGACTCCATAAATGTTACCATGATGTTTATTGTGCTTTTAAATTGATGCTGTTATTAATATTTGTAGTTCACATGATATAATAATATAATTCATTTTTAGTGGTAATAATTGTTATTTTATCTAATTTTTTGGTGATTTATCACCATTTTAGATGTTAGTTTTATAGAAAAGTAATTTTATTACATTGAAATTCTTTAAAAATTCAATATTGATTCTGTTTTAGATATATAATGTCATAATATAGTATATTATAATGTTTATTTGTTTTAAATTGATGATTTTATAATTTTACTTCAATTATTTTTATATTTTAGTGTTTAAAAAATAAATATTTTTGGACAAAAAATCAAAATTTTAGATAATATAAATGAAATAAATTAAGAATTTTAGAAAATTGAATTTTTTTCTGAAGTGAAATATGTATTTTATGAAATAATTTATTATATATTTTTCATTAAACCACATAATGTGACATGGACTATCAATTTTTTGTTATAAAATCCATAATCCCTACATACAGTAGTAATTTAAATATGGATTGAGAAATATATAGATTCTTTATATATCATCATTAGGAAAACAAGTTTATGAATATGTTACTACCAGTTATTTCAATTTTGATAATGTATTCTATATAAAATATTGTAATATAGAATAGTCAATATAATGGAAAATGAATTAATTTCATATATAGATTCGTGTAATTCTTTTGAATGTTATATGTAAATAATTAGATAAATAAATTGAAGGAAATTTTAGAGTCATTATATAAATTAAATAAAATTTTAATATGTGAATATATATATATATATATATATTGAAAACTTTCAATATAAATGGAATAATAATAATCTATGTATTGATTATTTTTTAGAGTAAATAATGAATTATACAATTTTTTGGGGAATTTAGAATGCTCAAATCAATTGAGGACGATACTAAAAAACAATTGTTTTGTCTTATTTTATGGTATCAAAATAATGGGATTCAAAAATTGTTCATTTACCTTTTGAGACTCTATTATTAATTCTTATTCCATTTCAGAGATGAATTGACAGTTATTTTGGAAGAAAATATAATAGTAAGTAGTGAAAATATTGAATTTATGATGAAATTTATACTAAAGAAAAAGTAAACGGAGGTCCCTAAATAAATTGATGATGAATAAAATGATAATGATTTTAGAAACATATTTCACCCATATCAGTAAAAAATTAAATTAGAAATAAAATTACGAGTTTAAATTATAAATTAAATTTTTTAATTAGGGATTTTCTTGTCTATTTGTGATGGGAAATCTAAAAAAGATTATTAATAGAAAATAAAGAGCCTTTAAAAATGTATTTTCACCAAGAAGAATCTTCAATGGATTTTTAATTTATATAATTCTAAGAATTTATTTGGTGAAATAAAAGGATTTTAAAAATACAAATGAATATTATATATAAAAATTAAGGGTAAAAATGTTTCTACTAATATAAATTGTTCAAGTAAAAAATACATAACTAGTATGTGAAAAGTATCACGTATCATGTTTTGAAGAATGAAAAGGCCTCAATTAATGTAATATAAGAATAACAAATCGATGAGAGAAAATTTTCAACATAATTTATATATATTTGGATTGAAATTTAAACCCCTAATTTATATATACACTGTCCATATAGTATATATTAGATATTTATTTAATATGGTAATTATTTGATAAATGATAAGAGACAATTTTTTATTACTATTATTTAACATTGGATCTAAATGAGATTCCATACAATAATTATCCGTTTTTATTTCAATAGTTTAAATTCATTCATTTTTATTATCAAATGTTTTGAAATTTTTTTGAATTTAATGGAGAAAAGAAACCATTAAGATTTTTTTTTCATTGTGTGGATAAATGATGGATAATAGAAAATAAAAACTAGATTATGTTTTATTTCATGCTCTAAAATTTTCCCATTTAGAGAAAGGGTGTATATCATATACCTTAGGTATGTGGTGTGGTTCTCATTGTATATGTCATGAAGTCCAAATCTAAAAGAATCTGTCCATGTATAGGTTTTACCCATTGTCTATATAAGAGTGATAGTGACCAATGTATGGATAATATAGATCCATGTAAGAGAATTTTAGGCATTATAAGTATAATGAGAACATATATAGGTGTGATGCCACTGTTACAAAATTTATAATGATAATATAATGCTGGTATTATTATTCATGTGACCCAAAATGGATAATGTTGATATAAAATCAATTCATATCCCCATTATTTTTCATGTAATGAACTATAAATGGGAAACCACGGAGTTTGTTGATCACAAAGGGCTATAAAAAACCCAAGGAGTGTATCTGATTCACATGGGATGGTAAAAAAATTAAATGGAAACACATACATGCAGGTGGGAATTATTTGAACCATGGAATAATATTTAATGAGAAGTGTAATTTCTATTATAAATATGTAATAACCCACCTATATATTCTATAAGCATATAAAAATAACGTAATATGTTTCCAATAAAAAATAAAAATGGATGTAGGAAAAACTGGGTATGAATAAAGTGAATTCCCTATAAACATCTCTATATCCCACATAAAGAGCATCCACAGACTTTGACATCAAAAATTCTGCATAATTTTTTTTCACATTATATTAAATAAAATGGAATAAAGGAGAGGAATATATATCTTATGTTAAAATATAAACTAAAAAAATACCAAAATACCACTATGATTGTTTACAATTCAAAATATAAATTTAACCTAATATTTATTACTGAGAAATAAATACGTTAATATGTTCTTGAAATGTTAATAAATACGAACATAAATATTTTTAGTTGGTGTGGGGAGAGAAATAACACCCAAAACTATATGTATATATATATATATATATATTTTTTAAATGTGATATGGAAATAAATTATTAATATATATTTTACGATTGAAACACATTTATTAAAATATCATTTAATTAATAATTTATGATGATTTTGATTTTTTCATTGAAAAATAAATAAATTTTAAAAACATTACACTAAAGACTCCACCATTAGAAAAACTCATTTGAAAAAAAAATTAAAAAAAAATGAATGAATTATTTTCAATACACATTTTAAAAATATTTTAAATAATTCCAGTTAATTCTTATTGAAATCTTAAAGTGTTATATATATGAGGATGTATATAGTATGGAATGATAATTATAAATCAATAAATTCATTAGTTAAATATAATGTCACAGGTGAAACATAATAGTGTATCATGGGAAAAAAGTACCAAAAGAATTACATTTGTAATTATGTCTACAACACAAAATAGTGTATTGTGTACCATGCCACAGGATAATGGAATATACTTTTTTACATCATTAACATATCTAGTGGAAAGTGTCATATTTCTAACTAAGTTCACCTTTGTGAGTACATATACTTTCAAACCTGATTAGTGAATAAAATAAAAAACAAATACAATAAAAAAAATAAGAAATTCTTAAAAAATAATTAAGATATAATGTCAAAAAGATACAATGAATGGATTCAAACCACACATCCAAATTATTTTAGACATGACATCCACTCAAAACCCATGGAATGTCAATAAAATATAAATTTACATTTCAAATTGTTATTTTTATTTTTTTGTATATGCCTCGTTATAATTATTTTAGAAAAAATAAAATATAAAAATAATTTAAAAATAATTTCACAACCACAATGAATCCTCAAAATCAAGTAATTGATCTAAAAAATAGTATAAAAATAAATTAACAAAATTAGTAAATCCTAATGGATATAAAAACCCATATGTATTTCATAAACAATTTGTAAATTACTAAATAGAAATTTACCAAACACTAAATTTATAGTATATTCAATAAATAATTAAAAACAATACATTTTAATTAAATACCCTTTCACATTCAATGAAAATTTATTTAAAACCATTATTTAATAAAATATATTTCAAAAGAAATATTATTAATATTACTCTATATGGGAAAATGAATTAAAATAACAAAAAATAAGAGATTCAATATATGAATGATAATAGTATGGAAAAAATACGACAAATAAATGTTGAATTATGCGAGGAATCTAATATCAGTTGACATGGACCTAGATGTGAAATAACACCTCATATAACCACAATTAACTAAAAATAATAACCAAAAACACCAACATAGTTTTTACTAGGGAGGGACATAATGATAGAGATAGAGGAATAAATGAATAAATAAGAAGATGTATGAGGGTTATGAGAAGAAGGAATTAATTTTTGAGTTCAAACACAATATCAAAAGGATAATAATAATTAATTGAATACAGGTAACTTAAGGGTTATCTGATAATGTACCGTTGGGTTTTCACCGAGAATGATATTTTATTGGTGGTGTGAAAAATTTTCTTGGTAAAACAGTAGGGGTGTATTTATAAATCCCATATATTAGAGGAGATGGAAAATGCAAATTGTTTTACTACATAGTTGACTAAATTGTGTTTAATTCATACACCTCCCAATAAGGGAATCAGATTACCCCATAAGAGATGGATAAATAGTCCAAAAAAACTTCATTGATATGAAATTTTTAATTTCTAAAACTGTATGCTAGAAAAAAAACAAAAACATTATTACTAATAATACATTAACTATATGGAATTCATTATATGACAAAAATAAATAAATTCCAATATAATTGGTGCTAGATGGAGAGAGAAAAATAATGGATATGAAAATAAATAAAAAACTAAAAAATGGAAGACTATTGTTTGAAAGAGACTATTTTTCTACTTGATAATTATTTTTATCCCCATACAACCATCAATATAATGGTTCCTTCTCAATATTTGGTGTTCAAACTCCATACTATGAAAATGATCCAAAAAAATATATTTACATTTATTATAAAAAAGTAATTACTATGTAATTATCATTTTAGAAACGGGATTTAAAATATATGTAGAAAATAATCATCTTAAAAAACATCAAAATAATCAATAAAAAATTGGGTACTGGAAACAATAGAAAGAAACCCCATGGAACATCTGACAAAAAAGGGATTTGATGGAATAAACTACCCAAAAATCAATCATTATTCTAAATGAAACACCCAATTATAAAAAAAATAGTTGAAAAATACTATACCTTCTAGAGGGAATAATTTTAAGAATATCACAAAACAATTTTCGATCTAAACAATAGAACTTTCCCAAAAGGTGAATATCACATTACTAGTAAAATAAAACAAAACTCCCATAAATAAAGCATCGATATTAGCCATCCAGTCAAAAAGTAATTCCACATATGAAACAACTTTTAAATAAAACCAATAACAATATAGAGAAATAATGTTGAAAATCACTAAAATAAAGAAGAAGAATCGTTATTAAATGGAAAGTCCCACAATGGATATTAAAATTATTGAAGGAATATACAGGTTTATAATGAAGCTCAAAATTACCCTAATAATAAATCAACTCCAATAGTTTTTGAATATTCACCCAATACTATGATCTATGGAATAATACAACATTGAATAAATATTACCATAAAAATCAAAACCCACAAAAAGAAGACACAACAATACCTAACTTAAATAAATAAATTCCATGAAAATTTATGTTTTTTAGTCTAAAAGTTGTGGTTTTAGAATAAATATCATTTTGAATCACCCATGAATCACAAAATAATTAAGAACCAGTATGAATAATCAAGGTTCTATATATGATTCCACCTATTTATGGTGTAATGTATATAACTATCACATAATAAAATTTCCAACACTACCGACTCACAACAACGTAATCATGGAAAAAAATCTAGAACCATAAATTAATATAAAGGATCAACTATGTACTTGAACAAGAACATCATAATAATGAACAATATACTTTCGAGTAAAAAATGGATGACACAAATAAGCCCACAAATGAGTCACCTCCAAATAAACTCCACCTATACTAGGAGTAATAAAAACAAATCTCTATAATGAACCATCCCCACACTAAAAAACCTACACATTGAATAAAAATTGAAACCCTGAAAGTTAAACACTCACTAATATCGTACAATCATTTTTGGGATGTTAATGAAAGATAAACTAAGTTAAATTATTAGGACTAGAGATAAATTATTATTCAAAACATATGAATTCAAATAAATTAATGAGGCATGATAAAAAATACACTTATTTCATCTGAAAACCCATTTTTTTTAAAAATTCTCCTATATCACTTAAAATATAATAATTATCATGTAAAAATAATAAAACTTGTATTAAAAAATAAATTATACCATTAAAACACTCCTTTATTTTTTAAAAAGAACACACTTTCTCCTGAGATCTATTTCTTCATCTTAAACCCCATGGAATGGTTAATTTCTAATGATCCACTTACTATAACAAATCCTTCTTAATTTTTTCTGTAAATCACCCATTGAAATTCCAATATATTTTTCCCAATAAAAATTATAAATAAAAATTCAAATTATATTAAAAATTATTGAAAGTGTATATTTTTTAAACTAGAAATGTTATATTCAAATGTTTTAAAGCTTTATCCATCAAAAAACATTGAAATTTATGGTGATTAAAAAAATGGGATTCAGTAAACAATATTCCAAAAGAAATTCAATTACATTTTTCCCAATATCTTTAATATTTTTTTAAACACATGAAATAAAAAATATTTCTCCCTCAAATCCAAATTCCATTTTTCAAAATTAATTATATATATATATATATTTGAAAAATATTTGTAATTTTTTTATTAATATTTAATTATTATTTAAAATATATAATTATATATTTAAAAACAATGTTTTAAAATTTTAAAATGAACATCTATCCAACCAACTCAAACATAACTATGAAATAATAATTAAAAAAAATATTCTTATATATATTTTAGTGGTGTGACTAGTTCTTCTATACTTCTCAATTTCATGGAATTGTAAAAGTATTCAAACCATTAAAGTTCCATTGAGATTTCTGTATCTAAAAACCAAAAATTCTAACAATTGAAATAAAATTTTAATAATTATTTCCTATAATATAATCCACAAAAAATAACATAGAGACAAAAACAAAAAGATTATAAATAAAGAATGACTGAAATAAGTTGTATTTTGAAAAAAAATAAGAAAACTATACCAATTAAAGTGAAACTTGACTATGAGTATATTAATATGAAAGCTTGAAATAGTAATTAGAAAAATAGAACAGTAGACTAACCTTTGAAGCTATAAATAATATGTTGGCATCTTATGAATGGAAGCATGATATATTTATGTCTTGATAAAAGTACCCAATGGTTTTAAAATAATAAATTATGTGTTTGTATATTTGTAATTAATAAATATTCAAAAATTATTTTATTATTTATATTATTTCGTAAAATAATATATATTATCAAAAAATATATTAATAAATTAATTTATTTTTTATTATTATAAGATAAATTTATGAGCCCTCAAATATTTTTCAAAGAGTAATAAAATCTGTTATAAATTTAAAATCCGTATTTATCACATAAATGATAATTTTTATTAAAAATAAAATTTTTTCACATTTATTAAATTATTTTCAAAAAATGGATTCCATTTTTGAATTCTAAAAATTTATAAAATATTAGGGTGTATTTTTGGTGAATAGTGAAAGAAATTAATTTAATGAATTTAACAAATACCTGAATTATTGATTCATAGAGAATGTATGGATTATTTAAGAACCCATTAGATCAAAATAAAATTCATTTTTTACTGTTTATTATTAAGAGTCCCAACAATTGATATTTTTGATCCTAAATAAAAAACCAATGAATAAATTAATAGAAAACACTCATCTCCTCCCCTATAAATACTACCCCAAAAACTCTTCTCCTCAACCCATTAAATCCTTGAATATTGTATATGTTATTATCAATCCTTGGAAATATATCTATCCTACTTCTAGTATCCATCGTAATCTATAAAAACCAAACCCAATCCCATAAATGTGGTTCTCATGGAGAATATGTTCAAGAGGTACAGTCATATTTCATTTTATTTCAATTTCTTTTCAATTTCTTTTCTTTTAATATCCTATCCTCTCCCACCCCTTCATAAATAGGAATGAAAACAATAATTAATTTAATATACAATAATTATTAATAATAATAATTTTATATATATCATCAGTTATTTAATCTTAATCTTTCTTTCTAAAAATGAAAACATCATATGTGAGGGGTCGATTCACCATCATCGTGGATAATGGCGTTTTTCATATAATTCATTAAATTAATGTCATAAAAATATTATAATGGATAAACCATATTTCAAAATTTATATTACAATTTATTTTGTGTTCGGAAACTAGAATATAATCCTAATGTTATTAAATTATACAAAACCAATTTGTAATGTTAGAAAAAAGGAGAAAATAATCTAAATGGTTATTATTAACATTTTATCTAATGAATTATCCTCATATATAGAACGAAAAGTTATATAAGACTATTTAATCATCTTGAAGGTCATTAATAATGAATAATTTCTATTATAGATAACTATTACCATTTAAATTATCTTTCCTACATTTATACAGGTGAACCAATCATGAAAACCTATGAAATAAAGAGTCCTAAATAATGAAATTAATCTTATAAATAATCTAAATGAACATAACTGAAATTAATAAATTGATATTAAATAAAATATATGTTTAATAGTTATGTAGTTAATTTTTTAATGTTATTTAATTTGATTTTATACGATATTATGTACAAGTGCAGATCATATTCAGACATAAGGTAAGGGATTCTCTCGGAAACTTCATTTTTTTCATATATTATCTTATTATAACTTTTTTAAAAAAATTAAAATTTAATTATTATCAATTACTACTCCTGTATTAATTATAAATGTTCCAAACATATTTACCTAGATCAATTATTCTCTATTATGTAGGGAAATATATGTTTTATAAGCTTCCCTTCTTGATTAATGCCGTTAATAAATCCTGATTAAATGGAACTTCATAAGTTTACCCAAAATTTCAATTACTCAATATAATCTATTATAAATAACTAATATTTATTGAAAATAACTCATTTTATAATGAAATACTTACTTTCATCATTTTTATATTTATACAATGAATTATTATTTTTCTTGCATTAAAGACTCTTACTTTTTTTCATGAAACCACATAAATGTTGATCATTTATATAGATTATTGATCAATATTTTTATATGTTTTCAATTTAGTTGAAAAAATAAATAAAATGATCCATGACTAATTTACAAATGAATTTCCATGTTTTTTAATTCCATTATTTCTTTGAAATCAATTCGGTACACCCATTTTTTATTCCATTTGACATGATTATGATAGACAATATTTCATATGTGTAACCTTATGTTTATATTGTATGTTTGACTCATCATTGGAGCACATAGGAGTGTACATGTAGTGATGTGTGCACACAAATTGTTCTTCAATCCATTAGGTAATGTTTAGTTTCATGATACATCATAATGGGACTGGGGGTGAACTTGATCCATTATGGGTCTTTTTACACCATGTTCAATAATCATGGCAGTTAGTTGTGACTCGTGATTATGTCTTACATTACGTTGTTTCCACATTCCGTAGATTTGAAAATTAAATGATCCCATGTTATATGTGTTTTTATTTATTATTTTTATTCATGTTTCATTCCTTTCTATTTCATTATGTTATGCTTTCTAGAACATGTACTACAATTTATTCCAATGTTTTCTCCATTACACACCTTTTTTGATGATCCCCCTTTCCATGTATTCCACAAGATATCCTATGCATATGTAATTACTCAAAGTAAGTCATAAGATCGTTATAAAGATTAAAAATATATATATATATATATTATTTAATTATTTCTAATCATATACCTAATCATCTAATGAACACAAACATTGTGATCCATCGTTTTAAAATGATGGTTGTTTAGCGAAAATTGTTTAATAATTTTTAAAAAATGATAGGGTTTTTATTATCAATATTATATTGAGGTCTAGTTATTTTATTTGAATAGGACTAGGTCATTTAGTAATAACCCTTGGGATAATTCTATCACCATGGATAACATAGATTGAAACATAGTAGAGCAGAAGATATGATATGCATTTGATTTAATAGAATTTACTTCTATGTTAAATTTTTTTTATATGATTATTAGATACTTATCAAATTCACCCTAAATAGTATTTTTATTAATAGTTAATGGAGTAAAATAGGATATTTCATCACAATTTTCAATGTGATCATCAAAATGATGATTTCCTTAATTTAATTCCAAATCAAATAAGAACAAGAACTCAAAAACTCATCATAGTACTTATCGACTATGTCATGTTATGATTAATAATGTAAGTCATTGGGAACACCCTCCTTCTCTTAAAAAAGGTCATGTTTTGGTTGAATCCATTATGTTAAAAAGGACTCGTAAATATGGTGGATCTTATGATACACTCATTTTGGAACAACAGATATATTCCATTGAGAAGATATTATCTTTCCACTAGAGATGAACAGATTTGATATTCACTATAGTGATATATATATTTTTTAGGGGAAGATAACCATTGGTGAAAAATAATTAAAAAATAAAATCCCATGGAAGAAATTGATTACATTTATTGGGATGAATTCATGAAAATATTTTCCTCATACACTACATATTAAGATAAAAAGGGAGTTCCATGTACCAAAGAAAAATGAATACGAGCCTATCTAGGCATAAATTAAGAATATTTCAAAGCTTTCAGAATATGCCTAATTTTATTTGTGAACAATATAAGAAAGGAGGACAAATTAAATAGCATAAAAATATGAGACTAAGAAAAGCTATTCTGATTGTGGACTTCAACATCTATGAGTATTTTTTTTAGTTCCCGTAATTTATAAATGGTGATTAGATATTCTCAGGGGTATCTTGGGCCCAGTGAAAAAGTGGAAAATAGAGTTTCATTTGTGGGATCAATAAATAAATACCGAGATGTAAATTAAACCCAACAACACACATGTTAAAATTGATCAGAGAAACATCCTGGAAACTACCTTAGGTGAAGAAGAAGATGCTTCAAAGGTGGATGAAGGTTTAATATGGATTAAAATTACTGAAGTTAGATGAATAGTCCCAAAAATTATGTAGATGAATGGAATGCTCTAATTACCAATCATTCTATAGTGCAGTGTTTCAACTAAATGGTGAATGAGAATTATGAGAGTCAATTCCCTAAGACAAGTGTTGTTGGTGGAAATAAACATCAATGTCCTCTAGGAACGCCTTGAAGGGAATATTTTTTCACTACGACTGATATGGATCTATAAAATGACGTTTTTAAGCAATGATGGTTATTCATTCATGAATAAGGATCATACTATTTGATTTTGGTTCAACACATTCTTTAATATCACACAAGCTCTGTATATCGATCCCAACACCACCTAAAAATATAGTTATTGATTTATTTTTGTGAAAAGGGAATAGGAAAATTACTGAAGCTATTATGCATAATTCCTCCCCAGTTAATTATTAGTGAATAAACCTCCATGAAAATTTTGTCCAAATTTCTTTAGTTAAGTTTCATGATATATTTGGCATGTAATTGATAACAATATACAAATCCATCATCAATTGTTGATAAAGGGAAGTTACTCTTCACATCCAGAGGAATCCATCAAATCTATATAAGTGTAAGGATGAGGCTTAATCTCCTTAATAATCATCATCTAAAAAATGGATTTTATTTCTTTATGTGGAAGAATATCTGGCTCAAATGATAGGTAAAATAGTGAAAACCTTTATCAATTATATTTCCATTATGAGGGACTCTAATAAAGTTTTCCCATAATAGTATTCGAGTATTCCACGAAACGAATAGGTTTATTACATGATTGACCTTTTTATTGAGACTCTTCTTATCTTAAATAATCCTTAAAAAATTGATTCTTTTAAGGTGGATGAACATAATAAGCAGTTATAGGAGAATACTGTCATGGGTTTTATAGGCCCGAGTGATTCCCAATGGGGTTCACTAGTAGTATCCATCATGATTAAGGATGGATTAATGCACATATACATTGATTATCATGATCTTAACAAAACCACGATAAAGAACAAATATCCACTTCCACGTACTTACGAATTGTTTGGTCGACAACATGGGTAATGTTATTTCAATAGTCTACCATTGATTTTGATATCACCAATTATAGGTGAACAAGGAATATATTACCAAAAACTACATTTAAAATGAGGTATGGAAACTATGGTTCCATACTAATTCTCTTCAGACTCCCAAATGCTCTGAAAATTTGGATGGATGTGTTGAATATATTGATTATAGATTACCCTGAGAAATTCCTGGCCGTGTTTATTAATGATATTATGATATATTCCCAGAGCAATGTGTTACATGTGAAACATTTTGATTCTATTTTAAATACATTTTTAAGAGAGCTAATTTATGAAAATTATAGAAAATGTGAGTTCTAGATGGTTGAACTATCATTCGAGGGGAATGTTACCACTATAAAAGGAATATTAGTGAACCCTTCCAAGACAATGGAAATCAAAGAGCGGCACGATCCAATATATTTAAAGATTATTTATCATATCGTTGGTATATCTTGGTTTTAACAATTATTTGAGAATTAATATTCTTAATTTTCAAACCCTTTAACCAATCTGACTCGGTAGGGATGAAATATGTTATGGTTTAATGAATGTGTATATTGCATCAAAGAGTTTATAAAAAGGCTTCTCTCCATGTTTTTACTCATACTTCTGACAAGAAGGGAACACTTTTTGGTATACAATGATTATTTAATGATGATTTTAGGAAATTTTCTAAAACAAATGACAATGTGATTTCGTTCTCTTAAAAGAAATTTAAAATTTAAGGCAAAAAATACCCCACACATTATCTAGATGTTCTAGCTATGATATTGATGTTGAAAATATAATGGTAACCTCTCTATGGGGGAAATATTAAAATATATAATAATCATAAGAACCTAAAGTTTATATTATCATAGATGGTGTAAAAAATGCTCCATCAAACATGGTTAGTTCTCTTCAATGATTATGAATTACCAATACACTAGTATCTGGATGAGGAAAATAATGATGTAGATTATTTATGAATAAAAGATCCCAAAATATTATGAATGATTAGAATTAAAAATATCCAAATTAATGGATTTGAAATTAATATACCTGATAATCATTATAGGAGGAAAACATCAATCCATTATCATGAGATTTCATAACTATCCCTTATAAGAAAAAATAATGGTTGATCATCGAAATTATGCGTAAATTAAGAAAATAATTCATCGATATATGGAAGGGTATGTACTCATATTTATAAGTTGATGGGGAAGGAGTTTGAATATTTTCATCATGACTATGTGTACCATAAAATATTGAGATAATAAATGAGATTCTAAATGACAGAAATAACTCAACATTATCTATTCTCCCATGGATTATAATGATGTTTTGAGATCTCTAGGAGAATTACTAGCATATATTATGGAGAAGGAGATCGATGAATATACATAAATGTTCCAGGTATGCCAAAATTATAATTCTGAAAGTAAAAATATTAAGGGGAAGATGAAAACATTACCCATTCCAAAAATGAAGTGGAAAACATCACCATGGACATTGTCACTGAACATCGAAAGACATCCATATGTAAAAACATTTATATGGGTTGTTTTGGTTCATTATCAAAAGAAAACTTGAATTATTGAAATTGGAGTGGACTTATAACTATATAAACTATCGTAGATATAAATTACTGAAGTGGTAAGGATCCATGGGGCACCACTATTTATTGAATATTATTGGGATCAAATATTGAAATCAAATTTTTGGCAAAGTCTTTCACATACCATATACACTTAGATTAGCTTCAGTATAAACCATAATTGAAAAATTGATGTCCATTATAATTAGACTATTTGGAAACTATAAGACATGTTAAGAGTGTGTCATATAGAATTAAATGTGGGATGGGACCACTAACTAACTTTGGTCGAGTTAACATATAACAATAGATTCCAGTCTATTTTCCAAAATTTTCCATATGTATCCATTTATGGTAAATGATGTTGGGGACCAGCATGGTGGGATGTAGTTGGTGAAGAAACGCTATAATGACCATAAATGGCCAAATAAAATGACTAGATGTTCAAAACCATTCATCATCATATCACAGAATCCAATAGTTAATAGAAGAGTTGCGCACAAAAATCATCAATGGAAACTATAGTTTATGGGTAGGGATGTGGAATTTTTCACATATATCCATGGAAGAGGATCATGGGATTTATGATGTACGAAATACTATGACCTCGGTACATCGGCGCCTTAGAGATTAATGATCATGTTGGAGCTGTGGCCTGTCAAATAAGACTTCCACCTACCATGTCCCTTGTACACAATTTATTTCATATATCCTTCATGTGGATGCACATACCAAATACCTCGCATATACTGAATATAGATGTGGTATAAATGGATAATTAACACTCAAATAAAGAGAATATGATGAAATTATTTGACTGTAGAAATAATGTTCTGCAAAACTAGAATACTCACCTTGTGAATGTACTATGTATGAACCATAATTATAAAGTGGAAATATGAGAACTAGAGTATGTAATAGACGAGAAGTATCCTAACTATTTTCTCCACCATATGTATAAAAAATTGAGGTAAAAATTTCACTAATTGTGATGAATGTATTGAACCAATGTTTTATATATTTATGTTTACTTCTTATAATTATATCATATATTATTAATCACATAACATAACATATAGAACATAATAAAAATGTTATAAATGATTAATGAATTAAATTAGAGGTATTTCTAGGAAATAAGGAACATATATAAGTAGAATAATAATATGACCATAGGAATAATAATGTGTCCATTTAGATTATTAATTCAGTCAACATACTAATAACATCACATAAGAATGTATAAATATAATTTCAAAATTTTATGAATGAATCTATAATATATTTATATCGTGGTATATGTAAACCATTGCTTTAAAAATGATATGTTTATTTTTTTTATTTGTTATGTCTTAAATATATAATTATATGATTATAATTAATATAATTAAATAAAAAATATATATATATTTCAAATAACATTTTCATAAAATACTATTTAAATTTTTTAAGATTATGAGATAATTTTATGGGGCCTTAATTAATTCCTCAATGTATCATAAAATTAGTTATAATTTTATAACTTTTATTTTTAGAATGAATGATGATTTTAAACAAATAATAATGTTGTAAAGACCAGATAACTATTTCCAATTCCCCCCAAAATTAACTCTCAACCTGCATAAACGCAACTGCGGTAAAGGTCCCCTAAACCATTATCGACGATGCGAGTTCATCGGTGTCCTCTGATTTCAATTCCAAGCACCGGTTCAAAAGATAGAAATACACGCACGTACGTTTATTGAACTTAACTGAAAAAAACATCGAAAATTGATTCCTGACACACTGGGCCCTAGAATCAGGTGCCGTCAGAAATTGCGGACTCGTTAAATTCCAATGAAATAAGAAAACGAATTCCTTGAAATTTCAAAGTCTTTACATTACTCCCACCTCATAACTTTACGTCCCCATAAAGCTAAAACACACACTAGGGAAACAAAAGAGGGGTACAGAGCATGTATCTGAGCTTCCCGCTCCCATGTCCTCTCCTGGATTTTTCCATGCTGCCAACGAATATGCACCAGAGGAATCAACTATCCATGTAGGACCCACTCCTATCGATCCTCAATTACCACTAGAACCTCTATGAAAGTCTCCTTTTCTTTGATGTCCAGCTATCCGTGGTCGATGATGTGGTTCGGGTCGTGCACATATATTCTCTGCTGAGATATGTGGAAAACTTCATGCACCAAGTGCAACTGGGTTGGATGGGACAGGAGGTAAACCACCTCGCCTACTCTTCTAAATAATTGGAGGAGTAACTGTAAGAGACTGAAGATAGGCTACATCATCTTTATCCACATAGGATATCAGCAATGTGGACAGCTGCTCAGTCGCCTCTCCTAGTAGTGGAATGCATGAACTCTTGTTGAGGGCATCTGCTACTACGTTCCCGTTCCCAAGAGTATAGACTATCCCGAAGTCATAGTACCGGAGGAACTCAATCCATCACCATTGTCTCAGATTCATGTATTTCTGAGAGAAGATACACCAGAGACTATTGATATTGGAGTAAACCAAATATTGTTTGCTCAACAAACTATGGGTGAGACTAGCCAATTTTAAGAATTCGTCTTCGCATTTCTTCGCCAATATTCTACAAGAGCTACTATGATTTGCCCTTTTTCAAAAACCGAAATGCGGTCTCATCCCCTGGATGATCCATGTCATTTTCCTAATACAGTAAATCCCGACATGAACGGTGCAATTCATGTCATTGATGACATCGTAAGTCCGCGATGCTACTACCTAGAGATCCAACCGTTACTCTTGCCTCCATGGGTCGAGTCACACTGTCGGCATCAGTGTATGGTCACTGGGTCTCATCCAGTAGGAATCTCGAATGTGAGGGTCAATTCAATGGTTTTAAGCGGAAACTCATAGTATTAAACACACAAAAAGAAGAAAATCAAATGTCACAAAGACAAGTGTCTTTTATTACTATAGATCGAAGTAAAAAAAGACACAAATCAACCACAACAATGACATTTACAAAGATAGATGCATCATGAACAAGGTTCTAAATGCCTGGAACTAGTCCCGCTCCTGTCCACCTGCTTCCGGAGCTCCATAGTCACATGATTCAGTTTCCTAATACAATGCTCTCCCATGTCCACTTATTCCCTGCGGTCGGGGTGGACCTCCTGGTGGTGGTGGTGGCAACACCTAGAAGCGTCTTCCACCACCAGCTGTATAGCCAGCTCCTCTTTCTCTATCTCCTACTCCATGAGGTCCTCCTCGATCGAACCTCTACCTCTACCTTGGAGGTCCTTCTTCTATCTGTTGATTGTCTGCATGGCAGGTCGGACAGTCATGAGCCATGTGACCTTGACAGTCGCATGAGTAACACATCCTAGCAGGTCTGGCTCTGTCTCGACCCTAGGTGCCCCGCACTAACGACCCTGAGTCGTGCGGTCGACCACCTATAGGTCTAGTCCTCTTGGACCTCTACGTCATCTGTCTACTGCCAGATGCAGAAGACTCTGCTGCATGTCAGCTGGTGGTGGGTCCCGCTGCTGGAGACTGCTCAGCAAGAAAACTCTCCACTAAGAGGGCTCAATCCAACACCCTCGTCTACGCCAGAATGCTGGGGGAGACAACTGAGGCTCAAATATCTTTCCTAAGTCCCTGATCCAAGGTCCGGGCCATGAAGAATGTGTCTCGTACCATATCAGTGGAGTATCATGAGAGGTCGGTGAACCTCATTGAGTACTACGCCACTGTCATTCTACCCTTCTGAACATGCAGCAGCTCCTGTATATGCACCGATCAAAGGGTGGCTAGTATATTCTCCTCCCGGAACAGGCTCTCCATGTCATCCCATATAAGTTTCTCCTCGTCATGCATCTAGAGCATCAGGATCCACCATCTGCATGCCGCTGCCTGAAGGAGGCTGGCAGTAAGGATCACCATAAAGTCTGCTAGCATCCCTACTAGCCTGAAGACTTTCACCACAGCTTCCAGTCAATCCTCATCCACCTGTGTGTCGTCTCTCCCCGGAACCTAGGTGGCCTCTGGCACTGGAAATTGTGCATTGTGCTCAAGCGTCGTGCATCCCCTGCTTCTGGGGCTAGTGGCATCGGTGGCCCAACAGGTGGTAGTACTGCTGGTGCATCCGCCAGTGCCTCATCTAGACGAGGGCCCTTTACTGAGGCCTCATCACTCAGGGGCCTATCAGTACATAAAACCGCCGAGGCACTAGCTGGTCATCCATAGGGAGGCACCCTGAAAGAAACAGATGCGACACAGTCAAAGACAATACCTGTTGATCTGACCTGGTTTGAGATGTCTTAAAAGAAACTTTTGAAAACACACACTCAATCATTGTTTTCGTGCACTGAGTCGAAAATCAGAAGTCAGGGCCCTGGTGTATGGATATGTCGGCCACCCATACCAACACTGGACTACCTGAACAAACCACACTTAGTACCCTTAACACTATTGCTTCACAGAAAGAAAAATATCAGAGGCATGAGTTCTACAGTAGAATCGACTTCCTCTGATACCAATTTGCCATGAACCGTCCTCGGGGCCCGTGCTATGACTACCCCAAGCCTACCATCCATAGGCCAAGGGCTGGCGACTAGCACCAAAACCGTAAATCTAGATAAAATGGGAAGGCATTGACTTTATGAAATGTAAACACACACAAACAGAGTACAAGAAGAAGCAACACTATATATAGAAGTATAAAAAACGTGCTGAAAGTACAAGGGTCCAGAAATACAATCCCAACAGAAAGGTATAGCTACAAATGAAATAAAGTACGACCAAACAGAAAAACATCTGAATGGTGAAGCAGCTCCTGGATTGTTCTCCGGGTTCCTACATGAAGGATAGGTATAGATGTCCTCCTCAGCACTTTGCGTCTATCGATATGCTCCATGTTCCTTCACGCCGAGTGTTCACCTCCGTGTACCGTCCAGTCCTCGTACACTATGCCTCGATCAGGGATGTTTGTCGTCTCCCCCCAACACAACGAGGTGTGGTCAAAGCCCGTGCTGGGATGAGTATAATGATACTCATTAGGGACCCCGAGACCCTCAAGGTCTCACAAAATCCAACAAGGATAAACCACAAAAAAAGGATCTCAAAAGATAACCTTTACTTAGGTATATTCCCATACATATACCAAAGTTATCATGTAACCCATTTCAATAATGGGAAAACACAATGGTCATTAACTCAGCTCAAACCCAGATTTTTATTCACAATGTCGAAAACAAGGCTACTGGAGAACTCCTCCTATTTCGAGAAAATTAGTCCTATCACAACTCTGAGGTGTTATTCACTAACCTTAGACTGATGAGGTACTCCTCCTATCAAGTACCAAAGGTCTGGCACCCCACCACAGTAGCGCTCCCCGCTATTGGTTAGCTTCCCCAACACAGTAACGCTCCCCCTAATAGCCTATAAAGGAACTCCTCCTGTCGAGTACCACGGGTCAGCTGCCCCAACACAGTATCAATCCTCCACCATGGTTCTGCTGCCCCAACACAGTTTCAGTCCCCACTGGGCTAATCAAGTCACTCTGAAACGAATCGGACAAGCAGTCGTCAGGTCTACAATAACAAGGTCTCTGTACTCCGTATACTCGTCTCCAGGAGGATCCGATTCACAAGATACTTGTCGATACTCCTAGTTTCATGTGATCTCACATGGAAGTATCTCAATGGGCCGCCTCATTATTGGGGTCTCAACACAACAGATGGCACGTCAATCGGACGCCCGATGTATGAGTTATTAGCATTTCCGTTCCAGGGGCCCGGTTGGATTTAGGGTACAATCCAACTAGGACATTCTCAAACCACATCTGAATCTTGTGTAGAGTTAGACAAAAATACTATTTTATCAAGAGGAATCCAACATTGTTGACGGAACATCAATCGTACGCCCGGTCCTTATGTTATAAGCGTTTCCACTCTGAGGGCCCGGTTAGAATTACGTTCGTCCCAAACCGGTCATTTCCCTAAGTCGTCCATAAATCACATAGAGTATCGCAAAAGGACCGAATCGTCTCGAGAGTCCTAGTGCCATATAAGGCGCATCGATCAGATGCACGGTCTTCATGTTATTCACATTTCATTGAAAACGGGCTCGACACGTTGAGCCCAGTGGGCTGGCGGGTCTGGTCAACCCAGAGTTGGCGGGTTCGACCCGGAAGGGGGTCGGACTGGCATGCTGAAACATGCTGCCCGGCTCAAGGGGGTGCAGAACGGCCCGGCGGGGTGTGAATCGGCCCAAGGGGGCGTGGCCTAGCCCGACACGGTATGGCGCGGCCTGGCACGGTGCAGCCCGACTTGTCGTGGACCGGCGAGGTGCGGCGTGGCCCTGCCACGGTTCGGTTGGTTGGCCGAGAGGTCCTAGGAGGGGGGTGTGGCCCCCGGATACACGAACTGGAAGCGCCAAGTGGCACAACACTCCCTAACCTTCCATCCGAAAACGGCAGACCTTCATGGCGCAAGCGGCCCGCATGGGCAGGCCCCGGTTCGTCCAGCGCGGCGCCATCCTGGCATCGCGCTTCCCTTCCGCTCGGTCAGTTCTTCCGCCGAAGCGGACCTCCCTATGCGGGCCGCAGTGCGACACCATGGGGCATCGTGGTTCCTCCATTAGGCTTGGACGGATTTAGCTGGATGGTTCTTCATCGGTCGAGAAGCCCGCGGTTGCAGGCCATAGTTCCTCTGAATGCAGCCGGCACACGACCACTGCTTCCGTTCATCTCCACCGCCCTCAATTCCACTTCCATTGCATAAAAAAATAAGGTCAAATAGAGGTTCGTTGGGCCATGTTCATTCGGCCCGCGCCCTCCATGTTTGGTGGTAATAATAGACCAAAACTAAGCAAGGTTTCACGAAGATCGAAGATCAATTTTATTCAAATAAAATTTATGAAATCCACCCTACCTTGGAAAAAATTCAGGGTATTCGAGGATCGTGGATGAAGGTGTCTATTCCGTCATCGTCGGAGTGCACCCAATCAAAAAGTGGCGTCTCCTCTCTTGTCGCAGAGAAAAGAAAAGAAGGCGCGTCGTCGTTCATCATGGAACCTTGTTTAGTTTTGGTCGATGGTTACTACCGAACGCGAACGGCGCAGGCCGAACAATCACAACCTGATGACCCTCAGTTGGAGCTTATTTTTGTATGCAATGGAAGCGGCTACTGAGGGCAGTGGTGATGAATGGAAGCAGCGACCGTGCTCCATCCACGTGCGGAGGAACCGTGGCCCGCAACCATGGTGCCCCACAGCACCGCACTGCGGGGAACTGCCGGCCGCATACGGCGGGCCGCTTCGGTAGAAGAACCAGCCTGCCGGACGGAGGAGAGCCGCGATGCCAAGAAGGGCGCCGCACCTAACGAACCGCCGCCCGCCAATGTGGGCCGCTTACGCCAAGATGGATGACCGATTTCGGCCAGCCAGTTAGGGAGGGTGGCGCCGCTTAGCGTTGCCTGGTCAGGTAGCTAGGGGTCGCGCCCCTGCCTCGGACAGCTAGGCCCCCTCAGGCCGATCCGCTGCCAGGCCGCGCCAAGCCGAGTCGCACCCTGCCAGGCCAGACCGTGCCGTGCCGGGTCGAGCGGCGCTGTGTCATGCCAGGCTGCAACCCCTCGGGCTGGGTCGTGCCCTCAAGTCGGGCCCCGCATTTCGGCATGCCGTTTTGACCCCCTACCGGGTCGGACCTGCTAACTCTAGGTTGACCAGACCCGCCAGCCCACTGGGGTCAATGGGTCGGGCCCGTTTTCACATAAATGTGAATAACATGAAGATCGTGTGTCCGATCAACGTGACGTCTGTGGAACTGGGACTTTCGCGACGAGGAGGTCCTTTTGCGGCACCCTATGTGAGTTTTGGATGTCTTTGGAAAACGGTCGGCTTTGGAACGAACGTAATTCCAACCGGGCCTTCGGAGCGGAAACACTAATAACTTAAGGACCAGATGACCGATTGACGTGTCGTCGAATATGTTGGATTCTTCTGGATGAGAAGGTTCTTTTGGATTACTCTAAACAATATTCGGATGTGGTTTGAGCATGATCGGGTTGGATTGTACCCAATATCTAACCAGGCCCCTGGAACAGAAATGATAAGAACTCATACACCGTGTGTCCGATTGACGTGTCGTATATTGCGTTGAGACCCCTATGATGAGGCGGTCATTTGATATACTTCCACGTAAAATAATGTGACACTAGTAGTATTGAACAGTAGATCATGGAGAGAATCCTCCCGAAGATGAGAATACGGAGTACAAAGACCTTGTAGCTATAGACCAGACGACTGCTTGTCCGATTCGTTTCAGAGTGACTTGATTTGTCTAGTGGGGACCGCTGCTGTGTTGGGGCGGCAGACCCATGGAGGAGGAGCGCTATTTTGTTGGGGAGGCTGACCCAATGTACTCGATAGGAGAGTACCTCTGTAGGCAATTAGGAGTATCACTACTGTGTTGGGGCGGCAGACCCATGGTGGGGAGCACTACTATTGTTGGGGCGACAGACCCGCGGTACTCGACGGGAGAAGTACCTCAGTAGTCTAAGGTTAGTTAGTAGAACCTCAGAGTCGTGATAGGACTACTGTGCTCGATAGAGGAGGAGTTCTCCATCATCTATGTTTTCTACATCATGAATAAAAATCATGGTTTGATCTGATTCAATGACCTTTGTGTTTTCCTCATGATTGAGATGGTTACCTGATAACATAGATATATGTATGGGAATACACCTAAGTAAAGGTTATCTGTTGAGACCCTTCTATGTGGTTTATCCTTGTTTGATTTTGTGAGACGTTGAGGGTCTCGGGGTCCCTACTGTGTATCGTTATACTTACCCCTACACTGGCTATGCCTGCACCTCATTGTTTTGGATGCAGACGACGGACAATGCTGATCGAGGCAGAGTGTACGAGTATTGGACGGTACCCGAAGGTTAACACTCATCGTGAAGGCACACAACGAAGATCGATAGACACGGAGTGCTGAGGAGTACATCTGTACCTACCCTTAAAGTAGAAACCTGGAGGATGATCCAGGAGCTGCTTCATTATTCACCTGTTTATCTGTTTGGTTGTACTTTCATTCAGTTGTAGTTATAACTTTATATTAGGCTTGTATTTCCGGCCCCTTTTACTTTCAACAGGTATGTTATACTGCTTTAATTAGTGTTTCATAAACATGTAATTTGGTTGTGAGTGTTTACGTTTCATAAAGTCAATGCCTTCTATTTTTATCAGGATTTATGCCTTTGGTGGTAGTCACCATCCCCTGGCCTATGGAAGGAGGGCATGGGTTAGTCACAGCACGGGCCCCGAGGATGGGTTGTGACAAAAGTTATCATATTTAGAATTTTTTTTATAAAAATGGATTAAAATTTTAAATGGTACAAATTTAAAAATGGTTAGTGTGAGTTTCTGAGATTATTCTAAAATGGTTGATTTTTTTTAAATTTTGATATATAGTAATTTATGATGTTTATGAAATTCAGGAATTAATGAGTCATTTATAATGCATGGATATGGTAACAACCCATTGGTTTTAAGTCACACGAACTAGGTTCCTTATCTAGTCTCGTGAATCATGGATATTATTTTTTAGAGAAAAAATAATAAACTATTGAATAAATTAATCAAAAAACACCCCTCTCCTCCTCCTATAAATACATCTACTCTCCACCTCTTCTCCCCACACCTCTGAAGCCTTGATTCTAGTACAATTTTTTCTCAATAATTTTCCCCAGTATGTTCCCCAAATACAGGATAATTGTTTCCCAATAAATGAGAAATCCTAATTACCCAAATAAAGTTCTCTATGAGAATACGTTCATGAGGGATGATTCTCTTTTTTAATTTAATTCATTTATAATTTTATTTTTTCATATCCTATCCTCAACCCCTATCCAAATGTGGATAGATAACTCCAGTAAATATTATATATAGAAATTTTACTATGATTAATGTTACAACTATAACAATATGATATATTTAGAAATATTTTTATCCAATTAATTTAATCATTTTAATATTTTTCATATTACACAATATGATTCTTGTTATATAAAAAACACAATGTTTGTATTAAAATATATGAAACACCAATAAAAAATTTCACTCCACACAACAACGAATTTTTTGTTCGTATATGCAACTATATTTTTCACTCTAGCTACAAAAAATGTCTAGTTCCTTCGATAACTTTCATTATTATCAAGACTGAGTTTTGTCAAATGATAAAATATTATGATAATATTATTATTTAATATATAGTAAGTTATAACATGGAGGTGAAATTAATGGTTATGAATATTATTAACTAAATTATGAAAAAATAATGATTATAATATTAATTTATTGGTTACCAAATAAATAGAAATCAAAATATATACTAATTGATTGTAATAAAAAAATTATTTTTCATGCTCTAACTTGAATTTTGAATTATAAAATTAAATTAATTATAACTATTGAATGATATTAATTGAATATATAGGTTATATATATTCATTCAAATATTTTCATATTCATCCAATAGCGTTTGTGGGAATAAGATAACAAAAAACCCAATTTTATGCATTAAACCGAATATTTTTCAGAACCGAAATTTTAGTAATCATTAATGGAGATCCCATTTTTATTATAAATTTTGACACATTGATAATTTTTAAATGAAAAATAATATTTTTCATTTAAATATGGATAAAACAATATACTTTTGATGATTATTTTTATTTTTCTAAGAAACATAATTTTTGGATGAATGGTGAAAAATACTATATTTTAGTTAAAAACTACATTTTCATTTAAATTGTATATATAGATGAATTATATAATAAATATGATTTATAATATAATTAGTTCAATTATAAATCACTAATATAAATTTATTTAATTGTAATAAATTTTAAATTTTTATATAGATATAAAAACATTTCAAGATTTTGAGTATTTCCCATTAAAACCTCGTTTTTCGTTATATCAGCGAGATTTATTTTAAATCCACATTTTACAATTATGTGAATTAAATTATGTAAAATGGATTCTTAGAATGAATCATAAGGTCCAAATTTGGTTTTAATTTCAATTTATTTTTTATTTATAATAATTTTACCATGGGAATAAATTCATTAGCACAATATTGGAAAATAAATGAAATATGTTAAAGTTAAAATCTTAAAGGAAAAACCTAGAAATACGGAACTAAAATATATTTTGACATGTTTATCCAACATATCAAGCATAAAAAATATTAATTACACACTAATGTCATTTAATTTAATTCCACCTCTAAATGTTTGACTTTAAATATAAAATATTCATTAATTAATCACTTAAACACACCTTTCGTAAAGAATAAATACCACACCTCACCACCTAATTTCTACCCTAAATAATTGTATATCCTAAAATATCAGAAAAAAACTATCTTCCCCACTCTTCCCATTTCCATGTTCTTCTGGCCTAATCAAAATCCAAGGACCTCAAGGGTCCGTTAAGGATGTGATATTCAAGTGGTAATTTTCCCAATGTACCCCATTTAATTTCACTTTTTATACTTTATAATCACCAAAATCATCCAATAATGAATGATAAATACGTAATAATTTATATACTATGGTTTTATGTTTCTAATGTAATATCTCAAATCCATTTCATTTCTTCTCTCCTCTTATTCAATGAAATGAAATTATTGTACTAGTTATGTCAATTAATCACCTCCGTGCATAATTATTTGGTTCTTTTATCATTACATCCTCCATGGATGGTCTTGAAACTATGTTTATGGTTATATAATATTTTAATATGTATATTATAATATTTTATATATTCTGGAAATTCCATATAAAAAATAGCCTCATGCATTCCATATTCTGGATATATGATATCTTTATTGTGGATGCCTCCTTAAAGTTATGTGATTTGTTCACACTTCACATGAAATGTATAAAAGATATTTTTTAAAAAATATATGAAATTAATGGAAAATTAATTAACATATAATTATATTATATATATATATATACATATAAAATTACATTCCTTTTAATATCATTTTTTCAGTATAATAAGAAATTTAAAATAGTGTTCAGGTATACATAGGACCTACTGTCTCCATGAATGATGTTTTTAGTCTATATTTAATCACTTTTCAAAATACATATATATTGAATATATAATATAATTATGTAATTTTTATTACTATATATATAATTAAATATTTATAATCAATATTAACAATTCAAAAGACTTATGATTAACAATGAAAATATCACCCAAAACATAAATTAATTAAAGAGTTAATAATAAATCAGAATATAATTTCTTATGTAAATCATATATAGTTATATAGTTTTTAATATGGTTAGATATTATATAAATAATAATCATATATAAATTATACATGGATGTTTTTATGAGTATGAATATTGTCAAGACATAAGGTACTTAAATTTCGGCACTCATTTTTTCCCTTGAAATACCGGCCGTATTCACCACTTTTTTTGTGGTGTAAATACTACACATGAATGTATTATATAAATTTTATTCACTTGTTTATTGTTTTTAACATATCAATTTTATGATCTAATGGTCATAGTGTTTTATTATTCAAAAGTTACCAAATCACTAAGGTAGTTTTGCCTGAATTTTCTTTCATCAAGAGAGATCTTTTTCTTATGCACCTTTGTGCTTTTACAATGTGTAAAAACATTAATTTCACATGTTATGTCAAGAATATACATATTTTAATTATATTTTATGATTATTTTAATGTAATTATTTCATGGTGATTATGATGAAAGTGTTTCCAAGGGTATGAGACACTATGAAATGTCTGAAGATTAATTTGTTAAAGAAATGTTTTTAGAAGATATCTTAATATCATTTTCAAGAAAATGTATTGTAATTTTTTTTAATTTTTTCACTATTTTTTAATCATCATTTATATGTTTTGAAATATATTGTAAAAATAAAAAGTAATAATTTCACAATTTATTTTTGATATTGTTTATATATAAGTATTTACTTAGGTATATTTATTACCCATTTACTTGTATGTTAATATTTTTTCCACAATATTTTTACTCTTATTGTATAATTGTTTAATGTTATTTTTCCCAATGTATGATTTTTTGTTAAATTTGTTGAATGGAATATTTTATTATTTCCCTAACAATTTACTTTTTTACTTTTTCATAAAATGTATGAGAATATTTTTTATTCACCATATATGGAATAAACTATTTTTTATGATTTCATGATACCTTAATGACATGTAGAATAAAATACAATATTGAATGGTTATTTTAAATGAAAATGGTTTCATTTTAGAATTGATTTTAAGAGTTCTCTCAAAATTACATTCCATATAAGATGATAGTTCTTGATGTCAATTTTGTTTTATTGTAGATTTTTACCAATGTATCAATTATTAATCATTTAATGAATGGTTATGATTATGATTGATATATATTTATGATACACATTTTTTTTCTATGGGTTATGTTATGATTTCATGATGTTTATGAAAACTATTCGACTTCATTGGTTATAATTTGACAAATGATTTATGATATTTTAGAACACATATGTATGATTTCCTAATGAAATTGGTAGGAACAATATATATTTCTAATTAATTGGGTAATGATGAATGTTTTATGATCTTTATAGGGTGCACTAGTGGACATCGTGTTCCCAAAAAAGGGGGTACATGGGTAGGAAACCACAGCCCAAAAGAAGTGGGTGCACTAGTAGATATCTCATGCCTGAAACAAGAGGTTACATGAGTAGACATTACTAGCCTAAAACTAAAAGGTACACATGAGGACATTCGTAGTCCTATTTAGGTACATAGGTTATTATCCCAAGAAAAAAATTTATTATGTTCATATAATATATCTTTGTCATATCATTTTATATTATTATGAATATATCATAAATTATGCGTATTTTTTCTATGTTACCCTTTAATGGATTATTTTATTTATTTACTTATTATTCATGTCTTATGAACTGTCAATACTTATTCCATGGTTCAAGAATATGGTCTTCTAATATGTACTGTGTGGTCATAATTTGTTATGATTTTGTTTAAATATTGTTAAATTCATGTTATGATAACATATATATATTTTTTACCTTTAATATGAATTTGGTCTCACCTTTTATTATTATTACATTAGTGAGGATATAAGGAATTGTATTAATTAAAATAACTATGAGAAACAATCTTAAAATAAATAATGAAGATTATCCTCCATACTATATGTTTTTATTCCACATTTCTTGTGGAACTAATATAATATGGTATTTGGAAATATTCATGAATAATATTTTATATATTCCAAAAAATTAAGTAATTTCCACATATGAAATTAGTGGGTCATTATAGTTGGTATCTAATTGAAGGTTCATTCGTTCTTTGGTAACTATGATGAGAAAACATATAATGATCCCCAGTGATATTTTTATAGATATTTAATGGGATTTTCCAATGGGTGAGCCTAAGGATTCATATATTTAAAGTAGTTATAATTATTTAGACACCCAAAAAATCATTTTACATGACTATGAGGGTTTCTATTATGATAAATGATTCTCTCACTATTCATCATGGTTTTATTAAATTGAGGGAACCAGAATGAACTGGATTAATGTTGGGTAATATGGACAATCTGTTGATGAGTAGTCAAATGATATGTTTAATTGATTTAAGGTAATTGTGATTATGCGTAGTCAATTTTAAAGGAATATGATAAAAAACATGTACCTTCTCCAACTCACAGAGTCACCAATGGAATAACATAGTGCACTGATAGTTTAGGTAGTGGATAACATGGTAGAAAGATGATTCAGTTTGATATATGTCAATATTGGGGAAATAATCACCTATGTGAATGTCTTGGAGGTTCATGAAGGTGTTTTGACTGTGAAAAAAAGGACTCAATGAATTTAACTACTAGGGATGGATGAATGTTCTAGTTAATAAAATTGATGAGAATATTACCCTCTATAATACAACATCAATGGTCAACAAATTTAAATGTGGAAGGAATATTAATTATGGAATTTTATGTCCTAAATTGAAATATCATTAATAGAATCATCTAGGTGGTATGAGTAATGGTAATATTTTTTATTATGATGAGACTACCAACGAATTATTAAAGGAAAGGGGTATTAAGTGATATGATGAGGTATACTTTATATTGGATTAATTAAAAACTAAAACAATGGTCGTGTCTATATATTTTGATTCAAGGATTATATTTTATGAATGGTTAAATATACCAGTATTGTTTAGTTTGTGTTTTTCGTTAAGGATTTACATCTTTATTTTGAATGATTCCAATAGAAAACCAAAGCGAATTTATTGGAAGGTGGAATTTTTACTAAGGGAAGATAACCCTTAATAAGTCCTTTATGATAAGATAATTATATTTTGATAATGAAATTATTGAAATGAATAAGTAAATTTTACGATACTGGTTATTTAATGATTTTTTGACAAGTTAGATAAGTTATCATGCATGATATTTACAAATTTTTAGGTTGTAATGATTATATCCAATAATCATTGGAATAAGGAGACATTCATGATAAAAAAACATGTATAGGAATTCATGTTAACCATAACTAAATAGAATACATGATAATGGTATTCAAATATTATAAATGTAAAAAAAATATACCTAATGATATATGGTAGATAAAAGTTTTGTTGATTTAGTGTAGTTTTGGATTCTCCAATTTTAGATGTATTATAAATTTAACCATTAAATGAATGGTTTCTAATAAACATTATATAATGTTTTATAGATTAACATATTATATCTACATTTGAGTATTTATGCATAACTGATAATATGGAATAAATTTTTTCTTGTGATAATGACATATAGAATTACATTTCATTCTATTTTTGGATATCATGGTCTTATAATGAAAAAATAAATTTTATTTCATGGAATAAGATGTAATGTGGAAATTGATCATGTTACATAAAAGGGTGAGGTTTTTCAAAAACCTAGTAAGAATATATTCTCATTCAAATTTTATGACATAAGGAAATGAGAGAGTGATTTTATAAGGTTTTCCTCTTCTCTATATTTTTTATGATATCAATGACCTATTTCACAAATCCTTATATTATAGTTTTTCAATTTTTAAGATTATTTGGATCACCTAATTTGTTTTGATTAGTGATCTTTATCAATTTATATATTTATTCACAAATTTCCTCCATGCATGAATATTACACTATATTATCCTGTATTGTTGTTATTTACTTTTTGTAACCCTTATTTTCCAACATTTCCTTCTTAAAAGGATGTTTTGGTATTCTTTTTAGAGTGCATATTTCTATGAAAGAAACTATAATGTATTAATATTTTTATAAACTAGATGAATTTTGAAGGTAAAATTCATTTTAAGGGGGTAAATGCAACAAAAAAATATTCATTGAAATGTGTATTTTTTCAAATTAATTTTTTTGATATTTTTTATTTCAATAAAGAGGGCTCTAAATTATGCGATAGAAACTATGTTATTATTTTTTAAAATGAAACACCAACATAAAATTTCACTATACATAACACCGACATATATTTTGAAACATGGAACACTATTTTTGGCTTCTATTACACACAATTCTTAGTTCATTTGATAAGATTCATTACACATAAGTTCAATTTTTATCGAAAATAATATTTTGTCAAAATATTATTATTAAAGATATAGTTAGATATAACCTAGACATTAAATTATAATTTTTGAGTATTATTAATTATATTTTGAAAATATGAGGTTTATAATATGAATTCATTTGTTAAAAAATAATTTTAAATGAAAATAAATACAAATTTATTATAAATGGAAATAATTTAGTTTTAATGATCTCAAAGTCATTTTGTCTTAATAAATTAAATTACTGACAAATAGTGAATTATATTAATGGAATATATTTTTTATATTTTAAATAATGTATTTTTTATATTCATACAATATATTTAATGAACATATGATATTAACAACCCCCATTTTACACATAAAACCCTATATTTTTCAACAAGCCATTTAGTCCTAAACATTTGTTTACGAAGGTTATCCTTAAAAGTGAGCAGAGAATTAAGTTTAAGGGCAAGGTTAGCTTCCAGCTGAGGATCCAAACTGAAATCAGAAATAGTGTTTTGCGTTTGAGCACGACTAAGATCATTTTCCAGAGAGGAAATTTCATGGTCAATTTGAGAACTTGTAGATTTGCACCAACTTTTAAGGGCCTGTTTTAGGATTTTCAACTTAAAAATACAGGCAAATGAATCCTTATGGTGGTTCATAGAGTTCCAGGTGCGGTGTATAAGAGCGACACAGTCCGAGTTCGAGGACCACACATTATTAAATATAAAGGGGAGAATATGCCTACGGGCGGTCGTACAAAAGCACACTAAGATAGGATGGTGGTCAGAATTAATTCTAGTCAGGGTGATACTAGAAATATTATCCCAAGTATCAAGGGCCTTCATATTGACATCAGGGACAATATTTTCCCCTTACTAGTTGATGATAGAGACAATGAAACTCTTTTAAGTACTCCGCTTGATCAAGAAATTAAGGATGCTGTCTTTGGCCTTAATCCAGACAGTTCACCTGGTCCGGATGGGTTCAATAATGGATTCTACCAAAAGCATTGGGACATTATCCAAAAGGATGTTTGTAACCTTGTTAAAACCTTTTTTTCCCATGGTTCTCTGCCTCATGGTATTAATGCTCAATTTTTAGTTTTAATACCTAAGGTTGAAAATGCTTCGGAGATTCATCAATTCAGACCCATTGCTCTCATGAATACTCTTTATAAGATCATTACTAAAATTATTGCGAATAGGTTGGCGCCCATTTGTGAAAAAATAGTTTCATGGAATCAATTTGGATTCATTAAAGGTAGGGCCATTCAGGAATGCATCTTTCTGGCCTCAGGAGGTACCAATAGTCTTAATAAAAACACTAGAGCGGGGTTTGTGGCCATTAAACTTGATATCAGAAAGGCCTTTGACACTATTGACTGGACTTCATCTTCAGGGTTCTAAAAAACTTTGGTTTTCAGGACTCTTTCATTGGAAGACTGAAAACTCTTTTCAGATCTGCCTATATTTCTATTCTAATCAATGGCTATCCTAGGGGCTTCTTCAACTGTTCTAAAGGTGTCAGGCAGGGTGACCCCCTATCGGCCATCCTCTTTGTCATTGCTGAGGACTACCTAAGCAGACTCCTAAATTGTCTGGTTTCTCAAGGATCCCTGAAGCCCATACAAGCTTCTAGGACCTTGAATATCCCTACCCATCTTTTATATGCTGATGACATCATTCTTTTTCTTAAGGGGGATCAAAGGAATATTCATGTCTTAAAACATGCCCTTAACCATTACGAGGAAGTCTCTGGTCAATCGATTTCCTTGAATAAATCATATATTTATTTTGGAAAGAGCTTTCCTGTCCGAAGAAAAAATACCCTCACTTCTTACCTTGGAATTAAAGAGGGTCTCCTCCCTTTCGCTTATTTAGGTGTCCCAATTTTTTGGGGTTGTCCTAAGGCTAGCTATTTAACTAATATCACTGAGCAAATTGTAAACCAACTCTCTACCTGGAATGGATGATCCCTTTCTATGGCTGGCAGGATTTGTCTTGTCAAATAAACCATTGTCTCTAAGATGGTTTACACTATGATGATTTACAAATGGCCCTCCAGAATTGTCAAGAAGATCAATAACTATATCAAAAACTTCATCTGGACAGGTAGTATTCTTGAAAGAAAACTTGTCACTATTCCCTGGAAAACTTGTTGCAAACCTCTTGACAAAGGTGGCATTGGTATTAAAAATCTAAATATGTTCAATAATGCTCTCTAAGCCCGTCTCACTTGGCGTATTATCAATGGTAATTCCAAATCTTCTGATTTCTTGAAACATAGATTCCGCACCAAGATTTTAAGTGGGATGCTAAACTACGTTAACTCCTCAATCTGGCCCTCGATTAGAGACTCGTATTAGAAGATCATGGAAAATTATAGATTGATGGTTAGTGCTGATTCCTCCATTAATTTTTGGTGCGATAAATGGTGTGGCAACCCCCTGATATCTTTGTTACCACCTAACATCACCCCCGACGACTATAATCTTTCCATAAAGGATGTCTTACAATATCACAGGCATTCTCTCCCTGACAATATTGCGCAGATCATTGATGATCATCACTTTTCTTCTATTGGTGATTTCCTTGTTTGGGAGCCTGCACCGAATGGCATCCTTGACTCCAAAAACTTCTACCAGCATTACTTTTCTGAAAGTGATTCTAATTTACACTGGGTGAGACATTTTGATAAGCCGTGGATAAAACCCTCTAGGCTTACCCTCATTTGGCGAATTGCCCATAATAGACTACCCACTGAAGTCTGTCTTCAAGCCTTTAGCATTCAACTCTGCTCCATTTGTTGTTTGTGTAATCAGCACAGGGAAGATGCAGATCATCTTTTTTTGTCGTGTGCGATGGCATCTGCTTTATGGAATTATGTTTTAG
Source organism: Viscum album (assembly GCA_963277665.1). Classification (NCBI taxonomy): domain Eukaryota; kingdom Viridiplantae; phylum Streptophyta; class Magnoliopsida; order Santalales; family Viscaceae; genus Viscum; species Viscum album. The sequence continues at coordinate 1,531,272,773 of OY728146.1, read as the reverse complement.
ACTTATTTAATTGCAGATGGTCTCTTTCAGATACTATTTGTTTATTCCTTAACAAGTGAACTAGTTATGTTTTCTCTCCTCAGGTTAAAAATCTTCTGCTTACGGCGGTGGCATAACTGCTTCATGTGATATGGTATGCTCGAAATGACATCATTCATAATAAGCGCTCATTTAGTTTAACTGCAGGTAAATCTCGAATTCTTATTGCGATCCATGAAGCGGCTTCCATTCAAAAAGACTGTTGCACCAACTCGGTGGGTGATTTTGAGATCCTTCGTCACCTTCGTGTGCCCGGCGTCTTCCCTCGGACCAAACGACCATTTGAAGTTTTCTTGGAAATCACCGATGTTGGGATGGATCAATGTGAATGTTGACGGTGCCTCCAAGGGTAACCCAGGCCCTGCTGGTTGTGGTGCTATTTATCGCGACTCGGCTGGTCTTTTCCAGGGTTGCTTCTATGCTGGCTGCGGCCATTCCTCTTCCCTGGAAGCTGAAATGCTTGGTGTCATCCACGCCGTTGATTTTGCCCTTCAAAGAGGCTGGAAAAAACTCTGGATTGAAAGTGACTCTACCACCATCATTCATGCCATCTGGAATGGTACCATTCATCTGGCTTGGTCTCTCACCACTCTTTGGATGAATTGTCTCAACTCTCTACAGGGGATTGACTTCATAGCCACTCACGCCTATCGGGAAGCGAATACTGTTGCAGATGCTCTTTCCAACAAAGGCATTCATCAGACCATGACTTGGCTGGACTCTTTACCTGCTGAGTTCTTACCTCTGTTTGATAGAGATTGTAAAAGAATCCCATCTTATCGCCTCCTGTAACTTTTTTGCTTATCAAAAAAAAGCCTTTTACTTTTTTAAAAAATCATTATTTATATAGATAAAATATAATTTAAATTTGTAATATTGTATAATTTGTTCAGTTATACATAAAAACTCCAATTATGGTCATTGGAATTATTTTATAATTGATATTATATATAAAAAAATATCAATAATTTCATTTTTTAACATTAAAAACTAATTTTCCACTGTGTCTATGAGATTAATTTTAAATCCAAAATTTCTAATTATATAAATTTAAATTACGTAATTTTTTTAAAATATTTGGTAAAAAATTACTATTTTTTTCAATATAAATTTCACATTTACGTGTAAAAAAAATACCATGGTAAAAATATTTTTAATGTAGTATAGTTAAAAAATGAAACATGTTAATGTTAAAAGGGAAAACCCATCAAATACATAAAAAATTAAACATTAATAGTTTTCTTGAATAGTGGATAAACCCTATATAAGATAAGAAAAATTAATAACCATCTTATGTATTTTAATATAATTCCATCTCAAAATGGTTGGCTTTAAATATAAAATATTCATTAATTAATCATATAAATCCACCTCTCCTCATGAATAATTACCACCCAGAACCACCTAGTTTCATTAGAAAAGACATATATATCCTCAATTATCATTCCAAAACTAACTTACCAACTCTACCCACGTCCAATTTATTATGTTATCTGAAAAAGAACAAAATCCATGTACCTCAAGGGTCTCTTGAAGAGGTGATATTCATGAAATAATTTTCCCAATGTTCCTCTATTAATTTATTTTCTTTTTCTACATTATCTTCACCTAATTCATCCGTCCAAGAATAAAAATAGAATATTCATTTATATTATTTAGTTTTATGTTTCTATTGTAATATCTCATATCCATTTTATTTTATATATTCTCATATACAATGAATGAAATTTATTGTCTATGTTATACCTGTTAATCACCTCGGTGAATAATGTTTTTGTTCTTTTTACATTACCACTTTCATGGATGTTAATTAAACAATTTTTTTAGATAAATTATATTTTAATATTTATAGTATAAACTATTTTATATTATTTAAATTTTATATTAAAAATAACATCATGATTTTAATATTGGTGACATACGATAAATTCGTTGTGGATGTTTGGACTACCACCTCTTCAAAGCGATGTGACCTGATCTATAATGGCCCTAACCTCTCCGGCCCTTTCCTTTGTCAAAAAGAAGGTCAAGAAGTGTTCTAGAGAGTAAGATGGACTTTTCCCACACTTTCCAAAATTTTGAAACTACACGCCGTGTAGTTTGAGTACACGCCGTGTACTCCCTTTTCAGGTATACCCCGTGTTGCAAGTTGTGTCCTTCCTATGGGGAATAATGGGTGCACGCCGTGTGACCAGTTCTACACACCGTATAGTCCCTCCCCACGTATGCGTTACCAGTCAATGGCCGTGTGCTGTGTTGGAGTCGTTTCCTTGCCATGTGCAATAAATTAGTACACTCCGTGTGTCCAAACTACACGCCGTGTTGTCCTTCCCCGCGTATGCGTTACCCTCAAACCGTGTGTTGACCAGTCAATGGCCGCATAGCCGTGTTGGAAGCCGCATGGAGACCGTGTGAAAGAACTGAGTACATGCCGTGTACCATAAAGTATACTTCGTGTTCTTTTCTTTTCACGCCTATAAAAGGAGGGGTCCCCTCCATCTTTCAACTCACCCCTCTCCTTCCCATTCCTCTGAGTAGAGCTCTCCCAAGAGACTTGACAGATCATTTTCTTCCATAACTTCTTCGTCTGAGCTCCGATTTACGAACCGTCAGTGGCCACGGGATCGTAACGACGAGGCAGAGCTTCTGATCTTTGATCTGTTGTCTTTTCTTTGGCCTTTCCTTTCCGACTTCCACCTGAGGAGGTTTTTTCGGGACCCAACAGAATTGACAGACGCCTACGGACGTCTTATAAGGTTGATCTAGGGGAGCGTTGCGATCAAGAACCTGTTGAGGTAAGGATCTTACCTTCGTCTGTTTAATTTTTTCATCATGCGGGGTGGGTGTTCTATTGTTTACGTGAAACACTTTTGAACCAGTTTAATAAAGATAATAAAAGGCTTATATAATGGGGATGGGAATATTGTGATTGTTGTTACTTTATATCTTGTGGTATTATGTTGTGAATTGAATGAGATTATGCATATTGAAAATCATGGTCTTTGGGGGCCTTTTCTTACGAAATTAACTATTTCCCTCTCCTTCTATATTTTCTTATGGATGGAAACTTTGTGGAATGTGGATATTGGTTAATCACATAAAGTTGGATGTTTAAAATCTGGAACCCTCGTGTGATCACCCCGGTTAAACAAAATGGAATAATGAACATGTGAGTGTTGGCTTGGTTATGAGGCATGTGATGGGGGTGTTTTGTGGGTTGTTGTGGATCGGGTGAACAACAGGGCTGCGGTTGACTTGGTTGTGGGTTGGTGTGAATGTTATGATGGTGATGGGAAGCCGGGCTGCAATAAATGGTTTTAAAGGGATGATGATGTGCATGTTTGGTGTGGTCGTGGTTATGGTGGTTGGAAACGGGGCTGCAGGGTTGGGTTTAAATGTGAACGGGCATTGGGTTGTGAATATTAAATAAAAGTGGAAGAGTTAATGAATGGTGGGGTGGGGTAATGAAATGGAAATAATAATCAATTGGGTTGGTTGGTTGATAAGAGGGGATTTGTTGTGCTGCTTATGTTTTTCATAAAATGTTTTGTGGATGGAAGGGATATGTTTTACGAACTAATAGTGTGGTTAGTTGTGGATAGTTTTCCAGTAGTTAAGGAACTAAATAACTATTTCTACTGAAATGTGAAAACCTAAAGGGGGTTGGGTTTGGTTGATGTATGCATGCTTCGTAGTAGCAGTGCCGAGGCACGTGCTCAGTTTCTCTTTTTAGAAGCCATAGGTTGGGCTATGTGATTGGTATATATATATATGTGTGTGTGTGTGTGTGTGTGTGTATCTTTTGTGTTTTATCGCACCCCACCCATGTTGAGCACATAGTTTCAAACACTCCCATCTAATGGGAGAGGGTGTTTTCCATTAGTTACTAGCTCCTTCGTGCTCTTTCTCCCCTAGGCTGTGATGGCTTGAGGTGACCTTACACCTAAGACTCTTCGGGTAGATTTTGATTGGGGTGGTTTTAGGACAAGACTCTTAAGGGAAGGCTCTACTGTTTCCCAAGAATCTTCGGGATGAGGCCCAGGTGTGTGCGGGCGGGATACGTGGTTGTGAGGCCCAGGTGTGTGCGGGTGGGATACCTGGTTGTGAGGCCCAGGTGTGTGCGGGTGGGATACGTGGTTCTGAGGCCCATGTGTGTGCGAGCGGGATATGTGGTTGTGAGGCCCATGTGTGTGTGGGCGGGATACGTGGTTGTGAGGCCCAGGTGTGTGCGGGCGGGATAGGTGGTTGTGAGGCCTAGGTGTGTGCGGGCGGGAAACGTGGTTGTGAGGCCCAGGTGTGTGCGGGTGGGGAGAGTGTGGCAGCGTCAGGACGTTCGTCATTAGGAAGAGCAGCTAACTAAAGGGAAATGGTGCAGGGAACCCAATACTTTTGTTTCTTATATACTACTACCTATTGTGATTGTGTTTTTGTTAGTTTGGATGGTGATGTTGGGTGGATAGAATTCCTTTCTAGGTTTCTTCTGTAGTTCTCATGGGACATTAGGATGTCTCCCCACTTGTGCATGAGATCTTTAGGTTTCCCTACTGAGTATACTTGTATGCTCACCATACATTTACTTTCAAGTTTCCAAGTGGACTACGAGGGCCGTGCGGGACCCTACTAGTCGGACAGTTGGAGTTGTTGCTGTTGTTGTACCTTTGTTTTCTTTTGGAATTGTACTTTGAGCTTTCCTGTACTTGTACCTTGTTATCAAATTGTTTAAACATTCATGTGGGCTTGGTTTGGGTTTATTTCTATACACTTTTTCTTTTTCCTTTTTGGTGGATGACTTTTCCTATTTCACGATACTAAATAATAAAAAGGGTAATGCATCCCATATTTGTGAAAACTCATACCCTTGGTTCTAGTCGCCACCACGGGGCCTACTGGAGGAGGGACTCGGGGTTCATTATCTCCCTTTTCACCATTGCCAGCTCAGGAGGGGCATCTTTAGTGGGAGGGGGTTGTGACATGTTCAAAATTCACAAGGCATGTATGAAGGATTGTTAAAATAAAAATATTGGATATGAATGAAATATTAATGATAATTTGTTGATGTTATATATATATATATATATAAATGTTATTAAATTTGGTTCTTTCAAAACGACAAGAATTGAAAATTAATGTTCATGGGTACGTATGGCCAACTGTCACCATGAATAGTATTTTTAGTTTACCATTAATAGTTCTCATAAATAAATATATATTCAATAAATTAAATATTTAAATAATTTTCTATATTATGTAAATAATTAAATATGATTAATCAAGAATAATTAGTCAAAACACGTATGATTAACAATGAAAATTTCCCCAGAAACGTAACTTAATAATAGATATAATAATAAATGGGTAATATAATATCTTAATTAAACCATATATGGTATTATATATATGAATATTTTTATTTAATAGATGACTAATAAACATATAGTTGTTATACATGAGGTTTTTATGAGTACGACTAATGTCAAATTATATGGAAAATTTATTTCATCTCACATTTTATTTCCATGAGTTACATGCCTTATTAACTAATAGTTTATTTTATGCAGTGTATATACATAACATGAATGTATTTTATTACCTTTATAAATAAATTTTTTATTGATAAAATATCAATTTGATGATCTAAATTTCATCATGTTTACGGTTCTAATGTAACCAAATTAGTAATCTATTTTGGTCTCAATTTTCCTTCTTGGAGAAACATGTATTAATATGCACCTATGTTAATTTAAAAAATGTATATACCAACATTTGAATATTTATTTTAGTATTTTCATTATTCTGAATATATATTAATCTTCTTTTAGAGTTATTATTTCATGTGTACTGTGATAAAAATATTTCCATGAGGTATGGGACACTTTGAAGTGTATGATTATTATTTTCCTAATGAAATGTTATTAAAATTTCCTTTACGATCATTTTCAATTAAAAAAAATATAAAGAAATGTTATATTTTATAATTATTTTAATATTATATTATATTTATTCTAATTTATTTTCAAATAAATTTTTTTTATTACACAATCTCATTACATTCCGAAATTGCTTATACCTGATTGTTTGTTGGGTTTTATCTATCACCATTTTCTATGTTTCTTTAACTTATTTTTTAAAATTGTGTGACTATTATTGTAAAATTATTAAAAATAAGTTTTTAAAATGTATGAGTTGTTATTTAACATGTGGAATTGATTGTTTTTTCTTTTTCTTAATGAGTTGCACATTTATTTTATTAGAAAAACTATGATTATAATGTTTATTTAATTTTTACTGCATGAACGAACATTTATGATTTACTGAAACCTAAATTCAATGAATATTCACATAATTTATTTAAAGGTAATTTTAAAAAAAATGTTTTTTAAAAAATTTCATGTAATTTCATTAAAATAAAATGTTTTTTAGTGAGAAATGATCTTTTTCTCATGAATGGTTTTAAAGAGTTATCCTAATATTATTTTCCATCTAAGATTACATTTTTTATGTTACATATGATTTATATTGTTTATTCTTTAATGTTTTCATTTTTTATATTTATATGAATTAAAATGTTTATGGTGGAATTATATTTATGTAACTCATTTCAATTCACTGGGTTATGTTTTTATTCCGTTAGGTTTATGAAAACCATTCCATTCTTTGGGTTATAATATGATAAATTATTTTGATACATATTGAACTCATATGACGATTTGTTATGAGTTGGTTGGAACCTGAATCTATATCTAATGCATTGGGTTGAGATAAATGGTTTATGAGATCAGTATGGAATACTGGTGGACATCCGAAGCCTGAAAAAGTGCATTACACAAGTGGACATCGCAATCCCGAAACAATAGGGTATAGATGTTTTCATCCCAAGAATGAAGAAAGAGGGTAAAAAGTGGGAATCCATATCCCAAAAAAATGGGGTGCATGGGAGGAAATACTAATACTAAAGTAGGTACATGGGTTATTATCCCAAGACAATAATGTTGTGATTTTCATGGTATGAAGCCGTGAGATATGATTTTATATGTTCAAGTGTCTACAAAAAAATCAATGTATTATTCCTATGTAATTATTTAATGGATTATTTTCTATATTTAAATATTATTCATGTATTTTTAATTTTGAATCACTATTTCCTTGTTCATTCAAATGATCTTTAGATTTTCCTAGTATGTTCATCAATTGTTATAATCCAGTATTCAAACCCTTATGTTCTTGTTATGATTAAATATATTCTTTATATACCATTTTCAAAAATTTGAAATCACCATTTTCTTATTCTTAAATTCCCCATGTTATATGTAATGGTTTTGAGTAGGATTACTAAAAAGAATGATATTTCTGGGAATAATTGATGATATTCCTCAAAACTAAAACTTTTTCTCCATGTTTCTAAGGAACTATACTAATACGGTCTTTGTTCATCCTTTTGTTCAATGTTTTATATATTCTAAAAAAATATTTTTAATTTCCATTTATAACAAGATTTGGTTGTTATAATAACCACCATAAATTTTCATCTCTTCCACTTTCATTATTAAAATGAAAATATCACACGTGAGTTGTTAATTGACCATTTTCACGAAAGATGATTACTAATTTTCTAATACCTCCTTCAAGTATTGTCATAAAACCATTATAATGATTAAAAAATATTGGTATTTGTGTATTAAATCTTATTTACTATATTATAACCAGTATATGTATATAATATTAATTAATAATAAAATCATAGTTTGTGGCTATTAAAAAGAACAAAAAATTCTATAGGGTTATCACAATCATTCAATCTGACGAACAATCAAAATATTTGGAAAAAACAACATGTTATAGAATTTAATATTATTTAAGTTAATTAATAACATAAAATATCAATTCTGGATATCTATTGTTATTTAAAATTATTTTCCATGCATGTATACACATGACATAATCATGAAAACCATGCAAACAAATACTATTGAATGACGAAATTGAACCATATAAGTCATAAAAATTATTTTAAATGAGCTTAATAAAAAAAATAGTAAATAAAATATATGTTTAATATGTTCATAATTAAATAATTAATGGATTTAATTATTTATTCAAGGACATAAATTACATGTGAGAACACTTTCAGACATAAGTTATGGAATTCTCTCAGATCTTTTTTTATCCTTCGAGTTACTCTTTCCATATCATTACCCAATTTTTTTCGTAATTTGACTTATTTACTCCACCTAAATTAATTATTTATGTTAAAAACATAAATACATATATTAATTATTATATCATTGATAGAGAAAAAAAATGTTTATAATGTCACCTTATTCATTCAAGTCGATTAAAAACAATATTAATGGGAATATTAAATTTCCATACCCATTTTCATATACAGTACAAAATATTTTTTTAAAAAAATTATTTATTTAAGTAAATCATTTTTTCATGAATTAATATATTTTTTTATTAAAGTTTTATTCAAACAAATTTTCATTTTTCGGCATCAAAGACTTGTTAATATTTTCTCTTCAACCACACTATAGAAGCTCATTTCAAAAGATTGTTGATGACTATTTTTACTTGTTTTCACATTAGTCTTACCTAACTTATCATAATATATAACTATTTATCCTTATAAATTTCAATTTATAAATTTATTTATTCATGGAAATCATTAAGATATTCCCACAATTGTTTCCATATTACATGATAATAATACCAATTTATTTTCATGTTTACCCATTTGGTTTTAATATTTGGATTGATTCTTTAGGTGGAATAGATATTAAAGAAATTGTTTTGATGGGTAAACACATATAGTTACAAAATTTATTCAGTAATTTGTGTTTTCATTATACTTCATGTTGGGAAATAGATTCATCTTGATTCTTTTATAGGACTTGGTCCTATATGTGAAATAATCATTATATTTATCCTTGACTCATTCTTATTTCATGCTTTATATTACTAAAAAATTTCTAAGATACTGTGGTAGCATGATCCCATGTCCTACATGTTATTTTTTTGTATTTTTATTCATGTTCAAAAACTTTTTATGTCATCAAGTTATTCCTTCTAACAAATTTGATATTTCTTATTCTTATGTTTATTCATATACTGAGATTTTTATATCATCACATTGTCCATTTATTCCATAGGTTATCCTATGAAGATGCATGATCTGAAATTATGTTATGACATAAATATTTATATTAAATAAAATATGTTTTAATTTTGGATATATGATTTTTAATCCTGTTCCTATTTTAATAATGATAGTAGACTTTATGATCCTTGATTTTTATTTAATGAATATTTATGATTAAAATCATGCAATAATATCTTTAAAGGGATAGGGTCATTATAATATATAACCATGTACTCATAATACATATGTATTTATTGGCCTTATTAATTTTCATGGTACAACTAGTTAACTCCCACAATTATCCTCGAGACATAAAATCTTTATAAGATACCCTAAATAAGTAATAAAAATTCAAAATCATTAACTCAAAACCAAAAACTCACTTGTAACTCAAGGATTTTAAAAAAAATTATTTCATGACACTCTCTCTACCCATGCATATTAAACTTCTACTTATATAAATCCAATTTACCTCCACATCCTAAACAACAATAAACTTTCCAAAACCTAGGACACATGATGAATGTTTGATTTGATACAATTGTTTCACAAAATAACCTCAGGTAAAAATTGACTCTGAATCACTATCAAACCCACAACATTCCAAAGGTGAATCAGATCCCCCTTCCCTCATAGGTGGCATTAACCAAAGTTATTGGATATAATCATATTAGAAATATTTCACAGAATTAACAATATTAAATAAGACATATAATTATGCCAAAAAAGAAAGATAGATCCGTCCATAGGTTGAATGCATGCATTGAATTAATTAATTAATTTTAAATGTTAAATAAATAGATAATTTTAACAATCTAGATAGTGTGAAAGTAAAATTCCTCTATTCACCTCCAATTGATTCATAGAGAACAACATTCTACATCATCATCCAAAACCTGGCATACTCTTACATGGATAAAAATATACATATACATACATACATATATATATATATATATATCACCACTAGTTAATAGAAAACAAAAATAGTTAAGGCCGACATGGTTAATGAGATATATTAATCTAATTAATAAAATCAAATAATAAACCTCAATATTAGTCTAGATCTTGAATCAAATGTAAATATAATCAACTTCCATGTGAATCTATGAGATGAAGATGTTGGTTAACTTTTAACGCCCATGAGCATGCAAATTATTAGTCAGAGTGCAAAGGGAATCCAACCCATATACAAAATCTTTAGAAAAATCAATTTAGACTAGTTTCAAATAAATCATTAAAATATGTTTTCCAGATATAAACACATTTAAGATGATATCATTTCCATAATAATTTTAGAAACATTACATTTTTATATTATATAAATGAAAAGAATAAAATATATTAATTTGTAATATGAAAAATGAATTATTAAAAACGCATATTTAGAAAATAATTATGAAATATTTTAAAAAACCTTTTATTAATACGCTTTCAAAAAATATTCTTTTCTTATTATTAGATATTAATGAAGAATGAAATTTTCATAAATTAAGAGAATTTTCATTTAAAGAAATATCAATAGAAAACCATATATTTTGTAGTTAAAAATAATAATCATAGAAAAACACCATTTAGTCACTATGTATAATATAAACTAGAGAATTTCATCATCAATTAGTGTCATACATTCAATTATTGGAAGACGTATCTCACTAATAGATGGTGGAAAGGCGATATTAAATTTAATAGAATAACAGGTGAAAAAGGATCACATAGTGTCTCACATCACCTATAAAAGTACACATAATTCCCAAGATGATTGAATTATAATATCTAGAAGTAGTGAAATAGATAATAATTATTTTATTCAACAAACATCACTACCAAATAATATCATTAAATAAAAAAGAGAGCATTAAAACCACAATTCAAAATCCCAAAAGAATAAACACATATGATAAACCATACATACAATTCAATATCATAGAATATTTATTAAGGCATAAAAAATTCTTTATTTTCATTCTATTAAATTTATATATTATATAAATAATTTTAAACAAATTTATTAACTTGATAATATCATCATAAGAATTTAATATAATACAACACCCCTTTTTAAAAGCTATGTATAACTTTAACTAATTTCTTTTAAAATAATACAATCATATCCACTTTAAAAACAATTTATAACATCCAACATGGATAATAAACAGACACATAATGTATATGGAATATAAAAAAAACAAAAAACTATGACTTTTAATAGAAAAAATTTCATATTCATTAAAAATTATGTGAAAACCCTGATTTCATCATAGGACATCAAATAACTTATTCAATGCTATTATTAGAATTATGAAGCATGTAGGAAGAGAAAAATAAATTAATTAATCTATAATATAATGAAAAATAAGAGGGAAAAACTACCTCAATCCAAGAGTTAATTGTGTGAATCTTCAAACATGAGTTAATGAAGTCCTTGAAGGGAGATCAAATACACCACAAACCAATCCCAAATAAAAGGTAAACTAAAAACCCCACTAGGGTTTTTCTTAGTGTTAGTAGTGATTATGTTGAGTGATGAATAAAAAATGAAAAATAATAAGAATAATGATTATTAAAAAGAAGGAAATACCTGATGAGATACCATGCAAAAATTTATAGGTAATCCCTACAAATTGAATAAGGTGTAGGGAATCGTCTCATGAAGATGGCCCTTATTATGGGAATCATGTGTGAGATAGTGGAGGGAGAGTTATTCATGATTGAAATAAAAAACATAGATGTGATTAATGTTAATAATTACTATTTTTGAATATATTGACACTACACATGTTTGGATGCATGGTTTGTTAATCCATTAACAAATTTTCCACATCCGACAAGAGGGTATAATGAACACCTTCTTGAAAAGATGCATTGTTAGACACTAAATGCCCCAACATTTCAATTTTCATTTATTAAAAATATATTTATAGAATAGTATTTTAATATAGATAGTAATAATAGTGAATTAAGTGTTTAAAAACAATTGCACGTCCAAAAAATTAAAATTAAAATGATATATAGAGAGTAAGGAGATAGAAAATATATTAACTCATAGGTAAAAATATAAAAATAAAATAATTATTTAAATCTGTGTTTCGAATTTAAATGGCCAAATATGATATATATATATATATATATATATAATAGACATACCTCAACATGATAATCAATTTAATGAAAAATTTTAAGATAGTATGTATAAGTATAGTTTCGCGGTAGTTATTTGAGGAGCCCAAATAACGTAATCATGGACATTAGTCTCTTCTTTTGTTGTAAATATAAGAACATTGAGCTTGAAAATTAATATGATAACATTTTAAATGTTCCATGAATCATTGGAGGAGGAATAGTAGGTTCTTACTTTTCATGTAAGAAATGAATATATTGAAATGAGGGTGGAACCCCAAGACACTTCTACAAGAACATGATTTTCAATGATAATATGTATGATTCCATGACAGATCATGTGGGATTACATGCATATGTATTATTCTTATATTCTTATATTTCAAAGTATCAATTCATGGAACAATTATCCATTAATGTTTGAGCCATGGAGATTATCAATCTTCCACATTTATAAATAACATTTCTTAATGAAAAACCTCTTCATCTAATTTCTCGATATGTTTTTATATTCTTAATTAAATATTTTATTATAACAATAATTTTATTAAAATACTTCATCTCTCAATATTTCATTTTCAAACACTTGCAATAATGATTAGTCCACTTCCTTGGATGGTGAGTAATGATTTTATCTGAGAGTTATTTGAGATATCCAATATCCAAGATATAAATGATTATTAGAAACAATGATTATTGTATTTAAGTATTCATTCCAAAATTACAAGGTAGTGTTGATCAATATAATCTCATTTCCTTAGAGATATATTAATCGAAAAATTTGAATAATTATTATCATGTATTTGTGGATATTTTAAAATGTTATGATATTTTTTAGTAGTAAATATATACCCAATACAGTATAATGTGTATTTTAACCACCAATATTTTCATGCACTCTGATCCAATGTAGCAGAAGATGAAAATATATGTAACACTCACCTCTTGAGATACAGTCTATGCCAGATAATACTCTATTAACATGGTTTCTTAATTTTTTTAGAACCCTCTAATAATCCCCTAATAAACATGGTTAAAATTCTATAGAAGAAGGTGATGTGTTTTTATTTCTCTTTTGTTCTATCAATTTAAAATTATTTTCCACACATTCCCCATCCTAGTTCCAATGCCCTTATTTTTTTACCCAAGGGATAAAATAATTATTCATCACGTAGTTAAAATAATAAAATTACTAGGTATGTGGATAGGTAGTTGTCATTATTCCATTGACAAGTTATCCATATTCATTTTCTTCTTCAATGATATTTATCTTTTGAAATTGAAATACAGATTGAAATTTAGTTCAGTTTAATAGTACATTAATAGAATTTTTGAGGCATTATTTTGATAATAGATATCTACTATACCATTAAAAGGAATTATAACCATTAAATTATAATTGGATTATTATAAATACATCATTAGTTTAATTTACTAAAAAGTAAATATACTATTCAAAACATCATAGACATAAGGGGAGTAAGCATAAATTACAAAACAATAGTAGTCCACAATAATTAGATATTATAGAAGGTTTATCCTATCTAGATTGAAATATCATTCAAATAATAGTTATACATAATTTCTCAATGATATATAATCAATATGGATGAACAATTAATGGTATTACTCTAAAAAAGTCTACCTTAAGCTTTATCGAACAAATAATATAGTCATATGAAGTCAAAAAATGGAAATAAAGAAATCTATATGATTTTTTGGTAGATATCCTCATATTTTTCAATATATTTTACAGACCATCAACTTAAATACAATCATATTTTGTATTAATTTATTATTTGATGATGAAAAATGATCATAACATACTAAATTGTACTTCAAGAGGATCCAAAATTGAAATTAATGCTTCTAAAGCTGGTGGTTTTAAAAAATATATCATTAATAATCCCTAATTTTTTAGAATATACATAACTAGAATTGTATATGAAGAAATATGTTTTGATTCTATATTACATGATTTTCTTGAGGAACTAATATCTCTTGTGAGACACATCACAATGAACATAGTTTTACAATCATATCCCTCAAGACCTCCTAGAGTGTTCATACATTACCATTCCAAAGAACATGATATATATATACATGAATGTACTCATGTTTATGAATCCAAAATTGGTTAAGTTGTATAAAAAATTAATTACCATTCAATTCCAATAAGTAACCAATGAAATATAGAGTTGTCACCAACACATAATGATTTTTGAAACCATTAATTTTGAATTCCACCATTTGGGAATGGATTTAATCAAACATACAACCCATCCATTCAAATGGAATGAATATCAATATTCTACATTCTACCTAAAAAAGAAATCTTAAATACTATAATATAGGATATAATAAAACATATTTACTATTCACAAACAACTAAATACTACACTTATCACACATGAATTTGACATAAAAAATTTAAAGGGATATTTCATAAAAAAATATTTACTCAAAAATGTCATACAACTATTAAGATAAACTATTTAACCAATAAAAATCTTGACCCAAATAAAATGTTAGTTTTATTACAATAAATTGGTGCAAGGAGATTAAAAAATTATACAATCACAAATAGAAGTGGATGCATAATGTTGATTTCCTAATGAACTTGAAGAAGTTATCTATTAAAAGCAATAGGAATTGGATGATCATATGGATTCATTCATTTTTATATGAGATAAATTAAAATCCCAGGTAGATAGTTTTTATTGACCATAACATCCATTCAATAATAGATTTAAACCATTCTACATAATTAGTGAATAATAATTACAATAATTGTCCATGGTGTTATAAAAAGTGTAGGGGTTAACATATCTTTACATGAATCCCTCCCCCAAAACTCATGTTTTGATATAATTACCAATAATATGTAGAAAAAAAATAATCAATTTTAAGAACCTGAAAAGGTGTGTTTAGGTTCATTTTGTTTCACACTTATGACACCACAATTACTAAGGATATCTGAACATCCATGTAGTTTACATATGCCTTAAATGAAAATTAAAATCACTTTTTAAATATTTTATATTATTTGGGAGAATTATGTTTTGTTATTACATATATAGTTTATTGTAGGAAACATATAGGATTACTCAATACTACTCAATTTTATGTAAATATTTATATATAAAACACTACCTATCTATTTGGTGTTTTATATTTTTTCTTTATTTGATTTAATGTACTAATTTTTAATGGTTATATTTACAAATATAATATGGATGAAGAAATATGTCATTCCAATCCCCTCAACAGTAATTATAGGATTGAATGAATAATTTTTACTAGGTTATTTATATATATTTAACATGGATGAAAAACAATGTACTTCCATTCCCAAAAAATTTTATCTATGAAAATTCATAAAACTACTAAAACCCTAATAATTTAATATAATGAAAAACATTCCATAAAAATTTTGGAATATGAAATGACTATTATAAGTTTAATGTAATGGAAATAGACACATGATGAGGAATATAATTTTACAATTAACCAGTATACAATGATTTATCTTTATATGAATGTATTGTAAATTCTTGATAAAGTTCCTTTATTTGGAGAATCCTTGGAACCAGATTATTATTTTTATGAATAATTCATTTTAAACTATTTCAAATTATGAAATATTTTTTTCAAGTTAATTATTTAATGAGTTGGATTATAATTATTTCTATGAAAAAAACATATGAAACTAATATTCCTTTACTAAACATTTATGTTTAAAACATAGTGAATACTACGGTAAAACCACATTAGAAGACCCCCAGAATTAGAAAAAAGTTTGCTTTCATGTACCAAAAAAATTATTTTCTTAAAAAGAATGAAATAATTATTATCAAAATTTCAAAAAAGATCAATTAAAATCAAGAGTAATAACTAATAGAAATTTATAAATATAAATCTATGATTATATGTTGTCCATTTGGATAAATTTAAGGGATTATTCCTATGCATTGTGAAAATATGAGTTTTCTTGAAAATTTGTCATTACCAAGGATACAAACCCAATAAAGACTCAATATTACACTTATGGATGATTTAGAAAAGGAATTTATGAGATATATAGGTTATATAATCATATAAAATTTTATATAATTCCATTGTATAAGACCCATTCTGATATTCCCTCCAACATACTAGACTCCCCATTTTAAAGAATGATCATAATGAGAAAGTCTCCCATATGATTTAAAAAAGATAGAGGGTTTTAATTTATTAGTGTAGATTCATACATATTGTCATAAAAATATATTCCTACATTACATGTGTAGACCAAATTTTAGTGACACTAGTTTGGAAATTCCATTATTAGTTTCATAATGTATTCTACCAAAATTTTTAGGTTACATTAGATCTGGAAAACCCAAAAAATATCTCTACTGGAAGATAATATTCTATGTTCTCATACCATTTGGCTACATTGGTTAATCAAATGCATCTGGTAATCATTTATATATTTTTATTGAGTATTTCAGATATAATTGTGAAAAAATGTAAGTAATTCTCAATGATTTTACTTTTATGAAACATTCTATGAAACCTACCTTGAAAAAATAGAAAAATATTAAAGGAAATGAATTTGAAAAACATTGATATTAAAAATGAAAATTCTTATTTTATAGTTAATTGTTTAATGATTTTGACCAAATTATTTGTCAGGAAGAAATTGATATAGATATGTAGAATGATAAAATCATTTGTATACCACCTTAAAACATATCTCATAGAAAAAATAGATCATTAGTAGGGCAAGTTGTATTTTGTGTTTGAGAGAAATCATAACGGAAAATCAAATTATATTTAGTGCAGTAAAAATAAAAGTAAATTAATCACATAATACCTTTAATAGAAATGGATAAAAAATTTGTATATTTCATGATGATTTATAAATGAAACCTGTAGAGGAGTTTAGCAGCATCAAAATTGTTTTGATGAAATACACCCATGGTTTTATTCTTCCTATCGACTATTATAGATAAACACATACTATGTATGTTATTGATTTTAAACTATTTGTAAAAATTAATTATAGTCTTTCTAATATAAGTTTATGGTATATTAGATTGATCATAGGATGTAAATTTTTTTAATCTATTATATTTTCTTAATTGATTTTATCCTTATATTGATTTTAAAATAAAATATATATTTAAACTATTGAATGATATTATAATTACTATTATAAATTTTTATATTTCTATAGGCTTGTAATCATGAGTTAAATTAATATTTAAACTGATGAAATATTTCAATTAGGTTTTTAGGATTTCATGAATTTAAAAAAATTAGATTTTCATTTTTACTAACTAAATTTAACCACTATTTTAATTAAAATTATATTTTAGAACATGGATGTGAAGTGTGATTGGCAATTTGAAAGTGGAAATTAAATGATAACATTGTCAAAATAATTTTTTTAAATCAAACTTTGTGACTTAATCATTCATCCAATGAACAACCTAGTGAGGCAAATGAAAACATATTCTTACATGTCATCTGAAATTGGTTTCTAGTGGAAAATTGAGAACCCTTAATGAAATTTGGATGTAGATAGGCATTGTGCATGGGATTAATAAATTACTTATTTGAATTCAATAGGTTCTTGAAGATACATAGCTAGAAATATAATAATCTGTAATTTATTATAATAAATTCCTTAATTTAAGTTGAGGAAATATTTTACTAAAATGTATAGTGTGTAATTTTATTATAGAAATATAATTTTACTTTTATTAATGTAATGGAAAATAAGACATTGGTATAAAGAGAATAGGGTAACATAATTTTCAAATGATCCCATTTATAAATACTATATTCCAATAAAACAAAATTTTCCGTCTCTGGTATGAAGAACATTGTATCTGATTGATGTGGGATATTGAAATTGACTCATATGTGAGACATGATATTTTCAATTAATTGATAAATTTTTTGCTTCTCGTATTTATAGTATTTATATTTAGAACTAGATTTTTGATGTGTCATTAATATTTTGAATTCAATGTATATTTTTCGAGATAAATAATGTATGTGTTGGATATTAATAAGATTCAACATTACCATATTTTAAACTTGTTTTAATATTAATTTAACATACCAATTTATATAAGAAAGGGTAATAAATTTATTATCATTATAGGTTTTTATCTTTGTTATCTTCAAAATCTATGTTATGTAAGAATTTTGTGGTTTTTTAATCCTATTTATATTAAAATAAAAATCAATTACATGATATTGATTTTTATTGTAATTTTTAAATGTCATTGCACTTTATTTGGTAATTTTTTTTAAAAAATTAAATGACATAGTAAAATCTAATATTTATATTTTTATTCATTTTCTATAGGTAAAATAATTAAAATGGAAAGGTAATTCCAATGTAGGTGTTATTTCATCAACACTATTCATCTCATTATTTATTGACGTATGTATAATCTACCCATCATATGTGTGCTGATGCATAATGTCTATATCTTGAAGGTTGACTTTGGAAATGTGTTTACATGTGTATGTTTAATTTAGTGAATGTGTAGGTCTTATGGGATCCATTTTAAATTTGATATAGGCATGAATAGGTTTCATTATTCAATAATATGATTTCTAGGAACCTATATAGGTGTGAAAAAGTTCTTATATAGATTTATATGGATGGTCCACTATAGAAATTAAATTCTAAAATTTCAATAAATGAAAATTTCAAGATAAAATGAGTTTCTATTCTAAGTATTCAACAAACTATTAATAACATAAAGTAAAAATTAATGAAAGGAAAATACCATGAAAATGTTGATTATTGTGATAGTGGGATGAATGTTAAATGAGAAGATTATTCATAGGGAACCCTTTGGAATCCATCATGAAGAACAATGTATACATCTTGAAGTAATAGGGGAACAATTATATAAGATCAAAATACAAGGAATATTTTTAAGGTACAAAAATCATTGGAGGAGGAAGAGTATAAATTTATTCCTCGTGTGACAGATAATGATACCAGATCAAAGGGTACATTTTCATAAACTTATATAATAATTGAATTATTGAATGGGAAAAGATCCTTTTTACCATGATTGTTCAGGTGACATGGGACGTTATTATTAATTTTAAATTTTGTAATGTATCCAATATTGGAAAACTAATTATGAATTTTTCAAGAGATTAACATTATTTATATTCATTATTTTTAATTATATTCATTAATGAAACATTTATTCATTACAAAATAATTGTTGAATTAATTTTCATAAAATATAAGATACTTCAATATATCCTTACTTTGAAATACTTCATCTATTTTTCTATGATTTTATCACACATGCTACTAATATTACCTCATTATTTAATATGGTGAGCATTGTGTTTATCTATGTGTGATTACAGATATTGGAACACTATTATTTATAATATTAGGGGATATAATGACTATTGTAATACATATTGGAATATAAAATAACTTGTAGAGGGTTATGAGTAAGGACATATTTTACAAGTTTAAGAGTAGTGGAAAAATTTTGAATTCTGGTATAGTAAAGGAGTGAGTGTATTTTTTTATTCTACAACACTATTTACAATACAGAATCTATGACCAATTCACTTGATTATAGAAAAAATACATACTACACACAGATAGAGAGAGAGAAGGAATCCATCAAATAAGATAATAATATACCCACTACACTCCCCACTCTGGAGTGATCCAAAGTCTTACAACTACTTCATTAAAATGGAATCAAAATTTTTGTTTGATAAAATCCCAACAACAATCCCTACATGAGCAGACTATTTAGGAATATAATGATGTTATAGTTACAAGAATTTCAAAATAAGACATTCCATCCAAAAAAATATATAATGAATCTCAATAATGTATTTTTAATAATGAATGGATGTGAATATGATGTTAAAGATAGTGAATTATAAAATTTAAAATAAATAATAATTAAATAAGATAAAGCGGTTGTTCTATAAAAATTCAGTGATGAAATAGATTGTGATAAATTTATTCGAGGACGAATAACTATTGTAGGATTATTTAAAAACATATATCTATTATAAAAACAGTAATAATATTAACATTTATTTTGATAAAGTTATCGACGTGAATGTTGAATTATCAGTGATTATATTGAAAAATCACATACCCACCAAAATGAATATGAATGACTAAAAATTTAGTGATCTCACCCAATGGATAAAAAATATTTGGATTTTCTTATTCTATATTATAGATATATAAAAAATTAGTTTCATATTTTTTCTAAAAAATGGAGAAATTATTTATTTTTAATAATAATAGTTAATCCATAATGATTTTTTATGACAATATATGTGTCGAAATTAATTATATTTCCCAAAAATATATACACACGCATTGACCCACTCACTATATTTTTCTTTTACACATGTGTAAGAACCTGAAGCTTCATTTTCAGGTATAGATCTTGATTTTGGGTGTTTTAAGGAAATTGGTAGAATTTAGAAATTTATGGAGTACATGTCGTGTATATTAGAGTACATGTCTTGTACCCTACTGTCGCGGGTAGCCATGTACTCTCAATGTAATGGCTGAGTATATGGCCATCTAAGGGGACCTGGTGACCACCAAAAACAGGGCCTTGTAGAGGCCAATACATGTCGTGTATCCTCAGTGTTCACGTCAGGTATTTTTAATTTTGACTGTTATATTATACTGGGGTCACGTGTCATTTACAGAAACATCTTCTCATGGATCCGTCTAGACTAGCAGATACTAAATATCACACTGATTCTTCATTGATCCCCCAAACCATTTTCCATGTTCCAAATCAATTATTATCAATTGCGTTGGAATCACATCACTGAGTTATTCCTTCTTCTCATGCCTCACCTCTTGATTCGTCCTCTTTTGTGAGATATACATTGTTGAATTTTTTAGACATTTTTCTATATCCATAGAGTTCTATGTCGATTCAGAGGCTTAGGTTCAAATATATCAATCGAACAATGTCATGGTTGGTTGATTGTTCCTTTCAGTAGATTGTATTAAAATTTTAGGTGTAAAAAGTTCCCAATACCCTAGTTTTGGCTAAGGTGTGTTTAGGAAATTTAGCAATGTTAATGCCTTTTATTCCTTGTTTTCTTGAACATGGGTTATTTATTGTAAATAGGGTTATTTACCTTACAATGTGTGTTCTTTCCCATGTTTGATCTGATATTGGTTGTTGGGTATAGAATTGCCTGTTAGGCTGCTCCCTTTTCCATGCCTATTGTTGTTATGATAGATTGATACTATCTGGAATGATTGTGTTATTCATTGTATCCATTTATCAAAGTATTATTTTTTATTTACTTGGTTTGCTGAATATCTTATGTGTATTATTTCATTGTACATGGATGTGGGATCCTGGTGTAGTGAGACCAAAGAGGGAATTGACTTTAAGGGCTTCCTCATAGTGTCTATTATACTTTTCACACTATGAGACCATTGGGGGGTTTACATTGAGTGCTTCATCAGAATATCTATAATTATCATTGCAAGACCACATGGGGGAATTAACGTTGAGTGATTCCTCAAAGAGTCTTTGTATATTGATTAAATGTCTATAGGGCGAATTTACAGTGAGTGCTTGCTCAGATAGTCATTGTTTACCTGAGAATGAATGGGTTTTACTATGTGTGCTTACCCTGGGGACCTCAATTTCTTATTTCAATAAGTTGAACTAGAGTGGTTAGGCAGTGTGAACATCCCAGAGGGTTTCTTGTTTTTGTTTGGATGAATAATTAATAATGTAAATGAATGTAGATGAAACTTTATAACTATTTACTTTTTGGTACTTCCTTGTTTATTACATCATTCTTCATATTGTCTATTATATATATATATATATATATTCAATGGACGTTAGTCACTGATCTGTTGGTGGTTTCCTATTGGGATTCATCTCAAACCTATTTGGGTCATGCTTTTTGGCCAAAACAGATAATAATGTTGCAGATATATATAAAGGCAAGATCCCTTCCACTTCAGGAACTTTAATCCCTTATATCTACGGTGAATTAGACCAAGCTGATGCTTGTGATGCTATTTGAGTTTACTTGCTTTCTTTTTTTACTTTGGTTTAGTACTATATTCCAGTATTGTTACTTGTTTGGCTGCTTTCCTAGATACTTGTGACATGCATTATTATTTACATATGTATGATGTAATTGTTTAGATACTTTTAGTCTTCTGTTATTTACTTATTTTAGGGTATTACTACACCAAATAATGTTATAAATTTGTTTCCACTATATTACTCTACCAATAAGGGCATAGTTTTCTACACTATCACACCCAAGGCACACACAGCTTGTTGGAAGCCTATGGAATTTTGGGGAAATGCGTTTGAGTCCATGGGACTAACCTGGTATGGGGATCCTTTGGTAGGCACCCAATATGAGAGGTTACAAAGTTGTATCAGAGGAATTATTTTCTTATCAACTTACTATTTGGATCCTACAGACATGGATACGAAAGAATAGGTAGTTTGTAAAATGTTTTTCCTAGGAGAAGCTAACCCGGGCATAGGCAAAATATATTTTTCCTTGATTATTGCAATTTTATGGTAATTCAATTATTAATGTTTATTTGATTTCACTATAGGGTGGTTCACATATTTTATGCTATTTTCATTGACATTATTGAGGTTCTATTTATATTTCAACCCAATTATATGAGGGCATTCCATCTCTTGCATCATATATGCAATTTCTATAGATCATGTGTTATGCATTATTTTCCTGCCAAGTCGGTTGCATTAACAATTGCATGTTGCTGTGAAAGATGTTGTGCATGATATGCATGTTTTTGTGATAGATGCCTTGATAGAATACTAGTTATTTGATAGAGTAATACAGATAAGTGAAGTTCTTGGAATGGGCACCAAACCTTGGTCCCTGAGGTGTTATGGTCCATCATAGATCAGAATTTATTGGATCATTTGATTGATTTCACTGTTATACTTTGTGATATAAATGAATATTATGACATACATTGATTTTCGGGGATTATGCGCCCCCACTAATATGAATTTGGCACTTTAAAGATTGTTTCCTTGTTTAATGGGGATCCATTGTAGTTTCTGAGGCATTCCGTCCGGAAAAACCCAATTACATGTTGTGTAATGATAAATAAATGTCATGATTCCATCTGTTCAGGAATGAAATGTTTTTCATAAGTACAAGACTTGTACTATATATATACATCATGTAGTTAGCAACAGTGTTACAGAAAGTGTGGGAAAAGACATAGGGTTGGATTTTTTTGTGGAACATGCCATATACAAGACGTACACAATGTGTTGTAGAGACCATGTGTCCATCCGTGTGACTAACGACACGGATGGATGAATCTCGGGTTATACATGTCGTGTTGGGTTATTACACACTGTTTAGAGTCAACTGTGTCACCAACTGTGTGACAAATGCCATTGATGGTTATTAATTAAGGGATACATGTCGTTTTTAGGGCGCACACTCCGTGTAAAGATTTCTAGGTAGGATCCATGTTTGTATCCATGAAATGGAACCCAGGTATGGTAAATGATTCGATTAGACTCCATGTTTCATGGAGAACATGTCTTTTGTATGGGATTACAAGACCATTGATAAGGGAACACGCCGTGTAGGGGTAATACACGTTGTGTATCCATGATTTGAAGAACATGAATGTTTTCGTCCTCATGTTCTCTTTATCATATCTATGTTTCAATCCTTGATAATTTTGATCTGAGGTGTGTGTTTGAACTTGAAGTATCATTCCACTGAGACGTCCTCCAGTTTTTTTCCAAATATAGGGTAATAATTAGACACTGGACACGGTAGATCAGGGACTACCTGCAGATCCTCCCACCGTGCCTATCTTGGCACAAGCCATTGTCTCAGATACAAGTGTCAATGCACAGTTATGAGAGGGCTTCCTTAGTTTTATGTAGACCTTCTAGGGAGAAACACCTTCGGCCCTGTATATGGAAGACTGGACCCAGGTTTTTCTGTAGTAGCATCCTCCCATATTCTTAGGGGATGGAGGAACTGAAACTGTAGAACCATGGTTATAATACATTTCGTCAATCATCGAGCATAAAAAGATGCCTCCAGAGAGGAGGTTGAAGATCGATACATACATTCTTCAGGATTCCATCAAGAGATTGTGGAATTTTATTTCATAGGTGGGACTCCAGCAGGTTATGGCTTGGGATGAGTTCCATCATTCCTTTTATGACTACATTAAAATGGAGAGTTTGAGGGACAATCGAGCCTGAGATTTCATGATTTTGATGTAGGGCAGTCTCTCAATCATAGTGTATTATTATTGCTTCATAGAGTTGTAGCGCTTAACACCCATTCCTTGGGGTGATGAGTAATCCCTATCAAGTATGTTTGAGGTTGGTCTCTGGAATTACATCCAATCTCGGGTGAAAATATTCTTGTTGGAGACCATATCATCCATAGTCAACTAGGCACTAATCACATAGTGAAACCTAAGGGATTCTAGATCTTTGGTCCAGGGTGGTTCAACATCCAGTATTGGTGCTTCTATAGTAGATACTAGGATGCAATATAGGGAGTCTACACATAGAGATCCGAGTAGGTGGGATGCACCTTTAGGTTGACATGTGGTATGTTACCAGTGTGTGATGGGTCTCCATATGATGCCACATTTCATGAGAGACCCAGTTGACTTCCAATATTGTGGAAATACGGGTCATCTTCAGGGTTTATGTTAGTTTTTATCCCTATCATTTGGTGAGAGAGGTTCTTCTATGACTCCTCGTTCCGGAGCACGACCACCAATTTCTCATCTGTCTAGGAATTAGAGTTCTTCCATCCATTCTGGCCGAGGTTGGGGTTGATGTTGTGGTAGCTAGTCTCTAGGAATTCAACAACAATTAGATGGATCAAATCAGGGTGGTCAGGAAGGGTCATAAGGTCGTGGTATAGGTTAAAATTTTGTAGAGGAGCAGACCCATTAGGACCAGGATCCTGAACCCTCTACAGTTAAAGGTATGATTTATGATTCCATAGTTTTATCTTCCACTCTTTTTGATATAGGGGTTTCCCAGAGTTTCATATTTGTTTCTATAGTGGATATCCTTGGGCTCTTTATCATTACATTTGCTGATATCATGAGGACAGACACACCGTTGTGGACTATAAAGGCTAGTGTAAGTCATTGAAAGGAGTTACCTCTTGAGGTTGGCAGGTGTCACTTCATATATGACATCCATGTCATAGAGATGAATGGATTTGATGTCATTCTCAGAATGGAATGGTTGGTTCCCTACCTGGCTATTGTTGACTTATATCATCATAGGGGTGAGTTTCACATCACCATAGTGTGGGTTGATTCTACATGCAGGAGAATATGATTTCTTGGCGAGAAGAGTGGGACCCCAGCATCATGGGTTGGGAGGAGTTATAGCGTAGATTGCTAGTATATAACCGGGTGACCTGGGGAATTCACATATAGACTATCCTCTAGTGGTGGACCATTTTAGGGATTTCTTTATAGAAGAATTATCGGGTTTTCCTCTTGAAAGAGAAGAAGGATTTTTTATTGAGCTTGTTCCGAGAGCGGCACTAGTGCCCATTCCTTCTTATAATATTGAAACATTAGAGTTACATGAGGTCAAGAACTAGTTAGTGGAGTTGCCGGAAAAGGGATTCATTTTCCTCAGTACTTCCACCCGGGGTTTTCTTATCTTGTTTTCAAAGAAGGCATATAGTACCCTCAAATATTGTTTGGATTATCGGAAGCTGAACTAGTTAAGGGTCAAGAAATGATATCCCTTACTGAGGATTGATGATATCTTTGATCATCATCAAGGTTCCCTGGTGTTCTCAAAGATTTAATTGAGATTTGGTTAGCATGAGCTGTGCGTTAGAATATCTGATATACATCTTACAGACATTCAGAGTATGTATGGTCTATAAGAGTATGTGGTTAGGTCGTTCGGTCTCATGAAGACGCATGCAGTTTTCATGGCACTGATGAACTAAGTGCTACATCCACATTTGGGCTCTTTTGTGGTTGTTGTTTTGGAAGTTGTAATGGTGTACTCTCACACTCAACATGACCACACTACTAATCTTGACATCATTTTTAGCACCCTGAGACAACATCAGTTATATGCTAAGCTCTCCAAATGCCACTTTTGGAAGGACCAGATTCCCTTCTTGGGGATTGTTATCTCTGAGACAGGATTATCATTAGAACAAGAGAAGGATAGAGCAGTACTTTCCTTGGAGCAGGCTAAGATCATCTTAGAGTTACAAAGATTCCGAAGGGCTGGCTGGTTACTACAAACGTTTCATACATGACTTTTCACTCTTAGCAGTTCAATTGAAGGGCCTTACTATGATGTGTGATAAGTAGATATGGAATGATTCTTATGATTCAGCCTTTAAGAAGTTACAAGGGAGGATGACTTTAGCACTGATACTATATTTTCTAGAGATTGAAAAGAGTTATATAGTTTAATGTGATGCTTCAGGTATAGGGATGTGAGCAGTTCTATGTAGGGATAAGTCATTGCATATGGGTCTCGGTAGTTAATACCACATGAGATTAATTGCCCGAAACATGATATTGATTGGGTTTCAGTTTTTCATGATTTACATTGTTGGATACATTATCTATTGGGATGGAATTTTTTTGTTTTCAATGACCACAAAATTCTCAAGTATATCTTCACTTAGCGTGATCTGAATTTGAGATAGCCAGGGTGGGTTAAGTACCATCATTCCTTTGATTTAGAGCTTTCATACATACTTATGAAAGGAAACCCAGTGATTGATGCATTAAGAAGGAGGACTATGATACAATTCATTCAAGAGGTCAATAGTGAGTGTAATATTATGGATCTATTCTTTGAGATGAATTTTGATGTGCATGAAAGATAGGGGAAGACATTCCTTTCATCTGTATCTTTTACCTCTACTCTACTTGATCGAGTGAAAATGAGGTAGCTTTCAAATTTTAAAGGCCTAGTTCCATGATAGAGTGTGTTAAGAGAGGACCCTATTACTGGATAGACAAATGGAAAGGATGATATCATGCGTTTTCATGGGTGAAAATTGGTGTCAGCAAACATACGTGAGGTGCTAATGAGAGATTTTTATTCTTCAGTTTAATCTATTCATCCTAGAGTCACCATGATGTATGGAGACTTACAACATTAGTATTGGTATCCATACATGATGATAGATTTTGTTGGTATTTCCATGAGGTGTTCCACCTGTCAGTAGGTAAAGGAGGAGCATCAATGACCATCATGACTTTTGCGGAAGTTAATCAGTCCCCAGTGGAAGTAAAATGATATCACGATGGACTTAAAGACATGATTTCTGAGGTTGCCTTGAGGAAATGAGTCAGTTCAGGTTTTCGCTGATAGACTCACGATTTTCGTGCACTTCTTTCCGATCAAATAGATCTTATGTGTCAATGAGTTTTGAATGTTGTATATCTGAGAGATTTTATTCTTCCTTGGGGATCCACACTCCATTATTTCAGACAGGGACACATGTTTTACTTCTCAGGTATGGCAGGGACTAAAGAGGCATTTGGGTACACATGTTCATCTAAGAATAGCTTACCATCCCCAGACATATGGTTAGTCTGGATGTACGATTCAGGAGCTGGAGGACTTACTATGAGCAAGCGTCCTAGATTATAAATGTTATTGGAAGAGACACATACCTCTTGTTGATTTTTCCTAGAATAATATTTTTCATGAAACTATTTAGAAGATACCTTCTGAGGCATTGTACTACAGGCCATGCCGATCACCCTTATGTTTGAAAGAAGCATGGGAGGCTTCTATGATGGGACATTATATTGTCCAGGAGACCGGAGAGCAGATAGAGTTGATTCATAACAAGATAGATACTATAAAGTCAAGATAGAAGTCTTATGCTAATCTATGAAGTCAACCTCAGGAGTTTGAGGTCAGAGATCAGGATTTCCTACGTTTTACACCGAGGGTGGGACACCTAAAGATTAGGAAATAGGGAAATCTTTCACCGAGATACAACAAACCATTTTAGGTTTGGGAGAGAGTTGGTCCGGTTTCATGTCATTTGAATTTACCTCAGAGGTACTCACCAATTCACGCCATCATCCACATCTCATAGCAACAAGGTTACTTATCAAACCCGTCTCATGTTTTACATCCCAACGAGGTCGAGTTGGAGGTAGACACATCGTTCGAGGATCATCTTATACTTATTTTTAATTGAAGAACAATGTTTCTCCATTTCTGGTATATTCCTCTAGTATGGGTGAAATAGAAGCACGAGCGAGTACCAGATGAGAATTGGGAGAGGGACACCGATGTGTGATCACAGTGGCCAGAGAATTTCGAAGACACTTCTTCACCTCCTTCTTAGGGAAATTTAGGTATGCATTTATTTTAGGGGAAATTCTGTAAGAACCTGTATCTTCATTTTTAGGTACAGATCTTGAATTTAGGTGTTTCTAAGGAAAAAGGCAGAGTCAGTAAATTTATGGAGAACATGTTGTGTACCAGATTCCTGCGGGTTCTTATGTTCTGGTTGTGTAATGGCCGAGTAAATGGATGTGTGAGGTGACCTAAGGATAGAATAAAGCAGGGCCCAAAAAGTCATATACACCTCGTGTATCCACATAGAATAGGCCGCATATTTTTTATTTTTTATTATTGTATCAGACTGAGGATGTGTCTCATTTATAGAAACATCTTCTTTCGGATTCGTCTTGTCTAGAAGTGATCAATGATCTATGATTCTTCCCCAAGCCCCCAAACCGTCATATGTGCTCGAATCAAACTCTGTCGGCTGCATTGAAATTTCATTGATGATTTCTTATTTCCTATGGAGCCTCATCTTATTATTCTACCTATTTTGTGAGATATCCATGGTTGACCGTTTTAGATATTTTTTTATATCTAAGGAGGTCTAGGTCAATTAAGAGGATGTATTTCATCTATATTTATTGTACAATGTCAGGGTTGGTTCTTTGTACATATCAATATATTTTCATGGAATTATATGTAAAAAATGTTTCCAATACCCTTGTTTAGGGTATTGCGTGTTCAGTGAATTTAGGCTTATTAATTATTGTTATGCCTTTCTTTCTAGAGAATTATGGTTTTATTGTAAATAGGGTTATTTTCCTTGATATGGATGTGTTTTTCCATGTTTGATATGATATAATTATTTTGGGTCAAGAATTTCTACCTAGGCTTCTCTGTTGTCCATACCTAATTATATTTGGACGGAGTAACATTATCTGACATGCTTGTTCTATGATTTGTAACCATTATAAAAAGATGTAATAGTGATTTACATTGGCTGATGAATATTTTTTTTTCACGATTTCTTTATATAGTTATATAGGAAGCTGGTGTAGTGAGACCATAGGGGTGAATTGACATTGAAAGATTCTCCAGAGCATCTGTAGTACTTTTCATGATGTGAGGCCATAGAAGTGATTGATGTTGAGTGCCCCTTGAAAGTGTCTATAATTATCATTACAAAACCTTAGGGAAAATTTACCTTGAGTGCTTTCTCAGAGATTCTGTATTTTATCAATTACAAGGCTGTATGGGAAAATTCGAGGTGGGTGCTTTCTCTTAGAGTCTCTGTTTACAAAAGACCAAATGGGTTAGACTATGGGAGAATACCCGGAGGGACATTATATCTTATTTCAAAAATTTTAACCATAGGGGTTTGTCTGTGTGATCTTCCAAGAGGGTTTCTTGATTTTTTTGGCTGAATAATTGATAATGTAAATGAATGTAGTTGAAACTATAGGATTGTTTACTTTTTAGTAATTCCTTGTTTATTATTTTAATATAATTGTTGTCATTATATATATATATATATATAATTATAGTTAGGACCAAGTCATTATGTGGTTTCCTATTGGGATTCATATCCCACCATGTTTGGGTCGTGCTTTTGGGCCCAAAAATATTATATTAGTTTAGTTTTTTGTAAGGGAAATATCCCTTATACTTTAGGTACATGACTACTAGGGAGCTGGGGTCCTGAGACCATGCTGAGGCTTGAGATAGTGGTGGAGTTTAATTGTTTTCTTTGTAAAATGTTTTAGTATTGTATTCTAGCATTGTGGCTGATTTGGAAGCTTTCTTAGATACTTGTGACATGCATCATTATTTATATATATATATGATGTAGATGTTTATTTACATTCTCTCTTGCATTGTTCACTTTTTTATGGAATTACTGCTTCTTATACTATTATATGTTTGTTTCCACTATTTTAATCTTCCAATGAGGAAATGATTTCCCCACTATCACACCCAAGGATCTCGCTTCTAGTCAGTAGCCTCTAGCATTCGGGGAAATGCAATAGAGTCCATGTGACCAACCGGGTATGGGGCACCATTGGGCGACACATGGAACCGGGAATTTACAACATGAATATATCATTGTATTGTAAAATATTTATATAAATTATCCAATATATTATAAAATTTCATTTAGAATTATTTTTTGGACCCAAAATATCATTCAAATTTTTTAATGGATTATTTAAATATGATGAAATTCTAGAATTTTCAGAAACTGTAAGTTTTTTTGTGTATTAGGATGTAAATAATGAAAGGGAAGGAACACTATTAATATTTTTGGATCAAAAAATAATTTATATTGGGAAATTAATCAAATAAATAAGGATAATGTGGTTCAGATGAATCTGGTTTTACAGGCGATAAAAATTATAATTCATAAACTAAAAATTATAATTTTTGATATATATATATATCGAATATTTGATAATTTGTTTCATTTTAATTAAGAATAGATGACTATATTTTTAGAAATAATGGGAAGTAGTTAGTGAAAAAAATTCCTACTTCTTAACAATATACAAAAACTATTATGAAAATTTTCTCATATTGAATGATTTAAGTTAATATTTATAATATTTCAATTGTGTTATTTAGGTGAAAAATAGTAATCCATCATGAGTTATGAATTATCAGGAGAATTAAAATATTGGAATAGTGTACTATGGGATGTTTTGTAAAATAATATGTAGAATAGAATTTATTGATTTAAAACATCCTATGGAGATATTTTTGTATGTATATTGAGTATTGGGAGGTGAATCCATTATGTCATGTGATGTTTATGATTCTAAAATTGAAGATTTAAAATGTTTTTGGACAATTCATTGTTATTATATGTCTCAGAGAAGCCACATAAGTAAACAATATGATTGGATTTCATCATTGGATGGAACATTATTTGTTCACAATTGTACAATAACTATGAAGAAAATAATGTTTAGTTTCATAGGGGATTTTCATTGATCGAGTATGGTTTGGGAAACCATCTGAGAAAATTGATCATTGTTTGTGGCGTTGGATAGTTAAAGATATATAATTTTATCTTGGTTTAGAGAAATATTATTTTTAATAGTTCACATTCTTAATTACCATAAATGATTGATAATATTGGACTCTATCTTCCTTCTTTTTAAATCCCATTCTAACCTCTATCTCCTTTAAGTGTGTCCAAGTCAGGGTGTTCCTTGCATTTTTATTCATTGAATATGAAGAATTATGGTCAGGTTTTCATTGATGATTGGTGTGAGATAATCAACATTGTCCTATATCTAGATTAATTATCTTCTTTATTATAATTTTGTAGACATGAAATGGTGTTTTGGTGATTATTTCCACATGGCTATTCGAGAAATTATTTTCGATCACGGGGTTTAATATATTTATCATAGTTGGAATATTTTTTTTATGTTAGTGCACCATTTCAATAAGGTATTTTATCCCAGGGAATTTCATAGGGTTTTAGGCTATAATTAACGAAATTATAAATTTAATTATTTTATATAAATTGGTATTTACCAAGGATAGTGTATATGGTACACAATAGACCCTCTACGGCTAGTTGGTCATAGTTTTAATGTCATAAGATCTCCTTATGGGTTACTAGACCATATTTTTTTATCTATTTTAATTGAAATGATATTTTAAAATTATTTATACCATTTTATACTATTATAATTAATTAATTTCTATTATGTTAAATTATTTATGACATTTTCTAGGTTTTTGTTAGCATATTGGAGTTGGACATGCTTTAGTTAGAGTTATTAGGGCGTGCTTTAATATAAATGACAACATTTGAGTTATGTGGTCCTTTTAATAGGCTCCTTTATTAGTTTTTTATGTTTGTATATGATATGTTGTCTCAATATCAAGGGAAATAATACAATTAAAATTAATTAATTAATTAACTTCAATTGTGTAATAATAAATGAATGTGTAATGTTACAAGGGCTATGACTATACCATATGATTTGATGTGGTTTCAAAGTAATTGATGGTGTAATTCTTTGATAAAATAAATGGTGTTATATTTATTTACACTAAGGGTTATAAATTATATTAAATGTAATGAAAAAGACATATCAGACATAATAATAGTTCATTTTGTGACTTATATATTGGAATGTGTGGTAAATGAGTATATCCAGCCCACGAAAGCTATGTGAGAACATTGGGGTTTTTTAAATCCATTTGAAAATCTAGATTATCGTGGAGATGATATTCTTCATTACTGAGAAGTGTTCACATGGGAGGGAAGATTTTTGGAATATATATTGATATGTTTGGTGTGAGGAAAAACTGAGGTTGACTTGGGGATATGATGAGATTGATACCACATTACTTGTATTAGAATCCCTATAAGGATAATAATAATAATATTGATTGGTAATATAATTCAAGGAAAATAATTCCTAATTGGTTATGGGACCTAATTAAGTCTTGGGAAAGAGATCCTGGATCCCATATATGGTGTACATGCTATAATGTGACCTAGGGAAACCCGGACGATTCCCTAGTGAAATATTAATCCTCGTGGGTGTTCATGTGATTAAAGGTTTCAATTAATTCTTATTGAAACCCTAGAACCTCAGTCAGTGATGTGAGACTCATATTATCATAGTGAATAATATAAGACCTATCTATGAGAGGCCAACCATGATTATGTGTGATGAGTTTGGTAAGATGGTTAAACCATATGATTTATTCTTTATGAAGTTTTTGGTGGGATACAATACCCTCAAAACATTAAAAACATAGAAATATTTTATATGTAATTAATGAGTGGTTACTAGAGATTCCACTTATAAACATCATGAGATTGAATACCCTGAGAAGTCACATTTTATTGGTACTTCAATTCAATATAGAATTTTGAGGATGATGGGAATAAACTCTTATGTATCTATATATTCATTGGGTAATACTCATGGATTTTTTTTCAGGATAATAACTAATTCATAAATGGTTACTTATTATTCATTCGTTGGTTATAAATGTATTTATAGGTTGGTTGTCTTGTAATAAACTTTTATACTAATATTTTTGGTCAAAACATTCCTCCATGATGAGAATACATTGTGGGGCATTATTCCCTACAAAAATTTTGGTTTCTCTTGGTATTTACCAATGAATTATATTACATTCATATCTTATATATGAGGGTTATCTCATAGGAATCAATTATCCTACATTAAACTATATGGCTACATACCCCTATAAAATTGGACTTATTATACAATATTCTTAAATATATTGCTACAATGAAAAAATGGGTACTATCATCTGAATAGTCACATCAGAAATGAATGATTGATAGAGGATATTTGATATTTCTTCAAATGATTATTTATTCATTAATATGTGAATATCAAATGTTTATACACAATATTACATAACATGTTTGTTTCTTTATTGGTTGATCCCTACTATATGGTACTCAAAACCGTATCAAACTTCCATGTCACATGGGTACCAGGGAAGAATTCATTAATCGTAGGTTCAATAAAGGAAGAGACCATGCCAACATGATCATGTGATTTAACTCATAAAGGATTAGATATTTATAAAAGGTGACAAACAATGATAGTAGGATATACTCTATGTATTTCTATTCATGTATTTTAAATGAATTTCTTACAACCCTAGTGTGATATTAGTATATTATACATGCATGATTGTGACTATGTATGATAATATTATTTGATATTTCATTTGATATAGAAAAATATGTTTCATTTTTCTATATAATATGAATATTTATTATGTATATCATTTGGTTGTTTCATCTATGTTTTACTATATTAGGGTTTATATTTTTCCTATAATAAAACCATATAATATCATAACTAGTCATTATCTTCTTAGATATGGTGAGGCATGCATGATTTTATGTGGTTACATCCATTTTGGGCACCATTCATGTGGTTTAGTGTGTTGGTTCATTTTAATTTTGTATTAGAGGCATTTTAATTTTTCCTTTTTTTGGGATATCGGAGATAGGATATCTGGTAATGTGTTAGTGAGAAGGATAATCCTAAGAATAATGTTTTAAAAAATAATTTTTGATGATAAATCCATGTTTCAAGAGATATTAGATTTTTATTATTGGCATTCTCTTTAATGGTTGTATGATTTTATGTTTTGTATTATAAATGGATTTCAAATTTATGATTTATGAATTTTAGATAATATCCAAATAGATTAATATATGATTTAATGTTGAATTTCAAGAATTTAGGATTCATATCACACATTTATGCTTTTGTGTGACGGATATTCCTGATTAAAGGGTTGAAAATTTTAAATTTTCGATAAACCCTTATAGGAGTTTTAAAATATAACATGTTGTTGATATTCTAATTAGGTGATGATTGTATATATTCTAATGAGGAATTTACTTATAGATATTAAGTTGGTATTTTCCCTGATGACTATGATATATTCCTTCCTTATTCATGATAGTTTTTTAACCTTGATTATTCTATAGATGTATTGGATTTTATCATGTTAATGACCCTATCTGGGTGATCAAAATTATGTCTAGTTATTTAATGTGAGAAGAACTAACAAATTTGTGGATCTACATATAAAATATTCTTTACATTATATCTATCTAAATTTTATAACTATGGTATACTCATTACAATATTATTTGAGTGATTCCATTATATCTATAAATGAAAACATGGTGTTAGAGTTGGTAGTATCATATGTAGATTCTCGGTGAGAATTGGTTCACCAATATGCTAATGAAATTCTATGTGATTCCTAATGTGTATATGAATATGATATAGTATATTGCATATGAATAATCACATTTGGTTCTAGGTGATACATGGTATTGGAACCAAGACGATTCTACATGATCCATAACTTTTGTGAGACTTGGCCCATAGGCTATATAGTATATTTGAATTCCCTTGGGATAAATATTAAATTATTGGGGAGACATTTTTTATATATCTGGGTAACCGTTGAGTGTAGTTAGATCATTCATGAGAGTTCCCTGGAGTTGGTAAATATGGATTAATTCATTGAGTTATGAGATTTATTAATGAAAGGTGATAATGGTTATATGTTGTAGGCTTGAAGATGTCTTTATCATTTGCGATGTAATGAAAATGAAGTTCATTTGGTATAAAATATTCAAATTAATGGGAAGAATAGTGGAATACCATGCCTTGATAATTATATGTGTATTACCCAATGAGATAATATTTTTTATCCAATGTTTTTTGAATCATGGATGTGAATATATCCAAAAGATACTTATATATTTGAAATGATATCTGAGTGGTAGAAGATTATGTTATATTCCTTCTCATTGGAGGTATGTCAATAATATCGATAAAATTAACAAGTTCGTTGTTGATAGAAGTTGATAACTTTAATGAGTAACATGATTAGTGTTTTACTAATTTCATACAATGATATACAATGTTTGAATCATGGGAACATTTGTATGAAATGTTTCCAAATGTGATCAAGGATAAACACATTGGTTATGGGTGGTGTCATTCAGTTTGAAATATGTAAGTGGTCATATATGAGCTAAGTATAAATGGATTGATGAAAACTCAATGGTATTTTTCTATGGGGGTTGGGATATAAATTATATGTGTCCCTTTTTGAATATATGTGACATTAGAAATATATTAATTTCTTATTGTATAGTTGACATGATCATGTTCCCTGACTCATATTGTTATAGAGGAATATCCCTGGAATATATTGAGGGTACAATTGAGGTGTGTTATAATGGAATACATATAATTGGGTGTGGACCATGACTACTAGAGGGTGTGGCCATTTTTAGAGATGAAATTTCAATGGCTTCCAATTATGATGTTTCATATGAGATACTAATTATTAGTGGTTAGTGAATTTGGATAAATTATTGGTACGTGTCATATAAATATTTATAATTATTACATTGTTAATATATTGATCATGGGGCCTAAAAATCATTGTTTTGTTTTATAATAATGATGATGATGATATTCATATATAAGGAACCATCATATTACATTATGGTCTTTATTACTGATAATGGAAGGTCAATGTGTAGGAAGAGATGACTTACTGTATAGTAAACTTGAGAATTTAATGTTTGTCTAATGATTGAACCATATTAAACTAGTTTATTGGTGAAAAACATGTTTTTGGGTTCAATGTGAATCTATATTATGTATATTAATTATTAATGAACTATGAAAAATTATAGTGGGATCCTAGGGAGAGTTAGATCGGTTTAGTGATGATGCTCAGTGTGAGATAAAAATAACAAATTCAATTGGTCGATGATCGAACTAGTGAGGCTATTCAATGTTTTAAATTTAGAAATTTATGTCGATGTTTATATAATATTAAGAATTCATAATTAATTATTTCATTATGATCAGATGTTTATATGGTGTTTCTATGGTTGTAGTCACATGTTATCAATAATTTCCACCTAGATGATGTCAAACTATATTTCTCTTATTTAATTTTTTTTGGTGATTCTTAAACAATAGAGATCATTTCTGCGGTCCATATTGAATTTGTTTTAGTAGAAAATATTGATGGTAGGGAAAAACATTGATTATAATTAAAACATATAGGTTACATCTTATAGTGGGAAACAATATATGCTTGTGGATGAATTGGTTAATGTAATATTACTGTCGTAGATGTTTCATGTTACATTGAGTACCATCTTAGTATTAGTAGAGTTGATTAGAAGAGAATATGAATTTGATGAGTAGTGTTTATATTTTTTGGAGATACATACCATTAATTTTTTTCCCTTTCAGAGAAGAACAAGTTTCCCAAGTTATGAATTGAAAACATGAATTTACTATTATTGGTAATTGAAGGCAATTATCATTCCATGGGGATTAAAATTTCAGTAGTGGGGTTATATTAAAACACCAAGAATTTATGACATGTGAAATTTATAATGAATTCAAAATTTTGAATTCTAGAGATTGATTCCTTATATGAATTGAGATTCATATTGAATTATTGTTAATTATATTTAATTACTGACCTTTTTTTAAAATTTTTAGATTCTTGAGAGGGGACATAGGTTCCTATGTCAGTATTAGAAGATTCAAGACTATAATTAATATGTTTTTAATTAATCTAAACATTGTTGTGTTTATTGAATCCTTAAGAAAAACCATTTTTCTATGATTTTTTGATGGTTTGTTGCATGGTTGAAACACAGTAAAAAACGCTATGAAGAACATGTTTTCTCTATAGAGGGGATGAAAATGTTCAGTGTACAATATATCAAATCACAATTTTGAACAATGCATGGTGTGTGGATTTGGAAAGCGATGACATGATTATTTGTGTATATATGGAAAAATAGTGTGTCTATATTGTGTGGTTACCTATATTTTTCATATTATTGGTAAACTGAATAATTTTTTTGCTCCAAAATTTTAAAACACATTGGGTTTTCCTTCACTATATCATGTTGAAATGAAATGGGATACTTCTTCCTCATCATATGTTATGAATAAAATGGAATTTACGCATTTTTAATGGTCATTTTTGGTTTTTTTGAGGTGTTATCCTTTCATTATTGACATTTTATCCATAGAATTCATTACACAGGTAACATTTATGACCTAAATCTGTGGTATTTTTGATGATTTAAAAAATATTAAAATAAACTAGGATCTTGATACATTTTTATATCATTATAAGAGGATTTTGAGAGATGATGTCTACAGAAAGTTACATGTACATTCAATTAGGGTACATTTATTGGTAAAATTTAATTAATTTTTTCCAAATATAAATTTTATTTTTAATTAAGTATCTTCAAATTGAAAAATTGTTACCTTGGATGGTTTATGGTGAGAACCACAGACATTACATAGTTGATTGGTCCAAGTTTAAATGTGATGAGATCACATGTTATTTCATTTATAAAAATATTTATTATAAGGATATATTTAGTAATTTATGTGTGTATATCTACCTTCCTATTTATAGTTCAAGATATTGGGTAACAAATTTCATGTGGATCAAGGGATGATTTGGCCTTTATTTCTCGGTTTCAAACCATGTTTTTTGGGTTAGAAATATATGTTACTTGTATGATTATATTAACTCTTATATTATTAAAAACATGATATAGAAAATCTTCATTTAAAAAATTAATGATGGTATTTACATGATAATATTAAATTGAGAATGAATATATTATCTAACTATCATTACTCTGGGAAACAATAGTTAGATAATACATGGATTTTTATTCAATCATGTACACATTGTTTGTATATATTATTTAGTGTTTTGATTTTAGTCTCATACTCTTGTATCACAATATTTGATTCCATTTTTATCAAATAGTTTCTTTTTTCATAAAAATTATATATATATATATACTTGAATTATTTCTTAATTTTTGATGTTAATGTTGTACATATTATTTTGTAACATTTTTTGAGTTTTGTTTTTGTGTTGTAATTTGATATTGTTTTGGATATGATCATCTTTATATACATAAAAAACCACAATTTTATTGTATTGTAAGGGATTGTGCATGGAATTTATAGTATTATTTATGTTAAAATATGTTATTTAAAAAAAAATTCCATTAGTGAATCCATTATGCCTAGAAACTCATTTACATATCGGTGGGATCATGAATGACCTTGACAATATTTCATGGGATAATATAGGTATCTGGGTCACAGTTATCTAGGTTGTTTTATGAAATGATCTTTATGATATTCCTTAATATTATTAAAATTATCCCTTCTTATAGTATGGGTTTTAGGGTCTTTTTATACTACATTATTAATTTTTATATTTCCCCATATTATTTTATTAGTACCAAAAAGGCTCATGTGCTATTTGAAGAGACATTATTTTTTCATATATAATAATTTGGAAATTCTATGTGTGGATGGTCATAGAATGAATAATTTATTAGATTAATGAATAGATATATTGAAAATATATTGAATTGGTAGTACATAAAAAAAATTTGATTCCTGAAAATTAATTTTCATATGCTGTGCATGGTATATAGGACAATAATATTATTGGGTTACCATATCCAACAGTGAGATTTGATTCTCACAAGGTTGGTTAGTCCACCTCGGATTATGTTTATAGAGAAATTTTATTTTAATAACTCATTAGATTAATTTTCTAAATATGTTTTGAACAGAAATATACAAGAGGGATATTTTTATATATTTAAATGATTGGATACCTACATAACATAAAAATATCGAAACATAAAAACAATCTCTAATATTATTGTGATATAGATCTTTGAACTAGAAAAATATATCAATTGTGGATAATAATTTCTATGTGATAAAATTTATAAAGACCATATTAAATACTTTTAATTTGTGCTAATAATATAAGAAAAATGTTTTTTCCATTGTATTAAAATTTCACTGAATAAAAATTGATATTTTTACTACTGAGGAATTGGATTAAGGGAATGTTTTCCAATATTTGTATTATAACATTATTTGTGTTCTAAATTTTATAATGTATCCTCAATAAATTATATGTTATATAAATTAATACATCTTATAAAATTCAATGGTATGCTATAATGATTGTAAATAATACACATCTATGGCTATATAATTTATTAGATATATGAAAAAGTTTATTTATTAAAATTTATATATATATATGTTTTATTAAAAATGATTTTGGAGCATTGAACATATTGAAAATATATTAATTTAACCACTATATTGGTTCTATAACCAAATATATATTATCCTAGAATTAAATTTGGTTATTTTTAACATATATTAAAAAATGTGTTAAATTTAAAATTTGGAGAAATAGTTTTTATTTTTATGAATTGTTATTATAAAATTGTCTCATAAATTTCAATCATAGAACTATATATATATTTATGTAACATTAAAAATGATAATATTAAGGATAATGATTCTATAACCACACACTTTTGGACTTATTCAAATAAATATTAAATATAAAATATTATATTGGTTAGATATATGATGTCATTTTTTAGATTAATTGGATATTTTTATGTTTTTTAGTTGTTATTAATGAATTGATTTATTCATTTATGAAAAATAATAAGGGGATGCGAGTTATTGAACATACTGGATATTTACATATGTGGTTCATTAAAAAAAATTTGATTTTAAAATTTATGGTATTCCTTAAGTTCAAAATATTCACTGTCTTCAAGGAAAATTAGATATTGAAATTTTGAATGAGTATTATGATACTGGAATATGAAAAAGGTGGGGATTCCAAAAGCTCGTTATTAATTGGTCTTTATAAAAAATGAATTTTCTCAAATATTTTTCATTAAAAGATACTTATTTTTAGGTTTATTTAAAATTTACACAAATCTTCATTCTGTCCAACACAAGGTAAAAGTCAGCTTATATGGCCTAGAATTATAATTACTTATAAATTCTTCAGAACAATTAGTAGTACATATAAATATATGATTTTATAATGTCACTTAATTCAAAGAATTTTTCTTTTTGTTTTTATCATAGAATAGGTATAGGTTTCCATTAGTATAAAAATGAAAAAATTGAAATGGTTTTTTTAGAAAATAATATTCGTAGATAACGAATTTATATTTTTATTGTTGAAAATGAGTAATTTTTTAACATGGTGAGGTATAAGAGTAAAAAAGAAATATTTTACTATTTACAAGGATGATTGAATTTCACAAAGTAATGGGAAATTTAATATTAATTCATGATTAAAAATATCATATAATGAATAATTAAAATGTAATTATTTTTCTTCTTTTAATATATGGGTTACTTAAAATTATAAATACAATTTTTTGAATTATTTTCTATAAAAATGAAAAATATTTATGAATATATATCAAGAATAAGACACATGTTATGACACTTACAAAGATTATTATGTTGAATTTTACATTTTATTTATTTATTTTTTAATTTAAATAAAAGGGCATTTTCCAACTAATTTCAGAATATTTTTTTCATGAATATCATAATTAACATAATAATAGCATAAAATTACCCCTTGATCGTAATTTTTGAGAAAAATTTACTTCTAATAGTTGTATCCTTTTTTATTGAAAATATTGAAATATCTATTTTAAGGATTACATTTTTTTCAAAATCATGTATAGTATGAAAATTTTAATGGTAACCCATGAAATGATAATCACACTGAAACAATGTGTGATTATTATTTTAAGAAAAATTATCTCAGTATATTATAAATGGGATATAATATCAATATATCATTGTATAGTTAGTTTAAAATTTATCTATATTGGTTAGTCAGTGTTACGGTTAAATAAAATTAATCTTACAGTTATGAAAATTTGATCATTAAAATTTTTCATCTTAATAAGTTGTTTAGTGATATATTCTTGTACTGATCCTTTTTATGGATACATAGTGAATTATAATGAGTCATTTGATTAGTTACCATCTTATTTTACTTAATTTTATTTAACAAAATGTAGGGTCATTTAAGGGTCTTTAATTCTATGATGTTGTTAGACTAACCCACATGTATAATAATTTTTACCGTATATGTGTCTTAATGCTATTAATATTATAAGTGTTTGGGGAGACACATAATGAATCATGATAAATAATATAAAAAAATAAAATCAATTCATTCTATCATACTTCTAAAATATAAAATGAGGGTTTAATTATAAATTACTCCATATATAAAATCTATATGTTAACATCATTAATTATCGTTATGGAAAATAAATGTATTTTATTATATGATATGATTATTATAAGAAATGAACAATATGGAGAAATAATGAATAGTCGTGAGAAAACTGTGTTAATAAATTTTTATTGAATCTTTTTGGTATACAATAAATTAAATAATATATATTATACTTTGTTTTAATTTTGGGAATATAATATAGAAATTTCTATTACTCTATGATTATAATTAATAATAATTTTGGGACTTCAAAAATTTATACCATTATGAAACCTATCCTATTGGTGAGATAATATGATATTAGTTATTGATATATATATATATATATATATATGTTTATTCATGTGGTCTATTTTACTTTACTAAGATGACATTTATCCTCTAAAATAATAGGTATGCCATATAATATATAGACTGAGTATGGCTAAGGAATTTTTTACCCATACATAATTTGGTAGCATTACATGATGACATATATATTGAATAATGGATAATGTTGTTTTTATATTCCATGGGTTGTTTTGGAATTGAAAATTTATAATGGATCAGTTAGTATATATTAGGGAGAAAAGTTATATTTCCCCTAATTTTACTAGATGGTTTGAACAAATGAAATGTATGAATATTCAATAATCATTAAGTAATTTCAGTTGATTAATTTATAAAATTATATGTTTTCTACGATTATTATGAAAAATATATTTATAATATGTGTGTCAATGATTTTTATCTGAGGAAAATATTTTCATAATGTTATGTATAATGAATATTTAATAATCCTAAAAATGATCATACTATATAACCCATAATAATATGTGAATGAGGATCTCTTTTTGAAAAATATACTCACTATCTTTTTTAGTATTTTCTAAAAAAAATATCATTTTTATTATGTGAGAGTCAGATAAAGATGATCAAAAAGCAAAGAAGAGTGCCCAATGCAATATACTATTTCTAGAACAAGTAACAACAATACAAAAAACCAAAAATATATAACTAAATCCTATAGTATCAGGAAACAAAAAATTTTCATTTCCACCCAATATAGTGGCCATGACACATATCAAAGCACCACATCTCTATATTGTGCACCGATGCTAATGAATGAAGCTAGGAACAATGTAAGAGATGATCCTTAGGACACCACCACTGTTGAGAACATGGAAAACATTACCAGATCACATGATGTAAAAACCAACAACATAGTGGGATAAGCATCCCATGCCATGTATTAGGTAAACCAATAATAAATGAGAAGAACCACAATCTCTAGTACCACAAGCACTATCCCAAATCGCTATAGAAACCCTTTAACCTAACCATAATGGGGTCATATCTGGAGTGACAAGGAAAAAACTGTAGAGGAGGACCGTTGATTAGTGGAACGAAACCTAGTAATGGAATAATAGAGCCAGATTATGATAGAAAACACTAAATTATGGGAGTGAAAAAAATATTAAGGATGAAACCCACCAAGAATAACCATTGAGGGAGGTTAATGAAAAAAATGATTCATCCATTGGGCTCTGAATATAGACCCAGGTTCCATGAACCTGGATTATGAGCAGCGCTTGTGCTCTCATATAGACCTGATGAAGGTGAAGAAGATAATTGTATAGTGAACAAAATACCAAAGAAAAACACCATAGAAATGACCAGATGGATTGAGAGGCGGACTGGAAATGAAAATCCCCATAGATCTGTGAATTCCTTAGGTCCCCATCTATGACTGCATAATGAACTAGAACAAATACACAAGCCATTCCTTGATCATAATATATTGAAACTATTAGGAAAAGGACCCAATGATGGAACCTAAGTGAAACAGGGACCCCATCCAAAGTGTTCTCAACATGAAGGCACTGAATATTCTGGAATCCAGGAGAAGGATGCAATGATGGATGGGGGATATGATTTGGGCACGTAGACCTATTTATAGTAGGAGGAGGGAAAACACCATAGGGAGAGTGAATAATAGAAACAGTTTCCATTACAACCACATCATGAAATATTTGAATTTTTTGGATATTTTTTTATACACAACCACTACTGTAATTTGTGTGTATATATGATTATGTTAATATATAAATTACTAATGGATAAGGAAGGAGGTCTAAAAAGAAAAAAATAATCCTTCGTGAACAAACAAATAGGATGTCTGGGATACTCGATCATGAGACCTCCTTGAGACCCCACATGTCCACTTTCTACTAGGCTAGGACCAAGGGGTGGTTTTATTACAATATATTTCTTAAAAATATTTTTAGTTAATATGATATCTTATCCAAAATATTCTGAATCGTATAAAATTATTTTAGATATGATTCCACATGATTTTATATTCGATTCATTTTCATAGAAAATTTATTCTCTTTAAATGCATTGTCTCTTGTTCAGCCCTTGTGATGCAACTAATTATATTCCAGGTTTTACTATAAATCTCACAATAATGTTAGTTTTTTTTAA
Organism: Viscum album; assembly: GCA_963277665.1. NCBI lineage: Eukaryota > Viridiplantae > Streptophyta > Magnoliopsida > Santalales > Viscaceae > Viscum > Viscum album. The sequence goes on along the minus strand of OY728146.1, from coordinate 1,531,227,917 downwards.
TATTCCCTTAAATTTATAAATATTCAATCACAAAAAATGTAATATAAATGATACGATGACATAAATTACATGGTTTACTTCATGTATGATACATAAAATGAAATATTAGCTCACTACATTAACACTATATTAAAAATTAATTCATTACCCCCTAAATTTTTAAGATGGGTACTACTTAGAAGGATACCACCAATAATAAATCTAGATATACAACCTATATTGGACCCAAAAAATTCACTTATGTAAATCAAAAACTATTTAAAACAAATATAAAAAATATATCAAGAATGTTTTCATTGTTAATATGGAGATACCTTGATACTCTTTGAAAACACCATCCTTGTAATAACATTTTCACAATAATAATTAAATATTTTACTAATATAATCATTAATCCACCTACTATATTGTATATTAACAAAATCATTCTCTCTTAGTTGTTCTCGTATCAACATTATGGTCATGACATTACATAAAAGTATTAAACAAATAGATACTATTTGTATATTTTTACTCAACCATCAAATACACATTATTTCTAAAAAGAAAATTTTCCTGTTGTAGGGTTTTGGTACAAAAAACCTCAAATTTAGTTTCTATATTAATATACAATAGATTTATTGTAATTCCCAACATAAGACACTATACCAAATTTTAGAGTTCCTCAGGTGTACCTCATAAAATATTTGAATAGTTTTTTACATAAAATGAATTTATTCACATCATGTTTTTAATTAAATATGGTAAGAATAATTTGATATTAAAATAGATTTTCAATCATGGGATCCATGATTTCTTGTGTAGAAAATGATATAAGTATTTTGATAATGGTTTATTTAAATTTTTGACAAATATATGACATTATAACCCTTATCTATATCAATTTAATCACAAATACATCATAGTGTGTTTGACATTAATATGGGATATTATTGTGATAATTATATTATATGGATGGAATCTATATTATTATGATTCACAATATTTATATCTTATTTATGATTCACGTTTCCTATTACATAATCCCATTTGCTAGAGTTCAATATGTGCTCATTTATATACATGATGGTATTATTGTATACATAACAAATCTCATGATAATGTTGTTCTATTTCCAAGGATAACTCTATTTATTAAATTATACTATCCTTCATGTTCTTAAAATATTCTTTATATAATTAAATATGAAATCTTTTAAATGAATCTAACGGTTTTTTAAAAATATGGTTTTATTTGAAAATTCATTATAATAAAAATTTTAAAAATTATATAACCAATTATTCAATGGTGTTAGATATTATATAGATTATCTATAGATATAATACTATTATTTATTTATCTCCTAAAAAAAGTTCTATTTCATGTTTAAAGATATTTTTTTAGGACACAGGTAATGGAAAGAGTTTCATTTAGTCCACCAACTACTCTTTTGTGTTTTAATATTAATTTTTGGATATAGATTTCTGTGTAAATGTTGACCAAATAATGATAGTTTTTATACATATTTTGCTTTGTTTTTTGGTTTACCCCCTTTGTATTTACATTTTATAAACCAAAAAGGTCTTATTTATGTAGGCATTTTGTTGTATTTATCTTTTTCAATTTTGATTGTCCTAAAATATGTTTGAAATAAATGAGGATATTTACTAATGAGGTGGGTTTTAATATGTGATGTTCCATGTAAACACTAGTTGATACATTACGAAATGGCATCAAATCCATCACCCAACCAGATATTTTAGGAAACTGTCTGGGTTTTGTTTAATCATAATGGAAGAAATGAGTTAGGGAAAATTTAATTTAGGAAGTAAGTTTGGAAAGGTTCCTGGATAGCTAAATGTTTTTTCTAAACTCTAGTTTGAATGGGTGTTTATATTTATTTTGAAATAATGATATTAGTTTTTGAGGATCATTAAGTGACATTGATTTCTAGTATAGTAAACATTATCATATTCCACTATATTGTTTTGTTTAATTTTAATTGAATCTATATATTCATAAAATTATATTGTCTAAAATCATTAACTTGGATTATATCTGTATCCACTCTTATCTTGGAATTTCACTTACACTAATATGGTATTCTCTTTTATGTTTATTAAACAATTATTCATATAATACTTATTTTGATAAATGTAGATAAATCAATGAGAAAAGTTCAATTTGTGAAACCATAAGTAGTCTATTCATTAATGGGAGTAGTTATCCATAAAATTCAGAATCTAGGTTAGGTTGGTATTGGAAACCAGTGACAAGTGGTCGATCAATGATTTGAATTTAATATGAAAAATTCCCTAATCATCCATGGTGAAAAGGGACCCTTAGAATATGAAAAGTGGATAGAAATCATTGAGAGGATCCTCCAGTTTCCAAAGTAACTATAAGACTGTAAGGTCATATTATTCCACTTCTGTGATGAAGGAAATGGGAATAAAATGGTGGAAATACATTGGAAAAACTATTATAGAGAGGGATCATTATTGAATATCTTTCTATAATACTTTTTTAAAATAGTTTTTATAAATTTTTGTCCTAAAAAAATAAATTTTCAATATATAGGGTTAAGGGATTCTTCAATTATGTTGTACTTCACCATTTTCACCATGCTTTTTTCACTTATCACATGATATCATTTCTAATTATTTCCTTAAATAAAATATTTTTTATAAGAGTCTATGGGATAATATTCAATCAATAATGATTCTATTGTTCCATATAAATATTTTGGAGGTGGTTGATAATGAATTTATTGTTGAGGTAGACTTAAATATATAAAATATGTTTAAGGGGATCTTTGGTTTCTATAATAGGTAGCTATGGTGTGTCATATTTTCATAATTAAAATTACAAGGGTTCTCAATTTTCACCAGGACTATTATTAAGGGATTTACCGATAAATAAACCAGGTGGTTCCTATAAATTTGGGAGGCATCTTCATACTAAGAAAAGTTTAATTAGCACACCCTATAAATATCAAAATTGAGGAAAATCATGAAATCAAAACTGTTTTATTGGATAATGATCCGAATAATTGATGGGTTTATCAAATATTTCAAAGATCTCTCAAAATTATTATGACCCATAATATTATGTTTTTTTTCTTTCCAATTTAAAGGGTGATACTCAATTAGTTATAAAATATAATGGAGGAAATGAATCAATATTTACTTATATAGTATTGTGTGTACCACAATAATCATAAGTAGGGCTAACAACTATGATTGTTACATGGTCCATTTTTGCAACTCTAGTTAAAAAATTATTAGATATTAGAGAAATGAACAACATTATGTGACCTATTATGGGTGATTATTTGGGGTTAATCAAAGATAAAAAATTAATCATATTGAATCATTAAATTCCTTTTAGATAGATTATGGGGAATTATTTAAAATTAAATATGTTTTATTTGATTTTTGAAGACAATGACGTTGTGGGATATTAAATATTTCTTGATCATGATATCATAAACCATATTGTCTATTGTAATAAGATGATCTATTATAAGACCTAGGTTGACTATTACAATCATAGATTACAATTTCTATCACTGTATAATGTTTCTCATCTCTTTTTGGGTGAGTTGGGATATGGTTCATTAAAACTGGGGCATATTTTTCCTTATTCTGGAATAGTATCATGCTAGTTACTGTAGTTTCTTTTATTTTTTCAATCCTCATTTTCTCATTTTACATCTTATTTTGGGGATTCCGTACCGTGATTTCATTGCTAAACATTTTAATGGATACCTCCCTAAAGAGTGGTAGAGTTTAATATTTACCTTTTTATAAGTAAGATTCTTAAATATATTCAATTTTATTATAGGGAAATATATGAGTTCACGTGACATAAATTTATTCTTGTTGGTCATGAACATAATAGATTTATTCAACATATTGTTTCAACATGGTATTTTCTGGTCCATTTTTTCAGCATGGAATATGGAATCCATAGACATTGTCTTAATTACTAATTGATTAATTAGATGAACATAATGAATAAATTCTAAATTCCAAGAATTTACAATATCTTTTATCAACTATGAGTATCCATATAGTTTTATAGAATTTTCCACTATTACGGGTACCATAATTTTTTATTCTATGATGATGATATCCCATAGAGTGTTTTGAGTCAATAGTATTGGAATTTTGAGTTTAAAGTTATGTTAGGTATCATAAATACCTAGGGGATATTTATATTTTTGATTAAATAGATCATTAATATTTTCTTGTATTCTAGGATTATAATCCTTGTAAATGACAATTGGTGTTCTCTAAGTGGGAGGATGAACATAAGTATCACTTATATATCATCCCTATAATAGCCATAAAATATCATTTGATTGAAAAAATTTCAAAATGGTAATTTTAGAACCACTAAGTAAAATTTCATGAACCATGTTATATCTAAGAGTTGAATCCTAGTGGATATTGATATGATAAATCAATAATGGAATGGCATAAAACCAAAAATATGATTTAAATTTAGATATTTCTGTATTATATGGTTATTATAGGAGGTTCATTTATGATTCCATATGATTTCAACAATAATGAAAAAATCAAATATTCTTCTATTGTTTTTATATAATGAAAAATATATGATATATCTCAAGGTGTTTATGGTAAGGTTTACATTAAATCATACTCTCATTCCTACATAATTTTTTTGGATATATTTTTTTCTATAATTATTCACTTACACATATGTGGTGTGGATTGATATATGAAAAGTATGTGGTGGACTATAATTAACTATAATTATTTCCTACTATGATGAACTATCATAACATTATCATTGTTTTAGAATCGATGATACATTATCTTAGGACATGGTGACAATATATATCTCGAGAGTTATTCATTGTATATTAATATCCTAAAAGTGTAATGTTTTTGAGTACAGAGAGGGACATCAACTTGAGTAATAAAAACTATGTCGAATACCTTCATAATTATGATTTTTAATTTTATTATACATTAAGAAAATTAAATGTTGTATCTGAAAAATTGGGATAGATATTACTAACCCAATACATAGAGGAATATATGGAGTAGTAGTCTACGATTTTTTTTTCATTGGGCTGCTATTTGGAATAGAAAAATATAGAGGAACTTTTTTGTTTTCTTTTGTAATTTTTGGATATTCATTTTAGGAACTGGTTTGGATTTGATAGAAATTATAATTTAATTAAATGTCTTCTGGAAAAATACATTATAGTAGGGTGAACTCATGTGTTTAATTTGGATCTCTTATTGGTGCTCAGGGTTGTCCCAAAAGGGTGCTGGTATTTATTTCATTGATGAAAGAGTTGATGGTTTTTTAGTACAAAATATCATCTAAATTATTATGATAGTTTTTTTGGTCCCCCATTGGAGTTCGAGGATAATTAGTAAGAAATTATTTCAGGATCAACAATCTTGAAAAAATTTTATTTTTTTAACATAGTATGATTACCCCATGGATTTTTTACTCTTTTTATATCATTGAATGCCTCTGAATGGTGGATTATTATTTGGACATCACATCTCTCTAGTTTTAGATTATTCAAATTCATCATGTCATCTAACTAAAAATGTATCAATGAGAACCATTACATTTTTTTTAATAGGATGATGTTTATCTTGATCTTGACAGTTATTTTCTTGAATAATAGTTTTATATTATAGAGCTACAATATAATGTACTTATTTAAATAAATTAATTGGTACTTTTTATTTGGTAATGTAGTTGGGATCACCATGATATGTGGGAGTGATAATTGTTGTTGAGTTATAAGTGGACAACCATTTTTGAATCTATAATATGTAGTGATTTTGATGGATACCTATACAATCCATGATTGAAGAAGTCCAGTGAAGATGGTTTAATTGTTGATTTGTTTGTAGAAAAAATAAATCAACCCCTAAATGAATGAATAGATTTATATTAATTTAAATCTAAGGAAATATATGAAATAAAAAAATAATTTTTAATAAAATAATAAAATGAAGGCTTTGTCTTTCATAACTCCAAAATTTCCCTTAGTATATTCCTAAACATATATATCACAAAACACTTCCTTTTATCCCGGGGAAGGTAAAACCTTCAATGTTGGTGATCATAGATACTAATTAGTGGTAATTTTTTATATAATATATCACCAATAAATAATCATAATTAATATTGAATGATAAATAACTAAAAAAAGTCCATATTAAAACAAAATTATTCATAATATGGGAGTAATAAATGATGATAAAAAATCTATGTAATTAATTATATGACCCTAAAAAATATATTAATATATTTTAATTAATAGATGAATCACATGTACATTAATAACTAATCTCATGATTAGATAATTTAGATAATTGAAAATATGATGTATAGAGGAAAGACCTTTCATAATATAGTTTAAAAGAATTTAACAAACCCTATTTAATTTGGTGAACAAATTGGAATTTTGATATTTATCAATGCATTTTGTGGGAGGGGGTTATGTAATTTCAGACCCCACCCATCACATAATAATCAAAATTAATTCATCTTATCAATGGGGTGAATAAAAATAAATTAAAAATATCTTATTGAAAATATATCATAAAAAATTCTAATACTTACCTTAATCAATAATTGGAATCATTAATCATAGTTAGTACAACTATGAATGGTAATAAAATTATACACCCCCTACCAAATAAATCACAAGCCCTCTAGAGAAATAAAAATTATATAACCCTTAAAAAATATACCTAGTGGATAATATATTCGATAAATTTTTTATTTCATCGATGAATAGAGAAAACATAAAATTGTTATAGACAAAACTCTTCAAGAATATTACCTTTTCACTTTATAAATAATTTAAAAACAAAAATTTGGAAAAAGAATTATTGAAAATTAATTTATTTTAATATAAAAATTGAATAATATATGGTAATCACCATGAAAATGAGTGGTAATGATGGTTGGGTATTATGGTCATGTTTGAGAGGTTAAAACAATGATTAATTTATAATTTTCAGTAAAATTGGAAAAGGCCAGCATTGGGAAAAGCCTTAAAGATTCTATTTTATATCTATAATAAAAATGTGTTAAAATTATTTAATAAATAATATTGATAATTTCAAAACAATATTGAATATTGTTTTAGAAAACATATTTGTTTATAAAAAATATTTTCAATCAATGATAGAAATGAAATCTTCTTTTCATTAAAAATACACATTATCATTCATTTTAAATGTCAAAGAGTGTTAAAAAGATATTTTTACAAGAAAATTTCATCATTGTCCTGGGGTGATGAATATATATTATTTGTTAGTAATAAATATAATACAATTCCCCCTTGTTATACTAAATGATAAAAAATCTTGGACAATGATGATATTATGAAATATAGCCTTGACACTATGGAAACATCACAATTGTAACCACCATAGAAGATGTAACAAAATATAAAAAATATATCATAAAGACAAATAGTTTCATGATATGGAATATCAATGTTGAAGAATATATATCATAAAATATATATTAGTGGTAGATATGGAATATGATTTACTAAAGTAAAAGTAGGAAAAGAAATAGTAACCTTTGGTTTTTCCTCCTTTTTATGTCTCATATTGTTATATAAATTCACTAAATCATTAATTGATGAAAACTATAAAATTATAAAATAAAGCACCAAAAATATTCCAAGGATACGAGTACTAACGGAAAACAATCTCTTTAAGATTATTACCTCAACATCTGAAAATATTTATGTTTATCTTCGATCAATCATGTGTTTTCCAATATTCATAAAATTCAACTGATTCACATTTCATGGTTATTAGAATAATTAAAAATGTTTATTTAAATCCATAAAAAATATTTAATACTGTACAATTATAATACATTTCATTATTTATATAACCATAAAAAAACTGATAAAATAATTCAATGATATAAATTTATAGTCAAAGTATATAGTCAATATAATTGTTCCACATAAACTATATTAATATAATTAGTTTTTCCTTGTTCTCATATAGTATTAAAAATATATATCCCCTTGAAATATTGAGAATTTATTTTTATATTTCCCTATCTCTTTAATGTCTAATTTCTAAGCATTAATGGTGTTTTCTTTAACCTTGATGTGGTGGGCATTGTGTATTTTCTCTAAAAAAATGTAGAATACTCTAATTTCATTCATAAAACAAAAATGGTATTCTTATTGATACTTATCACATATAGGAAAATCCATGATTTTGTTATTACTTTTATTTTCCTTTTCACTTCAATCTTATAATTCTCTTTTTCCCTTATAATACATAATACGTGATGAATTTATTCTATGTTTTGGAGGAACGTGATATTGTTTCATAATATTTTGTGATATTTTGGGAGTGTATTGCCCTTAAAATAATTGTCCATAACCTTCACTGAAATAGTCATTTATTTTATTTTTAATATGAATTTACTCTACAAAATTCTATATTATAATTGTAATGATAGCATCATACATAGCAAAATTTTCAACATCCATTTCTCTTAGACTCATGAATTTTGATTTCATATCAGCATGTTGATCAAAAATAAAATGTTTTTTCATGATATTTATGATAAAATATTTTCAATCCATGTATTATATTTCCTCTATTCCTAATTGTTTTAAATCAATGATTACTAGTGATCTAATTTTCTATATAGATATTAAACTGTCAGGAAAAATATCATGCATCCATTTCAATCTAATGAGAAAAATAACTTCTAAAATGAACATATATATTCCACACCTATAAATTGATATGTGTACCTATTATATTATGGAGGTTGGAGATGTATAATGTATCCAAATATTGTTAAACTATAAGATATATCATTATGTTTCTCAGTATTTCAAAGGTTATTTCTCATAATCTAAGTCACATACCACAATAATGTTATAATGATATCGTTACCTTTTGTTTGTCCATAGCCTCCTTTATAATCATTATTAATAAGTAAATAACTATATATGGTACGTGAGTTGATATATTTTAAATTAATTCACTAGGCATCTTTTTTAAGAAATGGAATACAAAATATTTCATTATAAAATTATTGAACATAGTGTATTTTCCACAAAATTGTGAAAAATATAACAAAAATGAAAAAATTTATGCATTTTTATTATCATATTCATAAAAATGTATATTTATGTGAGTTTTAAAATAATATTTTTTCAATCCAGTCATTATTGTTTGTAATGAAAATGTAAATTATTCCAATAAAATCCCCCAGGAGTGTCATACAGGTGTGATGTATGGAATTTTGGTTTTTATGAGGTAATGATTGAGTCATTCCCTATATAATTTTTAATAGTAATTATCCAATTTAATTTATTCCAAATCCATATCCCCTTATAGAATCCAAATTGGTATGTATTTCGAAGAATATTATATTTTTATACGTTACAAATATATTATGATTTTATCTTTAACATAGACTCATCTTGGTGGAAGAGATGTTGTTATTCAGTTCTACATTTTTGTATCCTATGTTGTTGCAAGGGACACATAATGAATATTTGATGAATAATAATGGATTCAACTACTTCATGAGGTAAATTTTTAGTCTATACATAGGATATCATTTTACCCTAAAAATCTATAGCTGTCATGGATGGAGAGATGATATATGCTTTTGGATCCTTTACCTCCTCCTCCACGCTCAGTGATGGATTGGTATGATCATTATATAGTTGATTATCCACCATTTGTGCATATTAGGTCATTATTGAGATTTATCATGTAGGAGAGACCACATAAAATAGAGCCAAAATTAATGTTGATAATCATAAATCCGATTCATCTAAGGTTTTGGATGAAGGAATATCAGTGGGATTTTTAGATTTGTAGTATTATTTTGACATGAACTGTTTCTGCTAGCCAATCAAAAAGTCAGCAGACACTACCAATGATATAGTTCTTGCCATTCCTTTTTCTCCCAAGAATATTGGTCAGGATATCGGGAAGAATAATTTTTCATTAAGAAGTACAAACCTAACATATTCCAATACGTAATGTGGGATGGAAGTCATGTTGTCATCTTCAATGTCAAAGGGGGTTTTGGAAGAACTATTCCACTCCAGTAATTTTCCATTAGTTATTATGGTAAAATTATATATTCGGAGCGGTGTCTTAGTATTGATCTTTGATGACTCATTATCCTATATATCATTTCAAACAATAGACTCATCGACCCTTAGAGACCAGTAATTTTTTTAATCATTTTGATCAAGATCCATCCTAGAGGTAGTATAGGGATGATACAACGATAAGTCACTTTTTTACTATGATAAAATCGTGGAAATATCTTGTAGTTGGGCACAACCAGTTGAGTAGTGGGTGCATTACCAGTGATAATGTTAGAGAGGTGGAAATCATTGGACATAATTTTAGGCTGAGAATATTGCAATACTTATTTCACTCTATATAATAGATTACATCATAGTATGAAATTCTCATGGGCAGGGTACATGGGTGATGATAAATTTTATTACAACTGAATTTATTTATAGTAATGTAATCATCGCAATTATTTTGGAACCTAAATATAATCCTTGGATAATTTTTCCTTCTATTAGCTAATGGGTTTGGAGAAAATGTTGCTAAAATTCGTAATGAATAAGCACATTTCAGTAATTGGGAAGTGGTATATTTTAGTGGTTTTTGTGGAAGACGATTCTTATTATCAAAAAATTAGTACTATTTCAATGGGAAGGGAATGATGTTTATCACTTTTGAATTATAGTTCTAAAGTGATAGAAATATGGGATCCATGGAATCAACATAGATCTAATTATCTTGGACAACATCCATGGTGTGTTGGGGAGGGGGATTCCAACATGATAGTGGAAGATTCAATGAAAAGAAGAGGTAGTGGATTCAATTACGGTGTGCCACAAAACATTATGTATTTTATGGCCGCTAGAGGACTTCTAGATTTTTTTATTATCAGGAAGTAGTTTTACATGGTGTAACAGTCAAAAAGGTTTCATGAAAATTTCATGTAGATTAGAAAGGTGATTACCTAATTTTAATGGACTGGATTCATTTCCGGAGACATCTTTGATTCATTTACCTAGATCAATGTAAGACTATTCTATTATTTTCATTCTAATCACTAGGGAAAGTTGGATTATTAATAAATTCTTTTATTCCAATTGCTGATAGCAAATGGATGACTTTCAAAATGAGGTTGAAAATTCATGGTAGCAAATAGATGGTCTAAATTCATGTAATATGTTGAAATAGATTTTAAAATGACTAAGAAGGGACCTTCAAAATTAGGTTTTCACTGTTTCAAAATAATATCACACCTGAGAAAGATTAAGGTGGGGTATTGACCAATTAAAAACATAACTAGAAGATGGATGTGATGAGAACTTGTTTATAATTCTAGTGGATAATAAAATAATTATATGATAGATACATTTGGAGGTATAGAGGGTCGTTAGGAAAATATATCCAGTAGTTTGTCTGAATTAAAGATATAAAAACAAATCTTTTTTCTAGTCCTTTTTGAATGAAAACCTTGTCAGCAATAGAATCAAAATGAAACATGATGATTGTACGTTCACTTCAGGTGTGGAGGTGTATGTAAACATAGATAAAAATTATTTTAAGGGGTTTCTATTAGATATAATTAATGAATATTAATGGATGGGTGAATGAAATAGAAATGGAGTGCATTATGCAGTGCATTCCCAGAATATTTCATGATGCGGAAGATAATTTTTTGTTAGATAATTTTGATGTGGACGAGATTAGAGCAACCATTTTTAGCATGAAGAGGTAGTTTATCCCTATTCCTAATGTTTTCTCTGGAATCTTTTTGGTTATTTAATGGGATAATTCTAATGACAATGTGAAAGAAGTAGTGAAATATTATTTTCTATGTAGAGGGATTAATAGGGATGTTTTTTGTTTTATGGTTGTCTATATCTGCAATGTGAAAGACCTCATAGCATTTAACCAATATAAAAAATATCACAATGTGATTATTCAAAAAAATCAATGAATGTATTATTAAAATGAGGATTATTAATATGCTACAAAAATTCATTTTGAGAGAGGGTTAAGGATTTGTGAAGAGGATAACCATTCAAGGAGGAATTGTAATAGCAAAAAAGTGTTGTAGGATATAAACAAAAAGGCAGTTGGATAAATTTTCATGGTCAAGGTGGGAGTGGAAAATTATTATGATAGACTATAATAAAATTTTATTGAAGGGTGATGAAGAAGATTTATTTTCATGGGTGGTTCGGTGACCTATGTTTCTACTATTATACATCTCCATGGTTCAACATACCACTAATAGAGAAACTTTATTCCCATTAAAAATAGTGAATGTATTTAGGCAAACAGACCCTTTATCCCCTAGATATTTTTTTCATGGATCAAGAGGTGGTCACAAGGAACAAGAAATATATTATGGAGGAAAACAATATTTTTCTATATATGAATAGATCTTGTAGTGGAATGGTGTCCCATATGATATTTCCTAATGATATGTTATTTATCTGAATAATAGAAAAATCATGATGGGAGGATTAAAGAAAATTACGGAGAAGTGTGGAATGTTTTGTGGATGAAGGATCAATAATAGAAAAATAAATGTATATGTATCCAATAATTTTCTAGACATATTTATCAATCTCATTCAAGAGAACCATGAATTTAATGGATTCATCTTCTAATGGTTTATTTAGGATATCCCATCTCAAATAGAATATTAAAATGGTTTTGTTTGATGAAATTATAAATTGGTTCATTGGCTATATATGTAACTATAGGACAACGTTCATGTCATTTTTATGTCATATTACCCTTATAAATAGTGTTTTTACACCTATTATTATTCATATTCTTTCAAAAATCAGGCCTCCAAAAAGATAAATCAATAGGCTGGAAATTGTTTTAAATTTCTTCTAATTGGATGCTAATTAAGGAGGTCGATATCAGTGGATGTCAGGAAAGATATATGAAATATCGATGGATGTGGGAGGTATAGGGGTGCATAGCATGAATGATACAGTGTAGCCAAGGTTTTATTTGGAGGTAATTGAGGTAATGTCACAATGTTCCATTTTTATGAATGATTGATATACTGTTGATTGGTGGGGCTAATCAAATTTCTATTGGATACATATGAACCTGTCATGGTGTATGATTGAACACTTGTTTTTCATCTAAGAAAAGAATATATAGAATATTGTAGGCATAGATCTAAATTTTTTGGAAATATATTTGGGTCATAATATTATTATATTCTAAGGGTGTCCAGTTCCCAATAAAGCATTCAATGAGTTGATAATTTCTCCAGATATCCTTGAAACCATTCCAAATAATGAAAATATTATTATTTATAATACTATAATTATTTATAAGGATCTAGACATATGTGTGCTAATGAAATTATCCTTATGTAATTCTAGCATAAGGGACTATAGAAAAATAGTACCAGTAATAGGTGAATTACATAATTGGGCTACCATATTTTGGTGCTGAGAAATTTTTGTTAAGGTGAATTTCCTTGTATAAAGTATAAGAAATAATTCCTTACCAATAGATGATCATGATCAAAATAAATGGGTGAATCTAGCATTTAGATATCAATGTTGTATCCAATTGAAATATAAAATATTCAGGAACACCTCCATCTAGGTGAGTGGGAGACAATAATTTTAAATTACTGTGCCAGGGCTTATATATATATGGTGAAGGCCTGGAAGTTCATGGGATTATGAAAAACATTTTTAATGGAAGTGGAAATCAAGGAGTAAAGAACATGCTATGGGCACTGGATTTTTCAATGGCACGCTACATTCTATGGGATGAATGAAACTCACTAAGAGATTGGAGGAAGCATTCAATGATTTTTATGAAGGTACGTGTTAGTATGCTCGTAGTGGATATGGCTTCCTAATCAAGGTCAATTAATGTTAAGTCATTGTTAAGAGAATTATCTCAGGAGTATTAAACAAGTTGGGTGATACCATGTAAAATGTCCATCACTAGTAGGTATGGTGTAAGAAATCTGACATGGAATATAAACTGATTGTTGATGGATCATGTTTGGCTGAATTGATTAAAGAAGATGTTATTTTTAGAGTTAGAAGAGGATAATTTCTCCTATGATTTAGTTACTTCTATAGTTATGTAGTTCTATTGGGTCTGAGTCATGGGCTCTAGAAACAATACTAATATTGTGTTGTAGTCAACATTTTCAATTTAATAATATAGTATCAGACTCTATAATTCTTGATGAAATTATTGAAAATAGGATCATTTTTTTATTCAAGATTTCCTAATTAATTAGAAGATCTAAGAGTTTCATCAATCATGGAATCCATTTTAGGAACTCATAGAGATAATGAAACTACTTGGTTAATGTTATTTCCAATAAAGGAATTATGAATCAGAGAACAATTTTATTTTCACCATTGGACCTATACCAGATGATTATTTGATTTTTTTTAGATGCTCTGGGACACCATTATTTCAATCCACCACGAGATGCTATGATAGTCTTCTTTTATAGATTTTATCACTGAGATAAATAATAAGTTATAAAAAGGTAAACCTAAAACTGATCCATGATAATTTTACGTAATTGATTAATAACAATCATATCAATAAATTATATCATAAAGGGGATATTAATAATGATAGGCATACAAGAAATTCTATAAAGACCTTTTAAAATATATTTAAAAACATTAGTTTAAACCCCATTTAATTTTCTCATCTCATTTTTCTCATTAGTATAAAAAATGAATAATGGGTATATGTAATTTGGGTCCCACATTAAATTTAATATGCCTTGAAATATCCATTTATCAAAGGGGTGATCTATAATCAACATAAAAATTAATATTGACAAACTAACATACAAGATTATAATTCATAACCTAGTCAATAAAAATAAACATAAACTATTTAAATTAGTATGGTGAATTGTTATAAAAAACTACATCTCCAGTTAAACAAATCGTTATCTCTCCAAAAAATAATTACATGGTACCATTAAAACACATTCCTATTGGGGAAAAACCAGAATAATGGGTTGATGTCATTGGTTAATAGAAAAACCATAAATGGTATTAAATTTTTTTTATAAAAGACATTTCAATTTGAAAAAAGATTCAAGAAACAAAAATTTCACAAATTACTTTGAAAATATATCTCCTTGAAAAAATACATTGAAACCCAAGAGAGAAATTAACTCATCTTTTCATAATAAATAAATAATTTGGAGTATTAGAGAGATGAAAAAGGATGCTGTTACATTTAATTTTCAAGGTAAATAAGAGGATAATAATATAGTTTAATTGTATGATATAAATATAAAATAATGCCTCTAAGGGTGGGTTAATGAGAAACAATCCAGAATAATGTTGAGATTGTGAAATATACCCATACCAATTTGATGACGTCTAAACTATAATCCCCAAAACAGATATAAAATCAAATTAAAAATTAAATAAAATTAATATAAATATATTCATGATATAAAGTATCAAATGGGAAGTATTTACACCCTAAAAATTAAAGAAGTGGGGAATATGACCTACATCTCACGCAGGTAAAAGTGAGATGAGAAACCCCTACATCGGGTTTAACTTCAATTGTATGTCTCTAAACTAATTTAATAAAAAAATATTATTATAAAAATAATTAAAATATCCATAATTATATATATCAAACAATATATTATCCTATTATAACATTTTATCACCCTTTTGAAATATTATTCTATAATTTTCATTGTTTCTTGTGTAAATTGCCTTATTTTATTATGAATGTATTTTTCATAAAAGTTATGACTCGAATATATTGGATATAGATATATAAAAAGAATAAATAAATTACCCAAATAAATTGTACTTTTTTATTAGGTACACACTTATAACTTCTCATAATAATTTGATTAGGAAAATGAATCACATCATCTCGTGGATATTGTAGCCCATATATACGCATGAGAAACAATATCATTTCCATAATGTGTGAAAGGGTAATGAAGTGTGTGAAATATTAATATTAAATAATTTATATCACATATATTCACTAAATATATCTATATTTTATTCACCAAAAATGGTATTTATAAAATGTGTTTCATTGCTTCATGAGGTGATAGACTTCCTTATGCAAAAGAGTTATTACCATATTTTTTATTGAATGAAAAGTATCTTGGTATATGAGATATTATAACTCAATAAGAATAATTATATAATAAATTTTACTTATATATACACTAAATAAATAAATAAATCTATTCTTGATATTCTCTAATGGGAAATTAATTACATCAGTTTATGAGGTTTTAGATTGTCGTACACGTGATATACATTTTAATTTCCCATATTATAGATGTGGAGATTGAAATTGGCTATCACAATAAAATATTAATATATAACTATAAAATATATATATATATTATAGTTTTTTGAGATTATTTTATAGAGGTTGAAGAAAAAATTATGTTATTATGCAAGTTTAATAATTTTACATGTTATTCAAAGAGCCTATTTAGACATATACCTAGTTCATTCATATGATGGAGTGATACTAAATAAAAGAATTCTAGGTTATGGTTATGGATATAAGGATGTGATTTGGGTTTTTTATGTAATGGGATATGGTTGTCTTATGTGGGGAGGTGGTTGGGTGGCCTTTTATAAGTGGGGAGGGGACACAAATGGAAATGTTTGATTAAAAAAGTTGGAACCCAATTTCTGTAGTGATAGAAGAATATAAAATGTATTATTATAAATCCTAAGATGTTATAACGTCTAAATACTACCATATTATATGACTTATACATGTTTGGTGTAATTTTAAATCTTTATATTTTAGTTTAACCACAAGGTAAACACGTTCCATCCTTAACCATTTTATTTTTTTTAAATATTTCTTGTATAAATTGATGTAAAAAATTACGCTTACCTTATGGTATAATATAATTAAGATTGATTCATATTTTTAAACCCATTTTCTGAAATTCAATTAACATTTGTTGAAGAATTCAATTCAAAATTAAACCCATAGACGTGTTGAAAAAACTACTTTTCTGAAGAAATATTTTCAACTTTTTCAATACAATTTATATGTTTATAATTTTTTAAATTGATTAAAATTAATTAATTTAGATATTAATTGATAAATTTGAGCTTTTTTCAGTAAACAAATTAAATATATAATTAATACTTGTATATAATATAAATGAAATAACTGTATCTAATAAAAATCAATATTTTTAACTATTCATAGAAAATTAATATTTTCAGAAAATTGTCAAATGTTCCCCAAAAGTTAATTTTGACATGTAGATTAAAATGAATTTTCTTATTTTTTTTCAAATTAATTTTTTAAAAAATAGACAATGATTAGTCATCATTTGGTACACAAAATGATATTATAACTCCATTTAAAGAAATACAGTTCTTTAGAATACATTTATTTATCTTCCAAATTTAACTTAATTTATTTCACATAATTAAATATTATTGAATTATTTTGTACCTGCATAAACCATTTAATTTTAATAATTTATTTACTCAAATTCATTCCCAAATATAATAAATATATAATAATGGTCCTTTAAAAATAAAATTATTTTAATATAGAATCACATTTCATTTAAACCAATTATTGTCTGCAACACAATATATCAAAAAGGCTGAATTTATTGTAAAACAAATATATCAAAACTTTTGGAGGTGTTAGGTTCTCATAAAATCGTATTTTTTAGGGTTATATACAAAATTAAACATAATTTTTTCTTTTGAAATCTTTAGGAATTATAGTAGAAATATTTTATTTTTGGTAGATTTGGGATATATTGACACAAGATTTATTGTAGAACCAATGGTTTCCTTTGGTCCTTTTTGTAAATATTATTGATATATTTTTTAAATGATTTATACTTGATTTTACATATTTTTTGGATACCCTATGGGATCATGAAGGTTCTATTTTTTCATTCTTGATAGGTTGGAAGATAACATGGAAGATCGGCCAAGGAGTTTCATTTGTATTGCCACTAGATTATCCACATGACTAGCTAACCAGTGGAGTGTCTAGTGGAAATAAGTATTCAGGGTAGAGTAGGTTATCATTGGAATACCACGTAGAATCCAATTGTTTATCCAATAACCCAAGTACTCATTTATTCTCTAGTCACTAGCCATTAGATACCAGTAGCTTGCCAAAGACCACAGTTGAGGTGATGAATCAAAAAGGACCATATCATAACTATGATTCATTTAATACCAGTTTAAATTATAAAACACCACCCTCATTGTTAATTCAAAAAAAATAGAGGTCCTATAGATGAATTTTTCCCACCCTAGAGAATCTCAATATTTCTAAGAAGAAACACTATATTCAATATAATTCAAAATATGCAACATCACGATTTTAAAAATGACTAAATATTATTATTTAAATGTTATATTTATCACCTAACTGGTAGAATAATGGGAATGAATGCGTTTATCTAAATTATTAATATGTATTTTACACTTCTTTAAAATATTAATTCATTGGTTATTATTTAATTACAAAATAAGAACCAATTGAACATAAAGGGTTTGCTTTAATAAAATACAATTTCAGGCTCACAATGGAATTTAATCATAATAAATTAAATTGATCCTTATTAGTGAAATATATTACTTAATTAATATTTTTTATAATAAAAATAATTTATTTTAAATCAACCAATATGTTTTATAGGTATATGATAAAAATAAATCCAATTTTATGTATTAAAAATATTTTCAACAAGCCAATTTTACCTCCTTTTAATGGAGCATTAATTATAAAAATAATTTTTAACAATTTAATAAATTTTATTTTAAAAAATATAAATGATATTTTAATGTGGTATATATAAATGATATTTGTGATTTTGATATTTTTAAAAGGTGAATTTTTTATTAATAGTGAAAAATAATGAATTCTAATTGAAAATTGACTTTTTATCTGAATAATTTATAAGTATAAATTTGAATTTGAATTTCTTTTAAAGTAAAACTAGATCAATTATACATATATTAATAAAATTTAGTTTATTAGAATAAATTTTATGTGGAATTTACTTGTAAAAACTCTTCAAACATCTAATCATTTTCACTTTAAACATCTTTTTGTCATCCCCTCTACAGGATTATTTTTTAAGATAATTTTTCATATTTTGTAAACTAAATATTGTAAAATGTATTCTCTATTAGAAATAATAAGATAAAAATTAAGTTCTATGTTTATTTTCATTATTTGTTATACCTTGGTAATAATAAATATTTAACAAATAATATTAAAAATAATTAGAGATGATAAATTTAATAGGTAAAGGCTTAAAATAACTAAAACCTACAAAATTGATTTGTTGGTTTTTGTTTTCTAAACCCCATACTTATTTAAAAACATTAATTGATATAAAACTTGTTTAAATTAATTAAACCTTAATTTAGTTGGATTCTATTATAAAATAATCATTATTTAAACACTTAGAACCACTCATACTCATGCATATATGGCACCCCTCATCACCCCATTTCCACTTAACATCTTAGAATATTTTCATATATCTAAAAAAACCAATCCTATGAACTATGAACAATGTAATTTTTTATGGTCTCTCTAAAAGGCCAAATCAAATGACAAAAATGTGTCCTTCAATGGGGTGATATTTAAGAAGTCGCTTTTTAAAATCTCCACTCTTAATTTCTTTAATTATTCTACGTTTTCATTACCATGTTCATGAATCATGGAATGATAACAGTAGAATATTGTATATAATATTATTTATTTATAATGCAATATCTTATATCTATCCCAATTATAACATATTCTTATCAACAAACATGAAACTATATTCCAAATTATGCTAGTTCATTATCTATATGAATAACGATTTTCATCGTTTCACATTTCTACATTCATGGATATTCATAAAAATATTATTTTAGTTAAATATGTTTTTATTATGTATATTATAACTTATTTCATGTTATGGATCTAATATATGGGCATAATATTATAAAAAAAAAAAGTACATGATGGTAAACATAACTAACAAAATAAACAATACATTTAACACTAACATTTTAAAAAATGAATATTACTCTTGCCACAAATAAAAATTATTTTTGGGATAATTTAAATTTTTTGATGATAATGAATACAATTTTCATTTCACATATGTAAATTAATTCTATTTCACAAGAATTTCCATAATTATACACAAATAAAACGACCATTAAAGAGTGAAGCAGACACACCTGAAACAATAAATATAATGAAATATTTGTAATATACTAGCTGTAAGATCATACAAAAGGATCATATATTTTATTATAAATATGAATATATTTGTTTAATGAATTAATAAATCTCATTAAACCATTATAAAGGAGTATAAATAATTCCACACTAAAGACAAGCGTGGGTATGAGTTTCTTTTATCAGTTTTACTTATGTGAGACCTATGTTTTATTTGCAAGTTATTTGTTGTCTCTAGTGTATATAATAACACATTGACATGTATTATCATGAATTATTTATTAAATAAGGTATTTTATAGACCATTTGGAATTATTTTATCTATGGGTATTTCATATGAAAATTCTCAACTGATAAAATGTTATTGTATAATATCACATCCTTTTGTGATTGCAAATTTCTCTTGAAAAACATGCCTTATTGAAACTAATATTATATGTTTATTTCCAATTAAATATAGATAATATTTTAGGATCGATATAATTATATGGAAAATCATATTCCATTTTTACATATAGTGTTTACATTGAAAATTATTTTCTTAATTTCGGAAATATTGTTAAGTTAATATCTTGTATTCAATACAGATAATTGAAAAGGAAATTATTTTATTTATTTTTTCAAAAATCTGATATATGAAGAATGGTTTGTAAGAGTATTATTTGGCGAGCCTCAGTTATATATAGCCTATATATGTGTTAATAGTTTAATTGGAAGAGTCTGTTAATCTAGCATTAAACATGTTTTTACCTAAAGATTAGACCATATATGAATGTTCTGGATGATAGTGGTCTATGTTCCAGATACATGAAATAAAATGATTAATAATTTCCATTATTTAGCATTAATTTATCATTACCCAATAGTGTATCACTATAAAAAAATCAATAAATGCATTTCATTTTCATTTTATTGATAGAATTGAATATTTTTCAATTTATATATCATTCTATGTTGACTATTATCATTGATTAATGATATGTTCCACTGTACAAAATCCATATTGAGTATTTTATCTCACCATTTTGATCCATTCCCTATGGTTTGAATATTATATCCCCTAATGTGTTATTAATAATTTAGTTTATTAACATTTTTGTGTATAATGATTTATTTTATATTCCCAATGTAAAATTGGTATCATTTATGTAAAATGTTTTCAAAAATATAACAAACTATTCAGTCCTTTGAATTGTAAATAATTTGTCATTTGATAATGTAATAACGTAAGGCACCAGTTTCATGTAACTAGGCTATGGTTAATTAAACTACAAACTATGATTCATCATAGATTGAATTGTTCAATTTATAATTTTTTATCTTCTAGTATATTTATCGTATATCAATCGATTATCTATCAATTAACCCGGATTTTTTCTTCTCTATAGTCTTTTAATTCACTAGACGTTGGTGGATTTGAGTTGTTATTTTGGAATTTTGTTACTTAGATCACATCCTAAACATTCAAACCATATACTATCTACTATTGTTTAATAGATCAATTGATTATTAATATAAGATGCGATAGTAAAATCATTAAAATATAAAAAACACATTAATTAAATAATATTATTTTAAACTCATTTGGCATGGTTAATGAAATTTATGTATTTTATATCAATGATCGAAATTTTTATGATAATTTTATTGGGTGGAATGAAAAGTGGATTTTAAATTTGATTTTATTGAAATATTTGATGAATATATTATATTAAATGAAATCCAACTTGATGATTTTCACTCTAAAACGGATAATCTTGTTTAGGGACACTGATGAATTTCCATTAAAATTATTTAAAAATTGTGAGCGGGGTTTATTTTAATTTTTTCACAAATGTAACACTTTAGAAACCATTAAATCATGTGATAAAGATCATATAAATCCTTGTGAGTGTGAAATCCCAGAGGGATTTTCATGCGATATCAATATACTATGGTAGGACATCATATATATAAGTTTTACAATATAAAATACAAAGTTTTCATTTATGTGTCCCTGTAAATAATCCAAATGCTATAGATAACATTGTGATTTGTTATATACATGATTTTATTATTTCATGTTTGATTTCTATAATGTTTAATATAAAAATAATTGTGTGGTTAAATATGTTTATTACCGAATTATATCATTTAGTTAGTTGAAATTTCTTGTTTAAGAGAATATTAAATTATATAAAAAAAATGATCGTTATAAAATGTGTTTTCATTTGAAATTATTTTAAAAAATTGTTTTACTTTTAATGATTAATCCAATGTTTTCATAGGGATCAAAATTTTATTGATGCTTTATTTCTATCCTATTTGGATATAGATATCACAAAAAAATTAAATTTGGAATCTTTTAGATATAGTTTATTTGGACTTAGTTAATTACAAGGGTGTCTTGTAGTATGTAAATATTTTTTTGGGGGGCTTTCTCCTTGTTTATGAGATTTGTAGGTGGTGACTGTTGGTTAGATGGATATAATGACTTCTATATGATTTGGGTTTTTTTCCAAATTATCCTCAGTATTATACCCCTTAATATCTCATTAATGTGTTATTTAATTCCTCATTGTAGTCAATATATTTATCACTTTTCTATAACTCAGAGACAAGTTTGAATTTCTTATTGATGAAAACTGCTATGGTGGGATAGCATGTGTTTGTTTTGTGTGATTTTGTACATTAAAAATAGTTTACATTATAAATATTTTATTTATTTAATCATTAAATGTGTTATTTTAGGTATTTTCATTATCATTGAAATGTTTTCAATATACATTGGGTATATAAAGGTTAATGAAATCACATACACGTAACCTTTTTATGGAAGCATGGAAAACCTCATCATTGATAATTCTAAACTAGTACATTATCTTGTTCATTAAAATTACATAATTAAAACAATTTAAAATTGGAAGTCATTATTAATTTGAAAATATATCTATATTAATGATATTCCATTATCAGATCAACCATGAATATTCTATTAATAACCTGAATGTTACTATATGATAATTACTTGATTTATGGAAAAAATTTCATTTCAAACATTTATATGACCTTTTAAGTAAAGATAATTATATAATTAGGAAAATTAATTAATTAGAAAAAAATTTATCATCTAATGAATATTTTCATAATAAATATGAATGTATTTAATCAATATCAACTCATCAATGTATCCTACAAATTCGGTACAATGGTTATTATATTGGACATATCATGTCTAATATATACCTTTATAATAGTAGGAAATATAAAAATTAGAAGGTTGATCTCAAAAAGTCAGTAAGGTAATGAATATGGATAGATATATCATATAATGAAAATGGAATGAATATTATTTTGGGAAATAAATGATAATCAATCAATCACATTTATGTAGTGACATGATCTTCAAATTAATCCACAGTTAATAATGTAAATAAGCATACAAACCAATAAAAACAACTTCTTGTTAAAGGAATGATTAATTCTATACTATTCTAGGCCATGCTTTATGACATAAAATTCTACTAAGGCCTTCCTCCAAGGAATCTACACACTATCACCACCATAGTCATTAAATTTGAATAAATGAGTGGAAATGCTTGAAATATATATTCTAGTTTTTCTCATGAGACCAATCAATGCATCCATGGGATATCATGGTACCCATAATTCAATAATTTGGCCTTATGTATTCAAATTATGTAAAAATGATAGATTAGGTGTATTTAGATTAAATATTTCATGGTATTTAATTAAAAAATATGAAATAATAGGTACGTAGAATGTAATTTTTTCCCCATTCAATAAATGAAATTGATTTTCATATGTATCTCTCAGAAAAACACCCTATATAAAAATTGTATATATTAAATCAATAATAATCAAAATTCAATAAATGTATTGTTATTTATTTGAATTATCTACAAAAAATAAACATAAAATATGGTATTCATATAGGAAAAGAATTTAATGAATCAAAATGCATATACTCACTACATGATTAGTAAGTTCTGAATACGTTATGGGTTTCATATGATCTAAATCAACCAATACAAAACAGTATTATTTGATTTAGATGAATATAATTTTTTATAAATCTAATTTAGGTATTTTTTATAATAGGAAAATTTATTTCAAATAAAAAAAATTATTTTTACAACTAATTTTTTTAATTGTAGTATCAAGAAGTTATTATGGGTAATATTTTAATTCCATTTTAATAATATTAATTCAATTTTGTAATATATTTATATTGATATTGAGTCATTAATAATTCATCCTTTAATGTTATGGTAATTTTTTCTTTTGAATGAAAGAGATGAAAATAATGAAACCGATCATGGAAGGAGAAAATTTTTTATACATTAAAATACATTTTATAAACCCCAAATTAAAATAAGGTTCAACAAAATATCCGATTAAATTTATAACAAAATTAATGATATCATATTATGTATAAAATAAATATATTTCTAACATAATATGTTAATTTTCTTATACTAATTCATATAAAATAATATTTTAAAATTCTAGGATTTGAATAATACATCATTATTTGTAATTATTTGATATAATAATTTAATATTACACATTAATTATTATTAATATTGAAAATTAGTTTTATTTCAACACATATTTTTTAGGTTTGTAAGATTTAGTTTGACCCACCAATTTTATGGATACTTTTAATGGTTATAGAGTATTCAGAAATTTCTTTTTGTTCAGTGGAGAATATGAAAAGAAATATCAAATACAATATTGTTCAATGGAATATATAAATTAAAATTTTTGGGTATTAAATGTATTTTAGACTTGATAAATCTTATTTAAATAAGTATTCCACAACCACACCATGTGTGGGTAGTTGAATTATGGTTTAACAAATTGTCACTTATAACTTCTACTAAATTTTGTTCACTTCTTGGAATGATCATTCAATCTCACACTAAAAACCAAAATTTATTATTAATGATACTGAGTGAATTAATTAGATCAAAACTCTGTATAAATTATTGAGAACAAGATTCTAATGAATCATTGAACAATAAGAAAACCAATACACTATATGTCAAAAATAATGTCAGAAAGGATTGGTTACATTCCTAGGTTCAATGCAACATATTTTCCTCCAAATACCACAAAACATGGAATAAATTAATTATCAATATACTGGTGACTAAAAGTCATAAAAAATCAGAAAAAATGAGTAAAATGCAAGGTTTTATGTTCCTTGAGAATCAATATAGTCTATTATATATTTATATTTAATATAAATAATTATTAAAATAACCCTACACTTTTTTTTAGTTCTCCTCTAATTCCTTTTATTTCAATCCATTATTATATCATAAAAAACAAAAAGTTATTCAATAAAAATCAAAATTGGTTACTACACCCACCACATACTCTATAGGATTATAAACCATCCTCAATTAATATAAAATAATTTTTTAAAATATTTACAAAAATTTCATTTGTAAATAAATAAAAATAAATAAAATAATTTTGATGCCACCACATCATAACAAATGGAGTTGGTTGCATCGTTATTTGCATGAAAAACTATTTCATTCAAAAAAAACTTTTACTAGTGTTAATGTTTGAAATGATCCCTTGATTAATTATCTTCTCAACCATAATTATAAATTGCCTCCAAATATTTTCACTATATACTCATTGGTGTGTGGAATTATTCTATAATTAAGAGAAAAACAAAATTTTCACTAATATGTTAAATTATATATAGAGTGAAAACACATATTATATATTTTTTTCATAATCATACACATGTTTTCACTCAACAAAAATTCAATGGGTCTAATTTTTTGGTCTAAACTATTCCACTTTAATGTGTTCAATTGTATAAATCTATTTTTGAAATTAATTTATTCTTATCTGAGGAATATTTATTCATGTTTTATATATATATTTGGTAAAAGAATATCAATCCCACAATTGATGTATATATATACCAATAATCTAGTTCCCAAGACCCACATTCCCATGTGTCATGTTAACCTAGATTTTTTTCATAAGTAGTAATAAAATTACAACAAATTTGACATTTATAAAAATAATCATAATTAATTGATCATGTTACGTACATCCCTATTTATATTTTTTTGTAATTTTTTTGGGATTATTTATTTCAATTAAAAATTTACACTGAAGAATCTTATTTTAAAGTGTGTAAAACACTCTAACTAATATCGTTGAATCACCAAATCTATTTTTATCTTTATAATTTATCCATCTCACCACTAATAATTATGGATTTTTTGTTAAACATGTGGTGAGAAAAAAAATTTCTTATAAGGATTTTTATTAGAGTCAACAATCGAAATATTTGCTAAATTTTAATGAAAATTTTAATTGAAAAAAATAAAATAAATTTAATAATACATTTTTTGAGGAGTAAATATATTTTAATCATAAAAAGACAATTTGTATTTAAATGAAATTTTTATAATTTTGAGTATATAAAATCAAATTTTTATAATAAATATAAAATACTACAAAATGAAATTAAATCAAGGACCATTATGATTTTATAAGATCTCAAAATATTTTATAAATTCCAATAATTCATTTTTGAAAACATATTTTTAAATATTCTAGGAAAAAATTTGCATGATTCATGTTTTTTATCACGCCTTGAAAACAAATCATTAGGATAACTATTCAATCATATATATGGACTGATTTTCACTAGGTGGGGAAATCTCATGATGGTTTGGGTTCCCTCCACATCAATCAACATGTCTAAAAATTAAATTTTATTAATTTAAGAAAAAAATTTGAATCATGCCCTCTATTATCAATGACATTATTATATAAAAAATTTAAAATTTTAACAAAATTACATTAAAATGAAATTATAATTATAAAATGTATGTAAAAAATTCCTTGGTTTGTCAATAGAAACAATATAATGGAAAATTACGTAACATTTATAAAATAAATCATAATCTTGGTGAAATAATAATTTATTTGAATAAATATTTAAAATCACAATATTAAAATGAACTATATTATTTTATTTGAAAATTAGTACCAAGACATACATGAATTTAAATATAAAGTGAGATTCAGGATTATTAAATTATTTTCACATTATATAATGATTAAAAAATAAAAATGTATGTGTTTTCTAAAATAAATCATTTTAAATATATAATTATAAAATACAATTCTATTTGAATAAAATTATAATATTTAAGACTTCATAAAAATTATTTTAAAAATATTTTTCATTACATATTATTTGATATTTTTA
This sequence comes from Viscum album, assembly GCA_963277665.1. Lineage (NCBI taxonomy): Eukaryota > Viridiplantae > Streptophyta > Magnoliopsida > Santalales > Viscaceae > Viscum > Viscum album. The sequence continues at coordinate 1,531,200,353 of OY728146.1, read as the reverse complement.
AACTCCATAAGAACAACAGTGAAATAATTTTATTTTAAAACTATTTCCCTAATGAAAGACATTTTTAAAAGTAAAACATTTAACAGAAGATAATAATTTCCCTCTATGTTTTGAATATTTAAATTAGAATATTTAGTAATCATTTTCCCCTTTATTAATTTAATATCTTACAAAAACCTTGAAAATTTTTATATAAAAATTTAATTAATAACCAACGATGAAATATATTAGAACATAAAGAGTTTTTTTTTGAAATTTAAAAATGAAATTTAAATTTTAAAAACATATAACCTATAATAAAAAAATAGAACATTTTATAAATCCTAATAAAATACTATGAATTCAAGGTTTCTTTATGACATAGATATTTGTGGAGATACTATAATAAAAAAATATAAAAAACCCCCACACAAAAAATAAATTTTTTACAATAGATATGTTTATTTAAAAACATTATTTCCACAAAATAGAATGGTATATTTTATACTCATAAAAAATTTTACATAACATTTTATTTGAAATTTTTTTCTCAATCATACTTATTAGTAACTAATGGGGGAAGATACATATCATTTAGATCACCCTTAGGAATAAAAATATTAATTTTAGTGTTCATCCTCAATATACATGTCTCTCTTTCAACATATATATAAAATAGATTAAGAACACATAGTTTTATTCAAAAATATCAAGAGGAGAATGAGCTCTATTTATATATAGGTCTCAATAAAAAATAAAATAGAGTTTATTATTGTTTTATGTGTAAGGACAAGATATTTTTGATCATTTAAATTAGTAATATATTAAAAAAATTATGTCACACACAACAATGAAACAAAAAAACACCCACCAACTGAGAAACGATTATATATTAAAAAAAGAAATAATATAATCAAATGCATATCAATGGATAAAAGATAAACGAAAAAAATATATATTTTTTTGACAATGATTAAAATTTTAATGTGATTTCAGTTAGATAATAGATTTAAAAAAGGGTGGTATATTTTACATTAATAATTTAAAATGATGACAGTTAGAAATTATAAATAATATATAATATTTAGAATTAAAATTTAATCTATAAATATTCAATTATTTAAAATTTTATATGAAATACTAATAAAGCCACGTGATGTTTAAGAAATCATTTTTCAATAAAAAAAGTTATTTTTAAATTTTTATCCTTTTTAAATAACTATATATATATATATATTATAATTTCAATTTTATAAATATAAAATTATTTTTTATATTATTATGAGAAAATATATTTTGGTTAATTTTATTCAAAATGTGTATCTTTTTATGAAAATAAAAAAAATACAATGTTTACATGTAATCAGTTTTTTATAAAATTAATAGTAAATATGTAAAATTTTCAATTAATTAATCCTTTGTATATGTAAAAATATTTATATTATAACTTATAATATTATTTTAAAAAAGGTGGATTTAATTTAAAAACAAATTTTTTCTATTTTAGATCTTATTTTATATTTTTCCAAAAAATGTATTCAAATATACTATACATTTAGTTTTAAAAATTTATTTATATCACTATAAACAACTTATTAAAATAAAAATTATTTAAAACATGAAATATATTGGTCTAAATTATGTAATATGGAGTATTGTTTTTTTGTACATTAAAATTAAATTACCCAAGATAAATCCTAGTTACCACAGAATATTATAAAATGTTTCTATAATATGTCAAAGTGTAAAAGGCTAGAAAAATGAGTAAAACAAGTTTGGGAATTATTGATTGAAAAAAATTTCAAACAAATCCCTTGTTCTATTTTTTTAAGATATTATTTTGATACAATAAAATTGAAACTGATTTCCCATTTTTGAAAACGTTTTATTATCTAAAAAAATGTCATCCCATTTAACATATTATCATGATTCACGTCTCCTTACATACTATTAAACCACAACCCAATTATTTTTAATAAAATTGTACAAAATTTAGTAATATAAACTTTTATAAACCCTAAAGTTGTTTTGGTTTCCTCAATGGATTATCCGTAAATGGATTAAACCCCTAGTAATTAAGATATTACATGTAGTTGTGTAGATGTTCCTAGCCTATCTTTCTTTTTTTCTTCATCATTATTTCTGACATTCTCCCTTATATTCCACATGTCATGATTTATGCATATGTTTTTTTCATACTACCTGATTTTAGTTATATCATTATAATATATATATATATATCCTATTTATTATGGACACTTGTTTAATGAACAATTTGTTTGGGGAATGATTTTCTTTTATATATTTATTTTACATATATACTAAAATTAAAATTATTTATGATCATTTAATTCTATAAATTAAATTTACCCATAGTGAGAATCTGATATCGCCTAAATATATTGATTAATATTAGTTTTGTCATAATGGATTATTTTATTTATGATTTTTTTATAAGGGTATCGTATGTGAAGAATTTATGGAAAACCTTATGGAATTTTTATAGATTATGTAACACCCAAGACTTTTATGATAAATATTTTGTTTTTATGTTATATAAATCATCAAAGTAATATTTCACTACACACAACACTATCCTGGCTTTCTTTACATGCAATCACGACCTTCCTCGATAGCTTGCATCGTACGCAATACCGAGTTTCACTAAACAACGATATGCTATTAAAATATAATTAAAACTAGCTGTTATGAATAGTAATACACACTTTTGGAAATTAGGTAAATTTTATTTTTCAAAATGGAATTCAATTTTTGTATTCGGGATATCTAAATTACCCTAGGGTGAAATATTGGTATTTTTCTGAAAACATTCAATTTTTGATGAATAGTTAAAACACCAGGTTACTATTTAAAACCCGACTTTTTATTTAAGTAATTATTTATTTTATATAAATTTTTTTAGGTAAAAACTGATACATAATACCATTATAAGTTCAAAATAATTCATTGGAGTCATTTTATAATAATTTTAGATATATAAAAATTTTATCGAACTTTTCACCATCTTTTACCCACCTCCTAGGAGAATTTGCAAATTTACATAAAACATAATTTTACTGCTTCTGTGAGTGGAATTTCAAAAATCTGAGAGACACAGTTAATATCAAGGACTAAAATGTGGTTCAATGAGATGAAAATAATTTTTGGTGAATAGTAACTTTTTACTTTTTTTACCACGGTTAAAAGTAAATAGGGAAATTAAGGGTAAAAATGTTATTATTATTACCCTAACACGTGACATAATTATATTGGATAATTTTTATTCGACCAAAAACAACCTAAGGAATAAAATATGACAATTTAGGGCCACTTGGATTAGATTATGACATTTATTATTAATTTATTTCATGAAGGGTTAAATTAGTTAAAATCAATGTTTAATTACTAAATCATTTTTAATATAGTGTTATACATAAGATAAATTAGAATATAAATATTCATAAGAAACATAAAAAGATCCCCTAGATAATGGTATTTTATTTGTAATTTTTATACTTAAAATAATTTAATTTATTTATGACACAATGATGATGCAGTAATTATATTATTAATAAAATATTGACATAATTGATGTTATAAATACCCAAATAAATGTAATTTGAGACTTTTTATGAATTAAAATATTTTTCTATGTTAATATGACATGTTAGTATTGATTTAATTAACTTTTTTAGAACTAATCATTCTGTTATGATTTTTACAAAAATGAATTACCAAATAGTGTCAAAATTGACATAAAATAGTTTTTAAGACAAATATTATATTTTTATTTGTTATTATATTCCTAAAAATATAACGTTCGGCCAAGATACTTATATCATTATAGTTATATCATTAATGGACCACTTGGGGGTCTCTTGAATGTATATGGTATGTTTATTAGCTATATAATATAAATATACAAAGTGACATGGTTAATGTCAATCTAATTAACTAAGCGTTAAAACTAAAAGATAAGGTTAATATAATGACCTAAACTTGTCTAAATTCTATTGGATGAGATGATTTCTACCCATACCCATCTTAGATTCTAAATAAATCAATTTGGAGCTATTAAAAACCGAATATTACTTTATAATAAAATAATATTTTTAGATTTTCCAAAGCTTCCCCTCTCCTCCCTTAAAAAAGGGAACCTCCTCCCTCTCTTCCTCACACCACTTTGAGCCTTCATGCTCGGCAAACCCCTGAAAAATTATCTTCTCCACTTCCCTAGAAACATCCTATAGGTCCTGGTCTTCTTAAAAGACCAATTTTAGTGCCCTAAAAGAAGATCTCAAAGAGGCGCTTCAAAGAAGAGGTAATGTCTGTTACGGATTCTTTCAACTTTATTTCTTATTACACATCTTCTTCTTTATTTGTTTCATTATGAAATAATAACATCAGTTTCACTCATATACTGATATGTTATTATAATTATGAAACAACCCTATTACACCATCTATACATCCTACGAAAAAAAAATCATCGTGCGTGCGTACGTACAGAATACCATCTCCACACCGTGGGGTAATCTATTTTCCACCACCACCTTACTTGGATCGGTATAATGGTGTAAATAATAACTATATATATTTATTGTAATGTGATGTTGATTCTGAAATAGTATACATACACTCCAATACAATTCCACGATCATGGGAACGATATCATCGCTCGGGCGTACGTACCGAATACCGTCTCCACGAGGTGATGTGACTCATTGTACATGATTTTCATTTCATAATAATTACATAAATGAATTAAGTGAATAAATATGATATGTATTACACTAATAACATTCTGTAAATGATGTATCTATAACCTAAAGAGAAGAATAAGAATTTATTCGACAAAACACGCATAAGAACAAAAAGAAATAAACACCCGAATAACAAGTAACAAAGGAATATTACTAATAAGAAGCAAAGTATATGACCATATATGATATAATAAAAATATTTATGATTCTGTAATAAGTTAATAACATTATTTAAATCATTATAAAGTTGGTTCAGACACTTATGAAGCAAATCAGACATATGGTAAGGGAAAATCTCACAATATCATTTTTATCCGAGATTGTTTATACTTCAGAATTTATTGGGGAATATTTATCTTCCTCATACATGTTTCCACAATATGTAATATTATTTATATCCTATAACAATTGTTTAAATCCAATTTTACCCTTAGGTGAGTTTTTAGTAAAAGATATGAAAGGAATATTTTGTCATTTTTCGTACGAGATACATTTTGACTTCTCCGACACAAGTACGAGAAGAATGTTTTTTTAAATTTTATGGCATGAATGGATTTTTAAAGCATTATTTACAAGAAGATTCGTTTACAGGTTTTCAATTTTATTTTTAATCAACTTCTTTTAGTTTAAAATTTTATGACATGTTAAGAAAAAAAGAATTTTTTTGAAGTAGAAATGATATTTTCTTGAAGAATGGAGTTCAAGTATTTTATCAAAACTATTTTCCATCTAAGATAATATAGGGTTATGTTTCTATCCCTATTATTACATTTATTTGATTATGTTGTTATGGAATTATTTTTATGAATACCTTTATCTTATATGAATTTTTTTATAATGTCACAATGTTTAAGAATCCCATTTTTATTACATGGGTTATGCAATGATGTATTATTTTTTTTTGATTTTGTGGAACACATAAGAATGGTTTCATTATGAGATGGGTGGGGCCTATATCTGCCTCCAATGCATTGGGTAAAGATTTATATCTCATGAGATTGACATGGCTGGAACGGTAGGTTAAACCAGTTCAGAGAAACAGGACTGAAACGAGGAGTGAAGTCGGTTTAGAAATGGACTTTGTCCGCTAAGATAGTCTTGGAAATGAGTCTTGACTAATAAGAAATTATTCTCTATGATTTTCTGTGTATGACACAACGTTTCATGTTTTATGTTATGATTATTGGGATTATATTTCACTACTATGATTTATCCCATGTTATGAAATTATGATCTCTTTTTCAGGTTAAGATTTCCGAAATGATATGTTCTTATGAATATGATGTGATTGATATTTCTTTTGTTTACCCTTACTGAGCATTTGAGCTCAAACTTTTGTATTTTTTCTTTCCTTAGGTCATGAATAAGGTTATTAAGTAGGATATTCCCAAGAGGGACTCTAGATAAGATGAAATAAATGGGAGAAAACATAGATGATTTATGAACCTGTAGTTTCTGTTTCCCAGTTTCTAAAGACACTATACCTATACGGTCCATTCCTGGATTTGTTATATGTTTCAATAAGTGTGATTCAATTCTGATGTAATAACAATGTATGTAAAGTATGGGTCATTATAGTTGGTATCAGAGTAAAGTTATAGTCAACCTTTGGAAACTTGGATGTGAATGACTTAGTAAGAACCCTAATGATAAGTCTAAGCATAGAACACGATCTTAGTGTTTTAAAAATGTCCATGAACAACCTATGATAAGACCTTAAGTGTGAAATTTTATTCTTTATTATGTATTTTTTCTATTATAATTATTATTTCTCACACTATTCTTCTTGGTTTTAGTCAATGGCAGGGACCGGAAGGAACCATGTTAATGCGGAATGCGACGGGAAATGCAATGATTGTCCCCCTGAGCAACCATATATTATGGGAGCTGGAATGCAAAATATTGTAGCCATGATCACACAACTTTCTCAAGCTATGAATCATGCAGGACTTCCAAACGAGAAAAGGAAGGAGCAAAATTCTGTTGAATCCTTCATGAGGTAGAGTCCACCCTCATTCAGTGGGTCTACTGATCCATTAGTTGCTGAACAATGGATCAGTACTACTGAAAAGATATTTTTAGTTATTCAATATTCTGAATATGATAAAGTCATCTTAGCAGTATACCGTTTGGAAGGTGATTCTGATCAATGGTGGAATCTTATTAAGAATACGAGGCAAAGAGATGAAATTGAGTCCATGGAATGGGACGAGTTCAAGAACTTATTTTTCAATAAGTACTTCCCCGGTATTCTTTGAACAAATATGGAGAAACATTTTCTCGAACTGATGCAAAAGGATGATTAATCTATTGGTACATACGAAGAAAATTTTAAATGACATGCAAGGTATGCTTCTGGGATTATTAATTAACCTGAGAGTAAGATAGATCGATTATTTAGTGGCTTAAAACCAAGTCTTCGAAGGGCATTATCCATAAGGGACATCAATATCTACGAGGAAATTTTTCAATGTGTTCTCAAGGTTGAGATGAAGATTGGTGTAACCCATTAGTCACATTGGTTTGATAAGAATAGGAAAATGTAATTGAAAGGAAAATATAAAGAGCGCACTAAAAAGAAGATGATTTTTCCCTTATGCTCAAAGTGTGGAAAGAAACAAGGTGGAAATTGTCTTAAGGGGACAATAAAATGTTATAAGTGTGGAAAAGAAGGTCATCGGGAAATTGAATGCCGAAATAATGGGAAAAAGATGTCTAATGATGAAAACAAAGGAAGGGATACATAGAATGAGCCTAAATCACTTAAATGTTTCAAGTGTAAGGAAATGGGGAATTATTCCAATCAATGCCCTAATCCAAGGGTTGTTGATGATGATCGACGTCAATAAACCCTTAAGACTAAAGACAAAGGAAAGTCACATGCAGTTTCTATCAGGGATGTGGAGTATGATAACGAAGTGGTGAAAGGTCCACTTACCATCCACTATAAAGTAGCAAATGTTTTATTTGATTCTGGATCCACCCACTCTTTTATTTCAGAAATAATTTCTATGGGTATCACCGTATTACCTCAACAATTAGATGTTGAGTTAGCTGTGACAACCACTAATGGAAAAACAGTCGCATCAAAAGTTTATAATTCTTCTCCGATTGAAGTTTGTGGGAAAGTGCTTCCTGCAAATCTTGTGATCCTTCCTATAGTGGAATTTGATGTGATTCTTGGCATGGATTGACTTTCTCTATATGGATATCATATCAATTTCCACAGAAGGGAAGTCACATTTCATATTCCAGATCAATCTATGATCATCTATTGATGCAATGATTAACATAACCTTCCAGTGGAAATTTCATCCATCTTATGGGTTTTGATTCCACTAAATGAAGGTTATTTATCTCAAATGGTTGGTGAGAAACTCACAATTAAGAATATTCCCATTGTACGAGAGTTTGATGATGTCTTTCCAGAGGAATTTTCGGGTCTTCCACCAAATCGTTAAGTTGTGTTTTCAATAGAACTCATACTGGGTGCTTTGCCTATTTCAAAGAAACCTTATAGAATGGCCCCAATTGATTTGAAGGAATTGAAGAAGCAACTCCAATAGAATTTTGATAAGGGATTCATACGCCCTAGTGTGTCACCTTGGGGAGAACCTGTTCTTTTTTTTAAGAAGAAAGCTGGATCAATGAGACTCCGCATTGATTATCGAGAACTTAACAAGATCACTATCAAGAACAAATATCCTCTCCCGCGCATTGATAAATAATTTGAGCAACTACGCAGAGCTCAATACTTTTCAAAGATTGATCTTCATTCACGATATCATCAATTAAGGGTCAAAAGGGAGGATATACCAAATATGGCTTTCCGTACAAGGTATGGACACTATGAATTTATAGTAATTCCATTTGGTCTTACAAATGCCCTTATTATCTTCATGGATCTGATGAATAGAGTCTTTAAAGACTATCTTGATTAGTTTGTGGTAGTCTTTATAGATGATATTCTTGTCTATTAAAAGATAAAGGTAGAACATGATGATCATTTTAGAATTATATTGAATACCCTGAGAAAGGATAATATTTATGCCAAATTTACTATGTGTGAATTTTGGATTCGAAATGTTGCATTTTTGGGTCACATAATCTCAAAAGAGGGGATATCTTTGGATCCAGCAAAAACAGAGGTTATCGAAAGATGGTTGAGACCAACAACAGTAATCGAGATCTGATGTTTTCATGGTTTGGCTGGTTATTATCGACATTTTGTGAATGATTTTCCACGATTATCTAATACACTCACAAGTTTGACTCGAAAAGGAGTTAAGTTCGAGTGGACGGAGGAATGTGAAGAGAATTTAAGGGAGTTGAAAAGAAGGTTATCCAGTGCACCTGTGCTCACACTGCCTTCTAGTAGAGAATGGTTTTTGATTTACAGTGATACATCCAAGAAGGGGCTGGGATGTGTTATCATGCAAAATGATATGGTGATAGCTTCTTCCTCACGACATTTGAAAATCCATGAGCAAAATTATCCAACTCATGATTTGGAGTTAGCTGCGGTAATATTTTCATTAAAGATTTGGAGGCATTATCTTTATGGAGAATGGTGTGACATTTATACTGATCATTAAAGTTTAATGTATATTTTCACACAAAAGGAGCTGAATATGCGCCAAAGAAGATGATTGAAGCTGATTAAGGATTATGACTGCTCAATTCATTACCACCTTGGGAATGAAAACAAGGTGGAAGATGCATTAAGTCGACAAGACCGTGCTAGCTTATCCATGATTAGGATCACAAAAGATCAAATATCTATGGATTTACAATGGATGGATCATGGAATTATAATGAAAGGGTAAAAATCGTATCTTTCTCAATTGAGTGTTCAACCATCTATACATGTAAAGATTAAAGAGGTGATGAAAGAAGATGTAGAGTTACAAAAGAAGTTGAGAAATGTTCCTGAATTCAACCTTGATTGTGATGTGATAATAAAATTCAGGAATCGGGTTTGTGTTCCTCACATCCCAGAATTAAAGAAGGAGTTGCTGGATGAGGCTCATAGTTCTTCCTTCTTTATTCATCTAGGAAGCACGAAGATGTATAGGGACCTAAAAGAGTACTTCTGGTGGGATGGCATGAAAAGATATGTTTTTTGAATATATCTCTCGATGCTTGGTTTTTTAGAAAGATAAAGCTGACATACAGAAGTCTAAGGGTTTGTTACATCCATTACCCATACTTGAATGGAAATGGGAAAACATCACTATGGACTTTGTCACTGGACTTACAAAAACATCCAAAGGCAATAATGTTATCTGGGTCATAGTTGATCATCTTACAAAGTCTGCACACTTCATTGCTATTAGAGAGGATTTCTCTCTAGATCAGCTTGCTAGGATATATGTGAAGGAAGTGGTAAGATTGTATGGAGTACCAATTTCCATTATATCTGATCGGGATCTGAGATTTACCTCAAAGTTCTGGTGAAATTTTCAGCATACTCTGGATACAGAATTTTGTTTCAGCACTGCTTATCATCCTCTGATAGATGGTATGTCTGAGAGTACAATTCAAACTCTAGAATATATGTTGAGAGCTTGCTCTATAGATTTTAAAGGTGGTTGGGATCAACACCTACCATTGGTGAAATTTTCATATAAGAATAGCTTTCACTCCAGTATTCAGATGTCTCTTTATGAAGCTCTCTAGGGAATGAAATGCAGGACTCCAACTTGTTGGGATGAAGTTGGGTAAAGAAAGATATTAAGACCGGATCTTGTTGATGAGATGGCAGAAAATGTCAAATCTATTCAACAACACATTAGAGCATCTCAGAGTCGACAAAACATTTATGCTGACAACCGAAGAAAAGACCTAGAGTTTGAAGTGGGTGATAAAGTGTTCTTACAAATATCTCCTTGGAAGAGAGTAATGAGATTTGGAACGAAGGGAAAGTTGATCCTTAGATATATCGATCCTTTCGAAATACTGAATCGTGTTGGGAAGGTAGCTTACCGATTGGCGCATCCAAAAAATTTCTCCCATGTTCACGATCAGTTCCATGTACCTCTCCTGAGAAAGTACATACCGGATCCTTCACATGTACTCAGCTCAGAAGATGTACCGCTGGAGCGAGATCTTTCTTATAATGAACAACCAATAGAGATTCTGGATCGTAGCGAAAAAGTCCTACGGAACAAGACCACTTGCTTGGTGAAAGTTTTATGGAGGAACCACCAATTATAAAAGCTACATGGGAGATTGAGGATATGATGAGGGAGAGGTATCCTCATCTCATTGTTACAAAGTGACGAATTTTGAGGGAGAAATTCATTTTTAGGGGGGTAGAATGTAACACCCGAGACTTTTATGAGAAATATTTTGTTTTTATGTTATATAAATCATCAATGGAATCTTTCACTACACAAAACACTGGCTTGGCTTTCTTTACACCCAATCGCGACCTTCCTCGATAGCTTTCATCGTATGTAATACCGAGTTTCACTAGACAACGATATGCTATTAAAATGTTATTTAAACTAGCCGTTATGAATTGTAAAACCTAAATTTTGAAATTTTTTAAATTTTATTTTTCAAAATGGACATCATTTTTGGATTTAGAATATCGAAATTTGCCGCGGGTAAAATTTTGGTATTTTTCTGAAAACATTCAATTTTTTATGAATAGTGAAAACACTGGGTTACTATTTAAAACCCGAATTTTTATTTAAATAATTATTTATTATATAAAAATACATTTCATGAAAAAATTGATACATAATACCTTTATAAGTTCAACGTAAATCATTGGAGACATTTTATAAAAATTTTAGATATATAAAAAATTTATCGAACTTTTCACCGTCTTTTACCCACCTCCTAGGAGAATTTGCAAATTTACATAAAACATTATTTTACCGCTTATGTGTTTGGAATTTCAAAAATCTGAGAGAAAAGGTTAATTTCAAGGATTAAAATGTGGTACAATGAGATGAAAATAATTTTTGGTGAATAGTAACTTTTTACTTTTTTACCACGGTTAAAAGTAAATAGGGTAATTAAGGTTAAAAATTATATTATTATTACCCTAGAACATGTCCTAATTCTATTAGATAAGTTTAATTCGACCAAAAACAACCTTAGAAATAACCTATGACCATTTAGTCCCACTTGGATTAGATTAGGACAATTATTATTAATTTATTTAAAGTAGGGTAAAATTAGTTAAAATCAATGTTTAATAACTAAATCATTTTTAATATAGGGTTATACATAAGATAAATTCGACTATATATATTCATTAAAATGATAAAAAGGTTTCCTACATAATGGTATTTTATTTGTAATTTTTAGACTTAAAATAATTTAATTTATTTATGACACAATGATGATGCAGTAATTATCGTATTAAATAAATATAGACATAATTGATGTTATAAATACCCAAATAAATGTAATTTTAGACTTTTTATGAATTACAATAATTTTCTATGTTAACATGACATGTTATTATTTATTTAATTAACTTTTTTATAACTAATCATTCTGTTATGATTTTCAAAAAAATCAATTACCAAATAGTGCCAAAATTGACATAAAATAGCTTTTAAAACAAATATTATATTATTAATTGTTATTATCTTCCTAAAAATCTAATTTTAGGACAAGAAACTTATATCATGATAGGTTTATAATTATGGACCACTTGGGGGTCGCTTGGATGTATATGGTATGTTTATTAGCTATATAATATAAAAAGACAAAGTGACGTGGTAAATGTCAATCTAATTAACTAATAGTTAAAACTAAAAGATAAGGTTACTATAAAGATCTAAACTTGTCTAAATTATATTTTATGAGATTATTTAGAACCATACCCACCTTAGATTTGGAATAAATCAATTTTGAGATATAAAAAACCGAATATGAGTTTATAATAAAATAATATTTCTATTTTTTCCAAAGGTGCCCCTCTCCTCCCTTATAAAAGGGAACCTCCTCCCTCTCTTCATAACACAACTTTGAGCATTCAAGCTCGGAAACCCCTACCAAATTCTCTTCTCCACTTCCCTATAAATATCTTAGAGGTCTTGTTCTTCTTCAAAGACCCATTATAGTGCCCTAAGAGGAGGTCTCAAAGAGGCGCTTCAAAGAAGAGGTAATGTCCGTTACCGATTCTTTCAACTTTATTTCTTCTTTAACTTCTTCTTCTTTAGTTGTTTCGTTATGAAGTAATATCATTAGTATCACTCATATATGGATATGTTATTGTAATTATGAAACAACCATATTTCACCATCTATCCATCCTACAGAAAATGACAACACTGCGCGTGCGTCCGTACGAAATACCGTCTCCACGCCGTGGTGTAATCTATTTTCCACCACCACCTTACTTGAATGGGTATAATGGTGTAAATAATAACTATATATGATTATTGTAAAGTGAGGTTGATTCTGAAATAGTATATATACACTCCAATACAATTCCACGATCATGGGAACGATGTCATCGCTTGTGCGTACGTACGGAATACCGTCTCCACGATGTGATGTGACTCGTTGTACGTGATTTTTATTGCATAATGATTACAAAAATGAATTATGTTAATAAATATGATATGTATTACACTAATAACATTATGTAAATGAGGTATCTATTTCCAAAAAAGAAGAATAAGAATTTATTCGACAAAACACGCATAAGAACAAAAAGAAATAAACACCCGAATAACAAGTAACAATGAAATATTACTAATAAGAAGCTAAGAATATGACCATATATGATATAATAAAAATAAGTATGATTCTTTAATAAGTAAATAACATTATTTAAATCATTATACATGATGTTTGGACACATACGATGAAAATCGGACCTCAGGTAAGGGAAAATATCACAATCTCATTTTTATCCGAGATTGTTTATACTTCAGAATTTACTGGGGAATATTTATCATCCACATCCATGTTTCATCAATATGTAATATTATTTGTATCCTCCTACAATTTTTTGAATCCAATTTTACCCATCGGTGAGTTTTTAGTAAATGATATGAAAGGAATCTTTTGTCGTTTTCCGTATGAGGTACTTTTTGGCTTTTCTGACATAAGTATGAGAAGAATGTTTTTTTAACTTATACAGCATGAATGGATTTTTAAAACATTATTTCCAAGAAGATTATTTACGATTTTTCAAATTTATTTTTAATCAAATTCTTTTATATTAAAATTGTATGACATGTTATGAAAGGAAGAATGTTTTTGAAGTAGAAAGGATATTTTCCTCAAGAATGGAGTTCAAGTGTTTTATCAAAATTATTTTCCATATAAGATAATATAGGGTTCTGTTTCTATCCCTATTATTACATTGATTTGATTATGTTGTGATGGAATTGTTTTTATGAATTCCTTTATCATATATGGATTGTTTTATGATGTCACAATGTTTAAGAATACCATTTTTATTACATGGGTTATGCAATGATGTATGATTTTTTTTTTATTTTGTGGAAAACATAAGAATGGTATCACAATGAGATGGGTGGGACCTATATCTCCCTCCAATTCATTGGGTAAAGATTTATATCTCATGGTATAGACATGGCTGGAATGACAGGTTATACCGGTTCATAGAAACATGACTGAAACGAGGGGTGAACTTGGTTCAGAAATGGACTTTGTCCGCTAAGATAGTCTTGGAAATGCATCTTGACTAATAAGAAATGATTATCTTTGATTATGTGTGTATGAAAAAAAGTTTCATGTTTCAAGTTATTATTATTGGGATTACATTTCACTACTATGATTTATCCCATGTTATGAAATTATGATCTCTTTTGTAGGTAAAGATTTCTGAAAAGATATGTTCTTATGAATATGATGTGATTGATATTTCTTTTGTTTACCCTTACTGAGCATTTGAGATCACCCTTTTGTATGTTTTATTTCCCCAGGTCATGAAGAAGGTTATTAAGTAGGATATTCCAAAGAGGGACTCTAGATATGATGAACTAAATGGGAGACAACATAGATGATTTATGAACCAGTTGTTTATGTTTCCATGTTTCTAAAGACACTATACCTATACGGTACATTCCTGGTTTTGTTATATGTTGCAATATGTGTGCTTCAATTCTGTTGTAAAAAAAATTTATGTAAATTATGGGTCGTTATAGATTATGTGGTTGTAAACATTTAGTGAAGGAAAAATGTCCAATGGTAGAAAAAAGACATGAGTTTTTTTATATTAGTCTTGTCATTATTATTTAATGATATAAAGTTATAAGGTCATTATAAATAATTAGATTCCATTTTTTTATTTATGTCATGTAATTTTTCGATATTTATGTTTGGACTACTGTAGATGGTTCCATATCAAGGCATGGATAACATTGAAAATTTGGAATTTTTTAGTTGAGGATAATTTATTTGTCTGAAATATAATCCAATATTGATATGTTTTTGTTTATGAAATCATTAATAGTGGAAATAACCATTTAGGATTGTTGAGGTAAAATTGGATAGTATAGTGATTGTGGTAAGATAATATACGTGAAAAAATAATGGTTAATTGAATATGATAATTCTATATATTTGATAATATTATGATTTTTTATAATTGTAGAAACTTTTTTGGATTTATCAAAATAACATCCCTATCTAGATACTACAAGTGGGTAATGGATCAAGAATAAATATACCTATGGGGGATAACTATGAAATGGGCTTATTGAATATTAACTCATCTATATCATGGTGTATGAGAGAGAGGCATAATTAAGAAAAAAAGGATAAAATGTGGGTTGGACTCTCTTTTGTCAATCAAATTATATGAAAACCCCACTATGAAAGATATATTTCTTAAATTACCGAAAATTATTAGGAATAAATGAATGAGATTACACGTAATAATTTAAGAAAGGTATAAAAATTAGAGTTAGAGGTTTAAACATGTATGAAATTGTTAAAATAATAGTATCATATGTATAAGTTGTGGTATAATTATAAAATACGTCTTCGCATTGAGCTATAATATTTATATATTCTGATTATCTTTGATATGGTCAAAATGTTTTTTTTTATTTTTGGTAGAAAAATGATCACAAGGATGAAATTGAGAAAGGAATGTATCTAATAACAACTATATTGTATATATAAATAAGGTATAATAAATAAATGTTTTGGAGTCATAGAATATTATTTTTATGATAGAAAATGTTAGTTTCTTAGTCTTAGTTAAGGTACTAGGTATTATACTATAATAAAATTGATCATTGATATTTTTATTAGTGATTGATATTTACCGATGGAATTCATTCATATTACAAATGTTATGTGGGTTATGTATAACCACAAAGGACTATATCTTAGTAATAGTTCAATAAATATATTTAAGCATATATTTAGTATTTTCAATAATATCAAAATAAAATTCATGACATGCTTATATTTATTTGGATAACCAATGAAGACTATGTTAACTATGATATATAAATGTGGTTGATGAAATGAAGTATTGACTAATTTTAAAAAATTATGATGTATAGTACTGGTATCCTTGAGATTAATAATTGATTCTTGATATATTTCGTGAATTTTATCTCATTTTTGGATTACATTTACTAGTTTGTGATTTTATAAACTAGTGGTTAAATAGAAGAATTTATTTTTGTGGAATATATGATTTCCCAACTCTTTAATTTTTTGGATATTAGTTTTATTTTAGAAAATATATTCACTAGATATATATATTAAGTGTATAAATAATGAATATTTTGGATGAAAGGTAAGTATATTCATTATGATTAATAATGAAAGTTGGATGCCACATTAGATGTTATATAAAAATAAGTAATTTATTAAAAATAACTTCTCTTACATTAAATTTTTTTTATTAATTATAATTGTAATGAAATAATTTATTTATGGGGTGTGTCATGTGGAGACTTTATATTCTTTCCATTAAATAATTTCTATCATTAATATCTTATGCCACACACTACACCAAACTAACACCCCACTTGACTAAAATGATCCATTTAATGATAGACTGAGACCATTCCCAAAAATTAAAATCCCTTTATTAGAAAAAAGAAATAATAAACATACACCATTCTAAAAGAAGAAAATTTACATTGATCCCTCCTCAAAATGGGAAGAAGATCGCTAGTCACTTGATCAGCCCAATGAAAATCAGATCTTCTAACTCCTTTGCTGGAAAGTCCATCTGTCAATGAATTTTATCTTTTATACACATGAGTAATAATTTTTTCCTTTGAATAAAGCAGATCCAAACATTTAGTCCATTTATTAGTCATCTTCAAAGAGAGATGAAGAGAAGTTGTCCTGAGAGCCAACACCATGTTCATGTAATCACATTCTATCCATAATTTATTCCACCCTCTTCTATCATCCTATTAAACTGCCACAATAACACAACACTTCTATTCTTCGAGAGCAGATGAAAAACCACACAAACCATAAAGGCAGCTAATAACACATCCTTAAAGATCTCTAAAGACCGCAACCAATCATAAGTCACCCGGGTTACCACGTGAATCCCCATCTAAAATAACGTTGATCCAACCACAAAAGGGTTCCTACCAAAACAAGTCAATTTTGACAAGAGGAAAATGAAAATTTCCATTGAAATTCACCCTATTTAAAATAGACATATTGTGAAAGGAATTCTCACAGAAATTACCTTTCGGAATGACAACCTCACAAATTGCAGTGGGTATTCGAGAGATAACTGCACCTGTAGAAAAATCCAGCATCTCATGGATGATTTTGTTCCTAGAATCCAAAATAAAATAGATCAATTCCTCCGTATCAATGAGAAAAAGAGTGAAAAGATGTGCTGATAGATTAATATTATTCCAACTCTTCATAAAAGTGGCCATCTAGTTCAACCGCAACATATGCACATCAAAAATACTAGAGACTTCCGACCACATAGCTAAAGCAACAACGTAAATAAGAAGCTGGTGATTGATGTCTTCACTGTGTTGGTGACACAGGACAAACCTAGAGTAGAGGGAGATCCCGCATGTTTGAAGGTGATCATCGGTTGGAAGACTCTTGTGAGAAACTATCCTAGAAAAGGTGGCCTGAGATAGTTTTAAGAAGACCCTATTCAAAATACCCATCCACTGTGTAACATATATATTTCCCACAGAATGTTTATAAAAACCTTTAATGGAATGGATCTCGTTAGAAGCTAGCTACCATGCCCAAAAGTCTCCCCTGGAAGAGAAGAATTACTTCTTAACAATAGAAGTAACCTGATTTGGAAGACCTTACATGAAACCCAGTTGATATTAAATTGAAAGATCAAAATCCAGGTTAGGATTATCACTAAGAAGAAAGTCTTCTAGGTGCATACCAGTCTAATTACATTTCCAAAAAGAAAGGGAGCATTCCTTTGAAACCATCCAATGTGAATCTACATCAATTCTGAAAACATTGTTCCTGAAAGAATGCGAAAACGAGAAATTAATGTAATTAATATTTCCTGATATGATTCTTTGAAAAAATATTTCTCTAAAAATAGATAGCATCATATTTCATGTTTACAAGTCTCCATATAATTCCTGCCTGTAGAGAATCATTAAAACGACCCTGTTTTTTGATACCCAAACCGCCATCATCATAAGGTTTGCACACAGAATTCAAATGGACCATTGCAAGCCTCTTTTCAGTGACACTTCCACTCCATATGACGTTCATGATAGGGGCATTGATGCTCTTGATTAAGTAAGTAATACATTTATAAACCACGAATGAATAGACGAATTTAGAGATGATGATAGACTTCACAATACATACTCTACCAGAAATGGATAAAGATTTACCCTTCCAAGAAAAAGGATGTCTTCGAATCGGTCCAAAAATTATGGAAAAGTATCAAGCCTTCATTCTCCCACAGTATAAATGCACTCCAGTGTAATTGAAGGGTATGTCTCCATCTCGAATACCTATCTATCTAATGATGTCATTTTTTCTATTAGATGAGAAGATGCGTCCAAATTAAACAAAGGATTTGTTCCAACTAACCACCTGTACATAATCCATCTCATATTGAAAAAGATCTTTCTTTATGTTCTCGATATTTCCTTTGTCCCCTCTACTGAAGAGGATGATGTCATCAGCGTAAAGAAGATGCGATGGAGTACCCAACCCTCTGCCAACATGAATGGTTTTTAACCTTCCATTTCCAACCGTGATAGATAGGACCCTACTGAGATAGTCCTCAACAATAGAGAAAATGATTGCTGATAAAGGATCACCCTACCTAACACATCCTAAGCACTCAAAGTAGACATCAAGAGACCCATTGATAAGAACTGAAATACGAGATGATCTCAAAATATACATGATCCAATTAATAAAAAACAATAAAATCCATACATAGCAAAAATATTTCATATGAATCCCCATTCCATTGTATCAAAAGTATTATTGATGTCCAATTTGAAGGAAATGTAACCCCCTCTTATGGGATTTTTGAGGAGATTCACACATTATGAGGCTATTATAGGGCATTTTTGGATTGATCTCCCCTTGTAAAAGCCAAATTGATTGGAAAAAACAATCTTTCAAGAAATGTGTGATAAACTACTAGCAAGAATTTTGCAAATGATTTTGTGAATAGTTTTAACTAACGCAACTAGCCTGAAAAAATGAATTTTATTTGCATTTTTGAATTTTGATATAAGGATAAGGAACTGAGAATTCAAACCACTCGGAAGGATCCCACCTTTGAAAAAGTGTATAACCATCCTACAAACATCCTCATGAAATGATCCATTTATTATTGAAAATAAATTTATAATATGATTATTAGAATATAAAATGATAGCATTTAACTAAAATAATAAATTATTATTATTCGGTTAGATTAATATTTTAAAAAGTTTACCTTCTAAGAAACATTTTTAAAAAATAGAACTATATTTTACCATAATTACGTAAGTTGATCATGTTAAAATTTAATCAAAAATCTAAAATTTAGATTTATTCCCTATTAATATAATATTCAATTATTTTTAATTCTTTTGAAATTATGTTATAGGCTTCTATGGTTTCTGAATTCACTTTCATATAAAAAATATCTTGATATTTTTTATTTTTATTCAAATTACAAAATATTATAATTTGAATTTTGATAAAATAACATTATTTATTATTTAATAATTTCAAGAATCTCTTATGGTGTGATTTTTTATTATTTAAACTAATTGAGTTGAATACTGAAATATACATTTTTTAAAAATAACATGATTTTATAAAATTATTAGTATTTATGTATGAATTTAATATTGGGGAATAAATTTTATATGCCCAAATATTTATTTTCAATGTGGTATTATAAATTTAAAAAATAATGTTTGAGTTTAAAAAATGAAATTTTTAATATTACAATTTTTGTTACATATTTAAATAAATTATTATTAATACATTATAAATTTAGTTTTTTTGAAATTTGTTTTTCAATTAAAAAAACTGGATCAAAAAATTGAATAAAATTTTAAAATCATTACGTCAATATTATTTAATAAGGGACATTGTATATTATTATATAAAAGATAAGTTACCCAATATTTAAACATTTTTGAGCAGAAAAATATAAAATCTTTAATATAAATAGTATATGATTACTAGACCCAAAACAAGAGGAATTTTTTTTTGAATGCGTGTTTGAGGTATTTATCAACATTATCCCTCCACTCTATTATTTATCAATTCATGAGCCCTTTTCCTTGAGGGTGAATTACATTTTTTGAAAAAATTTCTATATTTACAAAAATATCACCCTTTTTTAATAATGTGGATCTCATATATTCACTTTGGCTTGGAACACAACCCCATTAGTCCGTCCCAAAATCTTTCTCATTCTCTCTTCCACTCACATCACTACCTTATTATGGTGTTTACATTCTTAAAAGAATACCTATTAAAGTCTTAAAACCTTTTGAAATGGAGATAATCCAATAAGTGATCTATAAGCGCATAATCTCTATTTTTTATTCTATTTGTTTATATTTCACTTTATTTCATTTGTTTCATGGATCCCTATTGATACAATCTTTTTTTATAAATTCTATTATGGTGATTTTATCAATTGATGTTATATGTTAAAAATTATTTCCTTTAGAAAAATGTTTCATGATCTATATCTTATTGTGTAATTATTTTATTATTTTTTTCAAAAAACACATACTATAATAATATTTGAATATATTAACTATTATTGCATAGTTTTACCCATAATATGTATCTGGTATCTCCCCATTATTAAGATTCCCTTTCCCCAGGTTGTAATGAAATGTAATATGTTTGATGTGTCAAGAAGGTTACCTTATGTGAAAATTTAATGAGAGGTAATTAATAATTGATATGGATTACTAATTATCAATAATAGTGGAAAATAAATAATTCCATCAGTTGAAAAAAATATGATTTATGTTGTTTTAAGTTTTAATTTTATTCTAAAATTATATAACCCAAAATAGTCTTGGGAACGAATGTTATTTAATTTTTTATATTAAATAAATATAATATAATAATGTCTTGTAATTTCACTATGGAATCAAATCTAGTGTGTAATGTATGTGTCTGTGGTATAATAATGAGGAATGTGGATTCATAGTTACACATGAACTGATGTATATACATATGCCCCTATTTGTTCTTATATCATGGGTACATTATGGAATGTCTATATCTAGAAACATAATATTAATTTTCGATATCCATTAGAATCCATCCATATATTCATTATAAACATTTACTATTTGAACAAATATTGAAATATATTAACATAATAGTTTCTATGGAATAGATATAGCCATGAATTATATGAGGATTACCCCTATACATTAGAAAAAATTCATTCAATTATTATCTTTATAATGATGATGGAAACTATAATGATATAACCTAAGTAAATTTCACTTTATATATTGTGTTTAACAACTTGGTGTGGTACTTACATCCTAGACACACAGAAACACATATTTCTATTATCATTTATATATATATTTATCCTAAAAAATATTTCTATAGATCAGGATAGGGAAATGGAGGAACGATCTTATACATAATTATGTACTGTACTATTCCAATATTCCTTCTTCCTTTAATGTGTGATCCTTGTATACCCTCCAACAAGATTTTTGAGTTTTATTATTTTTATGAATGTTTGGAGGTAAAAAATTGTGTGTGTATGGTTTTAATATATTTGTATGTGTGTGTGTGTGTCAGGTGCTGATTATTTGAGGAATTTTATTAAAATTTTTACTCGGTTAGAGAATATTTTTTTTAATATTGGATGGACCATACCTAGTATATGTGAGTCCAACATCATTGAATAATTTGATCCAAAACATCATTATTAGTTTGGATTCCCTTTAAATGATCTAAATAACTTTCACTATGGGGATTAGAACTCAAATATGCACTCTAACACTCATCATATCATGTTGAACATCATGCTCTCTACTGCTGGATGTGCCCTCAAGGTCTCATGCATGATAGGTCATACCTAGACACATGCCATCCTATGAATTTCATTAGTCCCAACTCCACCATAGTTAACCCAAACATCAATTTAGTATATTTTAATGATAAATTTTAATAGTTAAAATACTAAATATTAGGTACATTTCAAAATTATGCACTAAAATATAATCGTTAAAACATTACAATACATAAAATCATAATAAATTAATTTTGAATATAATCTATTTAAGATAATAATTATATCATAGAAAATATTAAAATAATATAAATTATATATATTCCCCTTGAATTCGTATAAAAAATTTATTAATAAATATTAGTTACTTTTCTAATTCAATTATATTTATATTTCAAAAAAGTGCATTATTATTAAAATATGAATTAATAAATTACTATTAGAATAATATAATTATCATTTCCTATATTATTTTCATATTAATTTGACATAATTTTATATTTTTAAATATATTATTGAAATTTATATTTATATTTCTTACTAGATCTTAATTCATATATTAAATCTACCAATTCTTATCACTAATCAGCATCTAATTCAAAACTGATGTTAATTAATATTTTCTATATATAAAAATAAATTTTATAAAATGAACCCAATAAATTTAACACTTAATTTTTTTATAAGAAGATAAATTAATAAAAATTATTATATAATTAATTTTTTTCTATTTTTAGTTTGTTATAATCTCAATCATCTTCTCTTTAACATCTTTTTCAAATAATTGAAATTATCACATATATATATATATATTAATATAAATACACTGTAAAATTTATATTTATTATTATTATTAAAAATTATATTTAATATCAATTATAATAAAATAATCATTACAATTTAATTTTGTTTACATATTACCCATGTATTCCTAAATAATTATATAATAGGTAATAAATTAGAGACCTATATTGAGATAAATATATTTTGAAAATTTTTTATAACCCATATTGTAATTCATGGATTATACACACACACACACACACAGACAGATATATTTATATATATATATATTAAATCAT
This sequence comes from Viscum album, assembly GCA_963277665.1. NCBI lineage: Eukaryota > Viridiplantae > Streptophyta > Magnoliopsida > Santalales > Viscaceae > Viscum > Viscum album. The sequence goes on along the minus strand of OY728146.1, from coordinate 1,531,177,079 downwards.
GTTTCATTAAATACTCTCCCGATTAATACTTTTCATCATTTCAACTTCTATTTAAATATTACTAATTTGTTTCATTATTTTGGATTCATTATTTTATAAATTGATTACATAGAGTTTAGTTTGGATAAAATTATAGGAATATACATTATAAATAATTTTCATGATAATTGGGTACTCTAATTATTCCAGAAATAAATGAAACTATAAAATTCCAATAGATTCATTTCATTGATTGTGAAGTCCTTCTAAAATAATCAAAACCATAAAATACTAAATCAACCAAAATTCGATTTCCCAAAACTAAAATAAAATTTGTTAAGACCTAAATTTTATATAATGAAAAACATAATGATCATCATTATTGACGAAATCATTCCATATATACCATCTATAACACCTCAAGAACACTCCTTTGAGTCTCATGACAGAATAAATATTTTTTTAAAATTAGTTGTAATGATTTTACTCAAATTTTTATAATTTATAATTACAATATCAATCCATTAATCATGTGACATTGAAACCCATTTAAATTTTTATGTCAAGTTGTTTATATAATTTAGACCATATATTTCAAATTAAAATACATTATAATGAATTAAAAGGGAGATAAAAATAATTTTCTTGTCTCATACCTACCTCTCAAAACATTCCTATAATCATAATTTCTCCTATTTGTCGCTAAGCCTTGTTAATGTTCAATTTAAAACATGGAATAAAAATAAATTATTTTATCAATTTTTTTATAATAGTAAAATTTCAAAAAATAGACATTTCTTGAATATTTTAATCAATAAAATTGATTACATTATATTATTAATATTTTTAAAGAAATAATATTATATTTCATATAAAAAATCAAAATAGTTTTTAGAAAAAACATTCAATAAATTATAGTAAGTCAAAACAATTATTCTTAAGATTTAAAATATTCTATAAAATAAAATAAAATATTTAACAATTAATATTTTTCCGATGCAAGAAAATAATTTTCAAATCAAAAATATTATTATTGAACATATGATCCAAAATCTATTCACATAAAAAACCTATTTATTTTTATGATAATCCTTTCACGTGATTAGAAAATAAAACCACAAGGTTATATGGAACATTGAATTCTATATAGGTCACATCCATCACTTGGTGTAAAATAACCCCATAGATTTTGGATTAAATTTTTTTCCCAATCATGTTTGAAATGTCTAGATGCTGAATTAAAAGGATTTGTGTAGTTTTCTCTATTTCTATTCATTATAATTCTTATCAAAACTTATTCCCAAACTAAAATCATAAGTTCTTTATAATTTTTTCAAACAGAATAAGCATGCAAATATATTCATGTTTAATCAATTAATTACAAAATATTGATAATTCCCTAACATATATTAAATCAGACATATTTTAGAAGCAATCATAATTAATAGGAATTAAAAAATACATTTTAATGATGAATGTAAATATCCATCATAGATTAAATAATTAGTTCATTTCCATAAAATTAAAAAAAATCATGTCCCATAAGAATATAAAAATATTTGCACAAGATTGAGTTCTTAAACAAAAGAAGAATTTTATGATTTTTTTGATAAATCATTTTTTAACAAAATATATTTAAATAGAGTTCAGAGTATATAAAATCATAATTTTTAAAAAAACTTGAAAATTATAATTCAAATTTTTTATTCCATTTCAAAAATTATTATCATATTGTATTCAATAAAACAAACACATATATCTGAAAATGATTTGACAAAGGATACATTTAGAAGGTGATTTTTAAATTAAAAATACTAAAATAATTGAAAATTACCATTTATATTTGGAAAATTTAAAATAGAAAATATAATAAAAAAATTCAATTATATAAATTAACTACATATTAAAATATAAATTGTTTAATACATAAAATGAATCAAAAAACCTACCAGGAATTATTTAAAAACTAACCGTGTTTTCCATTAAAATTTAATATTGAATTTTATATCCTATAAACATATATTCCAACACCATTAAATATCATCTTTTATAAAATATATAAAGAAATATATGAAAGAATATAGTATTAAAACATAGTTAGTTTTATTTATTTAAAATTAGATATAAAACATAATCAGTTTTTCTATATAAAAAAATAATTTTTATTATAAATTTTTATTTAAATATAATGTTCCCCATATTAAAAATGATAATTTATTAGACACATTATTAACAAAATTTATACAATATTTAATTTCAAATAATTTCTTCCTCTGATACATGTTATTTACTGATGCTAGTAGAAATATATTTCCAGATCACCCACTTAAATAAAACCCTTAATCTCACACATCATCCTTTATCACTCTCTCTCTATATATCCCTCTATTTTAAGGTAAAATAATGTTATTAAAACATATTTTTATTCAATGAACATAAGAGGATAATGACTAACGTTTATATCCAATAATGACACAAAAATCAAATATAGGTTATTAAAATATATATTGATCATTATATATGGATAATTGTGTATACTACTATGAAGGTTCAATTATGGATTGTCTATAATAGTGAAACAAATTTCTATCTTCTAATTCCATTGGGTTCCATCAACATATATGATATAAAATATCACTATATGGAAGAAAATTTATATAAATATAAATTCACATATTTATGACCTTTGAAAAGAAATATCTATAATGAAGGTGATGTGTCTCACTATGTACATCTCTGTAGATGCATTATATTGATATTTTATTTTTATAGAATAAAATGAGACTGAAAATTACTAATGTACATTTCTTTTATTTAATAAGTATTAAATGATGGTGTTTTTACTAATTCCTATTAATAAATTCATCCATATATGTTAACTATAATAATCATAAAACATTTAATGAGGCGAAAGAGATGACATGATATACTCCATAATTATTACCTTGAGTGCTTTATCATTTATTTATCAATCCTTTAAAGTTCCTTTTGGACATTATTATATGATTTATAAGTAAATATAACATTTATTCAAGTGTGATGGTCAATAAAAATTTAAGATTTATTGTTTATCATGTGAATAGTAGGAAAGATATGACAATAGTGGAGAAATTTCTTTTGTAATTTAAGTCGTATAAATGAAATATTATTTAAATTATTATTAATCATACCTGATTCACATTAGTCCCATATTAAAATTTCCTTGTTTATTGAGATTAATTATTTATGGTGACACCCTTTCCATATTATGAATATTCATTACTTCAGGATCACCTCCTGAATACACACTCACACACTCTAATAAGTGTGATAACTAATGAAGTTGGTTCTCTAAATCCAAATTATATGTATTTTATGATTACATATATTCATTTTTTGAAAACTAACAAACCCTTTATCCCATCATTATTGTTATTTTGTTTAACATATTAAGTTATAATGTGCTAAGTGTATCTATCAAAATGAATGGTCATGGTAGACCGCCATTATCACGAGAACCTAGAAGTTCAACAATAGTATTATTAAATATGTATTCAATAAGAAGACACATTAATTTTTGGGACATAAATAGAAATTTTTATTAGTTGTGGAGACATAGAGGCCTTTGATTCACCTTCTCAAGGTGTACACCCTTGGTAATATACACATTAATATATTATAAAAATGAAACATTCTTGGAATAATTCCACATTTATATGTATCATTGGAAGGACTATTTGTGGATTTCTATATTGAAGCTTCGAATAAAACATTTTTTTAATGATTATTATATGTTTCATGCATCGATTTATTAATGGACATTATGAAAAATATGGACAACGTGATGTATGATATTGTGGGTGAATCACAAGTAATATTTAATTAATGAATATTGAAAAAATGGATTTCTCCATTCTTATAAGTAATCTAATATGACCTTTGGGAATTTTTTAGTATAATGAATGAAAATTTCAAAAGAAAAACTACATAATTTAAATTTATGAAAAAAATGATAGGTTGTAGTTGGTGTCAGAGTAATGGTTTAGTTATCCTTTGCAAACAAGGATTGGAAAACTTTAGTGATATCCATTGAGATATTTCAATGGATACATATAGGGATGTCTCTATGAAGAGTCTGTGTATTGGTTATAATCCTATAAATTTGGTGAAAATCATGAATAAATATGATTAAACATAAGATTGTATATATTGAAAGTACAATCCATTGATTATGTGGTTTTGTCGCTATTAAGAGTGTTAGTCTCATTATACTATTAATTAAGTCAATGGATTGAACCCGATAGATGCATGTATATGAGGAAAAAATTGTTAAATGCATTGATGGACCTCCTCAGAAACCGAATGTCATGAAAGATGGAGGAGAAAAAACAATTATAAATAGAAAACCTTATAAATCCATTAATCAAAAATGACTACCAAATTATCTAAATAGAGAAAAAAATGTATTGACACCTTTATAAAGAAAATTCCAATATATATTTTAGTGGATCAACAGATCCACTTGTTTTTGAAAAATTGATATATACCATTGAAATGATAATTTTCATTATCCAATGATTAGAACACAACAGATTTATATTGGGCACTTATCATTTTGAAAGTGAAGCGAATTAATAGTTGAACTTTTTAAAGAATATAAGGAAACAAGATAAAATTGACTCTATTCATTTAGATGAGTTCAAGAACATATTTTTCATAATGTACCTCCCCTGTATTCTTCATTAAAAAATATATATTAATGTTTCCTTTTTAAATCATGTGAATGTTAAGAAACTAATGATAAAATTCAATAGATTCCATTAAAATGAGGAGTTAAGAATATTAAATGTTATTTATTCTTAATGTGTGAAAGGAATCATCGAGGAAATTTTCTTTAGTGGAAATTAAATTTTATATGTCCAGAAAGGTGTTCATCGAGAATTTTTGTACAAATGTAGTGGAAAAAATAATGCTCCAAACAATTAACCTATCACGATTATGCATCACAATTGTGAGGAGTTTAAGAATTATTCAATCATGTTCCACCATTAGAGGATTAATATAGATAATAAGGCATAAAAACCACTACTGAAATAGGAAAAGGGGAAAACAAATGTTTTCATCTTTGATGAAGATAACCTTTATGATTAACAAATATATATCCTCTTATCTTTTTTTAAAATTCACTTTTTATAATGAATGAATAATCCCTGTGAAAATTGTATTGTACATCCACTTATGAAACCTCATGTAATTATTTACGGGTATTCAAAAATAATTAAATCACATATTAAATTAGTATAAGGATGAGTTCAATCTTATAAATAAATTGTTTTTGTATAAAAAAATATCTTTTAATTGAAATTAAAAAATCATTTGTTTATTCATTATGGTTTTATGGTAATTTGGGTTATTACCATGTCTCAATTGAATACATTATTATGGTCTTACAAATTTTAGTATATAAGAGATATATCAATTTATTTTATGGATTAAATATAAGTTTGTGTTTTAAATTTATTAACAAACATTCTAAAGAATCATTTTTACAACATTCTAAGGGATTGTTGGATTATCAATTTAAGGAAACATTATGATTAAATTTGGATAAAGCTTATGAGATTAAATTATTATCTCAGCATAGATGGATTTATGAATGTCTGAGAACTGGTGGAAAACTTTTTTATAAATATAAATGGAATGATCAATAATTATATTAATGGATCTCATGATCTGTTTAGAATTTATGATGGAAAATTCAACATTATTTCATTGAATAATAGATGATGTGGGAATTAGTCAAGGAACAATAATGGGTCATGATTTTTTAAAATCAAGTTAGTATATCCAGTTAGGAAATTCATTTATCCATAGGAAAATGATATTGAATTTCATTTCATATTATCATAGTTTTTGAAGATAACATTGACCTATAATATAAAATTTTAGTTTAGGGGTTTTTGATTTCTAACAGGCTCCAGATCACCAAATATCACATGACAAGTGAACATAATCAGTCTCTATGATTATTTTTTATTTTATCATCACCCGAATCTTATCTTATGTTCTCAAACAAAGATACCTAGAGATTATCTAATTTTGGTAACCATTATTTTCAATGATATCTTTTTAAAATGTATTTTTTGAATACATTTTTATGATTTGGGATTCAATGAAAGGAATATTAAAGAATTAGAGATTTATAACCCATAATATTTCCATGGTGATATTCATTTTATGGGGTTAAAGAATGTAACCCTTGGTATTTTGTGAAATATTTTTTTGAATCAATTTATCATTTTTTATACTTTTCATTTCGCGCAATACTACATATAGATTTTATAATTTGAAAATCACTATATTTTCATAGTTTTAAACTCACCGTCAAGTTGATATTGTAATACATGAAATAAATATATTACCTTGTGGTATACACAACACTATTATCTGATTGTGTTACATACAATGTGAAGTTCTTTTGATGACTTTCATTACATGCAAGACCATATTTTAAAGACAAATAGTATAATATTAAAATAATATTACATAATATAATAAGATATAACATTGAAATTAAATTAGTAGTTCTCAACAGTATGAACTTACTTATGAAAATGTATTTTTATAATATTTATTCATTGATTACCAATTAATTAGAAATGAAAATATATATTAATCAATAATAAATGAAATAATTCTATTTTATGCATTTTGTGTTAGTAAAATAAATTAATTACAATTACTGAATAATATTAATGAAATATATGTGTTATGTATTCAATGAAATAGTTTTTTTTCATCCAATATATTTTATTGGAATCTGATAAGATGAAACCAATTTAATGCATAAAACCACATATTTTTCAAAGGGGAAACATTCTCGCCTTTTAATAGAAAACCCATTTTAAATTAATTTTAGGAAAACATTATACCTTTTTTATGATAAAAACATTATATTTGAAAAATTGATATTAAAATTTACATTAGTTGAACGTTTTGTATTTTTTTGATAAGTTTCATTTTTTATAAATAGTGAAAAATACTAGGTTTTAATTAAAATTAGATTTTTCATCTAGGTAATTTATTGTATATAATTATATTTTTGATTACTTTTAATGTAAATTTAGATAAATATTTTATCACTAAATAAAATATTGGACATTAGAATCAATATCTCAAGGAATTTGGATATAAAAACATGTCAATATTTTGGATATTTTTACTTTAAAAACTTTTAATCATGTTCCATCAATGAGATTATTTTTATATTGATTTTATCAATTTATGTGTTTTTAATTATTAAAATTGGATTTTTTTAATTTTAATCATAAGTTCCCAATTTATTAAATATTTTTAATTTATATTTTAACCATATGCATAATAATGTTTGTCCTTTATGATATCACTGTTAATGGAAAATCATGTAAATAATTATAAAAATCGTAAAATAAATATTATTAATATACCTAACTCATTAAAAAAATATTATATAATTTATATAATTCATCCATTAACACATAATTAATTAAATTGATTAATTTATTGAAAACATCTCTGGGAAAACGACTTCAATATTATTGAATTCAAAGGGAGTGAAAAAATGTCACACTTTTTCTATAAAATGTAGAATATTTTTAATATGGTGATAAATTAATGATATTCTAAAAAATATATATTATTCATCAGTATAATATTTTTATCTAACTCTTATAATTTTATATAAAATTTTATTTAATAAATTGTTATCATAAATTATTAAATAATGATGATGTGGTAATTACGCTATTGAGGAAACAATTAATTATATGATATTATAAATATTAAAATAAGATTAAATTGAATTAATATAGAATTAACATGAACATTATAGATGAATATGACATGATATTTTGGTTTTAATTACATTTTAAAAAAGTTTTATTAATCTATGTACTTTCATAATGTCAATTATTTGAATAGTGCCATAATTGACACTAATGATATTTGATGAAAATAATATTTTATATATTTTATTTAAAAATAATTACAATAATAACTAAGGTAAATTAGATGATATATGGTCAAAAAATATAATCAAATGTACATTTTTATTACATTTTAAAAAACGTTTATAAAAAATATATACTCATAGTATAAAAACATATGATACCATAGTAAAAATTAAAATGATTTAAACAAAGGTTAATAAAAATGAAAATGATTAAAATAAACCCAAAAATTGTGTAAATCTATTGGATGATGATATTAAAACCACATATTGTCCTAGAATCTAATAAATATAATTTTTGAACTATTGGATTTATGTTGACATTTTAAAGCATAATATTATTGGGGTTCCTAATGGTACCCCGCACCTTCATATTAAAAGTACATCTCCTCCATCATATCATTTAACAATCTTGAGTCTGTTTTCTTGGCAAAAATCTACCATATTATCATATCCACTTCCCTATAGTTCTTATAGAGGTCACAGTGTTCCGAATTGAAAACTCTATAGTCTTTTAGATTTTAGTTCCTTTGGATGCTTGCCATATTATCAACTCACTTATCATTTGTGGAGTATATACTAATTTATAACATGTTATATCATTCGTTCTATTTATTTAACAATATTTCAATATTTAATTAATATTATTCTTTTACGGGGTTTATGATTCTAAAGATACTCATATAGTAAGGCACTAGCATCTCACTTTTATTTATCCAAGACACATACCATAAACAATACTTGTTTCTTCTACATGGTGTATAAAATACACATTCATGTATTTTTTTAGCCCCATTGAGAATATTATGGTAATTTTATAGCTGTGTAATTTTTCTTCTTTAATGATTCATATGATTCAACTGATTATAATGTGATGAGTATTAATTTCACAATCTCATAAATAATCATGATTGTTTCATTTTAATACACTTTTGATGAATATTTATCTTCTATATCCATGTTTTCAATATATATTTCTTTAAATTTTTTTACTATTCTACTAAGAATTCTTAATTTCATTGTAATCATTTTTGACATTTTACTAAATGATTTGAAATATGCCCTTTGTTGTAATCGAAACAACGTATATTTTGACTTTTTTTAAAATGTATAAGAGGATTGTTTTTAACTTATACCGAATAAACATAATTTTCACCTTCATGATTTCATAATTATTGGACTATAACCTTACAATATTATAAGGTTATTTTCAAATGATAATTTTCCCATAAAAATTGCACAACATTTTAGGAAATTAAATTTTTTTCAATGTAGAAAGTATATTTTCTTCTAAAATTTCTTTCATGTAGTGTCCAATTATAATTTTCATCTAATAAAACATTAAATGATATTTTTATTTGGGGTATTAAAAATTATACTATACCTATCATTTCTTATAATGATTTATGTTTATGATGGAATGATATTTATAAACCCCATTTCATTTCCATGGGTTATGCTATGATTTTTGGATGTTTATGAAACCCATATCATTCCATGGGCTCAAATACGAGGAAAATATTATGTTCTTGTGTCACACATATTCATGTATTTAATTATGTGATTAGTGGGAAGAGTATTTAACTTCAATGAATTTGGTAATGATATATATTTGAAAAGCTCAAAGGGTACAAGAGAGGGCGTCAGATGCCCGAAATAAGGGGCTTCCTGAGAGGGAAGATGTTATGCAGAATGAAATCCCCAGACTGAAATAAGGGGTATGTAGAATGTAATAATAATACTAAATTAGGTGTAAGGGTGGTTATACCAAGCCTATAATGTAACAAATATATTGGAAGGCATCCTAGACATTGTGTTTTTTAATTCATATATGTATTCCACAATTCCATGTCTTATTCCTTTGTTTTGATGTCACAAATTATGCTCTCTACCAAAAAAATTTTATGAAAGATGGAATGAAAACCCTATTTTATATTAACACACAACCTTATCCATAAATTTATCATGTTATATATCCAGATGATTGATGGAGAAAAAAGTTTTTCTTAACTCCTTTTTATGAATGTGCCCACCTTCTTTTAGTGGAATGAGTGATACTATCGTTACTGATAAATAGATTCGTAGCAATGAGAATATATTTTTCTTTATCCGTCGATTATAACAACAAAATTTTGAACTAGGAACTTATTTATGTGAACGTAAATTGATTCAGTGGTATAAATTAATCATGAATATGTGTAAGAAAATATAAAATTAACTCCATGTATTGGGTGGAGTTCTAGAACATATTTTCCAGAAATTACCCCAACGTATTCTTCCTAAAAATATAATGATTATATAAATCATGGTTATGATAATAAAATAAAGATTAAATTAAAAGATAATTCTAAAAAGTAAGGAGAGTGTAATATTAGATTTATATTATTCTGAATTTGTGGAAAAATATAAAGGGAATAATCGTAGGGGGAAGATTAAATGTTTTTTGGATTGGAAATAAGTTCATTGAACATTGGATTTCTGATGTTGTGAGGAAAAAGATAAATCCTCTAAATTTTTTTCCAAATGTGATTCAGTGTCACAATTGCAAGGTGTTTGGGAATTATTCTAACAACTACACCAATTTAAGGAATAATATGGATGATAAGAACCAAAAACTGCTATGGATAATAGAAAAATAGAAATGTTATATTTTCATAATCTTATATGTGAACCATGTTAATTAGGGAATAAATATTCTCTTATATTTTTATGGTACTTCATGTTTGATTTCAAATGAATATGAATTATGAATTCTTTTTGTTCATCCATTAGTTAAATTATCAGTGATAATCAACTTATATTCGAGAATAATGAGATCACATATTCTATCGATAAAATGATGATGTCATGCTTCCAGGGAAATATTTTTGTATAATAAAAGCATATATAAGGAATAAAGAAACATGTGTGTATTCAATATGGTTTTATGGAAAGTATGTTTTTAAATATTTATCAGGTGAATGGTTTATGTTGATATTTAAATGTTTGGTATTTAACATATAAATCAGTGTTTTGGGTGATAAATTAAAATCTGATTTTGTAAATTTAGTAACCTTCATTTGAATGTTTTGGATTATCTGCTTTTGAAGGATTATCCAGTTATGGAATATTTAAGTAAAAATTTGGATGATTGTTTTGAGGTTAAATTATTATCTCATCATAGGTGGATTTATGAATTTTTATTATATTATTCTTAACATTGCTTTGATAGATATCGATGGAATGATTTATCATTCATTTTATGGATCACATTATCTGTCAATTCTTCTGTCATGAAATATTCAACTTCATTTTGTGCCAAAATAGATGAGGTGGAAATTTAGGAAGTCACAAAAATGGGTGAATTAGTCTTAAATTAATGATATTATAACCCATTGTGAAAATTCTTCCACCTTAGGAAGATTATCATGAAATAATTTTTTTCGTGCATTCATCATTATTGCTGATTCAATGACCTCTAGAATTCATAATTTTTTTACTGTTTTTTACAATTAAATTTCTCTAGATCACCAAATTTCTTTTAAGTATTGATATTTTCCAATATATGTGATTATTTATGTTCTTCCTCAATTCCCAAATTGTTACCAATTTTCTCAATCTTAGACACATATTTATCATTTACTTTGGGTTACCATTGTTTTCAAACATTTCCTTTCTTCAAAAAGTTTTAGAATACATCATTATGAAGTGGGTTTTTATGAAATGAACAAGGAATTATTAATCCAATTGTAAAGTAAATAATTTAATTGGTGATATTCAATTTAATGGGTGGTATAATTTAACACCATGATATTTGTGAAATATTTCTATTCAATTTTTTTTAAATAATATCAATATTTTTAGTTTCAAACAATAAAGAATATTGATATAGTTATTAAAAATATATGTTTGACTTGTGATATACACTACACAAAATATATTATTTTTGACACACAACACTTATATTATATTACATTCTACAAGAAACTATTCTAGGATTGTGTGACAAGCAACACTGAGTTCTTTTGATAGATGGCTTTACATGCAAGACCATATTTTATAGAATAATCATATATTTTTAAAATATTAAAATTTTATAAAAAAAGATATAAAAAGGACATTAAATTAGAAGTTATGAGCAGTATTAACTAACATATGGAAATATATGGTTTATAATAATAATCCATTTCTTCATATTTATTATAAATTAAAATGTATACCACTTCATTAAAAAGATCATTGTTTAATTTTTATTTGTTTTTTCTTAATATATAATATTAATTACAGGTTGTGATTGATTTTAATTAAATATATAAGTTATGGACATACAAAAATATTTTTGATATTCATGTAACATATTTTATATGAATAAGATAATAATAACCCTAATTTAATGCCTCAAAATTTATGTTTTTCTAATGCATAATTTTATCAACAATTAACAGAGAACCCATTTTAAATATTGTTTTTGACACATTTAGAATTTTTATACAATAATATAAATATATTAATTTTTATAATGATATCAAAATTTTATTTTTTGAATTTTTTATAAAATTCATATAAGTTTATTATTTTGATGACTAAAAAAATTCAAAAATTTAATTTAAAATAATAATTTCATAAAAGTAATTTATAGCTTTTAATTATATATTTCATTGTATTTAAAGTACAATTAGATCAAAATTTTATCATTTAATCTAATTTAGGTCATTTTAATCAATTTCATGTAGAATTTTGATATAAAAACATGTAATTATTTTAAACGTTTATACTTTTCAACCTTGTTTTCTCGTTCAATTAAAATGATTTATTTTAAAATAATATTATCATATTATGTGTTTTGAATATTTAAAAATAGATTCAATATTTGGAATCACAATATCTAATTTTTTTAATTGGCCCACTTCATTTATTTAAACTATAAATAGTAACTCTAGTATGTTTCTATACAATAGATCATTGTAAATCAGGAAATTAAGGGTAAAATATTATAATAAAAATTATTACAATAACTTAAAACATAACTGGATGTTATTGAATGAATATAATTTAACCCTTAACACATATGTTACAAAATTTAATAATATAATGGACACTTTTATATGAAAATCATTTAAGTATTATTAAACTAAAAGAGTGTGATAGAATGGAACTCTCGTGCAACTCCCCGGCCCAAGTTACCCAGAGTCGGTGCATTATTACATAACATTGGCATGATCACAAGAAAGATCAAATCTTGAAAGACCTATTGGTTTGGTAGCCTTAGAAACACTATATATATTCATAATTCTTACATTACATCATAAAAATGAAAACTAAAACAACATAGTCTCCATAGTCCACACTCATATCCCCACATACTATCCCTGCAGGTCATTCATAAATTACTTCTTCATATCATCGGGAAAATAAAATATTGAAATGGGTGAGCTCAGATGCTCAGTAAGGATAACAATATAGCGGAAACTTTCATAAATAAACATATACATTTAAGGCAATGTATAACTAAAAAAAATCCTTTTAAACATGAACTTCAGCATAATATGGAAAAGATAAAATGAAATAATTCCATTTACTTATTCACATGGATATTCTATAGGTCGAATAATCACATGCAATATCAATAACCACTTTCTTAATGATGGAATGCATAATTCCAGAATATCATAACCACATAGTCAAGGCCTCGTGCCAAGTCTACAAATAATATTAGTCAAGGCCTTGTGCTGAGATAATAGTTTTTCTCATGAGACCTACTGGTGCATCGAGGAGCTATAGCGGGCTCCACCCATCACTTATTAAGTCCAATTTATTCTTCATATGAACAGGATTAAACATAACATAAACATTCGTATTAAAACTAGCATACGAAATGTCAATACTTTCCCCATAAACCATGAATGGTATAAAAATAACACTTCCACAGTCAAACATATCACAAAAACTTCAATAAAATATGGAATTTTTGTGCTACAATAAATCAACATCAAATAAGCTTAAAATTCATCAAAAGATGATGACGTAGATGAAATCAAAACTATTTCAGAGAAATATCTCTTTTTTTAAATCATTTAAATGTTACCTAATTATAAAATAAAACATTTACTTTGAATATATTCTTATAATCTTGCAAGGGATGCTTTGGCGATTTATAACGGCATAAAATAGCCGCATCTTCCGTATAAGTTAAAAAACATTCTTACCTTAATTCTGTCGAAAAGGTTCAAAAGGAAATTGTTTGGGAGTCAATAGAATGATTCCTTAATAAACTTCTTATAAAAATTCAAACAAGGGTATAAATGACGTTAATCCATATTCTGTAAAATAGTAAGAATGTTTTGAAAAATATTTTTAAGAAACATCAATTTGGATGATAAAGAGGTCCCAATATATAATTACGTATAAACAACCTCGAATAAAAAAGATATTATGAAATAAACTCTTACCTTATACTTTTCCATGGTTTATGGAAGGTTAACCTCCTGTGTAATGATGAAATAATTTTTATTAAATTATAAAATAATCATATATATTAATATGATATCATATATGATCTTTTAACATTTCTTTGTTAATAAAATCTTAGTATTATCGTTGTTTTTGGTGTTAACTTACTCATTTTCGTTATATGATTTGTTATATAAGCCGTGTTTTTTATGGATAGGTTGTATCATATTCACATCAAAAATTATATTAAGTATTTAAATATTATTTTTAACAATAAAATGAAAATTATTCTTGAATGGATACGATGGGGAATGAATCTCATCGTGTTCATGGAGACGGTAGTCCGTACGTACGGACGAGCGACAATATCATTATTTTGATATAAAAATAATATATAATTTGATGGTATATCATATATAAAGAATCATTATCATGTTATATTAATTGTTTACATAAATTATACATCATTATTATACACATCTAAATAAAAATATATTGAATAACAATTACAACACAACCCGGAGACGGTAGGCCGTACGTACACATGTATGGTGACATGTCATTCATGGGATGGATATAATAATAAATTTGTTTGTTCCATATTTATAATAACATCTAATTATATATATGTTACTGGAGATATTATTTTAGAATGGAAATAACAAGGAAATAAGAAGTTGAAGAAGAAAGGAACTTTAAAGAGGGTGGTGAAGACGTTACCTCTTCTTCGGGTTATTCCTTTTGATTTGATAAAATGATATCCTTAGGTTGGATTTCTGATCAAACTAAGGCCTGAAGAATGAATTTAGGGATGTTGGTCCAAGGTCAATGGATTTGAAGGTGTGAATTAATGAGAAGGGGTAGTGCCCTTTTATAAGAGGGGTGAGAGGCTCTTTAGGAAAAACATAATGTATTATTTTATAATAAATTAATATTCGGTTTCTAATGGATCCAAAGTAGTTTATTAAATTTATAAGGTGGGTATTGGTCTAAATACTTTCAACCAATAGATTTTAGACTGGTTTGAGTCATTATATTAACCTTATCTTTTAGTTTTAACTCTTAGTTAATTAGCTTGACACTTACCATGTAACTTTGTATTTTTATATTATATAGTTAATAAAAATGATATATACATTCAAGAGACCCCAAAGTGGTCCATGAATGATACACCTATCATTATAAAATTCCTTTGGCCGAACCATAGATTTTTAGGAATAGATTATGAATTAATAATATAATATTTGTTTTAAAAACTCTTATTTGTCTATTTTGTCACTACTTGGAATTTGATTTTTGTGAAAATCATAACAGCATGATTACTTCGAAAATAATTCATTTAGTAAACTATAACATGTCATATTAATCTATTAAATTCGTGTAATTCATTAAAATCCTCAAATTATATTTATTTGGGTATTTATAATAATAATTATTTTAATACTTCACTAATATGGTAATTACTGCATCTTCATTTTGTGAAAAATAAATTAAATTATTTAATGTCTAAAAATTATAAATAAAATATCATTATGTATGAAATATTTTTATCTTTCTAATGAATATTTATAATCGAATTTATCTTATGTATAACCCTATATGAAAAATGTTTTAGAAGATTAATATTGATTTTAACTATTTTAACTCTTCTTTGAGTTAAATAATAATAAATGACCCAATCTAATCTAAGTGGACCTAAATGATAATATTTTATTCCTAAGGTTATTTTTGGTCGAGATACACTTGTCCAATAGAATTAGGACATGTGTTAGGGTAATATTAACATCATTTTTACCCTTAATAACCCTATTTACTTTTTACCGTGGTAAATAAAAGTAAAAATTTACTATTCACCAAAAATTATTTTTATATCATTGAATCAAATTTTACTCCATGATATTAACCGTTTCTTTTGGATTTTCAAAATTCCACTCACAAAATTAGTAAAATTATGTTTTATTGAATTTCCAAATTCTCATAGGAGTTGGGTAAAAGACGGTGAAAAGTTCAATAAAATTTTTGTATATATAAAATTATTCTATAATAACCTCAATGAATTACATTGAACTTATATAGGTATTATGTATATATTTTGACCATAATTAAATTTAAATAAAATAAGTAATAATTTAAATAAAAATTCGTTTTTAAACAATAACTCAGTGTTTTTTTTCTATTCATCAAAAATTGAATGTTTTCGGAAACATACCAAAAATTCACCCAAGGATAATTTCAATATTTCAAATACAAAAATGAATTCCATTTTGGAAGATAAAATTGAAATTTTTTCAAAAAGTAGGTATTACTATTCATAACGGCTTGTTTTATTGGTTGTGGTGTGTGTTGAAATTCAAAGTTCCATACAACACACGCTACTATATTATTCAAAGAGAAGCGTACCGTAGAAGATTTTGGTGTTACATTCTCCCCTCCTTCAAATTATTTCATCCTCGAAATTTCTAGAATATTACTGCATAAAAAGAATCGGGTGGTTCTTCATCATAAGTTCCTCGGGTTCCCACATTTCCTCTTACATCTTATGGTTTCTCCATAGAACTTTTACCAGATGAGTCGTCCGATTTCTCAGCACTTGTTCTCTCATATCAAGTATCGTGACAGGATATTCGCAAAAATAGAGATCCAGTTCCAGTTATAATTCCTCATAGGTGAGTACATGTGTTGGGTCAGGCATGTATTTTCTCAATAGTGATACGTAGAACACATCATGAACTTTGGAGAGACTTGTCGGCATTTCCAAACGGAAAGATACAACCCTAATTCGTTCTAGAATTTCGAAAGGTCTGATGTACCTGGGACTCAATTTACCTTTCTTACCAAAACATATAACTCCCTTCCATGGAGATACCCTAAAAAAACATAACCTCCTACCTGAAATTCCAGATCCTTCCTTCAGTTATCGGCATAGCTCTTCTGCCTACTTTGAGCTTCTTTGATGTGGTTTTGGATTACCTTTACCTTATCCATTGTTTCCTCCACCAGTATGTGTCTACAAGTTTTCATTCACCAACTTCATCCCAACAGGTTGGTGTGTGACATCTCTTTTCATATAACGCTTTATATGGTGCCATCTGAATACTTGAATGGAAGCTATTGTTATAGGAAAATTCCACCAGAGGTAAATATTGATCTCGCATACCCTAAAAGTCATGTGAGCATGATCTCAACATGTCTTCTAAGGTTTGAATAGTCCATTCTGATTTTCCATAATATTGAGGGTGGTACACAGTGCTCAAATGAATTTCAGTATCCAAGGCCTTCTGAAGACTATTCTAGAATCTTGAAGTAACATTAGGATCACGATCAGAAACAATCGATAGGGGTACACCATGAAGTCTCACAACTTCGTTAATATAATTTCTTTCTAGAATTTCTAGCGGTAGATCTTCTGTTATAGTAAGAAAATGTGTTGTCTTGGTAAGAATATCAACAATAACCCATATTGCATCATTCCTTCTTGGAGTCTTTGGTAGCCCCATGACAAAGTCCATCGTAATATTGTCCCATTCCCACTCCGGTATGGGAAGAGGTTGCATGACTCATCCAGGCTGTTTCCTTCCAGCTTTCACTTATTGACAAACCATACATCTTGAAACAAAAATCAGTAATCTCCCTCTTCATGTTGTCCCACCAAAAATGTTCCTTCAAATCTCTATACATTTTGGTGCTCCCATGGTGTATTGAGAAATTGGAACTATGAGCATCATCGAACAATTCTCTTTTTAGATTAGGTATATTGGGAACACAAAGTCTCTTCCCAAACATCAAAAATTCCATCTTCATACAAAAAGTCACTCAGTTTACCATCATTCACAGCCTTAATCTTCCTTTGTAACTCTTCATCACCGGTCTGAGAACTCTTTATTCATTCCAGTAAAGATGGTTTAGCAACCATTTGAAAAAGATTTTATGTTTCACCATCCATGGTTATTCCCATATCCATCTTTACTAGATCCAAGAAAATAGCATCCCTTTCCACTCTTATCATGATCAAAACTCCACGATCTTTTCTACTCAAAGCATCTTCCACCTTATTTTCCTTCCCCAGGTGGTAGTGTATCGTGCAATAATAATACTTGAGTAGTTCAAGCCGTCACCTTTTCCTCATGTTGAGTTCTTTTTATGAGAAAATATTCTTCAAACTCTTGTGATCAATATATATCTCACATGATTCACCATATATATATTGTCTCCATATCATTGAGGAAAATATTATAGCAGCTAACTTGAGATCATGAGTAGGATAGTTTTTCTCAGGAATATTTAGCTGTAGTGATGCATAAGCAATAACCCTATAATTCTGCATAAGGAAACAACCAAGTCCTTTTATTGATGCATCACTATAAATAAGGAACCCATCGTTCCCCGATGGTAGAGTCAATATAGGATCATTGACTTATATTCTCTTCAGTTCTTCAAAACATTCTTCACACTCTTTTGTCCATACAAATTTAACCCCTTTACGTGTGAGCTTCATTAATGTGTTATCCAACCGAGGAAAATTCTGGACGAAACGTCGATAATAACTTGCCAAACCAATAAAACTGCACACCTCAGTTACACTCGTCGGTGCTGGCCATTCATGGATTGCCTTGGTCTTAGTAGGATCAACGGAAATTCCATCCTTAGAGAAAATATGGCCACAAAAAGAAATCTCTTGAATCCAAAATTCACACTTTCTAAACTTCCCATATAATTTATGTTTTCTAAGGGTCTTCAGGATAATGCGCAAGTGATTTTCAGGAACTTCATAGATTTAGGAGTATACTATGATATCATCAATAAATACCACCAAAAAATAATCTAGAAATTACTTCAAAAATATATTCATTAGATCTATGAATACAGAGGGTGAATTAGTCAATCCAAAAGGCATTACTGTAAACTCATAATGCCAGTACCTTGTTCGAAATTCTGTCTTCGGAATGTCTTCCTTCTTCACACACAACTGATGGAATCCATATTGAAGTCAATCTTTGAAAAGTATTGAGCTCCATGGAGTTGGTCAAATAAATCATCAATGTGAGGTATGGGATTATTGTTCTTTATTGTTATAGCATTGATCTCCCTATAGTCAATGCATAACCGCATAAATCCATATTTCTTCTTAACAAAAATGACAGGGGCTCCCCATGGAAAAAACATTAGGGCGAATAAATCCCTTATTACTCAATTCCTCTAGTTGTTTCTTTAGTTCAACTAATTCTACATTGGCCATTCTATAAGGGGTCTTCGATATAGGCCTTGATCTAGGAATTAAATCAATGGAAAACTCAACTTCCCATTCTGGAGGATGTCCAGGTAAATCTTTTGAATCACATATACATATTCTCTCACAATAGGTACATCCTCTATTTGGACATTCCTTTCCTCACCCACAATTTTTTCATTCTATTCTACCCTGATAATTGAATTTAGTTGAGCTACTGGGGTGGATCTGGATAAGAATATTTGGTGACGATTATGCTCTAATGATAAGGTGTTCTTTATCGTCTTCATCAAAAATCCCACCCTCCTTCTTCTTACAATAAATCTTTACATCATGGTCCAAAAGCCATTCCATACTGAGGTTTATATCAAATTCAGTCATGGGTATGACGATGAGATCAGTAGATAAAGAACATTTATATGCCCTAATGGGAACAGATCCACAGATCTGTGTAGCAATGATACTTCCCTTAGGGGTTTTGACTGAAAACTATCTTGTTAAATCAAATTGGAAGTATCTAATTTTCTTATCAAATTGGGAAGATATGAAATAATGAGATGATCCAGAATAAAATAAATCATTTTCTAAACATGAGGAAACCATTAAATTACCTGCCACCACGTCTTTCAGATCTTCTACCTCAGCAGTAGTGATAGCATAAGCTTGGCATTGATCCATTGGACTTTTTTGAGGCAAGTTACCATGATTCTTAGGACATTAATTTGCATAATGTACCATCTCTCTATAATTATATAATTCCACATTGACAAAAACTCTATTTCCAATGCAATCATGAGCTTGGTGGCCTTTTTCACCACACTTGTAACAGACTCCCATTCCTTTTAGGAAAGTACCGGGGTGTTTCTTCCCACATTTACTGTATGATAGATTTTCAACTTTTCCATTCTTCCCATTATTTCCATTTCCAGATTGATCAGTAGATCTCTTCTTCTCTTGATTTTCTTTAAAGTCATATGACTTAGAGAATTGCTTTTATATTTTGATAGCACATGAGACAATATCTTCATACGATGAGAAGGTTTGTGAGACTAATTCTCGATGGAGAAACGGTTTTAACCCATCACAGAAACGATCAAACTTACTTCTTGGGGTACGTATATAATATGTAGTATACCTTACTAACCTTGTAAATCTATCCTCATACTTTTCTACATTCTAATCCTCATTTTGTCTGAGACTCGGAAATTTCATTTCCATATCGGCTCGATGGTCTTGAGAGAAGTATTTTTCTAATAAAATCACTTTGAAATCCCTCCATTCCATATTAGATACTTCATCATCTTCTTACGTGTTTTAAATCAATGACCGCCATTGATCAGCATCTCCAGTGAGGTGATAAACTGCCATGACAACTTTTTCCCTTTCACTACTCCCCAAATACTGAAATATTTTCTCTAGCGAACTTATCAATTGTTCAGCTACTAACGGATTTGTAATTCCATTGCATGTTGGTGGTTTCTGCCTCGTGGAGAGATTTAACATTGATCCATCACACTGCGGATCAGGGTGCTCCATACGGGTAAGTTTATTATTCATAACCTGAGTGAGTTGTCCCGGGATGGTGATTAGATAATCAGCACCAGTTGCATCACCAACTCCACTATAATTATCTTGGGTAGGAGGGAAATCCCTACGTGGAGTGCATACATTGATATAGTTTTCATTTCTTCCACTAGGCACCATTTCTAAACAATGCCATAAACTAGATCAGTTTATGAATCAAATTACATAATTCCATACTTGTAAAACACATAACATAAATTGAACAGTTTATGGATATAATCCATAATCATAAAAATGTATTCTTTGAGTAAGTATATACTCCTAAATAGTTCAAAATGGTTAACAATTAAAATGAGAATTATCCTAAGCATATCCCCCATACTGTCATAACCATGAGTGCAGCAAGGCCCGTTGTCATGCACCAGTTCCCGTTCGAGTCAAGCTCCAAGTGGTGTTTTTGGATTTTACCCCTAAGTACAAATGTTCTAGAGCCACCTCTACCTGCTCATATCCAGAAAGGGGTTTATTTTTTAGAAAACTCACAAAATATCTATAATACCAAAATTCTAGAAAGATGTTCTATACTAATCTTTAAAGTACATCTTAGGTTTATGTGCTCTAATCAGAGTTTATCTAAATCTAGCTTCCAAGGTATGTACTAAACTTACTCTGATACAATATATAACGCCCCGACCCCAGTTACCCTGAGTTGGTGCATTATTACATAACATTGGCATGATCACAAAAAATATCAAATCTCGAAAGACTGATTGGTTTAGTAGCCTCAGAGACACTAGATATATTCATAAGTCTTAAATTACATCATAAAAATGAAAACTATGTCAACATAGTCTCCATAGTCCACACTCATATCCCCACATACTATCCCTACAGGACATTCATTAATTACTTCTTCACATCCTGGGAAAATAAAACATTGAAAGGGGTGATCTCAGATTCTCAATAAGGATAACAATATAGTGGAAACTTTCATAAATAAACATAAACATTTAAGGCAATGAATAACTAAAACAAAAGAATTTTAAACTTTAAATTCAGCATAACATGTCAAAGATAAAATGAAATAATTCCATTTACTTATTCACATGGATATTCTACTCGTCGAATAATCACATGCAGTATTAATAACCACTTTCATAATGATGGAATTCATAATGCCAGACAATCATAACCATATAGTCAAGGCCTCATGCCAAGACTACAAAAAGGATTTTGTTAAGGCCTCGTGCCAAGACACTAGTTTGTCTAATGAGACCTACTGATTCATCGAGGAGCTATAGAGAGATCCACTCGTCACTTATTAAGTCCATTGCATTTCTCATATGAACAGGTTTAAAAATAACATAAACATTCTTATTAAATCTAACACACGAAATGTCAATAAATTGTCCATAAACCATGTATGGTATAAAAATAACACACCCATAGTAAACCATATCACAAAAACTTCAATAAAATATGTAATTTTTGTATCATAATAAATCAACTTTAAATAACCTTAAAATCCATCAAAGAATGTTGACATAGATGAAATCAAAACTATTTGAGAGAAATACCTATTTCTTTAATCTTTTAAAAGTC
Source organism: Viscum album (assembly GCA_963277665.1). NCBI lineage: Eukaryota > Viridiplantae > Streptophyta > Magnoliopsida > Santalales > Viscaceae > Viscum > Viscum album. The sequence goes on along the minus strand of OY728146.1, from coordinate 1,531,154,352 downwards.
ACATTATTATAAAATAAAACATTTACTTTGAAAATATTCTTATAAGATTTTAAGGTAAGATTTTATGATTTATAACGGCATAAAATAGCCGCATCCGCCGTATAAGTTAAAAAAACATTCTTACCTTAATTCTGTCGAAAAGGTTAAAAAGTACCATGTCTGGAAAGAGACAGAAAGATTCCATCATAAACATATTATAAAAAGTAAAACATGGGTATAAATGACTTTAACCCATATTCTGTAAAATATTAATAATGTTTTGAAATAGATTTCTAAGAAACATGAATGTGGATTATAAAGAGGTCCCAGTAGATAATTACGTATAAACAACCTCAAATATTGAAGAGATTGTGAAATAAACTCTTACCTTGTACATTTCCTTGATTGATGGTAGGTTAAACATCTGTATAATGGTGAAATAATTTTTATTAAATTATACAAGAATCATATATATTAGTATGATATCATATTAAATCTTCGAACATTGCTTTGTTAATAAAATCGTAGTATTATGGTTGTTTTGGGTGTTAACTTACTCATTTTCTTTTATAGGTTTTGTTACATAAGCTCTGTTTGTTATGGATAGGTTGTATAATATTCATATCTAGAATGATATTATGTATTAAAAAATTAATTTTGACCATCACATGAAAATTATTCTTGAATGGATACGATGGGGAATGAATCTCCTCGCGTTCAGGGACATGATAGTATGTGCGTACGCATGAGCGGCAATATCCTTATTTTGATATTAATTTAATATGTAATTGGATGTTATATCATATATACAGAATCATTATCATGTTATATTTATTATTTACATAAATTATACATCATTATTATACCCATCTAAATAAAAATATTTTGAATAACAATGGCACCACAACGTGGAGACGGTAGGCCGTACATACGCAAGTTTGGTGACATGTCAATCAAGGGATGGATAGAATAATGAATTTGTTTTGTCCATATATATAATAACATCATAATATATAGAATATACTAGATTTATTAATTTATAATTGAAATAACAAGTAAATAAGAAGTTGAATAAGAAAGGAACTTTAAATAGGGTGGTGAAGACGTTACCTCTTCTTCGGGTTTATCCTTTTGATTTAATCAAAATGGCTCCTTAGGTTGGCTTTATGATCAAACTAAGGATACTAGGATAAATTGAGGAATTTGGGAGGATATTGGGGCAGAGTTTGGCTGATCCAAATGGCTTGTAATGTTTGAATTAATGAGAAGGAAGACTGCCCTTTTATAAGAGGGGTGAGGGGTTCTTTAGGAAAAACTTAATGTATTGTTTTATAATAAATTCATATTCGGTTTCTAATGGCTCAAAAGTGAATTATTTAAAGGATAAGGTAATTATGGGTCGAAATTATTTCAACCAATATGTTTTAGTTAGGTTTGGGTCATTATATTAACCATATCTTTTAGTTTAAACTCTTAGTTAATTACTTTGACACTTACCATGTCACTTTGTATTTTTATATTATATATTTAAGAAACTAACTATATACATCCAAGAGACCCCAAAGTGATCCATTAATGAAACACCTATCATGATACAAGTCCTTTGGCCGATCCTTAGATTTTTAGGAATATAATATCAATTAATAATATAATATTTCCTTTAAAAACACTTTTTTGTCAATTTTTACACTATTTGGAATTTGATTTTTGTGAAAATCATAAGTCCATGATTACTTCGAACCTAATTAATTTAATAAACTATAACATGTCATATTAATCAATGAAATTTGTTGAATTCATTAAAAGTCTCAAATAATATTTATTTGGGTATTTATAATATCAATTCTTTTAATATTTCACTAATAAGGTAATTACAGCATCATCATTGTGTCATAAATAAATTAAATTATTTAACGTCTAAAAATGTTAAATAAAATATAATTATGTACTAAATCTATTTATCATTCTAATGAATATTTATAATCGACTTTACCTTATGTATAACCCTATATTAAAAATGTTTTAGTAATTAAACTTTGATATTAACTCTTTTAACTCTTCTTTGAATTAAATAATAATAAATGTCTTAATCTAATCCAAATGGACCTAGATGATAATATTTTATTTCTAAGGTTGTTTTTGGTCGAGATACACTTGTCCAATAGAATTATTACATGTGTTCGGGTAATATTAATTTCATTTTTACCCTTAATTACCCTATTTACTTTTTACCGTGGTATATAAAAGTAAAAAGTTACTATTCACCAAAAATTAATTTTATCATATTGAACCACATTTTACTCCCTGATATTAACTGTTTCTCTTGGATTTTATAAATTCCACTCATAGAAGTGGTAAAATTATGTTTACTGTGAATTTCAAAATTTTCCTAGGTGTTGGGTAAAAGAAGGTGAAAAGTTCAATACAATTTTTATATATCTAAAATTATTCTAAAATAACTCCGATTAATTACATTGAACATATATAGGTATTATGTATCTATTTTTAACTTAATTAATTTTAAATAAAATAAATAATTATTTAAATTAAGATTCCTTTTTAAACAATAACACAGTGTTTTTTCACTATTCATCAAAAATTGAATGTTTTCAGAAAAATACCAAAAATAAACCCTAAGCTAATTTTGATATTCTGATTCCAAAAATGAAGTCCATTTTAAATGATAAAATTTATAAAATTTCAAAAAGTAGTTATTACTATTCATAACGGGTAGTTTGATTGGTTGTGGTGTGTGTTAGAACTCGAAGTTGCGTACAACACACGCTGTTGTATTATTCAAAGAGAAGCATATCGTGGATGCATGGGGTGTTACATCTCGTACATTAAAGTTCATAATATTTTTAAGGTGTGGATACATTAAAAATATTATCTACTATTTAATTTTAAAATAAATAAATAATTATTATATTAATCATATAAATAATCAATGATATATAATTTGACTTAATAATGTTGATATACTAATTTTATTGATAAATTTAAAATTTTAGGGTCATTTTATATGAATTGGTTATATGTTATCTTGATGCCTTTATTTTTATAAAAGTATTGTTTTTGATTGTGTAAATATTGACACTAATAATAATATTTGGAAATAATAATTTATTAATTTATTTAAAAAGAGAAAAAATTAATAAAAATAAACAAGTTGTTGATATATAGTTGAGAAAATCATAAATTATCCATTTATGGTCTAATATACTCTTTATATGAAACAAATATTCTTATAGTATTGAAAAAATTTCTTACCAAAGTAAAAAAGATGGGTTTATACATGGTTAATAAAAATGATAAGGATTAAAATAACACCACTAACACTTTTCTAAAATCTTTTTTTAGATGAGATTGTAACCTTATCATGTCTTATCATTGAATACAAGTAATTTTTGAGTTATTTTTCTTGAGATTGTTTTTATAATAACTTAATTTTTTTGGGTTTATGAAATTACCCATCACATTCACTATAAAAAGACATGTCCTCCCTCATCTCATTTCACCACTTTGAATATTCTTATCGGTGAAACTGTAACGAACCTGTATTTATAGAATAATACTTTTTTAAAATTTATATTTATTAATAAGATATAAATTTAAAATTACTGGTGACACTTTTTCTGATGCTTACTCAACACGCAGCAATGGGTTTCTATGAAATCTTATGTTGAACACAACTTTTAGTTACATTAAAAAATAATAAAATAATAAATATTATTTTAAATAGTAGTTAATGAATATCCATTATAATAGAGGGAATGAATAATATCAAACTTATTTTATAAATATGGGTAACAATTTTTTATATAATGATTCATTGGATACCAAAATTTTCATAAATTTAAATAGAAACAAATTAAATATAAAGGATAAGTTTGTTTGAAGATCTATTTAAAAGAGAATGATTGTGTTCAAAAAATCATATCACTTGATGTGGATTTTTATTAAATGAAAAATATATGTTATAAATTCACTTTAATGTTTTAAATTCATCTTATATATTTTCTAGATATGATATAGTTTCAAATACTATTTTCTTGGGTAAAATAAGTATTTTTCTAAAAATATACTTTCAATACCTTTTGATGGAAAAACCATTTTAAATCTAGTTGTTATCACATTTATATGTTAAATTTTACAAAATATGTCATATATAGAAGTGGAACATCATAATTTAATTTTTTTTTTTTGATAAATTTCATTTGCTCAATGAATAGTGAAAAATACTGCATTTTATTTTCAAAACTGCCTTTTAATCTAACTTATTTATATAGTTATATTTTCATTTAAATTGGTTTTTAATTTTAATTAGATTAGTTTTTAATCATTTAATCCATTTTTTATAATTAGACGTAATTTCCATTTTAAATTATTCATAAACACATGTCGATCTTTTAGTAGTTTTTACTTCCTAAAACACACTTTCTGTTTTGACAATTATAATTAATTTTAAAATAACATTCATTAAAATTTTGTTTTATTAATTTGAAAAAAATCATATTTGGAATCATAAGTTTCAAATTTTTTAAATAAGTATCTTTTATTTTAGGACATTATGAATAGTAATGTCAGTTTATATTTTATTTTCCATGGTAAAATGGTAAATCAAGTAAATAAGCGTAGTAAATAAAATTCAAATTATATTAAAATACCGTAACACATGTACTAATCCTATTGGATGAGATATTTCTAGCAATGTGCACCCTTGGGTCAATTTTGGGACCCCAGAAAGCCACTTAGGTGTTATAATGACTTGTTATAATAATTAATTTTATTTAAAGAGAAATATATCATAAACATTAATATTTTACTAAAATAATTTTTATATGGGGATATATAACTGATATATTATACTATAAATAGTCGTTATAAATATAAAAAATTTCATACATAAATATATTCTCTCTATTATTTTTATAAATTAAATAAATAAATTTAATAATGACAGAGTGATGATGTAGTGATTGCTTCATTAATAAAGGATTCAAATAAATAAAACTATAAATATTAATATAAAGGTAATTTTATATATTTATATGCTATAAAATAATTTTATGGATGAAATAGACATATTATATTTGATTTAATTCGTTTTTTGGAAGGAGTAATGTTCTTATGACTTTAATAAAATAATGACTTTATAATATCAAAATTGATATAAATGAGTTTTAAAACAAATACTATATTACTAAAGGATATAATAGTCCTAAAAACCTATTATTCATCCAAACAACTTATATAATGTTAAAAATATCATTATTGATCAACTTATAGATCTATTAAAATTTTATATTAAATATAATTATGATATATTAGCAAAATGCAAGAAGACGTGGTAAGAGTTAATATTTTTATCATAGTGCTAAAGCTAAAAGATAAGGATAATTTTGTAACCTAAACTTCTCTAAAACATCTTAGTTGAGTATTTACTTATCCATATGAATATTAGCTTCGAAATAAAATAGTTTTGTATCATTTTAAAATAATAAATTTATTTTATAATAAAATTATATTACAATAACATCCTAAAGGGCCTCTCATCCCTCTTATAAAAGGATACCACCTCTACCCACATATTCACTCCACTCTAACCCCATAACTCATCCAAATTCTAATGATATAAACTCCCAAAATCCCTGAAATACTCTTATAATCCTTAAATATGGAATAATTAAATTGTATAAAGCCTTTTGGCCCAAATAAAAAGAAATTATCCAATTTAGAGGTGACATCTTTTCTCAAGATCTTTACGTTTATTTTCCATATCCATTACCATTTATCTACTAATTCTATTATTTCATAACAAAACTAGTCTAATAAATATAGTATTTTTTCTGAACAGTATTTTAGATACACTTAAAACACACATCTATCAAATGCATACTAAAATTATGTTACTGTGGACATCAATCAACTGCATCACGAAAAGATGATTCTTCAATTTTCCCTTAATACCTCTCATGGTGGATATTATAATAGAATTTTATTTATATATGAAATATATTATATTTAAATTTTCATTATTCTTCTGTATTTTATTTTTATATCATATCTTTATTCTTTCCATAATGTGTAAATATAAAAATTTCATATGAGGAAGTGCAGACTACCTCCCCCTCAAAGTGATATGGCTCGTTCATGCCATAAATGGAATGTGTAAAGTATGTCATAAGTAAAATTATTTAACATATAAAAAATATGATATTACACTAGAATTATAATATACCTATGTTTCATTTTGTGCTCATTTCATTAAATATAAAAACGAAATTAAATTATCATTCATGCATACGTATGACATACCATCTCCATGAATGGTGAATTTCATTTAATTTATCAAAATTATATGGAATATTATAAATAAATATATAATAGATATATATTATACTTAAATAATTAATAATATTCTAGTGATGATGTAATTTTGACTATAAGGACAATTTACATCAAAACATGTTCATTTTTTACTAAAGTACCGAACATCGACAAATCATATGATATAAACTAAAATAATTAACTATTTGTTATAACAAGGAATGATTTTATATTAAATGAATAATAAAAATTGAAATGTTTCTGAAGAAACAAATAATTAACCTTCATTTATTTCTCAGTACATTAAATAATGAATAAGACATGTCTGAATCACGGTAAGAGATTTCGTCACGATCTCCTTTCATTATGGAATTTATTGATAATATCCAACTCTATTATTTTATAAGGTGTATATACAACCAATATTAAATTTCATATCTATATTTAATTTATACTATTGTTATTTATTATTTCATGAATATTAATATTAATATTTTCAATGTGGTATGGGACACCTTGATCATTTAATGATTTAATTATCAAATAATTGACTTCATGATATTAATTTACATATATATTTATATACATTTAAAATTATTATATATGATTTTTTGCCTATATAGAATTACATTAAATGTTTTCAAAAGGTTTATTTTTAAGTAAATCAGTTTACTTTCTTTGCAAAATGAAAAATATAATTTTATTTCTTTTAACGTATACGATTATAATGACTTCTCTGCCACTGTAATCATTATTTGATATTTGGATTCATATATAGTCCTTAATTTATTTTAAATAAATCCCTTATTACTTTATTTGGGTATCTTGGTATTTAATTTTTTTTAATAAATTAAAATTTTATTGTTAAAAGGAATTTTTTTAAGTTGGTATTAGAATAAGTTTTATAAAAGGGGTTTTGAGATGAACGTGTTTTATTCATAAAATGGTAGATGATAATTATATGAGAGAAGTGATCCTAACACAACTTATATGAAGGGTTGAGAACTGTTATAGCTCATGGGTGAACCTGATATTGATTATATGAAGGGTTATCCCATTATAGATCTCCAAATTTGAAGTCGAAAATATGGTTATTCAAATTATATGATGTTTTATAGGGTCATATATATATATTATTCTCTAAGTATCATAAATGAGTTTTATTTTATTCTATTGGTTTTAGTGGTTTTCAGTGTGTAAAAGTATGTGTGTAATTCATGTAAAAAAGTTTTGTTTCCTCTTCATAAAGAACTACTAATGGGTTATCATGTTTTATCTATACTAATTGTTTATATTTATTTTTATTTCATTTTTTATGTTTTTTGTGCTCGTCCTTAGATTTAAATTTTCTTCAAACAATTAAATGGAAAATAGAGTCAATTATAAAGTCAAGGAAAAGTTATGAAGATTAAAAATTAAAAGAACCTATGTATATTTATATATTCATTATTGGTATGGAAGAAATAAATATTGCGAGAGGTATTTACATTGTATTATTATGTATTTTTTATGTAATAATTTTGACCTAATTCACTAAATCTCAAGAAATGAAATGATCCTCCATGTGAATTCTTTACTTAACTCAATATTATCTTACATTTATGTCTAGGGAATTATAATTTGTATAATATGTTAGTTTAGATAACTTTAGAGGATAGGATGGTGTTAATTTCTTTCCCTTAAAATATTTATCATTATGTTAATGTTGAAATGATAAAGAATTTTATGATTACCCTGTTGCTTAATCTAATCTATTTCTACTCTGGATGGTTTTCCACTGGGGAAATAGGAAATCTATAAAGGGAAGGCATCAAGAGGAAAACCACCATAAAAATCGACAACTCGAGGTTGTGAGAATTAGAATTGAACATTTTGTTGTAGTGATGGAGAAATTGACATAGGATATAAATGGTAGAGGTATATAGGCATGAGATCATCTGAATCAACCACATAAGAATATGTCAGTAGTGTAGAATATTATGGTGCAACACCCCCATCATTTAATGGATCATCTAGACTTGTGGTAGCTGGAGGATGGAACGATACCCTAGAGAAGATATTTAATGTCAAGGGATGTTCATAATGTCAAAAGCTACCTCTTTCCATATATAATTTCAAAGGTAAAGCTGATCGATGGTGGTCATTAGTAAATAATACTAGAGATAAAAATGCTCTTCATTCCATGGAATGGGGAGAATTTCAGGACATATTTTTGGAGGAATATTTCAGTAATGTTTTTCAGTTTATAATGGGTAAAATTAATTTTTTTTAAAGTTAAGGGATAATGATGCTGTTACCACATATGATGTAAACATTAAAAGATTAGACATATATGTTCTGAAATTTATTTGATACATTAATAGAAAAATAAATTGATTTTTATCAGGATTGAAACAGGGGCTATAAAGAGCATTGGAATAAAAAACAATTAAATGTTATGGAAAATTGGTTTGTTGTGTAGAGAATGTTGAATTGGAGTTTCGTAACACTTATATTCCATGATATGATAAGAGTAATAAATGGTCAATGTACCATGAAATGGAGAAGAAACAATCTATGAATTTTGGAGGTATACCAGAAAAGTTTTCCTTTTATGGTAAAATACATTTTTGGGAATTTATGTTATGATTTGGAAAGTGTTACCAGTGTCTTATGTTTGGTCAAAAGGTTTGTGACTACAAATAAAAGGGTCCTGAACAATTGAATAATGAGATAAAAAATAGCCAATATGTAGTAAGATACATTACAAGTAATGATTTGTGACATTTTATAAATAAGTGCTTGATGATAATTTCCCTAGGAGGAAATATGTATAATCGTAAATAGTAGGGTTTGGGAAAATAATTTTATACTACTATAGTTGATTTTGAGGCTTCTTTTGAAGTGATGTAAGCACCTGGGAGACCAGAATTTTTCAAATGATAACCATAAGTTCTAGGATTTATACCCACTATCTATATTTTTATGTGATGTGATGATAAGTTGTTAAGGACCTTTTAGGGAGATGTTTTTTAGGGTCATGATTATGTATGATTTTAATATGCAGGTATGTCTTTACCTTTGGACAAAAATTTTAAGATATTGATATCCATTATGGTTTGTGTGATCTTTTATACTTATGGTTATTCTTAGGGATGTACATTGTATTATGGGAATGTTATAAGGATGAAATTGTACTTATAAAATTGAAATGCATCAAGTAATTATGATTCTTTATGATCATAGTCATTCTAAAAAATAAATTCGTAATCATTTTGAAAAGTACCTTAAAACCAAAATTTTGTTCATTTACTTTTCAGACTGTGATTTAAAATATTATTTTACACATTACCAGTTTGGGGTTTTTTGATATTTATCTTTCTCCTAATCCTTTTTTATATCACACTCTATCAGAACATGATGATTAGCTTTCTCTTCCTAATAAATGTTTTCCTATGTGGAATCCATGTATTTATTTTCTCATGTGAATTTTGTACTTCTCGTTATTTCTTTTAAAGTGGTAGTTTTTTTATCCCTTTTGTAGAGTGGTATTTTTAATGATGTTTCCATGCCCAATTTTAAAATTGTGAGGATGCAATTTCCATAAGGAGGAATGATGTAATGACTGTGGTATTTTAGAATAATACATTTTATAAAATATTAATAAATTTTAACATGATATAAAATTTTCATTAAATGGGATTCTTTTTCTAGTAGCGTACTAGACATGCAACAATGGGTTCTTTTTTGAAATCTTACGTTTCACACATCACTGTGTTATACCAAAAAATAATACTATAATTTTAAAAAAATTAAATAGTTGTTAATGGATAACTATTGGAATGTAGGGAATGAATAATATCAACTAAATTTTAAATTATTGTTTATAAAATATTAAATTATAATTTATTGTTTCCCAAATTTATTATAAATGCTAATAAAATCCAATTCAATATAAACGATATCTTTTTATGAAAACATATTTGAATGAGAATATTTGTGTTAATAAAATCATGTCACTCTTTATGGATTTTTATTTAAGGGAAAATATAATTTATATATTTAATATAACGTTTTATATTCATCTTATAATTTATCTAGATATTTTATAAGAACATGTTCAATTTTTCAGATAAAAGAATTATTTTTCTAAAAATGCAGTTTTACCACCTTTTGAAATAGATACCTTTTTAAATATTTTTTTTACTTTTATATGGTATAATTTAAATAATAAAATTCTTCTTTATAAGTTGAAGATAAAAATTTTCTTTGGTTATTTTATTTAAAATTTGATGATAAAGTTCATTTTTAATGAATAGTAAAAAATACATCATTTTAATTCGAAACGTCCCTTTCATATATTTTAATTATACACTAATATTTTCTTTTTAATGGGTTATAATATCTATTTGGATTATTTTTTTATAATTTAGTCCAATTTTGGTCATTGTATGTAATTTAACTTTTAAATTAGACATAAACACATGTCAATTTTTTTTAGTTTTTTTATTCTTTAAAACACGTTTTTCGGTTTTGACAAAGATATTTTTTTTAAATTAATTTCAGAAAATTATACGTGTTGAATTTAAAAAAAATTAATTCCATATTTTGAATCATAAGGTTCAAATTGGGTATATAAAAATCTTTAATTTTTTAGAAATATGAATATAAACATCAGCAATTTTTTTATTTACCATCGTAAAAGTGTAAATCATGTAAAAAAGGTTAAAAATAATATTATAATAATATTTAAAGACCCTAACATGTGTCTAAATACTATTGGATGATATATTCTCGACACTGGACATCCTTGTGTCGATTTTGGGACCCCATGGAGTAACTTCGATGTGATACTGACAAGTAATAAAAATTAATTTAATGTAAAGAAAAATATATAACATAAATATGTATATTTTAGTAAAAAAATATTTATATGTTTTTATAAAAATGATATCTTCCACAATAAATATTAATTAAAAAACTATGTATATTTTCTACATCAAGATATTTTATTTATAATTTATATACAGTAAGTAAATAAATTTAATTTTGACACAATTATGATGTAGTGATTACTTCATTAATAATGGATTCAAATAATTGATATTATAAACATTAAAATAAATGTAATTTCATTATATTTATTCTATCAATTAATATTTTGTATTATATTGAAATATTATCATATATTTAAGGCCATTGGTTTCAAGTAACCATGTTTTAATGACAAAAAAATAATTACATTATTTTGTTCAAATTTACATAAATGTGTTTTAAATAAATTACAATTTTATGAAATTTTATAATAGTCCTGAAAATATAATATTCTTCTAAATAACATATATAATGTTTAAAATTTTATTAATGACCTACTTATTGTTATCTTTTCTTTTTATAGTAAATATAGTTACCATATATTTGGAAAATGAAACAAGACATGTTAAGTATTATTGTTTTTAACTAAATGTTAAAGCTAAAAGATAAGGTTAAATTTGTGACCTAAACATGTCTAAAACCGTTAAGTTGATATTTTTAGGACTCAAAAGAATCTTATATTATTAATAAATGAGTTTTCGTCTATTTGAAACCGAAAATCACTTTATTATAAAATAATATATCAAGACCTTCCTAAAGTTCCCATCATACGTCTTATAAATGGAAACCACCTCTACTAACTTACTCACACATCTCAAGACCCATGTGTGGGATCAAATATGATAAAATAATCTCCCAACATATCTACCTTCCTCTTATATTAATTACCTTAGAAATAGAGGAATTCAATAATTTATTTTGGCTCAAATCAAATGAAGTAACTCGGTTTAGTGGTAATATATTCTCTCAAGTTCTTTCCTTTTATTTTCCTTATACACTCTCTATGATCTTATTATTCACTGATTTCATAGAAAAACTGGATTCATCACTATAGTAGGGTATTATTATGAGAATTATTTGATCTACACTTACATACACCTCCATCTAATGGATGTGAACACATTGTTTCTTTGGATGGAGAACTACGTCCTCCTGAAATGATGTTTGTTCAATTAGCCCCTACCACCTCTCATGGTGGCCATTATGATGGAACTTTATTTATATATGATATATATTATATTTATATTGTCTCTATTTGTCTTTATTTATAATTTACAGAATACCTTTCTAATTCCCATAATTTGTAAATACGATAATTTAATTTGGGGAAGTGTAGACTACCACCCCTCAAAGTGATATCACTCGTCCAAGCCATACATGGAATATACAAAGGATGGAGTTAATGAAAATATATAACACATAATAAATATGATATTATAATGGAATTAAAATATACCCTTGTATCATTTATTTTTATTTCCATTAAATATGAAAAAGAAAAGAAAGGAGTGTTCATGTGTAGATACGGCTTACCGTCTCCATGAATACTGTATTTAATTTCCTATCTCCAAATATTATGGAATATTATACATACATATATAATGGATATATATGATAATTGAAATCATGAATAATATTATGGTGATGATATAATTTTGACTAAATGATCAATTGACATAAAAACATGTAACGACCAAGACATTCATTAATGGAAATTCCTCTTGATCAAATTAAATTTCTTATTATGTAAGATGCTTATGTAACATATTAACTTACATGGATTTATGTTCTTTTATTTGAAAATACCATTTTTAATTGTTATCATATCTAATATACCCTTTGAACAGTGATCATATGATAAGTATAAATATAGGGCCACAATAAATCCAATTCACTCAGACAAAAGAATCGATGGCCTCATCTCGTAGAATTGCTCCGCACGAAGCCCATTTGTCAGAAAATGGAAAAAAGTTTCAGTTATTGGGAAAATTCTTGACCAAGACCAAGTTGACCATCTAAAAATAAATCTTGAACGGAACCACCTAGGTGAGATGTGGATGTTGATATAGATTACCACCCAAGCGATTTTATTCGTGCCACCCCAAGAGTCTGTCACCCTCGCACACCTTAACTATAGGTCTTATAAAAGTGTTATAAGGAGTTTTTAACAAGACCATAACACAATTATTATGTGCATTATTTTTTTATATAACAATGAATATTCATACGTTTTATTATTGTTACTTTGTAAATAATTTTTAAAGCACAAATATTATTATTTTTAGTTAATATTGAATTAAGAAATTTAATTTTATGAATTAATAAATTTTCTAATTAAATAAAATTTTAAAAAAATTCTTTATAAATTAATTATTAATTATAAATCATCATATTATTTTTAGGAATAGAATTGTAATATTTATTAAGGATTGAAAGCCGTTTTTTGTCAAAACCCATGAATTTTTGATAAATTTATTTTTTTATATTAAAATTAAAAAATCACATTTTTAGAAATTGATTTAGATAAAATAAATATTATTTTTGGAATCGTGACATCGTAATTAAAAAACATTGAATTTTTCATATTTTTTAGATACATTTATATTTTTGGGTAAAAATAAAGTACCATTTAATTATATAATGTGTTTTATTACAACAGATTGACCCAATAGTCATGTAATAAAATAAAATAAATTTTATGTTCGGCCAATATATGTTTTACCATTAAAATAATGTTTTTTAGGTTTGTTTTAATTATTTTAGAAGGCCTTAGTGGAACCTCCAAGACTTATAAATCAATTAGTCATTTTAAAATGATTTCATTGATAGTGCAACTCACCTCCACATAAATAAGATTAATATTTTAAAAAGTAAGGACATTTTCCTTATAAAATATTTTATTCCACAAAACTTTTTAAAAAACCATGGGCACTAAAAATTGTTTGGTTTTTTGTTTGGTTAGTTTAATGTGTAGTGCCCAAACGTAAATAATGAAGTATTCTCGCTCTTTCCCTATATATACCCACACATGCTCCCACATCGATATCACTAAAAGCCTTTGGAGCTCAGCCAACCTCTTCCCTACTCTCTATATAATCCTTATAATGTTTTCCAATCACCCATGAATCCTCTCTCGAGTATCTCCCAAGCCTTTGGGATCACACTTCCAAGTAAGGGATTTCTTCTATTCTCATTTTTGACCAAATTTCATTATGTTATTATATAATTTATTCAGTTAAAAGTGTTGCGTTATGATTTATTACCTAACCCATATGTCCCTCCTTATTTTTAATGATGAGGTACCCCTTTCACTTTCATTAATGCTTCCAGCGTACAATCATTACCATGATAAAATTCTGTACGAGATTTCTCCCTCTCATTTACATTCTTGAAATTATATTATATTATGAAACTATATTCCATTAAAAATGTTGGGACATGTTTCTGTATGACCCAATTTCTATTAATTTCTTGTAAATATGAAGTGGTACATAGTTCTATCTCATCTACCACTTTTATAAATTCTTATGCAACGTCATTATACTACTGAAATTGCACTGTGATTTTCAATCCAATGTAATTGCGTAGGGAATACCATGCACATTTATCTATCAAAGGTATTAAACTTTATACATATATACTTATTTATTAAAGATTTTCATGTACTAATTCCACATTCCATAATCATGGAATAACTTATTAATGTCTGCTGATTCCATGTTATATGATTTGTGGGGCACACTTATGCATGAAATGAAACGATTAAGAAGGGTGTGCCCTGATGGCACTACAATGCATTGGGTAAAGATTAGTATCATGATACATCAAGTTTAATTAGGGTTTAAATATTCTAATTCAAGTGAAATTAGGGTTTACTCATGATCCATGTCCAATGATCCTTGGATCATGCTAATATCATGTTAAATGTTGTTTCCCCAATTCCATGTTATGATAATCTTGTTGTATCATGAATTTATGTCCCCTTCTCTTATGATCCATTGATATTATTATTTCCTAACTTGTATTTTATTCATAATTTTATTCCTTTTTATTCCCTTACAGAGATTTATAGCACATTCTTTTATTATTTGTGTCCTTAGGTTATCCAATGCAATTCTAAGTACGAAGAAATGAAATGGTCAAGTAAAAGAAGTTTTCAATAATGATGTTTTTTATATTTTAATTTATGATGTAATGATATTATGCTCCTAATACAATATAAATTTTAATATTATATGTTGTATCATGTAAATATTATATGAAATAAACTATTTTTATGTGTGAAATAAAAATAAGTGTTTATAGTTGGCATCAGAGGATAGGGTTTTTTTATTGTTGTGATTAGGATTAGAAAACACTAGTGAAATTCATAGGGATAAGACTTAGTATAGTACAAAATACCTAAATTTTGGTGAGTATTGATAATTTGGTTTATCAAGAAAGTATATTCTTTTATGGATACGCGCAGTTATAGGTGTCATTGGCTCAAATGTATCTAGGGGTAATACACAAAAAACTTCTTTGAGATAGACTCGAATGAGAACTGGTGCACGACAATGGTTCTTTCTGCACTCCAGGTTACGACACACCAAGGTGATATGTATTGGTAAATTCACATGCTTAGTATGAACCATTTGTAAGAGAATAAAAAAATCCCTCTAAGAATATATGTTGGGATGTAGATCATGGATGACAATATTGAAGCATATATGTTCATAAGCTATGGAAATAAATGTAGATTATAATTCATCATTTTTGTCTTTAGATTACCCTTAATGTGTTACCGCTAACATTTATTTTATTCTTTCCAATAGATTATAATAGGAGGACACGTGCCAAAAACCGATTCGAATATCAATGTGATGATTCCTCTTATGAGAGGACATATCTGATGGTAGTGGGAATCACAAACATTGTCACCATAACATCTCAGTTAACTCAAATTTTTAATCAAAACATGGGTCAAGAGGGAAATTAAACCCCATCCCCCCCCCCCCCAATATGAGAGAACAAGTTTCAATCAAGAGAATCATGCGAAAAAGGCCTCCTAATTTTAATGGATCGTTTTCTACCTCGATCACCGAAAAATAGATCAACTCCCTTTAAAAGATCTTATACATCCTTCAATGATCAGAATAAGAGAAGCTTCCTCTGGATGCTTATTTTATGGAGGGTGAAGCCGATCAAAGGTGGAAATTTCTCAATAATAGGAATCCTAAGGAGGAGATTGAGGCCTTTGAATGGAATGATTTCCATAATATGTTTTTCAATAAATATATTATTTTCCCCCTATGATTTAATATTAAAAGGAACTTCCTTGACCTCATGAAAAAAGACAACTAATCTGCTGGAGCATGTGAGGTAAACGTCAAGAAGCTTGAATGATATGCCTCCAGATTTGTCATTGCCCCAGAATGCAAGGCTGAGAACTTCATTAGTGGGATAAATCCTAGCATACAAAAATCCCTAGCGATCCATCACTTCGATAGCTAATAGGAAATTGTCCTATATGAACTCAAAGTTGAAATGGGGATCCATGAAATTCAAGGGTATCATTAGGATAAGAAGCATAAGTTGGACTTCAATTCTGGTGGTTTGATTGATAAATCCAATGGTGCAAAGAAAATTTAGCGCCCCTATGCCAATACAATGGAATGAAGAAACCCTGAAACTGCCTGAAGGGGATGAGGACATGCTTTAGTTGTAGAAGAGAAGAGAACCAGGCCATTAACTACTGAAAAGAGAAACCCACAGCTAAAAAAGGGGAGTGGAACAATTCGTTCGACCCCCAATGTTTTTTTAATTACTTAAACTACAATGAAATACGACACATTTCAAACCACTTCCCTAAGCCAAGGGTTTTCAGAGGAAACCAACAGCCTCTAAGGAAGAAAAGGAGGGCCTTTTCCATCAAAATCACCGAAGTAAATGCCGAAAACTAATTGGTTACTAGTACACTAGTTATTCATTTTAGAATAGAGAATGTACTTTTTGATTATGGTTCTACACATTCTTTTATATCACAAAATATTAGTATAACAGACACAACACCACTAAAAATCATCGATGTAATATATTAGGTGATTATGGAAATTGGGGAAATCATTGCAACCCATGAGTAGAACTCCTCCCCTGTCATAATTTGTGGATTGAACTTTCTGGTGAATATCACCATACTCCCTCATGTAGAACAAGATGAAGTTATTATCATTTATTATCTTTCCTTATATAAAACCAACACAAATTTCCGTGATATGGAAATCACTCTCTATATGGAGAATCTCCCCCCAATTATAATCATGTTTAAGGAAGAGGATGAATCGTTTTAGGAACCATCATCTCAATCATAGATATTTATTCCCTATGACCATGTGTGTTTGGCTCAGATGACTGATTCAAAGGAAACAACCATCTTGGATGATATCTCTATTGTGAGGGAATTCCCTAAAGTGTTTCACACAGAATTTCATGGTCTTCCTCCAAGAAGAGATATTGAATTCTCAATTGATCATTTAAATTGGGAGTTTTCAATATCCAAGACTCCTTATAGAGTGGTTGTTGTGGATCTTGAGAAGATAAAGCAATAACTACAGAAGAATCTAGATAAAGGATTTATATTCCCAAGTGCTTTACCATGGGCTGCACCAGTCCTCTTCATCAAGAAGAATGATGGGTCAATGAGCCTTTTCATTTATTATCATGAGATGAAAAAAATCACGATAAAGAACAAACATCCACTACCCCGAATTGATGAATTGTTCCATCAACTATATGAAGAAAAATAGTAATATATGGCTGCTTTTCGGTTTGGATATTCCCATGTATGGGTAAAGAATAAGGATACCCTAAGACTACATTTCGTACAATATAAGGGCACTGTGAATTCATAGTAATGCCTTTCGGGATCACTACTTATCCAGAAATCTTTATGGTCATGATGAATACAGTCTTTAGTTGTTACCTCAACAAATTTTTTTTAGTATTTATAGACAATATTAAAATATACTTCACAACAAAGGAGGATCATAAGAAGAATCTATGAACTGTACTAGATACATTTCAAAAGGAGAATCTCTATGAAATTTATGAAAGTGTGAGTTCTGGCTGAATGAGGTCTCATTCATGGGTCATATCATCACAAGATATGGGATATCTGTGGATCCCTCTAAGGTAGCTACAATTATGTGATGGCCAATGACAACATCAGAAACTGATGTCCGTATCTACTTGGGGATAGCTAGATATTATTGCCAATTTGTGATAAATTTATCATTATTTTCTAACCCACTTACCATGTTAACTCGGAAGGGTGTCGTGTTTTCTTGGAGTGATGAATGAAAAAAAATATTCAAGGAGTTGAAAAAGAGGCTTATCATTGGGTCTATTCACACACTAACCACTTGTGGTGAACTTTTTTTTGATATTTAGTAACTCTTTGAAGAAGTTATTAGGCTGTGTGTTGTGAAAAATGACAATTTCTTCGCCAATGCTTCAAGGAAATTGAATATACATGATCAGAAATATCCAACACATGATCTAGTATTAGTTGCGGTGCTTTTTAAATAAAAGATTTGAAAACATTAATTATATGGGGAGAAGATTAAAATATATACAGACCAAAAAAGTATCAAGTATATATTCTTATAGAAAGAGGAGAATCTGCTCTAATGAAGATGTTTAGAGTTGGTCAAAGGCTATTAATTCTCAATCCATTACCATATAGGGAAAGCTAACTAGGTGGTGGATGGTCTATGTAAAAGTACCCATCAATTCAATCATTTAAGATAATTGAAAAGGATCCAATCTTTATATATTTGATGAATATGGATATGAAAATCATAAATAATGGAAAATCAACAATCCTTTTAAAAATGATTTTGAAATAATCTCAGTGAAAAGTTTAAAGGATGCTCAAAAGGGTGATGTAGAAATTCAGAATAAAGTGGAAACTATCAGAAAAGGTAAATCCTCAGAGATCATTGTTAATTAAGAAGGAATTGTGATATTTGGGTCAATACAATGTGTTCAATCAAATTTGGAGTTGAAAAAAATAAATTTGGGTAGATTCACATAGTTTGAATTTCTCCATTAACCATGGGAACAAAAATAAGTATCGAGATATCTGAGAGAATTATTTGTGGGATAAAATGAATAAGGATATTGTTGATTATACATCCAAGTTACTGGTATCTCTACAAGTGAAGGATGTGATGTATACATCTAAGTTGAAGATGAAACCATTACCCATACCAGCATTGAAATGGGAGAACATTACGATGGAATTCATAAACGAACATCGGAAGATATCCAAAGGAAAAAATGTAGTCCAGGGTGTTGTGTATTTTCTTACAAATACTATTCAATTAATTACAATTCAGGAAGATTTATAATTGGATAAATTCACATGGATATATATTAGAGAAGTGGTAAGGATTTATGGAGTTCTACAATTTATTGTATCTAATCAAGGTCCAAGATTTACCAAAATGATTTGGAAGAGTATTCAACATGATCTGTATACTGAGCTGAATGTTAGTACGTCTTATCATCCTCTAACTAATGGATAATCTGGGAAGTCTATCCAAAACACATGGGGACATGTTGAGAGAATATTCAATGGACTTTAAAGGATTATGGAATCAACATATACCTTTATTTGAGTTATTTTACAACAATAGTTTCCACTCAACCATCTAAATGGATCCTTATAAATCCATATATGAGAAGAGGTGAAAAACACTGGTATGCTGGGATGATGTTTGGGAGAGAAAACTTCTTGGTCCTTAAATGGTCTAAAAAATGATGGAGATGTTTAATACCTTATAGCAGCACATTAAAGGTGCTTTATGTTGAAAAAAGAGCTATGCTGATAATATTCAATGGGACCTAGATTTTGATGTCTAAAACATGGTATTCCTTCACATATCACCGTGGAAAAGATTTGTTGGATTTGGTAATAAGGGAAAGATTATTACAAGGTAAATAAACCATTTTGAGATCCTTGATCGCATTGCAGTAGTGGCCTATCGACTAGAACTACCACCGAACCTATCTCAAGTACATGATGTATTGCATGAATCACTCTTCAAGGAATACATACATAACCCATCACACGTACTCAATCCAAATCTGGTATCTTTAGAGAATGATGTCTCCTAAAAAGAGAAGTCATTGAAGATCATAGATCATTGTGAAAACGTTCTACGAAATAAGATAATACCCCTCATCAAGTTGTTGTGGAGAATCCAAAAGTTTGAAGAAGAAACATGAGAATCAGAGGATGTAATAAAGTAGAGTTAACCAAATCTATTTTAGTGTGGGAAATGGAAGTTTTGAAGGAAAAATATCTTAAGGGGGATATGGTAACAAACCAAACATTAATTAATGAAAACATAATTGGATCTAATTTAATTCCTTATTATGTAAAATTCTTATATAACATATTAACATCATTGGTTTTTGGTTTTTGGATTTCAAAATACCGTTATGAATTTTTCTCATTTATAATATAGTCGTCGAATAGTGATAAGATTATTAGTATAAAAAATTTTCTTTAAGAAATCTAATTTTCTATGAAAAAGGAAGTGATGGAATAATATAGTTGAATTGCTCTGCATGAATCCCATTTTTCATAGCTTTGAATGTAGGTGGGGTCATTGGGATTCACTCTTGATATAGCCCAGGCTGATAATCAACATATTAATCTTCAACGGAATCTTCTATGTGAGATGTGGAAGTTAATATAGATTACCAACCTAGTGATGTTATCTAAACCACAGAAAGAGTCAGTCACTATCGCACACCATACTGTTAGGTATTAAGCGGGTATCGAAAGTTTTTATGTAACAAGACCATAACACTATGATTATGTGCATTATTTTTTTTCTATAACAAAGAATATTCTTTCCCATTATTTTTGTATCTTTGTAAATATTTTTTAAAGAAAAAATAGTTTTTAGTTAACATTAAATTAAGAAATATATTTTTATGAATCAACTGATTTTTTAATTACATAAATTTTTTATTAAATATTATTAATAAATTACTTTTTAAATATAAATTATTGTATAATTTTTAAGAAAACAATTGTATTTTTTATTAAAATTTGAAAGCTATTTTTGTCATAACCCTAGAATTTCGATAAATATCTGTTTTTATTTTAAAATTAAAAAACCACAGATTTTAAAAATTCTTTAGAAAAAATGAATATTATTTTTGGAACTAGAATATCAAAATTATCACATGGTGAAATTTTCAAAATTTTCTGAGACAATAAATTTTTTGGGAAGAAATTAAATACCATTTAATTATATAATGTGTATTATGACATCATAATGACCAAATAGTGATGTACTAAAATAATATAAATAGGATGTTCGGCCAATATATTTTTTAACATTAAAATAATGTGATTTTAGGTTTGTTTGATTTATTATACAAATCCTTAATGGACCCTCCAAAATATATAAAACATTTTGTCATTTTAAAATGATTTCCTTGATAGTGTGACTAACCACCACAGATGGAAGACTAATATTTTAAGAAGATATAACATTTTACAAATAAAATAATATTATCCACTCCCCTTCTACAAAAATCGGTTGCAGAATCCATGGGTCGGTTTGTTAATTTGATTATTTTAATGTGTTGTGGCAAAAACGTAAATAATAAATTATCCCCTTTATTTTCCTATATAAACCCACCCAAGCTCCCACATCCCATTTCATCAAAGCCATTGGTCTCTACCAAACTCTTCCATACACTCTGAAGAATCCTCCCAAGTTTCCCCAATCTCCCAATAAGCCTATCTCATGCCTCCCCATGATTTTGGGATCAGACTTCTATGAAAGGGATTTTTTCTTTGTCATTTTTTCCAAATTTCATTATGTTGTTATATCATTTTTTCAATTAAAAATGATGGGGAATGATTTAAAACCTCCACTATACTTCTCTCCTTATTTTTTAATGATAATACACCCCTTTAACTATCAAAAATTCTTCCCATGAACACCTATACCTTGCCAAAATTCAATAAGATATTTATCTCTCCTCATTAACATTTATGAAATTCTTTGATATTATTAATAAAAGTTTAATTAGATATTTTTGAATAAGTATATATATGACCCAGTTACTATAAATTTCATGTAAATATGATGAGATACCCCTTCTTCTCTCATCAACCATTTTTATGAATTATTATTTCACGCTGTTATGATGCCGAAATTGCACCGCGATTTTCCAAACCTAGGTCATTGTGTAGTGAATACCACTAACCATTCTCTATCAAGGGTATTCACATTTATGAACATTTACGTATTGATTTTAGAGTTCCATGTATTAATTCCACATTCCTTAACCATGGAATAACTTATGATGTTTAATGATTCAATGTTATATGATTTATGTGGCACACTTATGCATGAAATGAGACGATTAAGAAGGGTGCACACTTATACGGCTCCAATGCATTGGGTAAAGATTAGTATCATGATATTTCATGTGAAATGATGTTTTACTAAATATAATTCATGTGAAATTATGTTTTACTCATTATCCACATTCAATGATCCTTGGCTCCTGGTAAAATAATGTTAAATGTTGCTGCCACATTTTCGTGTTTTGATAATCATGCAATATCATGCCTTTATGATCATGTTTCCCTTACGATCCATTGATTTAAATTTTTCCAAACATGTACTATATTTTTCATGTTATTCTTTGTTTAATACTTTGTTGGGCTTTATATCTCACCTTTTTCTTATGTATGTCCTTAGGTTATCCCATGCAATTCTATGTACGAAGGAATGTTGTGGTCATGTGAATGATGTTTTCAATAAAGGTGTAGTGTTTTATGTTCTATGTTAATATGTAATGTTCATATGCCCCAAATACACTATAGATTTCTATATTCTATCTTGTATTAAGTGATGATTTTATGTTATAAATTAAGTTTAAATGTGAAATAAAGATCTTGGTTGTTATAAAACAAGTTCAATTTCTACTCATGTACCGAACATCGACAAAAGGTCCGATATGAACAAAAATAATTTAATATTTGTTCTAATATTGTAATAAGTGACATAAAATGAATAATAAACATGAAAAATATTCTTAATAATTTATAAATTAACTTATTTTCATTATTTAGGAAATTAAAAGACGAACGAGACATCTCAGACTCAAGGTATGGGTCTCCATCTCAATATCCATTAATTGAGGAATTTCATGTTAATATCAACCTCCATTTTTATTAAGGTATATATAAAACCACTAGGAAATTTCATATCCCAATTTTATCTATTCTAATTTTATTTTTTAATTAAAGAAGATTAAGATTTAGTTGTTCAATGTGGTATGGGATAACTTGAACATTTAATTATCAAATCATGGTCCTCGTGATATTAAATTAAATATTTATTTATATGGATATAAAATATTATAAATGAAATTTTATTTCTATCTATAATTCCATTCATAGTTTTCAAAATAAATCTTTTTATATAAATCATATTACTTTCCTTACAAAATGAAAAAAGGAATGTTATTTTTCTTGACGTTTATGGCGATAATGACTTCTCATCCTATATGACCATTAATTGATATTTTGATTCCTCTATTAGCTTCTATGTATTTTAAATAGATCCATTATTCCTTTATTTGGGAATCCTGTTATTGGAAATGTGATTCTGAAATGAAAAAAATGATTTATTTTTTCGAAAAATTTTGTCTTTTCAGTTGATAATTAGTTTTTAAAAGAAGTTTGGTGATGAACTTATTTTATTCATAAAATAGTACATGATAATTATAAGAGATGGGTTCGATTGATATAGATTTATGAAGGTCTGATCCCCATCATAGCTCAAAGTATATCCTGTCACATCTTATACCACAGTTTGAGCCATATAATAGATCACGAGTGAGCCCAATATCGCATATACTAAGGGTCATCCCCATTATTTGTCTCTAATTTGTAATTTGACCATATAGTTATTCCAATTGGAAGATATATGAAAGGGTAATATATATATATATGATTATATAAGTCACCTTAATGAATTTTATTTTCTTCTATTCGTTTTAGTTTTTTCATTGATAAAAAAGCATGAGTGTTATTCAGGTGAAAAAGTATTGTTTCATCTACTCAAAGAACATTGAATATGTTATTAGGTTTTAACTGTAGTAATAGTATTACTTTATTTTTATGTCCCTTAATGAGATTTTTTTTCATCCAAATTTTTAAATGATGTTATAGGATTTAAGGGAGGATAGAGTAATTGATGGAGTCAAAGAAACGTTATGATGATTAAACATGAAAATAAACCATGTTTATTTTTAAAAGATTTATTATTATGGAAGAATCAAAAACTATTAGAAGTGTCCAATTTTTATTTATATGTTTTTTATTTAATATTTATGGCCTCATTCTCTAATGCTCTAAAAGTTAAAGGATCCTCAATGTGAATTCCTAACATAACTCAATATTATGTAGCATTTAAGTGTGGGGCCTGATCCAAACCTCTTCAAAAATATCTTCTCCACTTCCATAACCACATTCAAGAGGTTATATCATTCTAAAAGGACCATATATAGAGTCATTTATAACATATATTAAAGATAATTTTTGAATAAGATGAGGTATTATCATGGTAAAAAGAATTCAAGGCTTGTGGTAGGAAATTTGACTGAACATATTAGTTCAATGAAATAGATGACATATTCTCTACTCTTTTTGTGGTCTATATTATTTCTTATGACAATTTATATCATTAATTTTATTTTATATATTTATATTCATAACATTAATTTCTATTTTCCCTTAAAAGGGTTATGAAGTATAATTTCACACGTGGTGTAAGGGATTTTAGTATCACTTTTATTTCTATGGGACAAATTCCTTATAAACTCCTTGTTTTTTCTATAGTGTATGTATACTACCCATAAATGAATTTTATGAGTCTTATTAATAATATTATGTTTATTATTTCCATTTTCTTTTCATTCATTCATTACCCAATTAAATCTATTAATTATAAAATGATGAGTATTTATATTAAAATAACATAAATATTTGGGACTATTTCATTTTATATATCAAATAGAAAATATATCGCTTCCATTTTCCTGATTTATATTATTATTTTAACAATTATTTTTGAATATTTTTTTGTTTATGTTTAAATTAATTGGTAACGATTTTGTTTTATTTTTACTATATGGTTTTAAAGGAATATTTTTCATTTTCTAAATTAGTTACTTTATGTCCTTTCTGAAAAAAGAATATAATTATTGTTTTGTTTATTTATAAGGTATAATCATAATTTTCAACTATCATGGATCCGAAATTATTTCAATCTAATGATACAATATTACAGGTCTACTTTGAAATAATATGTTATATTTGAAAATTCTATAGCATTTTATGAGTATAAAATATTTTCAATGAACAAAGGATGAATTCATATAGAATTTATTTCAAGAGATCTCTAAAAATTATATTACATCTAGGATGACAATAATGGATAATTTTTACATGGGGTATTCTTCAATTATGTTTTTCTTAATCTTTCAGTGAATTATTTATGTTTTTTATCGAATGGTATTTATGAAACTGATTTCATTTTGGCTGGATATGTTTTTTGAATGATGATTATGAAACCCATTTCATTATATGGATTCAAATATGATGAACAATTCGTGTTATTATGAAAAAATATGTATGGTTTTCATTATGAGATGGGTGAGACCTATATCTCTATTTAATTCATTGGGTTGTGATAAATTTATTATGATATCAAATAGTACAGGGGAGTGCATCCCAATCCTGAAAAAAGAGGGTACATGGGACTGAATCCCATAGAATAAACAATAGGGTACATGGGAGGGAATACAAACACAGAAAAAATATGGTACATGGGAGAAAATCCCAATCCCGAAGTATGTACATGGGTGGTTATCCCAATATTATCTTAATATGATGTTCATGAAAATAAATGATGACATAGGGTTTTTTGTACACTTAGGTGTATACCAAAATTCAAATCCTTATTCTTAGGTAATGATTTCATGGTTTATGCTATATATTTCCTTATGATTCATCACCTTATAACTAAAAATCATTATTCCTTGATTGATTCTTATTATAAATGATATAAACGGTGTGAACTTATAAGAATCATGATCTCATTCTCATACCCATGTTACCATGACAGGCATACACATTTATTTTATTTACACATGATAATCATTATAGATAATCTATTTCCTATGTTTCATTTTACTTTTTGAAATTTTACTTGTGGTAAAACAATTTGATCATCAACTAAACTGGATGTTTTTTATGTTTTGGAAGGCCCAAAGCTAATACAGTAATTGGGTATGTGTTTTTTATAAGTATCAAAAAAATTCAAAAAATAAATATTGATAATTTCTGAAAATAATAGGTCATTATACTTCATGTAGTAACTTAGAAGGGATTCATAATTAATTATAATTAATTAGATATTATTAATTTACTTATGAATTTTTTATTCATTTTTAATTCCTCTTTAGTGATTTTTTAATCTAAATATTAAGAACATCTTCAATACAGATTTTTCCGAATAAGTATTATCAAATAAATTAAATTTATATATGAAATAAATTCAGATATATTATTTGGAGGTACCAAATAGTCTTCTTAGATAGCACCATAGAGAACATCACATAACCTGAAGGTACACATAGTGTGATTTTTTTTAATGCACCGTGAAAAAAAAATTATAATTAATTTACTTAAGTTACATTTATTACATATAGTGAATTTAATTGAAAATTATATTTTGACTAGGACTGTCTATTACACAGTTAGCTAGAGTATATAATTTATAACATTAGATCATAAAATATGGTCTTTATAAAAAAAATTGTTGTGTATCTTCAAAAATAGTAAATATGAGTAGTGGCCAGGTTACTCAGAGACCAGATGTTATGTAAACCATTTTCAATACATGTAATCCAAAATTATCCATGTCACAGTTATATACTGAGTCCATATGTGTTTCATGCAAATATATGGTTAAAATAATACATGTCAAGTATTATAAATTTATAATACTTATAATTTTACAAAATTATACCTAATTAAAAAATAATTTTTAACAATCTGAAATCCTTATCATCATGTACGTATATGAGGTCATAAATTTGATATCAAATACTATGTGATAAGATATATATATATATTTAAATGTTTGATTACTTTAAATTCATTTTTCCAATTTACATACCATTTATAAGTGGTATTACAATTATAAATCTACAAGAATTGAATCCTAAAATGATTCCTAGAATAAAAATATTATAAACCATGTGAACATTATATTTATAGTACATGTTATTTTATTTAATGATAAGTCATGTATACCGCATATCAAAAATTTAGAAAGTATAAAATTATAAAACTTGTTGGGCAGTTAGGATGGGTATTCACAATTTTTCCTCCAAGAAATTATTTTGTACATGTCTAATTTCATAAAATGTTTTTAAATTTATTTAATGTAATGATGGATGATAATATCAACCAATTTTGGATTACAATTAAAATAATATAATTTAATAACTAGTGATGGTTATTAATTTATTCTTGTGTGATTTATCATTATTAAGAACAATTAACACTTAATTCTAATTTTATTAAATGAATAATTCATATCCTGAATTTGGATTATCATACGAGTAAACCATACCATCTTATGTGATTGGATTCATTAAATTTAATATTAAATCAAATTATTTGAATTCATGTCATATCTCATCTCATTAAATATGGGCATGGGTGCCAATTATTTTTTATGTAGACCTTGTAGTTAATATATTGGTTCTCATCCCTTGTGTCTGCGTAAAATAATATATATTGGTTGGAGATCCCATTATAGTTTAGAAAATTTGTGTTTGGATTTGTGGAGAACCCAATCTATGTGAGATAGACAGATGGAAATTTAGAAATATTCAATATAAACCTTAGTGGGATCAATGATTTTCCCCTAATTCAATGGTTAGTTTTTCATCCACTAATCAAAATAACCATTACTAGATACTAAATATTATACCAAATTATTTGTTTTTTTCATTCAATATTCATGGTGAATTTATTATGGATTTTTTCCACAATCACATGAATTAATGAGACTACAATCATGAACGATATAACTAAAATATATTCGATTATGCATAAATATTATGTAAGACATGTTTAATCACATAAATAAATCCACTTAATATTAAAAAGAATTTAATAAATAAAAATGATATAAATTTATATTTTTATGATAATATACTTAAATATATATATATTATGGTTGAATATACTTTCACTACTTCTCATAACATTGACCCAAAGTTCAAATTGATTCACTATCCAAAATTAGTGTGATTTCAATTATAGAGGAATTTTAACATAATTTGTTGGGTTGGATTAACTTTATTCTCATAATGGTATTAATTCCAAAGAAATACTTGGTTTATTTGAAATTCAACAGTAGATAGAATCCAATTAAAGGATTTTAAGATTCCCGAGCCCACTAAACATATCAAAGAACTATGATTTAATGCAGTTTTCATTTGTAATGAAAATGTGAAACCAATCATATTTATCGTCCATTCAACGTGGGTGTGATGAAAATAATAATATTGAATATTTTTCACTAGAATGTACAGGGAATTTATTATGTCATTTACAATGGAGAGGTATATTCTATTTTAATATAATATTGGGAGTTTAATAAATAGAATATTTATTTATTTTTCTAAATTTTTTGAGACAATGAAATAAAATTCTTCTCTTCATATTTGTAGAAATTAAAAAAATGAATTCATCATATAATTAGGATCCATACATGGGGCGAAGAATATTTTCATGGGATCAAGATTCTACGAATGAAAATCTATTTTATGCGTTATCCGACACCAGAAAAAAAATCATGTTTTGAAAAATCTTTTCTGAATCCCCCTAGTAATAGGGATACTGAGGCTGATTTATCTCTAAATGGAAAACAATTTAATGATTCTTTAGATGTTCAATATTTCATGATATCAACTATGACAAATGATATTTCGAAGAAACATGATGGAAAGGATGCATATTACATGATGCATCACATTTGAGATCGCTAATAACAGAATATGAGTTAAGTGAAACAAGAGATATCTGTTGGTCTATTTACAACTAATCATCGAGATTCATCCCTAGATAGTATAATGATGCCAAGATTATTGGATATATTTAATTAATATAAATCTTAAGGATTTAATTCCCAAATTACTTTTGATTATATATAATACTTTATTTACTACCCAATAACAAATCTAGTTTTATTGATAATTTTAAAATGATAAGTTATGATATGACTGTTTCAAAGAATATTACATTATTTTGAAATGTGTATAAGGAAATGGGGTCGGACAAAACCATGTGGATAATGGTGAATAATAAAATAATGATCAACGAAAATGGTCTTAGGGATTATAATTTGTATAAAAATTCCAAGGACCAACCTTCCATAATGAATATGATCTAGAGGTAGTGAAAATAAATGGATGTGGTATGTTTTTCAAGTAAAAAAAGACCCTAGATGAATTAATACACTAATAATTAAGGGAAATATAATTATTCTTTTGTTATTGAGTGCAATCGTTCAATATCATCACATTGGGTACTATATATAGCATGTAGTTCTCACATGTGAATCCAATTGTAAGATCCAAGGAAATTTATAAATATTTATTGAGAATAAGGTGATCTGAAAGATGAAAATTCTACAAGGATATATGCTCTAGATGTGGGTGACTAGAATCATTAATTTATAAATATAATTACATTGGTATTAAGGGGTCGGTGTCATGTTCCAACTATTTCCAAGTATATAATTTCAGTATCATTCCAAGATATAGATGGTTTTATTTTCAGGGTTAGAACTAAATTTTGTTTGATTAATAAAAACAATATATTTTATGGTATGTAACATTCAAATAATTGTCTTAATGAATTAAATTATAAATACCTTGTGATGGAAATAGATAAAAAATCACGGTCACATGACTCTGACTGAATGAAAATTAATTTTTTATTAGAATAAACCCCCTTTTAAGGGTGGAGGGGGAACCTAAAATGGAATCAAAGAAAGAAAAAAACAAACATACCCCCACGGTCAAATAGTTCTAGGACAAAAAAACACATTCAAGACCATAAACCAAAGCCCCAAACATGTATTTAAATAATTAAAACCAGCTTCCACCTTCACATCGCTACTCGAATAGCTCTCTTGTTCATGAATACATGGTCATGGTATCGATGGAAATATAATATCATATCTATCATCCAAATCCAAATAACATTGAATGCTGAAAACACTCAACTCTGAACCTCATTTGGAGTATCCCACTATAGGTGAACTGGTTGCACATCCCTCATACCGCATCCTGCATGGCCACAATGTAATCAAACCCACAAATTTACATTCCACAGAGAGAAAAAATCATCACATACAAGTATAAAAATAGTATATCGAAAAACCTCCATTCTCCATGTGACTTCCACCTTGACTAATGTTGTAAAGGAAACCAGATGATGATCCAAGGAATGTGAAGTTGAGAAATCATCACCAAGGACTTGATGAGCCATCACCACACAGAGGAAACATCATCGAAGGGGGGGGCATGATGCCCTAAAACAAAAATACCACATTTTTCATGACTCCCCTCATATCTGAACTATGAATGAAACCTAACTTGAGTCTGAGAAAATCAATCCATGTGAAGCAAGGGAGAGGGGTGGGAAGGGATGAGTCAGCGACATCAATTCTACAATCCAAAAAATCCACCACTTTCAAATTCATGCATAAAATTTTAAGAACCCACTGAAATAAACCTATCAAAGAGTCACGAAAACACCGAAATCCAAAACAAAAAATGGACCCCCTCCCTCTGAGCTGATCTGGAGCCAACATTGAGACACACAAGATGAGGAATCTACAAGCATGATAGAGTTGTCAATGAGGCATGACGACGCTAGGATAATTTATTATCGAGCCACACTAACACTAGGAAAAACTCACATTCGGGACAAAATTGAGTCTCGAGAAAAATTTGGTATGCTGGAGTTGATGCCAATTCATGTTGATGCCAGGATGATCCATAAGAGACAATATTGATCCAAACCAAGGCACACCAGATGAGCGAATGAGGAGGCTTTAATGAAACTCTCAATCCATGAGTGAGATAATTGTAGTCACCACTCAGACAATGTGATGTTCACAACACTTTAACAACAAAAAACTATTGTATAACAATATTGGTTGTGTAAATGATTAAAATTTTTAAATTTAATTTCATGATGGGTTTTTAGAACCATCTATGTTAAAAACACATGATTTTTTTTATTCTTGTTTTCAATAGAATTTATCTAAACCACCCTTAGTTGAACAAATTAAAAAGGCCTCATATCATATAGGATTGGTACAAACTAATGTGTTTGGACCATTTCATATAGAATATATAGGTGGGTATTCTTTTGTTATAACATTTATTGATGACTTGTGTAAATATGGAGTTGTCTAATTGTTGCGGAACAAGTATGAGTCCTTTGAAAAATTCAAATAATTCAAGAATTAGGTGGGGATTAAAATTGGAAGCAATATAAATAATCTTCAATTGGTTCAATGTGGTTAATATATTAACCGAGTGTTTATCATCATTTTATCATAGTTAGGTATTTTTTCTCAAATCACTCCACCATATAGAAAATATTCAATTGGTGACATTGAATGATGGAACTGTATCATGTTAGACAAGGTAAGGTCAATGATATGAAATTGGAATCATCCATTATTCATTTGGGGATATTAATTAAAGATCTAGTACACACCATAAATTGAGTATGAAAAAAGTGGAAAATGGAATCCCCTTCCAGTTATGGAGTGATAAGAGAATCGTTCCATAACATAAATGTGTATGTTTATTAGAGGCAATTTTTAATTATTTCTATGATAAAAAACTAGCACGCTGGGCAACAAGTTGTATTTTAATAAGAAATAGTATGGATATAAAGGGTTATTACCTATAAAAAAAACTCATAAAATATTTTTTTAGGGATAGAAAATCCTCTTTATTGATAGGAATTACATCCTCTAAATGTGTAGGGAGAGCATGATAGACATTTATTATATTGATGTTAATGACACATTATAGTAGGAATAGAAATATAGTAAACATATCCTATTAGAATATGATGTTCCTAAAACATATGAACTACATAAGATAACTACAGATGCAAGAGAACTGTATAGAAATGGATTTACAGTCAACAAATACGGTTACTCATTATTGGTTGAGAATGTTCAAACTCAATACTCCAAAAATAAAATAGAGAGATTAGAAGCTACAACATGGAAATATTATATCAATTCAAATGTGGATTCAATTTCTCATAACCATGTTTGAGTTATATTTTTTGAACATGTTACTGTAAGTACCATAGGGGAAAAATTGGTATTAAATATAAAACTAGACATGTAAGGTATGATAAATACATATAAATGGTTTATATTTTTTAAAGGGGTTAAATACAATTTTGATATTGAATTAAGTGAAACTATTTTATCCTATTTCTGTGTTTAATTCCACAAGAATTATACTTGATATAGTATCATTTCTTGAATAAGGAATTTGGATTATGGATGTCAAAATAGTTATCCTTAAAGGGAACATTGTTTCTATTTTTATTATAGTAAAGAAATAATGAATGAAAATGAAAAATAATTATCAACACAGAGAGATATATATATAATATAGTTGGATTGAGACATCATATAATATCACTAAACCCATCCTTAATACTTTCCATGTAGTTTGTGAACGAATCGTGTCACATTGAGGGGGGAGGAAGTAACCACTTACTCAAATGAGATTATCATATTTACACCAACTGGAAAGTAAAATGGTTTGTTATTTAAATGTAATAAAAAATAAGGAAGACATAATAAATATAATATATAACATATATAAATTGATTTTTGATAATAATGTCCACTATGAGATGTGGTAGTAGAAAAATGAACATACATTGGTTTTTCAGGCGGTACATCTCCTTAAACTTAAAATGTATGTTCATTAACCATTATAAGGAAGTTTTTATAACTAAATATAGAACACCTATCATAAAATCATCCAAGTGTATTAACAAAATATGTTACCTCTTAATATGGAAACTCCATTTGGTTAGTGATAAAAGGATTCCATGGATTCCTTTCGTCCTAACCGGAGCATACTCTGAGGATGTTAGAGATGTTGGAAAGATTATTTTGTAGATCATGGACAAACATAAGTTATTTGAGAAGAGTGGTGATGAGGGATATTTTGTGACCTTTTATATTGAAGGAAAATGGCATATATAGAATTTTTTAAAACAAGTTAGGTATACCATAGTATTTAACTAAAAAAGTCATAAAAACCCGATATAAATTAATAATGGAATGTGAATGGTGTAATAAATTAAATAATTTTTTTGTTGGACATGTTTCACGGTCATTTTGGGTTTTAAATTTAATATTTAACACTTTGTCTTCCTAATTCTTCTATTAATCATTTTATTTAAATTTACACACATTCACTAATAAGTTTTTTAAAAAACTAATTTGACATTATTAGATATTAAAAATTATTCTTATTACAAATTAGAAATCCATTTTATCAAATTAAAATAAATGGAGGTTGAGAAATAAATTTAAATTTTCTCTTGTGGTCATGTTATCAATATAGTTTTCTAAATGTAAAAACATTCAAATGTGTTATATGTTTTTATATTCAATTTCAAAGTGTAATTGATTAAAATGACCCAAATTGGTTTGATTTATAAAAAAATAATATAATTAAACATTGAAATAATTAAAAACATAATTTATCCTTATAAATAAATTAGATTAAAATATTGTTATGAATTAAATTTCTAAATCATTAACTATTCATTAAAAAATTAATCCTTACAGAAAATAAATAAAAAATTATCCAAATATAATTAATATGTTTTTATATTAAATATGGGGTTTATTTGGAAATATTAATTGTAAAAACATCCATAAATGGATTTAAAATGGGATTTCCATTAAAAGGATATAAAACATCTTTTTGATAAATATAATTTATTAAGCATAAAAGTTGGTTTGTTCATATCTTTTGTGTATCAAATATATTTTATAAACCTAAAAAATATTTTATGGAATATATATTACATGTATATTACATTAATATCACTCAATTGTTATATATAATTTAGTTTATTAAGTAAAATATACATTGGTAGCTTAAAAATAAAAATATATTCATTATATTGAATTGGTAATTAAATTTTAATTAGCAATAAACTGGTAACTTGTGAATTAACATTACATTTTTTAAGCCTATATTTTTAATATGTTTATTATTACTACTAATTTAATTTCATAGTTATATTAAATAATATTTTGTTTTTGAAAAACATGGTCTTGTATGTTACTTAAGACATCAAGGAATATAATTATTACATTTAATGAATGCAATCCTCAGTGTTCAATTTAAATAAATCTATGAGTTATGTGGTTAGTAGGAAACTTTTAACTTGTTTTTTCATATAACAGAAGCTAAAATTATTACATTAATATAAAATAATCTTTTTAGTGGGTAATTAAATGTAAAATATCAAAAATATTAAATTAATTCCATAAATAAATTTCACAAAATCTTGAGGTGTTATTTTATACCCCCTAGAAAAGAATTTATCCCTCAAAATTTTTTTTCGTTATCAAAAGATTACTAATTGAATGGAAATTTTATTGAAACATACATCATAAAAATTAACGCGTATACTTCCATTAAAAAATAAATGTTGGAAACCTAATGGTTACTCAGTGTATCACATAACTATGAATTCAAATAGGAGAACATAGGTGGGAGGTAAAAACATGGACATGGCACAAAAACGTATATATTAATAGTTATTGATCGAGGTCATCAATCAAAAATAATTGAAAGATCAAAGAAAATAGTAGGGATCAAAAACATAAATATTTTATAAGTGAAAAAGCAATCAGACCAATTATATTTAGGTATTATTAAAAACATGTATTTCTAGTCTATTTTCCGTTCGCATAAATTTTTTCATAAAAACATATAATTGCATGATTTCAGTGCAACCTCACTCTTTCTTGTTCCTTGATCAACTTCACCCCTTCATCTAAAAATAAATGTGAGAATTTCATTTTTGAATTACTAGTATACCTTAATATCCACAATATGAATCCCATTGTCATCAATTATCCTAAACACAATGTTGTTACATTAGGTTATAAAATATGCATGAATCTTATATTGTGAGTAAACACTTTAATATTTCCGACATCAAAATATGTTTAACATTAAATTTCCATAAGTGGTTAAACATATAACCCCTATAAAAGATGAAAATATTAATCATCAGAAATAATTACATGAAATAATATTTTATTTGATATCCTATATTTCACCGAGTTTTATTTAATTGTCACAATATAAACATGTGAATACCCTCATCGCAGATCCTCCTGAAAAATGGTTATAACCTGAATTACTAGAAATCGTTTTAAAATAAATGAGTTAATTTTTATTATAAAGGTTACTGGATGTATTCCATGAATCCAAGATGTTTTATCCAACATCTATATTTTCATAAACCACTTTTTCAAAAAAACAATTATATTATCCAAGGTAATCAGTTGTATCAATTTACTTTATCCAAATAAATCATATATTTGTCCAAGAGAAATAATATTTTCTGAAAACATTTATCACATTAAGGGTTAAATTCACATAAAAAATATGACTTTTCTATTTCTTAATGACCAGTCTGTATTTCCTTGTCAATACGTCATGAGATCACATACTGAAAATTGTTATATATTTCTGGATTGCTAACACATAAAATTTGAATTAAAAAAGTATAAGTATATCATTCGTCCTACTTCATTCTTAATATGTTAATTATGCTTCATATATTTATTCCTTAATACCTATTTCATTAAATATGAATTATAAATCATGTCTTAAGTATCCTAATCCTAATTCTAATCCTGAATAATATGATTAATTTAAAAAATACAAGAATAACGTGAAAAAACAATCACATGTTGTTTGCGGTCTCTTTATAATTAATATTATAAATAATATGCATACCACCAACCTAATTTTCATTATAAAATTTCCTATTGGGAAATTGAATTTCATAATTCCCATACATTACACATCTGAAACATTAAATGGTTACCATGTTCATCCTAGTTCTCAATATTGATTAAAACTGGAAATCATTGTGTGAGATAGACATGTCATAGAATAAAATCACAGAATCCTTAAAAGTACATATATAATGTCTAAATTATGGAACCTTACTTAATATATGACACTCTAGGTTTATCCCACATAATTTATAAACTACATCTATTTAAAAAATTCATGATGTTTTGTGATGATTTTTTGAATTCCCAAAACATATCCACCATGAGTTCCAAACTAGGTGTGTAGAAAGGCTCTTATTCATGTATCCTATTAACCCTAAGTCTGTCCTAGAACATATTGTCATGGTTGATAACCCTAGTTATGTCTATTATACATCCTAATCTACATGAACTATCATGAAAATGTTGTATTTCTAGGAATCCACTCACTATATCCTTTATCAATTTTCCAAGACATTTTTATGTACATTATCACATCCTTGTACATATCATTAGAGATATCCCTAAATGTTTACATATAAATACTCATAGGGATATCAATAAATTTCCCACATTATATTGTCCAATGGTTAACTAATTTTTTTTCTTGATTCAGATTATAGTGTCCTCGTTGTGACATACATTAACATTACAAAAATTTTGCGGAATGCATAAAATATTATTCAAACAGACACCCAATTTTTTTACTAGTCTGGTGCATTTGGAAACATAGAAACATTAATAATAGTATATAAATGAGTTAAATAATCACTCACAATGTTATTCGTGACTACAACCATTTGTAGACACATTAAACACAACACATATCATTATAACCAAAGGAAGGAAGAATAAAAAGGGGTGTGCTTAGATTATCAATAAGGGTAAATAAGGGAGATGTGTAAGCCTAATCATAAGCCTAAGGGTATGATAAAATGATCATGAAAATATAAGGTCATACACTACTTATCAAGGATCATAATCAGAAATCATGGAATAATACTTAGCAATTCATATGAAATGAATTATAAAGAAATAATGAACATATATTGTGAAATAATATCATAGGAATAATAAATGGAATTGTGGAATCACATAAGAATATCTAATTATTTACATATTAGTCACAAAACTTATGTTGATGAAATATTATTGGAAAAATTTCTTTACTGGGCTTGGATCGTACACCATACCATCCATGTATTACTGAACAATGTTCACTACTTATTCCAACCATGTAATATTGAACTGAGTTCATTTATCGTTCAAGCCCCGTAATACTAACCCATGTTCAGTTATTGTTTCATCCATGTCTGTATCATGAGATATAAATCTTTATCAAATTAATTAGAGAGAAATATTTGTCGCACACATCATATAATTAAATCATAAATATAAGTTCCACAAATTCATAATCAATATTTTCATAACCCATGAAATTAAAACAGTTTCATAAGAATTTAATCACTTTTTAATATCAAGAAAAATATAGGTTCTATAATCCATTCCCCAAATCATAACTTATTGTTGGAAATTGGTTTGAAAAGAATAAAACCGTTTGAATAGAAATGGGTGTTATAGGAATCATTCCATAAAACATAATTAATTCCTGAAAATAATTATTAAGGAAACCATCAATGAATTTCCTAGATATGAAAGAGTAACATCAATTGTTGACATCATAGATAGAAAAGAAACATGAAATCTTTTTGGAAAACATTTCATGAAGAAAATATCATCTCATCATGAAAAATTATTTTTCAAAAACATAAATTCTTTTGAAAAACAATTTCCTTGAAAACATGTAATATAATTTTGTAAATTATTTGAAAAACATTTCATTGAAAACATCATTAATACTTATAAATATTCTTTAAATGCATTTTGAAAACTATTTCTGGGAAAATAATTTAAAACATATAAAAAAATATGTAAAATATATTGAAAAACATCTAATTGAAAACATCTAAAAGAAGCTTGTAAACGTCTTTAAAACAATATTCCTTTAAATTATATTGAAAAAATAAAATAAATTATTGAAAATGTTTTTAAATATATATTAAAAACTAAAAATATAATAAAAACCTTTTTCATTAAAAAGGAAATTCAATGTTTTTTAATTTAATATTTGGAAAACATAAAACAAAAAATTAAAACCATTTTCACTCGAAATTTATCTTCATGGATCATTTGAAAAAAATTATTAAAAAAATTTTATAAATTTTTTTCGAATAAAATATATTTCTTACGGAGGAGAGAAATATGATAAGAATTTCCATAAAAAATAATTATTATCTTCTGTAAAAAAGTTTTCAACATTTTTAATAATAAATGGATGTAACTGAATTAAAATAGGATAATTATACTCATGAGTGTTCTTGAGATATGGATCATAATATTTCATCAATATAGCCACAAACATAAACAATCATGAACATCAATGTGATTGTTTAAAAAAATTATTACCAATTGGTAACAAGGGATCATAAACCCTATATAAGAAATAAAAATTAAATTATTCATAAAATATAAATAAAATAATAATATTCATTATATAAAATGTAAAATGGTTGTATATGCACATCCAAAAAAATTTGTTTATAATAAAACCTGAGTCTCATAAAAGGAAAATTGAGACAATACTATTTTACTGATTTGGAATCATTCGAAACATAAACCCTATGAAATAGATATTGTATAATTCATAAGTAAATTCCCATAACATTATATTTACTAATCATTGAATACATCCATGTGAAGTATAAACACCACATAAATGGAATGGGTGGTGAATACA
Organism: Viscum album; assembly: GCA_963277665.1. Classification (NCBI taxonomy): domain Eukaryota; kingdom Viridiplantae; phylum Streptophyta; class Magnoliopsida; order Santalales; family Viscaceae; genus Viscum; species Viscum album. Next base: position 1,531,115,133 of record OY728146.1, on the reverse strand, counting down.
ATATGTATCTCACAGAAATTAAAAATGATCTAAAATCCAATTAACTTTAGTCTTACTCACTACCCAAACAATTATATTATATAATATAAATAATGTTATTATAAATATTTTAGATAATAATATTATTGAATTTAATACCATAAATTTTTTTATTAAGGCCTTATAATACCTACTTTTAAATAATCTTACGTTTTATTTTCACTTCAGGTAATATTTTCTTTGTTCATTGAATTATCATAATTTGTAATAAGTTTTGCTCTAAAAATTATATAATTATTTAAAATTTTAAAAGATATATATAAATATTATTTATATACAGTATATTTTTATTATAATAATCTATATAATATATATGTATGAAATGGAAAACACTATTCATGGAGACGAAAAGTCATACATATGCATGAATGATATTTCTGTTTTTGTTTTAATATATAATGAATGAAATAAAACATAATATAAGTATATAATTATATATATATATATATCATTATTCACATATTATTATTATATCATATATATAATATAAGATCATTAATCTCTTCTATAATACATTAAATGTTGTGTTTGAACAATTCACAATTCATTGAGGGGCGGTAGTCATCACTTCCTCAAACGAAATTATCATATTTACACCAAATTCAAAGTAAAAAAGGTACATATTTTCAAAGAAATATACAATTTTATATATACAATAAAAATTATATTACATATATTAAAAGTATTTCAATAATAATTTTCACCGTGAAAGGTTGTATAGAAAAAACAAACAATGATTATTTCATGTGGTAGTAGTTCGCCTTACACATTAATAGAAATTATGTTACCCATTAGATGGATGTTTATATAATATTAGGTCTAACCCAAAGAATAATAAAATCCTTGAATATTGAGGATAATAATTTTTCATAAAATTATAGAATAAATAGAGGGGAAGAGTGGAGAAAATAAAAATAAAAAAAGGATCTTAAGAGAATATGTTACCACATAATCGGGTTACTACTTTTAGTTTGTGCCAAAAGGATTCCATGGACTTATTTCATCCTTAAGAGATGATTTTAAAAAGATGGTAGGAATTTTTGGATGTTTATTAGGATGATCTTGGCTGAACCTTGGTCATCTGATAGGTGTGAAGACGAGGGTGAGGTGGTGGCCTTTTATAGTGAAGGGAGAGGAAACACATGTAGTTTCTTAAAACATGTTACGTGTAACCACATTTTTTTAGTAAAAATGTCAAAAAAATAAAAACTCTCAACAATTTAATGTTATTGGAATTATAATTTATACCAATGGGAGATGGAAAAGTGTATAAGTATTTTTTTCTTATAAATTTATGGTTTAGTACTGGGTTAACCTAATTTCTCTATTAATAATTATAACTAATTTTAATGACTTTCGCTAATAATTTTGTAAAAAAACTATGTTGACCATAGAATAATGTATATATTTTTATGAATACAAATATATAATCAATTATTCAAAATTCCAATCATAGTGGTAGAAAAAATTAATTTATATTTAATCACTATAGCGGTTTTAAGGTAAACAGTTTCAAAAGTTTATTATGTTTTTATATTCAATTTCAAAGTCAAATTGATTAAAATTTCTCAAATTGGTCTTCTTGATAAAAATATGATCTAGTTAAATATTTAAAATAAAGAATAATATAATTCAACCTTGTAATTAAATTAGATAAAAAATTAGTTTTGATTTTATATTCTGTATATTTAAAATTCATTATTAAATGAAATTTTATAAAAAAACCAAAACTTTATAATTCCCTAGTTTTTATGTTCCCTGTTCAAATATTATGTTTTTTAACATTTTAAATCTTTAAAAGTGAAAAGATTAGAATTGAAATGGGTTCTCCATTTTTAGGTAGAAAAAAAAATTAAAAAAATATATTTTATTAAGAAAACAATATGGTTTGTTCTTATATTTTGTCTATAAAATATACTGGATGAATATCGAACATATTTTATAAAAAATATAACATATATATTACATTATTATCACTCAATAATTGTAATTAAATTTATTTATCATTGAAAATACTTTTGGGTCTTAAAAACAAAAATATATCCTTTTTGTTCAAATGGTGCGTATAGTTTCATTTAAAATTAATTTGTAACCAATTAATTATTATTATTTTTCTATAAACAATATATTTTCTTAAGATAATTATTAATAATATTTTATTAGATATGTTATAATAAATAATATATCATTATTTGTTTGAACTCTGTCTTGCGTTTCATATAAGCCATCATGAAAAGTCATTGTTATGTGAAAATCATGCTTACATAGGTATGATGTGTTAATCAATATAATATTTATAATGTGTGTAGTACATGATTAAGAAGGTTTTCATATAATTGAACACAAATATATTGCTTTATTATAAAATAAAATATTTTTAGTTTTGCATGAAATGAAAAATATCAAAAGGATTAACTTAATTTGAAGAATTATATTTTACAAAAATTTTAGGTATTAGAATTTTTTATATGAAAATTACCAAGATAATGATGTGGTTCCTAGAAATAAATACCATGTCAGGTTGTATTGTGATAATTCTAAAGTTGTAGCTCTTTAAACCGTTATATAGTTCAATTAATATAAAAATCACATATTCAATAAGTGTCACATTTTGATGGATTCTTCTCTAATGGCTCATGGTGTAATAACTATACTTCTTATAAAATAAATTCATCCTAAACCTGAAATAAAGGAATGAGTTTATTTTTATATCTAACATACTAATGTTCTTTTTCATTTTGATGTAGTGCAGGTGAGATTCTGTTGGATTTGGTTCCCCAAACCAGATTATATTTAATTTATGGAATCCTATATAAAATTAATAAATATTAATAAAATACTTATCACCTTATAATTTTTCTTATATATAACAAAGTGAATGATAATATACTAATACTAGTTGTTGTAGAAAAAATAAAAAATAGTTCACTAATTTGATGAGATCCCATAGGTTCTATTAAATTATTCTAAAACATTTGTTGTACATTTAGATGAAATAATTTTTGGAACACAAATTATTAAATCTATCAAGAGTGGATACTTATAAGACTATGATACATATTATCATGGTGTATAACCTTGGTAATATATATTATAGTATAATAAGTAATTGGGGCCCAAAAATTGGAAGTCCACATTTATATGTGTCATTTGATGTTCCCATCTACGTATGGGTGGATTGATAATTAGATGTTAATATTATTATTAATGAGTTTAAAAAGTCCAATATTTGGATGTTTAGAAGAAAACCAGGACAAGAAATATTTCGGTGTGAAGTAGGATAGATTGGGTGTGTCATGAGTTATATTTAATTAAGGAATAATGATAGAATTCAGTTTTCCACTCGGTTCATTAATAAATGATGATATTTTAGGTCCATATATGGAAATGATAATCAATAAATAAATTAATTTTCAATGTGTTCTATATAAAAGTTCAATATCTAGATAATCATATAAAGATACATCAAACACATAGGTTGATAGTATTGGCATGAATCCTTTATTATAATAGAAATAATGATAAAGGGGTTAAATGACACAAATATTGTCTTTATGAGGTGTTATGTCTTTGTAGAATTATGTTCTTTCTCAATGGGTGCCTTGGTGTATTATTAGATTCTAAAATTTGAATATAGTATGCTTCATCTAATGCCACTATGAATATGTCCAATAGGGTCACACTCATTGCGAATCCATAATCCCTATTAAATAATATATTATTATTTATTATTTAACAATTCAAAAAATATTATTTATACACATTTTGTAATAATTATTCATGATTTCTATTTAGATTTATTTCATCAGTAGTTAACAGAGAAAAAATTATGTGATAATGTTGTTTATTAAATAATTAATTTCTATTTGGTGGATATAATATTAATTTATTTGTTAGAGAAAAATTCACTAATATTGATTTATCAAATAATTCAGATTATTCAATGCCAAAAAAATATTTTGGGGGAATGTTGGACCATATTTTCATGTAAAGTGATAAATAATATATATATTTGGTATTATTTTAATAAAAATATATAATTTAATTAATAAGTTGTGATTATGTAAAGAAATAATAATATTATTGATATTGTAGATGTGGGATTATGTATATATTAAATAAATATTAATGGGAACTTTTCCAATTATGAATTTCTAAACATAGAGATGCATTAACCAGATTTTATTATTTTTCAATAGAGGAAATATATTTTTTATGAAATAGTAAATATGGTAAATCTTCTCAAATCCCAAGATATCTCCCTTATTCGATAATTTTCTCAATAATAGAGAGATTTCATCCTCCACATTCCTCTCTAATGTCAAGAGAGATCAATGAGAGTCCATTGAAAGTGATACTCAAGGTGACCATATGAAAATAATGCAAGAAATAGGATTTTACATGCTAGCACATGAAGATTTCAACGATGAAATTCAATTATTTATGGAACACCTACCGATCATGATATATGGAATATAATCTTCATTCATACCATGCAATGAAAAAACTATGTTGATTTGTTTTGAGATTCATCAATGGGGAAATAATTTCATGTATGGTAATTCAATAATTTTGTAAATTTATAATAAATGATATATGAAAATCATTATCTTTGGTTTATTTATTTTATCCATCATCTATAATCATTGATTTAATAACAATGAGCATGGAGTTCATCATCATGTTAGTATTAGATCAATCAGTGATCCTGACAAAATTAAATATTGGGAATAACCCATCACATGATTCATCTACTTCGAGGACATTATCCAACCCACTTTTTGTCTACTATTTTGAAGTCCCTATATGTCCAATTCATCTTATGCCATAAATTTTTGAATGACTTTACATGTGAAAAAATTTTCTGTGCTCCAGCATGGTCAATCCAACATTGAATAGTGCTGAAAATATCAAAAAAAAAATTAACATATTGATACTATGTATAAATTACGTCCCATAAATACACTATTTATAATCCTTAAAATATTATATTAGTTATTACATACTAAAATCACATTACTTTAATAGCCTATTTATATTATCATTTATCTCATGTTAAATATCATATTAAAATGAATTATACTTGTATATATACTTTCTATAAATAGGAAAATTTTACTTATAAGTATATTTTAATGAATTTTTTATTTACTATTATGATTGAAAATCGTATATGTACTCATTAATTTGAATACGTATAGATAAATTACTATAATAATTTAACACATTTAATTCAACATATTCTTGTGAAAATAATTTTTTATAAATATATCTTTTCAAATAGATTATTTATAGATATATTTATATTTCTTAGTAAATATTGTTTTAAATATTAGAATAAATATCTATCAGTTGTTTTCAGTTATAATAAAATAATTACAAATTATTAATAAATATCTTTTATTTATAAAAAAAATTTCCCAAAAAATTATATATTATATGTTTTTATATAGAATTTTTCATATTTAGAAAAATATTATTTTATCACAATTTTTCTCGAAATAGTAATAATTTTATGACTTGGCCCATTATCCTTACAATATTCTTATATTAAATTTAATTTTAATATAATTATTATTTCATTTTATAGATTTCTTTCCATTTATTATACTATTATTTTTATATTTCATTTGATCATTAACATTTATATTTATATTAATTATGAAAAATAATCACTATGAAATATTTTAATTAATATACTAGTTGTACGTATCTAATTAAATATATTGTATATGATAAAATAATTACCTATACTTCAATAATCAATTAATAAATTCTTGATTATAATATATATATTATATCATGGATAATATATGTGAATGTTATATATATATATATATATATATATATATATATCTTTGTGTGTGTGTGTTTGTGCCTATATATATATATTAAACTGTATGACGTTACACATATAATGAAAAAAATAACTCAAACAAACATTTAGTATCTCTATGAATTCATATTCCTCATTCATTGGAATGAAAAACCAAATGTTCCTAATAATCCCCAATTCCAATAAACACACCATCTATTCTGGTCATTAATTTCACATGTCCATAAACTCCTACATGATTAAAAAGTGTTCTGATGCTCCCTAGTTTTAATCACATTGGGTAAACTATTATTAATTATATATTTATTTTATATTATTTCAATGATACTCTATCATCTTTCCATAAGTCCATAAATAATCCATTTTTAAAATCCCATTCTAGGTGATCCTTCCACGAGGGTTACAATATAGTGATACAATTTTATGTAATATCAATTTATACGAAATAATCATAATAATCTTCACACTTATCAATTAATTTTTCTTATTACATTGTCTATGAATTCCTAATAGATATAAAAATATAATATATTTATTTCTTATCAACATCCCACATTCATGGTACTCACATATCTTCAAATAAAATTTAAAATAATATTTTTGAAATGTGGTTGTATGATTCTTTTTTGTATATTAAATTAATTTTTTATAAAATTTATTTTGGGAGAGTATTGAAGAATTTTTTTGTAATAAATCAGGTATTTTTTCAATATATAAAAGTAATGAAGAGTGTGCTATAATATTTTTACACTTTAGGGATTTGTTGCAACAATTTTATACAAATATTTGGTGTATGATTTTTACGAGTTGAAGACATGATGGGAGACTAAGATGGATATTTTGATAATTTTTTATTATTCATTTAACAAAAAAAGTTGAAATCCCATACATTATATTATTTTCAAAAATCAATTTTTTTTGTTTTCTATTTATATTCACTCTGGAAATTAACATTGTTATTAAAATAGTAGTAACACATTGATGTAATCCTACATTATTGGAAATTGAATATGGGTTATTCATGGAAAAAACTTTTTTAGTCATTTACATTTTTAATGTGTTAGGTGATTTAAATATATGGTAATAATGGATTAATAGTTTTCTTACTATTCTTTGGTTAATGAATATATTAATCAAAAAATATATAATCTCCGGAATATGAGTACATATTATTAATAATTTGTTATATACATTGGGATGTGAGGAATTATGTTATATTTTTATATAATATAATGTGAGATGTTAAAAATATAAATTTCCAAAGGGTGTGTTGATGATGATGGAATGAATCTGTAACTCATAATCACTCAATGATTACTTTTAAAAAAAAATATTATTTTATCATTTGTAAGTGTAAACAATTATGGATTTATGAAATCATTTGGAAATGATAAAAAAGTATCTATTTGATAATTTTTTCTTAATTCTCTAAACACTACTATTAAAGGTAACATTGTGATTGTGGGAATGTAAAAAAGAAGATTACAAGTTTCAATAATTAGGTTATTTTCCTAATTCAAATAATAGTTTTCTAAACCTAATTCATTTAAGAATAGATTGCATGATGTAGAGTGATTTCATTTCAACATTTAAACTGATCAATAATAAAAATAAATAAATGTTGAATATTTAATTAATAATTTTCATCAACAGTTTATAAATTAATAAACAATCATCAACGGTTAATGAAAAGGATAATTAAAAGTCCCAGTGATACATATTGATATCAAGAAAATAATTCTTTTACGGGTATGAATTTGAAAAAAAAATGTCTAGAAAAAAATAATCCCATTTATAGTGAACTAGTTTTTATATATTTAAGTAAAGAGTAAATGATAATGAATCAATCCCCGTGAATATTGATAGATTATAAAATAAGTGTAAAATTTATTTAATTATTAATAAAAATGATGATATATATAAGTCAGATTTAATTTTATATTATTTTTGTTCTAATTATATTTTTATTGAATGATAATGTTTTAAGGATATAAGGGTTAGATGGGGGTAATATCCTAGTGGATAAAAGGGTAGAGAGAAATGTTTTTATGAATGGGAACAATATAATTACATAAGATAGATAAATTTGATGACATGTTTAAAAAATTAATTATATACTGATACTACTAATTAATATGATTTCATTGATAATTATTTGTTCCCACAGTTTTATTACATATGATATAAATATATTCTTCAAGGTTAAAATTTGAATGAAGAGAGTGGTCATTGAGAAATAAATTGGTAGCATGATAAATATTATTCAAATATTTTATGTTTATGTGAGGTCTCATTGCACCGTTAAACGTAAAATACCCCTAGATTTGTTTAAAACTAATATTTCTATATAGAATGCGATATTTTAATTAATATTTCACCCGATGGAAAAAACATACCATTTTGATATCATAGTAGATAAATATGGAATATTAAGATAGGTTTGACAGGATTTTTCAACCATGGACATTAAATTGATGATTTGGATTTTTAATGGAGTTAGAGAGTTCAAATTATTTATCAAGGAATACAATGTTTAGGGTTTAATTATATTCATACTACGAGAGATATAGTACACTTAAAAACATGGTATATTTTCCAAAATACTAAAATTTTTATACATGTTAATATTTATTGTTTAATAAAATAAAATATGTTTTATTATATTTTCAGTTGAAAAATTTAGGAGATTATATGGGTGTAAAATATTTATGAGGGATTATAAACAATAAATTGTGACATTAAGAAAGAATATTTTTCTTTTCTCCCATGAGGATATCTCGTTTTAATTATAATTTTTTACTTATATAATGTTTTAATGAGAAGAAATAAAAATGAAATTAGTATTGTTATTATTAATGTTGTCTAATTTTTATTTTATAACATTTCTATTTTTTTTGGTAGAATTTTCACAAAAACATAAAATTTGTTATGTTCCCAATAAATTTTCAGAGTGGGAATTTTTTTAATTTTAATAATAATTTATAATGGATATATAAAAATTTATTTTTTGTATTATCCCATGGCTTTTTCATTTGTTATAGTCTTTATATATCTCAAATTATAATGAAAATAATTACATTATTCACCCAAAAATATTTTTTATGTAACATTTTTATTTTAGATGTTAGAATTTCCTAAATCCTTCTCTATAACCAATATTTAATTTCACCGCATTCAATATGGTGAGTCACTTAGGTATCATATGTGATATCCACTTACTCTATGTTTTGGAACCATGAATCCTTTAATAATCATTAGAGCCCTTATATTTTTGGAATGGCCATTCCAAAAATCTCATACATTATATACAAATGTTATAATCCCAAATGAGGTTTCATTATAAAAATACATAGTTACATAAGCTGTAGTCTATGAATATTACATATTGGCCTAAACATATTTCAGAAAATGATGTCGGATTTCAGTTTTAAAACAAATTTTATAAATATTAAATCTTATTATGAAACCCATAAATTATAACACCCCAAAATAGGGAACCATGGATGGGTAAGGATATTCCATTTTATTCAAAAAAAATATTAGTCACTGATACTTATACCCAGTCCATATTTTGTGATATAAATTTGGTTGAATGACATTATATATCACCTCCTTTGGTGGAACTATGGGTTGTAATATATATTATCATATTCTTTCTATAAACATGTAGACACCTCCAACTATTTTATTATTTAAACCATTTGAAATAACATTTTCTATCCAAATTTATATTTTTTATTATAATATTAAATGCTTAGAATAATTAGACAAATTTGAGCAATGGAAAGTAGAAATGGGGGTGACACTATTGGTTTGGAGACCAGTGAGTACTAATTAGCCCCATTTGGTACCTAATGGGTTTATAAGGGACATGTTATTTATATGTGAGAATTGTGAAATCTTTGGTATCCCATCGTATAACTTCTAAACAGGAGGATTAAAAACCTAAAAATTTTATTTTTTCTATTTATTTGAATATTAAAGCCCTAATGTAGGGAAGGGGTTCTTATTTATATAAAATCATTGTCTAATATATATGAATTATTATATAAAATCAAGTCTTATAACCTTTAAAAAGATCACTATTAATTAAATGATTATAAATACAAATTTTGATTACAAAGGATTCATATTTTTTTTAAAAAAAATCTCTTTATAATACAATTTATATTCTTATTTTATATTTATAGGGAAACATCTGTATTTATCTATACATAATATTTATGGATTTTTAAATCAGGTAATCCATTTGTTTAAATTATTTATATCTAATATATGGTATTAAATTATATATAACTAAGTAAAATCAATTACTTTTGTTATTATATTTTTTTCCAACAAATTTAACAGAAGTGACCTAACTCTAAATATATTGTAGAATATTTTCTTTGGGATTTAGTAGAAAAAACTATTAAAATTATAAAACCAGTAAATCAATTTAATCTAATTATAATCATCACAACACTCTTATCTCTGACACACCATAAGGACTTGGATAGTATATATGTATGTTTCAGTTTATTTTATTAAAATTGTATAATTTGACAATAAATGAATTAATAAATTATAATTTATAATGCTTTAATATTTTTTTTCATTTATCTAGAACTCATATGATTTTATTATAATTCCATACATATAATACATACATTTTCACATACTAATCCTATAATAAAAGAAAATTATTTGTAATTTTATATTAAACGCAATATTTAGTCCAAAGGGAAGGATATAAATTACATGCCTTGTTCAATAACTTGTTATTATAATGCACTTATATTTCATTTTATCGTGATTCTAAAAATAAAATATTCATGTTTTATTTAATATCTAATGAATATGATTGAAATTGTAATTTATTTATAAAAATTATATAGTCAAGTTGGTATAGCGTGAATGATGTTTGATTATAAGAATAGTAAGTAAAGAGAATAAATATGTGTAACCCAGTTCCTACTCTATGGGGTATTTAGAAGAACTGACTATGTATACCCCATACATATTCTATGGGATGAGAATAAGGCATAACATTTTTTAAGTTATATTTTAATGTTTAGGATGAAGGATTATTCTACTAAAATCCATACATCATACCAATCGATCAAAATGAAAGTAAATGATGGTAAGGACACTCCAGAAATATGGTGTTGCATGATTATGCTCTAAATGATATAGTAAATAACATGTTATAAATGGTATCTCATTTACTTATATGTCCTTATATCATACTATAAACATATTTTTTTTATGTATTAACGTTTATTTATTAAAATAAAATAGGGTTTGAATAGAAATTTCCAACTGATTTTCCCTATAAACACCCTTGATTTAACCCTCTAAGGAATTTGATAACATTTTTTGTAGAATTAATTTATGAATATTTTTCATGATTGAATGACTAGGATTGTTATAGATTATTTAGAATGAATGTAAATTTTTATACCTCCTTGTATGGATTATAATGAATATTAATGGTGGATAAAATATTTCATTGCATTTGATTAACTTATGTTGTTGTAATTTAAACATGGTTTCAATACTATTTTTTCTAGCAATTTTTTCCATAACTCATTTTTACCTCTTTATATATTATTCAAATTTAGTAGACCTTATTTGATATATTTTAATTATATAACCATTAATATATAATTTCCACACCTATTGTGATTTAATTGAATTGTTAAAAATGTACTAATTAATATGTTGAATATATTATGGGTCAGGATATTTGAGGATTTCAAGAGTTATGAAAACTTTATGAAATTTTAAAACATATGTTATCTTATACAACAAAGGGATAAAATGAATCCCACACATAAGTTTTCTAATCCATAGATGATTGCTTTTTCATTTTGTAAAATAGAGGTATGTTGGAGTTTTTGTGTTCCCCATCCTTGTTCTATTCAGTAGACAATGTCATAACCACTATAAATGTAATCAAAGACCTCCTCTATAGATCACTAATATGGGACTTGGGATTTGAACATATATTAGACAACTAGTTGTCATGAAGTGACTTGTAAATATGTATTGATATAATAATTATATTGTAGGGGTTAGATAAGGAATTAAATTTTTTCTAATTTCATAAAAGGATTCATTAGGTAATTGTTTAACATACATCATATTAGGAATAAAAAAGGAACTAGTTTGATACTTATTATTTATAATTATTTATTTTTCCATCATATGATATATTTGGGGCCATTATGAAATTTTTTTGAATGAAACATTAATGATAAAAGAATAATATTTTATTATTGGTCTCTCTTGTCATTATGGATGAAGTTATATGCATCCCAAATTAATTACACGTTCTTAAAACATTAGTATAGCATAAGTTTGGGGTCGATCCACAGGGAACTATGGTGTGAGTGAATTAAATTGAGTTAATACTTAATTAGGTGAAGTATGAATAATTTAGAGTAGATTGGTTTGATCTAGGTTTTGGATTAAAACTATATTGTTTTACTTTGATGAAATGATTAAAAGGTTTAAAAAACAACGAGTGAATTAAAAGAGTTTAAAATGGGAAGAAAATACGTGTCGGGGCTGTGGTGATTAAGGAGTTCTTATGCATATTGTTTAAATGGTTTTGTTGTTCGTATTAATTCAATCATTCTAGATTTCATTTTGTTTCAAGATTTCTTCGCCTAGTTCCTCTTGTTTGGAATTAGAGAAGTTGACTCCTTGGTCCGGTAGTGAGTGTTCTTAATTCTTTATTAAGTTCAGTCCATGATTTGAATCAGTGAAATCTTTCCAATGGTCATGGATGTTTTCACTTTTACTTCGCTTTTGTATCTCTAATAATTCTTCCCTTGGTCCGGCTTAGAATTCTCAGATATATTTGACAATGAATTTAGAAGACTAAAAACAATTACAATTAGAAAACAAAACTATATAAAACAACAAACAAATTATGATCCTTTCATCCACAGCCCCAACACAGGGGTTTAGTTACAGATAGAAAGCACGAGAGGAATGACACATGTGATACCTGACTGATTCATCGTGTAGGCGTTGAGGTAAGGTGTCGGAAGGCGGAATGACGGAATGATGGTGGCATTGGGAATGGTAGTAGTAGAGATTCTCTCCCTTCCTATGGTTTCGAATGCCATATCTTAAGGCCAAGGACTCTATTTATAGAAAAATAACGTACATGGCGTGTATAGAAAGTACACACCATGTACTTCCGTCAATGCACTTTGGCGCCATTTATCTCCTTTGGTAGGCGGCCTAACACGCCGTCTTAGACACTGGCATGGCGCTTCCTGGTAGTTGCGTGTACATGGCATGTTGTGCGGCCATATACGGCGTGTAGTATCACAAATTTGGCCGCAAAGCCCTTCTATAATAGAAGACACGACGTGTAGAAATTAAACATGTTGTGTCTCCATCAATAGCCACATGGGTGTGTAGACTCTTCTCAGTAACAACAGCTTCTAGAATGTAGTACACGGCGAGTAGCGCCACCCCACACAGCATGTATCTTTTTCTAGAGGACATGGTCATGTACTCCCTCCTTCGTTATGTGTCCCTATCTAGATAAACACGGTGTGTATGAAAATTACACACCGTATAGTTTTAAAATTTCAACAGACTTCCCTGGATTTGTGTATTTTATCCAGAATGTTCATGAAAGTAAACAGAATCACCAAAATCAAAGAATATGTTCATAAAAAAACAAATATTTTCTTGAAAACATGTTTTTATATTCCATAATATATATGGAAATGTATACAAAAATTGGGTGTATCAAATTCCCCAACAATTAGTCATTTTCTTTCCCTCAAGCAAAATCTAAACATCTAATTAAAAGAGCCTATACTTTAAAAAGCAATGCATTTAATTAATCAAATGTATAACTGATAAAGTTACTGAGGAAAAATTCTAAAAGGAAAAAACAAATTCAATTCATAAGATATTAAAATCATGCCTCGTATATAATGCAATTAACTACTCTCATCCTCTTTCAACACATTTTTCAACCTTTCAAAAATAAGCATGCCACTTGATGATTTACCTTACCAGTTAAATCACACTCCACACTCAAGATTTTTTTATTCAAAGTTATTCTCAATCTAAGGTATATACACTCTATCCATAGGTTTTCCAGATATCGTGTTCTATACTTCAAAAAAATTGAATTAGAAAAATCATGAGGGCTTTATCAATAAGGTTCAGATGTCTCATGGGCTAAGGGTTGGTAGGTTCAGATGAAACATTAATTCTGAGGCTTGAAAAAGGAAAGATAATTCCTTTAAACAACATTCCATGATATTCAAAGTAAAGCTCATGGAAAATGCTTCCTTCACAAGCTCCATCAAATGCTTTTGTAATCGTTAACATCTTCATTTAGGCAAGTAGGTTTCATGAGCAAATAAGAATAAGGTCCCACTTTTGTTTGTTTGTTTTTTTAATAAGGGAAACACTTATGAATATAATGAGTAGATGTTTATAATCCATTCTGCCCCAAATAATCAAGAGGTACTCACCCACACTTCATTTCATGAATGTGCACAAAAATATTCCATGTATTTCCAACTCCCTCTTTAATGCTCAAATGAATAATCATGCAATGTTTAAAATGAAATAGGGTAGGAAGGGAAATAGGCTTGTAATGTGGCTTCCTATAAAGGTTGTTCATGTTTTCTATGGTCTTAACAAAGATCAAAAGTAGGTTGGGTCTCAAGATAAATGGGTTGAAACAATCTAATGCCTCAATAATTTTAATGTAATTCCAAAAAAATCTTCATGTTTTGGAAAGAACACTTGCAAATTCTGTCAGTGATGCATATCCTAATAATCTCACAAGAAAGATGGTATTAGAAAAGAAATACAAAAAAGGGTTTAGAATACCTATCAGGAGCGGAAAAATAATAAAGGGACAATCAGTTCATGACATTCATATAAATGATTAGCCTAATCAATGTAAGTAATAAAGGATTAAAAGTTGTAATTTGAAACTATATCAACAATAATTTTAAAACACTTAACAATCAGAATAAGAATGCAACCCTCAAAAAGTCCCTACTAAATAACCATATCATTTATAAGAATGATTAACAAAAATTTCTTTAAATTTTTAAATATAGAATCTAAGAATGATATCTCCTAGATTAGTTTAAGGTACAATACTAAGTTGAAAGAGATAGATTCTCCCCCGCACTTAATACTGCACATGGCCCACCAAGTGAAATACTATGAAAAAGGGTGGGAAATGGTGAGATATTGGGGAAAATGAGGGAATGCAATGGAAGAAGTAAATCCAAAAATAAAGAAAATAGAAATGGAAAAATACTCCCCTTGTGAAAAGTGATGCCCAAGGCGCTCCATGAGACCTGTGACTATCGAGAAAAAAAAAAACTGCAAACAAGCATAACATCACAGCAGAGAAAATGACAAAAGAGATATACAAGATAAAGAAAAATGACACTATCATGGGGTCACCATAGGGGATGGCACATCTAGTAAAGAATCGGCCGATAGCTACGGCGCATGAGGCATGAAAGTGGGAGGATCAGACTCTGCATCGGGAAGGGTAGCTGAAGAAGTTGGAGCCGCATGAGTGGGACTCGGGCAAGGAAGCTCAGCAGCAGACCCTAGTCTAGAAGAAGTGGTAGCAGTAGGGTCCATCGTAGACAGCAGAACAGAATCCATGGCATGTGCTGGGAAGGGCGTTGGAGCACCAGCAGAAGGGCCAAGAACCGGGGTAGAGGTAGGTGGCGTAGGCAGTGGAACACCAAGATGGTGAGAAATATGCACCAACAGCTGCTCCATATGGTCCGAGCGGCCGTCCAGATGAATCAAATGGCATGCAATGGTGTCCTGGAGGTCGATGATACGAAAGAAATGCTGCTCCATCTAAACTTGTCGGCTGTCCAAGTGACCCAAGACCCGATCCATTAATGCTAGGCGGTGGGAAAGGGCCAAATCAACCGAGGGTGTGGGGGTAGGTGGGATGGGGGATGGGACAGAAGAAGGAAGGTCATAAGAATGGGGGTCATTAGGATTTGGGTGAGGTGGAGAAGCCGGAGGGGTGGGGAAGGAGGATCATGGGCATCAACAGGGGTAGGAGGGTCAGCGGGTGGCTGGGCTCGATCCTGGGCAAGAATGTAGGCACCCCTGCTGCCGGACCATCCCCATGCGAATGAGCATGAGAAATTCCATCCATTGTGGTGAACCTAATACGTCATGAGGTAAAGAGGTCTCGAATACCCCTAGATGGTGGGAAAGATGGGTGGTGTAAAACTAGCCGTTCAGGTTTCCCTGACGACCAGTAAACAAGGAGTGGAAATAGGAGTCGTCTAGATAGGGGAGGTCTGGGTAGTCGTGCTGAATGAAATAGGTGAGGAGATCCATGTCACGGCCGGTCACGACCCCCATATCATCATGGCGGGGGAAAATGATGGTTCTGAAGAACCGGTGGGCGAAGCGAATGACGTGGTCAGCAATAAGAGTGATCTTCTAGGAAGTGGGGGAGTAACGGTGGTCAGACCCAGCGATATCCCGCAACATGGAAATGAGGTCAGAGCGCTCGGGCCGGGTCAAGGTAGAAACGGGGGTTGGGGTGAGGGATTTGGGTAGAAGCCGCACCCTCGGCCAAACTCGGTCATATTGAGGGTGAAATTCTGGGCACCTAGATGAAACCGAACTATGGGTACCACATCGCTAGGTGTCTCCCGGTACTCCGCTCCATCAAACTCAAACGAGGCGGAAAATCCAGAAATAAATCACGGAACACAGGATTGCTGACCTGGAAAATATCAAGGAGTGAGGTGTGCCCAAGTAGCTCCTCCAACTCTTCCCAAATACCGAGCTGCTGCGGAATGCTACTTTCAAGGTTGCGGCCACTCAATGGTATCTGCCGACGAGAGAATCGTCGGACCCTGTCATATGCGAGATCGGTGACTGGGAATACCGTGTAGGGATAGGGATCACTTGCAGGTCCCAGATCAGGTTCCAATGCAGCAGTAGGGGCTGGCTCTATGAGTGGATCTGCCAAAGTAGAGGGTGGCTCGGTGGATGGTGTGCTCGAACAGGGACAAGCTGCTGACGAAGATAGTGCAGGGAAAGTGGTAGCTGGTGCAGTAGAAATGGTGGTGATCAGAAGCTCGGTGCCAGAAGGTGTAGGTGCAGAAGAAGTAGGCCCAGCCTCCACTGAGGGAGTGAGTGGCGGCAGAATGGCCAATGCAGGGAGATCAAAGACCGGAGCGTCGGGGTCCGGCTTCGTAGGTGGTTTGAGTCGGATCTGACGATAGCTAGGCCTCTCGCCCTCAGTGGCGGAGGCTGGCCGCTTCCCTCAGGAAAGGATCATGATCTACCATATCTTGAAATAAAAAGAAAATTAAAACAAAACAAAATAAAAAGAAAAAGGTAAGGAAAACAAAACAATGAAAATTTGAGAAAACTGGAAAATAAAAGTACACTGCGTGTACTCCAGAGTACACAGCATGTAGTGAAAATGTAGAGTATCACGTGTTCTCTGGATAAACACGCCGAGGGTGAAAAATAGACCATATAAAAGTACATGGCATGTACCAAACATACACGCTGTGTTCACACAAAGTGTAGGTGGTCGGGCATTCATATAGGACACGACTATGTTTTTATCAGTTCAATGAAAAAACACTACACGTCGAGTAGTATAACGACACGGCGTGTCGTTCACTTGAGGTACATGGCCGTGTAGGGGGTGAGACATGGGCTGGCCGAAAGAAATAAAAGACACGGTGTGTACCGAACACACACGCCGTTTATGGGAACATGGGGTGAGAGGCTGTGTTATGTGCCACAAACGGAGGGGCCAAGGGGAATGATATATACAGCGTGTACTAAAAACACACACCATGTAAGTGAAAATGGTGTGTGACGCCGTGTTCAAAGGGGATACTCGAGCACTATGAAACAGACATGGTGTGTACCGAACATACACACTGTGTATATTCAAATTTCGAAATATTTGGTGTGTGGCCATGTAAAAAGTACACTGAGTGTGTTCTCCATTTCATGGTCGTGTGCAGGCAGAAGCCGAACTGTAGGCTGATCCAAAAAACCCCCTAAACGAGTCTAAAAATTTGAAAGAGGGTTTAGAATGGCGTACCTTGACCGAGGATCACAATATAAGGGAAATCCGAGCTCTAAGCGCCCTGAATCAACAGATTTGAAAAAAGGGGGTGTGGGTGACTTTCGGGAGAAGAAAATGGGAAGAGGGGAGGAATTGGGGAGGCCACATGACACGGGCTCAAGATGGGTGGCCCGTGTCCTATATAGGTGAGGTACACGGTGTGTATGTTTGGACTACACGCCGTGTTTTCCAATTTATGTTTTATATATATAAATAAATATAATTTTTATAGTAAAGTATATAATAATTATTATTATTAATTAAAATAAAATAGATATATCGATAAATTCTATTTCAAATAAACCTATACATGATTTATATCGGGAAATACATGCTATGTATTTTAAAATTAGAAGAAGAGTAGTACAAACATTGGTCCGGTGCATGGGGCGGGATTCGAACCGGTGATCGGCCGTTCTGAATGGAATCCCTCAACCACTGGAGCAAAGGTTGTTATACTATACATATTTATTTTATATATAGTTAATCTATATGGCCTATAAACATGGGAAGAAAGAAAATCATGGTGTGTGGTATTTATTTAGGAAAGGATGGGGATGAAGTGGGGAGATTAGCGCGCCTTGAACCTGAGCCTTTTTAACCTGGTGCCGAGATGTTGCCAATCTGCCAACTTCACCTGCATGTTATTTCTTATTTTAAATTTTTTTTACTTTATATTGAAATATTATGGCACCCAAGGTGTATATCGAAATTCACGTAAAGTGGTTTTATTAAAAGAACAAATGATGGAAATGGGACGGTTGTCTGGATTCGAACCCGAGCCTTTTGAAATCGGGGTACGATTCTAGACAACCAGTCCATCCCCATCATGGGTTTATTATATTTAAACACACACACACACACACACACACACACACACACATATATATATATATATATGAAAATACCACACACGCCTTGTATGTGAAAGGAGGAACCACATGCCAAAGGTAGGTCAGGAGGATTCGAACCGGGGACGGCTTGAATAAACTCCAGTGACTTTGCCATCGGCAGCAGCATCATCCCTAGTTATTTGTTTCTTATTCTATAGATTTATACTCTTAAGATTATAAATTAAAAAGATAAGTACATGCTGTGTATATAAGTGGGACACGACGTGTAATATTTGGGTTTCCTCCCAATGAGGGCCTTTGTTTTAAGACATTAGCTCGACCTTCTTACTTGATTACCTGATATTTAGGGTGGATAATGGTCCCAATATTGGCCGCCCTGGCAATCTAGGAGTTGCAAGTTCCCTCACTCATCTTCAACAAGAATGTATAGATTGTTAACGTTATTAGAAATATATGAACATACCAGATCATCCACCAGGTGATCGTCCATGGTAGTTATTGTAGAACAATCCTCATGATCGGATGATAACGCCTGCTTGATGGATTTGAGAACATTGTAGGAGACTCTCTCATCTCTTACCTGGAAAATCACCTCTCCCTGGTGCACAACAATGAGTGACATCCTTGTGGCTAGGAAAGTTCTTCCTAATATAAGTGGTTCCTCCTAATCATCCCCCATGTCGAGGATGATGAAATCAGCAGGGAGGATCAGCTTACCCACCTTGACCAATACGTCCTCGAGTAGCCCCTTCGGATACTTAATGTATCGATCAGCAAGTTATAGGGCTACATGGGTCGGCTTCAAATCATAGAGCCGGATCTTTTGGAAAACATTGGATGGCATGACCTTGACTCTTGATCCCAAGTCCCTTAAAGCTTTTCCAAAGTCACAGGGTCCGATTGTGCAGGGAAT
The DNA here is from genome assembly GCA_963277665.1 of Viscum album. Lineage (NCBI taxonomy): Eukaryota > Viridiplantae > Streptophyta > Magnoliopsida > Santalales > Viscaceae > Viscum > Viscum album. Next base: position 1,531,095,364 of record OY728146.1, on the reverse strand, counting down.
AGTAAAACTACATGGATCATGGAGCTTTGGAGGAATTGAATGTTGTACCACCGCGGAGCATTCCATTGTTAGTGAAATAACGACCAAATCTTCTATCTTCCTCTTATTTGAGAGGATTTCCTTCATGAATTTGGCATATGTTGGCATTTGTGTCAGGACCTCTGCAAATGGTATGTTGATGTGGAGTATTCTGAACACATCCATGAACTTGATGAACTGGTGGTCCAGCTTCCTCTGCTTCGATCTTTCTGGAAAAGGTAATGCAGGCTTGAATGGTTGGACTACCTCTTTTTCTTTATTTTTCAAAGCCTCATTCTCTGGGTCTTTGGATGAGGAGGGGTCGGTGCTGGTACTTTCTTCATCATCAGGGGGTGTGGGTGCACCTGGCTGTGCTGGTTGGTTCTGTTGGAGCTCTTTTCCACTCTGGAGCATGACAGCATGGGCCTCCTCTCTTAGTTTCTTCTCTGTGTTTCCCTGTAGTGTACCGGGCTGCCTTCCTGAGAGTTGATTTTCCAGCTGTCCAATATGATTCTCCAAGCCACGAATCAATGCTTCCTGATTTTGTAACAGAGTATCATTAGTAGATATGAATTTAGTCATCAGATCCTCTAACCTTGAGTTGTTCTCCAGCTGAGGTGGTTGTTGAGCCAGTGGAAGAGGTGGCTACCATGGCTGTTGTGGGCAAGGGTTATGATTCCCTTGTTGCTGAAAAGGACCCTGATGGTGTATTTGCGGCCTTTGGTATTGTTTCTAGTATAGAGGTTGGTTGTAGCTGAACGGTCACTGGGGCAGAGGACTCTACTATTGTGGGCCCCAACCTGTGTTCTGTTGATCTCGCCATGCCGGGTTCTGGTACTGTCGGTACTGGTGGAGCCCTCAATTTTGGGCAAGATAACCCACCTCACTCTTCAAAGGTCCTCTAGTCGAACCTGGGCATTCTCCCATGATGTGGTTATCACCCAAATCACCACATGTTGGATGGTTCTCCGCATGAACTTGAGATGCTCCTTTGAGATTCAATGCGTCGATTTTCATGGACACAACGTCTAACTGAGCAGCTAACATAGTGGAGGTGTCAATATTGTGCATGCCTCACTTTTGAGTCCCCCACTCGGATTACCACTGGAAGCTGTTGGCTGACATGTCTTCCAGTAGTTCGAATAGATCTTCATGGGATTTCTATATCACCGTACCTCTAGAAGTAGTTTCTTCCACAGACGTGGTATTTGTTATGAGTCCTTCATAGAAGGTCTAAACATGCATCCAGAGTGGGAGTCCATGGTTGGGACATTTTTATAACATTACTTTGAAACGTTCTCAGGACTCATAAAATGACTCAGACTCGTGCTGCTGGAAGTTATGGATCTCATTCCGTAGTGTCACCGTCTTCGATGGTGGGATGTTTTTGGACAGGAACGCCTAGGCTGGCTCCTCCCATGTTAGGATAGATCGTTGTGACAACCCCTTGATCCAATATTTTTCCTTGTCCGGTAGAGAAAATGGAAATAGGCGATGAAGGATGGAGTCTTCGGACATGCCATGGTAACAAAACGTGTCACAGATCTCTAGAAACTTGGAGAAATGGGCATTCAGGTCTTCACTGGGTTGGCCTCCGAATTGGATGGTGTTCTGGATCAGCTGCATGATTGCAGGCTTGATCTTGAAGTGCTAGGCCTAGACTAGAGGATGGATGATGCCCATATCAGTTTAGTGGATTGAAGGAAGACTATACTCCATAAGAGTACGTCTTGGAGGTTTCTCCTGAGGGGGTGGAGCTTGCATATACTACTTCTCCTAAGGGGATAAATAGGGTGGTTGGAAGAGTTTTTGCGGAAGCCGTTGGTAATCCCTCAGAAACAATTCCATGAAGCCTCTAGGATCCTGCTCCGGTAGACCAGTAGCGGGAGGCTGCTGATCCTGGTATTGCTGCTCAGCCGTAGAAGAGGGTTGCTGGTTGTGAGTTTCTTTTAGTGCATGTCGACAACGAAGCAGGGTCTGTTCGATTTCTGGGTCAAGAGGAAGTAGTTCCAATGACTCAGTGCTCTTGGACCATGTAGGGTGTCTATTCATGCACTTTATGCTTCTGCACAATCACAACACAAATTCCTAGTGTAACAAGGGAAAATTAAAAGAGAAAATTTGAAATGGGATTAGAAAATAGATTTTTGATAATTTTTTATTGTTATTTTAACAGAAATCAATTATTAACAAAATTTAAATCTTAGCACTAAAACCAATGAGTCCCCAGCAACTGCGCCAAAATTTGGTCTCTCTTGTCATTATGGATGAAGTTATATGCGTCCCAAATTAATTACCCATTCTTAAAACATTAGTATAGCATTTGTTCAGGGTTGATCCATAGGGAACTATGAGGTGCATGAATTCAATTGAGTTAATACTTATTTAGGTGAAGTATGCATAATTTAGAGTTGATTGGTTTGATCTTGGTTTTGGATTAAAACTATATTGTTTTACTTTAAATAAATTATTAACAGTTTTAAAGAAAACAACGAGTGAATTAAATGAGTTTAAAACGGGGAAGAAAAAACGTTTCGGGGATGTGGTGATTAAGTAGTTCTTATGCAGATTGTTTAAATGGTTGTGTTGTTCATGATAATTCAATCATTCTGCATTTCATTTTTTTACAAGATTTCCTTGGTCCGGTTCCTCTTGTTTGGAATTATTGAATTTGACTCCTTGGTCCGGTAGTCGGTGTTCGTAATTATTTGTTAAGTTCAGTCCATTATTTTAATTGGTGAAATCTTTCCAATGGTCATGGATGTTTTCACTATTACTTCTCTTTTGTATCACTGTTAATTCTTCCCTTGGTCCGGCTCATAATTCTCAGTTATATTTGATAGTGAATTAAGAAAAGTAAGAATAATTACAGTGATCAAACACAGCTATATAAAACAACACACAAATTATGATCCTTTCATCCACATCACCAACACAAGGGGTTTAGTTACATATAGAAAGTAGAAGAGGAACGACACACGTGATACCTGACAGATTCATCGTGTAGGCATTGAGGTAAGGTGTCAGAAGGCGTAATGGAGGAACGACGGTGGCTTTGGGGATGGTAGTAGCAGAGCTTCTCTCCCTTACAATGGTTTCGAATCCCAAATCTAAAGTCCAAGGACTGTATTTATATAAAAATAAAGTACACGACGTGTATGTAAAGTACATGCCGTGTACTTCCGTCAACGCGCTTTGGCGCCATTTTTCTCCTTTGGTAGGCGGCCTAACATGTCGTCTTTGACTTTGGCATGGAGCCTCCTGGTAGTTGCGTTTACACAGCATGTAGCACCACCATACATGGTGTGTAGTATCAAAAATTTGGCCACCAAACCCTTCTAGAATAGCAGACATGACATGCTGAAATTAAACACGATGTGTCTCCTTCAACGGCCACATGGGCGTGTAGACTCTTCCTATCAACAATAGCTTCTATAATGTAGTACATGGCATGCAGCGCCGCCCCACACAGCATGTAGCTTTTTACTGATGACATGGGATTGTACTCCCTCCTTCTGTCCGTGTCCCTGTCTGGATATACACGGCGTGTATGAAAAGTACACGCCGTGTAGTTTTAAAATTTCAATAGACTTCCCTTGATTTTTTATTTTATCCAGAAAGTTCCTGAAAGTATACATAGTAACAAAAATCAAAGATTATGTTCATGAAACAATAGATATTTGCTGAAAACTTGTTTTTATTTTCAATAATATATATGGAAATGTATACACAAATTGGGTGTATCAATTATATATTTATATTTAATGAGTTAGATAATATGAATTAATAGTGACCCCTTTTTGAAAATGTAGTCCCATTACATAGATAACATTCCTCATTGTTCATTTTTAACTATGTTTTCATAATGATTTATATTTTTTGATTATTTTTAGAATCATGAATTATATTTTGTTTTGATGATGAATTATAAATTACTTAATTATTCTTAATGGATGGAAGGTGTTTTTAAATATATAATTGTAGTAATTGAAAAGTGAGTATCATGTGTCACAAAATTATATAAGAGAATGTATATTTGTAACTTCTAAAAATGTAAAATGAAATTTATTAAATATAATTTTTAATCATAATGGATTAATTTATGTTTAATGAGTGGTTATTAAATAATTTATGTATATAACTAATTTTTATATGAAATGGATATATGGAATAAGTGGTAGATCATGTGTGATTAATTTAGATTGATATTTTTTGTTAAGTATTGAGTAGTAATATTATTTTGTTCCCTACATAAATATAGAGTAGGCCTCCTAGAGTAAAACAAATGAAAATTATATAATGGGGTATTAGAGAATAACTGTATGATACAAACCTTTTGAAATTTTCATTATTTTATGATTCTTGGGTAAACATTATATATTGTGGGATGATGATAACATCAATGGAATAAAGTAAATAAAAGTATTCCAGGAAATATTGGGGCAATATTAACCTCTAATGAGTTAATAATATTCTTATGTAGTTCAACTACCTCATCGATAATACTAAAGTTCGCAAAAAAATTCTTAAAATGTAGCCATGTTTATGAAAGGATTGGAAACTTGGTTGTGGTGGTTTATTATGTTTGATGATTCTTTTTTTAAGGTTTTTGATTAATCTAATCACTATATGGGGATAAATAATTATTTAATGCATTTGAATAAGGATTGTATTCTACATTTGGTTATTGTGAAGATATTTTAATTTCCTAAAATTACTGTAAAATAAAATTTTATGTGACATTAGTGTTTGAACCATGGTATTATCAATACCATATAAATATTTAGATAATAATTAATCCATTGATGTGGATTGTATATCCATAATGAATTATTTTTCTATAGGTAGGAATAATTTGGTATTATGACAAAATTCTATGAGGTTTAGTCCCCAATAAATAATTAGTTCTTTATGTTACAAGAGATTGTTTTTTACATTATAATGTATCAGGTTTTGTGATCCAACGATGTATTTGGGGTTTTATTTCTATGGTACACTCACCTGAGTATGGGTTTATACATCATGTTCAATGAAATAGTTCAAAGAAAATTAATAATGAATGGAAATCCACAACCAAAACTAAAATAGATTCCTAAATAGGTTAATATATAGTTGTTATATATCGTTCTTAAAACTCATATCTATTAAATATGGTTTACCTTCAAAATTTTATTTATATTTAATTTTATTCTCTTATGAATCAAAATTCAAATATGATTCCTTAATATGATCTATGATACACCTTAGATAATATTATTTTACCTTGTGTGGATGTGTCCATCATGTGAATTTTTAGAAGCTTCATTTGTGAATCATTGGGATCATATGGGTTCTATAATGATCCAAATGAATTTCATTCACGTGTTAGACTACTTAATATTTTATTTTGATATTATTGATTTCTATACTGGAATTGAATCATTGAATATTATGCATGGTGTATGGCATAATGTTCATGTACAATGAGAGAAAAATCATTCCAAGAAGGACTATATCATTGGATGGATGTAGTGATCTTTGGTGAAATTGATAGCCAAAAATGTTTTGCATTATAATATAAAAGAATGCATGCATTTCCTCCTATGGTGGACCCTTACCATGACATGTTTCTTGATGAATTTTTAGTCATTCCTAGGGAGATATAGGTACACTCCACTGATGATCACATAACAAGTATCTAAACAATTATAGTTTCCCATTATAACATGATTCCCACTACATTGGGAATCATTTTGAAATAACAAGAAGTGATAAATTTTATATAATATATTTTTACTTAAATATATCATTTTGATTCATTATATCTCTTCTCCATGAATGTAGAAAGATGTATTTTCATTTATGTGGACTATTAGAGAGGTGTTTTAAAAAACAATTAATAGATACTATAATTTCCCAATTAATTGTTATCTATTTTTTCAAATTATGTGGGAAATTAGGTTCTCAAAATTCTTACGTGGGTTTGGGATAAAATGAAAATTGTTTAAAGTCATAAGAAATTTATAAAACTATATTTTCATACAATATATGGAAAATTTATATATTTGGCGAAAGAATTTTGTATAAAAATTATCCTCTAATTATTATGGGCCAAATGAAAACCATCTGTGAACACTTCATTGAAACATTTTTATTGTCATTTTGGATGACATTATGATCTATTTCAAGTCTCTATATGATTATTCTCAACATCTTCATGTGGTTTTACAAAATCCATTGGTAAACTAATTATATTAAAATGTAATAATGTGATTCATATAGATCTAATTGGGGAAATTAGAAATTTATTATATCTCTTTAATGGGAGTCTAAATTGATTTTATGATCATGGGGTCTATTATTTTATGGAATGTCTTGTCAAATTTATTTTTATTTATGATATTTCCAAAAATCATGGGGTATTATAAAAACATAAATTAATATATATTTTTGGAGTTATTTCCCTTGAACCAAATTCTAATTACATGTTGATTAAATGTATGAATTGTATTTAATATTAATAGGAATTCTGGTCACGTCACAATTGTTCCACTTAAAGACATAATATATGATAGTGAACATAAAATATTTTCCATAGTGAATGGTAATAGTAGTTCCCCACTATGATAAGATCCTGGTGGATCCTTGTTAGTGTTATTAATTATATGTTATATATCTACATGATAATTTCTGATATGAAATAGTAAATATAAACTATCATGGGTCAGAGGCTTTTGTGAGATTAAGACAACATCTCAATGTGGTTACCCTAGAAAATGTTCAATAGGATAGGTCAAGAAGGAATACAAATTAGAATGGAATAAATATTTTATGTGTCATTTGATCATATTAAATAATGAAATGTGTAATTATCTTTATAATTTTAGTAATTTCATTTTTTAATACTATAAGTCTCGTACATTTAGTTATTAATGTTAAATGTGAATTAAAATATATATATATATAAATAGTATATGTGGGGTGTATTATGAGGGATAATTCATTAATGGATAATGATTGAGAGACTTCATAACTACTTTATCTTAATAGAATTTTATATATTAGGACCCTTGATGGGAATGGAATTGATATGAAAAACCCATGTTCATGGTGTTCTATGGGGGATATTATTTATGAATATTAAAATAACGAGACATCAAGTACATCAGTTGATTATATATTAATTCAATTTTCATGAATTGATATACAACGGTAAAGGGATTATATTTTACAATAAGCATTGTTATGATTTTTTACGTCATTACACCGTTAAATTCATTCTCTATGTCTGGAATGGAATGTTGCTAGATTCTAAAATTTGAAATTACATGTCTCCTCTTATTTCCATTGAGAAATAGGCCTTTATGGCCCCACTCTATGAATGTCCACAATCGTAGTTAGAACTAATAGGTGGAATTAGAATGTTAGAATAAATAAAATATCTTCTTAAAAATTTATAATATTTCAGGTTTGACTAAAGCTTTATATTTAAAAATAATATTTTTTAATATATATTTGTGTAAAATAATACTAATTTATATTTAAATTGATGTATTGGATAATATAATATTTACCATATTTTTCCATTAGTAACTAAGTGTGATTTATTTTACAAATAAACAATCATTATTTATGGTTTGTTGTATGTTGAGGTGCATAAGTGGAGTGATTGTAACAATATGGTCTGAAAAATATAAATTTTGTTTATTTATTTTTAGGTGATTAACATTTGAGATGAATAATAAATATATAATTATTTAGAAAGGTGGTTCACTAAAAATTAAGTAAATGGATGTTGAATTCGGTTTGGGTTTCCAATGAAAAACCTACCATTATAAATATCTAATTATATATGCAACCATACACAAACATGTTTTTAAAAATATATCGAGATATACCCCCTAAATCAATCTATATTGTTACAAATGTATATAGTGTGATCTCCCATAATCTTCTCTTCCGATATTATGATATCAAAAAGTGTTAATCTTCCATGGAGATGAATTTGGTTGCAATCAAAAAAGAATTTATCATGATGTGGGGATATACTGTGTAACTAACCTATGATTCTACTAAAGATATAAAGTGGTTTTGGGGCACGTGATGCTCCTCGGTCTATATAAAAAAAATTAACCCGAAAAAGTAGAAACTGTTTGTTGAGACTGAGTATAAAAATTTATTAATTAATGACGCATTATAATATATAGTAATTCTAGGTCAACTTATAAATTATCATTAAATTAAATGTGATGATCCCACAATTCAGGTTTTATAATTTAATCATGTCAAGTAATACATGATTTCTGGTGGTCAATAAATTGTCTAATGTATATATAATCTATTTTTTTATAAATCTTTCTGATTTTTTTTCAAATCTATAAAAGAAACTTTCCTACACATAAAACTAATAGGTGGTACGACTACTGTATCATAGTTAATCCACAATTATTTTTTAATATCGAACTATATGTTAGGAATTTTCAATTTCTATATCATCATATTTATTCATTTTTGGAATGAAAACTTTTTCCCAATCCATTTCATCTTCTTTAGTCCCATTACCAATAAAGATTATATATTAACATAATTTAGTCTTTTAGAACACCATATAGATGTTCTGAATGTTCGGGAAAGATAATATAAGAAAACAAGACATGTACTCCAAAACACCACACAATGTAACCATGTATCTCATGTGTATCTCCTAATAATATGTTACGAGTATGGAATAATTTGATAAGTGATATTAAAAAATCATATGAATTCATAGATTCTGGTAGGATCAAACATGGTCCGATGCATAATGTGTCATGTAACATTCATACATAGTGTGTAGTCCTTATGTTTTTTCTTAGAGAACATGAGGGTTCCCATAATTTCATGTACCTTCTACATGTTGGGAATAATCAAAAGGAATTAAAATATATGGCATATCATCATATAGAAACACAAAACACTATCTAGTTCAAACACATCCCTGAAAAGAAATCACACACAGTCCCAAGGTGTGTGTCAAGGACAGAGGAAAAAGTTTCCTTGAGGCTTGTAATAATGTACAAACTGTTCAGTTTTTTTAATCGAATATGAAAAAACTATTATGGGTAAATTAATTAATTGTATGATTATATTTTCTCACATGTGTTCTCATGTCATTTTATTTATAGTAAAAACCATTTCATAGGTTTATTAATTATATATTGAATTATTTTCCATGTTAAATTTTAAACCGCCATTTATGTAAGGTATTTTATTAAAGTGAAAACAATAATAATTAAGACCATCACATGCTATGTAATTCATATGTTTTTTTGTTTTAGTTTTTTTAAAGCGAATTTCATGTAATTATGTGGCACACAATGTGTGTTGGATTCCAAGGGAATGCATAAATAAAATGGCCATTCTTAGTGGTTCGAATGAAAAAACAATAATGCCTCAAAATACACTTGTGTAATCTATTGATATTAAATAAATTTAAATATTATATTTTATTAAATTATGAATGGGGTATATTTATTTATTCAAGTATAATATCAAGATAAATTGAATTAATTAGATTAATTTTCATTTTTTATCATAAATAAAGATTGAATGGATGTAACTAGAAGGAAAATTGAAATGTTAGTTCATTATATCATATTTTAATTGTCAGGATATTGGTCCATTACTATATATATGACTCGTTTCATTTTAATTTATTTCAATCCTTAAATTAAAAAAATAGATTTTCTATTTCCCCACTTCAATATTATGTCAGAGCCTTCATGTCGGCATTTCCATTTTAGTAATCTACCTATTCAAGTACATTTCAATATCATATTAGGAATGTGATTAAAATATTATGTAAGGATGTAAATCCAATGATAGAGGATGAAATTCATGTCTATATCCCACTAAGAACTAAGTGACATGACACCATTGATCTGGCCTATAATTCTATGAAATGGACCAACATACGGTTCAATGTGGTTTCCCCAATGGTCAGAGGATAATTTATTATCCACTTGATAAAGTAATCATTACATAATACCATTATCTTAAAACATATATTCTATGTTTTCATATGTATGGATTATTATATATTTTTATGGTTTCAACTAGATCACTTGATAAATTAAATAACAACATTGGATGATGGAATAAAGTAAAACCAAATTGTGTGTGATATTTTTTAGAAATGGTTAATTTCATATATAAAATTAATATAACATTTAAAAGGGATTAGAGAAGAACAAAATATGATTTTATTCATCATTATTTAATTCCAAAACTAAAATACTATGTATATATCACATTTTATTAATAGATTTGGGGTCAAAACCACAGTTCATGGTTGTTAACCATCCCAGGTATGGGTGATTTGAATTATCTTGGAACATTTAGCTTGATGTATCAGGTTGTATTAATTTAGTTCAATTAAATGATTAACTACCCAAGAAATAAATTTTGTAACTAAGTGTCAGGAGATGAGGAAATCATTAAAATGATTTAAGGATTAGAAATTCTAATCAACATATCATGGAACATCTATTTCGTGCAATTGAATATTTACACCATCTTAATTCCCTTTAAAAAATTTATTAAGACAATGTACGTGTTTTGATAACAGAATATATTAACTTTATAATAGAATTTATATAAAATTTAATAATCCAAAGATAATAGTGAGGGATATTTTATTTTGACAAAATATTCAGAGATTAATGAAAATTTATAGTTAAACAATTGAACTTATATAGTATTTAATGAAATATAGAAAATCATATGTTAATTGATTATACAAATGGAAAACAACATGACATTGAAAATACCACAATGATCCAGGTTAGAGAAGGATAAATTTAACATTTAAGTGAATTCCTAGGACTGTTATAGAAACATATTACATATTTAATTCGTTGAATAGAAATTATATGTCCCGGAAACAGAAATTTATGAGTTTCTTATGAATGTTGTAACTATGGTGGTCGTATATTTCTATATAAAATTTGTATATGATGAAATTTCAATCCAATTATTCATGATATCATCCTTGTAAAGTAATATACTAATTTAATATGGGGATATGGGTTCATTTTTCATCACTTATCACCATCATTTATTTTATTAGGAGAAGGAATGAAAAGTGAGATATGAGATCTCCAATTTATTATTTACCTGAAATACTAGAGATTCATGACCATATAGTTCTTATGTAGTCAAAATTATAGTCTTTATATAACTCTTAAATATTACAGAGCTCATTATTGATTATGAGTTATGCATACATCACATTATTTCATCATGACTTCAAAACTTCTCTAATGTAATTGTGATTTATAATATTATAAATAATGAGAAGAAACTAGCGTTACTTATTACTCTCACACATAGTGTTTTTAAAAAAAATTAGGGTGAAATACAAATGATTCATTGAGGGAGTAAAAAATATACAAAAAAGTAAAATATCATGAATTATTATTCCATGTATTAGGATCTACAACTCTATCCTTCCATAAAGATAAAGATCCATAAACAATTCTATGAGAAGAATGTATTGTGTTTGTTATATGTTAATGAAGTCTAATAGATGAGGAACATAAACTCGGTAAATAATTACGGTGAATATTTATAATTGTATATTTTTAGTGAAATATTACTATAAATACAATTTAGATATTATATAAATCTTTCGTTTATCTGATATGAATCCAAATAATGAAACTATGTAGTTTTTTAAAGGTATTCAGTGGTGAAGTCTATTGATGATATAACCCTAGGGTGAGGATAGCTTTTGATCCCATTGGATAAAATTGAATCACTATTCTAATGGGTGTTATTAATTTTAAAATGTTGTTATATGTTTATAATGATTCCAAGAACATCAATTATTTTTTTTATACATGGATATGATTCATTTATTATTTTCAATTATTTGTTTATTATTTTTTTAATATAGCATAGGTTAGGGTATGAGATTATAGAATATGTAATTTTATGTACTACATTATGAGAAAAAAATAATTATATGTGATATAAAATTAAATTCATTTCAATTGTTTAACACAAAATTGTGGAATAAAAATATATTTCATCAAAATGAGATTCATTTTATGAAGATATATAATGATTGTTAATTAGTTATGGAGGTTCATAAATAACATAAATGATATCTTGACTGTGTACAAGGAAATATGTCTAAACAACCATGTGATGGCCTAGGTTGGAGGGCCATAATAATTCTTGAATTGTTACAAACTTATGTGTATTGAATCTTTGACATAGAATCTTGAGGTGGATTATCTTACATAAGGAAATTAACCAATGACTTGATGTTGTACGAATATCACTACCTGATAAGGTATTTTATGAATCTATGGTGATTATGAAGTAGATGATGAATAATAATTACAATCAACATGGTAATAAGATAAAAAAATCTCAATTAGGTGATTGTGTTGATTATCTTAACTAATAGTTTACCTAATTTATCTGTGTGTATAGGATTTTATCTAAGTTCTCTCTTCAGTATAAACTATTGAGGAATAGTTTTAGTGAATGTAGGAACCATTCCATACTATTCATAATAATATTTTAGATGATTCATAGATGTATTCATTAATCCTTTTTGTGATATTGATTACACAGTCTGCCATACAATGAAAAAGGTGTTTGATCTGAAATAGAAGACAAAATATCATTTGTGTTATAGACTAAAAACCCCTCATTTTTTCACATAAACATCCATAATGGTGAATGTTGTTTGTTATAGATATATTGTGAAATGAACTCTCTGTCACGACCCATCCCATGTGGCTCATGCTGTGACTACCCCAATCCCACCTTCCATAGGCCAGGGGCTGGCGACTAGAACTGGAAAGGCTTATCACTATAATGGGAAGGAATTTACATTAAACATGTCAAAACACACAATCACAGAACACAATAAGGATAAACCAAGATGTAAACTGCTGTAGTAAAATGTGTACTTAATGTATATGGGCTGCAATACAAGCCCAACTAAATGGTACAAGTACAACTGAAAAGTAAAAAAAATGATCCTGGAATGTCCTCTGAGGATCCTACCTGAAGTGTAGGTATAACTCACGATCAATAGTCACTATGGAGCATCACGTCAAATGGTATACCTCGAAGCACCATCGATTCCTGGCTCCCTCTGCCTCGATCAATGATTCCTTTCTTCTTCACAACACACAACACGGTGCTGGCGTAGCCCTTGCAGGGGTGAGTATAACAATAATTAGTAGGGGCCTCGAGACACCCGTATATCTCCCAAAGTTCACAGAGTAAAATATCACAAGGCAATACTTCAATCAAAAGCACGAAGATGTCATAAACTATGCTTAGGTATATTCCCATACATATACCTAACTTTCAAAAATTTACTCATCTCATTCCTGAAGAAACTTAAGGATCCAACTTTTAAGCCATTTTCACAACTGATCCATGAAGGATGAATACCAAAATGGTAACACCGTGAAGGTAACACCATGAAGGTGAGAGTACCACAAAGGTAACATCAAAAAGGTGAGATTACCACAAAGGTAACACCATTACTTTAACACCAAGAAGGTAAGAGTACAAAAAGGTAACACCGTGAAGCTAACACTACATAAGTAAAAGTACAACAATGGTAAAGAATCACCTCACACCGGGTATAAGTACTGAAGTACAGATGATTAGTCGTAAATCAAGATCATTTTATTCTATTGAGAGGAACCATTACTAACCATATAGTGGCTAACCCACACAGGATCGATAGGTACTAACCCCCACTAACCCACATAGGATCTGACCCACATAGGATCGGTGCTGATCAACATAGGATCGCTAGGTACTAACCTCTGTATGATCTATCTCCAACCCCCGCCTCACTACTAGCCACTGGATTTTTTTTCATAATATGATTGATTCTAGGAGAATCATATCCTCAATCCATAGGTCATAACTCAACTTTCATGAAGCTCCACGAAGATGTATCCAATAGGACCTCCATGTTGTAAGTGTTGCAACACAATAGATGATGTGTCAATCGGATGCTCGATCTATGACTTATAAGTATTTTACTTTTGAGGGCCCAGTTGGATTCACGTCCAATCCAACCAATCCATACTCCAACATTATCCAAACACAAGTGGTGTAGATCAAAAGGATCCCCTCGCTCTAAGGGCTTCAGCGCCGTACATGGTTTGTCAAATGGATTCCATGATTTTATGTTACGGTCTATTAGGTGAAACTAGGTCTGGTTGGGTCTAGGTCTGGTCAAGCCTGGTCGGACCGACCAGGCCTGACATGTATAGGAAGAACATCCCACTTGGCTGGTGCATCTAGCCCAAGGAATGGTGCGACCTAATGGTCTCGCATGGCCCGAACTACGAAGGTCGCGGCCTGGCCCACGAAGGGCGTGACCCAGCCTGCGGAGGGCGTGGCCAGCTGGAGGCGCAGCCCATTCGGGATCCTGATAGCTTGCATGGGTTGAGGGTTATTCACCCCAACCCATTACACCGGAATGGCTAATTCGTTCAGGTAACGGAGCAGTGGTTCCACATGGTGTCTCCTGGTCACCCTAGGACCCGTAGGGGAGGGTCCCTCCTCAGCCGCCATTTCTTCTTATCACGACTATCTTCGACGGCGTGTGATGGCGCACCACTCCACATCCACCTACCATGGCCAGCCCGAGTTGGCCACCTTCTTCACTAGTCATGTCTAGGGACACAACAATCTCCTTCTGTGGTGTGCGACAGTGGGCCACAATAACTTATGCGTTCGGCCGTTTCTTGCCGCCATCATCACTCATCAACACCGGACATTGGTTATGTCGTGCAGGTGCCTTGTCCACAGTCTTTCGTGGGTCACCGAGTGAGCTCTTGGGGGCCGGTTTTTCTGTCCGTAGGTACCATTGGCATCCCTGAGACTCCATCTTCACCGATAGACCTTCAATTCAAGGTTCTGTCCAATCCGAATAAAAATGACCGCGAAGAATACATTGATTATCAAAGTATCAGAGGGTTCAGACCTTGTTCCTTTGGCCCACGCCCTCTGCATTAGCGTCTTAACAAGGGGTGAAGGATACATGATTCAACAATCACATGAAATTAAAACAATAGAAAAACCTACCTCAAGATCATTGGAGAAAATCCACATTTGTAGAGGAGTCATCGTCCGTCATTCCCACAACAAGCCTTTGAAAACGCCAATCAATTGTCATTCTATGGTTTTTGATTCTGTGGAACTCATCACCACTCATTGGAATAGGTCCCATCCTCCAAGTGGATGGCATCACACCACTTTATCAAAACATCATCACATGGTGATTTTGTTCCAATACGTCTCCCAAGCACCATATAATTAAGAGAGGGGGAGGGTGAGTAACGTACGCAAAATTATTGTGTTTCAATTAATTAAGGTACCTTCTTAATTTCCAATAGTGTCTCTATAATTAATTGAAGAGTCAGTCCATTTAATGTCCTGACACATCATTGGTCCCGCCACCACAAATTGTCTATTTGAGTAAAAAAATGTAAATAATATAAATTTTATATTTTATTATTCTTTTAGAAGTTCCAAAATCTATCTCTTTCTCTCGACCAACGACTGTTGAAGTGAGAACTTCTTAAAGAAAATCCTAGAACTACGGATTCAATGGTTCCATTAAATTTTTACTCCAAGACATTGTTCAAAATATAGAAGATGTCGCTCACGTATTTATTAATTGTACCTTTATAAAAGTTCATAGATTTATTATGGTCACATCTTTCCTTGAAATCATAAACCGTCAATTTTCACAGACACATTGTTATTCCATATAATTAAAAAATTACATGTAAAATCTCGTCCTTTACATTCTACCCGCCATAGGACCTTTCATCTCCAAAATCCACAACATTGTCTAAGACAACAATTGGGGGTACTGAGCAGGAATATGAGCCTACCACTTCTATGTGCTCTCCAGACGGTTCATTTTCTACTAGAAAACGTGCACCATAGGAATCAATCATTCACAAAAGACCATCTCTTATCGATCCTTAAATCTCCACTGGAACCTCAGTAAAAGTCTCCACATAGTCGAAGTCTAGCTTGCCCTGTTGTTGATGTGCGATGGATCATGAACCTAGCTCCCCAGCTACAACACATGGATGACGTCATGTACCCTGTGCATCTATGGGGTATGATCTAGGTAAAATTCCACCACGCAAACTCTGCCGAGAAATAGAAAAGGTCTGATTAACCCTGGAGATAACGTGTCACCCCAGCCAAAATCCCCACAATCCTCATCGAGGCGAGACCCGTAGGATGACATGGTCCCCTCAACGAACTCCAATGGTCTCAATATCCTTCCAACATAATAATTACGTCTGCTATGTGTAGTCTTCATCCACACCTGGATGATCTTCACCATCTTTCTGGTAACCCATACCAATTATGGACCTATAAGTGCTAACTCCCATGGGGTTTTCCAGCACAGAGGTGATTTTCATGGTCAACTATACAAGGCCTCAAATAGTGCCATACCAATGATGGATGGATAGCTGTTGTTTTATGTGAACTCCACCAAGGTAAAGTGATCCTCCAAATAGCATCCAAAATCTAGAACGCATGCACGAAGCATGTCTTCTAGAGTCTGAGTGGCCTGCTCTGTTTGACCATCCGTCTTTTGATGAATGGTGGTGCCCAAACATAGCTGACTCCCAAATGTGTCATGCAATCCATTTCACAACTAGGATGTAAAACATCTGTCACATTCAAATATGATCATTGATGGCACCCCTTGAAGTCGCTCAATCTCATGTACGTAGAAGCATCTTAATCCTTCTACTGGTCACTTCTCTCAGATATGTAGGAATTGGGCCAATGTGGTGAGTCGGTCAACATTCACCTAGATGGAATCTTGTGCCCAAGACATATATGAAATCCCTATCAAAATGCCTATGGAGATACACTCCCACTTCCACTCCAGCATCTCTAATGGTTGTGCTAAGCCTGCTAGAACCTGATGCTCAGCCTTCACCTACTGAAAAGTGAGGCATCTTGAAACAAACTCTGCCACTGGATTCTTTATCCCTATCCACCAGTGCTAATCCCAGAGGTCCTAGTACATCTTCATCACACAAGGATGTACCGCCAGATGGGACATATGGAACCCCCTCAACACCTCATCTCGTAGCGCCACATGTACCATAGCAAATCCTCTAAAGAGGATAACATCCTTCCCACCTTCATAAAATCCATCAGGTGTTTTTCATGTGGATATCTGAGAACCTCGAGCCTCGTAGTCAATGTCTCCATGTTGTGCCTCATGAACTTGCTGAAAAAGTGGTTGAGTGATAGCCATAAACTGGGGGTAATCTGTTCCATATTTATCCATAATGGATACATACAATGCACCTAGCTGCTCTATCACCTCACACAACCACTGTAGATCGGACCGCCTACTGAGTGTGTCTGCAACTACATTCCCCTTCCTATAAGTGTAGACTGTAACACCCCAATATTTCATTGTATGTTATTTTCCTTATATTCAATAGCTTGCGCTACATACAACACCGAGATCGAGCGCACCACAACTTACCAAACTAGTAATTCAAAAGTGGTTATAAATAGTATTAACTAGATTAGGGATTCTATATAATCAATATAATATTAACTTATGTATTATGTGTTTCTTAGAAATATTATAAGAACAAATTGCATTTTTTAGATAAAAATGTATTTTAAAAAAAATCAATTTTACAACCTTTTAATGTAGATCCCTTTTTAAATCCAATATTCGACCCTTTTAAAAAATTATTTTGACAAAATAAAATTCTTCTTTTGAATTGGGACATCAAAATTTTCTTTGGATGGAATTTTTATATTTTTCGAATAGTATTAATGTTTTTATGAATAGGGAGAAATAATGTATTTTAATTAGAAACATCATTTTAATCTAATTTTTTATATGGTTAGATTATATTTTAAAGGGTATTTGAAGAGTAATTATATTATATTTTACCCTTTAATCCAATTTTGGTCATTGGAATTAATTTCACTTTGAAATTATACATAAACAAGTGTCAATCTTTTGATAGTTATTGTTTCTTAAAAACATGTTATTTGTTTTGACAGCGAGAATTAATTTTAAACTATTTAATCCAACTTATATGTTTCAAATTTCATAAAATTTACATCATTTATGAATTCTGAATATAAAATATAACATTGGATGATGTTTTGGTATTTTTATGAAAAATTTCAACTTTTAATGAATAGTGAAACCACTAAGTAGTAGTTAAAAATCAATCTTTTGTCATTTAAATGAAATTATACCACTTCTGTGAATTGAATTTTGAAAATCTGAGATACATGGTTGTAATTAGTTTGTAAAATGTTGTCCAATAATATGAATTTTTTTTAAATGTAACTATTGACTTTTATTTAACGTGATTAAAGGCTAATATGGTAATTTATCGTAAAATGAATATGATAATAATAAAAAATTACCATTACTCTTTTCCTAAACAAATTTTATTGGTCATGAACGACCATGGGAATACTTGGGTCAATTTAGGGACCCCATGTATCCACTCAAGAATGATAATGACAATTTATTATAATTAACTTAAATTGAAGAAAAAAATTACATTAACAAGTATATTTTAGTAAATCAATTTTTACATGGGGTTATATAAGTCATATTTTCGACTATAAAAAATAATTGGAAATATAAAAATATTTCCTAAATTATGGTACTTTTTTTATAATTTTTAGACTTCATATAAATTAAATTATTAATGACACAATAATGATGTAGTATTTACCTCATTAATAAATGATTTAAATAAATATGATTATTAATATTAAAATAATATCCAAAACTAGTCCAATTATTATTGGATGATTTTATTTCAACCATGAGTCATCTTATAGTCGACCATAATTGTGTTAGGACCTGTATAAACCGAATATAAATATATATAAAATAATATTTTCATACTTTCATAAAGAGCCCCTCCTCCCCATTATAAAAGGACACCACTTCTAACGCATTCCACACACCTCTAAATCTCTTTGGCTTGTCCAACCCCGGCCCAAATAATCTCTAAATACCCCCTATTCCTCCTATAATCCTCACCTTATACAAAAGGAACTTCAAGAATTCCTTTTGGTTCAAACCAAAGGATGTTACCCAAATTAAAGGTAATGCTTTCTCATAAATTCTTTTGTTTTATTTTGTTTTATTTTACTTCTCCAACCCCCTAAACACTTTTTATTACTTTATTTTATAACACCAATAGTATACTAAATATACTAGGATGTTTTCATGATATGGATTCGAACTACACTTATAATCACCACCATCTAATGGATGAAGAACATACTATTTCTGTGGATGGCCAACTAACACCTCACAAAATGACGATTGTTCGATTTTCTCCTACCGCCTCTTATGGTGTCCATTAAGACGGAACTGTATTTATATATGATATATATATTATTTTTATGTTCTATTTATGCTTCTGAATTTTCTATTTATATCATTACTTTATGGTTTCTATTATAGGTAAAATGAGACAATTTCATTTGTGGAAGTGCAGACTACCGCCCCCTCAAAAATATATGACTTTTTAATGCCTTATGTGGGAGGTATAAAGGATGTAATTGATGATATTATATTTTATATTATACTAGAATTATAATATACCTATGTATAATTATGTTATAGTTCCATTAATATACTAAATAGAAATGAAAGTAGCGTTCATGCGTGCGTACGGCTTACCATCTCCATGAACAATACATTTCTTCCCCCAAAATGTTATGTACTATTATAAATAGATATATATCCTAGATCTATATTATATATATATATGATATATAAATAATTTATATCATTTTGGAGATAATGGACTATTGACCACATGGAAAAATTGTAATTATAACATGCTCATTTTTTACTCAAGTTTTGAACATCGATAAAATATCAAATATGAACTCAAAGAATTAACTAATTGTTATATAAATTTAATTAGTGATTTAGAAGGAATAATAAACTTGAAAATGTTCTTAATAAAGTAGAAATTAACTTTAGTTTATTATTCCTGAAGAACAACGAACAAAGAAGACAAGACAGACTTGATCTAAGGGGTTTCTTATCTCACTTTTAATTCTGTGAGATTTCCATTATTCGCCACTTATTTTTTTCATGTGGTGTATTGGGTACATCAATGTGACATATATTATCATGATTTTATTTATATTCATGTTCTTATATGATTCATTTGGTGGTTATAATCTTTTGGTCATACGACTCGATTGATCACAACGAAGTAAGGGTTTTTCATCTCACTTTTTATTCATGTGTGATTCCTGCTATATTGGCTACTATTTCCTTTTGTGTGGCATATGTATTGTAAATTATTATATTAATTGTATAATATAATTTAATTTAAGGGTATTTAAATCATCATTGTATGATCCTTCTTTCATGGGGTGTATGTTTTGTAAGTTACAAAATCAGTAAGTGATGGGTGGTGCCCCATATAGCTCCTCGATGCATCGGCAGGTCTCATGGACAAACTAGTTTCTTGGAGAAAGGCCTTGAAAAAATCTTATTTGTAGTCTTGACACAAGGCCTTGACTATGTGGTTATTATGTCATGCATTATGTATTCCATCATTATGAGATTATCTATTGATATTTCATGTTATTATTTGAATAGTAGAATACCCATGACAATGATTTATTATGGAATTATTTACTCATCTCATATTCATTCCATAAAGTGTACATGTTAATTATTTGGAAAGGCATTTGTTTTCAATTATTCACCATGCCTAATTTTTATATTATCATCTAATGCATTGCTTACTCTTACTATGCATTTGAGATCACCCCTTTCTCTTGTCTCATTTTCTCAGGATATGAAGAAGTTAGTTATGGGTGATTTTCAAGAATAATCCTGGAAGCTTGGATGTTTTTAGAGGAATAAATTAGTGTTTTTTATTCTTTTCAAGTTGTAGTTATGAACTTATGTATGTGTCTTGTTTCCAAAACTACTAAAATAATTGTTCCTTCAGGACATGATTCCTTATAATAAGGCTAATGTATTAAAATAATTCAACGGATCCTAGATTCTAGGGTCGAGACATTACAGTTTGTATTAGAGGAAGCTTATTACAAACCTTGGAAACTAGATTTAGATTAACTCTGATTAGAGCACATTAACCGAATATAGAATTCGATGATTAGTATAGAATAACTTCCTAGAATCATGGTAATAAAGAGATTTTGTGTACTTTTTAACCAGTAAATCCATGTCTAGATATGAGCAGGTTGAGGCAGCTCTGGCACAGATGAACCTAGGACTGAAAACTATGACACGGAGTTTCGGGCTATACTTGGGGAATCTTGGTACATGAAAATGGGCCTTACTGCACTCTTGGTTACGACACTCCCAGGGGATATGCTTAGGATAATTTACATTATCTTTACAAACTGATTTGATGGATTTTAATTTAATATGATAACAAATGACATTGGTTAATTATAATGTGTTTTAAATTGAAAACAAGTTGTCATGATATTCTCAAAATGATTTTATGACTAATATTACTCACACAATGCTTTCTGGTTTTAGTCAATGGCTGGATTCCAATGAAGTCATAGTAACATTGGCCATGATATATAAGGTTTGAATGCTAGTTTAAATGAGCATAAAATTGTAATTTTGACAAGCGTAAAAGATATCATGTTCATACTGAATCATTTTTCAAAAAATTTGATCAACAACATATTAATTAACCAATTCCCAGACTCAAAAAGGAAGAGAAAAGTGGAGAATTATAAGATCTCCAGTAGTGAAGATCATGGAGAAAAGAATGATAATTTTCTATCATGTAAGAAATGTGGAAGGAGAAACCTATGAAGTTGTATTAATGGAACAAAGAAATGCTTTATGTGTGCGAAAAAGGACATAAATAAATAATTATCAAGAAAAATGAAGAGTACTATGGGAGAAAATGAAAATAGTCTTAAGAATCCATTTACATTCATTTTCCATAAATGTAGGGAACCTATATATTACCTGAGTAAATTCCATATTCTATATGATATACTTTTGGTCATGGAAAAAGCTATGTTGAAATAAATGGATGGATAAATGTCTAAAAAGTATTAGTTCTCTTTGTTAATGGGATTACTTTGGAAGAATTTTCTCTTGTATTTGTAACCCTAAAATTTATCATGTGAAAATTATATTTGAGGTAGAATTATCTTCTCTCGAGTGGATATAGTTATAAATTACAATTTGGTTTTATATGACCATTGAGTTCTAGGAAATTACAAGTTATAAAATTTTGGAATGAAAATACGATGTATAAGATAACATTTTTGGTAAAATTATGTAATAGTTATTTTGAAGAATCTATCTCGTTTTTTGGAATATTATAAAAATATGTAGTTTTTGAAAAACTACATAATGTATTCTATGTGACAACCCTGTCCCGTCGGACAATGTTGTGGGAATCGAACCCACAACCATAGTGCGATTGGGATTTATCGCGTACAACTAGACTAAGTGAGGTCCCCGGTTAGTGTGACAATTTTTTTAGTTAAATTATTTTATTAAGTTGATTTGGGATCATATGTTTTGTCAAATGGATATCCATAGTATAACACAATGATTTGGTGATTAAGTGATAAATGTTATTTTGGAAGACGTTCGCTCTATTGGGAATACTATATGCCTAAAGAAAATTGAATACTATGGGAATTCATTTTAAGAGTAATGATGTTCTTTACCTATGTACTTATTGTGGATTTATTGTGATTTGGGTTATTTGTGGAAATAAATAACCAATCATAGAGAAAATTTTATTAGGTTAATTATTTTTTAGTATGTGACTTTAAGAGTAGTTGATATTGTATGGAGATATAATTTAACGTGCAAAACCACATAAGAAAATTCTTCTGAGATTTGGGTTTCAATATAAGTTTTTATTATATTAAAATATTTTATGGAAAATTGTTTATTGAATGGTATTTATTGAAATTTGGGTATTTTTGGTTCAATTTTTTAAATTAATATTAATATTTCTTTCTCTAAAGTATTTTCCTTTTTGGGGAACATCTGATCTTTTACTAGCCATTTTGGTTTGGTTAATCTCTAATAAAAAGGGAAATATATAGTTCATCCAATGTGGATTCTGTGATTCTCTATAAGTTGATTCTAGTGCTTATGGTGTGACCAAGTCGTCTTTAATACTCATCATTTGGAGTGAAAGATGAGTTTGTAGTAAGAATTATATGAAGGATGAAACTCTACTTTTCAATTATATTTTTGTTTTCATATTCTATGAATAAATTAATTATAAAACATTAGAGAAGAGATCTTAAAACAAATTTTTTTATCCTAATGCTTTATGTTTTGTCGAACAGATTATATTTTAAATCGTCATAGATTGATGGTTTTGAGGCCGTCAATTTCAATATTGTTTCTGATAGATGACATCAATCTCTCTCAATATATATTTATGTTTTTACTCCAATTATGTGTCCCTAATTTCCGCAAATGTTCTCCTAATAGAGATCCTATTTTATTGGTGAATGTTTCATCTCGTTTTCCCTCTTATTATGACTAAATTTTATTAACTCAATTTCTGATGTGGGTTTTCCACAGAGGTATTTATCTATTTGTAACCTTTTATATTAGAATAATAATTTCAATTTGTGAGGACGCAATTTATTGAAAGAGGGGAGAATTTAACACCCCAAGATTTCATAGTAAGTTATTTTCATTAAATTAAATATCTTTCACTACATGCAACACTGAGTTCGAGCACCCCACAACTTTCCAAACTAGCAGTTCAGAAGATGTTATGAATAGTATTAACTGGATTTATAATTTTATATAATCTATGTAATTTTAACTTATGTATTATGTGTTTTATAGACATATTATAATAACAAATTCAATTTTTTTAGATAAAAAATTTATTTTTCAAAAGATTCAATTTTACCACTTTTTAATGGAGAAACTTTTTTAATCCAATATTTTACCCTTTTACATGTTAATTTGTAAAAAATAAAACTCTTCTTTAGAATCAGGTCATAAAAATTTACTTTGAATGAAATTTTCATATTTTTCTAATAATAATCATTTTTTATGAATAGTGAGAACTAATGTATTTTAATTCAAAAATGCCTTTTAATATAGTTTTTTTATATGGATAGATTATATTTTAAATTGGCTTTGAAGTGTAATTAGATTATATTTTTTCCCATTAATCCAAAATTGGTTAATGGAATTAATTTCACTTTGAAATTATACATAAACAATAGTCAATGTTTCAATAATTATTATTTCTAAAAAACATGCAATTTTTTTTGACCACGAGAAATAATTTTAAATTAATTTATCCAAATTCTATGTTTTGAATTTGTTAAAATAGACCTCATTTTTGAATTTGGAATATAAAATATACCTTAGGCTGAATTTTTTGTATTTTTTTGAAATACATCAATTTTCATGAGTAGTGAAACCACTAAGTAGTAGTTAAAAATCTGACTATTTCATTTAAATGAAATTTTACCTCTTTTGTGAATCAAATTTCGAAAATATGAAAATATAATATCCCTACCATTTAAGTATTCAATATTAGGAATGTTTTCATGTACTTTTGATGTTTTTGAGTACCTCTGTTTTGGATTAGTGACTTGGGGTGCGTTTGGGTGAACTTTTATGTAAAACAAAAGGGCAGTGGGTTGTGCACAGTTTGTGCACAGTTTGACAAACCGTGTTACAAAATCGTGCCAACCAAGTAGAACTGTATAAAGAGGTATGAATGGTTTATGCAGGGTTTGAAAAACTGTGCAACCAAACCATTAGGACCGCGAATCTATGGATAGTGAGGTCCGCACGGTTTGTGCACGGTTTGACAAACCGTTCCCCACTTTCTATGAAACTGTGCGTGCTATTTTTAATTCCGAAAATCCTTTTTCAAACCACCCGAACTCTGATACTTCCTTATTTTTCTGACTTTGGATCTGTCTTGGTAATTTGTAGGTGTTTCCAAAGCCTCTTTGAGAGCTTGCAGGGCGATCTAAACACCTTTTCTCTAGACTGAAGGCTCAGATTGAAGATTCTATCTTCTTTTGGTACGTAGATTTCATCCTATTATTTCTTCCATTCATTCCACTATCTTTCCTTGATCATTTCATGGGGTATTTCCGTCATTTCGATGGATCTATACCTATGAGTTATGGTTTATATCTTGGATGATGGATCAACATCTAGTTATGAAAAATCTTAATGCCTTTGATCTTATTTTTGGTTTTGAGGATTTAGATCCAGAACTTGATCGACGAAGTTGTGCCGCTCGGATTTTGGGGGTTTTTCATTTGGATAACATCCATCTATAAATCGAGGTATGTGGTCCAAATCCAATCCCATAGTCTCATATTTTTAGGCGTATGATGTTGTATAAATGTCGTGGCATAAATAATTAATTGGTGGTTTGGTTATGCGGTCCTTTGGGAATAGTGGATCTAGTTGAATATGGGTGAGAGTTATGATAAAAGGATAAAGATGGATAAACATTTGACTATGGTTGTATATGTGAATTGGTTAGTTGTTTTGAAAAAGGGTTGTGGGATACTAAATGACACTCTTAATACCCAAAAAGGTTCAAGACATGTCATTTTACAACCAAGGACATGAATAAATTTTATATTTAAAGGGACAAGGAATATTGCTCAAAATACCCATGGGGTTGTGAGACAGGGACTGATTCTCCAAAAAATCACATGTGTTATAGACATGACGTTATGCACTCTTTCTTTTATTTTGTAATATGGTTTCATTTGGCTATTCATAAACTTAATTTTGTGACATAGTAATTATGAATTGAGCAGGGGGAATGGTTTAGGCTCCTACAAGGGCCGAAGAAGGCATTGTGTTTTGGGTGTTCTCAGGTTCCTGGATGTTTAAAGTATTAAAAATTGTTAATTGGATATATATAATTGTTTTCCCTATTGCCTTATATTATTATTAATGCAACTGCATACACTGCTTTTTTACTGGATTGTATTATAAACTATTGGTGGTGACCTACTGAGTCGTACTCACACCCTACTCGGGATGGATGATCGGTACCCGAATTGACTTTTTTGTTGAAGGACTGGACAAGGGAAAGAGCCCTGGTCAGATTTCTGAGATGGGGATGGAGCTTGGTTGAGGGAGCCAGACATGGTTCGGGACCCATTGGGAGTCATTGTGTCTTTACTTCAATTTCATTTTAGACACTTGGAACTTGCATAGTCATAGCATGTTTAACCTTTCAGTTGAGTATTGTATTTCCGTTTTTTGTTATTATTCTAGGGACATTTTACTATTTCATTTATATGTGTTTCCGCTATTTCTTGGTCACATCCTTTGGTATTTAATTTTGTTAACAGAGGGTATAGTCTCCCCAAGACTAACTTACTAGACCCTCACTGCTAGTCGGCACCCTCTGGCGTACGGGGAGGCGCACTTTAGGGATTGTGACCATTCAGCTCAGAGCACCGTTTGGTGGTTGTTATTAATAAGTAAAATGTGGTCCAATAACATAAAAATAATTTCTCGTGAATAGTATCTTTTGACTTTTATTTACTGTAGTTAAAGTTAAATAAAGTAATTCAAGGTATAATGAATATTTAAATAATACAAAATTACCATAGCAGTTGTCCTAACCTTATTGGATGATTCATGTCTGACCATGGCCATCGTTTGGTCAATTTTGGGACCACATTGAGCCACTTAAAAACGATAATGACAATTTATTTTAATTATCTTAAAGTAGAGGCAAAAATGAAACTATAAAATATCTTTTAGTATATCAATTTTTACATGGAGTTATATAAGTCATCTTTTTTACTATAAATAATCATTGGAAATTTAAATAAATTTCCTACATTATGGAAATTTTTTATAATGTTAGGACATAATATAAATTTAATTATTTATGACGCAATAAATATGTAGTATTTACCTCATTAATAAATGTTTAAAATAAATATGTTTATTAATATTAAAACAATTTTCAAAACATTTCCAATTCTTAGTGGATGATTCTATTTCGACCATGAGTCATCTAATCATTGACATTAATTAGTTTTGGATTTTTAGAAACTTAATATAACTATATATAAAAAAATTCACACTTTTCTAAAGAACCCATCCTACCCCTTATAAAAGGACACCACTTATAACCCATTCCACACACCTCTCCAGACCCATGGATCATCCAACCCCTGGAAATATAATCTCTCAAGATCTCCCAATTCCTTTTAGAAGCATCACCTTAGGCAGAAAGCACTTCAAAAAGTCTTTTTGGTTCAAACCGAAGGAAGTTGCCCAAATTAAAGGCAACGCTTTCTCTTGTATTCTTTTCTTTTATTTTGATTTATTTTACTTCTCCAACCCCCTAATCACTTTTTATTAATTTCATTTATAATAAAACCAGTATCCTAAATACACTAGGATTTGTTATGAGATAGATTTGAACTACACTTACACACACCTCCATCTAATCGGTGAAGAACATAATGTTTCTGTGGATAGAAAACTAAAGCCTCATGAAATAATGATTGTTCGATTATCTCCAACCACCTCTTATGGTAGAAATTAATATGGAACTGTATTTATATATGATATATATATTATTTTTTTGTTTTCATTATTCTTATGTATTTTCCATTTATATGATTATTTTATGGTTTCCAGTTTGGGTAAAAGGCGATAATTTCATTTGAGGAAGTGTGGACTACTGCCCCCTCAAAATGATATGACATGTTAATGCCATATGTGGGAGGAATAAAGGATATAATTAATGATATTATATATGAAATTATACTGGAATTATAATATACCTATGTATCATTATGTTTTAATTCGATTAAAATACAAAATATAAATGAAAGTAGCGTTAATGCGTGCGTACGACTTACTATCTCCATGAATGGTACATTTTTTATCTCAAAATTTTATGTACAGTTATAAATGTATTTATATATTCTGGATATATAATATATATATATATATATATGATATATAAATCACTTATACCATTCTGGATATAATAGACTTTTGACCACATGGAAAAATTGTAATTATAACAGGTTCATTTTTGACTCAAGTTCCGAACATCGATAAAATATCCAATATGAAATTAAATAATTAAATAATTGTTATAGAAAGTTAATAAGTGATATAAAAGGAATAATAAAAATTAAAAATGTTTTTAATAAAGTATATATAAACTTATGATTAGTATTCCGGAAGAACAAAGAATATACAAGACAAATCAGACTTGAGGTAAGGGGTTTCTTATCTCACCTTTATTTCTATGAGATTTCCATTGTTCACTACTTATTTATTTCATGTGGTGTATTGTGTTCTTCCATTTGATATATACAATCACGATTTTCTTTATATTCATTGTATTATTTGACTCTTTTGGTTGATATTAACTTTTGGTTATACGACTCGATTGATCACAACGAAGTAAGGGTTTTTCATCTCACTTCTTATTCATGTGAGATTCCTGCTATATTGGCCACTATTTCCTTTTGTGTGGTGAATGTACTATCCATGATTGTATTCATTGTATAATATACTTTAATGTATGAGTATTTACACCATCATTGTATGATACTTCTTTCATGGGGTGTATGTTTCATATGTTACCAAATCGGTAAGGGAATTTCCAATTTCAATTTCCATGCATTTGGATTTACGCACACATCATTTAATATTTTACTCCAACATTATGTGGGGAATCAAAATTTATTATTTATGTAGTAATTTTCTACTCCAATTTTTCTATATATACTCTTTATACACATAATCACTCCATTGATAACTTCTAAAGTCATTGATATAAACTCGATCTTAACTTAATTTCCATTAATCGAATTAAACATCCAAGTCATTGGTTTTGTTTTTACAAGAACATGTGTGAATGTCCTATGACTGATTTACACTGAATATCCAATCATATTTAGTGTATTTATATTTTTAACACATAATTATTTCATTTATTTATCCATTACTTAAGGGTACTATCATTATAAGGGATTTCATCTCAATTTACATCCCTTTGAGACTTATTTGTTGTTATGCGCCAATTCATTTTTATTTACTGTATATACTATTATTTTACATAATATATCATGAATACCTTTTTTTCATTATATTATTATGTTTTTATTACCTCAATTATTTGTGTTCAATCATCTCTCATTTGGATAGGAACTCTATCTGAAATATCATTCTAAATGTTTTAAAAATGTATTCTTTTAAATATTTCTCATTAATGTCCATGTTTTAAAAATGGTTTTATGGATTTATCTATTTGGACATTAATGTATTAAAATTAAAATTAATTTTAAATGTTTAAAAGTGGTATGGGACACTTTTATTCAAAAATCTATTTTTAAATGTCTTCTTGACAAATAGTGTGACTTCTGATTGTTTTTAAGAAAAGGGGGATATCTCTATCAAATAGTTTTGATGATTATTTTCATATACGTCAATATCCTTCATTAATCTCGATCGAGTTTAATCTATTAAAATAAAATCTTCCATATTGTATTTAATGAGTTATTTTTGACTATGGATGTGCTATTTTTATAACATTCATGGTCTGTGGATAATGTATTGACATTTCATATGCAAGTTTTAATACAAATTTTTATGTTATGTTTCAAACTTTTCATATGAGGAATGAATTAGAATTAGTATGTGACGGGTGGATACCATTATATCTCCTTGATGCATTGGTAGGTCTCATCAGACAAACTACTGTCTTGGCACAAGGCCCAGACAAAATCTTATTTGTAGTCTTGGCACGAGGCCTTGACTATGTGGTTATGATGTCTGACATTATGCACTACATCATTATGAGATAACATATAAATATTTTCTGTGGTTATTCGACTTGTAGAATACCCATGACTATGTTTTATTATGGCATTATTTACTCAGCTCATATTCCAGCCATAACATGTTCATGTTAATTATTTGTAAAGACATGTGTTTTCAATTATTCATCATGCCTAATGTTTATGTTATATTCCGCTGTATTGCATACTCTTACCGAGAGTTTGATCTCACCCCTTTATCATGTTTAATTTTACCAGGATATTAAGAAGATAGTTATGAGTGACTATAAGGAATAATCAAGGAATCTTGGATGTTCCTAATGGAATAAATTAGTTTTTTTTTCAAGTTGTAGTGTTTAACTTATGTATGTATCTTGTTTCCAAGACTAATAAACTGATCGGTCCTTCAGGAGTTGATTCCTTTTAATCATGCCAATGTATTAAAATAATGCACTAGCTCCTGGTTTCTTGGGTCGGGGGGTTATATATACTATATCAAAGTCAGAGTCCTCGAAGATCTCTGGCCAACGTCACTGTCTCATGTTCAGGTCCTTCTGTGAAAAGATATACCTGAAGCTCTTGTGATTAGAGTGTATTGTAAAATGTTTGTGCATCAAGTAATTTCGCCACTTCATTAATGCATATACCACTGCTGCTAACTCCAAGTCATGGGTAGCGTAGTTTTTCTCTAGTTGTCTAGGCTATCGTTAACAATAAGTTATCAATGATTGCTCACGCATCAGGACACATCCATGTATGGTCCCTGATGCGTCAAAGTAGAATACATACCCAACGCCCTATTTTGGTTGCCACAAGATGGTGGAAATATTTAGTCTCTACCTTACTCAGTTGAGAACTCTAATGGAATCTCTCCATCTATAAGAAGTGTTTCCCAACTTTTTCAATGGCGACATGGGTTCCACAACTCTAGAATAGTTGGGTACGGATATCCTGTAGTACACAACCAATCCCATGAAACTACACACCTCAGTCACAATATTGGGTGGATCCCAAGAAAGCATTTCCTCTATCATCACCAGACCTATAGAAACTCTAGCCTCTGAGATAATGTTTCTGCCCAAGCCGTTCAGTGTTGATATTGCTTTTCCTTCAGAAAAATTAAATTCGCTAACTTGGACTAGTATAGTAGGCATGTACGGGGTCGGCCCATAGGGAAATGAAGTTGGTGCTTATGTTTAACGAACTGGAACTATTCGGTGAATATGCTTAATTTAAAAACGTTTGGTTGGAGGTTCATGATTCAGATTTTAAAAACAATGACATTTTACTGAAACTTATCTAATTCACTATTGACCACTTTAAAACCAAAATTGTTTAAAACCAATTTTTACTGAATGATGATAAAGATGTGTCGGGGCTGTATATTCATGTGGTTCTAGAACCTTAATCCCTATCATGTTGTTATGTTCATAATAACCCAAATTTCTGGGTTTCATATGTGTCGGAACTTCCTTGGTCCGGCAAGTTCCGATCAAGTCGGTTGAAATCAATTCCTTGGTCTAGCAATTGATTTCTACTAACTTTTCTTTAAGATCCACCCTTCTAGAAATGACAAGAATATCCAATGGTCTTGGATATTCTCATCGTATTTCTTCCAACGATCCTTGGAAACTCTATTCTAGATCCGACATGGAGGTTTCCAGCAAAATAGAAAATAGAAATGTTGGAAGAATTAGATGAGAGGTTACGAACAAACACAATGATAAGGGGAGGGATTCTAGCGGACCCACATTTCTCCCAGCCCCAACACAAAGGGGGTTTTAGATAATCATAGTAAAACAAGTATAAAACTTACTATTATACTTCAAGGAGTTCATTCGCATCAAACTGAACAAGAAGTAGCAGAAAAACCAGCAAGAACCCACAAAAACCAGCTCGACCCTGATCCCCTCTTGAAAAATCCCCTTTCCTTTCTTAAGTCTCTGGTCTTCCAGGTCCAAAAAGGGACTTTTCCTAGTTGTCAAAAGGGTAGTTTCAAAATTAAACCTGATTCAAGGATTTGGTGGAAAGGGAGAAAGAAAAAAAGAAAAAGCTGAAGTGGGGTGCACGGTTTAGGGGCACAGTTTGGTAAACCGTGCGCAAACTGTGGGGAGGCTACTTCCTTGGATTCTTCAGCTGCACCATTTGGGAGCACGGTTTGGAAAACCATGCGCAAACTATGTTGTAGCTACTGTCCAGAATTGTTTGAGCTATGTGGTTTAGACTGTAGGTCCCACAACATTTTTAAACAATGTGGAAATCATGTGAACCCTTTTGTAATGGAAATCTCCTCCCACACGGTTTGAACACTGTTTGGGTAAACCATGCCGAAACCGTGTGGGTATTCATAGACATCGAAATTCCATTGTTCTCCATCCTTCATGTCATGTATTTGATCCAAAAATCTCCCATTTAGCATCATCAGTGGGAAAAGTTTCCTTAAGCCTCCAATTCCCTTCTGAATCTCCTAACATCAAAGACTCCATGCATTATCCTTTAATGACCGAAGAACCTACCAAGATACATTCTCTTTGTGAAAATCAAATAAAAAAAATCCACAAAAACAATTTGTCGATGTTAAACCAGGTGAAAATACATTATGCACAGAAGTGCATCAAACTCCCCCAGACTTGATTGGTTGTTTGTCCTCAAACAAAAGCATAATAATCATGACCAAGGTGCCACTAAAGAGACAGATAGAAATATAGCAGATTATACCATTAAGTGAATATGAATTTTGAACTAATTATCGATGAAAACTACAACATTAATACTTCATGGCTTCCCAAGTCTGTGATGTTTGCCAACAAAGTAATCTTAATCCATAATAGTTAATAATTTACTCAGAAACCAATTGTTTCTTAAAAGTGCATTTTTCCCTTCTTCATTCAAAGAGAGGGCCTACCGCCATTTTCATCTACTTATACACTTAGATTAGTTAAGTATAGGTTTCGTCATCTCCAATTGGCGGGCTATTACTTTTATAGGTCACACGCCCTCATTGACATGCATTTTGGAACATGATTAAAGTTCATCAAAAGTATTGGGCATGCCTTTCCATATCTAAAAATAAATATTTCATTAACAGTATGAGATACTAGCATCAAAATTTTACCAATATGCTCATGTCAATACATGATGAATTTTTTGGGGGAAGTCAAGAGTTCATGGAATTAAGACCGCGCAATAACCACTAGTGCGGCAACAACAATTCCTAAAACCTCACCTCTCTTTATGCACAATATGACTTCCATTTTAAGGGGTTTCTCAATTTGAATTACTCCATAAAACTCATCTTTAAACATATTGTTTTGATAAATGATTGGATGAATGCTTATTTTCAATATTACAGAGTTTATTAATAACACAAACCATGTTAAACAATCTGGATATATGAGCCATTTTCAGAGATAATTGCCAAAATTCTATTTTAGGTAAGTGGTATAAACCCATTACATCTATACAGCCCTGTAGAAACACCTAAGAAAATAGTCCACCTGAGTTTAATTGGTAAATAAATCAATCAACATGGGGTGATAATTAAGGGAACTATCCCCCACACTTAATACCGAGCACGGTCCCCCGTGAAGGTAATAATGTAGAGAAGGGTGGACATGTGGCACATGACAAGGAAGGGCAGAGAAAATGGAAAAGTTGAAAAGTACAAACTCCCCTGAAACATGGGTCATGGGAAAAGAAGATAATGTGTGAGGGATCGATGAACGAAAAAATGGCTGGCATGGAACAGATGAAACACGTTCTAGAAAAAAGAACTATACAAGTGAAGTCAGAAAACAAAACAGTACCAGCAGTAGGAAAGAAAGTACAACACATTATCACACCATAATAAGGGAAAGCATCACACCACATGAATAATGTTCAAGTAAAATAATATTGGCACAACACAGAATAAATGAATAACAGTTAAAACATCTGTTCATAGGGTAGGGGGAGTGAAAAAATAGTCATGTGCAGCCGGATCCCAGGTCGGATTACTGGAAGGTGGGAGAGGGACCACAGGGTTGGTAGGGGGTGAGGTAGTGGATGGCCCGCCCATAGAATCATCAGAGCCTGACATTTAGTACGATGGGGGATGGTGGGGCACAACTTCATATAAAGAAGGCGGTCGAAGATCTGCAAGATTCAGGCTTGCTACCTCTATCCTTGTCTGTTCCAGCTTCCAATGGAACATTGAATACTGATCCTGCTGCCACCTCCAGTAGAGGTCAAGGTCAGCGTAAGGGGTTCCCAGCAATGATGGGTAAAATTAGTACGACAGATAAAATGGGGGCTTCTCGGACGGATGAGAGGCAGCCGCAAGAGACAGATGAAGCTTCTGGGATGGACAATGATGTGAAGCAGGAGGCTCAGCTGGGTCCACGTCTTCGTCCTAGCTCTCATGGACTGGTGCAGCTGGGGCGGTCCTGGGACCTGTAAGCAGATGGGTTTGCGCACTGTATTGGTCCACCATCCTCATGCGGCGGAGCATGGTGATATCAAAATAAGGGGCGAGAGGTAGTTCCACGAACTCCGCCGCATCATACCCTAGGTGCAACCTATCCGCCAACAGTGTAATGTAGGGACCACCAAAGACGCCACCCTTGGCCTTGGAGAACATCTGGTGCAAGTACTGATCAAAGATGTAGGCTAGGTTGACAGTGTTTCCAGTCACCATGGACTCCACAAGAAATAGATCTTTTGTACTCATCGTGCCCTGGTTGTCCGGCTAGGCAAGGTACGTTTTGAGCTCGTCATTGATTCCCAAATGTTCAAGGTGGTCCATGATGAACTCGTGGTGAGGGCTAAACTCATGTTTGTACACGGTATGAAACCTCATCACTTATTCCTTTTTGGAAAATTTGAGTTGAGGTCCATGGGCAGACTAGGAGCCGGAGGCCCGGGCGTGTTTGGAAGTGGACATTGAGGGTAGGGTTGTAGGGTTTTTGGGATGTGGGGTGCCTATAGTAAAGAACAATAGTACAAGAGGCACACAATCACAACAAGTAAAGAGAGACATATGGAATTAGAAAATTCATGCATACATACCCTATAGGAAATCCCAATTTGAAAATATTAGGTTTGGAAAGCACACAATCATTGAAAATCAGTTGATCATTTGTGTGTAATGGAAAATCCACGAAGGATCAAAAGAAAAGATAGAAGGTGAATGGCCATGAACCAAGAATATTTAAAATAAAATCAAAATGGGAGGTGGATAGTTTCTTGGCCAAACACTAGGTGGATAAGAAAGGAAAACGGAAAAGAAAACAAGAGAAACAGAGAAATAAAATAAGAGAGAAAGAGAAAACAAACATTTAGTGGAGGTTCCTTGGTAGGAACATAGTAGAGGAGAGGAGGAAGAGGATAGGAGAGGGGAAAGGGTTCCGCACGGGCTGGAGCAGGGAGGAGAGGTCATGCACAAAACGTGTAGACGAAGGGGAAATCCTGATTTTTATAAAAATGTTGGGTGATAAGTGGCCGCAGGGTTTGGGCGCACGGTTTGGTAAACCGTGCACCAACCGTGCGGAGGCCACTGTCTGTGAGAGCTTAATGGGAACAGTTTGGGCACGGTTTGATAAACCGTGCGCAAACCGTGCGGTTGGTTCTTTGTGAAGCAGTTTCCCCATATGAAAATGAAAACACAACATTTTCAGTAAAATTTTGGGGCCCTTTTGTTAGAAAATAAATGATGAGATTTTCCTTTGAATGAGTAAGACTTTCATTGACAAAATTCATATGACACTCTGACTTGGAGTGAGAATTCTATCTAAAACACGCAAAAAAGAAAAGCACACTATCATGCAATCCTAAGAACACTCTGAAAATCAAGGCATTGGGAAAGAAAATCTTGGAAAATTCCAGGTTACCTCCTGGTCAGTTCTATGTTTTAAGTCTCGAGCTCGACTTACCTGGGCCTTGAGCTACCCAAATTGTATGGTGGAAACGATTCCCACCATGTCATCCATTATGTAGTATGTTTTGAGGTGTTTTCCATTCACATTAAATGTTCTTCGATCTGCATCTGCCACTTCCACCGCTCTATTGTGGAAGATCGTAAGTACTATGTAGGGTCCCGACCATCGGGACATTAACGTTCCTGGAAACAATTTAAAATGGGAGTTAAAAAGAAGAACCATGTCGCCTGGCTGGAATGTCCCCTAGGAGATCATGCGGTCATGGACCGCCTTTGTCTTCTCCTTATATAAGGCTGTATTTTCATAGGCCTCCTGCCTAATCTCATCTAGTTCTGTCAGTTGAAATTTTCTCTTTTCATCGACATCCTTAAGATTAAAATTAAGGGCCTTGACTGCCCAATATGATTTATGATACATCTCCATGGGCAGGTGGTAGGTTTTTCCATAGATCATTCGAAATGGGGATGTGCCCAGGGGTGTCTTGAACGTTGTCCTGTAAGCCCATAAAGCATCATCCAACATCTTGGACCAATATTTTCTTGAGGTGCATACCATCCTCTCAAGTATGTGTTTCAGCTCACGATAAGAAACTTCCACCTGACCATTAGATTGAGGGTGGTAGGGAATCCCTCGATTATACTTGACTCCATACTTTTCAAGCAGTTTCCTCATAAGTGTGTTTTCGAAGTGAGTACCGCGATCACTGATCAACACCCACGGTGTTCCAAACCTGCTGAATATATTCTTTTTCAGAAAATAAAAAACCACCTGAGCTGTATTTGTAGTGGTTTCCTCCACTTCCTCCTACATATATACATAATCAACACATACCAGGATGTATGTGTACCCAAGGGATGGGGGAAATTGCCCCATAAAGTCGATCCCCCATACATCGAAAAATTCCACTTAGAGGATTGGATGTTGTGGCATCTCAGCTTGACGGCCGACATTCCCCGTCCTATGGAATCAATCACAGCATGAAATAAAATGATGTCTATCCCTATGCATGGTCATCCAGAAGAAACCAGATTGTAAAACATTGGTGACTGTGCGATCCGGTCCATGATGCCCTCCCATAGGGGAAGAGTGACAGAACTCCAAGACACTTTGAATTTCATCCTTTGGGATGCAACGATGGATACTGCCATCGCCGGATGAGTGTAGCAGTAGGGGGTATTCCCAGAAATAGCGTTTCACATCTGATAAAAATTGCATCTTTTGTTGAAATGTGAAGTCCGGGTGGACGACTCATGTCGCTTGGTAGTTGGAAAAATTGACGAACTTTGGCCGAAGTGGGACTTCCACAGAAAATAACTGCTCATTGGGAAAATCATCATTCATTTCCCAGTCTTCTTCCCTTTCCAAGTGTGTTAGCTCTATCCGAGAGAGGTGGTCAGCCACCACATTCTCACTGCCCTTCTTGTCTTTTATTTCCAAGTCAAATTCCTGCAAGAGAAGCACCCAACGGATGAGTCGTGGTTTAGCATCCTTATTGTTCAATAAATACATCAACGTGGAATGATCCGTGTAAACCACTAATTTGGAAAGCACCAAGTTGGAGAAGAATTTGTCAAAAGCAAAGACGACAGAAAACATCTCCTTCTCTGTGGTGGTATAGTTCAGTTGTGCTTGATTTAATGTGCAGCTGGCAAGGTAGATCGGTTTAAAAATGTGATCCACCCGTTGTCCCGGGACTTCTCACACAGCATAATCACTTGTGTCACACATCAACTCAAACTTGTTATCCCAATTCAGAGCTATCATGGTGGGTGAAACGATCAATTTCTCTTTAAAAATTTGGAAGGCCTTGACGCATTTACCATCAAATTCAAATATTGCATCTTTTGAAAGTAGATTGGTCAACAGATGAGAAATCCTAGAAAAAGCGCAAAAAAATCTTTGGTAGAACCCTGCGTGCCCCAAAAAACTCCGAATTGCTGGGACTGATGTAGGAATAGGTAATTGCGAGAACACTTCTATTTTGGCCGAATCCACTTGAATTCCATGAACTGAAATTCGATGTCCTAACATAATGTCATGTTGTACCATAAAATGGAATTTCTCCTAATTTAAGACCAAATTCGTGTGCTCACACCACTCAAGAATCAGCTCCAAATTCATCACACAACTAGAAAATGACTTGTTGTATACTGAGAAGTCATCCATGAAATCCTCAAGAATCTGTTCTGCCATATCGTGGAAGATTGATAGCATACACATCTAAAAGGTGGTTGGAGCGTTGCACATCCCAAATGACATGCGGTGGTAGGCGAATGTGCCATACAAACATGTGAAGGTGCTCTTTTCTTGATATTCTGGAGCAATTCAAATCTGGTTATAACCTGAATAACCATCTGAGAAGAAATAGAACTCATGTCCCACCAATCGTTCAAGAATCTTATGCATAAATGGGAGGGGGAAATGGTTGTTTCTTGTTGCGTCATTTAACTTCTGATAGTCGACACATTCCCTCCATCCTGTGACTATCCAGGTTGGGATAAGCTCATTCTTCTCATTTGTGACCAATGTGATGCCACCTTTTTTGGGCACCACATGGAGGGGACTCACCCACAAGCTATCGGAAATTGGGTAAATTATACCAGTAACAAGAAGTTTGATTATTTCCTTTTTGACCACCTCTTTCATCGGGGGGTTCAGTCTTCTCTGTGGTTGGAGATATGATTTTCCCCCTTCTTCCATAAACACTTTGTGATTACAAATAGTTGGCCTTATACCCTTGAGATCAGCAACTATCCAGTCGATGTCTGGTTTCCGCCTTATGAGGACTTGCAAAAGAGCATCCTCTTGATCCTGTGAAAGTGATGAGTTGAGGATCACCGGCAGGGTCTGTTTCTCTCCCAAATAACCATACATTAGAGAGGAAGGGAGAGGTTTTAACTCGATCTAGTGAGCATTGAGAATAGATGGTACAATAGGTTCCACCTCTTCTCTCTCTAACACATCGGGTACAATTTCCCTTTTCCAATAGTGGTTGCCTTGGCCTTCATTCAAGCTTACATCGTCCCGGGTTTCTTCAAAGTTGTCATCCTCTAGAAGACATTCATTACTATATGGATATGGTTGCATATCATCGTCTTCTAGGCCGAAATGCTCAGCCATTGTTATCATAGTACAACAATCTTCATGCTCCATTAGTGAATCTTGCATGACCTCCTTTAGGACATTATAGGATACCTTTTCAACACCAACATAGAAGATTAACTCCCCTTGGTGGACATCAATTAAAACCATCCCGGTAGCGAGAAAAGGACTTCCAAGAATTTAGGATGCCTCTGGGCCTTCTCCCATATCCAAAATGATAAAATCATCCGGTAAAATCAACTTCCCCACTTTGACCAACACATATTCCATCAACCACTTGGGGTATTTAATAGAACGATCGGCAAGTTGAAGTGCCACTCGGGTTGGCTTTATATCGTTCAGTCCTAACTTCTTAAATATCCCGAAGCGCATTAAATTGATAGTTTCAACCAACTCGCACAAAGCTTTACCAAACATGCAAGGCCCAATAGTACAAGGGATAGTGAAACTTCCTGGTTCATGGAGCTTTGGAGGAATATTTTGTTGTACAACAGCCGAACATTCCTTATTAAGGGGAATGGTTCCCAAATATTCCATTTTTATTTTTTTGGACAGAATTGCTTTCATAATCTTCGCATAAGTGGGGTTTCCCTTAAGGCCTCGGCAAAGGGAATATTATTGTGAAGTTTCTGAAAGATCTCCAAAAATTTTGTGAACTACTGGTCCAACTTCTTTTGCTTCATTCGTGCTGTGAATGGAAAGGGAGGTTCGTATGCTTTGATCTCATCGTTACCCTTTACATATGGGACTGCTGGTTCTTCATCATTATAATTTGTGGAGGAAGGTTCCCCAGATGAAACGTCTTCATTTGAGGACATGGACTGCTTCAGTTTTGGGGAAACCCTACTCATTGTAACATTTAGCCTTAGTTCCTTCCCGCTTCATAGAGTAACTGCATTAGCCTCCTCCCTCAAATTTAATTCTGTGTTTCCCGTTAGTGTGTCGGGATTCCATTGGGAAAACTGATTAGCCAGCTGTCCAATCAGATTATCGAGGCCTCGGATTGATGCCTCTTGATTTTGAAACCTTGTCTCAATAGTTTTGATGAATTTGGACATCATTTATTCCATCCTTTAGGGAGGTTCCTATTGAGATTGTTAAGAGACTTTTGGTGGAGGTGGCTATCTCAATGGTTGGGCAGGACTGGGGTTTTGATAACCTTGTTGCTGATATGTGCCCTGCTGGAACTGGTTACTCTTTTGCTGCCTTGGGTACTAATTTTGAAACTAATTTTTCCCATATCCAGGTGGTCTTTGTGGTCAGGGATGAGGATTTTCTTGTTGCAGCCCCGAGCCTTGATTTTGATGTTCCTACCACCCCTAGTTCTAATATTAAGGGTAGCTAGTAGGCCCTCTATTCTGAGTAGCCTAATTGACCTCACTGGTTGAGGCTACTACATTGGCACTCGAGCACTCTCCCATTGCATGCTTTTCTCCACAATCACCACATGCTAGTGGACTGATAGCTTGAACATGGGATGTATGCTTTAGATTCAAAGCATCAATCTTCTTTGGGACGACATCAAGTTGGGATGCAAGCATGGTGGTGACATCAATATTGTAAATGTCCCTTTTCTGTGTACCTCTTTCTGAATGCCACTGAATGCTATTAGCAGACATGTCTTCTAACAATTAAAAAAACTTTTGCGGAGACTTCCTCATAATTGTCCCTCCAGCTACTGCGTCAACCACAGACATTGTTTTCCTAGTGAGACCACCATAAGAATCTGTACATGCATCCATAATGGCAATCCATGGTTTGGTCACTTCCGAAGCATCTCCTTAAATCGCTCCCATTACTCGTAAAGTGATTCTGAGTCATGCTGGTTGAAATTATGGATTTCATTTCTCAATGTGACTGTTTTTTTATGGAGGGGAATATTTGGATAGATAGGCCTGAGCCAATGCCTCTCATGTTAGAATGGATTGCTGAGGAAATCCCTTAATCCAATCCTTTGCCTTGTCCCTTAAGGAGAAGGGAAACAACCTTAGGTGGATGGCATCTTCAGAAACGCCATGGTACCATAAAGTATCAAAAATATCCAAAAAGTTGGAGATGTGAGCATTAGGGTCTTCACTCAGAAAACCACTGAATTGAACAGTATTCTAAATTAATTGCATGATGGACGGCTTAATTTCAAAATATTGGGCCTGCACTGTTGGCCTGACTATCCCTGTATCCGCTCCCTGAATGGAGGGTAACCCATATTCCATAAGAGTCTGACGTTGTGGTACCGTTTCATGAGGTTCCTGAGGAACATATTTTTTTTGACCTTGAGGATAATAGGCATGCTCGTTCTGAGGAAAAAAGGGAGGTTGTTCCCTCTGAATGTACTGTCTCTGTGGTGGCTGCCCGAATCCCGGCACAGATTGAGCTGGCGGTCGTTGTTGGTTCCTCGGCAGATACTCCATATAAACTCCCGGTGGATTCAAATTCTTCGGTTCATCGCCACCCCTTTGTGGATTCCCTTCGATAAAAATTGGCTTCCCAATGGCTTAGAAATCCCATGTTCGTCCTCCTGATGCGACAAGGGATCATCTGCGTTGTGATCACCCATAAGTGCATTACGTCTCCTAGACCAATGTTCATTCGATTTTGGGGTCAATCGGTTGTAATTCCGATGACTCGGAAATCTGGGAACGAGTGACTCGGCCATTCATATACTATAGGCCTGCACACACACAGACAGAACACCCAGCGTAAAATGGAAACAAGGTCGTCAACAGAAATAAGAATAAGAAACGAATTTTCAGAAAATTTTTCAATTTTTATTTTCACGAAATAACTCCAATTCAATTAACAAAAAAGACCTTTTTAAACTTAGTAGTTTCCCCGAAAATGGTGCCACAATTTTACCAAGACGTTCAGTGTTGATATTTATTTTCCTTCGATCAAATTCAATTCCCTAACTGGGACTAGTATAGTAGGCATGTATGGGGTTGGTCGATAAGGAAACGATGTTGGTGCTTACGTTTAATGAACCAGAACTATTCGGTGAAGATGATTAATTTAAAAACATTTGGTTGGAGGTTCATGATTCAGATGATAAAAAAATGACTTGTTACTGGAACTTATCTAATTCATTTTTTATCACTTTAAAACCAAAATTTTTTAAAACCAAATTTTAATGAATGATGATAAAGATGTGTCGGGGTAGGATATTCAAGTGGGGATAGAAACATTTTCCCTATCATGTTGTGTTGTTCATAATAACCCAAATTTCTGAGTTTTATATGTGTCAGAACGTCCTCGGTCTGGCATGTTCCGATCAAGTCGGTAGATATCAATTCCTTTGTCCGGCAATTGATTTCTATTAACTTTTCATTAAGACCCACCCTTTTAGAAACGACAATAATATCCAATGTTCAAGGGTATTCTCGCGGTATTTCTTCTAATTATCCATGGAATCTCCATTGTTTATTTGACATGGAGTTTTCCAGAAAAATAGAAAATATAAATGTTGGTAGAATTAGATGAGAGGTTACGAACAAACACAATGATAAGGGGAGAGATTCTAGCGGACCTGCATTTCTCCCGGCCCCAACACAAAGGGGGTTTTAGATACTCATAATAAATGAAGTATAAAACCTACTATTAAAATTCAAGGAGTTTATTCACATCAAACTAAACAAGAAGCAGCAGAAAAACCAGCCAGCACCCACAAAAACCAGCTCTCCCATGATCCCCTACTGAATAATCCCCTTTCCTTTCTTAAGTCTCTGGTCTTCTATGTCCAAAAAGGTCCTTTTCCTAGTTTTCAAAAGGTTAGTTTCAAAAGTAAACCCGAGTCAATGAGTTGGTGGAAAGGGAGAAAGAAAAAAGAAAAGGCTGATGTGGGGTTCACGGTTTAGGCACACAGTTTGGAAAACCGTGCGCAAACCGTGTGGACGCTACTGCCTTGGATTATACAGCCACACCATTTGGGCACACGGTTTGGCAAACCGTGCACAAACCGTGTCGTAGCTACTGTCTAGAATTTTTTGAGCTTCACAGTTTAGTCTCCTGGTCCCGCACCATTTTTAAACTATGTAGATATCGTGTGAACCCTTCTGTATGGGAAATATCCTCCCACACAGTTTGCACACAGTTTGGGTAAACCGTGCGGCAACTGTGTGGGTCTTCTTGGCCTTTGAAAATCCTTCGTTCTCCATCCTACACATCACGTATTTGATCTGAAAAGCACCCAACCAGCATCATCAGAGGGAAAAGGGTCCTTACGCCTCCAATTCCCTTCTGAATCTCCATACTTCAAAGACTCCATGCTTTATTCTTTAATGACCGAAGAACCTACCAGGATACATTCTATTTGTGAAAATCAAGTAAACACCATCCACAAAACCAATTTAACAATGTTAAATGAGTTGAAAATGCCTTATGCACAATAGTGCATCAGTTTCTCATAAAGTGGACCTTGTGTTTCCAGAAAAGGCGCATCGAGACCTTACACTAAAGATGTTTCACTCAGAGTAAATCTAGGAATGTTTGTAGATAATAGGAATTCTCCCCCTCTAACACTGAGAATATTTAGATGTTGTCAATGAATACCACCCCAAAGGGTTCATGGTATGGATGAAATCTCCTGTTCATGGGTACCTTGTACACTTCTGGGGCATTGGTCATAGTGAATGGAATAACCAAGAACTCATTGTGTCTATAAAGACATCTAAATCTTGTCTTCTGCACATCCTCATCTCGTACCCTGAGCTGATGATAGCCTGATCTAATGTCTATCTTCAATAACCAATGAGAAGCCTTCAATTTATCAAATAGATCATCAATCCTCGGAAGTGGATACTTGTTTTTCAATGTCACCTAGTTTAGGTGTCGATATTCCACACAGAGTCTCAAAATCCCATATTCCTTCTCGGTGAACTACATTGGGCTTACTCATGGAGAAACACAAGGCCGAATGAACCCCTTCTTCTGCATGTCCTCCAACTATACCTATAACTCATGAAGCTATACTAAAGCCATAAGATATGATAGTGTAGATATTGGTGTTCTACTGGGGTACATGTCTATTTTAAAGTACATGTCTCTGTGAGGTGGATGTCCCAGAACACCATCAGGGAAGACATCAGCATAATAGTCCACCACTACAGGATAGCTCAGACTCCCAACATCAACAACTCTAAGGGTAATCCAAGCCTACTGATATGTGATCGGATGTACCCTCTTCCATGTAATTACATCCAATGCTGCAAAGGATCCCTTCTCACCAGTGAAGGAAAACCTATTCAAATCCTCACAGACAGACCACACTTTATGCCAAATGCATTCAATCTAAGCATGGACTGTGGATAATTAATCCATTACCAAGATGACATCGTAAGGCCTTGAAGCCACTACTAGAATATCCCAGTCGATTCTCTCACCCCATAGATTAAGATCACAATACCAACACTAGTGTTTAACCATCGAATCTTATCATTTAGGAGTCTCTAATCGCAAGGATCGAGCCAATGAATCCATCAGAATCTTCGAGCTCTGAAAGAGGTCCACGGAAATAAAAGAGTGACTGAAACCTATGACTATAATTACTGGAGCTATGGTCGCGTAGACAAAGATCGTACCACTAATAATCTCTGGAGAAACGTGGTCTTAGGACTCAAC
Source organism: Viscum album (assembly GCA_963277665.1). Taxonomy (NCBI): domain Eukaryota; kingdom Viridiplantae; phylum Streptophyta; class Magnoliopsida; order Santalales; family Viscaceae; genus Viscum; species Viscum album. The sequence goes on along the minus strand of OY728146.1, from coordinate 1,531,050,839 downwards.
TTCCTAGAGATGATATTACTTCTGTCCTCTTGCACCCTGTAGTCGGGGTAGACCACATGGCGGTGGTGGCGATAGAACCTCGAATCTCCGCCCACATCCTGATGCACGGCCAGTTCTGCTGCCACACCCACCACCCTATGAACCTCCTTGCTCGAACCTATTCCTCTTCCTTAGTGGTCCCTCGGCCATCAAATGGTCATCCGTATGGCCGGTCGGGAATTCATGAGCTATGTGGCCCTACCCGCGCACCAGTAGCACTACTTGGGCCTCCTCTATCCTCCTCTGTCCCATGAGCCCCGCACCACCGACCCTATATCGTGAGGTCGTCCACCCAATGTTTTGGCCCACATGGGCCCCTGCTTCATCCATCTATAGCCTGTTGTGGATGAATCTACTATCTAAAGTCTGGTGGTGGCCCTCATGGTGCATGCTCAGCTAGTAATCTTTCCAAAAAATGTGCTTGGTCTAGCACCCCATCCAAAGTCCGAAAAATGAGTGATATCATCAATTCTTTGATCTTCTGTTAGAGACCATTCCCAAAGGACTGAGCCCTAATAAATGGGTCACGTACCATGTCAGTGGAGTAGTGGGAGAGATTAGTGAACCGCTTTGAGTACTGGTCCACGATCATGCTACCCTGGTGGAAGTGCAATAGCTCTTGTATACAGACTGAGTGTAGTGTCAATGGGAAGAACTGTACCCTAAAAGTCCCTCGAAGTCTTCCCCGGTGATGGTCACCTCGATCTGTAACTAGAGTTTCATACTTCACCAACTCATAGTTGATCCTTGGAAGAGAATGGCTGCAAGGATCATCATCAGATTTTCTGGTCTCCTAAATATGTGAAAAATATGGCCACAACCTCCATCCAGTCCTCATTCTCCTACGGATACATATTTCCTCAGAACCTCGGAAGCCTCTATCATATAACTCATGGAACGTGCTCAGTCGGTGTGCACCCTCTGCTGGTGGGGCTGGTGGAAGCTACTTTCCAACCGGTGGAGGTGCTACTAGTTCACCACGCAATGGTGATAACACCTTAAGAGGTCCCTATACCGAGGCCTCATTACTCGTTGGGCATTCATCGTATACTCTCTCATGAATCCTGGAAGGTTGTGTACATGGTGGCATCCTGAATGAAAATAGGTGAGCCATAGTCAATAAGTTATACCTGGTGATCTGACTCAATAAAATCAATGAAAAACATTTCAACAAGGCATGTAATCAATGTTTTTGTGCACTAATTCAGAAATCAGAATTTAGGGTCATAGTGTGTGGACACGTCAGCCACCACACCAACACTGGATTCCATAAACTGAAAACTACACTCATCACACAATACACTTTTTCCACATAGAAAATATCCGAGTACTAGTATTTTTGTAGAACTGACTCCTCTGATTCTACTTTGTCATGACCCGCACCCAGGGCCCATGTTGTGACTACCCCAAGCCCGCCTCCCATAGGCTAGGGGATAGCGACTAGCACCAGAAAAAAATATCCCTATAAAAGGTAATAATTTCCTTTAAACATGTAAAAACAAAAAATCCAAGAACACAATTGGAAGCATCCATGATTTAAACTACTGTAGTAAAAGATGTACTAAAAGTAAAGGGTCCGGAATACAAGCCCAAATGAAAAATACAAGTACAACTAAAAAGAGAAAAAAAGCTACTGGAATGTCCACTGAGGATCCTACATGAAGGGTAGGTACAACTAAAAATCTGTAATCACTGTGGGAAATAACATTAAATGGTCCACCCCTATGAATCGTCTAGTCCTAACTCCCTTAGCCTCGATCAATGTTGCATATCCTCTTCACAAGACACAACATGGTGTTGGTGTTGCTCATGTGGGGGTGAGAATAACAATTCTATGTTGGGGCCCCAAGACCCCTGTAGGTCTCCCAGAGGTCCAAAAAGGAAATTTCCACAAAGCAAGACTCCAATCACTAGCATGAAGAAGTCATCAACTATAATTAGGTATATGTTCATACATATACCCCATTTATCAAAGGATACTTGTCTCATTCATGATGAAAATTATGGCTCCAACTTGTATGCAATTTATACAACTGATCCACAAAGGAAGAATACCCCAAATGTTACACCACAAAGGTAACACCATATAGGTGAGAGTACCCCAACTGTAACACCACGAAGGTAACACCATGATGGAATGAGTACCACAAAGGTAACACCCTGAATGTAACACCACAAAGGTAAAAGTACCACAAATTTAACACCATGAAGGTAACACTACGAAGGTAAAAGTACCACAAAGGTAATGATTCATATCACACCAGATATAAGTACTAAATTACATAATATTAGTCATTAATCAATATCATCTTATTCTATCGAGAGGCTCTACTACTTACCATACAGAGTCTGACGACATAGGATCGATAGGTACTAACCCCCACTAACCCACATAGGATCAGGCCAACACAGGATCAGTATGTGCTGACCCAGAAAGGATCAATGAGTACTATCCCACATAGGATCTAACCCATACAGGATCGGACCGAATCCACAATGGATCGCTATGTACTAACCTCTATATGATCTTTCTCCAACCTCAGCCTCACTGCCAGCCACTAGATTCCCACTCACAGTATGCTTGATTCAGGGAGGATATGGTCCTCCCTCCATCAATCATACCTCAACCTCCACGAAACTCCATGAATAAGTATCCCAAATGACCGCCATATCTTAAGTGTTCCAACGCGGTAGATGGTTTGTCAATTAGATGCCAGGTCGACGACTTATAAGTGTTTTAGTTCCACGAGCTCGGTTGGATTCAGGTCCAATCCAACCTAGCTATACTCAAAAAATCTCCAAAACTGATGTTTAGTATACCCAACGGATAATCTCTCTTCTAGGGTCCCAGCGCCACTGACGGTTCATCAAATGGACACTCATATTTCAAGTTATGCTCCTTTAGGTGAAACGGGGCCATGTGGGGTCCGAGTCCGGTCTGACCCCGTAAGACTGACCCGGCCCGACCAGCCTAGGCAGCACAGCCTATCCTAAAGAGTGGCATGGCCTACTGGGCTCATGTGGCTTGGCCTGTGGACGGTCACAAACCACTGGGCTCATGCAGCCCGACCAGCAGAGGGGTGCGTCTCACTAGATGTGCGGCTTGTTGGGGATCACGCTAGTTGGCATGGGGGGAGGGTTATGCCCCACTCCAACCCATTACTCCAGAACGACTAAGCTGTTTGGGTGATGAAGCATCTATGCCATGTGGTACCACCTGGTCACCATGGGACCCATAGGGGCGGGTCCATCCTCTTTCGTTGTTGCTTCATGCTACAACCATCTCCTACAATGCGTGATGGCGCGCCCCTCCACCTATACCTTCTTCAGCTAGCCTGAGCCAACCGCATTCTTCCCCCATTGTGGCTAGCGTCGTGGCCTACTTCAGCGGTAGTGTGCGATGGCGCACAACCGTACCTTCTGCGGCCGGCTGTTGCCGGCCCCCGCTGTCACCCGCCATTGCCAGTCATCGGGTTGTCATGCCCGTGTCGTGCCGATGGTCTTCCACGGGTAACAAGGTGAGCACTATAGGAATGTTTTTCATCTTAATGTACCATAGGCCTCCCCAAGATGCCCTCTTCACTTCTCAAACATCCATTCTGGGTTCCATCCAATACAAAAAAAAATGACCGTGATGAAAACATAGATTGATAATATAGAGAAGGGTCTGGGCCTTGTTCGTTTGAACAACGCTCGCCTGGTTAGCATCTTAACAAGGTGGATGGATACATGATTCAACATTATCGTTAAATTAAAACAAGATAAAACCCTACTTCAATATCATTGGATAACCTCCACATTTGAGGAAGAGTCAACATTCTTCATTCCTACAAAAATCCTCCAACTCCGCTGCTCAGTCGTCGTTCTTCAGTTCATGATTCAGTGGTGCTTTTCACCGCTCGCCGGAACCGGTCCCATCCTCAAAGGGGTTGGCATCATGGCACATTATCATAACATTTTCACTTGGTAAATTTGTGCCAATAATCCTCCCCAAGATCCATATAAATAGTAGTGGGGGAGGTTGAATACTGCATGTAGATTTAATGGGGTTCTATTAATTAAGGAACCATCCAAATTTCTAATGGTACTGTTACAAATAATTGAGGAGTCATTCCATTTAATGGATTGACACATAATTGGTCCCGCCACCTCCGCTTTTCTATTGGAGGAAAAATAGAATGGAAATAAAATAAATTTTTTATTTTGTTTTTCTTTTAAAATATTAATAAGCTATCTTTTTCTCTTGACCTATAGTGGTTTAAGTGAATCCTCCCTCAAGCGAATCTTGACACTACAGATTCAACAGTGCGCTCAGATTTTTAATCCTATAACCTATTCAAAAGATAGAAAATGTATCTCACACATTTACTGAATGTACCTTAAAAAAGGTTCAGAAATTTATTTCAGGAACATTGGGACATGGAATCACACACCGTAAATTTTCTCAAACTCTTAATAATTCCATATAATTAAAAAAATCATGGAAAATCCAGGCCTTTATACTCTCATCCCATCACATGAATTATAACATTGTTTGTCATCCCAAGGAAATGACGGTAAACTAAATATATGATCCCTCTAATAAAAACATTATAGTTTCTAGGAATTATATATTCCAAGAGAGGAATTCCATGTAAAATTTGGATAGTGGGAGTCATATCAACATCATGGGAGTTGATTCTCAAGATACAATATATTTGTTATTTTAATAAACTCCATATGTAATTATGGATAATGATATACCAAAAAACATGTTTCATCAGATTTCCAAAGAGGTTAGGTGACTAGAAATATAATGTTTTCTAGTCATAAATGACAGTGACTCATTTTTGGTTTTTAGAAATTATACTATATCAAATTAGAATGAGGTAAATATCAATGCAGTTCCTTGCGATAATGAAGCTATAAATTCTGAGAATGATTACATATATCATATCTATTTTTTGGTTATTATTGAACTACTAGTTGATGTAAATATATTTGGGTGAAATTTGGTATTCAAGAGAAATATGGACATGAAAAGTCAATTAAATAACTACAAGGCACATATAGATTCCAAACATCATTGATAATGTTATTTTATTGACTCTATTGAATACTACACTTTGATATCCATATTTACATCCAAGAGTATTCAAATTATTATAACACAATTACATAATAATGATAATTTATATATTTATTCCAAAACAACATTCCATAGATTATGTCTTCTTGAAGATGGGAACATGACCCAATTAGAAGGGTTTTTCATTCCAAGAAATTCCATGTATTTATAAAAGTTGTAGATATTTGTATATTGTTTACATAAAACATCTAGGGCATGGGAAATTATGATCATTGAAGAAATAAATTTTTTTATGTAATAATTAAATTAATGCATGTTTTTTTACAAGAGGACTAGGGGTATTATGATCATTTAGATAGTACTATATATTTTTTACCTATTACTAATTAGAAATTATATATTATAATTTTAAGAGGTTATGGAATGGACAAAAACATTATTCATGATGATGGACTGTAGTGATATATACTGAAATCAATGGATCAATTTCATTTATGATAGATCGTTGATTCTATATTGATTATGTCAAAGTTAAAATAATTTAGATACAAAAGGGGATTATTATGGAAGAATCCAAGATTTGAATGGTTCATTTATCACATGGTTTCTTGTTTCTAGGAATAATTTTCCCCACATACATTAATAAATAGTGGTAATGAATATGATCTAATTGCATTTATTGATATTATTTATCTTGTATTATAAGTCATATATAAGACATGATGATGACAATTTATTAAGCATGGTTTGTAGATATCAAGATTATTAAGATGAATAGAAATATACAATGAATGAGGAATTACATAAGTATTGGTCTTTATGTAACGATATGTTCATTGTGTATAGAGGAGATGGAGAGATTTTTGTCATGGGTTATACAAATGCTATCTTTTAGATAAATAGGAATAATTTTAAAATTGTAGTTAGGATACAAATTTTTTTTAATATAGTATATGTGACCAGGAATTATTCAAAGCATGATATTGACAATAATTATATATTGGATTTTGAGTATATTATGGATATGATATCACTCGGGGAGAAATTTATATTTACAGTATTCTCCCTGATTAGGATTTGATACCTAGCTATGTTAACCCTAACAAAGTTTACAGTGATAAAACGACGGTAGTGGATTATTCCAGTGAGATATGGTCATGTGAAAGGGTAATGAATATAACCAATAAGGTTAGTTTCATGAGGGATTTATCTCAATTAGGTGAAATATTAGAAAAAAGATTATACATATGGTGAAACCTGGACTACTCCATGATGAATGCTCTATATCCGTAGAGGCATGAGTAATATGTAAGATTTAGTGGAGTAAAATTGTGTAATAGTTGGTAATAGGTAATGTGAGATGTTTTTTCATAAGTTCACTTGAATAATCACCATGGTACATGATGATTACATATATTCATTATCATAAATATTAATTATATTTTGTATCACATCATGGTTATTAAACTAGATGAAATAGTATGTCATTATTTTCATAGAATATAAGTCATACTAAAAGGTCATATGAATTACCTTATATGAGGAAACACTGGATGTACCATGGCAGTATTATTAGGAAAATGTTCTATAGAATCGTGATTTTCCTGATGGTACTAGATAAATATAAAATATTAGGTGTAGAAGACACATAAGATATTGGCAAACCTACTCATTGTGTATTCCATTGATAACCTGCATGAACGGATGTTGTGATAATATACATGTCATTATAAAATCCTAAAATTATCTATCCATAGATGATAATTTTTTTGGCTAGTGTATTGATCCTTACACATTAATATTATCAGTATCTAATAACATAAATCTCAAACATTAAAATATTAAATAAAACTATGCTAACATTTATTCACTATGATGTATGATTAGTTGGGTGTTTCAAATGTAATATTGTGTTAATGTATATCGTGAGGAATTATTTATCCCTTATTTCCCTTGAAATAAGTTGATATCTCAGACTCCTTGATAGTAATTTGAATTATTGGATAAATCCAAGGTTTTGGAGTTATATGGGAAGGTTTATTTCTTGATAGTCCAAATAGGATAACTAAAACACATAGGTTGATGATTATTTATTCTAATGAAATAATCACAACAAATTTCAACACTGAAGAAATACATGATTCATATGTATTATATTAATTTTAAATTAATGGAAGGATTCCCACAGCTACATTAATATCATGAATTGAGGTTATGTGGATCACATTACCCCTAAGTGTACATGCAATTGAATTACCATAAGAAAATCACGAGACCAAATAATGAGTTATATGTGACATGGTCATAATCACATGAATCTAATTTGATGGGTCCTTATTCTCATAAATTCATATAAGATAACCAAACTCGTAATGAAAATCACATCAAAAAATTATTCTTTATTATAAAAACAACCATCATATGAATTACTCCAGTCATGCAACATGTCAATCAATAGACACCTAATAATTATCAAAATCCCCTTATCGAATAGAATAGAATATGTTTGAATAATCATGTGCTGGAAGTTATATTTTTTATGTGAGGGGAATATATAGAGAACGAGATCAGTTCAACGATCTTGTATGTTCTCATGTAGAATATTAGCCATGATGTGTGAAATAAATTTGGTATGTATCTTTCATCATCTGATAGCCCTTGGATAAATGAATTCATTCATACAATTCCCTTTCAATCCAAATACATAGAAAAGTGACTATTCATGAAAATGCTCCCATGGGGTAATGAGATCCATCATAAAAATCATGGAACATCATAGCTAATAAGACAACCCATTTATGACTATAATCACACCCTATTGAGAGATTTAATATTTATCATGTGACACCCTTTCAGACAACCTATAGGATCGAAATAGTATATGTAGATGATCACGTACAAGAAGGGGTGATTTATATGATTAAAAACATTCAATTTTAACATTAAGGAAAACTATGTTATGCAAGGTTAAAGAAGGTAAATTCACAAACACTATTTTGTTATAACTTAATGAAATAATTAGAAGGGCCCAGGTCCGATTATAATATTCCTTAACATAATAATTATAGAATTAAGAAAACAAATCCAAGTTTATCATTGAGACAGATTCTACCATAAAGCATATATAATCTTTTTAATCTGAGTGTGTATAAGAATAAGAATGCGTAAAGAAGTTATAATTTCTTGTTTAAACTAAATACAATGTAAATTAAACTCAAAACAACATACATGTTGACATGTATGAAATCATTAACCCAATGATTTGGTTATCTAACAACATTTGATAAAGGTCCCTTCATTTATACTTTCATGGAAGTATTTCTTACCCACACATGGGAAATACCGTGATAAGAATATTTGAGTCTATCTTGCTATCCCCGCAAGCCCTAGAAAATTAATTTAGTTGGAACCTCTGTCTTTATATCCTTGGAAACCCGTGGTTTTACTCAGACACAATCAAAGTCACACAATGCAGGATGAACAAGATGTTCAGGGTTGAACTTTTTTTCATAAAATGAATAAGGAAAGAGAGTCTTTATCACTCTATAAATTACATAAAAACATTTAATATCTAGGTTCAAGAGTTGATCAATGTATTCCCCTAGTGCTTGTTCAAATGGGATCCTATTTATATGTAAAATATCAACAGTCAGCTCCTTCCTCCAATGGTCATATTTTTTCATGAATTTCGGAGTGGCCATTACACATGTCACTCAAACAATAGTTAGTCAGAGTCAAATTGTACAACTTCATTTTATAGTAACAAAAGAATGGGTAAGGGAAATGAAATAGCTTAACCAAATCTAGAAAAGATAAGTATAAGGAAAAATTAGAATTTGTATTTTAAATATATAAACCATTAGATTTATGAAATATATATATTCGGATTTTCTTTACAAAGAATTTAGAATCTAAATTATATAGTTTTTAGAGGTAGTATTATAGGAATTTGTTGTTTAAATTCTGATGAATTTGAATTCTGAATTCAGAGGAATGTGAAGTCTAAATTCTATGAAATTTGGAGTCTGGATTTTGTAGAATTTAGAGGCTCAATTTTAGAGAAATCAGAGTCTAAATTTTAGAAAACATGGAATATAATTTCATAGAATTCGAAGACTGAATTTCATAGAATTCAAAGATTGATTTTCATAGAATCTTGAGTCTTAATTTCAGTGATTTAAGAGTCAATATTTAAAAGAATTTAGATTTAGAAAATTCGGAATTTGGAGTCTGAATTTTAGATAATTCAATATATGAATATTTTAAAATTCAGTGTCAGAATATAGTAAGACATGATGGCTTAAGAAACTATATGATTCTGAAATTTTTTATAAGGATCCTATTTTTTCCTTTAGTAAAAAAATAGAATTTATTTTTAGAATACATTGAATAAGATAATGAAAAACAAGGTAAGTATAAAACATATCATAGAGAAATAATATTTCACTTAAGAAAATAAGTCATAGAGAAAGATAAATTTCTTTCACAAAATGTGTTTGTAATTTTCAATACATAAAGGATTGTAAAAGTCATAAGAAACCTAATTGAATCAATAATATCCCCCTTTTTGAAAGCACAAAAAACCATTCGAAAAAGATAATAAGGGATAATAAATTTTATTTTTAAATTATAAAAGAAAAACTCGTCTACCTTTACTTATAAACTATTATGAATATGACTAACTCACTCTTAGGTTTTGAAATCCCTAATGTTTATACACTTGTCTTTCTTATAGAAGTGGATTTTTATTGTTTATATAAAGAATCATTTTGAAGACCCCCTTACTTAATCTCCCCCTTTCATAGGGAATTCTCTTTTTAATACATAGTATTCTTTTGATCCATCTTTTCACTACATTTATGATTTTTGAAATGGAATAGTTCAAAAAATTTACAAGAAATGTTAGTGATGTAGAAGACAAAACAATTGAAGGATAACATAATTTTCATTATGATTTGAAAAATTATTAAAAGGAAAAAATTACAAAACAAAAGATATGATTTTCACGAAAATAATTCATCCTTATTTTACATTGGAATGTTATTTATCAAGGTAGTCTTTAACTTCTTTACCACTTTATGATTGTCCTCAAACCACATGAGAAATAGATCATGATACTACTTTTTCATTTCTAGTGCCCTGATCTATTCATCATGAGACTTCAGAATTTTTGCATGAGACATTACTACTTATTCTTATAGATAAAACATTTCTTCCAAATGTTCCCAGATCTTGCTTTCTCTATTTAATTTTATGGAAAGGGAATTTAAATTCCCATTCATATTTTTTTCTTCTTACTTCTGGGATATATGCTCAAGATTTCTATTTTATGAAAAACATGTTGAATGGTTTTTTATTCTTTAATTTTATACTAAATCATGGAAGACATAGAATATTCTCATGTCTTCAATAGTTTTTAAACCATTTTTTAATTTCACTACATGAACTACTATGAGCATCATAACCAATATGAAATTATTTGAAAGTTTTTTCAAGTGTGATAAACATTTCCATGAGAATGATTATGGAATATGGCTTCTGATTTTAAGAGTGTTGATGTAACAAAAATCTCAAATAAATAATCAGGATCATAGGTATTGGGTTCCATAACTTCTTCATAGTCTGAACCAAAAAAACCACACTAATCAAAGATGAAGATTCAGAAGACAATTCCCTTGATGGAGAGGATACTTTTTCAAGATATTCATATTTTCTCATGGATGATGCACCAACATCATTCCAATATTTTAAAACAGAATCTTTATTAGGTGTATCAACAACCACCTATTTTACTTTATCCACTCTGGAAATAACATTTGCATACCTCATAGACTCATTCTCACTATCAGAGAGTTGGAATATCTTTTCTCCATCAATATACTCTTTCTCAGCATCTTTCATAACATCATTAGTTTGGATGAAATCATGGTTTCTACTCTCATCACAAGAAGGTTTATCAACCTCATCCTATATATAATCATATTTTCTGAAAGAAATAATTTTGGTTGACTCATCCTAGGAAGTCTAGATTGATAGATTATCTAATGTACATTCTTTATCATGGTATTCTTCCTCTTGCTTAATCATAACTTCACTATTGCCTTCTTCTCCCTCTTGTTCTTATACTACTTCTTATTCTTGAACAATCTCTTCTTCCACAACTAGTTTTGAAATTGGAATTTTATTTCCTACGATTTCTAAAGGAAATAATTCTTGGATAAAGGATTATCGTACTTGAATCATTTTAGAAGCCTTCTCTGTATCTTTGTGTAAGTCTTGGATAATTTAGGCTTCTGACATTTTTTTCTTTATCATATTCTATTTTATTTCGTTTCATGTCCTTTAGAAACATCAATTTTTACAGCATTTGCCACAGCAATATCTTTCCAATAACTTTTATCTCCTTCTTTCTTATTCTTCTTCTGGTCCCTCCACTTATCTAACACTTCATTAGCGAATGTTTTTTTCTTTTTTAGTTATGGTTGTGCGGACTGGATTTCTGGAGTTGACATTTTTTAATTTTATTTTTGTTCTCTCTCTTTTCTCATTTTCTTTATTATCATGGATGTTTCTCTTAATTCCACATTCTTGACTAAAACATGAACATTACATTCCAAAAAATAATAAATCACTCCAGCATTGGTATTGAATCTGACATTCATTATCCTCTTGGTTTCATCAATCAACAACAAAATTTAGAAGGATCGTAGCTTAGAACTTTAGGAAATATTGATTTATTCTAAAAAAAGCACTATCATATTCGACAATATCACTGGATACATGATAATATGAGTGTTTATAGTTCCATTATTAATATTGGTGATTGGAATAAGGTTGTACTTATTAGATTTACCATTCTTAGGTTTATAAAAAAGAAAAAAAAAGATACCAATATTTTTAAATGATTCCTTATATCCCTTTCTCGAAATGAGGAAATCATGTACAACAAAACTAACCTCAAGAAATTCAATGAAATATGGTCTATCTTCGGTGATTTATCTTCCATGAGTCTACGGAACTCAATGGACCTTTCCTTCTCAAAATAACCGGACTAATTTGGTAACTTTTGGGAGTGGAATATTGTCTCACCTTCAAACAAAATTACATGAATATTTTCTTCCTTACTGAATGAAAAAGAATAGATTTTTCCATAGCTCTAAAAATAAAACATATCCCTTAACCATTCACATAAAAGCATACTCTATCAATGAAATCAATAAGAATGTATAGATAGACCAAATCCTGAGTTTTTGGCTTAGAAACTCAAATACTCTCTAATAAATTCCGGTTGATATTTTTCATAATCAATAAATAATAAATAGAAATAAATTTTTGGGTTAACCATCCTTTCCCTAATGATTTTCCAATCCACTATTTCCTCATTCAATGACATTTGTTTCTATGGGGAAGCATCCAACATCTTCCGACATGTATAAAATCTTAGAAAAACAAAATGATCTTTTTGAAGAGGTGTAACACCAAATGGTTTTCTAAAAATAAATTGAAATTCTTGATTTTTTATGTATATATTTTTAAACATTCTTTAAACATAATTTTTCTGATTGTATGTTCTAAATATGGAAAAATAGTCTACTACAATTATGTTCAGTATGTTATTTGGAGAGTGATGGAACCGATTTTTTTTTGTGAATAGTAAAATACCATTATAAATAGAAATATGAATAGTAATGTGACCCAAATGAATAGTATATTGTATTATTATTTTAATTTCTTAAGGATATAAAATAATGACATCTTGATTAATTTTTCAATGTGACATAAAAGCAGTTATAGTTTTTAATTTATTTATTTTTGAATTAAGTATGATTTTATTTAAAAAATAATGCAATAATATTTAAAAAAAATTCATGAAATGAACTTCATTTTTGAATTCCACATGTCCAAAATTGGTATGGGTGAATTTTTTGGATTTTTTCTGAAATTCGTGAATTTTTTATGAAACGTGAAATCTAGTGAAATGTCATAATTCAAAATATCATTTAAATATATTATTTATGACATCATAATTGAGTTAATAAGACATAGTTCAAACTCAAATTACATTATTACTATTTTGGATCTCATTAATTAATCCTATTCATAGTCTGGAGCAAAAATTTTATAATAATGATTAAAATTATGTTAATAACCTCCTCTCCTCCACTATAAATACAACCCTCATTACCTTGTACTTCCAACACCTCTAAAGCCTCTATCATTCCCTATGTTCTTCAAACCACTCCTCCCAAGGCCCTTACCCACGTCCAAGAGATGCTGGTTTCACCAAAAGCCCAAAATCAAAGGCCATAAGAAGGACCTCAATGTGAAATGATCCAGAGGTAAACATCCTCTTTTGTTTTCTTTACCAGATTTCATTTTTAGTTATTATTTATAATTTTCCTTGGATTATGACGGGATATGTCATTATTTATCCCCCTTAATTCCAAAAATATGTAAGAGTGATGAGATACCCCCTTTCTCTCTTCAAACATTTTCTGAAATTTTATGTGATTTTGTTAAGCTGCCGAATTTTCAGAGATATTTCTCAATTTTTCTTTTATTTTGAGTTTGTTTCATTTATTATAAATTCCTCACATTATATTATACAATAGGAATGAATTATTAAGAATCATGAATATTATGGATGTCCTCATGTTCATGTAAAATTCTTCATCAATATTCTTCTCCTCTCCCACTTATTCATGGAATTAAAAACATTGTCCATGATGTGTTGAATTACCGACATCGTGGACGATGTGATTTCAATATTCATTCATTCATTCAAGGATGTTAAAGAGTATTTTTTTGAACCAGGTTATGATATTTTTTTATGTCTCATCCATGGTTCTAAAATCATTTTATACACATGTTATTAATTTATGAATCAAAATGAGTTCGTTACGATCGAAGAATCACTAAAATGACAAAAACAAATAACAATAATGTTTTAACATATGAAACATCATAATGTTAGTATTAAAAATGATAAATGGTATAATTTATCAATATGGTAATATATAAACACCATACCATTCCAATTATGGAGTTTCACTTACAATTGATAAGAACAACCATCATCAACCAATCATGGAAATCATGAAATGAACTCACACAAAAATAGTGCAAGGAACAAAATACTAACAATTAAAGGCTGAAATGAAGCAATGAAATGATCATATAATGTATTATAAATATGTATATGTTTTTTAAGATATTAATAAAACCATTTTAACAATTATATATGATGTTTTAACATTTTTAATGTAAGTCAAGCCTGCGATAAGGATGTTCTTAACCTGATATCCATTCCCTGGGTTAACATTCTACTTCAATTTTTATGTGGTATTAACATTGTTTGTGTGATGAAAATTGTATCTATTGTGATTATTTATGTGTATTTTTAGTTTATATACATATTACATCTAGTTTATTAAGTCTCTCTTAAATTATATGATATTTGAATGGAAATTTTCTATTGGAATCCTCTTTTAAAATTCTGTCTTACAATTTACAAAAGTAATGTTTTTGTGGAATTATTAATGTTTTATTATTATCTTCATGTTCTTGGGAATTGAATATTATAAAGGGTGTGACCTATATCTCTCTCCAATTCATTGGGAATCTGTATGTTGGAGGTTAGTTGTATGGTTACAACAAGTTTAACAGCGATGGTTACACAGATTGTAAGGTAGTCATGAGGGTTACAAATTATAAGGTAGCTAGGAGGGTTACAATATTATGTAAGTAATGCTCCATGATAAATAATGATTATATTTATGTTATTATGTTTTATTTGTATCTTTTGTAAATATAATGTTTCAAAATGTAACTATATATCAGTAAAAAGTATGTCATTTGAAAATGATTTTATACGTTTGAAGTGGTCATGGACTAATGTATTCTTTATTTTATTTTTTATCCCCTACATAGAGTTGGTGCTCATACCAGGTTTTTAAATGACATTCACAGGTTATAAGGATGTGTATAAAAAATTATAAATCCATGTTAAATGTTTTATAAACTCTAAAATAAATCATGTTTTATTTTAAATTTTTTATATTTTTTAAGAAATGGATACTGTTTTTATGGTATTCACTATATATTATTGTATAATGTTATGAATGTATTATGTAAAAATTATCTAAATCTATTTACTTGAAAAGATACTCAATTTGAAAGAAAGTGATTTCTTGACTAAATTCATGATTATGTATTGTAATATGGATGGGTCCATATTGTTGGTATCAGAGGATGGATTAGACAACATTATGGTTTACGATGAAGTTAATATAATACCATAAATGTTTTTTTAATCTATAGTTAATTTCAACTGATACATAATTTAATGATTACTATGTTTCTTTGACAAAGATAAGTTTTTTCAGAATGGTTGTCTGTAGAAGAAACTATGAAGCTGAAGAAGAAAGGCACTGACAGAATGACATCCTTCAGAATCTGCAGCCCGAAACGGTAGGGATTGTAACCGAGTAGTTTGTGACAGTAATGGATCTGGAAACATAGTCATAAATGGTTTTGGAATCCATGTAGGATAACAACTAGAGGTACCATAATGGAACAAGACGATAGTAGACTATTTTTTGAGACTATAACCTCCTGATTTCAATGGATCTTCTGACCCCGTAACGGCCGGAGGAAACATTAAAGCACTTGAAAAGATATTCGATGATATGGGATGTTATTATAATCAAAATTCAAGTCTTCCCATTTATCATTTTTATGGTGAAGCTGATCAATGGTGGTTAATGTTAAGTAATATCAGGGAAAGAGATGATATTGATGCCTTTGAGTGGTATAAATTTAAAAGTATTTTTCATTATAAAATATTTTCTAAAGGTTGTTCAACTTAGGATAGGGAATCAATTCCTTGAATTGAAGAAAAAATAGGTGGATTCAGTGGCTGTGTATGAAGAATACTTCACCAGACTGGAGAGGTTTGCTCTAAATCTTATTCTGGATCTTGATAGAAAAATAAACTGCTTTTAATCAAGACAAAATCCATGTTAACAAATGGTGTTGGCCTCCCGTGAATTAAAAAGTTATGAGAAACTTGTCCGATGTGCTAAGAGGGTAGAGATGAAGTTTTCTTATGATCATTTGCATTTTGAAAACTAGGATAAGAAGATTACCACATTGTAAGCGATGGGTAAGAATCAACAAAAGAAATTTGATAGTAAGAAAATCTAGTTTCAAGTTTGTGAAAATTGTTGCAAGAAGCACCCTGGGAAATTCCTTTGTGAAACTATGAAGTGTTTTAAATGTAGTATGCTTGGACATATGGCCTGAGATTGTAATGAAAATTATCCTAATACTAATCCTGATAATAAAAAGGTATGGTATATGTAATGGGGTGAGATAGACCACAATGAAAATTCCTTACCAAAGAGAGATCCAAATGATACAAAGATGAAATTCTTTAAGCAGAAAGGTGTTGTGGGATCTTTTGCGACTACTTCTGCAGATATCGAGCCATCCAGTGAAGTCGTACTAGTTACTTTTTTTGTTTACTTAGATTTTTCTGATGTTTTTTTGATAAGGGTTGTACACATTACATCATCCATGATAAATTTTCTGGTAAATTCGAAATATCACCACAAAAAATTATAAAAAACATCTTGATAAAACACCATGGGAAAATATAATAACAAATATAAATTACTGTAATATTTATATTATTCTCACTGGAAGGAAATTACATAAAACCTTGTTTTTCCCTTAGTTGGTTTTGATATTATTTTGGGAATGGAATGTCTTTTATTTTATCATTCTAAGATTGACTGTAAAGATAATGATGTGTTTTTCAGAAAGTGTTTTAGTTTGTATATAAGAATTAAACCATACAATTGATAAAATATCAGGAAAAGGAGAAATAGTTGAAATATGTAAATGAAGGTTTTCTTGCTCATATTATTGAAATAAAGGGAACTGTTCCAATTAATGACGTTCTAGTGGTAAATGAATACCTTAATGTTTTTCCTAATGAGTTATGCAGTGCCATACCTGATCGATAATTCATATTCCCAATTTACATTATTCCATATGATATGCCAATTTCCAAACCCCCATATTGTATGGCTCCAATAGAACATCATGAATTGAAAAATTAGTTTTAGGATTTTCTTGATAAAGAATTCATTTATCATAGCAGATCCCAAATTGGGACCTCTTACTTGGATCATTAAAACGAAATATGGTTCCATGAGACTTCGCATTGATTATGGATATTTGAATAACATCACTATTAAAAAACATGTATCCTATACCTCATATCGATGACTTGATTGATTAACTCCATGGAGCTCAGTACATATCCAACATTGACTTGAGATCTGGATACCATTAGCTAAAGGTTAAGAAGGATAACATCTTGAAATAAGCCTTTTGATCTTGATATGGGCATTATGAATTTATTGTTATGTCATTTGGGTTAACTAATGCACCTTCTATATTTTGGAATCTTATGAATAGAGTATTTCATGTGTTCATGGTTATGTTTGTGGTTGTGTTTATTGATGACATTCGATTATTTTCTAAAAATAAATAGGATCATGAAATTCATCTAAGGGTTGTATTACAAAACATAATGGAAACAAAACTACATATAAATTTCCGAAAGCGTGATTTTTAATTGCAACATATTTTTTTCTTGGGAACATTGTAAATAAAGATTAAATAATAGTTGATCCTTCCTAGAAAAAATTGGTTGATGAATAACCAAGACCTAAAAATGATACATAGATTCATAGTTTACTTGGTTTAATAGGTTATTACCAATGGTTTGTTAAGGACTATTCACGGCTATCAAGCATGATAACCAAGTTAATGTGAAAAGGGGTTAAATTTATTTGGAAAGAATAATGAGATTTTTGTTTTCAGGATCAATATAAGGGATTGGTGAATGCTCTACTTTTGGAATTGCCTTCCCGAAATTGTGACTTTTTCATCAATAGTGATCCTTTTTTGAAGGTACTTGGTTGTGTTTTGATGTCGAATGATTAGGTAATTGCTTATTCTTCACGAAAAAATAAACCTCATGATTTAAATTATCCCACAAATGATTTGAATTGGAAGCTGGGGTTTTTGCTTTGAAAATTTTGAGGCATCATTTATACAGATCCAAATGTCAAATATATACTAACAATAAAACTCTAATGTATATACTCACTTAGAAGGAATTAAAAATGAGGCAGAGAAGATGGCTTGAACTGATAATGTATTTTGATGTCATAATAAATTTCCATCTGAGAAAAGAAAACAATGTGGGGGATGACTTGAGTCGAAAACATCAGGCATCATTTACCATGTTACATTTGCAAAATGATCCCTTGATTAATGATTTTTGGCATGTAGGATTAGAAGTTGTTGGTGCATGGAATAAATATATTTTGTTTTAGGTATCGGTTTCGTCATCATTTTCAACCAGAATTGAGAAAGCACAAAAAGATGACTGTTATCTATAGATAATTGTATAATTGGTTAAAATGGGTATGTTTCCAAAGTTTAATCATGATAGTGATTGTGTTTTAGGATTTGGAAAAAGGTTGGGTCTACTAAGTGAATCTCAATTAAAGAATGATTTATTGTTTGAATCTCAAAAATCTAAATTTTCAGTTCATCCTTGAAGTAATAAGATGTATAGAGATCTTTAGGAGTTTCATTGGTGCAATTGAATGAGAAGAGATATTGCAGAATTTACAATGAAATTCTTTACATGTCAACTAGTTAAAGTAGAGCAGTAGTTACCGAAGAAGATGTTTCAACCTTTTCGAGTGCCAGATTGGATATGTGAGAATGTTTTCATGAACATTGTGGTGGTAAAACAAAATAATTATCGACGTAACGAATCTATTTGGGTTATTGTTGACCGGTTGACAAAATCTACACATTTTATTTCTATTAGAGATACAATGTCTATGGATTAGTTTTGTCGAATTTACCTAAATTCGATTGTTAGGTTACATAGATTTTCTCATTCCATTTTATTTGATCGGGATCACAAGCTCACTTATAACATTTGGAAGGGTATTTAGATGTAGTTGGGTACATATTTAAACTTTAGTACAACTTTTCTTCTTCAATAAGATGGGAATTCAGAATGAATGATTCAGATGTTAGAGTATATCCTTCGAGTATGTTTAATATACTAATAGGAATGTTGATATCAACATCTTCCTTTAGTTGAATTTTCTTATAAGAACAATTTTCATTCTAGTATACAGATGGAATGTTTTGAGGCATTTTATTGAAATTGGTGTCGGACACTGGAGTTTTGGGATGAATTAAGTGGAGGAATGTTTTTGGGGCCAGAATTAGTAGAGGAAGTGTCTATGAAATTGAAGATAATCCAATAGTACTTGTGGATATCTCAGAGTAGTTAGAAAAGTTATGAAAATAATAGAAGGTAGACTTCACCTTCGAGATAGGTGACCATGTTTTCCTTAAAATCTCTCCATAGAATAGTGTAATGTGTTTCGGTAAGAAAGGAATGTTATATCCATGGTTCAACTGTCCTTTTTAAAATCCTAGAGAATGTTTGACCAATTTCATAACGGGTAGCTTTGCCTTCGAGTTTTCCATAGGTACAATTTTTTTTATATTTCGATGATGAGAATGTATGTTCTAGATTGAACTCATTTCATGAGCCCAGAAGCAGTTCAGCTGGAAGAGAACCATTCTTATGAAGTGAAACTAGTTCGGATTCATGATCGAAGGGAACTAGTACTGCAAAAGAATGTAATCCACCCAGTAAAGGTTTTTTAGAGTAACCACATGGTAGAAGAAGAAAAATTGGATTCTAAAAATTCTATGATGGAAAGGTACCCTCACTTGTTTAAAAAGTAAATAAAATTGTGACGATGAAATTTCCAAGTGATGGGAATAATTTAACACCCCACTATGTTCAAAAAAATAAATTGGAATTCATGATATTTTGTTTTAATTAGTTATTTATAACCATCCTTTAAACATAATTTTACAGCTTCTATGTTTTGTATTTCGAAAAACAGTCTTGTACAATTGTGTTCAGTAAGTTATTTGGAGTCTGATGGAACCAACTGGTTTTTTTTGTGAATATAAACATACTCTTATGAATAGTAATATAACAGTAACGAATAGTAAATTGTATTATTATTTTTTTCATAAGGATTTGTTAAAATGATATCTTTATTAAATTTTCAATGTCATAATAAAGCAGTTATAGTTTTTCAATTATTAATTTTGGAATTAAGTATGACTTTATTTAAAAATTAAATAAATGAAATTTAGAAATTTATATTCAAAAAATGGAATTTATTTTTGAAATCTATACATTGAAAAAATTTAAGTGTAATTTTTATGGATTTTTCTAATATTATTGAATTTTAAATGAATAGTGAAATGTATTAAATTATCATGTATTCAAATTATCTGTTAAAAACACTCTTTATGACATCATAAGTGATGTAAACTGACTTTTTTAAAACTCATATTACATTATTACTATTTGGGGTCAAATGAATAAAGACTATTTATAGTCTTTAGCAAACTTATTATAATAATGATTAAAATAATGTTAAATGCATCCTATCCACCACTATAAATACCTCCCTCATTCCCCTCTTCATATCACACCTCTCAATACTTTTTCCTTACCTACTTTCTTCACAACACTCCTACCAAGGCCCTTCTCCACGTCCTAGTTTTGCTGGTATCTCTAAAATGTCAAATCCTAAGGCCTTAAGAAGGATCTCAAGGAGAAGATGTCAAGAGGTAAACACCCTCATTTGTTTTCTTTACTTCCATTCAATTTATGTTATTCTTTTTAATATTATTTGGATTATGTTTGGATATTTAATTCCATACCCCCTTTACATCCCATATTATTTATGAGTGATTTGATGCCCCCTTTCTCTCATCAAACTATTTTATGAAATTTTAAGTGACTCTGTTAGGCTGATGAATTTTTGGAGAGATTTCTCAATTTCTCTTCTACATTGAGTTCTTTTCCTTTCATCTTATTTCCTCACCTCTTATTAAATAAGATGATTTAAATCTCCATAACGGTATATATTCTATATTTTCTCATGTTCATGTAATTTTAATCATCAATATTCTTCTCCTATCCCACTTATTCAAAGAATTAAAAACATTGTTTCTGATGTGTCAAATTACCGACATCGTGAACGATGTCATTTCAATATTTGTTAATTTATTTAATGTTTGGTTATGAAACCATTTTTATGGTTGAAACAGGTTATGATATATGAATTATATATATTCCATGGTTCTATAATCATTTTATACACATGTTATTAATTAATAAATCAATATGAGTTCTTTATGATCGATAAATCGCTAAATTGACTGAAAAAAATATCTGTAATGTTTTAACTAATGAATAATCCTCATATAAGAATTAAAAATGAAAAATTTTATGATTAATGATAATTTAAATATTTTAATACCATACCATTCCAATTTTTCATTTTCACTTCCAATTGACAAGAACAACCATCATTAACCAATCAAGAAAAACATGTAAACATTCACTCAAAAACAATGCAAGGGAAAAATACTAACAATTAAAGGGTGAAATAATGTAATGAAATGATCATTTAAGGAATTAAAAAGATGAATATTTTTATTTAAGATATTAATAATACTATTTTATCCATTATACAGGAGGTTCAAACAAGTTTTAGGTATGATAAGCCTAAGGTAAGGGAATTCTTAACCAGATTTCTATTCATTGAGTTAGACTTCTAAGTCATTTTTATGTGGTATTAAAATATTATTTTTGATGAAAATTGTTCCTATTATGATTCTTTATATTTATTTTCAGTTTATATACATATTACATCCATTATATTAACTCTCACTTACCATATATGATATTTGAAAGGAAATATTCCTTTAAACTCCTCTTTTAAAATTCTATTTTACAAATTTCAAAAGCTATGTTATTATGGAATTCTTCATGTTGTAGGATTATGTTCTAGTTATTGTTAATTTATTATGATGAATGGTGGGACCTATATATTATTATAATGCATCGGGTATGTGTGATTTGGTGGTCGGCCATATGGTTTCCCCATGTGTAACTATGATGGTTACACAAATTGTGAGGTAGTCGTGAGGGTTAAAAATTATAAGGAAGTCGAAATGGTTTAAATATTATGTATGAAATGCGCTAAGATAAGTTATGGTAATATTTATGTTATGATATTTTGGATCTTGTGTAAATCTATAATTTCACAAATTATGTATATTTGGGTAACATGTATGTCTCTTTGAAAATGATTTCATAGGTTACTAGTGTTCATGGACTAATGTGTTCTTTCCTTATTTTAATATCCCATACTGTATTTTCATTATCATCCAATTTTTTTAAATTATTTTCACAGGTTATAAGGAATTATAAGAAAAACAGTGAAACCATGTCAAATTTTTGAACAAATTTCAAATAATTCAGGTTTTATTTGAAAGGTTTTATATTTTCAAAGAAATGAATACTATTTTTATGTTATCTACTATGTATTAGTGTATAATGTTATAAATTTATAATCTCTCAACTATCTAAAAAACTAAACATTAAAAGATCCTCAATTTAAAAGAAAGTTATATTAGGACTAAATTCTAGGTTAATAAATTTAATAAGGTTGGGTCCTAAAAAGAGGAGCAGAGCTTCTGCACAAAAAGAGTTGAAAACCAATGTGGGACCAGAATTAGTGGTGACTTTGTATAGTATTCAAGGTGACAGTTCGAATTCTTGATTAGATTCAATTGTTTTTATAATCACTATCTAATCATTTGATTAAGATTAATTCTGAAAAGGGATTTGGTTGGTTCTGATCATTAGAGGCTTTAAGGAAAAATTGAATGGAGATAAAGTGAATCTGATATTATATTATTAAAAAAATAAAAATACCAACAATTTCAATGATGAATATTTAAGTAAGGAAACATACATTCTATGTTTCCTAGAAAAATAATGTTATTATAGATAATATTTCTCTTGAAAACAATAGATTCCTAAAAATTTTATCATGAAAATAATGTTCCTGGTTCCAAAATTTTGGGATCCAAAGTAAATTTGGATAAAAAATTGCTGACCCTAGAAAAATTAATTAATAAAAAACAAATCGTTAAGAAAAAAAGTTTATTAAGAAAACTAATTTTTCGTAACAAAACATTTGATAGAAAAATTTTGTAAATAAAAAATGTACTCCCCCTTTGAAAAAAAGTATCCTAATATAAGGAGATATGTTTCAACAGAATGTATATATGGAATATTACCTTATGTTTATCATTCCAAACTAATTTTAATGTATTAAAATATATTAGAAGGTAAATATTTTGTAAAAATATCTACAGGTTGATCTTGTATTGTGATAAATTAATGAATGCTATCTTCTTTAACTATGTGATCCCTAAGTAAGTGAGGCCTAATATAAATTTGATTTTCCTAAGAGTGATTGTCATGTTTTTTCTTAGGTAAATGGCACATGTGTTATCACACAATATTTATGTCTTGGTAAAACTGATGCCATATTATGTGAGTGTGTGTTTAATCTACATGAGTTGAGCACAACAACATTCTTCTTCTATATAATCAGTATCAGTAGTGGAAAGTTCTACTGTGTGTTGATTTTTTCATTACCAAGAAAATATTGAATATCATTAGAAATGAAATGTTATGGTTGTACTTTTTCTATCAGTTCTTCAAACCTAAAATTAGCATCATAAAATCATTTTAAAACAATGTCATTTCCAATCAAATAGAAAATCCCTAAATACATGGTTCCCATTAAATATGGGAAAAAATATTTTCACATCTTTTATGTGATATTTCGTTGAATTAGATTTATATCTTGTAGATATGAACACTCAATAATTAATTTAGTACAACTAGATAACATGTATAGTAAACATCCCATCATACATATAAAATACGTTTGATCTATTAGTTTCCTAGTTTCATCAGGATGTGGAGAATTAGAGGTACCAATTTGAGTTCTTATACTTTTAGTGTTGTTATATACATACATTTTTAGAATATCAGTAATTTACTTATGTCGAGATATATATGTTCCTTCTGGTTTTTTAGAAATTTGATAACCTGGGAAAATGTTAACTCACCCATTATACTCATCTCAAACTCATATTTCATGAGATTCAAAAACAAATCCTACAGTGATTGTTGAGTTGATCAAAATATAATTCCATCAACATATTTTGAAAAAATCATTTATTTCCTTATAAAAAGAGTTGGATCAGCATTTCTCTTAAAATAATTATTTTTTAACAAAAAACATGAAATTCTATCATACGTTGGTTTTAAAGTTATCAAATAATAAAAGGATTCAAATTTCATTACTATAAAAAGACCCACATAAATTTAGTGAAATCATCAACTAAAACAAATACATTGTATTTTCCTCCAATACATGCATCCTGTGTTGGACCAACAATATCCATATGAACAAGCTATAATGTAATAGAATTTGAAACATTATTGATAGATTTAAATCTTGATTTATGTTTCTTTTCATATTAACAATGATCAAAAACTTTTGATGAATCAAATATAAGCACTGGAAGATCCGTAACAATTTGTTTCTTTAAGAGTTTACATAGGTTCCAAAGTTTACATTGTTATAGTATTCTATGCCATAACCAATATTGATCTTCTATTTAACTAAGTAAATGTTAGTCCTGTCACGTATTGTATTTTAAATATAGTGTATAAACATTGACATGCATATGGGAAGAAGGATTGGACTCCTCCTTTGAATTTTGTACCAAGAATTTATCTTTCTTAAAATTCACAAGTTGAACTCCATCACATAGTTGAAATATTCTAATGAGGATAGTGTTAATACCTTTAACATAAAATAATATGAAATTATCATTTTTCCAAGAAGAATACGGTAACCTATACCAAATATTTATCCCTGAGCATTATCTCTGAAAGTTACTTTTCATAGATTAATATAGATAATATTTTCAATGAATATTTTATTACAATTCATATACTTGGAACATACACTATCCATGTACCTTTTATTGTCATGGGTAAATTCCTTATTTTCCTAAAAATAATAGAGTTAGTCCTTTTGAATCCAAAATTTCTTGGATTCAGAAATTTTAGAATGTAAAATTTTAGGAATACCCATTTTTCTAGAAAATTAATATTTTTGAAAACCTAGAGAGTGTTTTTTATGGAAAAATTTCTCTCCCAATGTCCACCACATTAACACTTAGAAGAAAAAGTTTCACACTGGGGAGAAAAATAATTATTACCTAAAATAGGTTTTGAATATGTAAAACCAATTCCGGAACTTTTCGATAGAGGAAAAATTTGTGAAGACATTTTATCAAATTCATTCCTTTCAGATGTAAAATTTGATAAAAGTTTCATTAAGGATATTTTTTTTTGGATTTTAGTCAAATGACTAGATTCATATCCTCAATGTCATTGTTCTTAGAACATGAGTTATCCTATAAAATATTTTTCATAAAAATAATATTTCCTTGCTCTTTAGAAAGTTTATCATTATCACAATTTACTTCCCAATGGTTTTCAGAAATATTTTAAAAATCACAAGTTTTCTGATCAAGTTCATTAGAAATATCTGATACATATATAATTAAAATATAAATTCTATAATATTCATTCTTTAAAATCTTTTTTCATAAAATTTTCATTTCAATATAATTTAGAAAATATAGAAACATTTTCAAAAGAAGTTAATGTATTATATTATAATGAGGAAGATTAATCATCTAAATATTCTTAATATTCATCAATAATAAAATTTGAATTCAAATAAATATTGGTTAAGGATTCATCATTGTGTACCACAGACTTAAGAAAATGATTTTCAAGGGGTACTCTTGCTATAAGACCAATATTCGTATGACCATAGGATTTATAATATGAGGATTAATTAGAAGAGTTACCTATTTTGGAAATCCATGTGTCATTTTCATTCCATAAATTCTTACCCTTAGTCATTTAATACATCTTTCTCATTTATTCGGAATGATTTTACTTCCTTTATTTTTCTTAATCTTAGTACAACCAGGTCTCATACATCCATACCTATTATATTCATAACCCATTACTTCATAATCATTATTGTACTTTCTATATTTCTAATTATATTTGAATTGAAAGTCATTATTTCCCATAGTCTGGTTCATCCTTCGAGCATTATTGGCTAATTCATTCACTATATGACCATTATCACTTGATTCAGATATAACCACAATTTTATTTTCTTAGATCTATTTACCTTTTCTGGAGTATTTGTTTTAGATGTAGTAGTGAAATATACACTTCCATTACAATTATTATTTTTTAAAACCGACATCTCTCTTCATCCTAATTACATTATGCAGATGAGTTCCAAATAACTCATCAAGAGTAATGTTAGATACTTTTCTATTTACATTAATAACAATCCTTTTTTATTTCCACTAATTGGGCATGATGTCAATTATCTAATCTACATGAACATCATCGTCAAGAGCTTTCTCTCCCATAGATTAAACACTATTGACAATGGTCATAAATCATTGTTTTTAGTTCTAAACAAGTTTGCTATAAGAAAATGAAAATCCATGGTATACATCTCTTAACATATCTCTTCTAGTTTTTATCACATTAGAAGTTCCAAAATTTGTAACATCAAGTTTCTTCCAAATATAGTTGGTAGCTTCACAAAACAATATTGTAACATATATATTCATAGTCATAGAACAAAAAAAGTATTTTGTACCATGTAATTTAGTTGATATTCTAATTTCTCTTGGTTTTTAAAGGTTCTAATGTCCTTCTCTAGAATTCTTTAGTCCCTAGTGAGAATTAAAAAATTATCTACTGTAATGTTAATAAAAAAATTCTTCATCCTATCTCTCATGTACTCATAATTATTACAATAAAAATCAGTGTTCAAGTAGGGTTTAGATTGAAAATGGAACTAGTATTCATACTAGCTATTCTATAAGAAAATATCTTTTTCACAAAATATGTCAATTGAAAATGTTTATCAACAAAGGGTAAAATCATTAATAAAAACATGAAAAAGAAAATTTAAGAATGAAAATATAGAATAAGGACAATATGAGCAAGAAAACTTATATGTAAGTATAAGTATTTCAGATTCCTTATCTGATACCAATTGTAGGATCAACATATTATATGTAGATTCACAAATACAATATGGGGCAAATTTTTTGTTAAAAAACGTTGGATTTCAACCTAAAGGAAAACTATGTTTAAAAAATCTAAACAAGGTAAATTCACAAACCATCTTTTTTTCTCACATAATTAAATAATTTTAAGGGCCCAGGTCCAATTATAAGAATTATAAATATAATCAAGTTTGACATAAGAAAATATTAGCAAGTTTATCTTAGAGAGAGATTATTAAATAAATCATATAAAATCTTATTTATCAGAGTGTGTATAAGAATAAAAATGTATAATAATGTTATACATTATTCCTTTATCAAAATATTGCAGAAATAAATCTGAAAACAACAAAAAATAGAAAAATTACGATATATTTTATGCCAAAGAGTAGGGAATCAAAAAAAATGGATAAACGTACCTTAGTTTATACAGTCAAGAAATTCTTTCTTACCCAGACTAGTGAAATCCAAAATTAGAATATCGGAGTCTTTCTTATTATCCATGAAAGCCCTCAAACATTAGGGTAGTCTGCACCTCTATCATACAATCTTCTGAATCCCTCAATTGTACACAGTATAAATCAACATTACTCAAAGAAATATGAACAAGATGTTCATTTTTGAACAAGGTGTTCCTAAAAAGCACAAGGCATGAGAGTCTCTATCTTTATAAATTTCTTCACAGCATGTAATATCTAGGATAATTTGTTGACCAATGGATTCCCATTGATCACATTCAAATGAGACCCTATTTATTGTAAAAAATTCAACATTCGACTCCCTCCTCCAACAATCATATTTGTCCATGAATTTCTGAGCGTCATTTATACGTTTCACTCAACCAAGAGTTAGTTAGATACAAATAGTACGACATCATTTTATTATTTCAAAAGCCTATGTTAAGAAAATGAAATAGCTTAAAATATTTTGGAAAAGATAAGTCTAAGGAATAATAGAATTCAATGTCTAAATATATAAACAATCAGATTATTGAATCATGGATATTTACATTCTTTTTCCTATGAATTTTGAATCTAAATTCTATTGTTTTTGTAGTCTAAATATTGAGTAATTCAGAGTCTGAATTATGAGGAACTCATAATATGAATTTTAGGGAATTCAGAGTCTGAATTTAAGAGAATTTGTAGTTTTAATTTCTGAGAATTACGAGTCTAAATTTTAGAGAATTTTGAGTCTGAACTTTCGATAATTCATTGTTCGAATATCAGAAACATTTGGAGTCTAAATTTAGTAGAATATGGAGTTTGAATTTCAATGATTTTGGAGTCTTAAAAAAGAGAATTGAGAGTCTGAATTTCAGATAATTCATAGTCTTAAAATAGTAAGACTTGGTGGATTATGAATATGTATGATTCTAAGGATTCTAATAGGGATCGTAATTTTTTTCCTTTTGTAAAAAATTAGACGTCATTTAGATAATTGAATGAATAAAATATTGAAAACAAAGGCATAGTTAAAACATTACGTAGAGAATGAAAATATTCCATCAAAAAATAATTCATAGAGAATGATAATTTTCCTTTAGAAAATGTTTTTGTGATATTGATAACATAGAGGAATGTAAAATTCCTAAAAAAACCTTATTGACTCAACAAAACCAATGGGAAATACATTAAGGTCTTGGAAAATAGAGAGTAGAAAGGTGTAAAAGGAGGCAGCTTCACATGAATGGATTTTAAAATCATTTTCATGTGAATATTTGATTTAGTATACATGATCAGTTAATTGATAATGCAAAATCCCTGCCGATAGACTTACCTCATCATAGAAAGGCCTCTAGAAATGTATCCTTCATTTTACAAAAAATCATATACATTTTAAATTCCTCACATGACCCTCTAATGAGATAATAAATGGGATACCACCCTAATATTTTTAATATAAAATATAATAATGGTGGTACCCTTGTCCTATGATGTGTTACAATTTTTCATGTGAAGGACCTCTAATGAGCTAGTATGATCTCAGGAAGGGCCCAAGATAATTACCCCATGATCATGTGAAATCCTCTCTAATCGTAATACAGATATACTGAAGATTCATTTTCGTGTTAACCTATTATTTTGAAGGCACATTGACAGGTTGTTTTGATTATGTCAAATCCCATTGAGAAGATACGATTCCAATAATTATGGAAATGATTGAGTGATCTTGGGGGCATTATTTATCACACGACACTAATATAGTGTCATAGATGACCAATGATAGGTTTACATGAAATGAATGAACCTCCACCAACCCTATACAATATCAACGATATATGGACATTGGGGTGGGGAATACATCCAGGGTGGAATGGCCTATAAATTCAACTTCCTCATCATAAAAAGTAGACACATTTGAGTGATGAGTAGAGAGTGGAGTTATCCTAGAATAAATACACAAGATAATAACTGTCTTCCACTTGGTAAACACAAAAAATGACATAAATGATTACACAATAGGTATATTTGATTTTCATTGTCACCTTATGTATGATATGATGTACATCCTATGAACTATCCTGATTGTGAAAATGAGTTTTTGAAAATCGAACTTTTCAGACAATTTTTCAATATACCGATGCCTAACAAAAATTGTGTACTTGAGTGAAAATGGTGGAAAAATAAGAGATCCAGGTGTGAATATATATACCTATATTTTAATGTTATGAGCTAATGTAAATCACAAAACCTACTAATTTTTCACTAAACATCACATGAACATATCTACTAGGTCATGAAACAGTCCTATGAATATGTCAGCTAAGTCATCATTTAGTCATATAGACTTATCATCCATAACATTTGATTTTAGATTAACATATCATTAAACTCACAGAATGTAATATAAGAATGTAATCCTTGATTACCTGATACCCTTGGACTTTTCTATGTTCATGACGTGAAGAATCCCCAAACTAGTTAGCTGAATCATGTGGAAACCCTTATACGTTTTACCAAAGTCACATGATATTTTTAAAAATTTCTATCAATATCATGAAAAATGCCTCCAAAATGTCATCCTTTATCACATGCAAGGACCTATAAATCTATTATATGGTCATCAGAAATTGTTTTTACATTCCATCATTTTCATTTAATAGCTCGATTACATGTATCTTAAAACATTTGAAGCACACTATGACATTTTGATTATCCACATAATAAGGTTAAAATTAATTTTTAATATATAAAATATTAATGTTCTTTATTATTCATAAACACCATATTAGTGTATTTTACACTTTTAACATTGACCCACATTAAGTTTGTAATTCCCTCTTAAAATGCCTTATTACATGGTACATTTTTGAACACCTCTTAAAATAAAAAACGTTCTTGGTATTATTTTCATATTTAATTTTCTGGTTTTTCATTACATTGGGAACAATTCATACATTTTGAGTACTTGAAGATTCATACTGGAAGACCACCAATGTTGGGCTAGAACAAACAACATTCTAGGTGAAGTGAACTGGACATCCACACAATAAAACAATTTTAGAAGACAATATACAAGCCCAATGATTCTAAAAATTTAACTAAAGATAGAGGAAATCATGGGGAACATTTAATCTGACAATGAAAAGGGATAATTTGAATGTTTTGATAGAGTTTCATGCGGCCCAAATTGGAGATAAAATTCTAGGATAGATTCTGTATCCCAAACAAACATCCCACAACATTAATCATATATAGACAACCACCACAGCATTTGGGATGAAGTTTTACATAAATCTAGGATACATCTTGATATTCATTTGTTTCTTCTATGACCCATGCAAATTTTTCCATCTAGAAGGTTATCTTGGCGCATTGTTCGAGTGGATGCTAGATTTCTGCAACATTGGGTCAAGGGTGGAAATGTCTCCTCTCCATTACATTCCACCACCCTAGTCCTACCATACTCAAGTGAGACCCATTGTTATTTTGGGATCTCGACACAATACACATGAAATTTTTATTTAAGGAAGTGGTGGTAGATGAGTTTATCATCTTTGAATCATTCTTTCATTGTAATGTTATGCTGAAATTTTGTTGTCTCATGTTTGTCATTCACATGTAAGTTGTTCTAATTCATCATAGTTTCTTAATAAAAAAATTTCTTCTCCATGTTTTCTGTTCTTATTCATATCACATTGATACGTTTGGATCATGTTGTGAATTTATTCAAACAAAACCAAGTGAAAAATCACCTAATGGTGAAGTGATCGTTATTTCATTGTCGTTTTTTACATCTTCAATTCTTCCCTCGTGAGTATACTTCCCGCTTCCATTGAAACCATAACATCAATTGAGGTCTAACCTACATATGGTTTGATCCAAGGGAGTAGAATGTGGCCAGATTGGATGTTATTTATCACCCCATTAATGTCTAATAACTTCATTTAATTGATATTTTTATTTTTTTATTTTAAAACTTCTTTGTCCTTGTTGAATGTTAAGGCCACATACTTCAAGAGAAAATACAAACCATTACCTTAGAGTGCCCATAAATTTGATCCTACATGTGTATAGGTTGTTATTATTATTTTGTGTTGGTATTAAACTAGAATGTGATGAAGTTTTATGATATTCTTGAATAAACCCATCTCGAGTATAAGAAATAGAAACCATTAAAGATAATTTCATCAAATCCACCCAAGTGACAACCTAGGATCAACTCATTATTTTAAATTTAATTAACTTATGTATCTTAGATCACTTATAACCGTCTAAAATCAACTCTTTTTGGACAATTCATATCCAAAAACTTTTATTGAATGTACATGTATATAGGTTTCTTCTTAGGTCTCTGAGGATTTGACAACCCAAGCTAAACTACAAGGTACAACTTAAAAAGATAATCATGGGAAAATTTGGGCGAGTGAAAATTTTGGAAAAATTTCCAGGGACCCAAGTACGTTATCTTAGAAACCATAAAATTCTCCACCATTTCTTTAATTCTTATCCAAATTTTCTTATATTTTCCCTTTCTCGTTTTTTTTTCTTTTGGCGCATGTCAACCTACACCTGTTAACAATCAAACTATCTAGTTAGGATGGATAGTCCAAGGGTTGGGATGTCATGTACAAAAATGGAACTCTTTCCATTATATACTAATCATACCAATACTCTATAGTCAAAAATTGATCCCATTTCAACGTATGTTCTTCAATGGAACCAACCTATAAACCCGAGTGGGAATGAAATTGGAAATCCAAATGAGGCAGACCCAAACATGGGAAATACAGATGATCAAACCATGAATGACTACCCAGGTGGGAATGATTGTCCAGGGGTTGTGAAGTCAAGTATAAAAATGGAACTCTTACCATTATATCCTAATATTACTAATACTATATAGTCAAAAATTGATCTCATTTCAATGGATGTTCTTCAATGGAACCGACCAATAAACCTGGGTGGGAATGAAAATGGAAATCCAAATGAGGAAGACCCAAACATTGGCAATGAAGATGATCAAACCCTGAATGACTACCCCACACCTTTCTAGACCAATTTACCCTTATGCATTAGACACAATTCTTTAGGATATTCTAACAATATCCTAAACCTAATTTTCTAAACCACCTTCCCACATTCCAAGGAATGGTGTCCATGATTCCCTACCTTCACGTTAAGGAGTTCAATGACATTATAGAAACCAATGTGCCCCCACATCAAATGGAATTACCTAAGATGAGGCTATTTCCTTTTTCTATAATATACCGAGCTAAAAATTGGATAAAAAATTTGATTCCATCGTCCATATATTCATGGTACCAATTACAAATAGAATTATATAAAAAATATATTCCCCGCCACAAAAAAAATTCACT
Source organism: Viscum album (assembly GCA_963277665.1). Lineage (NCBI taxonomy): Eukaryota > Viridiplantae > Streptophyta > Magnoliopsida > Santalales > Viscaceae > Viscum > Viscum album. The sequence goes on along the minus strand of OY728146.1, from coordinate 1,531,017,714 downwards.
TAAAAAGTGCTTCCAAAACTTTTTTGAAAAATAATGGGAGTCATTTTATAATCCATGGGAGAGGTTCAAAGACACCCTGAACATGGTTCCATACAATGGTTTTTCTATTCCTAAATAAGTGATAATTTTCAATGAAGGGTTGGGCCAAGGGAATAAATAATTCATGGTCATCATGCGTAATGGGTACATTAAAAATAAAGCCCCAAATGTTGTTTACAAGTATCTAGATTGATTTTTTGAACAAAATCATATATGGGGAATATCAAATTTTTATGAAAAGATACAAAAAACAACATTAATTCATAATCTAAGAGAATACGAATTTCTTAGGGATAAACTCACAGCACTCACTAGGATGGTTGAAGAGATAGACCTTATAATAATCCATGAAATCCAAAATGTATACCCTATTTGCACAATTTGTGAAAAACATAACCACAAAATAGACAACTGGCCAACCATTCCATCCTTCAAGGATGTTCTTCTAGGAGGACTACATACTAAAGTAAATTCACAAAACATTCAAAATCTCCATGCCAAAACACATTCAACCCATGATATAATGACCTCCTAGGCTTCCTCTGGAAAGATAACCAACAACATTGTCAGCCACAACGAGCAAACCCCATCCATCCAAAAAAATTTAAAGACCATAACTACTTCCCACCACAACCAGTCCAATACCAACACCCTCCTATCCAGTAAGAACAACCCATTCAATAACCAAAGTATCCTCCTAGGATAAACCTACCAACACAAGCCCCTACTCAATATTTCCCTCTTCCAATCTTAGAGAAGTAGTGTGAACAAATAGAGAAAATGAAATCGGAATTGTCATCCCTTAAAAATGAAATAGAAACAATTATAATAGGGAAGACCACCATGCCAAATTAGGTGGTACCATCTTCAACTTTTAGGGGGAAATCCCGTTACACATAAGCATCTCACGAACAACTAAATGAAGTGACTATTTCAAGTAGCGTGATATCCATTGAGAAATCTAAACAAGCCATTCTCGAACCACTAAATGATTGAAAACACATAAAAATGATGTGGAAACACCCAAAAAGTCTAAAAACCCAAATGAGAATATGAAAGAACTACAAAAACACCAAACTATCTAACTACCTACTCTCTAACCTCAATGCGTTAGAGAAAAATATAAACCATAAATCAATGAAACCTTGAGGGAAATATTCTCTCAGGTTTAGTTGAACATTCCACTTCTCAATGTAATCCAAACCATAACATCCCACTCAATGCACTTTAAGGACTTGTTTACTTTTGAAAAGAAATTATCACATGAAAATCAAGTTCTTTTTGGATACTAATGTGAGTACCACCATTCAAGGGACCATTCCTCCAATGTTGAATGATCAAAGATGTCCATACATCAACATTGAGTTTAGAGAGATCCAAGTGGTAAAATCCCTTTGTGATATGGGAGCCTGTGTGATCCTCAATAATTATTCCATGTATTGTCAGTTAGGGATCCAAGAACTCCAATCCACATCTGTTACTCATAAACAAGATGATCATAGTGTTCGAGTTCCTAAGGTTATATTAAAGGATGTTTTGGTGGAAGTTGAGAATTTCATCTACCCACCTGAATTCATTGTCCTTGATAATCACCCAAGATTTAGTCCATGTGGAAAACCCCAATCGTCCATGGTCTTCCCTTCCTAGTAACAATCAACTATGTTATCCAAGCCCGAAATGGAACCTGACCATCAAATTTGAAAAAATTAGTCTAGACTTCAACATATATAATGAAAAAAATTAAATTAGGGATGATGAATAGGTACATGAGATGAATTGGATTGGTAGTGTTGATAGTTAACATGAGGAAGATCATGGGATTTCTGAAGGATTTTTTTGTTAAGAAGATATTTGTTTTCATTGTTTACAGGAGGGAAATTTGCCTCCTTATCCTCATTCTCTTTTAGATAGTGCTATTGTTGATTTTATCGAATCACCAATCAATGATTCCATTGTTGAAATCAATAACATTGATTCCATACCAATTAATGGTACTATTCTAGATAATTTAGTGGATGAAAATTATGTTCACAAAGAACCAATTCTGTAATGAAATATGGACAGAGAAATTGAGTACAATACAAAGTCTCATCCTTACTTGGAAAGAGATAACCAATCTATTCTAGAATTTAAAGACCTACCTTTATCACTCATTTATCATTCTTTGGGAACAACTGACCCTTTCCTATTTCCATTTTTTCCTCTCTTGAAGCCAATCAAGAGATAATACTTCTTGATGTTATAAGAAAACCTATGAAAGAAATTAGATGGACCCTTTATAATATTCATGGGATTATCACACTCATTGGAACTCCTAGGATTGTTCTTTAATTTTAATACAAACCATGTTGTTAACCTCGGCGGAGACTCAATCAAAATCATATTGATGTGTTAATCAAAGAACATCTTATGTTGTTGAAAGTGGGTATCATCTACCACATTGTCGAGAGTGAGTGGTTAATCTCATTTCAAGTTATCCCAAGTAAATATGGAATCATTGTGATCACAAATGAGGATGGAGACCTTCTCCCCACAAGGGTTATTGGTGGATGAAATGTCTATATTGACTATAGGAAGATAAACTCTTGTACCTGGAAAGAACATTTCCCCTTGCCCATTATTGATCAAGTCCGCTAGCGAGTGACATGTGATAAATTATATTTTTTCCTAGGTGGATTCTTAGGGTATAATCAAATTGAGTTCTCCTAAGAGAAACATGGAAAAACAACCTTCACATGTCCATTCGATAATTTTTAATTCAATTGCATGCCCTTTGGGTTATGTAATTCCCCTGGTACCTTTCAGTGGTGTAGGTTGGATATCTTCTCGGAAATAGTGGGGGATTGTTTGGAGGACTTCATTGAAGACGTATACATATTTTGGAATACTTTTTAGGGATTCCTTCTGAATGTTTAATGGGTTTTTTCAAGATGGGAGAGAAAAAACTCATTCTAAATTTAGAAAAATTCCATTTCATGGTAAAGGAAGTACTTTTTCTAGTTCATATGGTATTTGGTAGATGGATTGAAGTTGATCTAGCTATGTTTTATATCATTCTTCACCTCCCCTCTACAAAAACTGTCAAGGAAGTGAGGTCCTTCTTAGGACATTCCAGTTTCCATATATGGTTCATTAGGAATGGATTCTCTACTTCTCGACCAATTTTTGATCTATTGGTTGAAGATGCTCCATTTTTTACAGATAGAAAGATGTGAGGAGTAATTCTCTACACTCGAGTTAGATATTAACTATCAACTTATCATGCAATTTTCAAAATGGAAACTTCTTTTTGAGATAATGTGTAATGGGAGTGACTTCGCAGTTGGAGTATTCATAAGACAATGGTGTGAGAAAACTCCATGTGTTATTTCTTATGCAAGAAATTTTTTAAATTAATCCCAAATAAAATACACCCCCACTGAGAAAGAGTTACTTGTTTTTGTCTTTTCCTTATTGAAATTTAGGTCCAATATCTTAGGATCACCAATCATTATCTTCACTGACCATTCATCCCTAAAATATATTTTCCAAAAAGAAGATTCCAAGGATAGATTTATTACTTCAGTCTTTCTTCAAGAGTTTGATTTGACCATTAAGGATAAAAAGGGTGTTGAAAATGTTGTAGTTGATCACCTCTCTAGGATGGAATTCAACGGAAAATCACATCAAATTTCTATGTTTGATTCATTTTCCAATGAGCTTCATTATTCTGTAAGTGATTTCCCATGGTATTCTAACATAGAAAACTATTTGGTTACAGGTGACATTAAAAAATTCCTCAGGACCCAAGCTAAGAAGAAATTCATTTCTGATTTTAAGAAATATTTTTTCGATGATCCTTTCATATTCATGTTCCTTCCCAATAATATCATTAGATGATGATTTATTGAGTCTTATTAATAGTCTGTTATAAAATTTTGTCATGGAGAGGCTTGTGGAGGTCAATTTTCCACAAAGAAAACCACTGCAAAGGTCCTCCAAAGTGTTTTCTACTAGCCTAAACTCACTAAGGATTAATTCCAATTCATAAAAAAGTTTCTCTCAATTTCAAAAATTAGTATCCATTGTAAAAAGTAATCAAATTCCATTCACTCCCATTATTTTCATGAAATCTTTGATTGTTGGGGATTTGATTTCAGGGGACCCTTCCAAAAATCTAAGGGATACCACAAAATCCACTTAGCATATAATTATGTCTCAAAATGGGTTGAATTTATTCCCACCATGTCCAATAAAAATCATGTTGTGATATGATTTATGAAAGAGAACACATTTTCTCAATTTGGAATTCCTAGGGCTATAATCTGTGATCGAGGAAGCCATTTCTACAACCTCCCATTCTCATCACTCGTGTTTATGTGTGGGATTTTTTACAAAGTTTCCAGTGCATAACATCCTCAAACCAACGGTCAATATGAGATAGCTAATTGGGAGATTATAAAAATTCTTGTAAAAATAGGCAACCCCTCTATGAAAGATTAGTCTGAGAAACTCTTGGATGCTCTTTGAGCATATCATACTACATTCAACAAAATTATAGGAATTCTACCATATAGGTTGGTTTATGTAATAGTATTCCATTTACCTGTTGAAATTTAGTATATTGCATTTTGGGAAATCAAAAAATTGAATTTTCACATTTCTTTGGCCGAAGAAAAGAGGAAATTCGATTTTAATGATCTTTAGGAACATAGGTTGGAGGCTTGTGGAAATTCAAGGATAAAAAATGCTAGATTTTAAGCCTAAAAATCTATGAATATAAATGTAAAAAATTTGGAAAAAGAAATTTTGTGCTCTTGTATAGTTGAAATAATCATTTACACCAGGGAATGTTAAGTTCTAGATGGTCAGGACCTTTCATAGTGCATCATGTGTACCCCCATGGGGCATTAGAGATTCAAGATCCCACATGTGGTAAAATTTTCAATGTCAATAGACATAGGTAAAAACCATTAATTGAATCATTCAATAAACTTGAAACAAAGTTTGAGTTAACTGAGCCAACCAATGAACTTGGAAAAAATTGATTGATTTAGGATCCATGTCGGGCTAACGACATTAATCAAAAGTGATTCATGGGAGGCAACCCAGGGTTTTCACGTTTCCAATATTTTTGAATCATCATTATGTTTCAAATAGGATTAATGAATCATTTTCATATGAAATAAATAATTAAAAAATGAAAATGTTAACTTTTTCTTATATTCTTAGTGTGGATGGGTATGAAAGGGGATCGCCTTATTCATCTATGTCATGTGGTGTGATCCTTGTGTAATACCGTACCCAACAATTTAAAATGAAGACAATGTATCATCAGTTTATTTAATTTTTATGTGTTTGTAGGTTAATAAAATAAAAAAAAATTAAAAGGACACGTCGTAGGTCGTGGGGAAATCCCCATCACAATTGGTGAAGCCGCATGTACTTGAACCCGGGACCGAAGGGATATAGGGACACATGGGTTTCACATTATTATGTCTTATAGTGCTTTCTTATTCTTTAATTGTTGTATATGTACTTATATTTTAAATTTTTATTATATGAATATATATATGTATTGTCTTTTTTGGATTGTTGGATTGTTTCTTCCTTTTTTTACAAGGGACCTCTGAAAGTGACATGCATATCAAAGGACTATATAAGATAAACAACAACTTCAACTCCAAACACCATGTGACTTAATTCCAAGACCTTCATATTTCAAATTCCTTTTAGAACTCCTCTCATATACCTCTACCCCCTTCTAAATTTTATTTTCATTAAACACTAGGGATAGTGTTATTCTATGTTGGGGGGTGAAAAGAATGGAAAAAATATTATTAATTAATTTTATGTTCATAAATAATGTGTGGATGGAAAAAATTCATTAAACATGAACAATATAATACAATTTCAGAATTTTAAATTGAATATCAATTAATTTAGCATGCCCGGATTCGGATTTTAATCCATGTATAATTTCATAAGCATAGATTTTCAAAAGTATCGTTGTCTAATGTAAAATGTCATCATTTATATTTTCATTCAAAAAAATATCACAATGCATGTCTGTTGGATAATGGGATATTATTTTGAGTTCATGTGGTCTCCCAAAGAAATAACATCAGTTTTGTGATCATTTTAGTTTTAATATGATTATTCCACAGAAAAAATAAAAAACAAAAAATTAGCACGTAGAGAAATGAAATGACCTAATGTGTGGCTTTTGGCACTTGGGGATCATAAATCCATAGTGTATGGACCATAGTTAATAATTTTATCACTATTTGTGGTATTTTGAATTTGTTTTTGACTGAGCTAACTTGAGATGATTCCCAAGTTTGTGGGCCTCACATGGCTCCCTAGGTCATTGAGCCTGGGAGTCATCAACAATGTCTCGCTACATTGGTTGATTCTTTTCATTGAAATTTCAATTACTATGGATATATTTCAAAAAAATGAATACACATCATAATATTGAAATGTGATTACACCTAGCGCTTTTGACATTTCCACCATTAATAAAGATGAACCCCCATGTATGTTGTGATACACAACACATCCTCATGCCTAATTGATATTGGATGAAATATGGTGATGAATTTGAACAATGGAATGGGCTTGGGATTGTAACCTGATTGTGAAACTATCCTTTATTAAATTATTTTGATGGAATTCATAGTTTTTTTATATAAGGGTTTTTGGTGATCATGGTGTATAAAATGTTTTTGGAAAATGGAATTTGAATTTCACGTTTTTTAGATATATTTTCCTTGGCACTAGAAAAACACAAGTTGGGGGTGTGATTATCTACTGAATGATGAAAATATTAATTTTTGATATATAATAAATTCATGTGCCTTATTATTCATAAATACCATTTTAGTTTATTTTACAATTTGAACATTAATTTACATTATGTTTGTAATTCCCTCTTAATATTTACAATTAAATGGTACACTTTTAAACACCTCCTAAAATAAAAAAACGTCTTGATTTTATATTCATATTTAATTTTCAGGACTTTCTTACATTAGGAATAATTCAGACTTTTGGATTTCTTGATGATTCATATTGGATGACCACCATTGTTGCGCTTTAACAAACAACATTCTGGGTGAAGTGAACTGCACATCTGCCCAATAAAACATATGTAATGGCCAATATCCTAGACCAATTATTGTCAAACAGTTACTCAAGACAGATTTCATCAAGGGGGAACATTTAATCCAATAGTGAAATGAGATAATTCAAATGTTTTAATGTATTTTCATGTGAACCAAGTTGAATATAATAATTTTGGACGGATTCTGTGTCCCAGAAAAACATCCGATGAATTTATCCATATCTTGACATCCACAACTTCATTTGGGTTATAATTTTACAGATAGCTAGGGGATAGTCAAAGATGCATTTTATCTATTATGTCCCACTCTAATTCAGCCATCTATATGGACATCTAGGCCCCTCTATCTGGTGTATGGAAGCTATATGCAACTTTGGGTAAAGGGTGGAAAAGTCTCATCTTCATTACTTTCTACCACCCTAGGCCTACCATAATCAAGTGGGATCCTCTGTAGTATTGGTAGCTCGACCCAAGCCACTCAAAATTCCAATTTATGGAATTGGTGGTGGAGTATATTATAATCTTTTATTTGTTCTTTTATTGTAATCTTATAATGGAATATGGTCATCTCAAGTTTTTCATTCACATGTAACTTTTTCTAATTCGTCTATGTTTCTTAATAAAATTTATTCTCCTCTTATTATATTCTCATTCATATCATATTGATACCATTGGATCATGTTTTGAATGTATTCACACAAAACATTGTGAAATTATCACAAAACGATGGAGGGATTTTATATCATTGTCTTTTTTTAATTCTTAAATTCATCCCTCATGAGTATACTTATAGTTTCCATTGAAACCATAGAATCAATGATAGGAAAAAACTCTTATGGTAGATCTAAAGGAGTAGAAAGGGTTTGTATTGGATGTTATTTATCAACCCCTTAATGTCTAATCAGTTATTTTAATTGATATTTTTAATTGATAATTTTAAAACTTCTTCGTCCTAGTTGATTTTTAAGGCCACATACTTCAAGAGCTAATATGAACCTTTACCATGGATTTATCATAAATTTTATCCTACCAGTAAATAGGTGATTAGTATTTTTTTGTTGGTATTAAAATAGTATGTGATGATGTTGTTTGATATTATTGAATAAATCAATACAAATACAAGAAAATGAAACGGTTAAAAAAATTCATCCAATCCCCCCATGTTATAACCTGATATTATCCCATTATTTTAAATTGAATTCACTTAAGTCTCTTAAAGTTCACTTAAATCCATCTAAAATCAACCCAAGTTGGCCAATTTATATCCAAAAACAGTCCATAGAATTTATGTGTCTATAGGTATCTTCTTTGGTCTCCGAGAATTCGATAACTGAAGCTAAACAACAAACGACTGATTAAACATAAAATCATGTGTAAATTTGGGTGAGGACACATGTCATCCTTGTTATTAAGACACATAGGAAGTGTTTCAATGAAACATGAGAAATGTAAGTATGAAATATTGGAACTTCTAGGTTGATTCTCAATTCATGTTAAACCTGCACCCATGAAATTTTCGGTTGACACTCTGACATTCCTAGAAGACGCCCAATATAAGTTAGGTAGACAACACATTGATTGACCACATTTTTAGATAGGAAAACATGTACATACTATATTAAAAATGTCATATAATAAACATTGGTCATTAACCCCCATTATAAAGAGAGAGTCTTTAATGGATTAGGTTTGTTCACTTTTAAAACCCAACTCATGTCATGCTCTCAGGAAATCCATCATGTCATACTAATAATTTTCAGTAGAGACTCAGTGGTAATCCACTGAGTTTATCTATGAAAAGATAGAGAATAAATATGTGACATGGTAATAAATCAGGATTGAATGCCTTATATTTTTTTAACATAATAGAAAATAATAAACCATTTAATTGTAATCCCCCTTTCTAACTGATTAATTGGTTATGGATTAATAGAACTAGGAGAGCTCTAATTGTTGTCTATAAAATGATACATTGGATTCCTTCCTATGGTACAAGTTATAATGAGAATCATACATTGAATATGTAACTCCATATATTAGAAACATTTAACTAATGTATCCAAAATAACATATGTGTTCATTTTTCTAACTCATCCTTCCACAATTTGAGATTCTCATTAAACATTGAGGACTCTAATTCCTACGATAAGAATGATACATTGGAATCCTTCCTATGTTTTGAGCACTATATCTAAAAACAAATTATGTATGTCCTAATTCTCAATTTTTTATCCTTATATGGTTAATCTAATCAGTTTGTAACTATTTTTTCTCACACAAATCATGATTTATATAGGATTGGGGTTTGGATACTATCATATCTCTCATACTGAAAATTTCCCAAACTAAGGAAACATAATTGTGTATTCCAAATTTGGAGACATGTTATAACTACCCCCAAACAAGGTCACCCACCTCTGTAGAAATATAGAAGTAATCTAAATATTAGTAAACACAAGGGATATAAACCTCACAAAAATTAATTATATCACACCATATATCAGTATCTTAGGGACATATCAAAGAATGATAACTCTGATTCATGTAATAATCAAGATGTATAAGATGACATAATAATGCTCAAACTCCATAACAAGTGCCTATGATACATCATATATGTATTTTTTATGATGTTCTGTAGAAACAAATTTTACATAAATGAACTACCATAGTTTTGATTCCTAATATAAAATTGAGTAAGTATGACACTTTATGATGGATCAATACCTTCCGAGGAAGACTATTAAATACCATTATAATAGTATAATCTAATATGTGTTGATATATGACATCAATTTATTCGCTACTACCCATTTATAAAGATGAATTGGAAATGGAAGGAGAACCCTGTGTATATATATATAGATAGTCTCATTAATATATCCCCTATTACATGTAGAATGATTCAAAACCCAATCATTTTATTTGGGAAAATTATATTTCATTGTGATTTGGAATATATTCATGATCATATAATAAATCTATTAGAAATTCATTGAATATGAAATAATACCCCCAGGTGTAATGAGATCAACCACCCATCCTATTGACCATTGTGAGTTCCTAGGAATCATTGGGCCTTTATCCTCATATGACCTTATAATTTAGGAAAGAATGTATGATCATTGTTATGGATGTGAGAAGCATTAAGAGTTTATATAAGGGATTAAAATAATAAAACTAATGAAAATTATTTTTTACACATACATGAATGCCCCACAATCAGTCATTATATATATTATCTCATCAAATGTATTCAAAAATTTTAGACCCAGTGTAAACTCATGTAATAATAGAATAAATGATTCCATATAGTAATTTAGTATATATTCTCTCAAATTTTGGGGACCATACTATCTTTTTAATGAATAAATGGTGACCCTGATTTGAATATATAAAATAATAAAAAAGATATATAGACCATGAATTGGTCCATTTTGATGTTTCCCCTAGGAAAAAATTAATTTTTTACCTGATGCAAAATACTTCAATAATGATACACAATCTGGTTCCTATAAAAAATATTTTATCACTGTGAAAATTACATGTGATGAAGATGGATGAACTAAGAGAAATAAAGGACCATTGGGTTAAATGTGCATAGTTTATCGATCATGTATGATACATACTTTTATGAACTAATCAATGGTATTTTTCATTATTTTCTTTTGGGGTAAAAAAACTAATTTCACATATATTTAGACATAAGACCATGTCTTTATATAGGGATTATTATTGAACCTCATCTACAGAATTAACCACCGTAGGACATAAAATAACTTCACCCCCTCAAAAACATCCACTTTAGGAAGATGATTTCATGGATAAAAAATACCACCATCATTTATCAATCCCGATGCTTGAGGCTACATGTAGAGGTTTCTAGACACTGATGTTGAAAATTCTATCTAATTTAGGAAAAGTTGTAATTAAACTGCTGGTACCTTTCAACTTAAACAATCTATTTGAAATCTTATCTATATAATGGGGAAATCATCACCTTATATAAATTAGGAATTTTAATCAATGATTCAAATATATCTCCATTATATATTAGGATCTGCTTAAGAGGGTTCAAATCCACCATCTTCACATGTGTCATCCATTAAGTCCACCCCTTTTTTCTGGGAGAACCACCAAACAAATATTCACCCTAGAAAATAATTCATGGGTACCAAGGAAGTATCAATGAGAATAGAGAGCTATGCATACAAAATATTTGATCATAACCCAAATTATATTGAAAAATTCCATCTAAATATTTTGACGATATCCAAAAATATGGTTAATATACTTCCCACTTGTATCATATGAAAACCCTAATCTTTTATTACACAATTAAAAATAATTTATTACATAAACATCACTTTATACAAGAAAAAAGATCAAGAGTTCTAATGTCTTTGGGGCTTAGGATCATTACATAAAAACTTGAAACATGAAATATAAAATCTTTATTGAAAACATCATGTACATGACCACTACATTCCCTCGTAATTAGCATTGCATGGGATAACCTGGGGACATGCATAAGAAAAGGGTGAGCTATAAAGCCCAGTAAGGGAATAAACATGGAGTAACATGAGGAATAAAATAAATGTTAGACAATAGGAATATCATTATATCAAAATAGAAGCATAACCATAAAGTTATTATAAAGCATGATAATAATAACATGGAAATGTGGCAACAACACTTAACATGGAATTACCATGAGCCAAGGCTCATTTCACATGGAGAATGAGTAAACCCTCATTAAACATTAAGCACGAGGAAAACCTAGTTTCACTTGAATTAGAATAACTTAATACCCATTGCACATGACGTATCATGACACTATTCTTAACCCAATGCATTGGAGTGCTATAAGGGTGCACCCTTCTTAAACATTTCATTTCATGTATGAGTGTACCATATGGATCATATAACATGGATTCATAAAACAAAAACATTTAATCCATGATAAAGTAATGTCGAATTAATACATGGAAAATTGTAATCAATAATAAAATTTTCATAAAGGTGAATACCCATGATAGAGAAATGGGCACGGTATTTACTACACAATGGTATTAGCTCAGAAAATCGGTGCAATTTCGGCAGCGGAACGGCGGAACATAAGAATTAATAAAAATGGATGATGATAGTGAAAGGGTAATATAATCATATGTACATTAAATTTACAGTAATGGAGTCATATATATAAATTTCCTAACAATTGTAATGTAATTGAGAGTCTTGATACAAAATAATTGCTTGAATGTAAAAGAAGAGAGAGAAATTTCATTCAGAATTTCGGTATAGTAATGGGTGTACATGGGAGGAATTTAATGAGAGGTAAAGTGGAATCCAATCATTAAAAAATAAATAGGGAAGTAATATGAAGGTGATAAACCATACCCAAAAATTTATAATTGAAATTAATAGGGCATAACAATATTATGAAAATTGGACAAAAATGAGAATGAAAGAAAAAACCAATACATGGAAGTGTGCATCCAAAGGCTTGAGAGAGGTTTGAGAGATTATTATTGGGAGCTTGGGAAACCATGGGAGTATTATATAGAGATTAGGGAAGAGTTTGGACGAACTAAAAATTCTTTGAGTGAGGAGGAAGTGATAGCATGGGTGGGTTTATATAGGAAATGTGAGGGAATTCGTTATTATTTCGGTTTGGGAGACCTCACATTAAACTAATCCAAACAAAAAATAAGCCCATGATTTTTTCACATGGTTTTTAGAAATTTGAAGTAGAAAAAAATATTTTATAATTCCAAAGTCCAAACATCTTAAAATAATGGGGTTGCTTATGTGGAGATGAGTCACACTCTCATGGAAATCAATTTATAAAGACAATATGTTTAATAAGCCTTGAAGGGCCCATTAATGTTTTGTAAAATAAGTAAAAAAACCCAAAATCATATTAATTTAATGGTAAAACATATATTTTCCGAACATAAGGCTAATAGTATTTTATTACACCACTATTGGGTCATTATGATGTCATAAAACACATTATATATTTAATTGATTTTTAATTTTTACCCAAAAATTTGGCTGTCTTAGAAAATTATGAAAAAATAACCTTTAGATAATTTTGACATCCTGATTCCATAAATTTTATTTATTTTATCTAATTAATTTTCTAATATTTTAATTTTCACTTTTAAAATAAGAACTGACATTTATCGAAAATTCACGCGTTTTGAAAAAAATGGCTTTCTAACCTTAATAAAAATTATTATTGCATTCATAAAATCATAAAATAATTTATATTTAATAAAAATTAATTTAATATTATTATTATTATTTTAAGAAAATATTATTTAATTCAAAAATCCATTAATTCATAACAATAGATTTCTTAGTTGAATATTAACTAAAAATACTATTTTTGCTTTAAAACCCCTCTACAAGGTAACAATAACAAAATGAATGTATATTAATTATTATATAAAAAAGTAATGTACATGACCATAGTGCTAATTTCTTGTTACATAACACCTTATAACACACGCATAAGACAGAAGGGTAAGGTTTTCGATGGCGACTGACCCTTGGGGTGGCTCAGAGAACAGTGCTTGGGTGGTAATCTATATCAACTTCCACTTCTCTCGTAGGCGGTTTTGCTCAAGATTAACATATTCAAGCTCTAATTTGTCTTGTTCAAGAGAAAATCCCAAAGACTCAACCTCCTTTCCGAGCTCAGACAAATGGGCTTCATATGTGGCATGTCTACTAGATGAGGCCATCACTTCCTTTTTCATTGTAAATTTGATTTGTTAAAGCCCTATATTTATTCTAATCATGTTATAATTTCCCAACAACTATATTAACAATGTTAAAAATTCCTAATAGAGTTTTAAAATCCAAAAACCTAATACCAAGGAAGTTAACATTTTATATAAACATTTTACAAAAATAGACATTTAATTAAATCAAGAGAGATTTCCATTCATGAAACTTTGGGTCGTTACAATCTTCCCCCCTCAAAAAAAACTTCACCCTCAAAATTTTATTTTCCCACACTAAAACATATTTGGGTAACTTTGCTTCATCATTTACTCTGATTCCAATGTCACTTCTTCAATATTTTGGTTTCTCCCCAACACCTTGATGAGGGACATTGTCTAATTTCATAGAACTTTTTCTCCACGATCTATGATCTTAACTGGTTGCTCCTCATAAGAAATAGCATCCACTAACTGTACCACCTCTGAAGAGAGTACCTGTGAAGGGTCTGGAATGTACATCCTTAAGAGGGATACATGAAATACATCATGTACATTGGCCATGGTATGTGGAAGTGCTAGTTGATAGTCCACAGTCCCTTCACGATCAAGAATCATGAAGGGGTCGATATACCTTTGAAATGACTTCCTTTTCTTTCCAAATATCATGACCTTATTCAACGTAGATATTCATTGAAATATCATGTCTCCAACTTTAAGCCTATGGTCTTCTCGACGGTTAACTGCAAAACTCTTTTGTCGACTTTGGGATGCCTTGATATGTTGTTGATTGGTTTTCACCATCTCCACCATTTTTTGCCATTTCTGGTCCATGAAGCTTACGCTCACTGACCTCGTCCCTACACACTGGTTTTATACACCTTTTCCCATAAAGGTCTTTGTATGGTTCCATTTAGATGATCGAGTGGAAACTGTTATTATAAGAGAACTGAACCAGATGAAGATGTTGATCCCATCCTCCTTTAATGTCCATTGAGCATGCTCTCAACATGTCCTCAAGTTCTTGGATAGTCCGCTCGGATTGGCCATCAGTTTGAGGATTATAGGTCGTACTGATGTTCATTTCAGTATTCAGATCATGTTGGAGACTCTTCCAAAACATATAGGTTAATCTTGAATCTCGATTTGACACAAAAGATAGTGGTACACCATGAAGCCTTACCACTTCCTTGATATATATTTGTTCCAGTTGATCCATTGAGAAATATTCCTGAATGGAAATGAAGTGTGAAACTTTTGTATAATGGTCCACAACAACCTAGATTGCATTGCCGCCTTTGGATGTCTTCAGATGTTCGGGGAAAAATTCCATTGTAATTTAATCCCATTTTCATTATGGTATGTTTAATGTTTGCTTCATCCCCTTAGACTTCTGCCCCCCTGACTTCACTTGCTGACACACCAGGCACATTGATGTATATTCATTTATCTCCTTCTTTATATTATCCCACAAATAATTCTCTCAGAGATCTCGATACATCATTGTGTTTCCTGTGTGAATATAGATTTTTTAACTATGTGAATCAGCCAAAATATTCTTCTTCAGCTCTGGACTTGATGGAAAATATTATTTTCCCAAATCTCACAATTCCTTTTTTATTAACATTAATCTCTGAGAATTTTCATTTTCTGATAGCTTGCACTTTTTCCCGAATTCCCACATCATCTTTTTGAGCATCTTTTAACCTTTCCAAAAGGGACATTTGAGAAATCATTTGTGAAAGGATTGATTTTGTTCCCTTCTTGATGATTCCCATGTCCATATTTATCAAATCTAATAAGATTGGATCCTTTTAAATTCTGATCAATGATAGAATCATTGGGTCTTTTCTACTTAGGCCCACCTCCATCTTTTTTTCCCAGGGTGGTAATTGATTGAGCCGTCATAATCTTTGATCATCTCTAACCATCTTCATTGGAGTATGTTCAAATCTTTCTTTGTGTATATATATTTGAGGATTTTGTGGTCCGTATATATTTCACTCTTCTCCCAAAAGAGATAATACTGCCATATTTTTAAATTGAAAATTAGTACAACCATATCAAGGTCATGTGTTGGGTAGTTCTGTTCATGAACATTCAATGGCCTTAAAGCATAGGCAATGACATTTTCATTTTTCATTAACACACATCACATGCCCTTCTTCGAAGCATCACTGAATACCACAAAAAGTTCTCCACTTATGGGTAAAGTGAGAAAAGGTGTAGTGATAAGCAACCTTTTCAACTCCATGATGATTTTTTCGCATTCATCAATCCAAGAAAACATTACTCCCTTCCGAGTTAGATTGGTATGAAGGTTGGACAATCATATGAATTTTCTCACAAATCGTCGATAATATCCAGCTAACCCCAAGAAGATACGAATATATATTACTGATGTGGGCCTCGTCCACCCCGAAATTGCATTTGTTTTGGAGGGATTCATAGATATCCAATTTCATGTGATGATATGGCCCAAAAATGAGACCTACTTCGACCAGAACTCACAATTTATATACTTTTCATAGAGCTTATCCTTGCACAAGGTCTCTAGTACATCTCTCAAATGATCCTCATGATACTCCTTGGTTTTAGAGTATATCAGAACATCATTTATAAATACTACCACATATTTATCAAGGTAATCTTTAGTGACTATATTCATCATGTCCATGAAGATTTCTAGAGCCTTAGTGAGTCCAAAAGGCATTACTATGAATTCATAGTGCCTGTATCTTGTACGAAAAGTTATCTTGAGGATATCTTACTTCTTCACCATTACTTGATAATATCTCGACCGAAAATCCACCTTGGAGAATTATTGTACTCCACACAGCTAATCGAACAAGTCATCAATTCATGGGAGAGGATACGTGTTCTTTATCGTGTTTTTTTGAGCTCACGATATTCGATACAAAGGTGCATTGACCCATCTTTCTTATTGAAAAATAGGATTGGTGCACCCCATGTGAAGAACTTGGGAATATAATCCTTTCATCCAGATTCTCCTATAGTTGTTTCTTTATCTCTTCAAGTTCTACAACAGGCATTCTATACGGAGTTTTGGATATTGGAAATTCCCTTGGAATATGTTAAATTGAGAATTCAACATCTCTTCTTGGAGGAAGACCATGCAATTCCTCGGGATACACTTTAGCGAATTTCCTCACAATAGGCATGTCCTCAAGGATGGTTGCCTCCTTAGAATCAATCATTTGAGTTAGATAAGGGTGCTCACAGGGTAGTAATATCCACACTTGAAATGATGGAGCTAAAAAATATTCATCTTCCTCCTTGCACTTGTAATGAATCGGGGGTCGATTCTTTACATGGAGAGTGATTTCCCTATCATGGAAATTTATGTTGGATCTATATAAGGAAAGCCAATCAATTCCAAGAATTGCATCAAATTCCACCAGAGTGATTATGACGATTTTCACCAGGAAGGTTAATCCACAGATTATGACAGGGGAGGAGTTATATCCAGGGGATGCAATGATTGCCCCATTTTCCGTACTCACCGACATCTTCACTTACATGATTTGTGGTGGTGCTGAGATTATTCTACCAAACTTTGAAGATAAAAAAGAATGCGTAGAACATGAATCAAAAATTATGTTCTCTATTCTTGAATGAATAACTAGTGTACCTGTCCCCACTTCATTATAGGTGTTCACTTTGGAAGTAGTGATGGAAACACTCTCCCTTGATACATTGGAGGTTGTTGTTTACCTCTGAAAACCATTGGCATAGGGAACTGATTTTCATGATGCCATGGTTCTTTGTAGTTGTAGAAATGAACCACGAGTTGAGTTTCGAACGAATCGTTCCTCTCCTCTGTCGTAGCCGCGGGTCTTTCCTGCTGATAGTTAACAGATTGGTGCCATTCTCTTCCACACTAGAAGAATTTCCTCATCGACTTCATGCTATTTCCAGGGTGCTTCTTTCTGCACCTTGGGCATGTGGGGTGATGGATCTTCATAGCATCATTGCATTTATCCATCAAACCACCAGAATTGAATCCCACGTTACGCTTCTTATCACAATGATACCCCTAATATTCTTTGATATCCATTTCGACCTTGAGGTCAATGACACAATTTCTTCATAGCTGTCGAAGTCACGGATTTCCAGTGATTTTTGCAAGCTAGGTTTCAGCCCACTAAAGAAGCGGTCAACCTTGCATTAGGGGGTAATGACAAATCCGGAAGCGTATTGTGCAAGCACTGTGATGTTTTCCTCATACACTCCAACAGATTTGTCATCATTTTTCTTGAGGGAAAGGAAGTCTCTTTCCATCTTTAGCAAGAGGATGCACGGAAAATATTTATCGAAAAACATATTCCGAAAGTCCTTCCATTCCAACGCCTTGATATCTTCCACAAGTTTTGTATTTTTGATCAACGTCCACCAATGACTTGCTTCACCCTCTATATGATAAGCATCTAGGAGAACCTTCTCTTGTTAAAATCATTAATGGATGGAGAATATATTTTCAATGTATTTGATCTATTGTTTAGCGATTGAGGGATCTGATAATCCATTACAAGTAGGAGGCCTTTGTCTCATGAAGCTCTTGATAGTGACTTGTTCTTTATTAGGGGGGTTGAATGTTTCTCTTGACCCATGTTTCGATTCAAATCGTGAGTTATATGGGAGTTATGCATGAAAAAGTTTTCGATTCCCACTCCCATCGGATTGAGCATCTCATTAGAACAATCATCACATTGATCTTCACATTGGCTATTAGCCCGAGTCCTATTACCAACCATTGGCTGAAATAAAAGGAATGTTAGGGGTAACACATAATGGTTAACACAAGGAAAAAACTGACGACTTATAAATAAATCTTATTTCCTTAACATATGAATCTATTGGATTCAGTCTATGTTATCCATGATCTACTTTCTAACATATATTCATAGTGAATCTTTTTTTCCCTTAATAATGGTTCATTCTAAGATTCTAAATTTACCAAAGCATAACCCCTAAGATTTTAGTAACCTAGAGTGTATTAAGTCCCATTTCCGTGCACCATTCCTATTCGAGTCTACCTCAATGTAGTGTTTTCGGGTTTTACCCCTATGATACATCAGTGTCAGAGCCGCCTCTACCTACTCATATCTAGACAGGGATGTATTTTCATGATAAACTACTTACTAAATACTCAAGAAAAACTTAGGTATGTTCTTATTAGTCTTGTATCTAAGGCGTCCCTAGGGATTTCTAATCCTAATCCCAAAAATAACTAAACCTATCCTCTGATACCAACTATGACAACACTGATCTTTTATTACACAATTAAACATAATTAATTACATAAACGTTACTTGATACAACATAGAAGATTAAGATTTATAGTGTCTTTGGTTCTTCGGATCATTACATAACAACATAAAACAATAAATACAATATATTTATTGAAAAATTCCATTACAAGACCACTACATTCCCTCATACATAGCATTTCATGGGGTAACCTAAAGATATGCATAAGAAAAGTGTGAGCTATAAAGCCCAGTAAAGAATAAACATGGAGTAACATGAGAAATGAAATACATGTTATAAAATAGGAATATCATTAAATCATAATAGAAGCATTAACATAAAGGCATGATAAATCATGATAATCATAACATAGAAATGTGGAAACAACACTTAACATGGAATTAGCATGAGCCAAGGCTCATTGCACATGAAGCATGAGTAAATCCTCATTGCACATGAAGCATTAGAAAAACCTTATTGAACATGAATTATCATGAGTAATCACCCATTAGAAAAGACTTATCATGACACTATTCTTAACCCAATGCATTGGAGCTCTATAAGGGTTCACCCTTCTTTAACATTTCATTTCATGCATAAGTGTGCCACATGGATCATATAACATGGGTTCATAAAAGCTTTTCATTTATTCCACGATGATGGATTGTGGAATACATACATGGAACTTTATAATGAACAAGTAAATGTGTATAAAGGAGAATATCTTTGATAGAGAAATGGGAATTCTGTTCACAACACAAAGATATTGGCTTAGAAAATCGGTGCAATTTCGGTAGCGTAACGGGGTGAAGTAAGAATTAATAAAAAAAAATTGATCAGAGATAAAGGGGTGTCTCATCATATGTAAATGAATTGGACAGTAATTAGGTCATATAGATACATTTCCCATCAACTGTAATTGAATTTAGAGTCATGATACAAAAGAATTGCTTGAATGTAAAAGAAGAGAGAGAAATTTCTTTCGGAATTTCGGCATAGTAACGAGTGTACATGGGAGGCATTTAATGAGAGAGAAAGGGGTCTCCCATCATTCAAACATAAATATGGAATTATAAAGGAGGTTTGAAACCATACAAAAACATATATAATTGAAAATAAAAGGGCATAACAACATCTAAAAAATTGGACAAAAATGATAAAGGAGGAAAAAACCGTTACTTGGAGGTGTGCTTCCAAAGGCATGTGAAAGGTTTGAGAGAGGCTTCTAGGGAGCTTGGGGAACCTTGGGAGGAATCTAGATAGAGTAGGGTAAGGGTTGGAAGATCTCCAAAGGCTTTTCGTGGTGAGGATGTGGGAGATTGGGTGGGTTTATATCAGAAAGGTGAGGGAATTTTTTATTATTTAGCTTTGGGACACCTCATATTGAACTAATCCAAACCACAAACCAGCCCATGGTTTTTTCCCATGGTTTTTGGAAAAGGGAAGTGGAAAAAAATATTTTATAAGGCCAAGGACCAAACTTTCTAAAATAATGGGGTTTCTTATTTGAAGGTCAGTCACACTCCCAAGGAAATCAATTTAAAAAGACAAGATGTTTAATAACCCTTGAAGGGTCCATTAATGCTTTGTAAAATAAGTGAAACAAACCCAAAATAACATTATTTTAGTGTTAAAACATATATTGGTCGAACATATGGTTTATAGTGTTTTATTAACTCACTATTGGTTCATTATGATGTCATAAAACACATTTTATATTTAAACAATATTTTATTTTTACCCAAAAATTTGACTATGTCGGAAAATTATGAAAAATTCACCATTGGATAATTTTACATCTGAATTCCAGAAATAATTTTTATTTTATCTAAATAGTTTTCTAAATATGTTAATTCTTACTTTTAAAATAAAAACCGACATTTACTGAAAATTCACGTGTCTTGAGAAAATTGGATTTCAAACTTTAATAAAAAATACGATTGCATTCGCAAAATTAAACAATAATTTATATTTAAAAAATAATAATTTAATAATAATAATAATATTTTATTAAAATATAATTTATTTCAAAAAATCATTAATTCATCAAAATATATTTTTTAGTTGAAGAGTAACTAAAAAACTATTTGTGCTTTAAACCCATCTACAAGGTAACAACAATATAATGAAGGTATATTCATTATTATATACAAAAATTATGTACATGAACATAGTTCTAATGTATTGTTACATAACCCATTATAACACCCACATAAGACTGAAAGTTATGGTGTGCGATGGTGACCGACTTTTGGGGTGGCTCGGATAACATTGCTCTGGTGGTAATCTCTATCAACATCCACTTAACTCATACGTTGTTCTGCTGGAGCATAACATATTCAAGCTCGGTATGGGCTTGGTGAAGATCAAAGCCCAAATACACAACCTCCTTTCTGATCTCTGACAAATGGGCTTCGTATGGGGAACATCTACTGGATGAGGCCATCACTTCCTTTTTCTGAGTAAATTAGATTTGTTAAATCCCTATATTTATATTAATCGCTGGATCACTGTTCAATGGCTATATTAAAAACTATCATAATTCATAAAAATATTTTAAAATCCAAAAACATATAACCAAAGTAGTTTATATTTTATATAAACATTTTACATAAAGAGACATTTAATTAGATAAAGATAGATTTCCATTAATGAAAGTTTGGGTCGGTACGTATCTTGTATTAAAATATATTCATGCTACAAGAATGGGGGAGAAACATATCAATTTCAACACACATGAATCACTTAAACATTATTCAAAGGAATAAAGAATAAAGGAGTTCTCATTATCTCTGGTTCAATCGATTACATCTAACATTATGTCGTAGTGACTTCTAAAATGTTCAACTACACTAATGAACTCACTTTGTTTTACTGTCACTATATTTTAGCTATAATAGATGATATCCATCAACATATTCAAGCAATGGTTTAGATGTTGAGACAATATCATATCAATATCCCAATATCCATAGAATCATATAATCATAATATGTATATACATATATAATACTCCAAAGATACCAAAGATTCTTTATCCCATCTTAGATGATAATAAGAATATTTTAGTAATGGAAGAGGCACAATTTTGAGCACATGTCCATATTCTATGTGGGGATAACAATGTTAGTTTGGAACATGCCTCTGAGGAGGAACACATTCTTATAAAACACTAGTAACATCCTATAATGCAACCGATTTAGGATCATATCTGAATTTAAATAGGGGCTCACCGGCTCTGATTGGACCAATACTCAGGACATGTGAAATTTCAAATTGAAAAATAAAAGTGAAGTAATCTAAAGTGATCATACCTGGAACATATCCCTATTCTTAATAGTGTTCACTATATTAGAATAGAATTTTATTTGGGATACATGTACATTCTAGTCAAAAAATACAACTAACAAACTCTAAGGAAATAAGATCAAGATCTTAACTCATCTCTATGTGAGGTTTTATAGTATAATATATCAATCTGATTAGAGAAGTATCACATCCCTACCAATGAATCTACATGGTGTATTCCTAGACCCCATATAACCGAGGATATTATCCTAACTTATGTTGTTGACTAACTGCACCTTCCACCTTTAGAGGTTATATATGAGGAGTCTAATAACCCTTCTACCTTTACAGATATTGATATGAATATATTGATAAGAAATCCATATTTGAACCAAAATCATACCCTAATTTAAACCAAGATTTAAAAGAATATTTGAGAAACCATCCATATGTAGGATCATAATTCATACAATATTGAATAATCTCACTAGCTTACTCTTGTACCTTCTCAATAGTTGGAGCATACCCCTATAACATTATATAGTTAAAAAAATATTCTGGAAATCATCATGGAGGATGATCATATCAAAGATACACTCAATGATAGTGTCTATGAGGTTATAGAAAACATATCTTCAAACCATATTGGGACTATTTGACTCTACATCCAAACCATAGGAAAATTAATGCCTTTATAGTCCTCCTCATAGATGTGTAAAGATGGATCACATGGACTCTACTCTTGAAAAATTTTATGGTAAACATCACCATGGTGATATCATTCTCAAAAAAGTAAATACTCCACTTGACTAGACCTTTTTGTATATAACGGTACACGAAACATATACACCTTAATATAGAGTTCTTATTTAAACATTGGGTAAAATATTATATTGTTATCTACTGACTATGAACTACATTTCTATGTGTTTATAAGGTTTCATAGAGAAGCAACCACTATGGTGTGACTAGGTGGATGTTTATATTCTTTATGAAGAAGCTGCATACATGGATATATGGACAGAGTTATCCAGAAGATACCCACATGAAATGTTTTATCCAATAACTACCTTTGATCATGAGATAAAAAACTGGGATACAGATATAATGCATTCCTTACAAACACTTGAAACTGTGGGAGAATCATTATAGGATAAAGGTTAAAAACATCCCTTATCAATGATATGATGGTAATATTTTGAACATAAATACAATTTTTTAAGATAAACATGTTATCTTTCTGCATAGCCCATATCATATGGATTGAATATAATGAAAAAAACAATGATGTGTTTTCCTAAAAAAATGAAAACTCTCGATTTACATATTTCTAGAGCACTATCAAACGTATATTTTTTAGGATGTGTAAAACATTGTGAACACCACTTCACTAAGTCCCTATAATTTTAAATAACTCCATATTATAAATCTTCTAGTTTTATATATTCTATATAAATCAGAGTACCATGTAATGCATGGATAAGTTGTTTAGTACATAGATATTCTCGTTACATTGATGGTGTCAAGAAATCACAAACCGAGGGAGTGGTAATAAAAAATCCTAAGTATGACCCTTTGATTTTTTTTATCTCATTTCAGAAACTGATACCAAATTTTTTGAATACCCAATTTTTTCTCATAGAAAATGACTCACATTATAAGAAACTATTTCACTCAGCCCATGGAAATAGATAATTTTGAAAATAAAATTAATCGAAATAGTAGATTTCACAACATCCATCTAAGAGTAAAAAAATATATAGAAATGGTGGAATTTTTACCACTTCCTCTAAATTTTAATAATAATACCATTATAGGATCATGGTAGAATCATAGAAAGCTTAAAACCAACCCCAACCCCTAGTGATGGTGTAGTTTTATCTTAATCACAATGACCATGATTATCACACCCAAAACGGTCCTAGATATATTAGTAATGATTCAATATCAACATCAGTTCATAGCAGTGGGAAAATAATGTATCAATTTTTATATCGAGGGATATAATATCCTCTTATAAAATGATAAAATCCTCAACAGTGATATGATAATGTTCTAACATAGACCGCGAATCATCTCCACATTATAGGACCAATGGATCTTTTATCATTGTCATCACCACATTTGGAAGTAGTAAATTATAGGGTGTAAGCTAAATATTATAATCCAACAATCCATATTTTCCTATTGATGCATGAAATGCCTATTCTATTTTGGTTGTCAAATCCTGACCTGACGGGGCTTGAGATACAACTACCCTGAGCCCACATCCAATAGTCTAGGGGGTCAAAACTATCTTCAAGAAGTCATATCACACAGACGGGATGAATTAATATAATATAAATATACAAAGTCAAACATATCAAATACCATATAATGTGTAAATTTAAAGAAACTCATATATAATCCCATAAATTGTGTATGATAACAAGTTCAAGAAATTGTAAAAAAGTGAAAAATAGAATCCAAAAAAAACTAGAGAGTAAAGTCCCACATACAAACATTGAGGGGACTTGTATCAACTGAAACATAAATATAAATCTCTATCTATAATCTCCAAAAATGATCCACCTTCTCTTGGTCCACCAATTACTCCACAAACATGACCATCATCTGCATAAGACATGATGCATGAGGGATGACATCATGCATGGTTGTGCAAAAAAATACCATGTCGGACACCCCAAAATCGAAATACAAAAAGCAACAGTAGTAATAATCAGCTCTATATAGATATATATAAAAATGATCACAATAATATCCAAATATATTAAAAAAATAACTACAGTATCAAAATAAATATTATAAAAATAAATCCATCATAGGATTCTAGCTCTAAGGGTTCATATAAATCTTGTCCAAGAGAACACACTCCATGACCTATACTATCACAAAAGATACTCATCCTAGAGGACATGCTTGTTATGTTTAGTGATGAAGGAAACTGAATGGGTTCATTAGATATGTATAATTGATTAGAATAAACCACATTAGAGAGATCAAATCATGACTATAAAATAGGGGTTTAATTCCCAAGGATCACTAGGGGTACACCAGACCATATTGGATACTTCCTTATAGATAGTGGATTGAAACCCATTTAAATATAGGTCATTATAATTCCAGAAACCCCATATAATGAATCAATATGGATATTATGTTCTATTTCGACCTATCATAGGGATACATGTTCCATGATGTCGTTTTTGTAGTTGAAGCTATCAGATTCAACTCACTCAGGAATAAGGGAACTCGCCCGCACAACACTAAGAAATGGATGATATATTGGGATAAACCTATATTATGGGAATGCGATCACACAATAAACCCTAATTGTAATAGTCTAAGGGACCAAATTCCTCGGATAGTGGTCTAAGGAAGCTTATTCAATCTCCCACTAAAGATGAGCTAATGAGATATAGTAATTTAAGTGATCTTCGAAGAAGGAAAAGACATGTCTCTGAGGTTAAACAGTGTTCCTCATTATGTCTTGTACTAATCATGTCTAGGTATATAAAATTCCAATGAATACATGGGGATCATAATTTTTCTAAATGGGTGGAACATATTTCCATTGAAATGCCTATGAAAATTGCATCATAATATTGAATGGCTCCCATCATTGAGATCCTCACAATAAAATGATTGAAATAGGATATTCAATAACCCCATGAAGAAACTCGGTGAGAATGATAGATTTCACCATATAATACACAAATGGTGCTTCATGGTCCCAATCTAAAAATATAAAGAATGTACCCAACATTGGGCTTCAAACACCCTCTCCAATGTCAGTGTAATGATGTCCGAAATGGTTCATAAAACAAAACAACATATGAAAAGATATATTATATACAAGATTCATTAATAATAATAATAATAATTTTATTGTACACTCCATGGACCCAGGTGATGAAATTTAATTAAATATCCAACTTCAGTATTCAACTTAACATCTCAATGTCAGGGACACAAAGTCATTGACGGTTGAACAATATAACACTTTATAAAAAAGATATGACTAGATTATCGTTTGACAAACAAAATATATAATAACAATATATAATATTATTATTATTAAATTTATTTAATTATTTTTTTCTGAAATCTTCTACATTCAATGTCCCCCAACACTTCAATTTCAACATGTTCACAAATCCACATCCCGAGAAATCATCAATTATATTTTTTAATTTTTTTATTAAAAATGTCAAATTTCTGAGTTTTGTATCTCCAATGAAATAATATTATACATTATTGAGAAGGAAATATCCTCACGTGGTTCCCTCCCTTCTACTTTTTTGTAGATGCACACCACCTCTAGAAAATTTCTACTGTGATGATTCGACCTCCTATTACATGATTCTTTCATATTACTATTCCATTATACCAAAAAATATATGATCCAGGTTATTTAAATTTATTTTCAACCCAATTTCAGCATTAGGAATTACAACCTTATCATAGATAGTCATCCCAATCCCATAGTTATTAATATGTTTCCCATTGATCTTTCGCAATGATATTTTTAGAATGTTAACCAAATGAAGCACTGGCATCAACAACAAACAGAATAAGGAGAGAAAATATAAAAAATAAATATGTGAAATACACCTATGGATATGTTCATGTTTTCCTCAATTAATTATCCTAGAATGATGATTATTTATAATAAATAAACAATAAAATTATCAATTAATGAATACGATGAATATAAAAAAATTACCTGAACGAAACTATCTACTCGTAAATCAATTGAGTAGATGAATAATTACAGTTTCTTATGGGTAAATAATAATTTGAAAAAGAAACACACCAAAAATACCTTCCTCGATTTGTATCCATTGAGGATGAATAATGATCACATATTGATGTCGTTGATGAAATAATCAAGAAGCATTGACATTTGTATTCCATACAGTGTTCAAATCATCAATACACTATCTTGATGTCCGACAACATTCCGCCATGGTCTCTACTCAGTTATCAAGGTTATGAGGATAACTCTGAAAAAAATTTAAATCAATATATTTTTATAGGGAAAATTTTCACTGCACACATGGAATGAAATAAATTTATTTTTTAATTTTACATTATTAATTGCTCATGTGATAACATTTTATCAAACATCTCACACTAAAAATGATTATGTCCCACCAAGTGTAAAACACTAATTTTGAACTCAATAGTGCCCTCACATTTTTGAAATGAGCTTCCATTTAAGATTTATACCACTCATGCCCGAAAAAATCATGTGTGTGATATTTAATTTATTTAATATAATATAAAAATTAATCACAGACACAACGGGATTTGGAATATCATGTTGTCACATTTCATAGCTCCATAAATATTCATACAAATATTTAAAAGTCCTAAACAAAAAAATTGGGACATTAAATTATCCCATATTGAATTATATTTATATTAAAAAATTAATTCTATGAAAATTCAAGGATACTGAGTTCCCAATTTGGTCTTCTTCTCCCATTATTCTATTAAAAGTTTATTACGTGGTCAATAAACACACATCCATGGAATACACATTCTAGAAAAGGTTCTTTCTCCTACCAGATCTCAATGTTAATAGTTCAATTAAAATAGTATCCATTTTCAAGGAACATCCCATCTAGGTAAACATTAGAAAATTATTCATACACATGAATCTTCAGTCACGATATGTTGTGAACACAATGAACCCCAAAACTATGGTTCCATCAAGGTTAACCACAACACCACCTAGCTAACCTGACCCACATTTAGAAAATTAAGGGCCTATGATTCCTTGATATGTCCCACGATCATTTAGAATACTATTTAACTATTCAACTCCATTGAAACCCATCATCTGTCCACTGAGGACTCATTATTTTTATCATATAGTCAGTATCCTCTCTCAGATGAACATCACCCTTTCACAACTAAAACTATGACTAAAATATGTACCCCTAAGATGTTACCTACTGGATCAAACCAGTATAAAAGTGTTGTATAAGGACACTCATAGAGATACATGAAATGTTCATACTCAAATGGTTGATTTTTAATCATCAAGATACAAAAACCCCCAATTATGGTAGTTGATACTACTATTTATGGCTCTAAGAAAACATGAGAACCCGAATAATGTTCCCTAGAATCTAAACCATGCATTCTACCTTGCCATCTGTCTGGGGTTAAATTGTGTAGCCAACTACAACAAAGTCACAAAATGATTCCCCAATTCCTTCAATAATCTAGTTGTGATGCGAGAATCATAATCTGGAGTGGTCATTTAGGAAATCCCATAAAGCTAAACTACAACATATTCACACAAGTTTCCAATACACTTCAAAATGCCTTATCAATTATCACCCATTGATAGATGAATCCACTAGTGTTTTTACACATAAAATCATTATAACTCTCTTGGATACCCCACTAATTACATGATATTCTAGTAAAATCTCACCACCATTAGATTTACTATTATGGGTAACCATCGTCTTCAGGACTTCTTCCCTTATCATGATCATAATCATCATTCGTCCCAAGAAATATGGTGTGGTGATTCCATACTTCATGTAATTACATCAGCAGTGAATCAAGAGGATACCCAATCATGAATATGATCCCTATCATTTTCTTCATGCCATGTCTCCCAAAAAATTTGAATTAGTAATGGTTTAACAACCATCGATGGGTGGAACAGTATACCATCGTCATGCCAAAAATGTTTCACAATAAAGAGGATGACGGTTTCATCCACTCACTTTCCAACACCATAAGGAAAACCTTACTGTGAGAATCTACTTCAATGAAAATTCCCTGGGTAGACCTAAAGATCACACTACCTCATGATCTAGAAGGTATACTATCACGCCCAAATTTGGGAAGACATATCCATGGTAGTGGAACATTGAATCTATAAAAGGATCCATGAAAGATATCATGTGACTAGATCTCACAGACCATCTCTAGAACCTTCCACATGTGTCTCACCTACCTCAACTCTGATGCTAAGTACATATGGATTCCATTGATGCGTACAACCATTAAGTGGTACAATAATGGATAAGGATCTAGTCCATAAGTATATCAATTTTAATGTAGCATAAAACTCACCATAGGTCATCAGTACTAACTCCTAACAACTATAGTATTTTTATAATGAATCCCTTGGTATATCTTGCTTCCCTACTAAAGATAGTGATAACTCATCTAAAGGTAATCCCAGAGATTCACCTTTCCATCCACACAAGGATCAGGGAAAAAAGTTATCTACTAGAATAACAAGGTCTCCAATAGGGGATATAATGATGGAAATGTGTATCATAACTCCATGTGAGAATTACTACAATGGATGCGAGGAAAAAGTGTTACCTCAAACTAGACTCAACACTTTTCAATATCCCAACTCTTGGAACTCATTCTATCCCTATCCTGCCTTTTTACCACAAACAGGGTTTTCTCCAACACTATAGAATGAAAAACACCATTAAAATAGAAAACATAGAAACTCATCCACAACACCACATCATTTTCCTATTTTGGGGGAATTGACACCCTTGAATGGTTTTGGATCATGTCTCAAGAATGTTTCTCAATGATGTAATTTTCAATTTACCTTTTATGTCAAAAGATACATCCAAAATCACCAATTAATAGTTATACCACCACCTCATGTCACCCTAGAGATGTCTCTCCATCTAGAACACCATCAGGGAGGGTTCAATTTCATGCATGACATTCACAACGTTGGATAATGAAAACCATTTACTTGTAGATAAGGGTGTTTGGATCACCATGAAACATCTTCGATCTATAAATTTGGAACTCATGATGAAAACATAACATATGGGTGTCATCTCCCCGTACCATCAAAACCAACAACAATTCCATGAAGAAAAAAGGTCAAATGTGAAACCATATGGTCAGTCGGGGTCCACATATACAAGAAACTTAGACCAATGCCCTGATTCAAACCTCTACTACATGAGGTTCTATCATGTCATGGAAACATAGTGATCTATTTTAATTGAACTCATATAACATGCGAGGAATATGTGAACAATCTTTATATCCTTCTGAAGTTATCAACTACTCAAAAAGGTGATGATCATTTACTTGATCGACAAAATGGATTAATGGGACACTCAATAGGGTGTACAACTTCTTGGTTCTCACGTAGAGAAAAAAAATCAGGAGTGGCTCTCTCTCCACTCATTTAGAGATGAACACAACACTATTTTGGAATCCTGTTTTTCAATGGTTGTAGAGGAATATTTAATGTCATTATGATGTATGAAAATAAATGAGTATATATAGAGAGTATAATCAATATTGTCATGGGAAACATAACTCATTCATATATGATGCATGCACAAATGATGGACCGATAATCAGTGTCCACATATACTGATTCAACAAGCTAGTTATGAATGACTTAATGAATGGATACATCAGTCACCCCACCAACACTGGTAAATATTTCATGAGATCAAATCTCAAAACACTTTAACACTATTGTTATAGTTCCCAAAAAAACCTCACAGTATGAAAAAATAATCTCCCAACTTCAATCGTAAACCCATCCTATTTTATAACACTGTAGGTTGTGTATTACTCTAATACAATTATTTCTTGACCTGACCTAAAAAGGATTGAGAAAAAACCACCCTAATCCCATCTTCATTAGGCTAGGGCCCACAAAAATACTTTATGTGGAATATCACACACATTGGATGCATTATTATATTGTACATATATTCATACACACACATACCCAATATAATAAAATTATAAAATGTAAAATAACTAATATAAATGAATGCATACATTTATATTCTCACAAACATTGTATGCAAATGTTACTATAATGCATAAAAAGGGGAATAATAAAATCTCAAAAAAACTAGAATGTAAATTCCAACCTAATCACATAGTGGAGACTTATGTAAAATGAAACACTAGTACAGACCTCGACCTATCTAGCCCAAAAATATGTATTTTCTCTTAGTCTATCGAGGACTCAATAAAAATAGTCCATTGTCCTGAAAAAAATCTACCTATGTGGGAAGATCCCATATAGGGGTGAGTATTAAAATACCTAGTATGACATACCAAAATAAAAAATAACAAAGTATAAAGATTAACAGTCAATAATAAATAGGAATATTTCTACAACACATATAACATGAAATCAAGATATACTCAACTAATGAACATAGTCTCAAAGTAAAGATCACAAATGTAATGTCGTAATAGGATTACCTCTCTAAGGTTTCATATACCAATCATATAAGGGAAAAAATATGTAATATATACATCTAGTGATGAAACTCATCCTTATAATCTTTCTTGTTAAGTTTAATTATGATGGAAACTGAGAGTGTTCATCTGAGATACACACATTATCTTACTACACCACATAAAAATGATTAGATCTCGATACACCGATATGGGGTCAATTCCCAGGACTCATTGGGGGACACCATACCCTACTAGAAGAAACCTCTTATATAGGAGATTGGGGATATGTAAATATTTCTTAAACATAATTCCAACAACACCATATAAGGAAAGACTAAGGATATATGGGTCCCTTCAGGGCTCATAAAGGGACACATTCTCCATTATGTAGAGTTAGTAGTCATTGAGTCTGGAATCAATACAAAATTGAATTAGGGAACACACCCACACTCTAGTAAACCAAATATGTAGTATTGGGATATTAATCTATAATATAAAAGTGATGTATCCCCAAACCATCATATGCATTTTCCAAGAAAAAACACACATCTGATACTGGTCAAAGGGATATCACTAAAGATCTCAACGAATATGAGATATAGAGAATATGTAATCCAACTTATCCTTAAATTGGTACTAGGATTTTCACTAAGGGTAATGATGTGTATCACTAATTTTGGTACTACCTGTGTAATGCTCTTGAAAAATCCGGATGAACACGTGGGGGTCATTATTGTTCTGAAGGGTTGAAATACACCGATGAGCCTCTAAAAATTACATCATATTTCCATATATATAAAATATTTTCAATCCTCATGAAAAAAATACAAATAATTGTATATTAACTTCCCCAAATGAAAACTTAGTGATAATATCACATTTCAAAATATAACACTCGAACGGTACTTCGTGGGCATGCTCCACAAATTCAAACAAGGTACCCATGATTTTTGTCAAAACAACCAACTCACTGTCTGGGTCATGATGTTGTATTAGGATCATAAACACCCCCACCACATGAATAAGATATATCAGATACTATATTATTTAATAATTATAACAATATTATTATTGAGTGATCTATGGACCCAATCTTGGAGTTCAAATTAAATATCCCTCGGTCATTTTCAAATGAAAATGTCAATATTAGGGTCATGATTCCGCTAAGGGTTAATAAATATAACACTATATTAGAAATATAAAATTATATTGAAATTTTACAATAAAAATAAATAATAGTAATATTTTATGTTATAATTATAGTTATTTATTTATTTTCTAGGAAACCCAATTCACCAAATTTTCCCTTTTTTTGTTTCAGCCATGTACACCAATCCACCTCCATGAATTCATCATTTCCAATTTATATTTATTATTACCAATATCATCATGTCATGTTTTTCCCTCATATGAATTAAAAATGTGCACAATTGATAGTGAATCATCCTCACACAGTATCCTCCTTCGTTCTGGGTCAGATATGCAAACATCATCTCGAATAGTGCTACCATGAAGATTCCATTTCCCCTTACACACATCCTTCACACCACCATAGCATGACACAAAAAATCAATGATCTAGTATCTCTAAATACAAATCCACCTCACATTCATTAAAAGGAATCACACCCACATCATCAATATTAAACCCAAACCCATGGAGACTGTCATGATCTAGATAAGGTTTTCATTACGAAAGGCACCTGACCCGATCCATGGAAAGTCATAAAGGAAGGTGGATATTCCCATGGGTTGGAATAAGTTCTATGGTATGTTAAACAAGGGGTTGGGAATTATTTACCCGAGTTAATTAGCATTAAATAACCAATAATAAAAAATAAAACAAATATGAAAATTAATTTAAAAAAAGACTTAAATAAAATTCACAACAGAATAATTGGATTTAAACATTACACAAGTTTTCTAATACTACAAAATCGGCAGAAAAAATAGCCCATGGACCACCACACAATAAGAGGTCATCACACAGGAGTTTTCTCCACATCACGACACCATGAAAAAAAACCAACAACCCAAACCACCTTCTCCAAAGGCCTTTTCCTTAAATGTTTCAATCATAATCAAGTATACATAGCCCCAAAGATGTAAGTAGGGTGTGAGCTTAATCCCAAAAGGATACCACCCAAATATTCCATATGATAATCATTAAAATCTAAAAATAATTCTTGTTTTTATATCATGAAAAGGTAGAAACTATTTCTAAAGATACTATTTTAATGAAAACCCATTATCTAATATCATAACCTTAAAAAGGAATAAATTTAAAAAAAACATGTATTATACTAAATTTTCTATCCAAACAAACCATAAGCCAGTAGAAAACACCAAATAGTCAATGATCACTAGTCACGAGAACACCCCTTGGAACTAGCTAGTTGTACACCCAAGATACCTCATATATAATTGTAGATGTAACCATATAAAATATATTTTCTCATGCACAAGACACTAGTACGGAAAATACATGTAACCTAGTGTTCCCCAATCATCATCATTATACATTTTTAGTGTTGTTAATGGAAAACATGATATGTGATACTTGGGTAAAACCAATCCAGATCACTAGCATATTATTACATGTCCACCCACCTAGATACCTATGTTTCCCTATCTCTTATAAAAAAAATGTTCCACTGGAAAAAAACCCATCTAAATTTAAAAACACTAGTTATGGTCATACACACTCAAAATAGTATCTTAACAAGATTTTCACCGTTCATATAACTCAAAAATGAACATAAAATTTCTATAAAACAATTTCAAAAATTATAAAAAAAAACATTTCACATAAAATCCTTTTAAACCCACTATTGTAAATCAATATTCTTACCAATATTACAACATTTCAAAATTTGAATCACTAAAAAACATTAATAAAACCATTCCATGAATTATAAAAACCCCAAATTGGTAGAACCTAGATTGCAAATGAAAGACGACAATTTTAACAAAAAATTGCAACTTAA
This sequence comes from Viscum album, assembly GCA_963277665.1. Classification (NCBI taxonomy): domain Eukaryota; kingdom Viridiplantae; phylum Streptophyta; class Magnoliopsida; order Santalales; family Viscaceae; genus Viscum; species Viscum album. Next base: position 1,530,983,063 of record OY728146.1, on the reverse strand, counting down.
AAATAAATCACTTTTCAAATGCTACAAAAAATTGGTTTGAAACCTAACATAATGAAATAGAAACATGTTATGAAATTAAATACCAATAATCTCACTCATTTAATAAATCTTACATAAGGAATATCCTACCATATGTGTCAAAAAAATTATATTCTTTGTGTGATACTTCAACTGCACCACTGCCGCACCACAAGGGAGTGAAAATAAGCCTAAAACAACATTATTATACTGGAGAAATAAAAAAACCATAAGTACTAAGCCATATTTTCTATAAATTTCGAGAATGAAGAAATGTGGGATAAACTCTATGGAAATAGAATAAAAATGGAAGGAAACTGACATACATGGGAGATCTTGAAGTTCCTTTACCAAATACCCCATTAAAATTGAGTTCCAAGGGTGGTAGAGGGAGCTGGGAGGATATACATGAATTTTACCCACAACAAAGGGTATAAATGGGTGTAATGGGGTTTCTTACAAATGGTAAAATGTGAAAATTCAAAATAATTTTAATATACAAGATAGGGTTGCACGGTTTCCATGTATATTTTAGTAAATTGTGCACATTAACCTTGTTCACAATTCTATCCCCTCAAAACATGACCAATTTAATTCAAATTCAAGGTGACTAGAGTAAACCTAGGGGGATTTAGGACATGAATATAAGATAAAGAATTACCTTAAAAGAGGGACATGGATATGACAATTCTACTCACCATGAAAGGCCTTCCACCCAAAAAATTCAACCCCATGGTTTATTAGAAAGCAAGAATGGATACTATTGATCAACCCATGTCTTTCATGCCCATGTCTCATGGAAATAGTTCCCATGATTCTAATGATCTCAGACTAGTGGAATAGACATTAACCAAAGAACCCTATCTTGGGAATCAACTATTCGCACCAGCCACAAAAAAATAGACAAATCAAGCTTTATTTCAAACTCCTCCCAATTCAGCACATGGGATGGATTTGGGTTGTACTAGTTCAGTTGGTAAAAATGAAAAATTTCTACGATAAATCACAAATAAAAATGAAATTCTAACATGTATTTCACTCTCCCAATTCTCTTGGTAATCTCAAAAGGTCTGACATATCTTAGTGTTAGGGTGCAATGATTTCCCAAATGACGATTACCTAGACAAGGGGCCACCATAAATGAATACCTGATCACTCATAGAAAACTCTAGGTCTCAAATCCTTTGATCAGAAAATTATTTGTGGATACTCTAAGTGTTTATAAAATACTTCTTTTTCAACATGACCTTCATATATGTCTCTTTCACAAGGCTCAACTCTAACAGTGAGTTCTCACACACCTAATCCCAACACATAGGGGACCAACAAGGCTGACCTTAAAGCACCTAAGAAAGAGAAATACAAATAGAATATTGGAAACTATTATTAAAATAGTACTCAACCGATCCCAAATTACTATCCTAGGAACCTCCATGGTCCAAAACACATTAATGGAGAGCATCCTCCAAAATTGGTTTCAACCGCTCTGTCTGACTATCTATTTGTGGATGGTATGTCGTGTTCATATTAATCGGAGACCCCGAGGCCTTTTAAAGGCCTTCACAATAATAAAAAGTGAAAAGGGGGTCCTTATCGAAGACAACCACTATTGGCACACCATGAAGCCTTACAACCTGCTAATGATATAATCCGCCAAACTCATCAACTTTAGTTGTATCTCTGATCAAAATGAAGTGGGATCATTTGGTCCAATGATTAATCACTACCCAAATAGAATTTATACCCCATGGTGTAAGTGAAAACCCTATAATAAAATCCATGGAGACCTTACCCCACTTATATGTAGTAATGTGTAAAATATGGAGAAAACTAGAGGGTATTTTATTATCCTCTTTTACCTGTTGGCATGTGTAGAGTCTCAATGTGAATTCAACTATGTCCCATCTCATACATGGCCACCAGAACTATCAATGAATGTAATAGTCTATTTTTCTAGTTCTTGGATGGATGGACCAATAATATTGGTGGCTATTATGTATGACCACTTTAATCAGATATGAGGAACCACTGAACGACCCTTGAAGCTTCAAATACCATCGAGGGAGGAAGACCAATCAAGAGATGTCTCCCCACCATGAAGAAACTACCACAATCTCTGAAACAACTCATCACTGGGATGATCTTACATAATAATTTCTAAAAGACGTGGAGTCAACTAATTGATCACCAATAACACACCTCTATTGTGCTCATTTTTCTATACAAGAATCTGATCCAAGAGCCCCATCAGACTCCACTCAACACTAGACTTCTTTAAATCATGCATTGGTACTCTTCTACTCAAGGATTCATCTAACAAATTACACTTTCCTAGGGTATAAACTATATCGGCAATGAACCTCTGCAGGTACTAGATCCAATGGTGCTACCTCGTATTTAGATCACTCTATGAGAAGATGCATGATAGACTCTTGTGATCATAGTAGACCACAAACATCTCCCTAGAAAGGTAGTGATTCCATGTCATCATAGCATGCATCACCACTACCAAACCCATTCCATGTGTTGGATAATAATATTTGTGTGGTCATTAAGGGAAAGATAAAAAAACCATGTGAACAACCTAAATAATCACACACTCAAGACCCTTATATAATGTATCTCAATACAATGCATACCCATTTCCAGGCTCTTTCAAGATCTTCCTGGGTGCAGTTTCCAACCGACGCTACATCTCCTCGAATGATTCCTAACATTATAGGCCCCTCTAAAACTTCACACTTTTCCTAGTGAGCATTACCCTAGGGAAAGATATCCGAATGAAATCCAGAAAAAACCACTTGTAGTAACATACTAGGAAAAGGAATATTCTGATCTCTTACACATTCATAATATTTACCTAAGACATTACCACACCGATCTTCTTGGGGTCCACCAAAACCCCCAAATCCAAGATCATGTGGCATAGAAACTTCACATCTCTGATCCAGAAAGTGCACTTAGAGAGCATTGAAAAAAGGTTATGATCTCGCAAGGTCCCAAAATGAACTGCATATGGCTCTCATACTATTTCTCAGATCCAGACTAAATAAGGATGTCATCCAAAAATACCACAGTGAATGAGTTGAGATACTAGTGCAACACCAAATTTATGAGTTCCATAAAGACTATAGGACCATTGGTCGATCCAAATGGGATGAACAAATACTTAATGTTATTGTAACTACCTGGAAATGATATTTTCAGGATATCTACCTCTTTCAAAATGATTTGGTGGCAACCCGAACAATATTCTATTTTAAAAAACAGCTTTTCCACATTAAAATGTTAATACAAGTCATCTGTTTGGGTTAAAGGATATTTGGTTTTGATGGTTACCTTATTCAGTTTTGGGTAGTGAATACACAACCAGAGGGACCTATCATCCCTTTTTGAAAAAAGGATGGGGATTGGACCATGGAGAGACACTCAGGTGAATGAATCCTTTGGATTAAAAATCATCTAGTTTCCTATTTAATTCAATCAGATCATTGGGGGACATAAGATACAAGGGAATTGATATGAGATGTGTCATCTATGCCAAATAAATTGTGAACTCCACATCCTGCTCTGGGGGAAATCATTATAATTCATTCAGAAATACCTCCGGAAACACATCAATAATATGAGTTAATCCACCCATAGGAACAAAAACATAGTCGTATAGCACAAGTAATTATAAATGGAATATAATATTTCCCAAAATTGGGAGTGTAAGTCCCGCATGATGAAAGGAAGGATCAAAATCTCCATGAAAAAACTCAAGGGCTTCCAGCAGGTGCCGTGAAACTCACCGGCTACCTATAGAAATAGACGTGCACCTGAAACATCACCTGCCAATAAAAACCAAGGAATAAGTAAAAAAGGCCAATATATAGGACCAGGAGGACCCACTATAGCTCCACCCCATACAGGATAAGTGAACATGATGGTCACCTATGACCTTTCTCCCTCTTTTTACCCAACAACATCACCAACTCCATCGTAACAGATAACAACATCGTTGGAAAATTTAGAATGTCCCTAAAATGGGCAGAGATAAATGAAATTGAAGAACCAATGTTGAAAAGAGAAGTAGATATAGATGACATAATAAATATGGTACCTCAAACTCTCAAAGGCCCCGCATCTGATCCCAATGGTACATGCTCTACAACATAAAGATGTAAACTCTCTACTAATGAAAGATCAATTTCATGTGGTTTTAACCCTATCTAGCTCTACCCAAGGGACAAAATAGCCCTACCACCATGTCCATGAAACCAATATCCCAACATACTATATAGATCTTACTGAATTGGCATCTCCCTCGAGAAAAATGACTGTACCACCATATGGAGTGGATGTTCCATCCTGCAAAGGTGCTGAAAGTGTCCCATACCTCATCAATGGTAACATGGCATAAATGGATATGTGCATTCTGGTCAGATGTTTCCTAGCCTCCCACACTAGTGGCAAATGAAGTTCCATGCATCTTAAGGCACATATGAATTATTCCTAGAATAGTTTCTAGAACTTCTATCTCTTTTTTTCCCTTCTCCACGTGCATCCTCTTCTTTTTCGATGAAGTACCACTTCCCATCACTGATATTGTCCTTGAGAAACCATATATCCCCTTGCGATCAATATCTACCACATAATTTCAGTCAATAAATATAACATAAGCCTTTATCTTGAATAAGTAGTCCATGTAATATATCTCTTGCTGCATTTCCCTCTCAAAAATCTAGACATTCATCTACTCATTGGAGGCCATTTCTAGAGCATAGAGAACTAGACCAAGAAAAAAGGTTGGAATACCCAATCATTGAAATATCCCCCTAAACTAGCTCCTTAAATATAGGGATCTAGCATATGCCTTGATGTTTGGGTAGTATTTTTTATTGAATGTAACAATGTATTCCTTCCAACACATTTTTTCTCGCTTCCCATCATGAACCACTAATTCCCACCACCTGTGGATTGGACACTATAACAGAATAGAGGAAAAATTCACCCAGGAATCCCCAGGCGTGTCAAGAAGCTCGAAAATGTAGTTGATTTTCATGATCCACTACTCTGCTTCTTAAGGTTTTGTTCTACCTCGAAAAGTAGGAGAACTATTATTTATAAATGCATGGGATTTTTACCTTCCTAGGACCAAACTAATTTTCTCTAGATAGAGTTAGAGTGGGATATAATCTATGTTCTCATTTTTTTACATCCCTGACCACAACTTCTACCTTCGTTTGATAAATCGGTGAGAGAGAAATCTCTCTAGAATCCTCCCATTGTTGCATGGGATCGTTCCAGGAGGCATGTTTCTACATAAGGAAATTTTCCCAAAATAAATCATCAATACAAAAATTGTAAAATATTTCAGCAATTTCATCAAATACAAATAAGTCAAAAAAATCAAAACAATTAAATAAACAACAACTTCACTCCAACCAGATTTCTACGTGTTGTCTACAGCCTGCACGTCTCACCTAAAAGAGGAATTGAACAAACAATCCTGACATTCCTTGGAAACTCAAGGTTTTCCATGAGAGGTGCGGTCCAGGAACCCTACAGGCATCTGGAACTCCAATCTACGATAGTCCAAGCTCTCATCTAACTGGACTGATCCCAATATAGTAATATGACACAAAATATTGGCATCCACTGATACCATTTTTTTCCTAAACCTAATCTGGTCCCATTTAAAATAGGCACCCAACACAATCCATGGAAAAGCCCAAAGGGCTCTCCTTATCGCCATGGGATGGAACAAGTGTCTGGGTAGATAAATAATGGTTTGGGAATGATTTACCCATTTTTAGAATAATTAAACAACAAAAAATTATGAGTAAAAAAAATCAATAAATTAATGCCAAACAAGCCTTAAATTTTTTTTGAATAGAATAAATGGTTTTAAACAAGACACAAAAGGTCCAACACTACTAGAGTATAACAAAAAAACCCCTGGACCAGCACATGAAAAGGGTACATCTCCCATGAGCCATCTCTACAACACTGCACTGTGGAAGGAAATATCAAACCAAACCTCCAAATACAAAGGCCTTTCCATTATCTGTGTTAGTCATAATAAATTTTTCTTACAAAAAAATGTTTAAATAGAGAGTAAGCCTAATCCAAATATCCTACCACCCAAATATTCCATTTTATAATCATTATATAAAAAACAAGTATGTTTTTATAACAAGAAGAGGTAGCAATTAATTATATAGTGAAACTTTCAAAAGGAAAAGAGTTTTAAAAGGCGGTAACCTTAAAGAATGAATGAATTTAAATAAAATATGTAAGATACAGAATTTTCCAAATAATCAAACCAAAATAAAATGGTAAATATAAAATTTTCAATGATCACAAGGCACGGGAACACCCCTAGGCAGTAGCTTGATGTGGGCACCAGGTACCTCATATCTCGGCGTAAAAGTAACCATAAAAAATATATTTTCTCAGGAATGATCCACTATTATGGAACATACCCATAACCTAATGGCCCTAATCATAGTCATTATATTTTTTAGTGTTTTCAATGTCAAACATTCTATATAAAATAGGTACAAAGCCAATTTGGATCACTAGCATACTTGTACACGTCCCCAACCTAGATACCGATGTTTCCCTCTTTGAGGTAACAAATGATACACGTGATAAAAAATTACAATTAAAATTAAAAAAAATCAATTCTGGTGATAAAAACTCGAAACAAATATATAAAAATTCTTTTCACCATTCATATATCTCAACAAAGAACATATAATTTCCATAAAATGATTTAAAAATGTATAACAGAACTGTGCACATAAAATCCATTTTAAACCCCTATTTTAAAACTAATTGAATAACAGTATTTCACAAAACAAGAAAAATGAGAACTAAAACATTAAATAAAACAATTCCATGAATTATAAACAACACCAATTGGTACGACATTAATTGCTCATGATAAACACCGATTTTCACAAAAAAAAAGTCACTTAAGAAATAATCGCAAAACATATGCTACAAAAATAGTTTTTCACCCAACAAAATGAAAGGTGAACATGCTAAAAATATAATTCCATCATATGTAGCCTATATAATAATTTTTACACACTGAATCACCTAACAAATGTGTCAAAAACCACAAATAATTGTGCGATAATCCAATTACACCCCATCTGCACCACAAATGAGTGAAAATGAACCAAAAACCATAATATTGGAAAATGGAATTAAAAAACTCATATGTAGAAAGATCATTATTTTTTACCTATTTATATTAATGAAAAGTGGGAGAAACCCTGTGTAAATGGAAGAAGATAATTAGGAAACTCAATTAATTGAGAGATCATGATGTTCCTCCACCAAACCCCCTTCAAAATTGAGTTATAAGTGCGGTTGAGATAGATTAGAGGATGTCCATGGATTCATGGCAAGAAATGCAGAATAAATGGGTGAAATAGGTATTATTCTGAAAAGAAAAAATGGGAATTACAAAATATTTTTAATTTGTGGGATAGGGCTGTATGGTTTAGTAAACCGTGCACACAAACCGTGTGCCCAGTTCAATACACTAAAAATATGTCCAATTTCGTCCAAATTCAAGTGGGAATGGGGAATCCTAGGGGACTTTAGGCCTTGAGTAAAGAGAAATGTGTATCCTAAAAGAGTTACATGGATTTCATAGTAACAAATATCAATCAACAATAGTGGATTGTACAATGATCATTCACTGTGTATATATTAGTTCACTAAGCTAGCAAAACAATTATATTTATAGAACATATAATATACAGATAAATGGATTATTCAAAATAATAGATAAGAACCTCCACCATTGTTTTTGTTTGCATTTATTAAATTTCATTGGTAAAAAAATGAAGGGATGAAATAAACCCGAACCATATCAATTCATATACCCTTAAAAGAAAAAAAAACCAGAAATAAACAATCTTCCTAAAAATTAATTAGTTATATGGTTAATTCATTTAAATCATTGTTAAATAAAAACTATATAAGACTATAAAAAATGAAATCCCTACCTCGATTTTGATCAGTAACTAATGCATATTGATCAGACGATTATTTCTTTGATGAGATCATTAGGCATATTTTTCATTAAGAGTCCTTACATCACATAAATCATTAATTCACTATCCTGATGTTTGAAAATGTTCTTCCAAGATCTCCACTCCTTTATCCAGGTTAGGAGGCTGACCCTCAAAATTGGTTATAATTAAATATTTATATTGGGAAAATGGACACTCAACCGGTGTAATAAAACAAAAAAAAATTATTTAATTTTATTAATTAGGCACGTAATAAATTTTTCACTAACATATCATTGAAAAAATATTTATGTGACAATATTCATTATTGTTTAGTGCACCTTCAACTATAGTTTTCCTTAAAAAACACAATTTTTATGTCACACTAAGGTTAAATTCCCTGTTATGAACTCAATAGTTCCCTCGTACTTCTGATATTGGACTCCATTTAGTATTTATTCCACTATTTCAGGCATGTAATATTTCATATATTTAAAAACCAAATACGGGCACACTTGGCCTCAGAATTTCACACCTTCACAACACCTAGATCTGGAAACATTTGAATAAATATTCTAATGTATTACATGATAAAACCGAGTACATTACATCATTCCCCTTTAGAAAATATGATTGAAAACTCCATTATGGTCAATATTAAAAAACATAGATCGATGAAATGTATGATGGAGGATATAAAACCCAATAATTGTGATAAGAAAATTTGGTCCAATTTATCAATGGATCATAGAAATAACTATAATGTAACCCTCAAATGAGGATTAACAAGTAAACAATCACCCTATTTCATGGAGAGTATTGAGATAAATACAATTTCTCGAAACCCCTATGTTAATTTAATCACCATCCTCAATGGATATGATGTAGATGATGACATAAACATAGAGGTATGTATTACAGGAATCTTAAATCAAGAGGAATACTACCCATATAAAAAATTGAGGCAACATATACGTAGAAGTGGAGAAGGGTCCAACACATTGAAACATATAATGATGAATTTTCACCTACATTGATGAACATTAGAAATGATACATGGAAATTTATGGATACATCCCTCAACCACCTAGAGTAATTGAAATCTAATATGTATAATGGTGAATGGTACACTATTATAATGATATGAAAATTATTAGACATCATTATATGGAACTTCTTAGAGGAAATATTTTCATTGGGAGTCTTCTTCATATGATGAAATACATCCCTCTTAATACATATCTTTTGAGATATTATCTACCTAAAATATATGCATTTGAATGTTATAGACCCATAAATGAAAAAAATCAGTTTACATAAATGATGATGTTGAGGATGATTGTGACATTCCTCCATTATGGGGACATCCTCTCCTCCATCAAGGCGATCATTCTATCATAGAATTGATTGAGAATCATAGGTAAATGGAGGTGCTTCCTGCATATAAATCCTCTACCATTCCCTACAGATGGGAGGTGGTATAGATAATGGTAACATCAATACTCTATAATCCCATTGAATCAGTAACTACTTGAATGGTATCCATGTCAGGGTGGTGCAAAAATTGTAGCTATAGTAGAATCCATATCCAAAATTTATGGATTATAATTTTCTCCAACCCAAAATTAGGCAATAAAATAATCTAAAAAATTAATGTAATGTGTTATAAGAAATAAATATCACCCCCTTAATATATTGATTCGACAAATTTATTGGACCCTGAGATTAGAGGGAGGTGAAAAAACTATATTGTCTTATACATCCTTTAGTAGGGCCAGACTTCTTTTACTATGACAACATTCTAGTAAGATCTCCTATGAGATGAGAATAAATTCTAATCACTTTCATTTTTAGTTCACCACCAGGCTAAATAAAATGAAAATTTTCAACCATAGAACAATAAAAATATTCTAAAATAGTGGTTTTATTATATTATCACTAGTTGGAATGTTCTAAACAATTCAGCTACTATCCCTCTCTCATATGATAAATTTATGGATCCCTAAGATCACATTATATTAGATGATCTATAATTACTTTTGATCAAATTGAACTAGCTCTATGGGTTTCATGATTTCTCAAAGTTGACACAACTCCAAGAAGATGCCATTTTAATGAACATTAATAATTCATTTCCCATTTCCTTGGTATAAAGGAAAAGGATTAGAAAGATAAATACTATTGCATTTATCCTAATACTAGTAGTACTACATGGTATTGCATTCCAGATAGCCCTGAATCATGGGACACCATTGGTCAAAGGACAAAAACAACCTAAATCTATTTAATGAGTAGTTTGAAATTAGATTATTTCCACCAATGATTTTATGTATACATGAATAAATCATATTCCTTTTTCAAAGACTCCATCATTGGTTATTTCCTTACAACCATTGAAAATTATATGCTCATGATAACAGATAATGGGAAAACCTCTAAGGTTAACCTCACCAATCATCCATAATGATTCCCATTTCATAAGAGATTGAGGTCTAACAATAAGGAATGATTTTCCTTCAATTATAAACTCCATATCATGGTAGATTCTATAATGATGGTATAAGGGATGTACCACAAGAATATTACCTATGAAACCATCACATTACTTTATGAAGAGGGTGATGGAAAAAAAGTTCCTTCTAGGCATGGACAGATGCTGGATAAGTGGATGACTCAATAGGTTCTTGACTAAGCACAATTCACCATGAGATAGTCACAATAAAAACCACCAATGACATCAGTACCTTGGGAGTAACCATGTAGTTAACCTACCAAAGGATGTCATAACCATTTATGAAAAGATAATAAATAATAAAAATACTTATATTCATCGTCCCCACATGTTATGACTTTTTAATACTCCTTTCCATTAATTTATGATGAATAGTAACCCCCCCCCCCACATAGAACACTCATAGGGTGAAGTGATATTTTTTGGTTGATTACTTTTTTTAAATTATATATCCCTTCAATAATTTTGAACATTACTCTGAATATGAGTTCCTTATACATGAATGGGGGGATAGAGGACGAGGATGTGGATATTGATGATAAATGTGATGATGCGGGAATGATAGAACCCAATATTTTTGTGACGTAACCATGGAATACATATTAGATCTTGTTACCCATGAGTGAGAACTCTAGAAATCACAACAGAATCTTCCAGATTTCTTAAATACCCTTAGAAATATTTCAACCCTACATATTTTAAACAATCGATGATTAGGGGTTTGATTTTCTAATCATCCCAAAAATATGGAATGGTTAGCTTGAATTAGAATGTATGTAGTAGATGATCCTGTAACCTCTACCCACGAACCAGTCTAATCCTCATCAAAAACATCAACCCAAAAGACATATAATATGGAATAAACCCACCACAAAATTCATAGACCGATAGCACAAAATTAATATATTGTGAAATATTTGGTTATTGTTCCGGTCAAACTACCAATCCCTGATTCTCTCCATATTTCAGTGGATCTCATCGAATAACTCATCATGACACTCCCAATCTATTGGTTATCAAGAACCAAGTTGTTGTAGCAGAGACTTATCGAGTAAATAATATTCCATTAAAATCAAAATCCTTAACTCATTCATATAATATGATCAATAACAAGTTATAAAATAACATACCATACACCTATATGTTTCAAACAAACAAAACAATATCAATATCCAAATGTCTCTAATAGAGAGAGGTTTTGGGATCAAAATATAACCCATTCAATGTGTAAGAACCTGGTTTTTTGCTGTAAAAGTCTTTGGGATATTCTTGAAATTATTAAAGAGCAGCGCCTTCATACGGTGTGCAATTCCGAGCCCCAGAGTGGCCGGAATTAAATTTTCAGTGCGTTCACACTGGGAATGAAAAATAAATGGGAGATCTCTTAAAAGGTGATATGGATCAAATATCCAAGTGTACGGATGGGTCCGGAATGGGGTGTTTACCTTTGGAACGACATAAAACATGTCAGTGTGGGACATTTGGACCCCTCGCTCGCTTTCAAAACATGAAACGGATAAATTAAATAATTAATTTATTCGTTTAACGGATTAGCTCAGTATCTCAAAAACGGTGGCTCGGCTCAAAAAACTGAGGGCATCGTTATGTTCGGAATGTTCCTTTTAACCTAATAGGGGTGAATGTTTCGCGGGCGCGGGCCGTCTGGGAAAAATGGCCCCAGGGGCGTTTTCGTAATTTGGCGACTTTGGGCGTTCAGCTTTATAACCTTGAAACGGAAGCTTGGAATCAAATTCTGAGACCGCCGTTGTGCTCGAGAGGTGGTGTTTACCGTAGGTGAGGTTTAACATCGACCCCGTCGAGAGATTCAGATGTAGGATAAATTAAGGTTGGAATTAATTAATTTTTAATTAATTAATATTTCTTTTACCAACTTAAGGACCTCATGACTCTCTCCCCTTCCCCCTAGTTCTATGGTGGAGGAACTCCCAAGAAACCAAGGATCCCTCCCTTCGACCTCCTCCACCTCCCTCCTCTGATCAAGGTAGCATTGAGCGCGGTGGGGTGCGGATCGGCGGTGAAGCTTCGGGCTACGCCCAACAGGTAGGTGTCGTTTTGTTCCATTTTAAACTTCCGCACCCTCTTGAATTTCTATATATGCTTCGAATTTCTACTTGATATTTGAGCGAATCCCATAACTGCATATCCCTCTTTCTGAGCTTCCTGATGCAAGTCTCGAATTTAATTTTGGAGTTCTGAGGCGTCTGATGCACCGAGTTGAAGTTCAGTCATTTTTGGGTGTATTCTGGCGGTCCAGTGCGGCGGTCCGGTGAGAAGGTGGGGTGCCGCAGTAGGGGACCAAGTGGAGCCATCGGCCGGGCGGTCTGCGGCGTTCGGCAGTAGGGCGTCGATGCAAGCGGGGATCGGCAGACGGTGAGCGGCGGTCTTCAGCGGGGCTCCCGGACGACATGATGATGAGGCGCACGACGCGGTCGAGCGGAGGCGCTGGGTGAGCTGCTGCGGGAGGCGGCGTCAGTCGGGCGAACAAACACCTACGAGCTGGGGGTGACGGCCTCTTCCTGTGAGGGTCCCAGCGGCAACCCTGGATGTGAGGGAGCCGGGTCCCGCACTGCGCGGGTCCTACGGGTTTGTCAACGGGGACTGGCCGAATGGCCGGTCTGTTAGGGGACAAGGACCTGCATACTGCCGGTGCTTTTAGGAGATGAAGACCGGCCGAATGGCCGGTCTGGCTTGAAAAAATAAATTGTTTTACAATAATAATAATAATAATATTATTATTTTTATTATTATGAAAAATTATAAATCATCTGCAGGGCGTCCGTTTTTCGCGTCGTCTGCAGAAGCGCAGAGCCCGTGTCAAGGCGGACTTTTTGAGATGGTTTCAGGAATTTTTAATTCCCAAAACAAGGGTCCTTGAAGGCACAATGAATCTTTATGTGAAGTGACATTTTCTTTGGGGGATCTTGTTTTGGACGGCACGGACGCGTCCGACGTCCGTTTTAAGCGTCGTCAGTGGTGTTGGGACCCTGGAACCAAGGCAGAGCTTCCAGGGTGGTTTCAGGTGTTGAGGGTGAAGTTGAGGTGCAGGCCCCATATCCCGTCTTTTGAACTACGTGTAGCATTTCACGACTTTTTCACCGGGCATCCGTTCGGGGCGTGCGAGCAGTCGATTCTCGATGTATTTCTGTGGAGATTTCAGTGGTGCAATTCGACCGCTCTAATTCGGCATGATGGTGTGGGACCCATGAGGGTCATTTGGGCATTGACGGTGATTTTTCCATCTATATCACCGGGCGACCGTTTTGTACAAGTGAATAGTCCATCTCATGTACTTTTTCAATCGGATCGCAACAGTGCGATCCGTTCGTTGTGTTTCGGGACTGTGTTTCGGGTCCCACGAAGCACCTCTCGTGTGCGGTGCGCCGGAATGCATCTTTTTTCCCAGATATCTTTTGCGCTCAAGTGAGAAATCTTTTTTACGTGTTTTCCCAAGGGGATCGCAATGGTGGGATGCCCCCGACTTTTTTTGGGGTTGAGGCTTGGGATCACGGGACGCTGTTCGGGCGTAAGGGAGTGTTGGCGACTATTTTGTTGGATATCTGTTTGAGGTGAGTAAGTAGTCTATCTCCCATGTTTTTTCGCGAGTATTACAACGGCACGATACTTTTGTTTGTGCGGAGCCTCATACGCGATCTTATTAAATGTGGAAATGCGAAAGGTACCCCAGTGGCAGTTCGTCTGCCGCGTTTGTAGCGGACCTCTGGCGTGTGATCGTGTGCACTCCTAGGAGGGAGAGGATGGTGTTTTAAGAGATGTGGTTGGCTGTGCCACAACCGTTGAGGTGGTAGGTTGGATTTGTTATGTTCACACCTTCACATTGATGTTGGGTGCATGTTTTGACCTTTTCATTTTCTGTTTACCTTCAGCTTACTTTGTAATGTTTAGAGGTCGATGCACTTTTGGTGGCTTATATATAGCATTTTCACTTTTCACTTATTGTATGTTCTTTAACTTTGCACTTTCGCATTGAGTGTGTTGCGTGTGTGTGTGTGTGTGTATGGGAACTCAGGAAAAGGCTTCCCCGTGTTGTTTAGCCTTCGGCGCTTGTCGCCAACCACTGGCCTATGGAGGCGGGCTTAGTGTAGTTGCGACTCGATCCCGGGTAGGGTCGGGTCGTGACAAAGTAGTATCAGAGGTGGTTAATTCCTTGGGATGTTGTTTGGACGTCCCTAAAATAAAAGGATTTGGTTGGGAATTAGGGAAACAGTGTTAACGTGTCTCGAGAGCTGCTCTCAGGCCAGGGAGTCCAGTGATTGTGCGGTGGCTGACGTATCCATTCACTAGGACCATGATAACCTGCTTTTCGACTCGGCATGTTGAGACACTCGTTGTAGGGAAAATTGTTTGTGCATCACATAGTATTGAGTCTTTGATTATACTTCTTGAGTTAGCTCCCCATCATTATTATTGGTATATACATACATGCTCAACTGACAGCGGAACTCCTTGATAATATTCAGGATGTCTCCGCGAAGACAGCCAACTAGGATACTAGCTTTGGTTCGTGACAACGACCATGTGAGCTACGAGGCCATAGTACAAGACCCATTATGCGATCCCCTTTCTCCGGGTGGGCCGGTAGAAGCACCCCCACCTGTTGAGCAGCAAACAGCTCTAGTAGAGCAGGCTGAGCTGGAGCGTAGGCTGAATGCGCTCCGCGAGTTCCAGCGATAGAGACCACTGAGGTTCAGTGATGAGCCAGACCCTTATGTAGTAGATATTTGGATAGAGACAGTTGTTCGCCTTTTTAGGCTCGTGCAGACACCGATAGATCAGAGAGTTGCTTTGGAAGCCGACCTTTTTCGTGGAGAATCTCAGCGTTGGTGGAGTCTGGTGACTCAGTTTCTTGATGAGTCATCGTTTTTGTGCGGATACTTTCAGTTTTTGTTCCGTGAGGAGTTTTTCCCCTCATTATTGCACTTCGTTCGGATTCAGGAGCTCCTGCAGTTTCAGCAGGGAGGGATGATGGTGGCCGAGTATGCGGCTAGTTTCACAGATCATGCATGCTTTTACCTGCACATGGACCATGACGACAACCTCCAAGCGCGGAAGTTTGAGCAGGGTCTCCGTTGAGAGATTCGTGCGGTCATAGTACCCTTGGGAATTTCCACTTATGAAAAAGTGCTGGAGGAGGAACTGGTGACAGAGAGCTTCCTGTAACGTTTTAGATTTGGTGGTGGTAGCAAGAACGTTGGAGTCGAGACGTCTGCCGCTGCTAGCAGGTGTCGACAAGAAGAACCTTGACGCATGTGGTTTTCTGACAACCGGACTCAGGGGCGTGGTCATACACCACAGTGGCACTGAAGGGAACCAGTGCAGCCCAAAGAGAGTCGGTTCTATGCTTGTGACGGGGGAGGTCACTTGGCACGGGACTGCCCCACCAGGCATACGGAGAGCTTCGGGCAGGCAGCAGGTGCGCCACCATGACAGAGGCAACGCTATGATCGGTGTAGTACCCAGAGATGTGGTGCTAGGAGAGGAGTATGAGGAGATGGTAGTGGGGGATGGATTTACGATGTCCTCCCACCACAACTAGGCAGTCCACATCAATCTCCAAGAGCTGATAGTTGGAACGACGGATAGCCACGAGCTTTCGATGTCTACGATCCTTCAAAGCGTGAGGTGATAAGAGGTGCTCTCTACAACTCTTCTACATTTTGAGGTTGATTTGTTAGACTCTACATTTGAAATGTTTTTTTCTCCCTGCTCCTTGTTTGAGGTGTTATTAGGGTGACCAAGGGCATTGGTTGTACCCCTATGTTGGTTGAGTAGAAGGTGTGTAACCTTCCTCTTTAGTCGATGGCGTTGACTCCATCTCTCTTCGAGCGTGTGAGAGAGTCTTGGTTGGGATACATCGACTGTGAAACATTGCGCGACGAGATATCCTTGGGTGTTCCACCATATGGATATTCTGAAAGTGTGAATCACCGGGCATTGTTCCAGGTGCGGGCGGTGATTCCAGTCGTGATGAGCGATGTAAGGGTTCGGTCGGGGAGGTGAGTTACCCCCGAGGGCCTTCGGGTCGTTTGAGACAGTGCAAAGGGATGACGAGGTTCCATACCACCTTGCCCTAACCCCAGAGGCTGCTTTGGGTGCATGATGTCTCCCACACGACTCACCCGGGAAGAGGTTTGCATGGTCCTATGCATGACATTGGTGAGATTGGACCTCGTGTGAACAGACCAAATCCTTTGGTCTATGTGCGGTGGCGCAGAGCTGTGCAAGAGTTCTTCTGGGTATGGGAGATCTAGGTGCGGGCTTCGTACCCTGAGTTGTTCCCTCGTTTTGCTTTTCGAGGATGAAAATCTTGAAGTAGGGAATGATTTAAGAACCTAGTTTATGGCTGTAAAATTCTCTGTTATGTTCTTGATATTATTCCAGAGCAGTGCCATCAGACGGCGTGCGATTCCGAGCCCTAGAGTGGCCGGAATTAAATTTTCAGTGCGTTCACTTTGGGAATGCCAAGTACATGTGATAACTCTTAAATGGTGATCCGAATCAGAGATCAGAGTGTACATATGGGTCCAGAATGTGGTGATTAACCTAGGAACGACATAAAACATGTCAGTGCGGGACTTTTGGACCCCTCGATCACTTTCAGAATGTGAATCATATTAATTAAATAATTAATTTATTAGTTTAACTACTTAGCTCAGTATCTCTTAAACGACAGATCGGATTGGAAAATCGAGGGCACTGTTGATTTCGAAACGTGGCGTCTAACCAAAGAGGGGTGTATGTTTCACGGGCGCGGGCTGTCTATGAAAAATGCCCCCAGGGTCGTTTTCGTAATTTGGCGGCTTTGGGCGTTCAGTTCTATAAGTTTCCAACAGAAGATCAGAATCAAATTCTGAGACACTTTTGTGCTCGAGAGGTGGTGTTTACACTAGGGGAGGTTTAACCTCGACCCCGTCGAGAGATTCGGATGTGGGTTAAATTAAGGATGGAATTAATTAATTTTTAATTAATTAATTTTTCTTTTCCCTACTTAAGCACCTCACCACTCTCTCCCCTGCCCCCTAGTTCTCTGGTGGAGGAACGCCCAAGAAACCAAGGAGCCCTCCCTTCGACCTCTTCCACCTCCCTCCTCCGATCAAGGTAGCATCGAGCGCGGCGGGGTGCGGATCGGCGGCGAAGCTCCGGGCTACACCCAACAGGTAGGCGTCATTTCCTTTCGTTTTAAACTTCCACAGCCTCTTGAATTGCTATATATGCGTCGAATTTCTACTTGATCTTTGAGAGAATCCCATAACTGCATATCCCTATTTCTGAGCTTCCCGAATTAAGTATCGAATTTAATTTTAGATTTTTGAGGCGTCTGCTGCACCGAGTCGAAGTTTGGAAATTTTTGGGTGTATTCCGGTGGTCCAGCGCAGCGGTCCGGTGAGCAAGCACGGCAGCGTTGTAGGGGACTAGGTGGAGGCATCGGTCAGGAGGTCTGCAGCGTTCGGCAGCAGGGCGTCGGCGCGAGAGGGTATCGGCAGATGGAGAGCGGCGGTCTTCATTGGGGCTCCCGGACGACGATACGGTGAGGCGCGCGATGCGGCCAAGAAGAGGCGCTGGGCGAGCTGCTGCGGAAGGTGGCGTCGGCCGGGCGAGCGGGCGCCTGCGAGCTGGGGGCGACGACCTCCGCCGGTGAGGGTCGCAGTGGCAACCCTGGACGCGAGGGAGCCGGGACCCGCGCCGCGTGGGTCCTGTCGGTGTGTCAACTAGGACTGGCCGAATGGCCGGTCTTTTAGGGAACAAGGACCCGGATACTGCAGGTCCTGTTGGCCGGTCCGGTTTAAAAAAAATTGTTTTATAATAATAATAATATTATTATTATTATAATAATTATGAAAATTGATAAATCATCTGTCGGGCATCCATTTTGCGCGTCGTCTACAGCAGCGTAGATCTAGTGTCAAGGCGTACTTTTTGAGATGGTTTTGGGAATTTTTAATTCTCAAAACGATGGGCCTCGGAGACGAGATGCGTCTTTATGTGAAGTGACATTTTCTTCCGGGGATCTTGTTTTAGATGGTGGAGATGCGTCCGACATCTGTTTTAAGTGCTGTCAGTGGCGTTGGGACCCTGGCACCGAGATAGATCTTTTCAGGGTGGTTTTAGGCATTGATGCCGAAGTTGAGACAGGGGCCCCACGAGCTATCTTTTGAACTGCGTGCTGCATTTCATGACTTTTTCATTAGGCGTCTGTTCAGGGTGTACGATCAGTCGATTATGGATGCTTTTCCGAGGGGATTGTAATGGTGAAATTCTCCCTCTCGAATTCGGCACGATGGTGCGGGCCCCACGAGGGTCGTTTCGGCGTTGACGGTGATTTTTCCATCACTATCACTGGGCGACCATTTTAGACAAGGGAATAGTCCATCTGATGTACTTTTTTGAGAGGATCGCAATGGTGTGATCCGTTCGTTGTGTTTCAGGACCGGGTTGTGGGTCCCACGAAGCACCGCTCATGTGCGGTGCACTGTAATGCATCTTTTTTCCCAGATATCTGTTGCGCTCAAGTGAGCAGTCTTTTTGACGTGTTTTCATGAGGGGATCGCAATGGTGCGATGCGCCTGACTATTTTCGGGGCCGAGGCTCGGGATCAGGGGACGTCATTCATGCGTAAGGCGGTGTTGGAGACTTTTCTATCGGATATCCGTTTGAGGCGAGTAAGTAGTCTATCTCACGTGTTTCTCAACAAGGATTACAATGAAACGATCCTTTTGGTTGTGCGGAGCCTTATACACGATCTTATTAAATGTGGAAATGTGAAAGGTGACCTCATGGTGGTTCTTCTACCGTGTTTGTAGTGGACCTTTGGCGTGTGATCACGTGCACTCCTAGGAGAGTGAGGTTGGTGTTTAAAGAGATGTGGTTGGATGTGCCTCATCCGTTGTAGTGGATGGTTGGAGTTGTTATGTTCACACCTTCGCATTGACTGTGGGTTCGAGTTTTTCCCTTTTTCCTTTTCTGTTTACCTTCAGCTTACTTTGTACTTTTTAGAGGTCGGTGCACTTTTGGTGGCTTATATATAGCAGTTGAACTTTACTCTTATTGTATTTTCTTTTACTCTACACTTTTTCATTGAGTTTGCTGCGTGTGTGTGTGTACAGGTAGTCAGGAAAAGGCCTCCCCGAGTTTTTTAGCCTTCGACACTTGTCGCCAAGCCCTGGCCTATGGAGGCGGGCTTGGGCTAGTTGCGGCATGAGCCAGGGTAGGGTCGGGTCGTGACCCAATGGAAATAAAATTTAAAATATAATGTGGGTGAAATATCCTTGGAAAATATATTAATTCAAGGGTACAACAAGAGAGAGAAATGGACCCTTAAAAAGATCATGCTCAAGGCTCCGTTTGGGGATCTCAAATCAAATGATGGGTTCGCAATTATATATAAAGACACAACAAATGAGGTCCTTCTTAGAAGACCATTTCATTATATCCATGTAACATTACCTTTAATATCACATAAATGGTTTAAATACAACATTTATGGGAAGGTCATCTATCAAAATAGTGTCAATGCTGCCCTATACTCTTGAAATTCAATATATGATGTGGAAGGGTTCTATAAGAATGATAGAAGGAAAGAAATTGTTGTCTCTGATATATCGGTTTTATCCCCATGTTGACCAACCCTATGAATCCCTGGAACAAGATCGATAAAGATTACATGATATTGTTAAATCTGATTGATGCATCAGATTTAATCCCAATAATACATCATGACCCAAATAATTAATTGACCCATGGAAACTTGTTATTAGTGACATCGGATGAAGGGGATTCATAAAAGGTTAGTCAATAATATTCTCTATCATGATTCGATAATTATCTCATGATACTAGTAAAACATGATGATTACCTAAGAAAGTCCCTCCAACTCAGGTTGAACAGGATCCTCGAAACCCAGTGGCAGTGTTAAACAAATCAATAATCCCTATAATATATTTAGATCGAATATAATTTTCAAATATAACAATATATATTCCAATGGACTCCCTAAACTCCATGGAGATATAGGTTCCCTCATATTACATTACATATATAAAAATGCATCTAAAACTAAAATATTTTAGAGGAATTGTTTTAAATCGAGATTATACCTCCATTATTTGAGGAAGGTATATCCATCTCATTTAATGAGCCCAAGAAGGTTAATCTGGGATCATATGATAACCAATACCCTACATTGACAAGTTCATCCATGCATCATAAGGTTCAGGATATGCAAATGGAGTTTGTAAGGATAAATGGATACATGTTTTCATGGAATTATGTAGTAATTACTAATCTAAACACTGATGTGGTTACACAGAAAGTTAGCTTACTCTATAATAATAAATGAATCAAGCACATAGCAAGGAGGATTCACCCCTATCATGAAACTAATATAGAACTATTAGTTGAAAAAGTGATTCATATTAGTAATTTATCAGTTGTATTGGGACCAAAATGGATCTCCAACATCATCCCCATAAATAAAATGAATACGATGATTTTGGTTTTTTTCAATTTAAGATACATTTATAGACATTGATGGAAGGTATATTTACCATTTTTTATCACAAAATTTTGATCGATGAATCAAATATTGTACAATATAATTCCATAGTAGATGGATATTTTTTGTATGATTAGATAAATATGGATATAAAGATAAGGAATTCACTATTTAAAAAGATAATCAAAGGGTATTTTCGATTATGTGAAGCCCTTTGGATAAAAGAACACTTGTTCTGAATACCAACGTTCCATGAATCATATAATCCAACCCTTCTTGGGTAGAAAGAATTGATGTATTGTTGATGACCAGATAGTCATATTCTGATAGCGATGTAATCACTTCAGAGATATTCAAACAATATGCGACATATTTTGGTATCACAATTTGAATAGGAATTGTATGAATTGTTCTTTTTGAGTATATTTAGGGGTATTTTCTGGCATTTCGGTTTCCAATGTGTCATCAAGGGCGATTAAAAAAATGGTACTTTAATCCAAGAACTGTATCCCCCATAATATTAATGAAATGGGGGGATATAAAGGAACATTCTTAATTATGTGATTCATGGCTGACCTATCAGTAAAATATATCACATTCATCATGTTATTATTGAATGGAGTCACTCATCAATTAAACGAGGACATCCAAGAATCCTGTGAGAATATTAAGAATTACATCCTATGTCGATCAGACTTGATTCAACTGGTAGAAGGGAAGACATATATTTTTTAACAACCTAGTCTTGACATACATAGACATTTTGTCTCTTTTTTTGGAATACTTATAACATTACACCAATAGACTTCAATATATCATGTTAGTTTAGTGAATTTTGAAGCATGGAAACATAATCTCTAGTACATAATTTAGCTACATTATCTCCCACTAGGTTCTTCGTGACTCTAACTCTTCCTAGAAACATCAAATATAATACATATATTTTTAAACTGGGGGAACATAAATAGAAAAGGTGGTGATAAAATATACTCAGTAAGGGTAAATAGTGGGATACATGTAAGAATAACCATGATTATATGGGCATGGGAACTTGATCATAACATTAGATGATCATACAATGCATATCAAAGATCATAAAAATGAACCATGGAATAACTAATGGAATTTCATAATACATTAATCATAAGGGAATGAAGATCATAATCAATGAAATCATATCATAGGAATAAAATAGAAAATTTTTGATAACAAATAATCATATAGTCTTTTTTTCATATTCTTAAATCAATTAAATCCAAGGCCATCTTTTTCATATGGGTTCAATCCCCATACCATATTGGTAATCATAGTTAACTATAATGTAAATCATAGTTGTATTATTTCACTCCTTGCTCAATCATGGTAGTCAGGGTTCACTCACATAATCATCTTAGTACTCAAGGTTCACTCAGACATCCATATTAGTCTATCTCATGATATAGAAATCTATAATAAATGTGTTGTAAGGATAAATAGGTCTCACCCATCTCATAAATAAATCATTCATACATGTGACACAAAATCATAATGAATATTTTCATAACCAATGAAATGAAATGGGTACTATTAACGTGTAATCTTATCATAACCTATAGAAAAAGATACTATTTTCATAATCATTTTTTCATAATCATAACCCGTGAAACGTAGTGGGTTTCAAAATCATATATCCCATGAAGGTGAAATGAAATTCTTAAAAATATAACCTTTAAAATAGAAACAGGATTTGTTAACATCATAACATCAAATCATATACTTTTCATATAAATAATATGAATTTATCTTTTATATCATTTCCTAGAAATGAATGTGTGACATAAAATGATATCTTATTAGATAGAAAATAATTTTGTAATAAATTTGGAAAAAATTTCATGAGGAATATATCCTTAATTTTTTGGAATTTTTTTTAATAATAAAACATTTTGAAA
This sequence comes from Viscum album, assembly GCA_963277665.1. Classification (NCBI taxonomy): domain Eukaryota; kingdom Viridiplantae; phylum Streptophyta; class Magnoliopsida; order Santalales; family Viscaceae; genus Viscum; species Viscum album. Next base: position 1,530,960,053 of record OY728146.1, on the reverse strand, counting down.
TAAATTTTCATGAAAAAATATAAAATAATCTTTGAAAATATAATGAATGACTTTTCCTTTGAAAACCCCTTTAATACATATAATAAAATTTTGAAATCATTTAGAAATATGTTTTTCCTCCAAACTTAAAAATAAGTCATGAAATCATTTGGAAAACCTTTTTACTTAAAGAATTATTAAAGGAAACTCAAAATTATTTGGAAACCATTTATTTGAAATGATTATAAATGAATATGTAAAAATTGTTAAAAAATATACAATAAAAAATATGAAATAATCTTGAAAACATATTGAAAAAATTAATTATATATTTATAAAATAATTTTAAATACCTAATAAAAAAATTTAATTGAAAAATGAATTTAATATTTATAAATTCATATTGACTTTTTTTAAACAGTTTCATTGAAAATTAATTTTTAGAAAACCATTTCACAAATATTAAACATTTAATAATTCATATGTATTTTTACAGAAATTATGGAGGGTAAATTTTTACATTACATATGGGGTAAAAAAGAACATTAGCTTTACATTGTAAAAAGGTATGAACCAAATATTTTTTCGGAAAGAGAAAATAATATTCCATCGAAAAAATTTGTAAAAAATAAAAATTATAAAGAATAATTTTAATAAATATAGGCTAATGATAAAATATTATTTAAAACCTTTTTATAAAGCCTGGTTTTGAAGGAACATTGATTCCTGACCGAAGATATAGATAAAGCATGATTTATTTAAATAATTTCATAAATATATTATATACCAAAGAGTGGAATAAATGGTACCAATATAAGAATATATGTTAAATAAAAATACATGGAGAAAATTTGTGAGTGTTCAGGAGAGATGGGTCATTTGATTTCATCGAATGAATCATAATCATAAAAAATCCCAAAAAGAGATGAGAATTATTTAGTAAACTCTTTCTACTTTGTAACATAGAACCAAACACCACATTTAAGACAAAGAAATTACAAGAAGCATAAATTATCTTGATAAATGGGATTATAATGATATAAAATTTCAATGTAAGTATATACACATCATGGGAAAATGTATGTGCATAACATGGCATGTGTCTTAATGAATGAAAATTGAGGGATATTACTTTATAGATTTGGAATCTTTTGAAAACAAAATACACAAAATAAGGATAATAAAATGTATAAATTAAGTACCATTAAATTTAATTATCTGATTCAAATAATTTAACCATTTTCATTATAAAAACATCACATTTGTAATGGGTGTGAGTAAAGAATTTATCTCATAAAAATAAAAAGTCAGATGAAATTCCCTTAACTTGTGTCTTGAATCTTATAGTAATCTTTCAAACCTAATGTATAATAAATTTAAGTATACATTACATAATTTTAAATATAATATTATAATATCTAAAAAAATATGTGTTTTTATTTTGACATTATATTACCCTATTGATAACAATTTCATGTTAAGGTTAAGCTTTGTGTAATATTTTCATCGTGTTTTTATTGTGTATTTATTTGTTATATATATTGTCCTTATATATATATATATAATTTAAATATTGTAAAAAATGTTATATATATAATATTTATTCATTATATTTTTATTATAATAATTTATAAAATATATAAGTATGAAATGGAAGACATCTTTTTTCAAGACGGTCGGTCGTACATACTCATAAATGATGTTTTGTTCTTATTACCGTATTGAAATAATGTAAAAAATGAAATATATGTATTTATGTATAAAATATAATAAAAGTATAATTATTAAGTTATATAGATCATATAGGTTTATCAAAAAATATCATTAACAAATTCTATGTAGTGTGTGGATGAGTGACAACACTTTGAGGGGCGGTAGTACACACTTAATCAAACAAAAATATCGTATTTACACAAGATAGAATGCATAAGGTTATGGGAAAAATAAAAATTAAATAAGAAAAAGGAAATTAAAATTATCTTATATATAACATATAAATATATTTAAAATCACAATTTCCACCATGAGATGCAGAAAAATAAAAATGAACAATAACAGTTTTGTGAGGCAGTAGCTCATTGTACAGGTATACAGTATGTTCGTCAACAATTATATGGAAGTGTTTGTAAGTGTAGATAGAAAAATTATAATAAAAAATCAAAAAATATATAAGTTAATAGTTTTTTATAAAATCATGGAATAAAATTGTAACACCCGAGACTTTTATATTATATAAATCATCAAAGGAATCTTTTTCTACACAATACTTGCTTTGTTTTCTTTACACGAAATCGCGACCTTCCTCGATAGCTTGCGTCGTATGCAATACTGAGTTTCACTAAACAACGATATGCTATTAAAATATTATTAAAACTAGCCATTATGAATAATAATAACCACATTTTGAAATTTTATAAATTTTATTTTTCTAAATGGACTTCATTTTTGGATTCGGAATATCGAAATTATCCTAGGGGGAATTTTTGGTATTTTTCTGAAAACTTTCAATTTTTGATGAATAGTGAAACCACTAAGTGGTAGTTAAAAACTGAATTTTTCATAAAACATAATTTTACCGCTTTTGTGAGTAGAATTTCAAAAATCCGAGAGAGACGGTTGATGTCAGTAAGAAAAATGTGGTTCAATGAGATAAAAATAATTTTTTGGTGAATAGTAACTTTTTACTTTTTTTTACCACAATTAAAAGTAAATAGGGTAATTAAGGGTAAAGATGATATTATTATTACCCTAACACGTGTCCTAATTCTATAGTACAAGTGTAGTTCGACCATAAACAAACTTAGGAATAAAATATGACCATTTAGGCCCACTTGGATTAGATTAGGACATCTGTTATTAATTTATTTAAAGAAGGGTTAAAATAGTTAAAATCAATGTTTAATAAGTAAATAATTTTTAATATGGGGTTATACATAAGATAAATTCAACTATAAATATTCATTATAATGCTAAAAAAATTTCCTACATAATTATATTTTATTTGTAATTTTTAGACATTAAATAATTTAATTTAATTATGACACAAAGATGATGCAGTAATTATCTTATTAATGAAATATTGACATAATTAATGTTATAAACACAAAAATAAATGTAATTTGAGACTTTTTATGAATTACAATAATTTTATAGGTTAATAAGAAATGTTAGTATTGATTTAATTAACTTGGTTCGAACTAATAATTCTGTTATGATTTTCACAAAAATCAATTACTAAATAGTGTCAAAATTGACCTAAAATAGTTTTTAAAACAAATATTATATTAGTAATTGTTATTTTATTCCAAAAAATCTATGGTTCGGCCACATGACTTATATAAGGTTATATATATTAATAATAAACAACTTGGGGTTCGTTTGGCTTCTTATAGTATGTTTATTAACCTTATAGTATAAGAACACAAGAAGACACGGTAAATGTAAACTTATTTAACTTAATGTTAAATCTAAATGATAAGGTTAAAATAGAAACCTAAACTTATCTAAATTCTATTGGATGATAGGATTGATACCCATACCTACCTTATCTTCAAAATATATCAATTTGGATCTATTTAAAACCGAACGTGACTTTATAATAAAATAATAGTTTTAGTTATTCCAATGGTGCCCCTCTCCTCCCTTATAAAAGGACACCTCCTCCCCCTCTTCCTCACACCACATTGAGCCTTCAAGCTCGGCCAGCCCCTATCAATTTCTCCTCTACACTTCCCTAGAGACATCCTAGAGGTCCTGGTATTCTTCAAAGACCAATTTTAGTGCCCTAAAAGAAGGTCTCAAAGAAGCACTTCAAAGAAGAGGTAATGTCCGTTACCGATTCTTTCATCATTATTTCTTCTTCCACTTCTTATTCTTTAGTTGTTTTATTATGAAGTAATAAAATCATTATCACTCATATACTGATATGTTATTATAAGTATGAAACAACCCTATTTCACCATCTATCCATCCTATGGAAAAAGAAATCACCGCGCGTGCAAACGTACGGAATACCGTCTCCACCACGTGGTGTAATCTATTTTCCACCACCACCTTACTTGGATGGGTATAATGGTGTAAATAATGACTATATATGAAATTTATAAAGTTATATTGATTATGAAAAGTATACATACACTCCAAATACAATTCCATGATCATAGGAACGATATCATCACTCGTGCGTACGTACGGAATACCGTCTCCACGATGTGATGCGACTTGTTCTACATGATCATCATTTCATAATGATTATATAAATGAATTGAATGAATTAATATGATATATATTACACTAAAACCATTCTGGAAATAAGGTATCTATAATCGAAATAGAAGAATAAGAATTTATTCGACAAAACACGCATAAGAACAAAAAGTTATACACACCCGAATAACAAATAGTAATGAAATATTACTACTAAGAAGATATGAAAATGAACATATATGATATCATAAAAATAAGTATGATTCTCGAATAAGTCAATAACATTATTTAAATCATTATACAAGAGGTTCGGACACTTACAGAGCAAAACGGAACTAAGGTAAGGGAAATATCACAATCTCATTTTTATCCGAGATTGTTTATACTTTGGTATTTACTGGGGTGTATTTTATCATCCACATCCATGTTCCCTCAATATGTAATATTGTTTCCATCCACTTACAATATTTTAAATCCAATTTTACCCTTCGGTGAGTTTTTATTAAATGATATGAAAGGAGTTTTTTGTCATTTTTCGTACGAGGCACTTTTTGAATTTTCTGACAAAAGTACGAGAAATATGTTTTTTTAACTTATACAGCATGAATGGATTTTTAAAACATTATTTCAAAGAAGCTTCCATTACAAGTTTTCAAGTTTATTTTTAATCAACTTACTTTAATTTATAATTGTACGACATGTTAAGAAAGGAAAAGTGTTTTTGAAGCCGAAAGGATATTTTCCTCAAGAATGGAGTTCAAGTGTTTTATCAAAATTATTTTCCATCTAAGATAATAAAGGGTTCTGTTTTTATCCCTATTATTACATTGATTTGATTATGTTGTGATGGAATTATATTTTTATGAATTCCTTTATCTTATATGAATTTTTTTATGATGTCATGATGTTTAAGATTCCCATTTTTATTACATGGGTTATGAAATGATGTATGATTTATGATTTTGTGGCACACATAAGAATGGTATCATTATGAGATGGGTGGGACCTATATCTCCCTCCAATGCATTGGGTAAATATTTTATATCTCATGAGATAGACATGGCTGGAACGGTAGGTTATACCGGTTCAGTGAAACAGGACTTAAACGAGGGTGACTCGGTTCAGAAATGGACTTTTTCCACTAAGATAGTCATGGAAATGAGTCTTGACTAACAAGAAATGATTCTCTATGATTATGTGTGTATGCCACAAAGTTTCATGTTTTATGTTATGATTATTGTGATTACATTTCACTGCCATGATTTATTCCATGTTATGAAATTATGATCTCTTTTGCAGGTTACGATTTCCAAAAGTTATGCGCTTATGTAAATGATGTGATTGATATTTCTTTTGTTTACCCTTACTGAGCATTTGAGCTCACCCTTTTGTATGTTTTATTTCCCCAGGTTAGGAAGAAGGTTATTAAGAAAGATATTCCAAAAGGGACTATAGATATGATGAAATAAATGGGAGACAGTGTAGATGCTTTATGAACCAGTTGTTTATGTTTCCCAGTTTCTAAAGACACTATACCTATACGGTCCTTTCGTGGTTTTGTTATATGTTGTAATAAGTATGCTTCAATTTTGAAGTACTAACAATGTATGTAAAGTATGGGTCATTATAGTTGGTATCAGAGAAAAGGTATAGTCAGCCTTTGGAAACTAGGATGTGAAAGCATTAGTAAGAACCCTAAGGATATGTCTAAGCGTAGAACACAATATTAGTGTTTCAGAAATGGACATGAATAACCTAGGATAAGACCTTAAGTGTGAAATTTTATTCTTGAGTGTGTGGTTTTCCTATTATAATTAGTGTTGCTCACACTATTCTTCTTGGTTTTAGTCAATGGCTGGAACCCGAAGGAATCGTGTTAATGCGGAATGCGACGGGAAATGCAATGATTGTCCCCCTGAGCAACCAAACGTTATGGGAGCTGGAATTCAAAATCTTGTAGCCATGCTCACACAAATTTCTCAAGCTATGAATCATGCAGGACTTCCAAACGAGCAAAGGAAGGAGCAAAATTCTGTTGAATCCTTCATGAGGCGGTGTCCACCTTCTTTCAGCGGGTCTACTGATCCATTAGTTGCTGAACAATGGATTAGTACTACTAAAAATATATTTTCAGTTCTTCGATGTTTTGAACATGATAATGTCATCCTAGCAGTGTATCGTTTCGAAGGAGATGCTGATCAATGGTGGAATCTTATTAAGAATACGATGCAAAGGGATGAAATTGTGTCCATGGAATGAGACGAGTTCAAGAACATATTTTTCAATAAGTACATCCCTCGTATTCTCCGAACAAAGATGGAGAATGAGTTTCTTGAACTGAAGCAAAAGGATGATGAATCTGTTGGTACCTATGAAGCAAATTTTACAATACTTGCAAGGTACGCTTCTAGTATTATTATCCAACCTAAGAGTAAGATCGATCGATTCTTTAGTGGCTTAAAACCAAGTCTTTGAAGGGCCTTAGCCATAAGGGGTTTCAATAGCTATGAAGAAACCGTTCGATGTGCTCTCAAATTCGAGGTGGAGATTGGAGTAACCCATCATTCATATGGGTTTGATAAGAAGAGAAAAATGGAGTTCAAAGGAAAATCTAAAGAGCACACTGAAAAGAAGATGAGCTTTCCCTTATGCTCAAAGTGTGGAAAGAAACATGGAGGGAGTTGTCTTAAAGGGACAAGAAAATGTTTCAAAGGTGGAATGGAAGGTCATCGGGCATTTGAATGCCGTGATGATGGGAAGAAGATGTCTAATGATGAAAACAAAAGAAGGGATACACAGAATGAACCTACTACACTTCAATGTTTCAAGTGAAAGGAGATGCGGCATTATGTAAATAATTGATCAATCCAAGGGTTGATGATGATGGTCGACGTCAACAAACTCTTAAGGCTATAGACAAAGGAAAGTCACATGCAATTTCAATCAGCGATGTGGAGTACGATAACGAAGTGGTGAAAGGTACAATTACCATCCACTCTAAAGTATCAAATGTTTTATTTGATTCTGGATCCACCCACTCTTTTATTTCTGAAGAATTTTCTAAGGGTATCACCATATTACCTCAACAATTAGATGTTGAGTAAGCTATGACAACACCTAATTGCACAACAGTCGCATCAAAAGTGTATAAATATTCTCCGATCGAAGTTTGTGGGAAAGTGCTTCCTGAAAATATTGTGATCCTTCATATAGTGGAATTTGATGTTATTCTTGGCATGGATTGGATTTCTTTATATGGATCTCATATCAATTTCCATATAAGGGAAGTCACATTTCATATTCCAGATCTATCAATGATCGTCTATCAATGCAACGATGAACATAACCTTCCAGTGGAAATTTCTTCCATTTTATGGGTATTGATTCCACTAAATGATGGTTATTTATCTCAAATGGTTGGTGAGAAACTCACGATTAATAATATACCCATTGTACGGGAGTTTGATGATGTCTTTCCGAAGGAATTACCGGGACTTCCACCAAATTGTGAAGTTGAGTTCTCAATAGAACTCGTATCGGGTGCTTTGCCTATTTCAAAGACACCTTATAGAATGGCCCCAATTGAGTTGCAGGAATTGAAGAAGCAACTCCAAGAGAATCTTGATAAGGGATTCATACGCCCTAGTGCGTCACCTTGGGGAGTAGCTGTTCTATTTGTTAAGAAGAAAGATGGATCAATGAGACTCTGCATTGATTATCGAGAACTTAACAAGATCACTATCAAGAACAAATATCCTCTCCCATGCATTGATGACTTATTTGACCAACTACGTGAAGCTCAATACTTTTCCAAGATTGATCTTCGTTCAGGGTATCATCAATTAAGGGTGAAAAGGGAGGATATACCAAAGGCGACTTTCCGTACAAGGTATGGACACTATGAATTCATAGTGATGCCATTTGGTCTTACTAATGCCCCGACTATCTTCATGGATCTGATGAATAGAGTCTTTAAGGACTATCTTGATCAATTTGTGGTAGTCTTTATAGACGATATTCTTGTCTATTCAAAGAGCAAGGAAGAACATGAAGATCACTTGAGAATTATATTGAAGACCCTGAGAATGGAGAAGCTTTATGCCAAATTTACCAAGTGTGAATTTTGGCTTCAAAAAGTTGCATTTTTGGGTCACATAATCTCAAAAGAGGGGATATTTGTTGATCGAGCAAAAACAGAGGTTATCGAAAGATGGTCGAGACCAACAACAGTAACTGAGATCCGAAGTTTTCTTGGTTTGGCTGGATATTATCGACGTTTTGTGAATGATTTTTCACGATTATATAATCCACTCACCAAGTTGACTCGGAAAGGAGTTATGTTTGTCTGGACTGAAGAATGTGAAGAGAATTTCAAGGAGTTGAAAAGAAGGTTATCCAGTGCACCTCTGCTCACACTGCCTTGTAGTGGAGAAAGGTTTCTGATCTATAGTGATGCATCCAAGAAGGGATTAGGGTTTGTTCTTATGAAAAATGATATGGTGATAGCTTATGCTTCACGACAGTTGAAAATCCATGAGCAAAATTACCCAACACATGATTTGGAGTTAGCTGCGGTAATCTTTGCATTAATGATTTCGAGGCATTACCTTTATGGTGAAAGGTGTGATATTTATACTGATCATAAAATTTTAAAGTATATTTTCACACAAAAGGAGCAGAATATGCGTCAAAGAAGATGGTTGGAGCTGATTACGGATTACGACTGCTCAATCCATTACCACCCTGGGAAAGCAAACAAGGTGGAAGATGCATTAAGTCGACAAGACCATGCTAGTTTATCCATGATGAGGATCACAAAAGATCCAATATTTATTGATTTACAAAGGATAGATCATGGAATTATAATGGAAGGGGAAAAATATTATCTTTCTCAAATGAATGTTCAACCATCTATACATGTGACGATTAAAGATGTACAGAAAGAAGATGTCGAGTTACAAAAGAAGGTGAGAAACGTTCCTGAATTCAGCCTTGATTGTGATGGGATAATAAAGCTCAGGAATCGGGTTTGTGTTCCTCCCATACAAGAATTAAAGAAGGAGCTGCTGGATGAGGCTCATAGTTCTTCATTCTCTATTCATCCTGGAAGCACGAAGATGTATAGGGATCTGAAAGAGTACTTCTGGTGGGAAGGCATGAAAAGAAATGTTGCTGAATATGTCTCTCGATGCTTGGTTTGTCAACAAGTTAAAGCTGAGAGATATAAGTCTAAGGGGATGTTACAACCATTACCCATACCCGAATGGAAATGGGAAAAAACCACTATGGACTTTGTCACAGGACTTCCTAAAACATCCAAAGGCAATAATGCTATTTGGGTCATAGTTGATCGTCTTACAAAGTCTGCACACTTCATTTCTATTAGAGAGGATTTCTCTCTAGATCAGCTTGCCAGGCTATATGTAAAGGAAGTGGTAAGATTTCATGGAGTACAACTTTCTATTATATCCGATCGGGATATGAGATTTACATTGAAGTTCTGGCGAAGTCTTCAACATACTCTGGATACAGAGTTGAGTTTCAGCACTTCTTATCATCCTCAGACAGACGGTCAGTCTGAGAGAACAATTCAAACCCTAGAAGATATGTTGAGAGCTTGCTCTATGGATTTCAAAGGTGGTTGGGATCAACACCTACCTTTAGTGGAATTTTCTTATAATAATAGATTTCACTCCAGTATTCATATGGATCTTTATGAAGCTCTCTATAGAAAGAAATGCAGGACTCCAACTTGCTGGGATGAAGTTGGGGAAAGAAAGCTATTACGACCTGATCTCGTTGATGAAATGGCAGAAAAGGTCAGATCTATTCAACAACACCTAAGAGCAGCTCAGAGTCGACAGAAAAGTTATGCCGACAACTGAAGAAAAGACCTAGAGTTTGAATTGGGTGATAAAGTGTTGTTACGAATATCTCCCTGGAAGAGGGTTATGAGATTTGGAAAGAAGGGGAAGTTGAGCCCTAGATATATCGGTCCTTTTGAAATACCGGATCGTGTTAGGAATGTAGCTTTCCGATTGGAACTTCCACCGAATCTCTCTCAAGTTCACGATGTGTTCCATGTATCTCTCCTGAGAAAGTACATACCTGATCCTTCACATGTACTCAGCTCAGAAGTTATACCGCTGGATCAAAATCATTCTTATAAAGAACAACCGATAGAGATTCTTGATCGTAGATAAAAAGTCCTACGAAACAAGACCACTCGATTGATGAAAGTTTTTTGGTGGAACCACCAATTAGAAGAAGCTACATGGGAACTTGAGGATATGATGAGGGAGAGGTATCCTCATCTGTTTGTTACAAAGTGACGAATTTCGAGGGCGAAATTCATTTTAAGGGGGGTAGAATGTAACACCCAAGAATTTTATGTTATATAAATCATCAAAGGAATCTTTTTCTACACAATACTTGCTTGGATTGCTTTACACGAAATCGCGACCTTCCTCGATAGCTTGCGACATACGCAATACCGAGTTTCACTAAACAACGATATGCTATTGAAATATTATTAAAACTAGCCGTTATGAATAGTAATAACCACTTTTTGAGATTTTATAAATTTTATTTTTCAAAATGGACTTCATTTTTGGATTCTGAATATCGAAATTATCCTAGGGTGAAATTTTGGTATTTTTCTGAAAACTATCAATTTTTGATGAATAGTGAAACCACTAAGTGGTAGTTAAAAAACTGAATTTTTTATAAAGCATAATTTTACCGCTTCTGTGAGTGGAATTTCAAAAATCCAAGAGACACGGTTGATGTCAGCAAGTAAAATGTGGTTCAATGAGATAAAAATAATTTTTTGTTGAATAGTAACTTTTTACTTTTTTTTACCACGGTTAAAAGTAAATAGGGTAATTAAGGGTAAAGATGATATTATTATTATCCTAACACACGTACTAATTCTATTGGACAAGTGTAGTTCGACCAAAAACAAACTTAGGATTAAAATATGACCATTTAGGCACACTTGGATTAGATTAGGACATTTATTATTAATTTATTTAAAGAAGGGTTAAAATAGTTAAAATCAACGTTTAACAAGTAAATAATTTTTAATATGGGGTTATACATAAGATAAATTCGACTATAAATATTCATTAGAAAGATAAAAATATTTCCTACATAATGGTATTTTATTTGTAATTTTTAGACATTATATAATTTATTTTATTTATGACACAAAGATGATGCAGTAATTATCTTATTAATGAAATATTGACATAATTAATGTTATAAACACAAAAATAAATGTAATTTTAGACTTTTTATGAATTACACTAATTTTCTAGGTTAATATGACATGTTATTATTGATTTAATTAACTGTTTTCGAACTAATAATTCTGTTATGAGTTTCACAAAAATCAATTACTAAATAGTGTCAAAATTGACATAAAATAGTTTTTAAAACAAATATTATATTAGTAATTGTTATTTTATTCCTAAAAATCTATGGTTCGGAAAAAGGACTTAGATAAGGTTATATATATTAATAATAAACAACTTGGGGTTCGTTTGGCTGCTTATAGTAAGTTTATTAACCTTATAGTATAAGAACACAAGACGACACGGTAAAAGTTAACTTATTTAACTTAATGTTAAATCTAAATGATAAGGTTAAAATAGAAGCCTAAACTTGTCTAAATTCTATTGGATGAGAGGATTTCGACCCATACCCACCTTATCTTCAAAATATATCAATTTGGATCTATTTAAAACCGAACTTGACTTTATAATAAAATAATAGTTTTTGTTATTCCAAAGGTGCCCCTCTCCTCCCTTATAAAAGGACACCTCTCCCCCTCTTCCTCACACAACTTTGAGCCTTCAAGATTGGCCAAACCCTGCCACTTTCTCCTCTCCACTTCCCTAGTGACATCCTAGAGGTCCTGGTATTCTTCACAGACCTATTTTAGTGCCCTAAAAGAAGGTCTCAAAGAAGCACTTCAAAGAAGAGGTAATGTCCATTACCAATTCTTTCATCTTTATTTCTTCTTGCACTTCTTCTTCTTTATTTTTTTCATTATGAAGTAATAACATCAGTATAACTCATATACTGATATGTTATTATGAGTATGAAACAACCCTATTTCACCATCTATCCATCCTACGGAAAAAGAAATCACCGCGCGTGCGTACGTACGGAATACCGTCTCCACGCCGTGGTGTAATCTATTTTCCACAACCACCTTGCTTGTATGGGTATAATGGTGTAAATAATGAATATATATGACTATAATAAAGTGATATTGATTCAGAAATAGTATACATACACTCCGATAAAATTCCACGATCATAGGAATGATATCATCACTCATGCGTACGTACGGAATACCGTCTCCATGATGTGATGTGACTCGTTCTACATGATCTTAATTTCATAATGATTATATAAATGAATTGAATGAATGAATATGATATATATTACAATAAAAACATTCTGGAAATAAGGTATCTATAACCTAAAGATAAGAATACAAATTTATTCGATAAAACACGCATAAGAACAAAAAGTTATAAACACCCGAATAACAAATAACAATGAAATATTACTACTAAGAAGCTAAGAAAATGACCATATATGATATCATAAAAATAAGTATGATTCTGGAATAATTCAATAACATTATTTAAATCATTATACAGGAGGTTCGGACACTTACGAAGAAAAACGGACCTACGGTAAGGGAAATATCACAATCTCATTTTTATCCGAGATTGTTTATACTTTGGTATTTACTAGGGTGTATTTTATCATCCACATCCAGGTTCCCTCAATATGTAATATTGTTTCCATCAACATACAATATTTTAAATCCAATTTTACCCTTCGGTGAGTTTTTATTAAAAGATATGAAAGGAATCTTTTGTCGTTTTTCGTACGAGGCACTTTTTGACTTTTCTGACAAAAGTATGAGAAAAATGTTTTTTTAACTTATACGGCATGGATGGATTTTAAAAAAAATTCAAAGAAGCTTCCTTTAAAAGTTTTCAAGTTTATTTTTAATCAACTTCTTTTAGTTTATAATTATACGATATGTTAAGAAAGGAAAAGTGTTTTTGAAGCAGAAAGGATATTTTCCTCAATAATGGAGTTCAAGTGTTTTATCAAAATTATTTTCCGTCTAAGAAAATAAAGGGTTCGGTTTTTATCCCTATTATTACATTTATTTGATTATGTTGTGATGGAATTATATTTTTATGAATTCCTTTATCTTATATGAATTGTTTTATGATGTCATGATGTTAAAGATTCCCATTTTTATTACATGGGTTATGAAATGATGTATGATTTATGAACTTGTGGCACACATAAGAATAGTATCATTATGAGATTGGTGGGACCTATATCTCCCTACAATGCATTGGGTAAAGATTTTATATCTCATGAGATAGACATGGCTGGAACGGTAGGTTATACCGTTTCAGTGAAACAGGACTGAAACGAGGGTGAATCGGTTTAGAAATGGACTTTGTCCACTAAGATAGTATTGGAAATAAGTCTTGAATAAAAATAATTGATTCTCTATGATTATGTGTGTATGCCACAAAGTTTCATATTTTAAGTTATGATTATTGTGATTACATTTCACTGCCATGATTTATTCCATGTTATGAAATTATGACCTCTTTTGCAGGTTAAGATTTCCAAAAGTTATGCGCTTATGTAAATGATGCGATTGATATTTCTTTTGTTTAACCTTACTGAGAATTTGAGCTCACCCTTTTGTATGTTTTTTTTTCAGGTCAGGAATAAGGTTATTAAGTATGATATTCCATAAGGGACTATAGATATGATGAAATAAATGGGAGACAATGTAGATGCTTTATGAACCAGTTGTTTATGTTTCCTAGTTTCTAAAGACACTATACCTATACGGTCCTTTCGTGGTTCTGTTATATGTTGTAATAAGTATGCTTCAATTTTGAATTATATACAATGTATGTAAAGTATGGGTCATTATATAAATGTTTTTTGTTTGTGGGGAATGGAAATAAATAATAAAGCATGAGGGGGGGGTGTTACCATTTAATCGGGAACTCCTTTTGGTTTTTCCCAAAGGGATACCTTGGAAATCATTCATCCAAAGGGAAGATTAAATGTGCAATGTAGAACTATTTTTATGTTTATTGGGATGATATTGAATTAACGTAAGATTTTTTATAAGTGTGAGTATGTGGGAGATTTCGTATACTTTTATAGTGAAGTAAAAGTTCACACTTTGCATTTTTTTTAATCAAGTTAGGTGCCCACATGTTTTTACTTGCAGAAACTCATACCAAAAAACCCAAAACCAATAATATAAGTTATAGTGTAGAATGATGTAATAAATATGGTTTTTTGGATGTGTATTGGTCATTTTGGCATGTAATATTTTGGTTTAGTCCCTTATTGAAATAAAATTTACAATAATCATTGTATTTAATTTTAATTGCATTTGCTAAACTTTTTGGTAAATAATTAGGTTGTTTGTATTATAAACTATAAATAATTCTTATTCTAAATATGGAATTAATTTTTTGAAATTCAAATAGATAATTGGATGAAATAAATTTATAATTAATCAGCGAGATGGGATGACACTACGAGTTTTTAATGTAAAAACATCTAAAATTTTGCTAAATTTTATACACAAATTTCAAATATTAATTTATTCCAATGACCTAAATTTCATTAAGAAAAAAAATAATCTAATTAAACAGTTATACAATTTAAAATACGATAAATCTTTATATATAAATTAGATGAAAAATTTGTTTTTAATTAATATTCATTTTTTCAAATAATTCATGAAAAAATGAATCTTTAAAGAAAGATACCTATAATTTATCCTACTCTAATTATAATTTTCCTCTTAAAATATAAGGTTTATTTTTATATTATAAATACATAAAATTTCTAAATATTGGAAACCACATATTTTTATTTCTAATTAATTGGTAACCTATAAAT
This sequence comes from Viscum album, assembly GCA_963277665.1. Taxonomy (NCBI): domain Eukaryota; kingdom Viridiplantae; phylum Streptophyta; class Magnoliopsida; order Santalales; family Viscaceae; genus Viscum; species Viscum album. Next base: position 1,530,944,885 of record OY728146.1, on the reverse strand, counting down.
TCATATCATATTACTGTAAACCGTATATTTTAATTAGTTAGTTAATATTATTCATTACCACCAATTTAATATCTATGTTTTCTATTATTATATTAAATAATAATATATTATTGTTGGTAAAAACATGGTTTTCAGTGTTACATATTCATTAAGGAATGCCATTATTCCATGTATTCTAAGCTATCCTTGGTGTTCTATATTGAGAAAGATAAAATTTATGTTACATGTAGTGAACGATTAACATATTTCTTGGTATAACACATGTCAATAATAGTTTTTTAATATGAAATGGACTATTTTTAGTGTGGTGTGAAATGAAAAATATAATATTAATTCAAAAAAATATATCAAAAAACTCGGGGCCTAACATTCTACCACCATAAAATTAATTCCACCCTCTAAATTCATCTGGTTTATTAATGTTTTAAAAGATGAATGTACGATTCATATAAAACCACATATAAAATAATAATTTAGGTACTTCTTATAAAAAGGGAATGTTTGAACCATAATGGATACCCAAAGTATCATATAAATAATTTTCCAAATTGGATAACATAGGTTAAGAGTGAATATTGAACATGGAGGAAAATTAAAATTATTTTTAAGGAGTGATTGAGGACATCAATCGCAAACAAATAAATGATCAATGAAATTTTTAGGGACACAAATTCATAAATTTGATATGATTGTTAGGACAATGGTATAACAAAAAGTTGGGTATTAGGGAAATACCATTATTTTTCATTATATTATATTTTATTATATCGTTTTTTCAAGAATATATGAAAATATAATTACTTGATATGTTTAGATAAAAAAATTAATTATTATTTTTTTATTATTTCTATTTCTTATTCATCCATTATATTATGAAATGGATGTACAGAAATTATCATTGTTGCATAAAGCACTAATATTCCCATGTATCATATCTTATGGCACGTAAAAAGAATGAAATGTATAACAGTTTTTCTCTACCTACCATTAGAAATCAATAGGGTTAATACATGAATATTTAATCATAAAAAGTAATGATAAAATTTCCTCATAATTGTTTATTCTCCAAAAATAATTATACATTTACTTGAAAAATGCATTGGCATGTGGTAGGTGTGAATCCACTATCATCTCGGGGTTATGGGTTCAAGACATATGGCCTTGATGGACATGAATGGTTGTCACCCAAAATACATTATGTCCTTTTATAAAACAACACTAATTTAATTTAAAAAATAAATATAACGGTAATACTTTAAATAATGTTAATCACAAATAGCCTTTTAACAATGGGTTTTAATACAATCTTAGTACATAAATACATCCTTTGATGTTTAACAAAAACCTTTCATTAATGTTTAACTTTATAACCCTTTTTAAATATGGAAATCCAAAACCTTAAAAATAATGACACTAAATAAACTTAACATTGACCCCCCATATATCACCATGCATATCTTGGTTGTCTCCTTACATAAATTAGAATACCCTCACCAATTATTCTCTTGAAACATGGTAATAACATGAATTACCATAAATACATTTGGAGAACATGAATTATTATTTATTCCAGTGGGTACTGGATATATTAATTAAATACAAGATGTTGTAAAAAGCATCCATGACAACATATAACACTTTTTTTAACACATTCATAATTTGACCTAGGGTAGTCAGTGTTATACATTTTACTTTATCCAACCCAATCATAAATTTACCCCAGCTAAAAAACAATTCTCTAACATGTTGATCACATTAATATTTACTTTAGATTAATAAAAAAATCACATTTATTTGTCTTAATCTCTATTCAATGTATCCCTTACAATCCCTAAAAAATCATATACTGAAAATAGTTATATATTTCATGATTGATAATCATATAATTCCAAAACATAAATACTTCATTCATATAATATGTTTCATAAATCATTACTCATGACTCATCAATTTGTTCCTTAATACCTCTTTCCTATAATATGAACTATGAATCATGGGTTTAGGTTCCTCAATCTCAACAAATTCCTGATACTTATATTCTATGTAAACAATACAGGAAGAATGTCACATACTATTCACATTACTTTTGTGGTCTCTTTATCATTAGAGTTCTATACATATACCACCTTCCTGATTATTTTTTCACGAATTCCACATGGGAAATCTATTTTTATAATTCCCATACATTCAACATATGAAAAATTTAGTGTTAACCATTTTTTGTAGTTCACCACATTCATTAAAACCAGGTACAACATTGTGAGAAACAATTACCATACATGAAAACCACATTATCATGAAAAATTAATTATATAATATCAAAATAATATAACCAAATTTTTAATCAACAACACCTTATGTTTATCCTAGATTATTCATTGTTCTATTCTTTTCAAATCCATCATTATAGTTATCATAGAGTTTTTGAATTTAAAAATCATATCCCCATGCGTGTCATACCAGGTACGTAATAAGGTCAGTTGTCATGTACTAGGTAATGAATTGTCTTGCCCGAAAAAACATGTCAGACTGGCTACTCTTAGGTACATCATTTCTAGAACCACGTCTACATGTTGTGTCAAGGAACATATTTATTTCAAGTACACCACTCGTAGAATTATTTATAATAATTCCATGATATTTTCCTAACCATTATCTCATTCATAGACTTATCCTTATAAATATCCCTATACATATAATTAAAAACATTAATAAGGAATTTACTAATGTTTTCTCAAACTAGTTTCCAAAATATGACCAAAAAATCAATCTGATACTAACTGTAACAAAAAAATCTTAACAGACATAAACATCACATAACTTTGGTTGAATACATAAAACATTTCAAAAAACAGATTCCCAATGACCGTGTCAGTTTAGTGCCATTGGAAACATTAAATCAAAAACACTACTACAAAAGTTAACAACATTATATCCGACTAGGATCTTATTAACCCGAGCCTTTCTAAAAAATATTTAACATAATACACATATTCAAAACCTAGGTGAAAGGAGACAAAATATGGGTGATATTTAATTCTTAATAAGAGTAAACATGGGTGAAATTTAGGCATAAATGTGATCATAATGGTATAATAACATGATAATTACATTACTAGATCATACCCTTAATATCAAAGTTCATAAAAAAAGACATTGAATAAATATTGAACATTCATAAGACATGAATCATAAAGAAATGATGAACAGAATCCATGAAAGAATAATATAGGAATAAAACATGTAATTGATAAAAACACATACGCATATAATATAATTTCAATAGTATTCAATTCATCTCCAGTAAGGCCATTATGGTAGTACGGGTTCACTCCTCACATCACTTTAGTAGTCATAATTCAATCACATGGACATATTAGAAGCATTAGTTCACTCCACATACCGTCTTTCAAGTCATGGTTCACTCCCATGGCCATTTTAGTAGTCAATGTAAACTCCCAAGACAACCATGGTCTATCTCATTAGATATAAATACATTCTGAATTCATTTTTGCATATATATGTCTCACCCATATCATCATAAAATCAAGTATAAATACACCACAAAATTATAAGGAATCATATTATAATAAATGATATGAGATAGGTATCCTAAACATGTAATCATATCATAACCTAGAGAAAGTGATTGTAGTTTCCTAATAATTCATCATAAAAATAATACCTTAATATAAGAGGGTTTTAAAATCATATAACATGTAAAGGAGAATAATGTTTCTTAAAAATATTACCCATGGAAGAGAAAAACCTTTCTTAAATTTCCTCACATCATTGAATAAAACATTTAGAGATATAATATGAATGGAACCTTTAAATAATTTCCTAGAACTAAATGATTAACATTAAATGATTTCATCTTATATGTAAAATAAATTGGAAGCATATTTTGAAAAAATGAATTCAGAAAAATATCCATTATTCTTTAAAAAAATATTTTTATAAAATAAATACTTTTTAAACCCATTTTCATGAAAAGATATAATGGAATCATTGAAAAAAAATTAAAACCATTTCCTTTCAAAAAATCATGAATACATATAATAAAAGATTTAAAATGTTTTGAAATCCATTTTTCAAGGAATTATATAAATAATGCTTCACATCATTTTGAAAACCTTTTTTTCTTAAAAACTTATAGAAGATGCTTGAAATTGTTCGTAAAATAATTTTTTTGAAAACATTACAAATTAATCTAGACAAAATATTGGGAAATAATTATATTATAATTAACATAAATTAATATTGAAAATATTTGGAAAATAATTTTTCAAATAAACATATTAGATAACCTTAAAAATCATCGGAAAAAATATTCCATGAAAAAACATTAAAAAATTATAATGAAATGTTGAAAATGTTTTTAAAATAATATAAATGAAAATTAATTTTAAATAAATATTTTATTAAATATTCTCCTTTAAAACATGAAAATTAATCTTCACTGAAATTATGACGGGTAATTTTGAATGTGACCAATGAGGTAAAAACATTCTTTTTCCGCAGTAAAATGGTTAGAAAAACATGTTGTTTGGAAAGAAACAAGAATATTCCATTTATAAAATTAGTCAAAAGGTAAAGAATATATTTTAATTATTATATAATAGTTTTTATAATATTATTGGAAACCCTTTTTATAAAACATGGTTTTGATGGAACACTGATTTCCGACTGAATAGATCAGTAATGTCGGACATTTTTAGAAACATGTTCTTCATTATACTATATACCAAATAATATAAAATTGTAATAATACATGACTAAATCACGAATTACTATATTTTAATAAAATCCATTAGTATTCTTGGGATATGGATCATAAGATTTATTTAAAGGAAGTACAATCATAAAAAAATATTGAAAAGTGATGATATTGTTTCAACATTCTCTTACAACTTCTTAAAATTGAACCAAAATCCCCATTTTAAAAAATAAAATTACATTAATATAAAGATAAGATGAAAAATATTAGATTTATGTGATAACATTTTATGGTATTATATAACCCTCATACCAAAATAAATAATGTGTGGTGAATAAATCATATATCTCATAGAAATAAAAAGTGAGATGAAATTGCCTTCCATTTTGTCTTGACTCGAGGTGTAATCATTCAAACCACCAACATTATGAAATTATGTTTATTTTATTTATTTTTAAAAAGCTATTTAAATATATAATACCCCATATGGTCTGATTATGTCTTTATATTACCATCTTGTCAACACTTTCATGTTAATCTTATGCTTCAGGAAATATTTTCTTGGTTTTTTCTAGTGTATTAATTTGTTTTAATTTTGGACATTACACATATATAATGATTTAAATAATGTAAAACATGATAAAAATGTCATTTATATTTATTATATTTGTATCATAACAATACACATAAAATGAATGTATGAAATGCAATACAACCTTTATGGACATAGTAGGTCGTATGTACGCATTATTTCCCTTTGTCTTATATTTTCAAATAGAAAGAATTAATGGAAATGAAATATTTTAATATAATTATTTAGTATCATTAAATTTTATTATTTTATCATATATATGATATATTTTCACTAAAAATATCATTAATACCTTCCATTTAGTGTGTTAATGATCCATGTCACTTTGAGAGGGATGTAGTCCACACTTCCTTACACGAAATTATTGTATTTACACCAGATTTAGAGCATAAGGGTATGTGATAAATAAAAATTGAAGAACTATAATTTAATTATGAACAGAAAATATGTAATATAAAAATATATTTCCCATTATAATTTCCAAAATGAGAGGAGGTAAAGTAAAAATTAACAATCATCATTTCATGAGGGAGAAGTTCATTGTACACGTAAATTGTACATTAATTTCCGGTTAGATGCTTGTATTTTTAAGTGTAGGTCGAAATAATAAATGAAAAATTCATATTATACTCAGGATAATTTTTATAAAATCATATAATAATACTTTTCTTTGTAGTGGATACTAGAATAAAAATAAAGGAGTTTGATGGAGGGTGTCACATCATAACAGTGAAAATCTTTTGGTTTTAACCAAAGTGATTCCTTGGAAGTCATTATGCATAGAGGGAGTCTTCAGGGAATAATTTAGGATTGTTAGAATGTTTATTTTTTGGATATTTTCAGATCCTATGTGGTTTGATATGTGTGAGGAAGTGGTATATATGGTGTCCTTTTATATTGAAGGGAAATGACACACTTCACATTTTTTGAAAATAAGATTGGTGTACACACATTTTTACATTAAATTTTAAAAAACAACATAAATAATAACTAGGTTTTTTATCTACGAAATTGGGGTATCCAATGGATTTTCGACAAGTATATAGGTTAATTAGACTCATAATATTATGGTTTATTCCCTTATAAATCTTAATTTTCTCTTTTTCAATGTAATTAATTTTTATACATTCCCTAATATTTTTTTAGAAACTGAGATGAACATATTATACATTATAAATTATTCTAAATAAAATTATGAAATCCATTTCTATGAATTTCATGCAAATAAGTGTCAGAAATTAATATAAAATTAATATCGCAGATGCGACACCACTATGGGATTTTAAAGTGAAAACATCTAAAAGATTGCTATGTTTTTTCACCCAATATCAAAGTGATAGATTATAATAAACTAAATTTTATTAACTGGTAGAAATTTTATATTAATAACATTTGAAAACAATATAAAATATAATTTAACCTTGTAAATAAATTCTATGAAGAAGTAGTTTTGAATTAGAATTCATTATTTTTAACTTCTTATTTAAAAATAAAATATTACAGTAAAATATAAAAAAAGATCAATAACATAAAATTTATCTTTATATTTCAAATATGAATTTCATTTTAACATATTAAATATACAAAAGTTCCATAATTTTTATTTAAAATGGTTTCCATATTAAAATTTGGTAAAACTACTATTATAAAAATATAGTTGTTTATGAATAAAATTGGGTTTGTTATTACCTTAGGTTTTTCAAATATATTGGATGGACATAAAAAATATTTGATAAAATATTTATTACAATTATATCACTATGAAATTTTAATTATTATAACATAATAACAAAAAATACATTTGGGAGCTCAAAAAATTATTTCCTTTGTTATCGACTAGTTATTATATTTTAATTTTTATTTAATTTTTAACCTATTAATTCACTTAATATGTTGAAAAAATTAAATTTTCATAAGTTAGATAATAATACTCACAAATAAAAATTTATCTTCTAATTTATATCTTATTAAATTAAGTAATAATATATTATTGATTTGTAAAACATGATCTTGGGTGTTACGCAAGCCACCGACAAAAGTCGTTATTGCATGCAATGCAATCTATCATCTGTTCTCAATGTAAATGAACATAAAATTTATGTTTCTTTTATTTTATTAATATATTATTCTTTTATATGAATCTAGAGAAAAATAGTGATTATATATAAACTAAATAATTTGTTTTTCAATGAAATGAAAAATATCGAAATTATTAAATTTATTCAAAAAATATTTCTAAAATTCATAGGTTGTGATGTATTTTTTATGTGGCCACAATGGAATGATCAATAGGTTATCAATTATTATAAAAAAATTATATTGTGAATGAAAAAATACTCTAATAATAAATCAAACATTTCTAGGTAATGATACCTGATATTTGGATATTTAGAAGAGCTGCCTCAATCTCATATTTATAAGGAAAAAACTGAAAATTATTTGTAGAATCATGAAGTATATTTGGTGTCTCATATTGAACCTCTCAAGTAAATCATTTCCCAACCAATATTTAATAGTATTTTATCATAATGTAAGGTTTTCCTAAAAAAAAATAATATCTAGATCATGTCACAGATGTCAGTTATAAGGTAGGTTCTATCTGATTTCTCTAAGGAACATTCTACTCCATAAAGCACTCCAGTGGACACTTAACATCCAATAAAAGTGGTATTCAGGGGCAAGGATGCTCCCTGAATGTGGAAGATGTGTTTTTAATGAAAATCCTATTTTCATTTTAGTAATAGGATGTAAACAAACCAACTTGTGTAGGCATATAGATTATATTTGTATCCTGAGAAAAATAAATTTTTTCACTACTCAGCCTCATTATCTAAACGATACAATAAAATTAAGAAAAAATACAATCAGATCTTTTTTATCATGGAAAAATATATAAAACATAAAATATCCTACCAAAACATCAAAATGTATTCAATTATAGTGATCAGAAAAATCAATTCTTATTTTTCCATAATAAAGAATAATTTCCCCCTCTAATCAGTTATGTCATTGTATAGATGGTAATTTTAGATTTACATAAAAAATTGAACCACATTTCATGATAAAAAAAAATAATTTTTGTATTCCCTATCTAATAAAACCAAAGTAATGGAAGACGCCGTCCAGGATGATTTGGATATCCACATCAGCAACTAAATAAAGGTCTCTATAGTAATAATTTGTGACATGATGAAAATAAATCAGGTTAAAACTACCTAGAAGCATGATAAACCAATATCCACCACTGGACGAATGGATCACGTAGTCAATTACTAACAAAAATTGGATCCTCCTTTTATATTTAGTTTAAAGTGAATATAATAACTAAGGAGTAGAAAACATTACCCTTTAAAATGGGTATATGGAAAAAAAATCCCTCAATAATTGATGATTTGAATGAATACTCGTCCAATACTAAATATAAGGAGATATTCCCACTATCATGGATAAACTATATTAAGGCCCCTAAGGCTATCATTTTTCCATTACCCGACACTCCTATAAAAGAAAGAGGACAAATTAATAATAGAAACCGAAGATACGTTATTGTGTTGAATTCAACAAAAAATTTCTTGCAATCAAGATTCAAGAAAATATCATCCATAAATAACCATATTTTTTACATATTTAAAAATACTGATGTTTGTTTTTGGTATGGGTGATGAAAATTTTATAGAAATATATCCCATCCCCAACTAAGATGTTTATGTATATCCTAAATGTTATCGACATTTGTTACAAATATCATGAGAAATCAACCCTTTAATGATTTTGGTAAGAAGAGTGGTGTTAACATAATAAATTCAAAATATATCACAAGAATTAATATCCTTAAAAATATATTACATGATAACAACACCAAATTTAATTATAAAGTGTTTGATGTATTGTACCAGAAGTAAAACATCAAAATTAACCAATTTTTTCCCACTATTGTATATTGTAAAATAAAAATATACAGGTATTCGGTAAAATTTTCCTAATATAGTATGAAAATGATAGAAAATGAGATGAAATCACATTTGAACATTCTCTTTCATTAATTATGGGCAATCTGTACCACCATGCACACTGCCACACAAGTGACCCCAAATTCATTAGTGTTTGAAAATGATATATTTTTCCCATATAATTCATATATCCATTTTTCTAAATTGATATATGTAGAAGACTCATAGATGATTTTAAATAAAAAAGGAGACCAAATAAGTTGGAATGAGTCGATGAGAAAATCTGGCATACAGTACACAACCTCGAATCCCATAAAAAGTATCACATGATCTTTAAAAAAATTCTATCCACTAGTAATTCCTTTAAGGATAATTGGTATACAATATATGAACCCCAATGATAATATGAATAAAACCAAAAAGTTTGGACCCGACTGGGAAGGACATTTCATAATTCATAGATCTTATTATTATAGTTCTTACTCGTTTTTATGATTAAAGGGAAAATTTTTATACCCCCACAAATGCGTAGTTACTTAAAAATAATAATAAAATTATATTTTCTTGCATTATATTTTTATGAAGTAAGAATATAATTTGAAATGATTATTTCATCCTGAATTCATTTTGATAAAATACAAAAAATCCATCTTGGCGACATAGAGTTAAACTACAAAGAGGTAATCCTCATCATAAGATATTAAACTACATAGAAGTCATCCTTTTTCATGACATTAAAGCACAAGGAGAACATTAATTCATGGATAATACAATTTACATATTCTATATCTATGAGAAATCAAAATGTGGTTACCATGACCTGGTGTGTGAATCAGATTTATATAGGTAATACCTCCTTCAAGAACAACTTGGGGATTTTTTTCCTATTATCAAATGATATATATTGACATCCAAATGTGAAATAATCTGTTTATGGACAATATATAAAAATGACTCCACATGAATATGGATCAGACCATTATTTATAGTTTTCTAGTCAATAATTATGTGTTATATGACTCCATTTATAATAAGATACATAGTGAAACCCACATCATATATATTGGGTCTAGTTCCAATATAAACAAAAAAATGTCCCCATTTTTTTATGGTTTAGACATGTGTGAGTATTTTCCTATTCCTTAACTACATGTATCATAACTCCTCTTATAAAAGTATACCCAGTGACACCCAAATCCCAAATCCTGGGTCTAGCCCTGATATTAATTGAATAATTACACCTCCACATATGGGTTATAGTTGTTATATGTGTTTTCTACAGAATAACTACATGTTTCATGATTCCTTTTATAACATGAAATGGAAATTAACAAATTTCCAAAATACATGGTCTATCTAAACTTGATATTGAAAAAATGCCCTTCTATATATGAGAAAAACTTACATGGATAATTTTCAATTGAAAAAATATGTTCTGCTTGATTCCTGCAATCATGCGACACATTGCGGCACAATGATCACATATCATGGGTCCAACCGCAACATAAATAAAAAATTAAGCATACGAATATCTATCATACCAATATCGATATTATTTTCTTTTAGAAATATGTGTGGATTTATACCTTCTATCATAGAATATATATTTATGCCTTGTACTCAAATCATGAGTTAAGAGACAATATAAAAGGAAAAATGGTCCCCTATGTGTATGGGTTATAGTTTCATGCAGAGTCTTCCATTCCATAACTGCATATCGATTAATTGCATCCCTAAAAAGATATGAAATGATTCAATGATCCCAAATCATTTGTCCAACCACAATATCAATGGACCCCCCCCCCCCATGTACTAGTCAGACTATAATAGACAATTATCCATTCAATAACTACATTAGGATTGATACTTTTTATCTAATGATATACAGTAATACTTGAATCTCCAATACCTGGTCTAGCCACAACATATTTAATAATATTAAAACACTAATCCTAGCTAATGGGTGGAGTAATTTTTTAATGTATCTGAGGAATGTAATTGGATTTATTCTTTCCTTTATATGATACATAGTGCCACATATTTCCTCTAATATAGTCCCAACCACGAGTTATCACCACTCCAATTCATGATCATCCATGAGAGTCAAATCCATATATATTATCAGGTGTACAAAAAATTGAATAAACTCTAGATATTATTCATCACGTACTCGCACACTGCTTAATAGACCGCCTAATTATCTCTTTTCTCTCATTCTGTGTATGGATCTTGTAAGATTAGGGATCATGGAATTCCACTCTAGCCAGCATGACGGAGTAGTGCATTTGATAGGGAGTTAGATTATAAATGAATGATATTAAACTATATGGTCATTTCTTATTGACCAGATGTTAATCTATGAAATAATGCCTTTTTTCATTAAATTAAACTACACGATAAGATGTCTTTATAAAAAAAATAGATCTCCACCTTGATGATAATGTATTCAAGGATTTCCTTTCTTATCCCATTGTTTAGTTTTTTTTTGTAAACACTATAATTTCATCTTGGGTGCTCAAAAACATCATTAAAAATACATTCTATATGAACTAACATAATATATTTGATATATTAGTTAGTACTGAAAAATTAGTTTAGTTGATATACATCTCTCACAACCTCATAGACCATAGTCTCCAATTCTCCCAGTAATCTGCTATTAAAAACTAGTGTCATGTACTAGTTAATCCAAAGTGACCATGATGGGATTATAGGGTGAATGAATCAATGAATAAAAGCCTACACATAGAGGATTTCATGTTCCAAATATGTGGTCCCCATTAAAATCCCTAGTAGTTGACACAGTGGAATAGAATTTGGGGCTCCTCCATACTCAATTTTTCCAATGTTCCCATCAGTTACCACCGTTATTTAGCTCCGATATTCATGTTTTATGATTTTAACTCCTCATAACGAAACAATACAAGTAGATTCAAATACCATTTATGTTACAAATCCTTCACTATTCCCATTTTGGAGTAAATATTGTGACATTTCTTACCTGTACCCTTTTATTTCAAGGTAAGAAACCTCCATGAATACTTAAATTCCTTAATAGTTGAAATCCCTTTGGATTCTCCATTTTCATGTATCATGTTTGAGATATACACAATCAATTTTACCCATGTACAAGAGATAAAAAGAATGTGTCATTGATTTAAATCATATCAATATATTTCGCGGTGGAAAGTCCCCAAAATTGAACAAAATTTATATCAGAACTACATGTGGATTTATTCTAGATACCATAGGATACGTAGTGATACTCGACTTTCAAATCATATGTCTAGAATAAATTTAAAAATGAAAAAAGTTACACTTCCCCTAAACATGGGTCAGATCTTAACAAGGGATTTTCTCATATAAAAACAATGTATGGATTGATATATGTACATTGGGAAATGTAGTGATGCCTGGATCCTCTATTTTTAGAAAATCCATAAAAATTCCATGTCATTGTATATTATTCTTCATGATAAGTGGTCATAATGTTAAACATATCACCCACTATGATTATTGTGTACTCATTAATAACATATTTGTCCCTTCACCATGACATGTGTTCAATAGAACCTGACAAAGCGATTGGGGTGATCAATTTTTTTTAATATTACTATCTAAATAAACCAACTTCATATATTCAATGATTGAGTTGATAACAACCAATTATGGGAGTTGATATCCCTCTCATGGAACCCCATTGACCTTGGGATCCCTTTCTCTGTATTATCACCTACTGATAATTTGTAATAAGGGATAGCTAATCCAAATGTACCCCATAAGGATTCATGGCTTAGAGATTACACAACATATAGAACAACTATTTATATGAATTTAGAAACCCTCAATGTTACATATTTGTGCATAATACCCACTATTAATGAATTATTATGACATATTATTTGGGTAGCATTCCATTAGGGGGTTTCCATATTCTATAAATACCCAATAGATATATATCAGATCATCATATTAGTGATTCGACCAAGTCAAATGAAGTTAAACATCCTGAATAATAGTCCATCATAAAATGAAATGAATTTCTCTGAGTGTGACATTCTAGCCATGAATTAATGCGATGGATGAATTACTCACCTACGTACCAGAATGAAATTGGAAAATTACATATCGGTTTATACTCTCGAGATATATGTATAAAACCCATTTTGCAACCTTGAGGTCAAAACTCTCTATGGGATAAAATCCAAATTCTCATTCCCATTGCAAAAGAACCATACCAACATATAATGACCCTATAAAAATATTTAATAAGGTTTATATTATTTCAATTAAAATGTTAATATGGAATAGAATGGGTGCCTAGCCAAAAAAATCATATACCACTATTTGAAGAGTTAAATTTTATATTGATTTTCACTTCCAAATATACGTCAGCTCTACAAACACCCTACATAAGCATGAGATAAATCTTTTCCGGAAGGTTGTCTAACGTATGACCCACAATCAATAAATTTTTTCATGGATAAAAGTTTTCAAAAACCTAAATTCCCTCAACCATGGAATATTTTCACCAATGAAATAATTAAAAATATCACATTGGTCTATATTTCCTTTTTTTAGGACATAAAACTTCAAAGAATATATCTTCTTCATATGATGTAAAGCTACCCAAAAAAATTCTTCACCACTCCTTGAAATTAAATAATTCATACCATTTCCAATTACCACTCTTTATAAAAGGGTTAAAAGATCATAATCCTACTCAAACCATGTTTGGTGTGATTCTATCATATTTTTAAGTACCTACATCCACATGTCCAATATCATAACCTGATCAAATCAGGTTACCAAAAACCTTTCATGATCTATGAATATCATAAAATACTCCCCTTTAAGACCACTTAAGAATATGATCTATATAATGACCTTTGCCCCATGAAAAAGAGGAATCATGGACTGGTAGGAAGGGTCTACCAGTCATTGTTAGCCCAAACATCATAAAAGTGTATCTCTTTGTCATAAAACACTTCATAATCATTTTAGAATGACTACATTGTTCAATTAATCACGACCCATAAACATTGAAAAGTGATTTACAAAAATATAATTTTCAGTCCAAAAGGATGTTAGATTAGTCTTGACCTTTAGAATCTAAATTAATATTTTTTTGGTAGCACATTCCTCATACATGGTCTACATGCATCATGACATTAAACTACCAATAATTATTCCAATATTCTATGAACATAAACTAAAGCCTTTGTGCCCAAAATCAAATGGCCCTATAATGTTAGAATATGAGACATAAAAAAAATCTCGCTAAAAACCATTAATGGTTGTGCTGAGAAAATGTCATATTTCAACTCACAAATCATTCCACATATAGAATTTTTGAAAATTTTCGAATGTATATAATGAATTCATAAAGATCATGGCCCTATATTATAACCTTAATAAAATATGATATCTACTCTCTGGAAACCCTATTACATGAATAAGTAGCAATGATTCATCCCATCTTCCTTCAGAAAAAATATGTTCAATAGGAATTGAAAAAAAATTTAGGGTGCCTGGTCCCTTTATGAATACTATATTTTCTAGAATCCACATACTTGAATTTGAAGTACAATCAGAGAAAATAAATTTATGGAGTTGAGACCCATCTCCTAGAACCCCATTTCCTTGATCTATTTTTTATGATATTACCATCTAACAAGACAAAAATAAAAATTGGACGTCCCAAAGGTATCTTCTTATGATTCACTAGTGAATGGAAAAAATCCTAAGATAGTATTTATTGAGGTTTTTTGTTCTGATCGAATAGGCCACCCTTAATACCAAATTTTATTATCCTAACCATGTGGAATATGGGTTTTCAACATTATCAATAGTGGATGTATACCCATGAGTTTACACATTCAGTTTACTCCAATATTACTATAACATGAATTAATATCCCTATAGAAAAACTAATCATGTCAATTCGATATCCTCGATACTACTTCATCTTTTTATCTAATGTTTCTCAAATAAAAAATGTGATATTATAGTCCTAGCATTTTGATGGCCAACAACTCATGACTAAAAACCACAAGCTCTAGGGCTCGAGCATCCCAATATGAATCTAAATATTAATATGTGAAATAACACTACTGGATAGTTCTTTTCTCTATATCCCACTTTTTCATGCATGCATTTGAATCTTCACAAATAATATTTAGAACATGGACAAGTGTGGAGACCAATGTTCTTGAACATGTATGTAATCCCAATGAGAACATGAAAAAATTCCTCTATTTCCCAAAATAATGGAATCTCCAATATAATTACACATTATTATCTTAAATAGATATTAAAGGTAAATAGATGATCAATCATAATATAAGATTATAATACTAATGACATAACCAAATGAGTTTATAGTCCTTGAAAGTATGTAAAAATAACAAAATGGTTCATAAAACATTTAAATCATCTCACCTCTTATTTATTCATAACTAGAACACATTATTATATATTTTACTTAATAAATTTCTTCAAATCGTTGAGAAAAGAAACATAATAAAAAGGTGGTATCAAATTCGTAGTATTGGTAAATGAGGAACATAACAATAATAACATTATCATATGGGAATGACAAGATTATCATTGTATTTGAAAATTATACCCAACATATCAAGGATCATAATCAAGAGTCATCAAATAAATTGTCAAAGGTCACAAGACATGAATAATAATAGAATTTGATCCACAAGAGAATAACATTGTAATAACCTGAGATATTATAAGATATATTATTTTTAATTTCTTTTATATATTCTGTTGTATGATACACCAATATTATCTTGTTCTATACACAACACCGTATTACCTTGCAGTATACGCATCATTAATCCTACATCGTGTTACACGCAATTTCATGTTTGTTTGATAGTAGTTGTTTTATGAAACATTGAGTATATATATATATTCAATTTATTTTTTATACACAAAAACAAAGGAGTCTTGCACTACATGCAACCCTGACTTGGCTTGCATTACACGCAATCACAACCTTCCTCGATAGCGTGTGTTGTACACAATACTGGGTTTTACTAAACAACGATATATTATTATAATATTATTATGAACTAGCCGTTATAAATAGTATTAACTAAATTTTGAATGTTATAACATTATTATTTCATCTTACACATTTTATAGAACATGGTATGTGAACAAAATAATTTTTTCGGGTAAAATAAGTATTTTACAAAAAATTCAGTTTTGCCACCTTTTAATGGTGCACCCACATTAAATATAGTTCTTGACATGTTTTTAAGTTCAATTTTACAAAATAAACTTTTTCATTGAATCAGGATAAAAAATTTACATTGGATAATGTTTTGATATTTTTCTGATAACATTTATATTTTAATGAATAGTTAAAACACACTATATTTTAATTAAAAACAACTTTTTTCAGCGTAATAACTTATGTGGTTAAATTAAAATATTGAATGGTTTTAAATTATAAATATAATTGATTTTTACCATTTAATATAATGTATGTCATTAGCATTGATTTTACCTTGAATTCGTAGGTTAAATCAATTCAATCTTTTGCAATGTTTTAACGAAAAACCCGTTTTCTTTCGACAACGGGATTAATTTTAATTTAATTTCTGAAAATTTTGTGTATTGAATTTGGAAAAATTGATTCCATATTTGGATAAGTGGGTCAAAATTATGTTATTAAGCAACTTTTTATTTTTGGACATTATGAATAGTATCTATGGTAAATTTTATTTACCATAGTTAAAGGTAAATCGGTTAATTAAGGGTTAATATAAGATTATAAAATTACACTAACACCTACCAAAATTCTATTGGATGGATAAAAGTCGATCCATATCACCTACGGGTCGGATTAGATTCATTTTATGGACATTTTACAATAAAAATAGTTTAATTATTATTAAAACCAAAGAAAGTGACAACATGTCACTCTCTTAAATCTTATAAGTATATTAAATTTAATTTAGTGATAAAATTCATGAAACTTCGAGCATGAATAGTATCCAGAAATCTAATAAAATTATATACATCATATGAATTTATTTATAATTTTTATGGATTAAATAATTATCATTAATTATGACACAATAGTGATGCAGAAATTGTTTATCTAGTGAAAAATCAAGAATATAGTATTTATTAAATTAATTGTGACCATAAAAGCCACCAAACCCAGACCAAAACTTATTCTTCATGTAAATATAAACCATAATCGTCCAATGGTCGAATATTTTACCATTTTATCCTTATAAAAGCGATTATGACACTTATATTATTTTATTTTAAATGATGTCAAAGTTGTCACCTTCATAATTTAATAAATATAACAATTTTAATATTGTGATTTTAAGATGATAAATTTGAGTAAAATTATTATTGTGAAATTCAATAGATTTATCTTCATCATATGATTTTATTTTTAATTTTTATTCAACAAATATGTATATTAAATAATTATAAAAAAATGTTGTAGTAATTATTTTATTAAGAGATAAAACAAATAAATGGTTTTAAAAATAATAAAATAATTATTATATGAACTATTTAATGTTCTCCACTAATTTTTTAGATACATATTCCTTTTTATGAATCTATTAATGCTTTTAGTTTGAACATATCTTTTTTATATATTTTATTTATATTCAAATAAATAAATAGTGTCAAAATTGACACTATTGTTATTTTATAAAAATAACTTATTTTAAAATTGTTTAAAAATCACAAAAATATTTACAAATTATAAATTTAAATTTATATGGTCTAGAATTTTATAATTTAACTAATTATGTAAAATTCAAAACAAATAAGTAATTATTTGTTATAATTTAAAATTTAGATTTTTATTACCACAAATAAAATTAAATTGATTAAATAAGGATAAATCAAGTTGATAATGTTTAAAATAATTTCATAAAATGTCTAAATTTTATTGGTTGATTATATTACAACCCTATATCATCTAATATTCTAATATGTGTCATTTTTTGGAGGTTTCTAAGTGGGGTTAGATTTATTATAAATTAATATTTTTAAGATTTCCAAAGGTTCCCTCTCCTCCCTTATAAAAGGGATCCTCCCCCCTCTTATCATTACACAACTCTGAGCATTAAATCTTGGCCACCCCTGACCATTTAACTTCTCCACTTCCCTAGAAACATTCAAGAGGTTCTGGACTTCTTCAAATACCAATCTTAGTTCCCTAAGAGGAGGTTTCAAAAAGGCGTGTCGAAAGAAGAGGTAATATCCGTTACCGATTCTTTCAAATTTATTTCATCTTCTAATTCTTCTTCATTAGTTGTTTCATTATGAAGTAATAACATCAGTATCACTCATATACTGATATGTTATTATAAGTATGAAACAACCCTTTTTCACCATCTATCCATCCTACGGAAAACGAAATCACCGCGTGTGTGTACGTACGGAATACCGTCTCCATGCCGTGGTGTAATCTATTTTCCACCATCACCTTACTTGGATGGGTATAATGGTGTAAATAATTATTATATATGATTATTGTTAATTGATATTGATTTTGAAATATTATACATACACTCCAATAGAATTCCACAATCATGGGAAAGATATCATCGCTCGTGTGTACGTATGGACAAACGTCTCCACGAACGTGATGAGATTCATTTTCCATGATTATCCATTCAAGAATGATTATAAAGTATATATAATTAATAATAGTGAAATATATGGAATACTAGTGCTACCGGATTTATGTATATATATATATATATCATCTATTTTATTTCATTCAATTCAATAAGGAAACGAAAACAGCGTTCAAGCGTACGTACGACCTACCATCTCCATGAACGGTGTATTTCATTCCTTTTATCGATTTATAATATATATTTATATGATGAATATATAATATATATAAATCATGTTTTACATTCTGGAATTATTTAAATCAGGACATAATTAATAATATCAAGAACGAAAAGTCAAATCATATACGATAAATGAAATGATTTTACCCAAAACGCTGATTTTACAAGGAATTTATCAAAGAACGAGTAATATAAAGTTATAAGTGAACCATATATGATATCAAAACAATGAATATGATTATGTAATGAGTCAATGACATTATTTAAATCATTATACAGGAGGTTCATATATGAATGAAGCATATCGGACCTAAGGTAAGGGATAATTATTCCAATCTCATTCTTATCCGAGATTGTTTACTCGTAAGTATTTACTGGGGGTTATGTTTTTTATCCTTGTCCATATGCTCTCAAAATGTTTTCATAAAATTTTTAATTTACTTCCATTTATGTTTAATACATTTTTACCCTTTTCTTACGTTTACCACATATTATGGAAGTAATCTTTCTTTTGTTTACCATACGAGGTACTTTTTGGCTTTTCTGACAAAAGTATGAGGAAATTGTTATTTTTTTTACTTATACGGCATGAACGAATTTTTACGGTTTCATAATGCCTCATTTTCATGAAGCTTCGTCTACAAGATTTTATGATTATTTTCAACAAAATCCTTTCCTTTTAATATTGAATGGCATTTTGTGAAAAGAAAAAGATTTTGGAGAAGAATGGATATTTTCCTCAATAATTCATTTCAAGTGTTATATCAAAACCATTTTACATCTAAGATGAAATTATTTCATATGTGTATGTTTCAAGTATAATTTATCTATGATTTACATGCTTTCACTTTTCTTATGATGAAATATCCATTTGTTTTTTATGGATTATTTGATGATTATTTGATGTTTATGATACCCATTTTTTTCATTGGGTTATGATGAATGTTTTGTGTTTATGTTGTGGCACAAGTAAGAATGATTTAATTATGAGAAGGTTGGGACCTATATCTCCCTCCAATGAATTGGATAAATATTTATATATCATAAGATAGACATGGATGGAACGGAAAGTTAAACCAGTTCAGTAATACAGGACTGGAACGAGGAGTGAACTCGATTCAGAAAGGGACTTTGTCCACTAAGATGGTCTTGGAAGCAATGCCTTGGCTAATATGGAAATCATATCATGTTCTTAATGGTTTCCAAAATTACATGTTTTATTCCCATGCTATTTTATCATTCTTAATGTTTCTTTATGATCTATGCCTTACGTACTTCCATGTTTTAGTCATTGCTCAAGCTTTTGATGTTTAAACATTATGTTCATGTTTTTAAGTTCAAAAGTATATGGTATATTTTATTTTATCCATGATTACCATTACTGAGAATTTTATCTCACCCTTTTTATGTTTTCTTTTCTTTAGGATATAAAGAAAGGTTTTAGGTAAGAAAAAAAAGGGGAAGATCTTTATGGGAGATGTTGAAGATATTTCACCACGATTAGAAGATTACGTTCCAAGTTTCCATAGACACTAAACTCTTACGGTCCTTGTTTGTCTATTTTTGTTATGTATTAAGTATTCCGCAAAAGTAATGTAATGTCCATGTATGTCAAGCTTCGGGTCTCTACAGTTGGTATCGGAGGAAAGGTTTAGTCAACCTTTGGAAACTAGGATGCGAAAACATTAGTGAGATCCCTAGAGATATTTCTAAGGTATGTCTAGGGATGTCCCTAAGGTTAAGATTACATATAGGATATAGTCCTTGAATTTACCTAACGATCTTCGAATTAAACCTAAGATGTTAGATGTCAAAGGTACTCCCCCTTGATTATGTTATTTTCCTTGTATGATTTTTTCCTCTCACAGAATTCTTTTTGTGTTTTAGTCAATGGAGGGAACCAGAAGGAATTCAGTTAACATTGATTCCAATGAACAAATTGGTGACTATGAGAAACAAAATTGTGTAATGCCTATAGAGAAAGATATTGTGATTATTCCAAATCAGTCATCGCGATATATGATTAACAAGGTGAAATTTAGTGGTATGCCTAATTCATCAAATAAAAGGAATATAGAATTTTATGCATGTTCGCATGATGAGGAGCATAAAGAAAGGAAGATTGAGATTTCTAAAGAAGGGAAGAAGAACCCTGAGGAATACCTCAAATGGAGGGACATATGTTATATGTGTGGAGAAAAGGGTCATAGAGTGACAGACTGTTATGGAGATCATTGTCTTATTTGTGGAGAACATGGGCATTACCCAACTCAATGCCCTGACCTAAAAAGTTACTTCTAAATCAAGGAAGGACTTATTCCAGGACAATCATTGAAGAGGATGGATTGAAGTGTTTATGTATTGGTTTTCATGAATAATGTTTTTGAGGTACTTTTATGGTGTATTAGAATATTTTTGTATTATCCCATTGTGGTTTTCAATAATTTTATGGTACTGGTCACCATGAAAAGTGATTCAAATATTTTTGGAAAGGAGATGAAATGTGCATATGGAAGGGATAAGGAGAAAATAATAAGATAATAATCATGAGATCATGACTAAAATAAGGAAAAGTGATATCATGGTTTGAGTATATAGAAATTTTGGGATTTTGGTATGTGGAAAGAGTTAACTTTTTACAGCATTCATGTTTTCACTAAGGATAAAATGGTATTCATTTTTCAAAAGAATACATTATTAAGGTATTCACATGTTTGTAATTTGAACAAAAAGATATATATTATGATATATGGGGGATAAATGATGGCATTCACGTGATTGTTATGTGACATTTCAAGTAATCATTTTCTTTATACTATGAGATTGGACCAAAGTATTTTAGATAAGCCTAAATATTGGAATGGATTATGTTGGATATAAGTTATTATTGTTTAAGGATAGAACTTTTTTCGATATTATTGATGGGATGTTATAGTAATGTAGTTTTAGGAAAAGGACAACCTGTAAGACTGGTGATAGCCCATCACGTCGAACAAAGCTGTGGGAATCGAACCCACAACCAAAGTGCAAATGGCTTTTATCGTATACCACTGGCCTACAGGAAGTCCCTGGTTAGTAGAAACTGGTTTTATTTTATTAAGCGGTATGATATATGAAGTATAAGTTCATTTTTGGAACCATATACGATTAATCTGACCATATGATGGACTTATAACTTTTGCTAACCTTTTGTTTGAAACATATGGAATGACCGATCATTCTATCACATGATCTGCTAACACATCATGAATAACATATTCAAATTCATTTCTTTAAGGGATGAAGTGGAAATTGTTCAATTAATGAACAATAGTGAGATTTTACCAAAATCATGTAAGTATTTCTTTTAATTCATCAACATTAAGGAAATGATCTTGAAAACAAAAAATGTTGTCCTAGTGACCTTATATCCGATGAATCAGATGGTACCATAGATCATCACAAATCTATTGCTTTGTGATTGTTGTATTTTTCATAGCCATGTTCTCTACCACTCTCTATCAGAACATGATGGTTAGATTTCTCTTCCATACCCATATTTTCACCTATTTTCTCCTATGTGGAAACCCAGTGATTAGTTTATTTGGGTAACCATTACGTTTCATACTTTAGTTTTTTAAGATAAGTTTTGGTATTCCTTTTTATGATGTGGGTTTCAATTAAATAAACTTTCAAGTAGAAAACCATTTATAACCCAGACAAAGTTCGAGGGAGAAATTCATTTTATGGGGGGTAGAATGTAGTAACACGAGATTTTATAAGATATATTCTTTTTAATTTCTTTCATATCTTCTGTTGTACGATACACCATGATTGTCTTGTGATATACCCAACACTGTATTAGCTTGTAGTATACGCAACACTAATCCTGGATCCTGTTACACACAATTTCATGTTTGTTTGATACTTGTTATTCTACGGAACATTGAGTATATATATATATATATATATATATATATTCAATGTATTTTGTTATACGCAACAACAAAAGAGTCTTGCACTACACGCAACCCTGACATGGCTTGCATTACACGCAATCGCGACCTTCTTCGATAGCGTGTGTCTTACGCAATACTGGGTTTTACTAAACAACGATATATTATTATAATATTATTATGAACTAGACATTATAAATATTATTAACTAAATTTTGAATATTATAACATTATTATTTCATCTTACACATTTTCTATAACATGGTATGTGAACAAAATAATTTTTTTTGGTAAAATAAGTATTTTACAAAAAATACAGTTTTTTCGCCTTTTAATGGTGCACCCACATTAAATCTAGTTTTGACATGTCTATAAGTTCAATATTACAAAATAAAAGTCTTCTTATGATTCAGGATATAAAAATTTACATTGGATAAAGTTTGGATATTTTTCGGATAACTTTCATATTTTAATGAATAGTAAAAACATGCTATATTTTAATTAAAAACAACATTTTCATCGTAATAACTTATGTGGTCAAATTATAATATTGAATGATTTTAAAGTATAAATATAATATATTATTACCATTTAATATAATTTATTTCATTAGCATTGACTTTATGCTGAATTCGTAGGTTAAATAAATTCAATCTTTTGCAATGTTTTAAAGAAAACCCCATTTTCTTTCGACAACAGGATTAATTTTAATTTAATTTCTGCAACGTTGGTGTATTGAATTTGGAAAAATGGATTCCATATTTGGAATCAGTGGGTCCAAATTATGTTAATAAGCTACATTTTATTTTTGGTCATTATGAATAGTAACTATGGTAAATTTTATTTACCATAGTTAAAGGTACATCGGGTAATTAAGGGTAAATATAAGATTATAAAATTAACCTAAAACCTGCCAAAATTCTATTGGATGGATAAAAGTCGACCCATATCACCTAAGGGTCGGATTAAATTCATCTTATGGACATTTTACAATAAAGATCGATTAATTATTATTAAAACCAAAGAAAGTGACAACATGTCACTCTCTTAAATCTTATAAGTATATTAATTTTAATTTAGTGATAAAATTAATGAAACTTAGAACTTGAATAGTCTTAAGAAATTTAATAAAATTATCTACATCATATTAATTTATTTATAATTTTAAGGGATTAAATAATTATCATTAATTAGGACACAATAGTGACGCAGAAATTGATTATCTAGTGAAAAATCAAGAATATAGTTTTTATTAAACTAATACTGACCATAAAAGGCCCAAGACCATGACCAAAACTTATTTTTCATGTAAATATAAGACAAAATCATCCAATGGTCTAATATTTGAACATTTTTAGCCTTATAAAAGCGATTATGACAGCTATATTATTTTATTTTTAATGATTCCAAAGTTTTCACTTTCATAATTTAATAAATATAACAATTTAAATATTGTGATTTTAAGATGATAAATTCGAGTAAATGTATTATTGTGAAAGGAAATGGATTTATCTTCACCATTGGATTTTATTTTTAATTTTTATGCAACAAATATGTATATTAAATAATTATACAAAAATGTTGTAGTAATTATTTTATTAAGAGATAAACCAAATAAATGGTTTTAAAAATAATAAAATAAATATTATATGAACTATTTAATGTGCTCCACTACTTTTATAGATACATATGACCTTTTAGGAATCTATTAAATCTTTTATTTCGAACATATATTCTGTATATAGTTTTTTTATATTCAAATAAATGAATAGTGTCAAAATTGACACTATTGTTATTTTATAAAAATAACATATTATAAAATTGTTTAAAAATAACAAAAATATTTAAAAATTATATATTTAAATTTATATGGTCTATAATTTTATAGAGTAACCAATTATGGAAAATTCACAACAAATAAGTAATAATTTGTTATAATTAAAAATTTAGAATTTTATTACCACAAATAAAATTAAATTGATTAAATAAGGATAAATCAAGTTGATAATGTTTAAAATAATTCCCTAACATGTCTAAATTTTATTGGTTGATGATATTACAACCCTATATCATCTAATATTCTAATATGAGTCATTTTTTGGAGGTTTTTAAGTGGGGTTAGATTTATTATAAATTAATATTTTTAAGATTTCCAAAGGTGCCCCTCTCCCCCCTTATAAAAGGGAACCTCCCCCCTCTCATATTTACACAACTTTGAGCCTTAAATCTCCGCCAACCCCTGACCATTTTACTTCTCCACTTCCCTAGAAACATCCTATAGGTTCCGTTCTTCTTCAAAGACCAATCATATTTCCCTAAGAGGAGGTTTCAAAAAGGCGTGTCGAAAGAAGAGGTAATATCCGTTACCAATTCTTTCAACTTTATTTATTATTCTACTTCTTCTTCTTTAGTTGTTTCATTATGAAGTAATAAAATCAGTATCAATAATATACTGATATGTTATTACAATTATGAAACAACCCTATTTCATCATCTATCCATCCTATGGAAAACGAAATCACTGCGCGTGCGTACGTACGGAATACCGTCTCCACGCCGTGGTGTAATCTATTTTCCACAATCACCTTACTTGGATGGGTATAATGGTGTAAATAATGATTATATATGATTATTGTAAAGTGATATTGATTCTGAAATAGTATACATACACTCCAATACAATTCCACGATCATGGGAAGGATATCATCGCTCGTGCGTACGTACGGACTACCGTCTCCACGAACGCGATGAGATTCATTTTCCATGATTAACCATTAAAGAATGATTATAAAGTATATATAACGAATAATAATGAAATATATGTCATAATAATGCTACTGGATTTATGTATATATATATATATCATCTATTTAATTTCATACAATTCAATAAGGAAACGAAAACAGTGTTCATGCGTTCGTATGACCTAACATCTCCATGAACGGTGTATTTCATTCCTTTTATCGATCTAAAATATATACGTATATGATGAATATATAACATATATAAATCATGTTTTACATTTTTGAATTATTTAAATCAGTATATAAGTAATAATATCACGAATGACAAGTTGAAAAATATACTATAAATGAAATGATTTTACCCAAAACGCTGCTTTTACATGGAATTTATCAAAGAACGGTTAATATAAAGTAATAAGTGAAACATATATGATATCATAACAATTAATATGATTATTTAATGAGTCAATGAAATTAGTTATATCATTATACAAGAGCATCATATACGTACGAAGCATGTGGGACCTAAGGTAAGGGATAATTATTCCAATCTCATTCTTATCCGAGATTGTTTACTCATAAGTATTTACTGGGGGTTATGTTTATTATCCATGTCCATATGCGCTCAAAATGTTTTCAAAAAATTATTACATTAATTCCATTTATGATTAAGACATTTTTACCCTTTTCCTTCTTTTACCACATCGTATGGAAGGAATCATTCTTTTTTTACCATACGATGTACTTTTTTACTTTTCCGACAAAAAGTACGAGGAAATTGTTATTTTTTTCACTTATATGGCGTGAAAGGATTTTTACGGTTTCATAATACCTCATTTTCATAAAGCTTCCTCTACAATATTTTATGATTATTTTCAACAAAATCCTATCCTTTTAAAATTGAATGGAATTTTATGAAAAGAAAATGATTTTGAAGAAGAAATAATATTTTCCTCAAGAATTCATTTCAAGTGTTTTATCAAAACAATTTTCCATCTAAGATGAAATTATTTCACATGTTTATGTTTCAAGTATAATGTTTCTATGATTTACATGATTTCACTTTTCTTAGGATGAAATATCCATTTGTTTTATATGGATTATGTGATGATGATATGATGTTTATGAAACCCATTTTATTCTTTGGTTTATGATCAATGTTTTAAGTTTATGTTGTGGCACAAGTAAGAATGATTTCATTAAGAGATGGGTGGGACCTATATCTCCCTCCAATGCAGTGGGTAAAGATTTATATCTCATGAGATAGATATGGCTGGAACAACAAGATAAACTGGTTCAGTAATACAAGACTAGAACGAGGAGTGAACTCGATTCAGAAAGGGACATTGTCCACTAAGATGGTCTTGGAAGCAATGCCTTGGCTAATATGGAAATCATATCATGTGTTTAATGGTTACCATAATTTCATGTTTTATTCCCATGTTATTTTATCATTATTAATGTTTCTTTATGATCTATGCCTTACGTACTTCCATGTTTTATGTCATTTCTAAAGCTTTTGATATTTAAACAATATGTTCATGTTTTAAAGTTCAAATGTATATGGTATTTTTTATTTTATCCATGCTTACCCTTACTGAGTATTTGAGCTCACCCTTTCTATGTTTTCTTTTCCCCAGGATATAAAGAAAGGTTTTAGGTAAGAAAAAAGGGAATATCTTTATGGGAGATGTTGAAGATCTTTCACCACGATTAGAAGATTACGTTCCATGTTTCCAAAGACACTAAACTATTACGGTCCTTGTGTGTCTGTTTTTGTTATGTATTAATTATTGCACAATAGTAATGTAATGTTCATGTACATCAAGCTTCGGGTCTCTACAAACATAGGACATAGAATTTTAGCATAAACACAAGTCTAAGACATCGATTATTTTATATCGGATCTATTTTATAATACAGTCAAAGTGGAATGGGTTCACTCCCCAAACCTTCATAGTAGTAAGGGTTTACTCCCAAGACTATTATAGTGGAAAATTTCACGTAATTAACGAGTTTCACCTCAGGATCCAGCCCTATATATCTAATGCTATAACAATCATTAATAAATTCAATGTAAGGAGATATAGGTCCCTCATCACATAATGAAAAATAAACATATATGTTCCCCAAGAATATAAATCATTCATCATTATAGATCTGATGAAAAGAAATGGGTTTTATAAACATTTCATTATAACATAACCCATGGAAAATGAACATGCTTCATAAATATCATAATATCATAAATATTAATCAACTAGAGAAATATTATGTATGGAACACATTAATAAAATTTAATGTAAGACAAATGAAACATCAAATAAGTTTACATTATGTGAAAAATTATTTTCGAAAGTTCTCTACAAATAATTTCAAGGGAAAATATTTTTTTTCATTTCTAAATAATTTATTTTTAAACACCAAGAATTATAATGTAAATTTTTTTCATTGAATATAAACCTATAATATTGTAAATTATTTTTAGAATTATTTAAATTTATATTTTTATGGAAGATCATCTCATGTTTTAGGTGTTAAAAAATCATTCATTCTGAATTTTTGTCGGAAAAGCCACAAAAAACACATTGAAAATTGTGGAAAATATTCCAATTTAAAAGAAAAAAAAGAAAAAATGATATAAAATAATAAAAGGATAATATTAAAAACATTATATATATATATATATATTAAAAAATTACAAGAGAAATATTCCCAACTAGAGACATAAATATAAACAATTCCAAATAATGATGATATTCTATAATAAACCATTATCTCTAATCTCAGATTAATGCCAGCAAATTGATACCTCATATATAATATATATGGGTTTATTATAAATATATTGCATTAACATATATCTATAATAATAATAATAATAATAATTTATTTATTTAATATTATCAATATTTTATTAATAATATTTTCATGAAATCATTTTTCTAGGCGATAAGTGCTTCGTTTTGCATGGATGTTTCATTTTAGAAGTCCTTGTCAATATACATTTTTTCAGATCCCATCATTTAAATAATAATCATAATATCATATAAATGATATATATTAATAAATTTCATCCTTATTATTTTCCAAGTTAAATATAAATGAAAAATTAGTCACATTGTATTATTGAGATTGTAGTCTATATTACACATGAGCGATGTTATCATTTCTTGAAAGATTAGATAATATGAAAATATAAATGGTATTATAATTAAAAAATTAGATTTATTCTCAGAATATCTTATATTATCATTATAGACACAATAATACCCATCCATAAATTGCATTGTTGACCAATTAATTGTTTTGTTACGTAAATACTGTACGGTGTACACACGTATTAGAAATACATTTTCTTCTTGCTTGATTGGAAATTTGTCTTGTAATGGTGTTTACATAATAAGATTAAAGACTATGTATATCTAGGATACTAAAGTAAATTTTTAGTATAATTATATAACATTTATGTAAGGTCAATATGAGTAGAAAATCAACGTGATTAGACAGAGAGATTACATATTCTTTGAAATGACACATTTAGATCACATCTGAAGACATTTAGGGTTGGTATTTTGGGATGGAAATATACTATAATATGTGGATATAGAAGTGGAGTAGGTAATTTTTTAGATTATTATTGATAATTAAGAATAGAAATCTTGAAATGAAGAGATGGATAAGATATCATTTCATAATGGATTTGAGGGGCACTTTAGGTGTTTCTCAAAAGATTATAATATTTTAACATTATAATAGATCCAAATGCCTCTAAATATACATTTAATGAAACTCATATGTAATTATAGAAAATTTATTATAAAATGAGAATATATTAATGAAATTTTTTAATATTATCTAAATTAATAAAAAATTAATCCCAAAAAATCTCATTGTGGTCAACTCGGATATTATTCATCACTATTACTTTGAAAACATCAAGAAGAAAATCCAATTAAAAAAATAGTTTTATTATCTCCTAAACATTGAAAAGTAAAATATATAATTTTTTAACCATCTAAAAAATATAAATTTATATTTATTTAAATATATTATTATTATTTATTTTATTTTTCCATTTATTAGATAATTGTTGCATCACTGTTCTTTAGTCATTTAAGGAAAATTTTTATTCCATAGAAATTTAAAGTAAATTAATATTAATAATTTATATATTTTATCATTCAAATTAATTTGTATGGTTGAACATATCTATTAGATAAAAACACATTAAAGGAAATTTATTTATTAAAAACAGTAGTGTGACATCTTTAACATTTCAGTAAATAAAATATTATAAGGGTCTTAGTGTGAACCATCTGTCTCCAAAAGGTAATAATTTGTTCCCATTGAATATTATGTCATTTTATTAAATATTAAATTAAATTGGGGAATGTTGTAGGTAAATTATCTAATATGTATCATATTATTCTAAACCTTAAATACCTGATTTAACATTAATTTTGTAACAAAAATAATAAAGTTATTAATCATGTGGAAAAAAATAAAAGGGTTGTGTTTAATAAATTTGGACTTATTTATTCCATATATGCAATTAAATTATTAAAATTCAAAACATATAACAAGACTAATTTAATTTAATATCAAATTGGGAAAACATAAGGGGAACCATTTTTCCCCAAAAATGACCCCTTAAGTATAAAATTTTTTAATACTATATTCATAAATTAAATTAGTTTAAGAAAATTAGAGGAAAAGGAACCAATGATTTCTATAATTAATAAAATAAATTATTTTACTTTGTAAATATATTAATAGTAAATTATTTTTTAAATGTAAATCAATATTTTTATTTATTAATTAAAAATCAAGAAATTTAGAGAATTGTAAAAAATTAATCCGATGAAAATATTTCAATAATGAATTAAAAAATTATTCTAATTTTTTAAACTAAATTATAATAAATATTCTAAATTAATAATATTAATTTTTTTATAGAAATCATTAAAATTGTTTTTTTGAATGATTTTTTTAAAGAATAAAATAACATTTCTAATAAATCAATTTTATCTTTACATATAATTAATAACTAAATGATTATTTAATATAAAATCATAATATATTACATAATATGGTTATTTATATTAATTCTTTCAAATTCAATGGTGATTTTATAGCAGACATTCTAAAAAAATAATATTTTAATTGTATTTTGTGACACATGTCCAATTGGTGTTTCCTGAAACACAAGATATCTATAAAATATAATTATTTAAAAATAACTATTTCCTTAATATTTTGTTGAGTTACATTATAAATACCTTAAAATTAATTTTTCCCTGAAAATTCATCACGTGGTTACAAATATATGGGGATACTTCTTCCTCATAACAACCTCATGTTCCCAAGTATCATCCTCACAATAATTGTAATTCCACAAATCATTTACCTGGTGAGTGGTATAGTTTCATAGAATATTATATATATGATATAAAATATAATGACCCCCTCATTTACACATATTCTTTAATGATTTTACACATAAGTAACCATAAAAGAAATCCATGAATCGTAATATCTAGGGTCCTTGGAAGATTTGGTATGTAAAAAAAACATGAAAAATGAAAACAATATCTATATTTCTATCATCAATAAAGAGATTCTAACATCCATTGAGTGCTCAAATGTGTACATGATAACCAAGGGATTGCATAAAATTTTTAAAATAAAATTTATACTAAGGGGAGAAATGTAAAACCTTGAGATTTTATGAAAAATATTCTTTTAATTTCATTAATGTGTTGTGTTTTATGCTACACCATGATTACCTTGCGCTATACACAACACCGTATTAGCTTGCAGTATACGCAACACTATTCTTGGATCGTGTTACACACAATTTTGATAATAGTTATTCTACGAAACATTGAGTATATATATATATATATATTCAATGAATAAATGAAATATGGTTGGATTCTATTATACGAAACAACAACGGATTTTTTCACAACATGCAGCCCTGACAGAGCTTGCATTACATGCAATCACGACCTTCCTCGATAGCGTGTGTTGTACGCAATACCTGGTTTTACTAAATAACGATATATTATTATAATATTATTATTAACTAGACGTTATGAATAGTATTAACTAAACTTTGAATTTTATAACATTATTATTCATCTTACACATTTTCTAGAACATGGTATAAGAACAAAATAAATATTTCGGGTAAAATAAGTATTTTTAAAAAAATGAAGTTTTTACACCTTTTGATGGTGCACCCACTTTAAATCTAGTTTTTGACATGTTTATAAGTTTAATTTGACAAAATAAAATGCTTATTTGGAATCAAGAAATAAAAATTTACTTTGGATAAATTTTTCATATTATTCTGGTAACTTTCATATTTTGATGAATAGTAAAAAACACGCTATATTTAAATTAAAAACATCTTTTTTCATTGCAATAATTTATATGGTTAAATTATAATATTTAATGGTTTTAAGGTATAAATAGAATATATTTTTACCATTTAATATAATGTATTTCATTAGCATTGATTTTACATTGAATTCGTATGTTAAATCAATTCAATCTTTTGCAATGTTTTAATCAAAACCCCATTTTCATTCCACAACGAGATTAATTTTAATTTAATTTCTGCAACTTCTATGTATTGAATTTGAAAAAAATGGATTCCATATTTGGAATCAGTGGGTCCAAATTATGTAAATAGGCTAATTTTTATTTTTGGGAAATATGAATATTAACTATGGTAAATTTTATTTGCCGTAGTTAAAGGTAAATCAAGTAATCAAGGGTAAATATAATATTATAAAATTACCCTAAAACATGCCAAAATTCAATTGGATGGATAAAAGAAGTCCCATATCACCTAAGGGTCGGATTAGATTCATTTTATGGGCTTTTGACCATGAAAATAATTTAATTATTATTAAAACCAAAGAAAGTGACAACATGTCACTCTCTTAAATTTTATAAGTATAATAATTTTAATTTCGTGATAAACATCATAAAACATCGAACATGAATAGTATCCAGAAATATAATAAAATTATATACATCATGGTAATTTATTTAGAATTTTTAGGGATTAAATAATTGTCATTAATGGTGATACATTAATGATACATAAATATCTATTAAGTGGAAAATAAGTATTATAGTTTTTATTGAAATAATAATACCCATTTAAAGGTTCAGAAACCTGACCAAAAATTATTGGTAGGGTATATATACACCTTAATCATCCAATGACCTAATATATAACCGTTTGTATAATTATAAAAGTGATTATGACACTTATATTATGTTATTTTAAATGTTTCCAAAGTTGTCACCTTCATAATTTAATAAATATATCAATTTAAATATTGTGATTTTAAGATGATAAATTCGAGTAAAAGTATTATAGTGAAAGTTAATAGATTTATCTTCATAATAGGATTTGTTTTTAATTTTTATGCAATAGATATGTATATTATATAATTATAAAAAAATGTTGTAGTAATTATTTTATTAAGAGATAAACCAAATAAATGGTATTAAAAATAAAACAATAAATATTATATGAACTATTTAATGTGAGACACTAATTTTATAGATACCTATGACCTTTTATGAATCTATTAAAGCTTTTATTTCTAAAATATCTTCTGTATATATTTTATTTAAATTCAAATAAATGAATAGTGTCAAAATTGACACTATTGTTATTTTATAAAAATAACATATTATAAAATTTTTTAAAAATGTCAAAAATATTTAAAATTTATAAATTTAAATTTATATGGTTTATAATGTTATAAAGTAAAAAATTATGGAAAATGCACAACAAATAAGTAATTATTTGTTATAATTTAAAATTTAGAATTTTATTACCACAAATAAACTTAAATAGATTAAATAAGGATAAATCAAAATGATAAGGTTTAAAATAAGATCCAAACATGTCTAAATTTGATTGGTTGATGATATTACAACCCTATATCATCTAATATTTTAATATGACTCATTTTTTGAGGTTTTTAAGTGGGTTTAGATTTATTATAAATTAATATTTTTAATAATTCCAAAGGTGCCCCTCTCCTCCCTTATAAAAGGGCACCTCATCCCTCTCTTCCTCACACCACATTGAGCCTTCATGCTCGGACAAAACCTGCCAAATTCTCTTCTTCACTTCCCTAGAAACATCCTAGAGGTCCTGGTCTTCTTAAAAGACTAATTTTAGTGCCCTAAGATGAGGTCTCAAAGAGGCGCTTCAAAGAAGAGGTAATTTCTATTACTGATTCTTTCACCTTTATTTCTTCTTCCACTTCTTCTTCTTAAGTAGTTTCATTATAAAGTAATTACATCAGTATCACTCATATACTGATATGTTATTATATGTATGAAACAACCCTATTTCACCATCTATCCATCCTACGGAAAAAAAATCACCGCGCGTGCGTACGTACGGAATACCGTCTCCCCGCCGTGGTGTAATCTATTTTCCACCACCACCTTACTTGGATGTGTATAATGGTTTAAATAATAACAATGTATGATTATTGTAAAGTGATATTGATTTTGTAATAGTATACTTACAATCCAATAAAATTCCACGATCATGGGAACGATATCATCGCTCGTGCGTACGTACGGAATACCGTCTCCACGACGCGATGAGATTCATTCTCAATGATTAACCATTCATAAATGATTATAAAGTATATATAATAAGTAATAATGAAATATATGACATAATAATGATACTGGATTTATGTATATATATATATATGTATGTCATCCAATTAATTCCATTCAATTAAATGAGGAAATGAAAACAACGTTCATGCGTACGTACGGCCTACCGTCTCCATGAACGGTGTATTTCATTCCATTTATCGATTTATTATATATATGTATATTCTGAATATATATTATATAAAAATAATGTTTTATATTATGGATGTAAGTAATCATGATCTAAGTAATCATATGAATAATTACAAGTCAAAACACGAACGACAAATGAAACGATTTTACCCAAAACGCTCTTTAACATGGAATTTACAAAAGAACGGGTAATATAAAGTAATAAGTGAACCCTATATGATATCATAACAATTAATATGATTATGTAATAAGTCAATAACATTATTTAAATCATTATACAGGAGTTTCGGATACGTACGAAGCATATCGTACCTAAGGTAAGGGATAATTTTTCAAATCTCATTTTATTCTGAGATTGCTTATTCGTAAGTATTTAGTGGGGCTATTTATATCATGTCCATGTTTTATAAAAGTGTTTTCATGTATGTATAAAGTCCTTTTTACCCTTTTTTGACTTTTACTACATGGTATGTTTGGAATCTTTCCCTTATTTAGATTACGAGGTACTTTTTTTTTTACTTTTCCGACAAAAGTACGATGAGAATGTTATTTTTAACTTATACGTCGTGAACGGATTTTTTCGGTTTTATAAATCCTTTTTTCATTAAGCTTCCTCCAAAATATTTCATGACTATTTTCAAAAAATCCTTTTCTTTTAAAATTTCATGACATTTTGTTAAAATAAATTGATTTTGAAGAAGAAAGGATATTTTCCTCAAGAATTCATTTCAAGTGTTTTATCAAAAACATCTTCATCTAAGATGAAATTATTTCATATGTGTATGTTTCAATTATAATGTCTACATGATTTACATGGTTTCACATTTCTGATTATGAAATGATATCGATTTCTTTTATATTGATTATGTGATGATGGTATAATGTTTATGAAACCCATTTTATTTGTTGGGTTATTATGAATGATGTATGTTTATTTTGTGGAAAATGTAAGAAAGATTTCACTATGAGATGGGTGGGACATATATCTACCTCCAATGCATTGGGTAAAGATTTTATATCTCATGAGATAGACATGGATGGAATGGTAAGTTAATCTGGTTCAGTGTTACAGGACTGAAACGCGGAGTGAACTCGATTCAGAATGGGACATCGTCCACTAAGATGGTCTTGGAAGCAATGCCTTGGCTACTATGGAAATCATTACATGTGATTAATGGATTCCACAATTACATTTTTTATTCCCATGCTATTTTATCATGGTTTATGTTCCATTATGTTCTATGCCTTATGTACTTCTATGTCTTATGTCGTTGCTCAAGATTTTGATGTTTAAGCATTATGTTCATGCTTTTTAAGTTCAAATGTATATGGTATGTTTTATTTTAACCATGATTAACCTTACTGAGCATTTGAGTTCACCCTTTTTATGTTTTATTTTCCCCCAGGATCAAAATAAAGGTTTTAGGTTAGGAAAAAAAGTGGACGATCTTTATAGGAGATGTTGAAGATCCTTCACCACGATTAGAAGATTACGTTCCATGTTTCCAAAGACACTAAACTATTACGGTCCTTGTGTGTCTGTTTTTTATGTATTATGTATTCCGCAAAAGTAATGTATTGTCAATGTACGTCAAGATTCGGGTCTCTATAAGAAAAATAAGAATAAATCATAGAGCATGGATTAAATGGAATAATGTGATGATATAAAAAGGTATAGAACATGAATAAATAAAAGAAATAATAATATATAGAGGAAATGATATGATAATTTGGGAGTCATTGTAATAGGGAAGCACTATAAATCAAGAATTAAGCATGTATAAAAGATCATTTCAAATATATGATTATTATATAAGTATGACTACAATAACATTTCACATGGAGCATTACCCAAGGAAAACCGCTAATAGAGTTTCACCTAGAGAATGAGGGAAGGATAACCACTAAGACCATTGCATGTGATTTCCCAAGACAAAAACCATTACCCAATTCATTTTTTGGCTATCTCGTTGAATATATCATAAGATATTCATGAATATGTGTTATACATGAATAATCATGCATTAAAATTAAAATATAAACATATTGTTCTACGATGGAAATAATTGGGTATCATAATAAATCCAAAAGGAATAAAAAACTGTTACATCACAGTTGTGTCCATGAAAGAATGGATTTAAATGATACATGTGAATTAATTATTTAAAATAGGTATAGAACATGATAATTTATGTCAAAATGAAGTAAAAAACATGTATCAAGAGTTCGTAAAAATTATTAGAAATGTATCTTTTTTATTTACTTTAAATATATTATTAAATATTCATCATAATGTAAAAAGAATGATTTTTTGTATTAAAAAATAAATAAATTAATATAAATTTTCATGATAAAATGAATTATTTTCACAAATAACGGTGGCTAATAACATATTATGAAGTGCACATAAAAATGGGCATGAAATTGTGAAGTTCCATTTAATTCAGTTTGCCTATCGGGATGAATAGAGAATAGAACATTTAAAAAAATATTTCCCAAAAAAATAAAGTATGAGATGATATTGTTACATGATTTAAAAAATATAAACATATTTTTTAAGGACTATATATGAATAATGAAGAATTATACTAGGGTAAAGAGGGAAAAAGTGTAACCTGAATGAAAAATAGTGGTTTGGGAAGAATCTCATACGTTATGAATGAAAGTGTTTTGAACATGAACATAATGTCCGAGATCACCAAATTAAATAAATTTTATAATTATTTAATAACAATATATATATATTTAAAATATTATAATTTTATTATGTTTATTTATGGCCTTTTTATGGGGTTTGAGATTCAATTTTATTGTTCATAAGCATTGGATTCCTTCATTTTCCTGATTGATTTTATTTGATACATGTATGGAAAATTACTTAAAAAGAGAATCACTGTCCCGAATTGAATTTATATTTTTCTAATGAATATAAAAAATATTAAATTGTTATTTAAGTCATTTGGTTATTTGGGATGATATTCAATCCTCATATAAGACATTAGTGATATTTATTTATATTTATTATATGAGTTTTCAATCATCACTAACTGGTTTTATTTTACTAATTATTATTAAGTGTATATAATGTTCTCATAACAATACATGGGTTATAATAAATAGAGTAAAATACAGTTTCACCATAAAAATTTAATTATGACTAATATTGAAGGTGGTATTATAATTTTAAAATGCATCGCCTTTGAAAGTGATAAATCAACACATCATAGATGATGTTTTCTTTTTTAGTAAAAAATCAGATGGGCATGAAATTTTAAAAACCCATGTTGTTTTGAATTTTTGGATTTTTATGATGGAAAATGTGACTGTGATGAAATTTATAAAATATTTTTTCTTTGGTTTTAATTAAAAAAATTATTTTAGAGTTTGAATATTTTTTTTGGTAATACATTAATAAAAAAATTAATCTGGGTTCTATAAATGCATGATTATGTGGTTAGATATTGTTAAATTTTTATGGAAAATGATATTAATTATGTCGAATAAATGGGAAATTGTGAGTAATAAATAGTTTTATTACTATTTTTAGACATTAATAATGATATTGTGTGAATGTTTTAATGAACGTTATTGATGGACTTATAATGGTGGAAATTATATGATATATTTAATAATAATAAAAATATTTATTATTATTAATATTATTGGGAAAAATAAAATTTATATATATTGGTTATATATATGTGTGTGTGTGTGTGGTTCGTTATATATATTGGTATGATTAAATACCTACTTAAATATTTATTTTAATTATATATTGTTAGATATGAAATAAATTATGTTGATCAAAGATAAAATAAATAGTTGAAAAATTAAGTGAAACCAATGAAAATAGATAATGATGAAATAATCGAGGATTTGGATATTCATGTGAGTGTTGAATTAACGGAGGAATTATTATTAATTTATTAGTTAATGAAATTAAATTTATATTGGAAATCATGGAATGAAGGGTTGTTCAATGAATTCCATTATACTAGAGAATCTCACAATTCCCTCTATTATCACCTTATTTATATTTCAAATTTCAATCATCAATATCATCTCCGATATTTATCAGACTAACTTGTTATCAATGGAATTTGAATCATCTTTATAAGATGATAGAGAATATAAATATTTTTCCATAGAAAATGATGTATATTGTGTAGTTTTTTAAAAAATTGGATATGATTATTTATTAAATTTCTCCTTCCATAGTCATTGGAATAATGCATAATTTTTGATGCATGATTCATATCACTTGTTTGTCATTTTTGAGGTAGGTGGTCTTAAACTAATCCCATATAATGGGATTTTGATTAACTGTATGTAATTTAAGCATTTATATTTTATATTTAGAAACTATGTTCTTAATTACATTAATAAATTTGTTGAATTAATTATATGATGTGATTATGAAATTGTGAATACTAAGATTGTGGAACTAGGTTAATTAATAATAGAATTAATTAATGAGAATAGTTGAGATTATAAAATTGTGATTTCTTAAGAATTGATTGTAAAATTAATTATGGAGAGATAGAGATTTTTGGAATTGAATAATTAATTAAAGAATTTATTATTTTTATATTGATGTTGAGGAATTGGGATAATTAATAGATGATTTAATTATTATAGGATGATATGATTTTTGAATTGATTTTAATAGCTAATAATACAGGAAACAATTGGGGATATTGAATTGATTGTGGTGGAACATTTGATTGATGAATTAATAGGGGTTTGTTTAATTCATTAAGCTATAATAATTGATTGATTATAGGTTCAATGAGATTATTTAATTGTTGAATTAAATAATGATATTATTTATTTGAATAATTAATTAATGTGAGTAATGATACTATTTATTTGATGAAATAATATATGGTATTAATTAATTGATGAATTGTTTAATTTGAGTGATGATATTATTAAATTAATATATTAAATAATGAGATTAAATAATTGAATAATTAATTATTGTCAGTAATGTGATTATTTATTTGTTGATTTAAATAATGAGATTAATTAACTAAAAAATTAAATAATGTGAGGAATGTGATTATTTAATTATTGAATTAAAAATTGTGATTAATTAATTGATGATTTCATTAATGGGTGTAATTTGATTATGTAAATGTGGAATTAAATAATGGTAGTAATTAATTGATGAATTAATTAATATCAGTAATGGTATTATTAAAATAGTGCATTGAATAATTAGAACAATAAATTAATGATTTCATTATTATGTCTAAAGTGATTATTTAAATGTAGAATTAAATAATAAAGTTAATTGTTCGAAAATTAATTTATGCGATAAATGTTATTTTTAATTATAGAATTATGTAATGAGATTAATTAATTAGTTGAATAATTAATGTGAGAAATCGTACTATTTAATTATTTAATTAATTGATGACATTATTTTATTGATAAAATAATTAATCTGAGAAAATTGATTATTTAATAATGGAATTAAATAATGGTGTTAGTTTATTTATTAATAAAATAAAGTGATTCATGAGATTATTTTATTGTTGAATTAAATAATGTTTTTAATTCATTGATAAAATATTTAACGTGTAATGTAATTATTTAATTTTTGAATCAAATAATTAGTATAGGTATTTGATGAAATAACAAATTTGAGTAATGTGGTTAATTAATTGTGAGATTATATAATGAGATTAATTTAATTGATTAATTAATTAAAGTGGGAAATGTGATTATATAATTGTTGTATAAAATAATTGTATTAATTAGTTGTTTAATTAATTACAGTGAGAAATGTTATTATTTATTTATTGAATTAAATAATGACATTAATTAATTAATATGGGAAATGTGATTATTTAATTTTTGAAATAAATAATGAGATTAAATAAATGGTGAATTAATTATAGTGATTAATGTTATAAAATCAATATTTAATTATATAATTTTATTAATTAATTGATGAATTAATTAATTTGATTCATTAGGTTGTTTAATTATTTAAATAGAAAAGGGATTAATTGGTTGAAGAATTAATTAATGCGAGTAATGTGATTATTTAATTTCTGAATAATATAATTATGTTTATTAAATGATGAATTAATTAATAAATGAAATTTTAATGTTCAATTGACTAAATAAATATTTATATTAATTAATTTGAAAATTATGTAATGTGAGTAATGTAATTATTTAATAATTTAATTGATTAATGAGACACTATAGTTACTGAATTAATTGTTTTTTCATTTTTTGTTTATATAAAATAATTGATTGTGTAACATCCCACGTATGTAATGAATAATATATTTTCTTATATATGTCTAATTATGAATTAGATAGTGTTTTAGAGGAGAATAAATCCAATCTTAAGTATAGAATACTTTAATATTTTTAAAAGATTGTTTTACCGCTTTTCGATGGAAAACCTTTTATAAATCAAAATTTTGACAATTTTATAAGATCTATTTCTCAAAATTATCTTATTCTTTAGGATTCGGACATTGAAATTTACTTTGGATAACTTTTTGGTATTTTTCTGACAATGTTCATTTTTTAATGAATAGTGAAAAATACTGCATTTTACTTCAAAACATCTTTTTCAACTAATTTAATTTTATGGTTAGATTGTCCTTTTAATTGGTTTTAATGTTTAATTAGAATATATTTTTACCATTTAATCCAATTTTGGTCATTTCAATTAATTTGAATTTGGAATTGGGCATAAAAATGTGTCAAACTTTTGATAGATATTGTTTCTAAAAAACTCACTATTTGTTTTGACAACAGGAATTATTTTGAAATTATTTACTGCAATTTCTGTGTTTAAATTTTGGTAAAATGGATTCCATATTTTTAATCAGAAGGTCCAAATTATGTAATTAATACTCTTCTGTTTTTGGACATTATGAATAGTAACGACGATAATTATCCTTAATAATCGTGATAAATTAGTAATCTGGTAGATAAGGGTAATAAAATAATACCATAATAATATAAAATGACCCCAACATGTGTCATAATGCTACTTGTTGTGTCATGGACGACCATGGGATGTCTTGTGCCAACTATGGGACCCCATGGAATCACTTTTGTGTGATAGTGACCTTTTTTTACATCTTTTTTTAAAGGAATGTATAACCAAAGTATGTATTAACCAAGTAAAAAAAATTAGTTTTGTCATTGTAAACGATCTCTTAGACTATAAATATTCATTGAAAATATAAAAATATTTCCTACATCATGGTATTTTTTATAATTTTTAGACATGAAATAAATTAATTTATTTATGACACCATGATGATGCATCGATTACCTCATTAATGAACAATTTAAATAAAATGAAGAGATAATGTAAAATCTAAGACTTACACTGGTCAAAAACCTATTGTATGGGTGGATTTTGAACCTTTATCACCTTATCTTAGAAATATATCATTGTGGGACATTTAAAATCCGAAACTCATTTTAAAATAAAGTAACATTCATGACTATCCAAGAGTACCCCTCCTCCCTCTTATAAACGGCCCCCACCTCTACCCCATTACCCATAACAATAAAGCCATTGGCTCGGCCAAACTCTGCTCATTTTATCTCTTCACATCCCACTCTTCATCCTAGAAGCCTTACCTTAGGCGGAATGCACTTCAAGAAAGCCTTTTGGTTCAAACAAAGGGGAGTTACCCGATTTAAAGGTAAAGTCTTCTCTAATGCTCTTTTGTTTTATTTTCCTCCTCCAACCCCCTAAAATATTTTTATTCCTAACTTTTGTAACAAAACCAGTATCTTTAATATACTAGGATTTTTTTTATGAGAAGTATTCGAGCTACACATACACACACCTCCATCTAATGGTTAAATAACATACTGTTTCTTTAGATGGCGAATTACTACCTCATGAAACGATGATTGTTCGATCTTCTTTTAACTCCTTTCATGGTGTCCATTATGATGTTACTATATTTATATATGATATATATTATTCTTATGTTTTCCTTATGATTATGTATTTTTCATTTATGGCATACTTTTATGGTTTCTATTATGGATAAACGTGATAATTTCATTTTTTGGAAGTGCGGACTACCGCCCCCTCAAAGTGATTTGAAACGTTAATGCCATAAATGGGCCGTTTAAATGATGGATTTAATAATATCATATATGATATTATACTATAATTATAATGTACCTTTATATCATTATGATTCCATTCCATTAAATATGAAATAGAAATGAAAGTAGCGTTCATTCGTACGTACGGCTTACCATCTCCATGAATGATGCATTTCATTTCTTACCTCTAAATGTTATGTAATATTATAAATGCATGTATATAATTGATATATATGATATACATGATATCTACATCATTAATATAGTTCTTTATATAATGGATATTTGACCACATGAACAACTTATAATTATAAGAAGTTTATTTTTGACTTAAGTATCAAAGATCGACAAAACGACCGTTATTAACTTAAATAATTACATAATGTTCATAACATGGTAATAAGTGATATAAAAAGAAAAAATGAACATCAAAAAGGTTCTTAAGAAATTTTAAATTACCTCTATTTTATTATCCATGAGATTGAAGAACGGTCGATTGAATTCGGACATGAGGTAAGAGACTTCATCTCAATCTCTTTTCATTGAGGCATATTTTGTTTTATACAAAACTATCTTTTATACGATATACAAACCACTTTGAATTTTACTTTTATTCAAACGAATCTTTTTATATGATGCGTTGTACTAAATGACAAAAGGGAATGTTTTTTTCTCACGTATGCGGTGACAACGACTTATCTGCCGCCTTGACCATTATTTGAGTTTCAGTTTCCTCTACAAGCCATAACTTTTTTGAATGAAAAATAAATACCATGTTTTACTTCGGTATTGAAAATGGTTTTGATAA
Organism: Viscum album; assembly: GCA_963277665.1. NCBI lineage: Eukaryota > Viridiplantae > Streptophyta > Magnoliopsida > Santalales > Viscaceae > Viscum > Viscum album. Next base: position 1,530,901,299 of record OY728146.1, on the reverse strand, counting down.
TGTTTTAATTATATCAATGTGTTGTATTGATATCTTGTGATTAAAATGTAGAAATTTTATGTTTCCTTTATGCATGTTTTATATGATAGAATTATTTTATGGTTCTTGGGCATTATTTATGAAGACAAGTGGTTCCATGATAAACTAAGGGTGGGTGAGCCCGATATAGATCTCCAATGCATTGGGTAAAGCGAAGGGGTTAAACTCTAAGGATTCTCCGAAGGGATTTAGGGAATATACTGTGATGTGTATTCCAAACGTAACTATAAGGGTTACTCCCTACGTAAGAATGTTATAAATGCCTCAAGTTACCTTTATGTATTATGATTTCTATGAGTTATTCTTGAATATTATAATTTCATGAGGTATGTTAAAGTGCTTATGTTTTTTGAGTATAGTATGGTTTCATTGATTTTTATGTATACATGGGCTAATGTTTTCATTCCGTATTCTTATATTCCTTACTGAGGTTTTTATTCTCATCCCATGTTTTTTAAATGTTTTTTACAATTAAAGGGAAAGGTATATGATGTGATGATATAGTCTAGGAAGTGTCAAGAAAGAATCCATGTTTTATTTTAAATATGTTATATTTTTATGGGAATAAATAGTACCGTCTTTTAATTAACCACTTTGTATAAATGTGTAATGTAATTCAAGATTTATGATCTAATTCAATAAAACTATAAACCTGAAAATATCCTCAATGTGTATTCTTGTAATAACTCATTATTAAGAAATGTTTAAGGTCGGGGGATTATAGTTGGTATGAGAGAGAGTTTTAGATAACTTTAGGAGTTAAAATTCTATTAAATAATTACCCAATAATATTTTTTTATGGTCAAATTGAAATGATATAGCATTTGAATATTTCCATGTTTCTTCATCTAATACATGTTTGTTCAGAATGGTTTTCTGCAAAGGGAACAGGGAAGCAGTGCTTGGAAGGCATACATAAGGAAATGATCTTCCAAATCTACATCCTGAGATCGTCAGAATTGGAACTGAATAGTTTGTTGCAGTAATGGTGCAGTTGACTCAAGTGATAAATGGTGGTGGTATCCATGCATGAGATCAGCCAGATCAACCGTAGAGGAACATGTCAGTGGTGGAACATTTCATGAGGCAACACCCCCCATCATTCAGAGGATAATCTGTCCATGTGCTATTTGAAGGGTGGATTAAATCACTGGAGAAGATTTTCGATGTCGTGGGGTGTTCAGAAAATCAAAAGGTTAGCCATGTTGTTTACCATTTGGAGGGTGAAGCATATCAGTGGTGGTCGATGGTTAAAAATATTAGGGACGCTGATGAGATTTATGCTCTTGACTGTGATGAATTCAAAGGTATGGTACACGAGAAATATTTTCCTAGGGATGTTCGACTTAGGATGGAAAAAAAATCATGTAATTGAGGCAAGTGGACGAATCAGTGGCTGCTTATGAAGAAAGGTTCACTCGATTGGCAATGCATGCCCCAAATTTTATCCGAGACATTGATAGTAAAATCAAAAGTTTTTACTCAGGATTAAATCCTAAATATCAAAGGGCATTGGCTTCTCATGAGTTAAAATGTTATGAAAAGATTGTTCAATGTTCTGAGAAGGTGGAAATGGAGTTTACTGATGATCAAGTTTTCTATGACAACCAACAGAAGAAGAGATCGAGGTGGCAGGAGAAAAGGAATAATTCTTCAAAAACGTCTGATGTTAAGGAAACATAGTTTTCAGTTTTTTATAAATGTGTTAAAAAGCATTCCAGGGAATTTCTTTTGAATTCTGGAAAGTGCTACCAATGTGGTTAGATGGTACATAAGGCTCATGATTGCACTGGAAAAGATCAAGGTGATTGTAAGACAAAATTTTATTTACAGTTAGTGAAATGTTTCAAGTGCAATGAGATGGGTCATTATGAAAACGAGTGTCTGACAATGAGCTCGAATTATGGGAAGTAGTCAGACTACTTGTAGAAAGGGGTGGTGAAATCCTTTGAAACTACTTCAGTAGATGTTGGGCCATCAAATGAAGTGGTATTAGGTACTTTGTTTGTTTTTCAGATTATGTCAGTTTGTTGTTTGATTCAGGGACTACACATTATTTCATCTCTGAAAACTTTTCTAGTATATTGGGAATACCATCTCAATAAATGACTCCTGGAATTGTGGTAAAAACACCTGGGGGAAATTTTGAGGAAAAAATAATTTATTAAAATCGTCCTATCATTATACGTGGAAAGAACCAACTTGAAAATCTTATTGTTTTACCTCTAGTAGAGTTTTATTTCATCCTGGGTATGGATTGGATATCTCTTTACCATCCTAAGATTGATTATAGAGCTAAAGAAGGTTATTTTCAGAAAGACTTTCAGTTTCTGTACAAGAATGAACCATTATTGTTGATAACATATCATGAGGCTGAGAAACTTTTAAAAGATGGAAATGAATGTTACCTTGCACATATTGTTGAAAACAAAGGAACTGTTCAGATTAATGATGTACCAGTGGTAAATGAGTATCCTGATGTTTTTCCTGATGAGTTTCCTAGAATAATACCAGATCTTGAAGTTAAATTTACTGTATACATAGTTTCTGATGCTAATCCAACTTCAAAAACACCCTAATTGAATGGCACAAATTAAAATTTTAGAGTTGAAGGAGCAATTTCAAGATTTATTAGAGAAATGCTTCATTCGACCTAGCACATCACCAAGGAGTGCTCCTGTATTATTTGTCCAAAAGAAATATGGTTCAATGAGACTTCGAATTGATTATAGAGCCTTGAATAACATCACTGTTAAGAACAAATATCCTTTGCCTCATATTGATGATTTTTTTTATCAGCTCTAGGGAGCTCAGTGTTTTTCAAAGATTGACCTGAGATTTGGGTTCCATCAGTTGAAGGTAAAGGAAGAAGATATTCTGAAGACTTTATTTCGTACAAGATATGGCCATTATGAATTTGTAGTTATTCCTTTTGGGCTAACCAATGGACCTACTGTATTCATAGACCTTATGAATAGAATTTTCCATGAGTTCTTTGATATGTTTTTGGTTGTTTTCATTGATGATATTTTGTTGTTTTCTAAAAGTAAAGAGGGGCATGAAAGACATTTATGGGTTATTTTGAAAACCTTAAAATAAAATAAATTGTATGGAAAATTCAGAAAGTGTGAGTTTTGAATGAAACAAATTTATTTCCTTGGTCACATTGTATATAAATATGGGATAACTGTTTATCCTGCAAAAAGAAGGGTTGTTGAAGAATGGCCAAGACCCACAAATGTAACTGAGATTCTTAGTTTTCATGGTTTGGCAGGATATTACTGAAGGTTTGTTAAAAAAACTCACGGTTATCTAGTCCAATGACTAAGATAAATCGGAAGGGTGTTAAGTTTATCTGGACAAAAGAATGCGATGATTGTTTCCAGGAATTGAAAAGAATATTGGTGAATGCTCCATTTTTGGCACAAACATCTAGGAATGGGGAGTCTGTTTTCAATAGTGATGCTTCATTAAAAGGACTTGGTTGCGTCCTAATACAGAATGATCAGGTAAATGCTTATGTTTCACATCAGTTGAATACTCATGAGGTAAATTACCCTACACACGATTTGGAAGTAGTTGTTTTTTTTTTCAATTTAAAAATTTGGAGGCATCATTTGTATGGAGTAAAGTGTGAAATATATACCAATCAAAAAAGTTTAAAGTATATATTCACTCAGAAATAATTGAACATGAGACAGAGGAGATGGCTAGAATTTATCAAGGACTATGATCTTAAAATTCATTACCATCAGGGAAAATGAAATAAAGTGGCTGATGCATTGAGTCAATAAATTAATGCTTCATTAACAATGTTACATTTAGAACATGATCCTCTGGTTAAGGATTTGATGAACATTGTCATAGAATTTGTTGGTGCAAGATATTCTTATGTTTTTTTTCTAGTAACAGTGAAATATTCTCTATCAGACATAATTAAGCAAGCACAGAATCAAGATAATGAGTTGCAGAAAAAGGTAGTGCTGGTTCAGAAGGGTAAGTTTCCTGAATTCAACACTAATAATGATTGTGTTTTGAGATTTGGGAAGATATTGTCTGTTCCTTGTCATTCACATTGGAAAAAAGAGCTGTTATGTGAAGATCATAGTTCTCCGATTTCAGTTCATCCAGGCAGTACTATGATGTATAGAGATATTCAAGAGTATTACTGGTGGGATGAAATGAAAAGAGACATTGATTATTTTACTATGAAGTGTTTGACTTGACAATAGGTTAAAGCAGAGTGAAAGTTACCAAAAGGGATACTTCAACCTTTATCAGTGGAAGAGTGGAAATGGGAGAATATATCCATGGACATAGTTGTGGGATTGCTGAAGACAGTTCGAGGTAATAATGGAATCTAAGTTATTTTTGATCGCTTGACTAAATCTTCTCATTTCCTTGCAATACAAGATACTTTTTCCCTAGATCAACATTCTCGTTTGTATCTTAAAGAGATAGTCAGGTTACATGGAGTTTCCCTCTCCATTATATCTAATTGTGATCCTAGGTTTACTTCTAACTTTTGGAAAGGCCTTCATAAGTCGTTGGGTACTGAATTAAATTTTAGTACAGCTTTTTGTCCTCAATCAGATGGGTAGTCAAAAAAACAATTAATACATTGGAGGATATGCTACATTCTTGTTCAATGGATTATCAGGGAAGTTGGGACCCACATCTTATTTTGGTTGAGTTTTTTTATAATAACAGTTTACATTCCAGTATACAGATGACACCATTTGAGGCATTATATGGGAAGTAGTGTCGAACTCCAGATTTTTGGGATGAAGTGGGTGAAAGGAAGTTGATGGGACCAGAATTGGTAGAAGAGTTGGCAGAAAAGGTTCAGCTGATACATAAACAGATGAGAACAGCTCAGAGAAGGCAGAAAATTTATGTAGATAACCGGAGGATGGATCTTTCTTTTGACGTAGGTGATCATGTCTTCCTGAAAGTTTCACCATTGAAATGTGTGATGTGATTTGGTAAGAAAGGAAAGATGACTCCAATTTTCATTAGACCATATGAAATTCTGGAGAGAGTTGGATCAGTTGCAGACTGAGTGGCTTTACCTCCGAGTTTATCTCTTGTACACAATGTTTTTCATGTTTCAATGTTAAGGAAGTACATGCAAGATCTATCTCATGTTTTTTGTCCAGAGGTAGTTCAGCTAGAAGATAATCTATCTTATAAAGAACAACCAGTCCAGATTCTTGACCATAGGGATCAAGTGTTGTTGAATATGGTGATTCATCAAGTAAAGATTTTTTGTAAAAACCACGTGATGGAAGAGGCAACATGGGAATTTGAAAATGCATTGAGAGATAAATACCGCCACTTATTCGATAAGTAAATAAATTGCAGGGACACAATTTTATAAAGGGGGGAAGGATGTAAAATCCCATGTATGTAATGGATAATATATTTTCTTATCTATGTTTATTTATGAGTTAGATAGTGTTTTAGAGGAGAATAAATCCAATCTTAAGCATAGAATACTATAATACTTTTAAAAGATTTTTTTACCACCTTTTGATGGAAAACCTTTTTTAAATAAAATTTTTGACAATTTTATAAGCTTTATTTGTCAATATAAACTTATTCTTTAGGATTCAGACATTGAAATTTAGTTGGGATAAATTTTTGATATTATTCTGACAATGTTCAATTTTTAATGAATAGTGAAAAATACTGCATTTTACTTCAAAACTACTTTTTCATCTAGTTTAATTATATGGTTAGATTTTCCTTTTAATTGGTTTTAAAGTTTAATTAGAATATATTTTTACCATTTAATCCATTTTTGGTCATTTTAATTAATTTAACTTTGGAATTGGGCATAAACAAGTGTCAAACATTTGATAGATATTGATTCTAAAAAACTGGCTATTTGTTTTGACAACGGATATTATTTTTAAATTAATTATCTCAATTTATGTTTTTGTAATTTGGTAAAATGTATTCCATATTAGGAATCAGAAGGTCCAAATTATGTAATTAATACTACTTGGTTTATGGACATTATGAATAGTAATGACGATAATTATCCTTATTTATCGTGATTAATTTTAATCAGGTAGTAATGTGTAATAAAATAATACCATAATAATATAAAATGACACCAACATGTGTCTTAATGCTACTTTTTGTGCCATGGACGACCATCTGATTCCTTGTGCCATCTTTGGGACCCCATGGAATCACTTTAGTGTGATAGTGACCTTTTATTATATCTGTTTTTTAAAAGGAAAGTATAACCAAAGTATGTATGAACCAAGTAAAACAACTTTATTTTTGTCTGTGTAAATGATATCTTAGACTATAAATATTAATTGGAAATCTAAAATTATTTCTTACATCATGGTATTTTTTATATAATTTCTAGACATTAAATAAATTTATTTATTTATGACACCATGATGATGCAGTGATTACCTCATTAATGAATTATTTAAATAAAATGAAAAGATAATGTAAAATCTAAGACATAAACTTGTCAAAAACCTATTGGATGGGTTTATTTCAACCCCTTATTACCTTATACAATAAATATATCATTGTTGGACCTTTAAATTCCGAAACTCATTTTAAAATAAAGTAATATTTCTTGACTTTCCAAGAGTGCCCCTCCTCCCTCTTATAAAAGGCCCCCACCTCTACCCCCTTACCCACACCTCTCAAGAAATTGTCTCGGCCAAAAACTACTCATTTTATCTCGCCACATTCCTCTATTCATCCTAGAAGCCTTAACATATGCAGAAAGATCTTCAAGAAACCCTTTTGGTTCAAACCAAGGGAAGTTACCGGATTTAAAGGTAAAGTCTTCTTTAATGTTCTTTTGTTTTATTTTGATTCTTCAACCCCATAAACTCTTTTTATTCATTTATTTTGTAACAACACCATTATATTAAATACACTAAAATTCTGTTATTATAAATATTCGTGCTACACTTACACACACCTCCATCTAAGGGTTAAACAACATACTGTTTCCGTGGATGGTGAATTACGGCCTCATGAAACGATGATTGTTCAATCTTCTTTTAACACCTTTCATAGTGGCCATTATGATGTCACTATATATATATATGATATATATTATGTTTATGTTTTCCTTATGTTTCTATATTTTTCATTTATGTCATACCGTTATGGATTCCAATATGGATAAACTCGATAATCTCATTTTTGGAAGTGCGGACTACCGCCTCCTCAAAGTGATTTGAATCGTTAATGACATATGTGGGACGTTCAAAGGATGGAGTTAGAAATATTATATATATTATATTATAATTGATTTATAATGTACCTTTATATCATTATGATTACATTCCATTAAATATGAAATAGAAATGAAAGTAGCCTTCATGCGTACGTACGACTTACCGTCTCCATGAACAGTGCATTTCATTTCTTACCTCTAAATGTTATGTAATATTATAAATAAATGTATATACTATATTTATATGATATACAGGATATTTAAATCATAAATATAGTTCTGGATATAATTTAAATTTTACCACATGAACAACTTGTAATTATAAGACATTTATTTTTGACTCAAGTACCAATGATCGACAAAACGACCGTTATTAATGTCAATAATTACATGATGATCATAACATGGTAATAAGTGATATAAAATAGAAAATTAAATTGAAAAAGGTTTTTAAGCAAGTAGAAATTAACTCTAGTTTATTATTCCAGAGATTAAATAATGATCTAGTCAAGTCGGACATGAGGTAAGGGACTTCGTCTCAATCTCCATTCAATGAGGCATATTTTGTTTTATACACAACTATATTTTATACGGTGTGTAAACCCCTTTGAAATTAAATTTTATTCAAAAGAAATATTTTTATATGAATTAGTGTAATAAACTAGAAATGGAAATGTTTTTGTCTTACGTATGCGGCGACAATGACTTCTCTTCCACCGTGACCATTATTTTAGTTTCAGCTTCCTCTACAAGCCATAACTTTTTTAAATGAAAAATGAAAACCATGTTTTACTTTGGTATTGAAAATGGTTTTGATAATTTGTTTTTTATATAAATGTGTTGTATTGATATATTGTGATTGAAATGTGGAAATGTTATGTTTCCTTTATATATGTTTTATGTGATACGATAATGTTATGGTTCTTGGGAATTTTTTTATGAAGACGGGTGGTTCCAAGATAAAATAAGTGCGGGTGATCCCGTTATAGCTCTCCAATGCATTGGGTAATGCAAAGGGGTTAAACTCAAAGGTTTCTCCAAAGATATTTAGGGAATATACTATGATGGGTATTCCAAACGTAACCATGAGGGTTACTCCCTACGTAAGAATGTTATGAATGCCTCAAGTTACCTTTATGTCTTATGATTTCTATGAGTTATTCAGGAATCTTATGATTTCATGAGGCATGTTAAAGTGATTATGTTTTATGAGTAGAGTATGATTTCATTGATTCTTATGTATACATGGACTAATGTTTTCATTCCGTATTTTTATATCCCTTACTGAGATTTTTATGCTCATCCCATGTTTTTGAAATATTTTTCACAGGTCAAGGGAAAGGTATGTGATGTGATGATAGTGTCGAGTAAGTGTCAAGAAATAATCCATGTTTTATTTTAAATATGTTTTCCTTTGACTGGAAAAACGAATACTATCTTTTATGTAACCACCTTGTTTAAATGTGTAATGTAATGCATGATTTATGATCTAATACTCTAAAACACTAAACCTGAAAAGATCCTCAATGTGTATTCTTGTAATAACTCAAGATTAATTAATGTTGAAGTTCAGGGCCTTATAGATTGAATAATTTATTATTGAATTAATTAAGTGATATTGATATTACCACTTGAATATTTATTTATTTAATTAATTATTTGATTTTGAGATTATGAATCAGGTGTAATTAATTTTTAAATTAATTCTATGAAATTGATTGATTGCTAGATTAGAACATTTAATTGGAATAAAATTATATTTTCGTCATTTATTATAGAAGAATCACCTTTCTTGAAGTGGATAATTAATATACTAAGGACCTTATGATTGAACGATTAATTAAATTGGTTTTAAATAATTACAATGACAATTTGGAACCTATATTAATTAATTGAATTGGATAGATATATGGAAATTTTTATTAGTTGTTTTTTGTGTCTTAGGATGATAAATTCGATATGTTTAACACTATTCGTTGGACTTTCCTTACATAGCTTATGAGCTTATGTGTTGTCGATAGGATTGATACCTGAGTGTTTAATATTGTTAGGCATATTTAGTTATCTAGATATAAATGTTTTTTTATATTGACATAAATGGGATGGATGCATTTTTTTACTACCTAAGGGTTAGGTTCATTGGCACTATATTTATGAAGGAAGAGAATATGATTATGTTAGATTCATAAGGACCAGATTCTGTATGAGATTACTTCTAAGGGAGAGATTCTACGTGTGATGGAGGGATAGTTTTTGTTTAGCATGATGGAAGAGTCTAAATGATTATAGTATTTTCTATGTGATTTATGAATAATAGAAAAATCAATCTCCATTTATGTGATCAAACCTAATACACAAGGATCTATCATTATACATGGATATATGGATGGGTGTCAAAGTATGTCTGGATGAGCTCGGTTGTTAGCCCATAACCAGATTTTCATCTGGATTATTTTTCATACAATATTAAATTACTAATTAAACACCTTTTTATCCCTAAATTATAAGCACTATATCTGTTATATTGGAGTTTTTTCGAAAATTTAGTTTCAACTTAATGAGTTTTACTCAAACCCTTTTCGGGCTTCATATGACACACACGAAGATTACATGGATGTAGGGTTTAGTAAGGGAATGTGACTATAAAATATATGGATTTCATGTGTGATGGGTTGGATGTTGAAGATGGGACCAAAATGATGTTTTTGATAAGGTATTGGAGGTTTTATTTGATTCAAATTATTCTTTTATTTTTTTATTTCATTATAGCATTTAGATACATTCATCTATTAATTACTTTATTATTTTATTATTTGGATTCATTTAGTTTGTACCTTTCTTAGTTTTTGATGTTCGATCATTTATTCATGTTGTTTGCATTATTTTTAGTACTCTACAATTATTTGGAATTTGATTATAAATATTACAAGAGGGTATAGTATCCCCACTATATTAATTAGACCCTCACTACTAGTAATTAGTATCTAGTATACATGGAGGCAGACATGATGTCATGTTGCCAACTAGCTCAGTCACTTGAGGGAGCAGTAGGTAGGAGAATTATAGAAATGAGGTGGGATTATTCCACTAAAAGAATAAAATAAAAATATATGTGATATACTTGAGTTACCATTCCGCATAGACTAGGGGATTTGACGAGAGAATATGAGAATAATTGAAAATTGATTAAAATTAAATGAAAATGTAAGAGGTACTCAACTCTTGAATTCGTCCCCTTGAAAAGATCTATGAGGAACTTGATATTGGTATTTTATTGATACCCTAAGATCCAAGATGTATAGGAATGACTTTTGAAGAGGATTGGTCTGAATATGGTCATGTAATAAATGTTGAATGCTGTGAGGTGAAGGGGTTGTTTGGGGTGTTATTTATAGGGGAGCAGAGGGGAGTTTTCTCATTATTTAATTCATTAGTTTATTATCTTTCCTCAAGACTATTAATAGTTTTATAGTTATCAATTAATATAATAAAATAATTAATGGGAGTTAGATATTAGGGTTATTACATCATTAATGACTCAAGGAACAGTTTATTTAAATCATAATTTATATATACAAAAAAATCCATATTTTTCTATTTACAAAAAAAATTAAGTATTTTAGAAAAACCAAAAAAATATAACCCCATCTATTTTATGATGAGTTTATTTCAAAAATGAACTCATTTTGATGAAAATAATTTTATATGTAGGAGAAATTTGATTTTAAATTATAATTATCATTTACATGGAGAATATCAATTTTAAAATTATAACTGATTTTATAATACTAGGTAAAATTAATTATGGTCTAATAAAAGTAACATATAATCATAAAAAAATAAAATATTATTTATGAATAAAATTTATTCAAAGAAACTTTATTTTTAATAATTATATTAATTATATAATTGAAAATAAACATTTATTTTTATAAATAAAATTTACACATAAATAATAATTTGAAAATTAAATTATTATTGTATACTATGATATAATTATATCATTTTAAAAAGCTAATTTTTCATTTATACTTTCATGGGAGAGGTTACTATTCTATGTGATATATTACATTTCCCAATGGTCATTATAATGTTCTATTTGTATAGGTTCATAATCTTCAATAGATACCTCTTATTTCTTTCATTAATAATTTTAAAAGATTGTATTATGTTTTATATGTGACTTAATGTGACATTTACAACATGAAATAAATATAAGAGGTTAATTTCCATTGATAAAATTAATGGTCCTGACATAGAATCTATGATCGATGTTCTTTATATAAAACATTATTCTATTGGGGTTTGATATATGAATTTAGGTCATTTTAAGGATTACGTATTTACTTTTTCATGAGAGATACATGGAACACATCGTGAACATAAGAGAGATTCGTTGTAAGTTAAAATCAAGATTCTAAAATCCAGGTATGATCAATAATATGAAATGGATTTATATTTATATGGCTTAACTTGACCTTCGATCCAAGTCATAGAACTCCCTTCCAGTGTGATATTTGATGAAATGCCTTATCATCCATGTAAAAATCCAAATAGTTCAAATGGTTTTCATTATTACCTTTTAGTTAATTCGAAGATGCTTTTATATGTTTTTTAATGGATCAAACAATCTCTATATTCTAGTTTGATAGACCAGGTTCTAATATCATTCCTTCCCCATTATTATTTCAGCTTATTAATGGTCATCATTTCTCACCATAGATGACTTTATAAGGATCCATCTGAAAAGTTAAATGAATGAATTTGGTGTAATGAAATTATAAAAATGAAAACTGTTTATCCCAAACATATTTGATATAATAAGATTAATCATTCAACATGTATTCTAGTGATTTAATGTTTCTCTCAAACTGACACAATTTTTTTACAATGGTAATAAGTGTTGAAACAAAACTCTATATCCATAACCTACTGAAGACATCTGGAGAAAATCATTGTAAATAAGATATACTAATCAAATATAATGTAAAATTGTACTCCATGAAATATTACCACTTAATAAATCTATATTTTGGAATATTGGTATAGATAAAAGTTTTCTCTGGATAGAAATGGTGTCTTATGACTTCTTTAGCTGATCAACTACAACACGTATATAATAATGAAATTTAGATGTTTTGGGGATTCTAATGAAAAAAATACATAGTGATGTTTATCCATTTTGGTTGAGTTATATTTAATGTATATAACATCCCATTTTACTTATAGATGTAAGCCATAAATTTCATATAAAATAATCATGGAGAATCATATATTCTAATATATTCCTTCATTCCATCCCACAAGAAATATTCTTTCAGGTCACAATAAATATTTTTACTTCTATGATGAATAAAAACTGGGGTACTTGGAACTCCATGAAATAGACCATTTCTGAAATATGGTACAGGAAGAACACATATATGGTTCATAATAATTTCATTTAACCATAATCATGGTTTAAATCATGGAAATTTGTTTAATTAATTGGTATCTATATGTCTACCTTCTACACCTATTCATTTTTCACATGGATAGACATTCACACATTCATTTGATCTAAATAATAGTAATCACATTCTATAATATATATAGGTCCATCATTTATAAATCCATAAATATTGGATCAATTTTTGTCTTCATCATAGATATTGAAGAATTATCTTTTCTACTAATGAATTTTCTACCTTGTTTGATTTTCTAGGTTGGTAATATATATACCAGTCATAATCATTAATCAGCTTTGACAATGTTTTTTGGCTCATGTTTATATCTTTATGATTGAAAATATATGATAAGCTTTTTTTCAGTATATAGGTCACTCTTTCCTCAACATAAATAATGCGTCCATATCATTAATGGAAAAAATCACCACAACAAACTCAAAATCACGAGTTTGGTAATTTTTCTTATGGAACATCAATTGGCCTAAAAATAATCTATCAGTATATATTTTTTCATTAAAAACACTTCTTAATCCCTTATTTTATGCATGGATATTTTTAACAAACAGTACTCCACAATAATGCTATGTAAGAACAAGTGCACTGGAAATCCTTTTTTCATCCCATTGAAATTATATTCACATTTTCCTATCCATATGAACATAAATAATTTTCAAGTCAAATTGTAGATTATATTAGATAAACCATGATTAATATATCATAGAACTTCAATAATATCCATATGACCCCAGATTAATAGGTAAATTTTGTTACTGTGGTTGTTCTGGTTCATTTTTGAATATATTATGTCATTAAATGATATATCGATATAAAATCACATGAATATATATTACCACAAGATGAAACATTCTGAAGCCAAATTTCAGACATGGAAATTGTTTCTTTGAGTTTATCAATTACTTGGGTTATCTGAAAAATACTAAAGTGGTCTTAATTTTTTAAATTACCCTTTGAATTTATAAGAATATCATACATAATTATGATCATAATCAAATAATAATTTTTTTAAGGATCCCTAATCTTTAATTCCATTATGTTTTCAAGGGAATTAGTATAACAAAAGAGCATCATAAAAAACAATTTATTCCCATATATCGAATAGAATATTGTCATGGGTATATACTCCTTCTTGATCTCTATTGATGATATCCGAAATGATGGCCAATCATAGAAATGAATTATGTTTGTGTATAAATAATAAATATTCCTAAATAATTTCTTATTTCTATACATGTGATATATGAATGAAAAAATAATCACATTTCATTATGGAGATGATAGTCCATACAAACACATGAGAGACGTTATCAATTACCAAATGAGTTTATGATAAGAAAATTAATATGTTATAATCATTAAATAAGTATATTTTTTTAAAAAATATCATATATAAAAATTAATACCATCATAATACATATATATTAAGGGTGGGTATTAAAAATGAATTGTATCGCTACGTGAGGACTATAATATGTATATATGCATGAATAAAACTTCCAATTATTTTTTGATGGGGTAGTTGGTGAATATTAGTGTTTTAATAAGAATAATAAAATTTTGGAATATTAAAAATAATGGAGATAATATTTTATGGTATCAATCATATATTTATAGGTCAAAGATAAGAGTAGAAAATGAAAGTGATTCATTCCAGCGATTAATTCTTCTTTGAAATGACTAATTTCGATCCCCTCTAAAGAGATCAAGAGTTTGACTTTTTGAAAGAAATAACATTTTGAATTAGAATTGTAATGTGAATAATAGTATTAATAATATAGTGGTTGATATAGATGCATAAATTGTGTTTAATAATGTGATGGAGGATATTTCCTTTTATAATTGATGTGAGGGGAACTTTAAATATTTCTCTAAAGATTAAAATATGTTAAGACGATTATTAAGCCATATTCATTCAAATAACCTATAAATGAAAATGAGATAACATTATTGTCCATTTATAATTCCATTTTCATTTATTTAATATTTTTTAGGATTTATATATAATTTAGTAAAATACTAATCCCATAAAATATAATTATTTCCAATTTTGTAATTATTCATTACTATGTCTTTAGAAACACAAATACAATAATTAAATTTAGAAAAAATAATTTTATTATGTTATATAGATGTATTTTTTATATATATAATTATTCTATCAATATAAATAAATCAAATTATATTTATTTTTAATATTTCTATTTTTCTTTATTTAATATTTCCCTTTATATAATAAATACTCCATCAATATTCGGTAATAATTTAATGTAATTATTTCTTCACTTTAAAAAATAAATATATTATTATAATGAAAATAAATAATTTTTAATTTAAACTAATATTTATTGATGAAAATATGTTCTAGATAACCACATATTAAATTTTTTATAATTGTTAAAAAAAATATTGTGACATATGTAAATTTTGATTAAATAAAATATGATATAGGTCATAATGAGAAGCATAGGACTCTGAATGTTCAAAAACGTTACCCATGGATGATAATGGTAAACAATTACTCCACTAATATTTTTTTTAAATGTTTTAGTTTCATTTAATAATTCTTATTATATTATTTTTATCCTTAATTACTAAATTTATACATATTCATAGAATCAAAAATTACAAAGAACACTATTCATAGTGACCAAAAATAAATGTTGTATATTTGCTAAATTTGTACATCCTTATTCAAAATATTGAATCCATTTTTCAAATTTAAATCCACAAAAGATGTAAAAAAATATTTAATACCATTCTAGTTAAACACCATGATTTTGTTTTCTGAAAAATACCCTTTATAATAGTAAAATATTTTCATAACAATATCATATATAGAATTAATTTAATGGAAAAATATTGTGTTTAATGGAACTAATAACAACTTAAAACATAGATGAAATTTATTTTATTTAAATATATATAAAACAAAATACGTTTTTCAATAGAAATCATTTGTTTATAATGTTCATTTAAAATAAAAAATCAAAAATACATGAATCTTATTCCTATAATAATATTTTTATTATGAATTAAAATATCATGTTTATTATGTAAAATAAATTTTATATAACATTTTAATATTATTATATTTATTTTGTTGGAGAAAAATAAAATAATAATGTTCGGGTGAAAGTATATTTTCAAAAAATAAATTTAAATTAGTAAAATATTAATAAATAAATAATTTTATATTGAATATTATTTTCAAATATATTTCATAATAGAGATACACCAATTTGTACCCATCAAATCCATGGCTAGGTAATAACTTTAGAGATGTTAGTCCATACGTACACAGTACTGACATTATAATTTACCAAATGAGTTTATGATAACAAAATTGATAAGTTCTTATCATTAAAGATGTACATTTATACCAAAAATATAATATATAAACAATAAAACCATCATAATACCCATCTATTAAAGGCGGTGTTTAAAAATTAATTGTATCTCTATGTGGATACTATAAGACGTACGAATGCACAAGTGATACTTCCTATTATTTTTTGATTGGAATGTCGGTGTATAATTGTGTTTTAAAAATCATAATAAAATTTTTGTATATTAATAAAATTGAAGTTAATATTTTATGGTAACTATCATATATTTATAGTAGTTAAAGAAGTGTAGAAAAAGAGAGTTACCGATTCTAGCGATTACCTATTCATCTAAATGACTACTTTAGATCTTCTTAAAAGAGCCCTAGAGTTGTTATTTTATGAAAGAAATTGCAATGTCTCAGATTTTTCCATGTGTTATTCTAATATTATGTGAGAATCATTTCAAGACCAGGCTTTGATACGGCATGTAGTTCCGAGGCCCGGTGAGCCCAGAACAAGTGTTTCAATTTAATTAAATAATTAAATTACGGGCATGTCTGGTTTTCTTGAAAAAGTGTAATAACTCTTCAACGGTTGCTCGGATCTGAAATCTGAGGGCACAGTTGCATTCGGAACATTGATTGTACCTTAGGCAATTCCTAACATCGGTCGGTGAAGTTCGGTGGTGAAATCTGGTTTTTTGGATGTAACCGTAATAAAGTATTTAATAATGATATTCTATTAAATATTATTATGGAAAATATCTCTTATCTTTTTTAAATAGAGATTGGTGCAGGGGTCCAGGGTTACATACCTTATAACCCTGAAACCCTTGGAGGCTATGGGAAAAGATCTAGAGGAAACCCCCAATGCGACGACAAGGTTCTTGACGAATTTCGCCGGCTACGACAACGCAATGACCGGATCTTTGCCAACCAATGTCGTGGATCCAGCTAGGATGTTTGATTTTTGGTTTCCTTTCCCTGTTCTTGATTCCTAAAACAAACTCTGACTAATCCATGAATAGAATAGCCCGTGGATTGATCTTATTTGCGTGATTGGCCTTTTTGTGGGGATTTTGGGGATTAAATTATGGAAGTTTTTTGGGTTCGTTAATCTTCTAACAGTGACGAACCAAGTTCGAAACAAACATCGATCAAGGTTCGTCCCTCTCGATATGTGGTTCCTTTCTTCCCTGATTTCTCACATTCATCATGCACGTTCTACGCGTTCTTCATGTGGAAATGAATGATAGATCATTGCACACCAGTTGTGCGACGCAACGATCCCAAATTGAAGATCTAGCGTCGGTACAACCCCATGGAGGAGCGGCTACAATGGCTATGGATGGATCGAAGCAGATCAGAAGATATCGTTCTTCGAACGATTTCTGCATGGATGACAGGAATTGGATTTTGAATCTGGTCGAAGGGCTTAAAACCGTAGAGTTGGAATCACAACATCAAGGCGACCCATGATATTGAGTTTTGTGGAAAACATACTAGAGAAACATGATCTGGAGATCCGTCCGAGGCACATGGAGGAAGAAGAAGATTTTGGATGAATCCCAACAACATGACGTGTAGTATGGGCTACACGGTGTATGTTCGTCAGGGATCACCTGGCGTGTAGTCCCGGAGTACACGGACACAAGTTGGGTACAAGACCAAGGACACGATGTGTATACCCTTCCTCGGCCAGACACGACCAGATATGCGGGACACCTCGTGTACTGATACATGGGCATAGAGACACGGAAGGAGACCATGTACGGGCACATGGACAGCATACACAGAGCGAGTCCAGGTGTTTGGACATGGAATGTAATCCAAGTACACACCATGTAGTTAATTTTTATACAACACGCCTAAATACACGAGACGTTTACACGGGGAGTACCCATAGTCAAGGAACACTGCGTGTGATCCTTCTACACGTCATGTAGTTGAGTTATACACATCTTGGATGGATGACACGGGTCGTTACATGGGCAGTATCCGGTTTCAAGGAACACGGTGTGTAACCATACTACATGCTGTGTAACATATTTTCCATGGCTCGGTCCAGTTGTCTTCTGTGACTTGGACTATTTTCATCAGGTTTCATCCCCTTGGTCTTTCTCTTGAAGGTTTCTGGTATCATTTCCAATGTACAAGAGTATGATCCCTTCAGCAGGACATTCTGAACAGGGTTGTTGGAATCCCCTCTATGAGACTTGGAGCCAGATCCTCAATTCATTCCTGATACCCTAGGTAGAGATATTGGTATCGACATGACCGAATTTACCGGGGTGAAAATCCTCTATTTAGTGAATTAGTTCAGACTGAGTTGATGGAATCACCCCATGGCGATTGGTTGTGATCCGCATCTGAGAATCATATTCTCAAGTAATTGTAGAGTGTGTTCTCCTAGAATGAGTACCTCGTATCTCTCTCTTAAGACCTAGGAGTGTGTTCTCCTTGTTACATGCTTAGTGGAATCTTCGAGCTGGATCCTAGTGGTGGTATCGTGATAGTCGATCTTGTATGAGTATATCTGGATATTCTTGTCATATATTTGGTAGAAATATACTTTTTGGAGCTGAATGTTTCTTTCCTTTGTGGTATTTCCCCTGTTATATTTGCTTTGTGGTTTTGGGGTGTCCTACTGGGTATTGTTATACTCACCGATGCACGGGCTTTGCTTGCACGTGTCGTGTCTTGTGCAGACGAGTGAGATTTTGACAGGATTCTAGGTGGACCAGGACCGGGTGGTGCTCAGTGGGATCATACAGGCCGAGGTGTGTCCCTATGGCTACGAATTTCAGTCCCATTACCTTTTATTACAGGTTGGACTTTCTTACAGACTCTCTTTTGGTGGGCTTGTACTTTTGGCCTAGGGTTTTACACTTACAGAACTTTACATTCCATTCGTACTCTGTTGGTTGGGATTTTAGTGTATGCATGCATTTCTTTTTTTAGATGATTTTAATTTTCAGCCTTTGTGGGCTTGTAGATGTGTGTGCATGTGAATAGGTATATATGCAATGCCTCCCATGTTAGTGATATTCCTACTCGGTTCTAGTCACCAGCCCCTGGACTTTTGGAGGCGGGCTTGGGGAGATGAGGCTCGGGCCCCACTGGGATGGGTCACGACATAGTGGTATCAGAGGAGGTCAATTCTACCTTAGGACCGAGAGTCTATGAGTTGGTTTGGGGAAACAGAGTTCAGTGTTTAGAGTTCATATTTCAGGCCATGGACCGCAATGTTGGTGTGAGCGGCCGACGCATCCATACACCTGGACTCTGTTAACTTTCTTTTCGACTCGGAACATGATAACATTAGTGGAAAGGGGAAAATAATGGTACATACATCATATAAGAATGGGTTTTGGTTTCCATGTCCTTCTTTAGTCAGCTCTCCAGATATAATTACCGACTGAGATACATCTCATTTTCATTACATGATGCCTCCGCGACGCGCACCCTCTAGGATTTAGCAGCTCAATCAAGATGATGACACCCTTTGTGATGAAGCATCAATTCAGGGACCAGATCCCCTAGTTTTACCTTCGGGTGGTGTGTCAGTTATTCCTCCACCTGTGAAGGAGTTTTTAGTGCATGCTTTAATAGTGGAGGAGGAGCGCAGGCTGAGCGCAATCCACTAGTTTCAGAGACAGAGACCCCTTAGGTTTCGAGGTGAGCCTGACACTAAGGCAGTAGAGGATTGTCTTGAGGTAGTGGCCAGAGTCTTCTGTTTGGTAAGGACACATGTAGACCAATTGGTGATCCTGGCAGCGAGCCTTCTGTTGGGCTCGACACGGCGATGGTGGAGTTTGGTTATCCAGACCCACGAATAGGTGACTCTTGTGTGGTTAGAGTTTGAGCATCTCTTCATAGAGGAGTTTTGACCGGTTACCCTGAGTGTAGTACGTATATATGAGCTTCTCCATCTCTAGTAGGGAACCATGACGCTGGCTGACTATTCATTGAGGTTTATCGACCTCTCTTGGTACTCGATGGATATGGCCCGGGATCAATACTTTAGAGCTCAAACTTTTGAGTGGGGCTTGCGGATAGACATCAGAACTAGCATCGTCCCTATGAGAATTCCTACTTATCGTGGGATGCTCGAGCGGGATTTGGTGGTTGAGAGCTTCCTAGAAGAGGAGAGATAGCTGGCAGTTGTCAGCACTGAGCGAGCTGAAGCGGAGACCTCGGTGGAAGGGAGCTGACGTCAAGGACCCAGGCATGGGAGACGTTTTCATAGGATATCCCATGACAGGGGATCTTAAATATAGGGTACACAGGGTGCATCCAGCCAGCCTCGAGAGAGTTGATGCTACTCAGGTGATGGAAAGGGAAATCTCTCTCGAGATTGTCTGACCCATGTACTACTGACACGGGAGCAGTGGATGGACCACCGTGGTAGAGTCATCATGTGGAGCAGATAGATCCGCGGGGCAGCGGATGTGGTAGAGGAGCTGGGATAGCAGGTGGAGGTGGTTAGTGTTTTGAACTTTTTCCACCACCACCCCTAGGAGGTCAACCCCAGGCTTAGGGAGCTGGTGGACAGAGGCAGGGAAAACTGCAGCTAGCATAGACTTATGACCAAGGTACTCCCTGAATGATTAGACGTACAATATGTGTCTTCTCTACATTGGCTATCGTACTGATACACAAAGGTACTAGTCATTCTTTTCTAGATGCTTATCTTGTTTGAGACCTTGAGATTCCATTTGAGCCGTTAACTCGACCCTTACGCTTGGAAACACTGACTCGAAAAGTTTCAGAGATCAAACATCTTTGCAGATAGTGTGACCTAACCATTGGAGGAGAGAGTTTCAGTTGGAACCTCTTGGTGGTGGCATCAAGGCCTCACGATGTCATTCTTTGTATGGATTGGCTATCCACAGTTCATTCCCAGATTGTCTATTTTAGGTGAAGGGTGCGGTGTGTCCACAGTGGTGGAACGAGCTTCTCCTTAGTCGGTGAAAAGGAGACCCATGCATCGCAGGATGGACTCATGCGTAGGAAGGTACAACCAATTTCATATCAGTTGGCTACCCTAGCCCTTGGCGTAGCAGATGTTACGAGTTTCTAGTTTCCAGCAGTAGTGGATGATTACAAGGATGTCTTTCCGGAGGATTCCCCGGGACTACCTCCTCGTTGAGAGATAGATTTCTGCATTGAGTTGCAACTATGGACGACACCGATATCAGCATCAGCATATCGGATGGCTCCTGCAGAGCTTCATAAACTGAGGGTGCAGCTGGAAGACTTGCAGAAGAAGGGGTTTGTATGACCCAGTGTTTGACCCTGGGCAGCCCCAGTGTTTCACCCTAGGCGGCCCCAATGTTGTATACCAAAAAGGAAGATTGAAGCTTGAGGCTGTGTGTGGATTACCGATGCATGAATTAGGTGACCGTGAAGAACCGGTATGATCTACTGAGAATCGATGACCTCTTCAACAAGTTAATAGGGTCACGATGGTTCTCGAAGGTTGGTCTATGACCAGGCAATCACCAGTTGCGATTATGGGATGAGGATATATCGAAGACGACTTTCAGATGTCGCTACGGTCACTATGAGTACATGGAGATGCCCTTCATCATGACGACAGCCCCAGCAGTGTTTATGGGACTCATGAACCCGATCTTTCAGCCCTATCTAGATCGGTTCATAGTCGTCTTCATCGATGATATCCTTGTGTACTCTATGTCTGAGGAGGAGCACACGAGGAACCTAAGGATGGTTCTGAACACACTCTGAGAGCTCCACTTGTATGGGAAACTCTAGAAGTTTCAGTTCTTGATATAGGAGGTCCATGTTCTGGGACACGTTATCATAGCAGATGGTGTAGTAGTGGACCCAGCCAAGGTAGAGGCAGTGTTAGCATGGGAGCCACCCCGGAACGTGATGGAGGTGCGGAGTTTCCTTGGGTTGGAAGGCTACTATCGGAGATTTATTCTCGATTTCTCCCAGATTTTAGCACCCATGATAGCTTTGACTCGAAATGGGTAGCCTTTCGTATGGACCGAGAGATGCCAGCAGACTTTTTAGCAGTTGAGACAGAGTCTGATGAGTGCCCCGATCTTGAGATTACTAGAGTAGGGTGTCGAGTGCGTGGTGTTCTGCGACGCATCAAGAACCGGGCTTGGTTGTGTCTTGATGCAGAGGAAAGTGGTGATTGCATATGGCTCACGACAGTTGAGGCCACACGAGCAGAACTATGTGGCCCATGATCTTGGGTTGGCAGTGGTAGTCTTCGCATTGAATATGTGGCGGCACTACCTGATGGGTGAGCGTTTTATCATCTAATATGATCACAAGAGTCTCAAATATATCTTTTCGCAGAAGGATATGAATTTTAGATAGAGACGGTGGCATGAGTTCCTAAAGGATTATGACTTAGAGATCGTTTATTCTCTTGGGAAGGGGAACTTTGTGGTTGATGCTCTCAGTAGGAAATCTATTTCGCAGTTGTTGGATGAGGCGACGAGACAGTTGGCCTCTTTAAATTTACCATTCATGGATAGAGATGAGGGAGCCTACCTTCACTCTATGGTTGTTTTGCCTCCACTCTTACAGCGAGTCAGGGAAGAACAGCTCGAGGATGCTAGTTGTGAGACTCTATGTTCTCAGATATCTTGAGGTGATGCTGCCAATGGATATTTAAAAGGTGGGGAGCACAGTGTTCTTTTTAGAGGGAACACAATAGTAATAGTGACATTGCGGGAGGAGGTTCTGAGGGAGTTCCATAAATCTCCTTTAGCAGTGCATCCAGGCATGGAAAGATGTTCATGGACCTCCAATTTCAGTTCTGGTGGCCAGGAATGACGAAGAGTGTGGCAAAGTTTGTTTCTCGGTGCCTTACTTGTCAATAAGTAAAGGCTGAGCACCAGGTGCCAGTAGGATTGACTCAACCCCTTGAGGTGCCAGAGTGGATGTGCGACGAGATATCCATGGACTTCATGATGGGTTTACCACGTACGTTCTGGAAACACAATTCCATATAGGTGAGCGTTGATCGAATCACTAAGTCTGCCCACTTCCTGGCCATACGGGAGAAGAGTTCGGCAGAGATCTTCGGATGCCTCTATGTGCATGAGAGTGTTCGACTTCATGTAGTGACATCCACGATCATCTATGATCGTGATTCTCGTTTAAAATCCTGGTTGTGGAATGGGTTCTAGGGATCTTTTGGGACTCAGTTACACTTGAGCATAGTGTTTCATCCTCAGACTGATGGCCAGACGGAGGGGACCATCCAGGTTATGGAGGATGTGCTACAATCTTGCATCCATGACATTGGTCATAGCTGGGAGGATCACCTTCCACTGGTGTAATTTTCTTATAACAATAGTTATCATTCCACTATTGGTATGGAACCATTTGAGTCTTTTTATTGGAGACCTTGAAGGTCAGCACTTTGTTGGACTGACCCAGGTGAGTCAGCACTCATGGGCCCAGAGATGGTGCGAGCTACTACAGAGAAGGTTCAGGTCATCCAGGAGCGGATGAAGACTGCACAGAGTCGGCAGAAGTCTTATGCCGACAAGAGACAGAGGCCCTTGGAATTCGAGGAGGGAGACCATGTGTTCCTTCGTGTCTCGCCTCGACAGGGATTGCAGGGATTTGGCTGAGGCGGCAAGCTATCTCCAAGGTTCATCGGCCGTTTTCAGATTCTGAGTAGAGTTGGCGAGGTGGCATACCGCTTGGCTCTACTCCCTCACATGGACCGGGTACACAACGTCTTCCATGTTTCGCAACTGTGGAAGTACATGCATGATCCATCGCACATTATCGACTGGGGAGAGCTGGACATAAATGATGGAGAGACCTCTGCTGAGTACCTAGTGGAGATCGAGGATCGGCAGGAGAAGATCCATTATGGGCAAGCTATTCCCTTGGTGTGTGTCCGGTGGCAGCACGGGAATCTCCAGGAGAGGACGTGGGAGCGGAGGGCTCAGATTCGTGTGCAGTACCCACATATTTTTGAGTATCCTTTGTTTTGGATTTCTGGGGACGTAAAAGCCCTAAGGTGGGTGTGATATAATGTCTCAGATTTTTCCATGTGATATTCTAATATTATGTGGGTATTATTTAGATATCAGGTATTGAGACGACGTGCAGTTCAGAGGCCCGGTGAACCCAAAACAAGTGTCTGAATTAAATTATATTATTAAACTACGTACACATCTGTTTTTATTGAAAAAGTGGAATAACTCATGAATGAGTTCTTAGATCAGAAATATGAGGGCACTATTGAATTCAGAACAGCTATTTTACCTTAGGCGAGGCCTAACATCGGTTGGCACAGGTCGGTGGTAAAATATGGTTTTTTGAACATAACCATAATAAAATATGTAATTAAGATATTTTTTTAAATCTTGTTGCAGAAAATATCTCTTATCTTTTTTAAATAGATATTTGTGTAGGGGTCCAGGGTTACCGACCACATAACACTGAAACCCTTGGAGGCTCTGGGAAATGCTTTGGAAGAAACCCACAACGCGGCGACAACATTCTTGATGAATTTCACCGGCGATGACAATGCAATGACCAGATATTTTCCACCCAATGCCACAGAACCAAGTTGGATGTTTTATTTTTAGTTTCCTTTCCCTGTTCTTGATTCCTATGACGAACGTGGACTAATCGACAGACAGATTAGCCTGCGGATCTGTCGTATTTGTAGGATGGGCCTTTTGGCGTCGATTTTGGGGATTAAATTCTTGAAGTTGTTTTGTTTCTTTAATCATATAATGGATAAGAACCAAGAACGACATGAACATTGATTGAGGTTCGTCCCTCACGATTTGTGGTTCCTTTCTTCCCTGATTTCTCGTGTTTTTGATGCACGTTCTACACGTTCTTCGTAAGGATATGAACAAAAAATCGTTGCGCAACCGTTGTGCGACGCAATGATCCAAAATTGAAGATCTGGCATCGGTACAACCCCATGGAGGTGCAGCTACTGTGGCGACGGACGAATCGAAGAAAATCGGAAGATATCGTTCTTCGAACGATTCTCACTTGGATGACTGGAATCAGATTTTGGAGCCGTTTGATGTTCTGAAACCCATGGATTTGGCATCATGACATCGAGGCGACCCATGATCTTGAGTTTCACGACAAATAGACTAGAGAACCGTGATCTGGAGATCCAGCTGAGGCGCGAGGAGGAAGACTACGATTCTGGAGAAATCCTGACTACACGGCGTGTAGTATGGGATACACAACGGGTGTTCGCTAGGGATCAACTGGCGAGTACTCCCGGAGTACACGAACATGAGTTGGGTACCCGACCAAGGTCAAGACGTGTATACCCTTCCCCATCCAGACACGGCCAGATATGCATGAAACCCTGTGTACTGATACACGGGAATGGCGACACGGACAGAGACCATGTACGGGCACATGGCCAGTGTACATGGAGCGAGTCCAGGTGTTCGGACACGGCGTGTAATACTTGTACACGCCACGTAGTGACTTTTTATACGACATGCCTAAATACATGAACCATTTAAAAGGGATGTACCTAGAGTCAAGGAACACTACGTGTGATCCTTCTACATGCTGTGTAATTGATTTTTTCACAACTTGGACAGATGACACGAGTCGTTACACGGGCAGTACCTGGGATCAAGGAACACATCATGTAGCCACACTACATGCCATATAACCAATTTTACATGGATTGAGCCAGTTGTCTTCTATGACTAAGACTACTTTCTTTAGGGTTCGTCCCCTTGGTCTTTCCCTTGAAGGTTTCCGATATCATTTCCTACATACAGTAGTATGATCCCTTCAGTAGAACTTCCTAAATATAGTTGTTGGAATCCCCTTTGTGAGACTTGTAGCTGGATCCTCTATTAATTCCTAATACCCTAGGTAGAGTTATTGGTATTGATGTGACCAACTTTACCCGAGCGTCGATCCTCTACTTAGCGGATTAGTTCAGACTGAGTTTTTGGAATCACCCACTGGCTATTGGTTGTGATCCTTATCTGAGCATCACGTTCTCAAGTACTTATGGAGTTTGTTAT
Organism: Viscum album; assembly: GCA_963277665.1. NCBI lineage: Eukaryota > Viridiplantae > Streptophyta > Magnoliopsida > Santalales > Viscaceae > Viscum > Viscum album. The sequence continues at coordinate 1,530,875,217 of OY728146.1, read as the reverse complement.
CCCAGAATGAGTACTTCATATCTCTATCTTCATTCCTAGGATTGTGTTCTCCTTGTTACATGCTTAGTGGAATCATCGAGCTAGATCCAAGTGGAGGTATCACAACAGTGGATCTTGTATGAGTATATCTGGACATTCTTGTCATATGTTTGGTAGACATATACTATGTGGAGCTGACTGTATATTTCGTATATGGTATTTTCATTTATTGTATTTTCTTTGTGGTTTTGAGGTGTCCTAATGGGTATTGTAATACTCACCCCCGTACGGGATTTTCCCACACGTGTCGTGTCTTGTGCAGACGAGCGATCTTTTGACAGGATTCTAGTTGGACCAAGACCGAGCAGTGCTTAGTGATATCATACATGCCGAGGTGTGTCCCTACAGTTACAGATTGTAGTCCCAATACCTTTCTTTATAGGTTGTATGTTGTTGTAGACTCTCTTTTGGTGGGATTATACTTTTGGAAAAGTGTTTTGTACTAAATGTACTTTACTTTCCTGTCGTACTCTGTTGGTTGGGATTTTAGTGTATTCATGCATTTATTTTTATAGTAGTTTTTACTTTTCATCCATTGTTGGCTTGGATATGTGTGTGCATGTGTAGAGGTTTATAGGAAATGACTCCCTTGTTAGTGATATGCCTACTCGGTGCTTGTCACCAGCCCCTTGCCTATTAGAGGGGGGCTTGGGGAGTTGCGGCTTGGGCTCCACTGGGATAGGTCGTTACAGAAAAAACCTTCTGAATTTGTATACAAATGTTTATAATAGTATTTATAATATAATTGTTGATATAGATAGATAAATGTTGTGAAATGATGTGATGGAGGATATGTCCTTTTATAATAGAGGTGAGGGGAACTATAAAAATTTCTCAAAAGATTAAACTATATCAGGACTATTATTAACACACATTCATTAAAATAACCTACAAATGATCACGAGATAATATTATAGGCCATATATAATACAATATGGAGATATTTATTATTTTTATGATTTTCATATAATTTCGTAACATATTAATCATATAAAATATAATTACTATCAATTTTGGAGTTATACATTACTGTGACTTTTGAAACATCAATACAACAATAAAATTTATAAATAATAATTTTATTATTTTATATTGATGTCAAGCTTATTTATTAATTCATGGATGAAATTAATATATCCAATTATATTTATTTTTAATATTTTTCTTTTAATTATTTGATATTTCATTTTATTTAATAAATTCTCCATCAATGTTTTGTAAGAATTTAATGTAATTATTTATTTAGAAGAATAAATAAATAAATAAATATGATGAAAATAAATAATTTATAATAGAAAATAATATTTATGAATGAACATATATTTTAAATAATAATAAATAATTTTTTTTAAAATTCTAAAGATCAATATTGTGGCACATTTGACTTTTTATTATATATAATTTGATAAGGGACATAATGTCAATCATGTGACTCACAAAGTTCATACATTTGAACTATGGATGATAATGGTCGAAAATTACTCATCCAATATATTTTTGAAATGTTTTAGGATCATTTTATAATCCTCATTATATTATTTTTATCCTTAATTAATAGATTTACCCTTATTCGCCGTAACAAAAATTACAAAGCACACTATTAATATTGTCAAAAAATAAAAGTGGTATATTTAATAAATTTGGACCTCATAATTCCAAATATTGTATCCATTTTTCAAAATTATAGACACAAAAGTTGTAAAAATCTATTTAATACTGATCCAATAAAACATAATGAACGTTTTTTCCTAAAAAATGCCCTTTATAAGTTTAAATATTTTTCATAACAATATCATATATAAAAATATTTTAATGGAAAAAGTTTATATATAATGGAAGTAATAAAATATTAAAACATATTGATTTTTTTTAAAAAAATATTCAAAGTAAAATTCATTTTTCAATTGAAATCATTATTTTTCACTATTCATTAAAGAAATTCCAAAAAAAATAGGATTTTTACTCCTAGGATAATATTGATATGAAGAATTAAAAAATCAAATTTATTATGTAAAATATATTTTATATTATGTATTAATATTATTCTATTTATTTTCTCATAGAAAACAATCACAATTATGTTTTTGATGAAAATATACTTTCAATGATAAATTCACTTTACTAAACAATTATGAAACAATTAAATTTTTATTCAATCATAAATTCAAATATATTTCATAATGAGAAAACTATTATTTATACTATTCAATTCAATGTCTAGGTATTAATTTTCATGTGAAACTAAAAATATATATATCGTATATCATGATTTATATAAACTCGGTGTTGCGTATAACACAATATATTGGTGAAATAAAATTATTTAAAGTGAAATATTTCATATAAATCATAAAAAATTATATCGTCCAAGATATAAAGAACCTCCAATCCACTTGTTCCCAAAAATACCATGGTGTAACTCATTACCTTTGGATGTTTTTCAGTCAACCATAACATATCCTCCCCTTCGATATTATCTAGTTTGAGCTCCTGAAAATGTGATTTACACGGCTCATATATGAACTATCCAAGTGGAAACGGATTCCCTAAATTTTACCACCAAACAATACCCTTTATGAAATGGATTGATGGTGTCACAACCCAACACATATCTTCATCATTTTTGTTTCTGACATGAACATAATGTTATAGAACACTTTATTGGCATTCATTCTTAGAAATATTTATTAAGAGTGCGGGGTTTCAGATCCCATCATAGAAACTAATTCTTTATAATCCCATCATGGATGTAGTATTCACTAACAATTCATGAATACCCATATTTCAATAACAAAATATATATGGCCTATGTTAGAAGACAATAAAAATGAAGTAAAATGTTCAAGTTATAAAGATCTAAACTAAATTAATAAAATGTTTGAGATAAAGGAATCTAAACTATGGAAGTAGAAGGTATTGGTTAAAATACACTATAATACTAAAAATATATTCCATTATAATACATCTAAAACAATAAAAATAGACAATATGAGAAAAAATTACAAGAACTATTGGAACATATGGTTCAAGCTAAAAGACAAAATACTAATACAATAGATGGCCCAAGATAGAATACCCTAAAACAGAGAAATTGTTCAATTTAAAAGAGAATTCTATAGAATTATCTACAATGCTATCCATGTTGAAAACCCAAAAATAGAACCCATGGAAAATTCTTGTCTCATCACTCTAGACAATCACTTTTTTGAACTATGAAATACGGTTTACTTATAAAATTGAAATGGAATAAAACATTTCATGTTGAAAAACCATAAACGTTGAACTATGAAAAATCCAAGTCCATTCCAATACTCCAACATTATAAAAAATGGTGACTATGCAACAATAATCACTGTCACATTGATCAAAGCCAATGCTGATCCACGTCGAACCACCAGATCTGGATCCTGACCCACAATCGACTGCAGCAGGCATTCTAACAATGGAAGACCTTGGAAAGTCGGGATCTCCAGTACTGGATCCATCTACCCATCACACGTGGAAAAGGGTGCAATGAGGAGTGAGTGATGGGTATGCAGATGACCCAAAACATGAGGGTTGGAAATGATAAAATGAACCATGACAATCAAGAAGGAACCTCGCTAAAGGAGGTAAACGACAAATGGAGAAGCAAGTTCGGAGGAACCAAAGGCGGCAGTGGGCGAGACCCAGCCCCGCCTAGAGAAATGATTGCCTTATGTTGGAACTGTTGAGGGCTTGTAAACCCTATGATGGTTTTCATACTTCAGCGAAATTGGGATCATAGTCCCCCTGATATGGTTTTCATGTCCGAAACCATACTGGAAAATAAGGACACCAATGGTATTGCTCTAAATTGCGGCTTTCAGGGAAGCTTTCTGGTGCCTAGACAAGGCCATTCTGGGGTAATCTGTCTCCTTTGGAAGGACAATATAGAGGTCAAAATTTTGTCCTTTTCCTCGCACCTTGTGGCAGTGACTTTTGAAATACACTCTCACCCACCATAGACTTTTGTGGGTTTTTATGGATGGCCATCCCATAATGATAGGGTGATGTCTTGTGATCTTTTATGAAAGCTGCGATACGACTTACCGAGCCCCATTATGTTCAGAGGAGACTTCAATGAGATTATGTTTCATAAGGAAAATAGGGGAGGAACCATCTGAACTTCATCTTTGATGACATACTTTAAGGATCCAGTCTCTAGGGAGGACCTGGTCGATCTGTGGTACTCTGGTAATCCGTTTACATGCTTCCGCAACAATACAAAAGGCACCCACATCACTGATCATCTTGATAGATTTCTGGGCTCTATAGATTGGATTAACATGTTCCGCATGTTTCATATCGACCACATGGCCCTAAACTGCTTGGAACACTTTTCAGTTCTCATTGACTATACACAGGGTGAACGAAATAGACAGTTCATCAGACCCTTCAGATTTGAGATCTTCTGGTCAAAAGATTAGGAATTTGAAGAGGTGATCTGGTAAACCTGGAAAAGAACTCACGAGGATGTATACCTCAACCTCCAACAGGCCGCATTCGATCTTAGGTCTTAGAGAAACAAGAAATTATGACACCCCGACCAGAAATGTGGCGTCCTTGAAAATAGTCTGAACAATCTCCTCAAATAACCCACATCCAATTGCAATCTCTCTAAGATTGGAGCCACTCAAAGAGAGATGGACACGACCCTGCATATCATGTAAATCTTCTAGGATATGTGTGCGCGGGACAACCATATTAAAGAAGGGTATGCTAACACCTTGTATTTTCACCACAGAGCATCATCCAGGTTTCGGAATAAATATATTACTTGCATCTCACAACCCGATGGAAGCAATGTTTCACACACAAATGGTATCCATGAGGCCCTGACATGATTTTTCTAGAATATCTTCTCTGTAGGAACCGCTTTCATGTTAGCTAAGGTGGAAGAATGCATCGGACCTATGATCACTGAAGAGATTAATAGGAATCTTACCAAAGTTGTGAAAGATGACAAGATATGCCTAGCTCTGAAACATATTCATCCCACTAAAGATCCGGGACCAGACGGGTTCCACACCCTATTTTTTAAGCAATACTGGCACATAATCAGTCCTGACATCTGCAATATGATTAAAAATAGTAGGGATGGTAATACCAGCATTGTGGCCATCAATGAAACTATCCTTTTCCTTATCCCCAAAATCAAGAATCCTCTAGAGATCCCTAAAATTCAACATATCAGCCACTGCAATATCTCCTACAAGATATTCTTAAATATCCTTGTCAATCGGCTGCAACCTTGGCTACCAAATATTATCTCTGAAAATCAGAGCACCTTCATGGCCAAAAGACTGATCACTGATAATTCAATTGTGTCCCATGAAGTGTTCCGTTATATGAAATCATGCTCTATTGCGAAAAGAGGAACCATGGCCTATAAATTGGATATGACCAAGGCCTAAGATAGAGTTGAATTGCATTTCTTAAGAGTCGTTATGCAGAGATTCGGTTTTTGCGCTAAATGGACATATATGGTTTTGAACTATGTCTCAACTGTCTCTTTGAACATCAATGTCAATGGGGAGCTTACAAAAGAATTCTCCCCATCCTGAGGCCTTCGCCAGGGAGACCCCCTCTCCCATTTTCTCTTCATACTGGTGGCTGACGTGTTTTCTAATATTATTTCCAGGGATGTATCTTCTAAGTCTATTATTAGGGAAAAATTTTGCTGAGTTAGCCCTCTAGTGTCGCATCTCTTCTTCACTGACGACTGACTACTTTTTTCCAGAGCAATAATTAATGAATTCATGGTGATCTTCCAAGCAATTAAACATTATGAGAGGGAATCTGGACAAACAATCAATCATTATAAATCAAAAATATCCATCAGTGTAGGGCTGCCTCTTGCTAAGAGGGATAAACTTTGAACATCTTCTGGAATCCATATGGTTGATAATCATCAGAAGTATCTTGGGCACCCCACGGTGATTGGATGGTCCAAAAAAGAAATCTTTGCATCCCTTATGGACAGGATTGAGTGAAAAATTTAAGGCTGGACCCCAAAAATAATTTCTAAAGTTGGCAAAGAGATCCTCATCAAAGCTATCATTCAATCTATCCCCAGCTACTTTATGTCCCTTTTTAAGCTCTCTATGGCCATCGTAGACTATATCCACACTCGTACTGCCAATTTTTCGTGGGGGGAATAATGATGGAAGGAACCGACCCTAATGGATGGCCTGGTTGAAACTCTAAAAAACCAAATCAGAGGGTGGGATGGGGTTATGGAATCCTTCTCCCTTCAACGATGAGAATTTGTCCAAGCAGGGATGGAACCTCATTAAACGTCCATTATCTCTATGTGCATGAGTTCTTCGAGAAAAGTACATTCCCTACACGGACTTTCATGCTTCCTCTCCAGGTCCCTGCCCAAGATTCATCTGGAGAAGAATTTGGGGGGATAAAAAACTCCTGGATAAAGGACTGGGATGGAGGATTGGGACAGGCTCATCTTTCAAAATCTGGACAGATCCCTGGCTCAGTGATAAGGAGGATTTATGGGCTACATCCCCCGCCCAACCAAGTCTTGATGATGCCACTGTCACCTACCTCCTTTCCCACTAGGGTCATGGGTGGTGTTTGGAAAATATCCTTGATTGGTTTAAGGAAAGAGATCATAAAATTATCCTCAACATTCCCTGGGTATCAGACGTAGGCTCTGACCATCTCTTCTGGATCAATTACATCTCAGGCGACTACACAGTGAGTTCCGGATATAGACATTCTCTTGGAATCCATTCAGACGGGCAGGATGAGGGACCATGGAAATCGATTTGGAAGCTCAACGTCCCCCAAAAAATTCGTCAATTTTGTTGGCATGTTTTCACGGGCACTATCCCAATAATGAGCCTTCTCCTTTTCTAACATATGGCCAGTACCATTTTTTTCCCTTTCTGCCCGAACACTCCAGAAACTCCTCCACACGCTATCATTTACTACCCGAGAGCGAAGGAAATTAGGAATCAATGGGGACCGGTTGCAGTTTCTTTGATGGCATTGGCCTCTGGCCTTCCCTATCTTCTGATGGGTTGGTGCTCCACTCTCTCTTCGATAGATGTTGGGTAACTTTTCACCTTGTCTTGGATTATTTTGGTCCAGCATAACGATGCTATTTTTCATCATGCTCACAAACCCCCCAAATTCTGGATTGATCGGGCCACTTTTTGGATTAATGGTTGGAAATGCCACAACAGACATTCTATGCCAGGTGGTTCCCCCTCCCATCCTTCTTATTGTAATCCCCCATAGGAAGGGATCCTCAAGATTACTGTGGACACGTCTCTTCCAAATTATGGCCTTGATTCCCTCAACCTCCTTGCCCGAAATCATATGGGGCATATCCTTGCTACTAAATATGAACCACATCAGGCATTCTGGTAACCGACAGTTGCTAAATCCATGACCATCCTTGCTGGTTTGATGGTCGCTTTAGAATATGGATGGGGTGATATCATCAATGAGTCTGACTGTCTTACCGTGATCGATGCTATCAATTACAACGACGGTGGACTCCAGTCTTTTGGCATCATCATCAAGATAACTCACTCAATTCACCAATGGTTCTCCTTTTGTACCTTCTCCTTCACCAAAAGGGATGGAAACAACGTGGGCCATCTGATAGTGGCCTCATGACCTTTCTATACTAACCAGTTTTGGTTGGAAAATTTCCCTTCATGTCTTTGCACAAGTACTTATGCTGGTCATTGTCATTAATGTCATCTTACTTTTCAAAAAAAGATACATAAAATTGGATGCATATTCCATTAATCATATATATATAATTATTGTATAATTTTTTTAATTAATAATTAAAATAATTAAATTTGTGTGTATGTTGTATCATAAAAATAATGGGTATATTTTATTATCCCTTTCAAATAAAGTTAATGAAATTCCATAAACCCAATTAGTTAATGAAAGCTTGAAAATGACATGAAATGTCTATAATATTAGTTCAACTCTTATGTGTATCGTATTTATGAATCCTCACATTTTTAATTCCCACCATGGTTCCATAAAAATATTTTTTTAATGGATTATTATAAAATTAAATCAACTGATTTTTCTAAAATATTAATAGTCTGTTGAGTGGAATTGAAGGCGCACTAATTTCCCATCGACTAAATTTCTTCAGCTTCTGCATGAGGATATAAGGTGTTCATATATTAGGAAAACTCATCACCTCATTTATTATTGTTCACTAGTATCTCTGATTACATTAAAATATTGGACCATGAATGTTCTACGATAAACTTCTGTTCTACTATCTATGCATTCATGTAATACATTTAGACACACAACTGAGTGATATTAGGAAGTATCTCTTTATGTAAATTCAAATATTATATTATTAATTTAAGAATATGTGTCATTTAATAAAAAATATTTGAACCCCTCTAATTAATGGCCTATTAATGTTGACTGAAGACAACCAGAAGTATGATCTCATACAATTTTTGACCATCGAATCTGCGGGATCCAAACTCACTAATTATCAAGAAATAAAATTTATCTTTGTCATGTGTGTTATTAAACGGAGTCTCCATAATTATAGTGTAATTGTTTTTCAAATATATACTTCGTGGATCTAATTACCTTTTTGTAAGGATCTACTGAGCTGATGAGGAATCAAGGGATAGAATCTCAATTATTTATCCTCAAATTGGTACATCAATTTTCACTATCAATTATGTGATAAATTTTTCAAAAAAAAATTCCATGGTAATGGAAGACTATTCACTAAGTTTACGGTTATTCCATTAGGGATCCACTATTGTAGAAAAAATAATGTCATTATCTCAGATAAGGGTCTCGATAAAGCGTTAAGGATTTCCACCAAAGGGATATGTCAATAAAATACACTACTAGAATATGATTCATTTGAAACATAGTAATTGTAATAGAAAATGTATGTACGGTATGAATAAGAGGAATAATGATATTAAAATTTGTATCCCTCATCCCATCACAATAAAAAATTGGATAATGAACTTGTGATGTCATTTTCCCCACATTCAAGCTATGAGAAGATGGGAAACCCTCTAAATTCTAAATAACATGAGTGAAAATATGTATGTTGTATCTGGAGTGATGATAATCAGTTCACCTAATGATTCTCAAGAACCCCAAACTGGAGAGAGAATTTAAATAACATATTTAGTATATATCCACTTCCACTATCAACAATTATCCTGATCTGGGTGGGTTAAGGAATTATGTTCAAATGGTAATTTTGGATCAACATAACTATAACCTCATTTGGACCTAATGGAATCACCTTCACACAAGAAACATTCCACATCTTGGGATGGAATTATGCGTGGATGATATTAGTAGTGTTATGTTATTTGTAAGATAGGATATCTTCTCTTATCCCACCAAATTGAAATTATAATGGGTCTTTAATCTAGTTTGGGATGTTTCCTTGTCAGATATGACTAAAGAGATGTTAAATACAAGAAATATTTTGTATAGATAGATTAATATGTTTCCCCTCAACATATAGAAACATCATCCTCAATATACCCACACCAATTATGACATATACATCCTTGGTTTCATAAAGCCATCCATTCATAAACATAGCCAAAAAACCCTTTAAATTTAGACATGGGGATTACTCTGATGTCACCCAGTATCCTCATGAGGTGTTCCCTCTAGCATCTAGAATGTAATTAATAAGATCATGTGCTCTATTTTTATTTCCAATAAGGAAATTGATGAAGGAATATATATTCTATCCATATCCCACTATGATAAAGTAATATGTTGATCCAATCCTTAAAAAGACAGTGATCATAGTTTTAGATCATTATTTAAATTATTCTTTATAGTAGTTATAATTTCATGTTCCATATTTCGATTTTTCGTTGGGACTTACCAAATTACATCATCAGTAATGAATTCATCATAAATATCCCAAATAAGAGGAATCTCTTGAAAATGAATATTTTCAAAGATATTATTCCATACATCATAGTGGGAAGAATGAATGAACACAGTACAAATACACTAGTCTGAAATTATCTCTTTAATAAGTTAAAATTTATTATACATGAAAAAATGGAAAATATATGTTTCCATATGATGATGGGTAGCCTTCAATTTATTGATGAATTATATGTTACACTACATTAGCCATTATTTACATGAACATTCATGTTAGAAGTTACCCCCAGGACCCTTGTCGCACATTGAACTCCAACAACATCAGGGATTGATCAATAAGTAAAAATGTATATTGGGTTATCCCTGATAAATTAGTTTATGGGAGAGATTAAAAAAATTAGATCTTGAATGTAGTAATCTAACATATAGAAATGCATCTCTATCGGTGCTATTGACAATTTATTGTCTTCAGAAATTTTTTTCTGAATACAATTGAGGGAATATAAATACTAGTTTAAACGAAGATTTTAGTTAAACCAAAATTTAACATTTCAATCCAGATGATAGAATCCATACAATGTTTCTGTATTCCTTACTGTGTAGCTAGTAATTTTAGAAGGAGAAGTCCCCTTAAAAACCTCATTTTTTAGAAAAAACCTAGTATCATTATATGGCCCGACCATAAACATTACATATTATTGAATTAAATGAATAATTCACATTGAGGATCATTTCAGGTTTATAGTTTTATAGAATTAGAACTTAACTATTTCATCTCAAAAGATTACACAGTAGACACTTCTACAAAGTTTCCCCCTTTTTTTACAAAACATGAATTCTTAAAAAAAATTCATTTCTAGTTCGATGTTTAAGATAACATGACTATTCCTTTATCACATCCTTGGCCCCTTTCCCCATTATGACCTATGAAAAATATTTCAAAAAAAACTTGGGATGAGCATAAAAAGCTCAGTAAGGGATACACAAAGAAAGAAAACTGTTAGTTTTTCAAAACAACATGTAAATCATGAATACATTATCAAAGTAATAATTTTCACCTTTATGAAGTAGTAAAAACTCTTCACTGAATAAAAGATAATTACATACCCTTTTGTAACCAAATTATTACCATAAAACCAATATAAAGAACACATAACATATAAAGGTAACTTGGGACATAAACATACTTTAATGGATTAACCATACGGTCGACTTCCACTCATATCACTTAATGGAACATCCATAAGGCCAACTTCCATACAAAATGAATTGGAGGTTATAATGTAACCACCCGTCCTGGATTCACGGCACCACCCGTCATATGGTTTATCACGTAACCACCCGTCAAATGTCCAAGTAGCATTATAAAATCATAATACTTAAAACAAAAATAATTGAAAGAAAACATTTCCACATTTCGATCACAATATATCACTTAAATATATTGAAATAAAAAATCCATTATAAAACCATTTTCAAAACCAAAATACATAAATGTTTATATTGTATTTATTTACTTTTAAAAATATTACGGCTTGTTGAGGAAGCTAAAGATCAAATAATACTCGCAGTGGCGGAAAAATCGTTGTCACCACGTATGTTAAAAAGAAACACACCTTTTGTTGTTTAGTAAAACACTTCATATATAAAATATTCTTTTTGAATAAAAGTAAAAGTCAAAGGGGTTTATACACCATATAAAATAATGTTGTTTATAAAACAAAATATGCCTCAATGAAAGGAGATTGAGACGAATTCCCTTACCTCGTGTCCGACGTGACTCGATTGCTCTTTAATCTCTTGAATAATAAACTAAAGTTAATTTCTAATTTCTTAAGAACATTTTTCAAGATTATTATTCCTTTTATATCACTTATTTCCATGTTATAAACATTATGTAATCATTTAAGTTAATAATGTTTGTTTTGTCGATATTTGCACTTAAGTCAAAAATGGAGTTCTTACAATTCAATGTTGTTCATGTGGTCAAAGGATCATTATATCCAGAATTATATTCATAATTTGTATATCATATATAATATATATATTCAGAATATACATATATTTATAACAGTACATAACATTTAGAGGTAAGAACTGAAATGCACCGTTCATGGAGACGGTAAGCCATACGTACACGCATGAACGCTACGTTCATTTCTATATTGTATTTCATGAAGTGAAATCATAATGATATAATGGTATATTATAATTCCAGTATAATATCATATATAATATCATTAAATCCATCCTTTATACGTCCCACATATGGCATTAATGGATCAAATCACTTTGTGGGGGCGGTAGTCCGCACTTCCTAAAATGAAATTATTGTGTTTACCCATAATAGAAACCATAAAGGTATTGCACAAATGAAAAATACAGAAGAAAAAGGAAACAATGAACATTATATATATCATATATAAATATAGTAACATTTTAATGGCCACCATGAAAGGTGTTAAAAGAATATTGAACAATCATCGTTTCGTGAGGCAGAAATTCACCAACCACAAAAACAATATGTTCTTTATCCATTAGACAGAGATGTGTATAAGTGTAGCTCTAATAATGCTCATAAAAACATCCTAGTAAATTTAATATACTGTTTTTGTTACAAAATAAAGGAATAAAAATAATTTAGGGGGTTGGGGAAGCAAAATAAAACATAAGATCACAAGAGAAGGCATTACCTTTAAATTGGGTAACTCCCTTTGGTTTGAACCAAAAGGGTTTTTTGAAGAACTTCCTGCCTAATGTAAGGCTTATAGGATGAGGATAGGGATGTGGTGAGATAAAAGGAGTAGAGCTTGGCCGAGCCAATGGCTTGAGAGGTTTGGGTATGGTGGTAGAGGTGGGGGGGCTTTTATAAGAAGAGAGGAGGGGCACTCTTGGAAAGTTAGAAAATATTACTTTATTATAAAATGATTTTAGGATTTTAAAGGTCCAAAAAGGATATATTTATAGTATAATGTTATAAGGATTATAAATAGACCCATAAAATATGTTTTTGACAAGTTTAGGTCTTATATTTTACATTTTCTTTTCATTTTATTTAAATCATTAAATAATGAGGTAATCAATGCACCATCATGGTGTCATAAATAATTTACTTTATTTAATGTCTAAAAATTATAAAAAAAATATCATGATGTAGGAAATCGTTTTATCTTTCTAATGAATATTTATAGTAAAAAATATGACTTGTATAACCCTATGTAAAATTTTTTTTAGTAAAACAATACATGTTTGTGACATTTTTATTTTAACTTTAAATAAAAAGTTATTAATGTCAGTTTCTTACCCAAGTGGCTCCATGGGGTCCCCAAGTTGACCCATGGATTGTTATTGTAGTCCATGACACATCCAATAAGGGTAGGACATGTGTAAAGGTAATTTCATATTATTAATACATTATTTTTACCTTAAATTACACTAATTACCTTTAATCGCGATTAATAAAACATAAAAGTTACTATTCACCATTAAATTATTTCAATCCCATTGAACCACATTTTACATGCTAATGACAAAAATGTATTTTGGATTTTTGAAATTAAATTCATAAAAGTGGTAATGTTTCATTTAAACTAAAAATCAGTTTATTTAACTACCACTTAGTGGTTTCAGTATTCATCAAAAATTGAAGTTTTTCAGAAAAATACCAAAAATTCACCCAAAGATATATTTGATATTCCGAAATTAAAAATGATGTCTATTTTAAAAAATTCAAAACTTATATGTAGAATTAATTAATTTAATAATTAATTGCCTTTGTCAAAACAAATAGCATGTTTTTATGAAACAATATATATCAAAAGATTGACAGTAGTTTAAGTCCAATTTCAATGTTAAATTAATTCCAATGACCACCATTGGATTAAATGGTAAAAATATATTCTAATTTCAGTTTGAAACCAATTAAAAAGATAATCTAATCAAATAAACAAATTATATTGAAAAGTGGTTTTGAATTAAAATATAACATTTTTCACTATTCACTAAAAAAATGAACTTTATCAGAAAAATACCAAAAAATTTACACAAACTGAATTTTGATGTCCCTATTCTAAAGAATAATTTTTTTAGTCCAATAGAATTTATAAGAGTGACCAAAACTATATTTAAAGAGGGTTCTCCATCAAAAGGTGATAATTCTACTTTTTAGTGAATATTAGAGTATTTATGCTTAAAATTGAATTATTTTCTTATTTTAAGCCTTTATATTTTATTGGAAAAATGTAAAAACATTTTACAAACATATATAGTCACATTTTAGTTCTTTCTATTGATTTCCTCCAATACAACAGCTACATGTAAACTACCATTTAAAATAATTTTATTATATTACTAGTGTGCAAAGTAAGATTTCAAAGAAACTCTTTGTTGCGTATCGTGTACGCTATCGAACATAGAAACCTCTTTAAAGTAAAATTAATATTTAATTCACAAATATTAATAAATATAAAAATGTTTTACTCTTTATTTACATGGGATGTTACATCCTTCCCCCCTATTGGGAATTGCGTCCATGCAATTTTATTCACTTATAAAAATAAGTGGGGGTATTTATCCCCCATAGCATTTTCAGATTCCCATGTTGCCTCTTCAACCATATGGTTTTTCCACAAAACCTTTACCTAGTTAATTACCTTATTCCGTAACACTTTCTCTCTATGGTCAAGAATTTGGACTGGTTGTTCCTCATAAGAGAGATTGTCTTCCGACTGAACTACCTCTGGGCTCAAAACATGAGATGGATCTGGCATATACTTTCTCAACATCAAAACATGAAAAACATTGTGTACCTGAGATAAACTCGGAGGTAAAGCCACTCTATAAGAAACTGATCCAACTCTCTCCAGAATTTCATATGGTCCATTGATCCTTGGACTCATCTTTCCTTTCTTACCAAATCGTACGACAATTTTCTATGGTCAAACTTTGAGAAAAACATGACCACCTACCTCGAAAGATAGATCCTTCCTCCGGTTATCCGTATAACTTTTCTTCCTGCTCTAAGCTGTTCTCATTTGTTTATGAATCAACTGAACTTTTTCTGCCATCTCTTCTACCAATTCTGGTCCCGTCAGCTTCGTTTCCCCTACTTCATCCCAAAAAGTTGGAGTTCGACACCTTTTACCATATAATGCTTCAAACGGATCCATCTGTATACTGGAATGAAAACTGTTATTATAAGAAAATTCAACCAAAGAAAATTGTTTGTCCCAACATCCCTAATAATCCATCGAATAAGCACGTAGCATATCCTCAAAAGTTTGAATAGTTCGTTCTGACATTCCATATGACTGAGGATGAAAGGTTGTAACAGCCCGAGATTTTATGAAAAATATTCTTTTTTATTACACTAATGTCTTGTGTTGTACGCTACACCAAAAGGATCTTTCACAACACGCATCCTTGACTTGCCTTGCATTACACGCAACCGCGACCTTCCTCGATAGCTTGTGTCGAACGCAATACCGAGTTTCACTAAACAACGATATGCTATTAAAATATTATTAAAACTAGCCGTTATGTATAATAATAACCACTTTTTGAAATTTTATAAATTTTATTTTTCAAAATGGACTTCATTTTTGGATTCGGAATACCGAAATTAGCCTAGGGTGAATTTTTGGTATTTTTCTGAAAACTTTCAATTTTTGATGAATAGTGAAACCACTAAGTGGTAGGTTAAAAACTGAATTTTGCATAAAACATAATTTTACCGCTTCTGTGAATGGAATTTTGAAAATCCGACAGACACGGTTGATATCAGTAAGTAAAATGTGGTTCAATGAGATGAAAATAATTTTTGGTGAATAGTAACTTTTTACTTTTATTTACCACGGTTAATAGTAAATAGGGTAACTAAGGGTAAATATGATATTACTATTACCCTAACACATATCCTAATTCTATTGGATAAGTGTAATTCAACCAAAAACAACCTTATGAATATAATATGACCATTTAGGTCCACTTGGATTAGATTATGAAATTTAATATTATTTTATTTAATGAATAGTTAAAATAGTTAAAATCAAAGTTTAATAACTAAAACATTTTTAATATGGGGTTATACATAAGATAAATTCGACTATAAATATTCATTAGAAAGATAAAAATATTTCCTACATAATGATATTTTATTTATAATTTTTAGACCTTAAATAAATTTATTTATTTATGACACAACGATGATGCAGTAATTACCCTTTTAAGGAAATATTAACATAATTGATGTTATAAATGCTCAAATGAATGTAATTTAAGACTTTTTATGAATTCCACTAATTTTCTAGGTTACTATTATATATTAGTGTTGATTTAATCAATTTGGTTTGAACATATAATTCTTTTATGACTTTCAAAAAAAATCATATATCAAATAGTGTCAAAATTGACACAAAATTGTTTTTAAAACAAATATTATATTATTAATTGTTATTTTATTCCTAAAAATCTGAGGTTCGGCCAAATGACTTAGATAAGGATATATGTATTAATAATATACAATTTGGGGTTCTTTTGGCATGTTATAGTAAGTGTATTAACCATATAGTGAAAGAAAACAAAAATACACGGTAAAAGCTAAATTATTTAACTTAGAGTTTAATCTAATTGATAAGGTTAAAATAATACCCTAAACTTGTCTAAATCCTATTGGTTGATAGGATTGCGACCCATCCCCAATTCAGCTTCGAAATAAGACCCTTTGGAACCATTATAAACTGATTTTGACATTAATATAAAATAATATTTTGAGGTATTCCTATGGTGCCCCTATCCTCCCTTATAAAAGGACACCTCCTCCCCCTCCTCCTCACACCAATTTGAGCACTCAAGCTCGGCCAACCCCTGCCAAAATCTCTTCTCCACTTCCCTAACAACATCCTAGAGGTTTTGGTCTTCCTCAAAGACCAATTTTATTTCCCTTAGAGGAGGTCTCCAAAAGGCGCTTCAAAGAAGAGGAGCTTCGGACACGTACAAAGCAAATCAGACTTAAGGTAAGGGAAAATATCACAATCTCATTTTTATCCGAGATTGTTTATTCGTAAGTATTTACTGGGGTGTATTTTATCATCCACATCCCTGTTTCATCAATAAGTAACATTATTTCCATCCACCTACAATTGTTTAAATCCATTTTTACCCTTCGGTGTGTTTTTCGTAATATCTATGAAAGGAATCTTTTGTCGTACGAGGTACTTTTTGACTTTTCCGACAAAAGTACGAAGAATGTTTTTTAACTTATACGGCATGAATGGATTTCTGAAACATTATTTCCAAGAAGCTTCCTTTACAAGTTTTCATGTTTATTTTTAATCAACTTATTTTAGTGTAAAATTGAATTACATGTTAAGAAAGGAAAAGTGTTTTTGAAGTAGAAAGGATATTTTCCTCAAGAATGAAGTTCAAGTATTTTATCAAAATTATTTTCCATCTAAGATAATAAAAAGGGTTCTGTTTTTATCCCTATTATTACGTGGATTTGATTATGTTGTGATGGAAATATTTTTATGAATTCCTTTATCTTATATGAATTGTTTTATGATGTCATGTTGTTTAAGAATCCCATCTTTATTACGTGGGTTACGCTATGATGTATGGTTTATGATTATGTGGCACACATAAGAAAGGATTCATTATAAGATGGGTGGGACCTATATCTCCCTCAAATTCATTGGGTAAAGATTTTATATCTCATGAGATAGATAGGGCTGGAACGGTAGGTTATACCGGTTCAGTGAAACAGGACTGAAACGAGGGTTACTCGATTCAGAAAGGGACTTTGTCCACTAAGATAGTCTTGGCAATGAGTCTTGACTAACAAGAAATGATTCTCTATGATTATGTGTGAATGCCACAAAGTTTCATGTTTTAAGTTATGATTATTGTGATTACATTTCACTGCCATGATTTATCCCATGTTATGAAATTATGATCTCTTTTGCAGGTTAAGATTTCCAAAAGGTATGTGCTTATGTATATGATGTGATTGATATTTCTTTTGTTTACCCTTAATGAGCATTTGATCTCACCCTTTTATGTTTTCTTTTCCCCAGGATATAAAGAAAGGTTTTATGTAAAAAATAGAAAGATCTTTATGGGAGATTTTGAAGATCTTTCACCGCGATTAGAAGATTATATTCCGAGTTTCCAAAGACACTAAACTATTACGATCCTTGTGTGTGTGTTTTTTTGTTATGTACTTAGTATTCCGCAAATGTAATGTAATGTACATGTACGTCAGGCTTCGGGTCTCTACAGTTGGTATCAGAGGAAAGGTTTAGTCAACCTTTGGAAACTAGGATGCGAAAACATTAGTGAGATCCCTAGAGATATTTCTACGGTATGTCTAGGGATGTCCCTAAGGTTAAGTATACGTATAGGTTATAGTACTAGTACTACGCTAACGATCATAGAATTAAACCTAAGATGTTAGATATTTAAGGTACTCCCCCTTTATTATGTGGTTTTCCCTAGCATGATTTTTGCCTCTCACACTATTCTTTTTGGGTTTTAGACGATGGTTGGAACCCGAAGGAACAGTGTTGATCAATGCAATGGACAATGCAATGATTGTCCTCCTGAACAAACAAATGTTATGGGAGATGGAGTGAAAAATCTTATTTCTATACTTACACAAGCTATGAATCATTATGGACTTCCAAATGCGCAGAGAAGGGAACAATATTCTATTGAGTCCTTCATGAGGCAACGTCCACCTTCTTTCAGTGGGACTTCTGATCCACTTGTTGCTGAACAATGGATCAGTACCACTGAAAAGATATTTTCAGTTCTTCAATGTTCTGAACATGATAAAGTCATCTTAGCAGTATATCGTTTGGAAGGTGAAGCTGATCAATGGTGGAATCTTATCAAGAATACAAGGCAAAGAGATGAAATTGAGTCCATGGAATGGGATGAGTTCAAGAACTTATTTTTCAATAAGTACTTCCCTCGTATTCTTCGAACAAAGATGGAGAAGGAGTTTCTTGAACTAAAGCAAAAGGATGATGAATCTGTTGGTATATACAAAGAGAATTTTACAAGACTTGAAAGGTATTCATCTGGCATTATCATCCAACCTGAAAGTAAAGTTGATCGATTTTTCAGTGGCTTAAAACCAAGTCTTCGAAGGGCATTAGCTATAAGAGACTTCAGTAGCTATGAAGAAATTGTGCGTTGTGCTATCAAGGTAGAAATGGAAGTTGGTGTTACATATCCATCTCATGGTTTTGACAAGAAATGAAAGATGGAGTTCAAGGAGAAATCTCAGAATAATGGTGAAAAGAAGATGAATGTTTCCTTATGCACAAAGTGTGGAAAGAAGCATGGTTGAGATTGTCTTAAAGGGACTAGAAAATGTTTTTTAAGTGTGGAAAAGAAGGTCATCGAGCAGCTGAGTGTCGACGTAATGGAAAAATGGTTTCTAATGATGTGAATAAAGCAAACACTGTAGAGAACGCACCACTAATACTTCAATGCTTCAAGTGCAAGGAAATAGGGCATTATGCTAATAAATGCCCTAATCCAAGGGTTAGTGATGATCAACATGAGAAACCACTGAAGGCAAAGGACAAAGGGAAGTCACATGCAATCACTATTGGCAATGTTGAATATGACAACGATGTGGTGGAATGATTAAGTGTTTATGTAATGGGATTCCAAAATAATGTTGTATCATTGAGTATTGCAATATTTATGTGGTATTCAAAGTGATTGAGATATTTTTTGGAAATAAGATGATATGCGCATAACGAAGGGAAAACAAGAAATTGAAATGTTTAATAGTATTCACGAGCTCATGA
This sequence comes from Viscum album, assembly GCA_963277665.1. Classification (NCBI taxonomy): domain Eukaryota; kingdom Viridiplantae; phylum Streptophyta; class Magnoliopsida; order Santalales; family Viscaceae; genus Viscum; species Viscum album. Next base: position 1,530,855,436 of record OY728146.1, on the reverse strand, counting down.
TTGATATAAGGACTAAGTGATATCATGGTTTGAGTATATAGAATTTTGAGGATTTTGGTATGTGGAAAGTGTTAACTTTAAACTTCATTCATGTTTTCACTAAGGTATTCAAGAGAATACATGATTAAGGACTTTGAATGTTTGTATTGTGACCAACAAAACATATCTTATGATATATGGGGATCAACGATGGTATTAAATCTCTGGTAATCGTTTTCTCTATGTTATGAGAGTGGGCTGCAGTATTATGGATAAGCCTAAAGATTGAAATGGATTATGTTGGACATAAGTGAGTATTGTTTAAGGATAGAAGTTTTTTTCGATATTATTGATGGGATGTTATATTAATGTAGTTTTAGAAAAAGGACAACCTGCAGGACGGGCGACAACCCATCGCTTCGGACAAGGCTGTGGGAATCGAACCCACACCCGAAGTGCAACTGGCCTTTATCGGCTACCACTGGCCTACAGGAAGTCCCTGTTTAGTAGAAACTAGTTTTATTATATTAAGAAGTATGATATATGAAGTATAAGTCCATTTAAGGAACCATATGTGATTAATCTCACTATAGATCAACTTATGTATATAATTTTTGCTAACCTTTTGTTTGAGACAGATGGAATGACCCGTCATTCTATCACATGATCTGCTAACACTTCACGAATAACAAATTCAACTTCATTTATTTAAGAGATGAAGTGGAAATTGTTCAAGGCATGAACAACAGTGAGATTGTACCAAAATAAAGAAAGTATTTATTCTAATTCAAATTTTCAACTTTAGGGAAATGATCTTGAAAACCATAAATGTTGTCCTAGTAATCTTATACCTGATGAATCAGATGGTACCTTAGATCGTCACAAATTTATGGATTTGTGATTACTGGATTTTCCATAGCCATGTTCTCTACCACTCTCTATCAGAACATGATGGTTGGATTTCTCTTCCATATCCATATTTTCACCTATGTGGAAACCCAGTGATTAGTTTATTTGGGTAATCGTTACATTTCATACTTTAGCTTTTAATGCCAAGTTTTGGTATTCCTTTTTACGATGTGGGTTTCTATTAAAGAAACTTTCAAATAGTAAACCATTAATAACCCCGACGAATTTCGAGGGCGAAATTCATTTTAAGGGGGGTAGAATGTAACAGCCCGAGATTTTATGAAAAATATTCGTTTTTATTTCACTAATGTCTTGTGTTGTATGCTACACCAAAAGGAGCTTGCATAACATGCATCCTTGACTTGCCTTGAATTACACGCAAAAACGACCTTCCTCGATAGCTTGCGTCGAACGCAATACCGAGTTTCACTAAACAACGATATGCTATTAAAATATTATTAAAACTAGCCGTTATGAATAATAATAACCAATTTTTGAAATTTTATAAATTTTATTTTTCAAAATGGACTTCATTTTTGGATTCGGAATACCGAAATTAGCCTAGGGTGAAATTTTGGTATTTTGCTGAAAACTTTCAATTTTTGATGAATAGTGAAACCACTAAGTGGTAGGTTAAAAACTGAATTTTGCATAAAACATAATTTTACTGCTTCTGTGAATGGAATTTCGAAAATCCGACAGACACGGTTGATATTAGTAAGTAAAATGTGGTTCAATGAGATGAAAATAATTTTTGGTGAATAGTAACTTTTTACTTTTATTTACCACGGTTAATACTAAATAGGGTAACTAAGGGTAAATATGATATTAATATTACCCTAACACATGTACTAATTCTATTGGATAAGTTTAATTCGACCAAAAACAACCTTATGAATATAATATGACCATTTATGTCCACTTGGATTAGATTATGACATTTAATATTATTTTATTTAATGAATAGTTAAAATAGTTAAAATCAAAGTTTAATAACTAAAACATTTTTAATATGGGGTTATACATAAGATAAATTCGACTATAAATATTTATTAGAAAGATAAAAATATTTCCTACATAATGATATTTTATTTATAATTTTTAAACCTTAAATAAATTAATTTATTTATGACACAACGATGATGCAGTAATTACCCTTTTAAGGAAATATTAACATAATTGATGTTATAAATGCTAAAATGAATGTAATTTGAATCTTTTTATGAATTCCACTAATTTTTTAGCTTACTATGATATATTAGTGTTGGTTTAATCAATTTGGTTCGAACATATAATTCTGTTATGACTTTCAAAAAAATCATATATCAAATAGTGTCAAAATTGACACAAAGTAGTTTTTAAAACAAATATTATATTATTAATTGTTATTTTATTCCTAAAAATCTATGGTTCGGCCAAATGACTTAGATAAGGATATATGTATTAATAATATACAATTTGGGGTTCGTTTGGCATGTTATAGTAAGTTTATTAACCATATAGTGAAAGAAAACAAAAAGACACGGTAAAAGTTAAATTATTTAACTTAGAGTTTAATCTAATTGATAAGGTTAAAATAATACCCTAAACTTGTCTAAATCCTATTGGTTAATAGGATTTCGACCCATACCCACTTCAGCTTCGAAATAAGACCCTTTGGAACCATTATAAACCGATTTTGACATTAATATAAAATAATATTTTGAGGTATTCCTAAGGTGCCCCTCTCCTCCCTTATAAAAGGACACCTCCTCCCCCTCCTCCTCACACCAATTTTAGCACTCAAGCTCGGCCAACCCCTGCCAAAATCTCTTCTCCACTTCCCTAGAAACATCCTAGAGGTTCTGGTCTTCCTCAAAGACCAATTTTAGTTCCCTTAGAGGAGGTCTCCAAAAGGTGCTTCAAAGAAGAGGAGCTTCGGACACTTAAAAAGCAAATCGGACCTAAGGTAAGGAAAATTATCACAATCTCATTTTTATCCGAGATTGTTTATTCGTAAGTATTTACTGGGGTGTATTTTATCATCCACATCCATGTTTCATCAATATGTAATATTATTTCCATCCACCTACAATTCTTTAAATCCATTTTTACCCTTCGGTGTGTTTTTAGTAATATCTATGAAAGGAATCTTTTGTCGTACGAGGTACTTTTTGACTTTTCTGACAAAAGTACGAAGAATGTTTTTTTAACTTATACGGCATGAATGGATTTCAAAAAGATTATTTCCAACAAACATCCTTTACAAGTTTTCAAGTTTATTTTTAATCAACTTCTTTTAGTTTAAAATTGTATGACATGTTAAGAAAGGAAAAGTGTTTTTAAAGTAGAAAGGATATTTTCCTCAAGAATGATGTTCAAGTATTTTACCAAAATTATTTTCCATCTAAGATAATAAAAAGGGTTCTGTTTTTATCCCTATTATTACATGGATTTGATTATGTTGTGATGGAAATATTTTTATGAATTCCTTTATCTTATATGAATTGTTTTATGATGTCATGTTGTTTAAGAATCCCATTTTTATTACGTGGGTTACGCTATGATGTATGGTTTATGATTATGTGGCACACATAAGAAAGGATTCATTATAAGATGGGTGGGACCTATATCTCCCTCCAATGCATTGGTTAAAGATTTTATATCTCATGAGATATACAGGGCTGGAACGGTAGGTTATACCGGTTCAGTGAAACTGGACTGAAACGAGGGTTACTCGATTCAGAAAGGGACTTTGTCCACTAAGATAGTCTTGGAAATGAGTCTTGACTAACAAGAAATGATTCTCTATGATTATGTGTGAATGCCACAAAGTTTCATGTTTTAAGTTATGATTATTGTGATTACATTTCACTGCCATGATTTATCCCATGTTATGAAATTATGATCTCTTTTGCAGGTTAAGATTTCCAAAAGTTATGTGCTTATGTATATGATGTGATTTATATTTCTTTTGTTTACCCTTACTGAGCATTTGAGATCACCCTTTTATGTTTTCTTTTCCCCAGGATATAAAGAAAGGTTTTAGGTAAAAAAAAGAAAGATCTTTATTGGAGATTTTGAAGATCTTTCACCACAATTAGAAGATTATATTCCGAGTTTCCAAAGACACTAAACTATTACGATCCTTGTGTGTGTGTTTTTTTGTTATGTACTAAGTATTCTGCAAATGTAATGTAATGTCCATGTACGTCAGGCTTCGGGTCTCTACAGTTGGTATCATATGAAAGGTTTAGTCAACCTTTGGAAACTAGGATGCGAAAACGTTAGTGAGATCCCTAGAGATATTTCGACGGTATATCTAGGGATGTCCCGAAGGTTAAGTATACATATAGGTTATAGTAATAGAACTACGCTAACGATCATAGAATTAAACCTAAGATGTTAGATATTGAAGGTACTCCCCCTTTATTATGTTGTTTTCCCTAGCATGATTTTTGCCTCTTACACTATTCTTTTTGGGTTTTAGACGATGGATGGAACCCGAAGGAACGGTGTTGATCAATGCAACGGACAATGCAATGACTGTCCTCCTGAACAAACAAATGTTATGAGAGATGGAGTGAAAAATCTTATTTCTATACTTACACAAGATATGAATCATTCTGGACTTCCAAATCAGCAGAGAAGGGAACAATATTCTATTGAGTCCTTCATGAGGCAACGCCCACCTTCTTTCAGTGGGACTTCTGATCTACTTGTTGCTGAACAATGGATCAGTACTACTGAAAAGATATTTTCAGTTCTTCAATGTTCTGAACATGATAAATTCATCTTAGCAGTATATCGTTTGGAAGGTGAAGCTGGTCAATGGTGGAATCTTATCAAGAATACAAGGCAGAGAGATGAAATTGAGTCCATGGAATGTGACGAGTTCAAGAACTTATTTTTCAATAAGTACTTCCCTCGTATTCTTCGAACAAATATGGAGAAGGAGTTTCTTGAACTAAAGCAAAAGGATGATGAATCTGTTGGTATATACGAAGCGAATTTTACAAGACTTGCAAGGTATGCATTTGGCATTATCATCCAACCTGAAAGTAAAGTTGATCAATTTTTCAGTGGCTTAAAACCAAGTCTTCGAAGGGCATTAGCTATAAGAGACTTCAGTAGCTATGAAGAAATTGTGCGTTGTGCTATCAAGGTAGAAATGGAAGTTGGTGTTACATATCCATCTCATGGTTTTGACAAGAAATGAAAGATGGAGTTCAAGGAGAAATCTCAGAATAATGGTGAAAATAAGATGAATGTTTCCTTATGCACAAAGTGTGGAAAGAAGCATGGTGGAGATTGTCTTAAAGGGACTAGAAAATGTTTTAAGTATGGAAAAGAAGGTCATCGAGCAGCTGAGTGTCGAAGTAATGGAAAAAGGGTTTCTAATTATGTGAATAAAGCAAACACTGTAGAGAACGCACCACCAATACTTCAACGCTTCAAGTGCAAGGAAATGGGGCATTATGCTAATAAATTCCCTAATCCAAGGGTTAGTGATGATCAACATGAGCAACCACTGAAGGCAAAGGACAAAGGGAAGTCACATGCGATCACTATTGGCAATGTTGAATATGACAACGATGTGGTGGAATGATTAAGTGTTTATGTAATGGGATTCCAAAATAATGTTGTATCATTGAGTATTGCAATATTTATGTGGTATTCAAAGTGATTGAGATATTTTTTTGAAATAAGATGATATGCGCATAATGAAGGGAAAACGAGAAATTGAAATGTTTAATAGTATTCATGTGCTCGTGATTGATATAAGGACTAAGTGATATCATGGTTTGAGTATGTAGAATTTTGAGGATTTTGGAATGTGGAAAGTGTTAACTTAAAACTGCATTCATGTTTTCACTAAGGTATTCAAGAGAATACATGATTAAGGACTTTGAATATTTGTATTGTGACCAACAAAACATATCTTATGTTATATGGGGATCAACGATGGTATTAAATATCTGGTAATCGTTTTCACTATGTTATGAGAGTGGACTGCAGTATTATGGATAAGCCTAAAGATTGAAATGGATTATGTTGGACATAAGTGAGTATTGTTTAAGGATAGAAGTTTTTTTTCGATATTATTGATGGGATGTTATAGTAATGTAGTTTTAGAAAAAGGACAACCTGCAGGATGGGCGACAGCCCATCGCTTCGGACAAGGCTGTGGGAATCGAACCCACAACTGAAGTGCAACTGGCCTTTATCGCCTACCACTGGCCTACAGGAAGTCCCTGTTTAGTAGAAACTGGTTTTATTATATTAAGCAGTATGATATATGAAGTATAAGTCCATTTTAGGAACCATATGTCATTAATCTCAATATATATCAACTTATGTATATAATTTTTGCTAACCTTTTGTTTGAGACAGATGGAATGACCCGTCATTCTATCACATGATCTGCTAACACTTCACGAATAACAAATTCAACTTCATTTATTTAAGAGATGAAGTGGAAATTGTTCAAGGAATGAACAACAGTGAGATTGTACCAAAATAAAGAAAGTATTTATTCTAATTCAAATTTTCAACTTTAGGGAAATGATCTTGAAAACCATAAATGTTGTCCTAGTGATCTTATACCTGATGAATCAGATGGTACCTTAGATCGTCACAAATTTATGGATTTGTGATTACTGGATTTTCCATAGCCATGTTCTCTACCACTCTCCATCAGAACATGATGGTTAGATTTCTCTTCCATACCCATATTTTCACCTATGTGGAAACCCAGTGATTAGTTTATTTGGGTAATCGTTACATTTAATACTATAGTTTTTAAAGCCAAGTTTTGGTATTCCTTTTTACGTTGTGGGTTTCTATTAAAGAAACTTTTGAAGAGTAAACCATTAATAACCCCGACGAATTTCAAGGGCGAAATTCATTTTAAGGGGGGTAGAATGTAACAGCACGAGATTTTATGAAAAATATTCTTTTTTATTTCACTAATGTCTTGTGTTGTACGCTACATCAAAAGGAGCTTGCACAACATGAATCCTTGACTTTCCTTGCATTACACACAACCGCGACCTTCCTCGATAGCTTGCGTCGAACGCAATACCGAGTTTCACTAAACAAAGATATGCTATTAAAATATTATTAAAACTAGCCGTTATGAATAATAATAACCACTTTTTGATATTTTATAAATTTTATTTTTCAAAATGGACTTCATTTTTGGATTCAGAATACCGAAATTAGCCTAGGGTGAAATTTTGGTATTTTTCTGAAAACTTTCAATTTTTGATGAATAGTGAAACCACTAAGTGGTAGGTTAAAAACTGAATTTTGCATAAAACTTAATTTTACCGCTTCTGTGAATGGAATTTCGAAAATCCGACAGACACGGTTGATATCAGTAAGTAAAATGTGGTTCAATGAGATGAAAATAATTTTTGGTGAATAGTAACTTTTTACTTTTATTTACCACGGTTAATAGTAAATAGGGTAACTAAGGGTAAATATGATATTACTATTACCTTAACACATGTCCTAATTCTATTGGATAAGTTTAATTCGACCAAAAACAACCTTATGAATATAATATGACCATTTAGGTCCACTTGGATTAGATTATGACATTTAATATTATTTTATTTAATGAATAGTTAAAATAGTTAAAATCAATGTTTAATAACTAAAACATTTTTAATATGGGGTTATACATAAGATAAATTATACTATAAATATTAATTAGAAATCTAAAAACATTTCCTACATAATGATATTTTATTTATAATTTTTAGACCTTAAATAAATTAATTTATTTATGACACAACGATGATGCAGTAATTACCCTTTTAAGGAAATATTAACATAATTGATGTTATAAATGCTCAAATGAATGTAATTTGAGACTTTTTATGAATTCCACTAATTTTCTAGGTTAATATGATATATTAGTGTTGATTTAATCAATTTGGTTCGAGCATATAATTCTGTTATGACTTTCAAAAAAATCATTTATCAAATAGTGTCAAAATTGACACAAAATAGTTTTTATAACAAATATTATATTATTAATTCTTATTTTATTCCTAAAAATATAAGGTTCGGCCAAATGACTTAGATAAGGATATATGTATTAATAATATACAATTTGGGGTTCGTTTGGCATGTTATAGTAAGTGTATTAACCATATAGTGAAAGAAAACAAAAAGACACGGTAAAAGTTAAATTATTTAACTTAGAGTTTAATCTAATTGATAAGGTTAAAATAATACCCTAAACTTGTCTAAATCCTATTGGTTGATAGGATTTCGACCCATCCCCACTTCAGCTTCGAAATAAGACCCTTTGGAACCATTATAAACCGATTTTGACATTAATATAAAATAATATTTTGAGGTACTCCTAAGGTGCCCCTCTCCTCCCTTATAAAAGGACACCTCCTCCCCCTCCTCCTCACACCAATTTGAGCACTCAAGCTCGGCCAACCCCTACCAAAATCTCTTCTCCACATCCCTAGAAACATCCTAGAGGTTCTGGTCTTCCTCAAAGACCAATTTTAGTTCCCTTAGAGGAGGTCTCCAAAAGGCGCTTCAAAGAAGAGGAGCTTCAGACACGTACAAAGCAAATCGGACCTAAGGTAAGGGAAAATATCACAATCTCATTTTTATCCGAGATTGTTTATTCGTATGTATTTACTGGGGTGTATTTTATCATCCACATCCATGTTTCATCAATATGTAATATTATTTCCATCCACCTACAATTGTTTAAATCCATTTTTACCCTTCGGTGTGTTTTTAGTAATATCTATGAAAGGAATCTTTTGTCGTACGAGGTACTTTTTGACTTTTCCGAAAAAAGTACAAAGAATGTTTTTTTAACTTATACGGCATGAATGGATTTCTAAAAAATTATTTCCAAGAAGCTTCCTTTACAAGTTTTCACGTTTATTTTTAATCAACTTCTTTTATTTTAAAATTGTATGACATGTTAAGAAAGGAAAAGTGTTTTTGGTGTAGAAAGGATATTTTCCTCAAGAATGAAGTTCAAGTATTTTATCAAAATTATTTTCCATCTAAGATAATAAAAATGGTTCTGTTTTTATCCCTATTATTACATGGATTTGATTATGTTGTGATGGAAATATTTTTATGAATTCCTTTATCTTATATGAATTGTTTTATGATGTCATGTTGTTTAAGAATCCCATTTTTATTACGTGGGTTACGCTATGATATATGGTTTATGATTATGTGGCACACATAAGAAAGGATTCATTATAATATGGGTGGGACCTATATCTCCCTCCAATGCATTGGGAAAAGATTTTATATCTCATTAGATAGACAGGGCTGGAACGGTAGGTTATACCGGTTCAGTGAAATATGACTGAAACAAGGGTTACTCGATTCAGAAAGGGACTTTGTCCACTAAGATAGTCTTGGCAATGAGTCTTGACTAACATGAAATGATTTTCTATGATTATGTGTGAGTGCCACAAAGTTTCATGTTCTAAGTTATGATTATTGTGATTACATTTCACTGCCATGATTTATCCCATGTTATGAAATTATGATCTCTTTTGCAGGTTATGATTTCCAAAAGTTATGTGCTTATGTATATGATGTGATTGATATTTATTTTGTTTACCCTTACAGAGCATTTGAGCTCACCATTTTATGTTTTCTTTTCCCCAGGATATAAAGAAAGGTTTTAGGTAAAAAAAAGAAAGATCTTTATGGGAGATTTTGAAGATCGTTCACCACGATTAGAAGATTATATTCCGAGTTTCCAAAGACACTAAACTATTACGATCCCTGTGTGTGTGTTTTTTTTGTTATGTACTAAGTATTCCGAAAATGTAATGTAATGTCCATGTACGTCAGGCTTCGGGTCTCTACAAAGGTTGTACAAAAATTTAATTCAGTACCCAACGACTTCTAAAAGCCTTTCCAAAAGTTGGAAGTAAACCTTGGATCACGATCAGATACCATGGAGAGGGGAACTCCATGCAACCTGACTATCTCTTTATGATACAATCGAGAAAGTTGATCTAGAGAGAATGTATCTTGAATAGGATGGATATGTGTATATTTAGTCAATCGATCAACAATAACCCAGATTGCATTATTACCTCGAGATGTATTTGGTAATCCCAAAAAAAAGTCCATTTATAAATTTTCCCATTTCCACTATGGCACCGGTAAAGGCTGAAGCATCCCTTTCGGTAACTACTGCTCTGCATTAACCTCCTGAAAAGTCAAACACTTCACAATAAAATCAACAATATCTATTTTCATTCCATCCCATAGTAATACTCTCGTATATCTCTGTACATCTTAGTAAATCTTGGATGAACTGAAAACGGGGAACTATGAGCCTCACATAACAACTCATTCTTCAACTGTGAATCACAAGGCCCACATAATCTCTTCCCAAACCTCAAAACATAATCATTATCAATGCTAAATTCAGGAAACATACCCTTCTGAACTAGTTCTACCTTTTTCTGCAACCCATTGTCTTTCTTCTGCGCTTGCTTAATTTTGTCTGATAGAGATGATCTCACTAACACCTGAAACAAAATAGAAGAACTTCCTACACCAACAACATCTATGCCAAAGTTCATCAAATAAAAAACCAAATGATCTCGTTCCAAACGTAGCATGGTTATTGAAGCATTACTTTTTCAACTCAAAGCATCAGCCACTTTATTTGATTTTCCCAGATGGTAATGAATTTTACAATCAAAATCTTTGATTAATTCTAGTCATATCCTCTGTCTCATGTTCAAGTATTTCTGAGTGAATATATAGTTTAAAATTTTGTGATTGGTATATATTTTACACTTTACTCAATACAAATGATGCCTCCACATTTTTAGAGAAATAACAACAGCAGGTAATTCCAAATCATGTGTAGGGTAATTTACCTCATGAGTTTTCAATTGACGCGAAGCATAAGCAATTAGATAATCATTCTGTATAAGGACACAACCAAGTCCCTTCAATGAATCCTCACTATAGATAACAAACTCACCATTCCTGGAAGGTAGTGCCAAAACTGGAGCATTCACCAATCTTCTTTTCAATTCCTGAAAACAATCATCACATTCATTTGTCTAGATGAACTTAACACCGTTTCGTGTTAACATAGTCATTGGACTAGATAACCATGAAAAATTTTCAACAAACCATTAGTAATAACCTACCTAACCAAGAAAACTACGGATCTCGGTTACATTTGTAGGTCTTTTTTATTCTTCAACAACTTTTGTTTTAACAGGGTCAAGAGTTATGCCATTTTTTGAAACAATGTGACCAAGGAATGAAATTTTTTGAAACCAAAACTCACACTTTCTTAATTTTCCATACAGTTTCTTTTCGTTTAAGGTGTGAAATATTACCGTTAAATGACTTTCATGCTCCTCTTTACTTTTTGAAAACACAAAAATATCATCAATGAAAAAAACCACAAACTTATCCACGAACTCATGTAAAATTCTATTCCTAAGGTCCATAAATAGAGCAGGTGAATTGGTTAACCCAAAATGCAAAACTAAAAATTCATAATGGCAATATCTAGTATGAAACACAGTCTTCGGAACATCTTCTTCCTTTACTTTCAATTGATGGTACCTCGACCTCAAATCAATCTTTGAAAATTACTGAGCTCCCTCGAGCTAATCAAAAAAATCATCGATATGAGGCAATGGATACTTGTTCTTAACAGTGATGTTATTCAAGGCTCTATATTCAATGAAAAGTCTCATTGAACCATCTTTCTTTTTAACAAAAAAGACAGGAGGACCCCATGGTGATGTGCTAGGTCAAATGAAACCTTTATCAAATAACTCTTGCAATTACTTCTTTAGCTCTAAATTTTAAACTTGAGACATTCGATAAGGGGGTTTTGAAATTGTCTTAGAATCAAGAACTATGTCAACAATAAATTCAACTTCCCGATCATGAATAATACCAGGAAACTCATCAGGAAGAACATCAAGATACTAATTTTTATAATGAATGATTTCATTACACTTAAAACATCTTACCGCTGGCTTTTCATTGCCTACTTGGTCATCTTCCTTACAATTACGAGCAATATGACCATACATACCACACAAAAAGCACTTTTCATACTTGGATAAACATTCTCCAGGATGAATTTTACCACACTTCTCACAGGATGGATATTTGGTTTTCTTACCTCCTTACTTCTTTGATGAATTATTCCCCTTTTCTTACCAACTGGACCTCTTATTCTGTTGTTTTTCAAAGAGCACCTGATCATCGGCAAACTCTATTTCCACCTTCTCTACACATCGAACAAGTTTTTCATAACATTTTAACTCACTAGAAGATAAATCCCTTCGGTACTTTGGCATTAACCCTTAGTAAAAACGGTTGATTTTACTATCAAGATCTCGTATGAATTTTGGAGCATACCTTGCCAGTCGAGTGAACTTTTCTTCATAAGTATCCATTGAGTCATCCTCCTCCCTCAATTATAGGAATTTTTTTTCCATCCTAAGACGAACCACCTTAGGAAAATATTTCTCATGAAACATACCTTTGAATTCGTCCTAGTGAAGATCATCAATCTCATCATTATCACTAATATTTTTCACCATCGACCACCACTGATTAGATTCACCTTCAAAACAGTAAACAACAAGACTAACCTTTTGATGTTCTGAACACCCCATGACATCAAAAATATTCTCCAGTGATATAATCCACCCTTCAGCTAGAAAAGGGTCAGATGATCCTCTGAATGATGGGGGATGTTGCCTCATGAAATGTTCCACCACTGACATGTTCCTTTGTGGTTGATCTGGATGATCTCATGCATGGATACCACCACCATTTATAGCCTGAGTCAACTATGCCATCACTGCAACAAACTATTCAGTTCTGATTCTGACCATCTCAGGTTCCCGATTTGGAAGGTTGTCTTCCTCCTGATGTTGTCCCAACATAGCTGCCTTGTTTCCTCTACGGAAAACCATTCTGAACATAGAAATATCTTAGGTGAAGAAACATGGTAATCTTTAAAATCTATATCATTTCAATCATACCATAAATTAACTTATAAATTTAACAATTTTCTAACTCCTAATGGTGTCTAAACCGACCTTTGATACCAAATATAAGGCCTCAACTTTAAACATTACTTAATATTGAATTAAATGAATAATTCACATTGTGGATCTTTTCAGGTTTAGAGTTTTAGAGAATTAGATGATAACTATTACATATCAAAATATTACACAGTAGACACTTCTACAAAGTTTCGCCTTTTTTTTACAAAACATGAACTCTTAAAAAAAAGGTCATGTCTAGTTCCATGTTTAAGATAGCATGAAATTTCCTTGATCCCATCTTTGACCCTATTCCACAATATGACCTGTGAAAAACATTTCAAAAAAAGCATAGGATGAGCATAAAAATCTCAGTAATGGATACAAAAAGAAAAAAATGTTATTTTTTCAAAACAAAAATGTAAACCATGAATACTTTATCAATGTAATACTTTTCACCTTTATGATGTATTAAAGTCTCTTCACTGAATAAAAGATCATTACTTACCCTTTTGTAACCAAAATATTTCCATAAAACCCATATAATGAACACAAAACATATAAAGGTAACTTGGTACATAGACATACATAAATGGAATAACCATACGGTCGACTTCCACACATATCACTTAATGGAATAGACATACGGCCAACTTCCATACCCAATGCATTAGAGTTTATAATGTAACCACCCATCCTAGTATTCATGGCACCACCTGTCATATGGTTTATCACGTAACCACCCGTCAAATGTCAATGTACCATTATAAAATCACAAGACATAAAACAAATATAATGGAAAGAAAACATTTCCACATTTCGATCACAATATATCACTTAAATATATTGACCTAACAAATAAATTATAAAAACCATTTTCAAAACCAAAATACATAAAAGAGTATATGGTATTTATTTACTTTTAAAAATATTATGGCTTGTTGAGGAAGCCAAAGATCAAATAATACTCGTGGCGGCGGAAATGTCGTTGTCACCACATACGTTAAAAAGAAACACACCTTTGGTCGTTTAGAAAAATGATTCGTATATAAAATATTCCATTTTGAATAAAAGTAAAAGTCAATGGGGTCTATAAACCGTATAAAAGATAGTTGTGTATAAAACAAAATATGCCTCAATTAAAGGAGATTGAGACGAAGTCCCTTACCTCGTGTCTGACGTGACTCGATTTCTCTTTAATCTCCTAAATAATAAACTAAAGTTAATTTATACTTTCTTAAGAATATTTTTCAAGCTTATTATTCCTTTTATATCACTTATTTCCATGTTATAAATATTATGCAATCATTTAATTTAATAATATTCGTTTTGTCGATATTTGGTACTTAAGTCAAAAATGGACTTCTTACAATTACATATTGTTCATGTGGTCAATGGTTCATTATATACAGAATGATATTCATGATTTGGATATCATATATATCATATATATCCAGAATATACATTTATTTATAATAGTACATAACACTTAGAGGTAACAAATTAAATGCACCGTTCATGGAGACGGTAAGCCGTACGTACGCATGAACGCTACTTTCATTTATATTTCGTATTTAATGGAGTAAAATCATAATGATATAAAGGTATATTATAATTCCAATATAATATCCTAAATAATATCATTAACTCTATCCTTTATACGTCCCACATATGGCATTAACGAATCCAATCACTTTGAAGGGGCGGTAGTCCGGACTTCCTAAAATGAAATTATCGTGTTTACCCATAATGGAAACCATAAACATATTCCACAAATGAATAATACAGAAGAATAAGGAAAAAATAAACATAATATATATCATATATCAATAGAGTGACATATTAATGTCCACCATGAAAGGTGTTAAAAGAAGATTGAACAATCATCATTTCGTGAGGCAGAAATTCGCCAACCACAGAAAAAGTATGTTCTTTAACCATTATACGGAGGTGTGTGTAAGTTTAGCTAGAATAATTCTCATAATAAAATCCAAGTATATTTAAGATACTTGTTTTATTACAAAATAAAAGAATAAAATGAGTTTAGGGGGTTGCGGAAGCAAAATAAAACATAAGAACACAAGAGATTACATTACATTTAAATTGGGTAACACCCTTTGGTTTGAACCAAAAGGGTTTCTTGAAGAGCTTCCTGCCTAAGGTAAGGCTTCTAGGATAAGAAGAGGAATGTGGAGAGATAAAAGGAGTTGATCTTGGCTGAGCCAATGGATTTAGAGGTGTGATTAAGGTGGTAGAGGTGGGGCCTTTTATAAGAGGATAGGAGGGGCACTCTTGGAAAGTTATAAAATGTTACTTTATTATAAAATGATTTTCGGATTTTAAAGGTCCCAAAAGGATATATTTATAATATAAGGTTATAAGGGATATAAATATACCCATAAAATAATTTTTTTATAGGTTTAGGTCTATGATTTTACATTATCGTTTCATTTTATTTAAATCGTTAAATAATGAGGTAATCGCTGCATCATCATGGTGTTATAAATAATTTAATTTATTGAATGTCTAAAAATTATAAAGAAAAATATCATGATGTAGGAAACATTTTTATCTTTATATGGAATATTTATAGTCAAAAATATGACTTGTATAAACCCTTGTAATTTTTTTAGTAATACAATACATGTTTGTGACATTTTTATTTTAACTTTAAGTAAAAAGTTATTAATGTCATTTTCTTACCAATGTGCCTCATTAGGGTCCCGAAGTTGACCCATGGATTTTTTTGGTCGGCCATGAAACATCCAATAAGGGTAGGATATGTGTAAAGGTAATTTCATATTATTAAAACATTATTTTTACCTTAAATTACACTAATTTCCTTTAATCGCGATTAATAAAACATAAAAGTTACTATTCACCAAAAAATTATTTTAATCCCATTGAACCACATTTCAAATCCAAATGACAACCATGTATGTCAGATTTTTTAAATTCAATTCAAAAAAGTAGTAATGTTTCATTGAAACGAAAAATCATTTTTTTAACTACCACTTAGTGGTTTCACTATTCATAAAAAATTGAAGTTTTTCAGAAATATATCAAAAAATCACCCTAATCTATATTCGATATTCCGAATTCAAAAATGATTTATATTTTACAAAAATTAAAAACATATATGTTTCATTATTTAATTTAATAATTAATTCCTGTTGTCAAAACAAATAGCGTTTTTTAAACAATATATATCAAAAGATTGACACTAGTTTAAGTCCAATTTCAATGTGAAATTAATTCCAACGACCACCATTGAATTAAATGGAAAAAATATATTCTAATTTAACTTTAAAACCAATTCAAAAGAAAATATAATCATTTAAAAAAATTATATTAAAAAGCGGTATTAAATTAAAATACAACATTTCTCACGATTCGTTAACAAAATGAACTTTATCGGAAAAATACCAAAAATTTACAGAAAGTAAATTTTGATGTCCTTATTCTAAAAAAGAATTTTATTTTGTCCAAAATAATGTATAAGAGTGACCAAAATAATATTTAATGAGGTTTCGCCCTCAAAAGGCAAAAAGTCGACCTTTTAGTGAATATTAGAGTATTTATGCTTAAAATTGAATTCTTTTCTTATTTTAAGCCTTTGTCTTTTATTAGATAAATGTAAAAACATATAAAAAACATATATAGTCATATTTTAGTTATTTATATTCATTAAATCCAATACAACGGCTACATTATAATTACCATTTAAAATAATATTATTATATTACAAGTGTGCAACGTAAGATTTCAAAGAAACTCTTTGTTCCTTATATGTTACGCTATCGAACATAGAAACCCCTTTAAAGTAAAATTAATATTTAATTCTCAAATATTAATAAATATGAAAATGTTTTATTCTTTATTTACCTGGGATGTTACAATCATGGGTCAACATTGGGATTACAAAAAATCATAGACCATTATACAACAACATATAATGATGTTTTTTGAACATTAATCCCTCTATATATGTAACGCCCTGACCCCAGTTACCCAGTGTTTGTGCATTATTGCGTAACATTTTCACGATCACAAAAGATCAATTCTTGAAAGACCAATTAGTTTAGTAGCCTTGGAAACAATAGATACACTCATAAGTCTAACATTACATCATAAAGTAAAACAAAAATACAACAACATCTTGTCTTAATATCCCCTCATACTATTCCTGCAGGTCATTCATAATATACATCTTCACATCATGGAATAATTAAAACATTGTAAGAGGTGAGCTCAGATGCTCAGTAAGGATAACAATATAGCGAAGCTTTCATAAATAAACATTAACATTTAAGTAAATGTATAACTAAAACAAAAGCCTTTTAAACTTGAACTTCAGCATAATATGGAAAAAATAAAATGAAATAATTCCATTTACTTATTCACATGGATATTATACTAGTCTAATAATAACATGAAATATCAATAACCACTTTCATAATGATGGAATTCATAATGTCAGACTATCATAACCACGTAGCCAGGGCCTCATGCTAGGACTACAAATAAGATTTTGTCAAGGCATCATGCCAAGACACTAGTTTGTCTCATGAGACCTACTGATGCATCGAGGAGCTATAGAAGGCTCCACCCGTCACTTATTATGTCCAATGCATTCCTCATATGAACAGGTTTAATCATATCATAAACCATAACATAATCGTATAACATAAAACATGCATAAAGGAAACATAACATTTCCACATTTCAATCATAACAAATCAATACGACACATTGATATGATAAAAACAATTTCAAAACCATTTTCAATACCAAAATAAAAGAAAATTAAAACTTGGTATTTATTTTTCATTAAAAAAAGTTATGGCTTGTAAAGGAAGCCGAAACTCAAATAATCTTCACGGTGGCGGAGAAGTCATTTTCGCCGCATACGTACGACAAAAAAAACATTCCCTTTTGTATTTTAGTAAAACGCTTTGTATAAATAAATATTCCTTTTTAATAAATGTAAAAGTCAATGGCGTTTATACACTGTATGAAGGAAAGTTGTGTATAAAACAAAATATGCCTCAATGAAAGGATATTGAGACGAAGTCCTTACAAAGATCATTTTTTTAAATAAAATAGATCTATTATGTGTATTAACTAAAATTATACATAAGGAATGTACAAATACAAGATAGGACATACTAATATCATGACATAATTTCAAAGTAGGAGATTAACCCAAAGAAAGGAAATTGGGTTAAGAAGTTCCCTTACCTCGTGTCCGACTTGACTTGATCGTTCTTTAATATCCTGAATAATAAAATAGAGATAACTTCTATTTTCATAAGAAACTTTTTCATGTTAATTATTCCATTTATATCACTTATTACCATGTTATGAACATTATGTAATTATTTAAGTTAATAAGGGTCATTTTGTCGATCTTTGGTACTTGAGTCAAAAATAAACTTCTTATAATTTCAAGTTGTCCATGTGGTCAAATATCCATTATATCCAGAATTATATTCATGATTTAGATATCATATATATCATATATATCCAGTATATACATGAATTTATAATATTACATAACATTTAGAGGTAAGAAATGAAATGCACCATTCATGGAGACAGTAAGCCGTACGTACGCATGAACGCTACTTTCATTTATATTTTGTTTTTAATGGAATGTAATTATAATTATATAAAGTTATACTATAATTAAAGTATATTTTAATATATAATACCATTTACTCCATCCTTTATACATCCCACATATGGCATTAACGATTCAAATCACTTTGAGGGGGCGGTAGTCCGCACTTCCTAAAATGAAATTATCGCGTTTACCCAATATGGAAATCATAAAGGTGTACCATAAATGAAAAATACAGAAGCATAAGGAATACATAAACATAAAATATATCATTAATGAAAATAGTGTTGTCATAATTTCCTCCATTAGAGGTGTTAAAAGAATATTGAACACTCATCGTTTCGTGAGGCAGTAATTTTCCACACACAGAAACAGTATGTTCTTTAACCATTTGACGAAGGTGTGTGAAAGTGTAAATAAAATCCTTCTCATAAACACATCATATTATATTGAAGATACTTTTTTTGTTACAAAATAAAATAATAAAAAGAGTTTAGGGTGTTGGAGAAGCAAAATAAAACAAAACAACATAAGAGAATACATTACCTTAAAGTCGGGTAACTCTTTTGGATTTGAGCCAAAGGATTCCTTGGGAAGATTTATGCCCAAAGTGAGGCTTGTAGGAGTAAGAGAGGGAAGTTGAGAGAGTATTTGGGAAGAGTTTGTCTGATCCAAATGGCTTGGAAGGTGTGAATAAGGTGGTAGTGGTGGGGGGCTTTTATAAGAGGAGAGGTGGGGCACTCTTGGAATGTCATGAAATGTTACTTTATTATATAATTAGTTTCGGATTATAAAGGTCCCAAAATTATATATTTCTTGGATAAGGTGATAGGGGTTCTAAATATACTCATCCAATAGGTTTTTGAGAAGTTTATGTCTTGGAATTTACATTATCTTTTCATTTTATTTAAATCGTTAATTAATGAGGTAATCGATGCATCATCATGGTGTCATAAAATTTTTTATTTATTTAATGTCTAAAAATTATAAAAAAAATATCAAGTTGTATGAAATTTTTTTATCTTTCCAATTAATATTTATAGTCGAAAATTTAGCTTATATATCCCAATGTAATAATTGTTTTATGGAAATAGCACATGTTTGTGAAAAACAATTTTTACTTTAAATAAAAGGTTATTAATGTCATTTTCTTACCCAAGTGGCTCCATGGAGTCCCCAAGTTGACCCATGGATTTTCTTGGTCGTCCATGACTCATCCAATAATGTTAGGACAAGTTTAAGGGTATTTTCATATTTTTATGATATCATTTTTACCTTAAATTTCACTAATTACCTTTAATCGCGATTAATTATACTTAAAAGATACTATTCACCAAAAAATTATTTTAATCCCATTGAACCACATTTTACTTGATAATGACAACCATATATGTTGGATTTTTGAAAATCAAATCATAGAAGTGGTAATGTTTCATTTAAACGAAAAATCAGTTTTTTAACTACCACATAGTGGTTTTACTATTCATCACAAATTGATGTTTTTCAGAACAATGCTGAAATTTCACCCTAAGATATAATTGATATTCTGAATTCAAAAATGATTTATATTTTAAAAAATTCCAAACATATAAGCTTAATTATTTAATTTTATAATTAATTCCTGCTTTCAAAACAAATAGCGTGTTTTTAAGAAACAATATATATCAAAAGATTGACAATTGTTTATGTCCCATTTCAAAGTGAAATTAATTCTAATGAAAACCGTTGGATAAAATGGTAAAATTATATTCCAATTATACTTTAAAACCACTCAATAGTATAATTTATCATTATAAATTATTTTGATTAAAAAAGTTGTTTTTATGTATTTTTTATTATACCTAAAAAATTGGAAGTTCTCAGAAAATTACAAAAAATTCAACTTAGGATAATTTCGATATTCCGAATAAAAAAACGAAGTCCATTTTGAAAGATAAAATTTATAAAATTTCAGAAAATAGGGATTACAATTCATAACGGCAACTTTGATTGGTCGCAGTGTGTTAGAATATCGAACTTGGGTACAATGCAAGCTATTGCATTATTGAATGAGAAGCGTATCATGGAAGCTTGGGGTGTTATTTTCTACCCTCCTTCAATAAATTGTGTCCTCACAATTTGAATTTTTTCTTTGAAAATAAAAGGTTGAAAATAGAAAATACCTTTGTGGAAAACCCACATCGGAAATAAAGTTAATAAAAATATAACTTTAAAAGAAAGAAAGAGAACTACAAAGGTCACCTGAGATAGCCCATACTAGGATTCTATGAAAATATGGATATGGTGGAAAAACATACCATCATGGTCTGATGGAGAGTTGTATAAAACAGGATTAGGATAATTTTTACTACAAGGAAATCAAAAACTTGTGATTGGTTAAACGATCATTGATTCCCCAATTGGAAAAGTTAACCAACAACATTTTTGTTTTATGTTACCTTTCATAAAGATAAGGAATTTATTTATGATATTTATTAAGAACGTAAGGAAATATACCTACTTGTCATGTAGACTTTCACTCTTTAATAAATTTTTACCACAAACCCATCCTTCACTCCAAAAGGTAATAGAACTCAAAAATGATAATTTATCCTAATTGTACAAGGTTCCAAATATTAACACATACCATTTAGATTAGGAAAACTATTTTTTAATAACCAGGGACATCATGTAGGCTAGTGGTAGGTAATAAAGGCTTGTCACACTAAGGTTGTGGGTTTGATTCCTACGGCTTTGTCCAACGCGATGGGTTATCCCCTGACCTGTAGGTTGTCCTTTTATTAAAACAATAGTATTATAATATTCCAAAAATAATCTTTCGAAATGTTTCAACCTAAAAAAATACTATCCACAGTTCAACTTAATCCATTTCAACCTTTATAGTTTTCCAAAATACCTCCGTCTACACATTCTCTAAAAGGTCTCTAAATTCCAAAATCAATTGTATCATCAGATTCCTCAATCAAAGTAAAGTTTCTCTTATTGTCACATATAAAAATATGATTACCTTCATCATATTAAAGCCTTAATGAAAACAACAAGTACTTCAATACAATCCTTATATATATATCATATTATTCTTATAACCAGAATATAATCCTTGAGTCCAAAAGCACCAATACATTAATTATTCCACTTCAACTGTAGTAACAACATAAGATTGTCCTTGATCCCTTGGCCTTTTATGAGGTAAGTTTCCCTGACGCTTAGGACATTCATTTTCATAATGCCTCATTTCCCTACAATTGTAGCATTAAACATTGATAGCCTCTTTATTTCCCTTGCAATCACAACCCTTGTGACCTTTTAATCCACATTTATAACAAACTCCCATTATTTTTAGGCAAGTACCAGGGTGATTCTTTACACAATTATCACATAATGGAAAATCCTTCTTTCCCTTTTTCCCTTTATCTGTCTCTTGTTCCACTGTTCTCTTTTTCTCTTGGTTTACTTTATTGTCATAAGATTTAGAGAATTCATTTTCTGTCTTGATAGCATAGGAGACTATATCTTCATATGACGAGAAGGTTTTTGAGACTAATGCTTGACGGAGAAATGATTTTAACCCATCAAAGAAATGATCAATCTTACTTCTTGGGTTACATATATAATCTGCGACATGTCTTGCTAACCTTGTAAAGTTGGCCTCATACTTTGCGACATTCTCATCCTCCTTCTGCCTTAGACTCAGAAATTTCCTTTTCATATCTGCTCGATGGTTATGTGGAAAGTATTTTTCTAAGAAAATTTCCTTAAACTACATCCATTCCATACTCGATACTTCTTCATTTCCTTTGTGTTTTGAATCAGCAACCACCATTGATCGGCATATCTAGTGAGGCGGTAAATTGCGATGAAAACTTTCACTCTTTTGCTACTCCCCAAGGCATTGAATATTTTATCTAAAAAGATTATCCATTTATCAGCTACAAATGGATTTTTACCCCCATTAAATATTGGCGGTTGTTGCCTCATGAAACGATCTAACATTGATCCTCCACGTTGCGGATCAGGGTGATCCATATGAGTATGGTTATTGTTCATAACCTGAGTGAGTTGTCCCAATATGGTGATAAGTTGATAAGCACCAGTTGTATCACTAGCTACACTATAATTATCTTGAGCAGGAGGGAAATCCCTACATGGAGTGCGTTCATTGATACAGTTTCCATTCCTTCCACTAGGTGAAATTTCTAAACAATGGAATAAACTAGATTAGTTTATGAATCAAAATACATAATAACAAACTTGCAAAACACTTAACATAAATTGAACTATTTCTGGATATAATCCATAATCATAAAATGTTTTCTTTGAGGAAGTATATACTCATAACCCTTTATAGTGGTTTGTAAAGAAAATGAGAATTATCCTAAGAATATCCCACGGGAAAGTCATAACCAAGAGTGCAGAAAGGCCCATTGTCGTGCACCAGTTCATGTTCGAGTCTAGCTCAAAGCAATGTTTTCGGGTTTTACCCCTAGGTACAACTGTTCCAGAGCCGCCTCTACCTGCTTGTATCCAGATAGGAATGTATTTCTCGGAAAAAACACAAAATCTCTATAATACCAAAATTATAGGAATTTCTTCTATACTAATCCTCAAATTTTATCTTGGATCTATGTGCTCTAATCAGAGTTTATATAAATCTAGCTTCCAAGGTTAGTACTAAACTGCCACTGATACCAACTGTAATGCCCCGACCCCAGTTACCGAGGGTTGGTGAATTATTGCGTAACATGGGCATGATAAAAAAAGACCAAGTCTCGAAAGTCCGATTAGTTTAGTACCCTTGGAAACACTAGATACATTCATAAGTCTTACAAAACATCATAAATTAAAACAAAACTAAAACAACATCTTGACTTCATATCCCCTCATTCTATCCCTGTAGGTCATTCATAATATACTTCTTCACATCCAGGAAAAATTAAAACATTAGAAGGTGTGAGCTCAGATGGTCAGTAAGGATAACAATATAGCGGAAACTTTCATAAATATACATTAACATTTAAAGAAATGTATAACTAAAACAAAAGCCTTTTAAACAAGAAATTCAGCATAATATTGAAAAAATAAAATGATATAATGCCATTTACTTATTCACATGGATATTCTACTAGTCGAATAATCACAAAGAATATCAATAACCACTTTCATAATGATGGAATGCATAAAGCCAGACTATCACAACCACGTAGCCAAGGCCTCGTGCGAAGACTAAAAATAATATTTTGTCAAGACTCGTTCCAAGACACTAGTTTGTCTCATGAGACCTACTGATGCATCGAGGAGCTATAGAAGGCTCCAGCCATCACTTATTACGTCCAATGCATTCCTCATATGAACAGGTTTAAACATATCATAATCCATAACATAATCGTATCACATAAAACATACATAAATGAAACATAAAATTTCAACATTGCAATCACACGATATCAATAAAACAAATTGATATGGTAAAAACACTTTCAAACCCATTTTCAATACCAAAATAAAAGAAAATTAAAACTTCATATTTATTTTTCATTTAAAAAAAGTTATGGCTTGTAGAGGAAGCCGAAACTCAAATAATCGTCACGGCAACAGAGAAGTCGTTGTCGCCGAATACGTATGAAAAAAAAACATTCCCTTTTTTCATTTAGTAAAACTCATTGTATAAAAAAATATTCCTTTTGAATAAATGTAAAATTCAATGGGGTTTATACACCGTATAAAAGAAAGTTGTGTATAAAACAAATATACCTCAATGAAAGGAGATTGAGACGAAGTCCTTACAAAGATAAATTTTTTAAATAAAATAGATCTATTATGTGTATTCACTATAATTACACATAAATAAAGTATAAATACAATATAAGACATAATAATATCATTTCATATTTTGAAAGTAGGAGATTAACCCAAAGAACGGAAATTGGGTTAAGAAGTTCCCTTACCTCATGTCCGACTTAACTTGATCGTTCTTTAATCTCCAAAATAATAATCTAGAGATAATTTATATTTTATTAAGAACATTATTCTTGTTCATTATTCCTTTTATATCACTTATTACCATGTTATGAACATTATGTAATTATTTATGTTAATAACGGTCATTTTGTCGATCTTTGGTGCTTGAGTCAAAAATATACTTCTTATAATTAAAAGTTGTGCATGTGGTGAAATATCCATTATATCCGGAATTATATTCATGATGTAGATATCATATATATCATATATATACAGTATATACATGCATTTATAATATTATATAACATTTAGATTTAAGAAATGAAATGCACTGTTCATGGAGACGGTAAGCCGTACGTACGTATGAACGCTACTTTCATTTCTATTCCATATTTAATGGAATGAAATTATAATTATATATTGTTATATTATAATTACAGTATTATATAATGTATAATACCATTTACTCCATATTTTATACATCCCACATATGGCATTAACGATTCAAATCACTTTGAGGGGGCGGTAGTCCGCACTTCCTAAAATGAAATTATCGCATTTACCCACAATAGAAATAATAAAGGTGTGCCATAAATGAAGAATATAGAAGCATAAGGAAAACATAGACATAATATATATCCTGTATGAAAATAGTTTTATGATAGTGGACACCATTAGAGGTGTTAAAAGAAGATTGACAATCATTGTTTCGTGAGGCAGTAATTCGCCACCCACAGAAACAATATGTTCTTTTACCATTTGACGAAGGTGTGTGTAATTGTAAATAAAACCCTTCACATAAAAACACCTTGGTATATTTATGATACTGGGGTTATTACAAAATAAAATAATAAAAAGAGTTTAGGGGGTTGTAGAAGCAAAATAAAACAAAACAACATAAGAGAAGACATTTTCTTAAAATCAGGTAACTCTTTTTGATTTGAGCCAAAGGCATCCTTGGGAATATATCTGCCCAATGTTAGGATTCTAGGAGTAATATAGGGAAGTTGAGAGAGTATTTGGGTAGAGTTTGGCTGAGCCAAATGGCTTGGAAGGTGTGAATAAGGTGGTAGTGGTGAGGGCCTTTTATAAGATGAGAGGAGGGGCACTCTTGGAAAGTCAAGAAATATCAGTTTATTATATAATGAGTTTTGGATTTTAAAGGTCCCACACATATATGTTTCAAGGATAAGGTGATAAGGGTTCGCAATATATTCATACAATAGGTTTTTTACAACTTTAAGTATTATATTTTACATTATATTTTTATTTTATTTAAATCGTTAATTAATGAGGTAATCACTGCATCATCATGGTGTCATAAAAAATTTAATTTATTTAAGGTTTAAAAATTATAAAAAACTATCATGATGTAGGAAATATATTTATCTTTCCAATGAATATTTATAGTCGAAAAGTTAACTTATATAACCCCATGTAATAATTTTTTTTGTAAAACAACACATGTTTGTGACAATTTTATTTTTACATTAAATAAAAAGTTATTTATGTCATTTTCTTACCCAAGTGGCTCCATGGGGTCCCCATGTTGAACCATGGATTGTATTGGTATTCCATGATTCATCCAATAAGGGTAGGACAAGTGTAAGGGTATTTTCATACTTTTATAATAACATTTTTACCTTAAATTTCACTAATTACCTTTAATCGCGATTAATTAAACTTAAAAGCTACTATTCACCACAAAATTATTTTAATCCCATTTAACCAAATTTTAAATTCTAATTACAACCATTTATTTCATATTTTTAAAAATAAAATCACTGAAGTGGTAATGTTTCATTTAAACAAAAAATCAGTTTTAACTACCACTTAGTGGTTTCACTATTCATCAAAAATTGAATTTTTTCAGAACAATGCCAAAATTTCATCCTACGCTATAATTGATATTCCGAATTGAAAAATGATGTCTATTTTAAAAAATTCCAAAAATATAAGTTTTATTAATTAATTTTATAATTAATTCCCGCAGTCACAACAAATAGCATGTTTTTAAGAAACAGTATATATCAAAAGATTGACAATTGTTTATGTCCAATTTTAAACTGAAAATAATTCTAATGTCCACCATTGGATAAAATGGTAAAAATATATTCTAATTATACTTTAAAACCACTCAATAGTATAATTTTGTCACTATAAATTATTTTGATTAAAAAGGTTGTTTTAAAGTATTTTTCAATATTCATAAAAAATTGGAAGTTCTCAGAAAATTACAAAAAATTCAACTTACGATAATTTCGATATTATGAATACAAAAATAGATTCCATTTTGAAAGATAAAATTTATAAAATTTCAAAAATTAGGTATTACTATTCATAATGGCTACTTTGATTGGTCGCGGTGTGTTAGAATCTCAAACTTGCGTACAATGCAAGCTATTACATTATTGAATGAGAAGCATATCATGAAAGATTGGGGTGTTACAATATAAGATTATGAATCAAATATAAGTGGATTAACAAAGGTAGCATTACAATTATCACATGACGTATATAATGGATTGTGTTTGACTGAACCATTACCATTATCATGAATATAATTTCCTAAATAACATGATGGGATCATTTGTTATTATTTTATTTTACACTATTGTGTGACCATTTTGTTGTCATTCAAATTGAATAATGATCATGTGATCATGAGATATAGTGTGGTTAGACAACTAAAAGAACAAGATACATTCACATAGTTAATTATTTCCAGAAAATCATGAGGAAATAAATATTTATTAATTCTTTTATTGATTTAGAAATAATCTAAGAAAAACATAAATACATGAAAAGATCTCATGATTATATCTCATTAGTGGTTATCATGATATTGGTTATGTGAAGATTTGTACATAAGAAATCACATGAGAGAAGAGATATCATCAACTCTAATGGTTTTTTCCCAAGTGGACTGAATGGACCATCACTACCCTATTTGTAGGGCTCCCCCCAAAATTAAAAATGTCATCTAAAAGACTGATGACCACTCTAATCACATTCTAATTGATGAATCATGTATAAATGTACATCCCTTAGAACTGAGTCCACTTAGCTTCGGGCCTCACTTTTGAGATGGGTGGGGGAATTATTGATTTATTCCAAATTAACGTCAATAATATTATATTTCATGAAAAAGAAATAATATAAATAGTATTTTCTAGACAGAAGAACGGAAATAGAATCATTGGTACATAATGATAAGGTGGTTAGGTTGCACAAATTTTCTGACCCCTAGGAGAATCTTGATCACATGATCCTAATAACATCTTCTGACCAAATATTGAGTTCCATGTGATCTGATATTGATCATGTAAATTCCATTTGGTGAGTTTTTTAATCATAAAAATCCCCATCCTAAAAATTGAATCATCCTGAGAAACCCTTCTAACAAGTATTCTTATTTATATAAAACATTTTTATATGAGATCCCCCAATAATTAAAAATATCTACCAATATATTAATTCCAATCACAATAATCCACATATCAAGTATAATAAGATAAAGGAATGATAAATCATTAGATTGATGTTATGTTGATTTTAACATGAATGGATTGTAAATATCATTTGATCAGTTTAGTAGTAAATAGTGATTGGTATTTTTATGCCATCAATGATGGACAAAAGTCTTTGTGTATGTCACCTTCATCATCTGAAGTAACTCAAATTATTACATTCGGTCATGTGATATTACTTTCATCCATAGGCAAGTATAATTATTGTATATTATAATTCCCTCTTTAAGTCATGAGGTCATGCATTGATCTTGTGACACACCATAGTCATTCGAAGTGACTGTTCATGAAAATACATTCACACAGTCTCAATATCCAATATTGATAATGTTACAGAATAATGGATAACGAATGGGAAAAGGTAAAATAACATGTAAAATAGAAATTAAAACATGGAGAATGAGTAATACTCATGATATTATATGTTTTGTATTTTTAATGTGATGGGTGGATACTGCGGGTATGATCAATTAATTAATTATTTAAAATCCAATCATATATTCCAGCCTCATCATGCAAAGCATTCTATAAATGAGACTTTTTCATGTAATGGATCATGGAAATTCCGATTTGATCAGGTGATTCCATGAAGATTTAACTAATGATCGATCACCATAGGTTATGTAAAAAAAGAAAAAAATGAGGTACCATTATATGAATTAGTGTTTCATGTTTATTCTTGCAAATCCACTCTATTAGGGAAACATGATCTTGCAAAGGGCCACCAAAATGTATCATATGACAACTTGAAAGCCTATTTGACTAGAGTATTAATCTCCTAAGGACTCCCTAATAGGTCCAACTAAAATTACGAAATTCCCTATATATTTCAATTTGATTTTGAAAAATCCAAATGAAAATACTTGGGTGCCATAAGTATTGTGATGATAGATTGGTCTACTGGTCGATATTTCTCATGTGGGATAGATATTGCTCCATGGATGGCCCATGGTTGGTTCATGTGAAAACATGATTCAACACTTACTCATTATAATATATTTGATATAATCACCATGAAATTAAGTACATATTCATGGTGGAAACTAATATAAATTCCTCCCCCTCAACACAATAAATAGACAAACATCAATATTATGGAAAGAGAATATTTATCAGAGCTAAAATCCATTAAATCACAAGGGTATTCCATAAGTAAATCTTAGAGAATGATTTAACCATATAAAAAAGGTATATACTATTTTCATGATCACCTTACTGATCATAGAGATGACATTTAGTTTACCAACTAGATTAATTAAAGTATTTTTCACATATCAACATTGTTGTGAAATATCATAATGGGATAATGTCTAATGAAAATTGTGGAATTTCTGAGATAATGTATAAAAAATGGGGGATCCTTATTTGAAGAAGGAGAAAATAATTTTCATGGGATGAGATAATTCACTTTTCATTACCTATTCATTACTCATGTGTCAAAAAAACATGTCATCTAGGCCATGAGACCCACCTTTTGACATGTTATCCAAGTCTCACGCATTCCATTGGACATATCAGACTAGCCAAGAAATTTACTTTGGAAATATCATCCTTGATCGCATGAAACCCTTGGACATGTCTACATTGATCAAACGAAGAATCCCATGAAATGTCAGTTGAATCATGAATAAAGTATTCGACATGTCATTCAGGGAATACAAAAGTCCTCTGGACATGTTATCCATATCATAATTTATCCCTCTTATTTTTCATCTTTTTTCACATGAAAATCCAAGGATATGTATTCAATAATAATGGGAAACCCCTCTTACATGTAAACATTTTCATGAAATATCCCATTGAACTATCACATTCATTCATTTGAATCACCCTATGAGATGAAAACCTTGTCAACTAGGTACTCATATCATGCTAGAAAGACACTTAACAAGTGATGAAATGATACAATATACATGCCTCATCGATACCCTATAAATTTTAGACATGAAAACACAATATTTCATGATAACACTCAAGGAGTTTTTTGATGAAAACCTGAATATGTTATGTTGACAAGATAATAAATTCCAATATTTTCGAACATACAAATTTAGACATAAACCCTGAAAACTCTAAATAATTATCATTAAAAAACCATTATAATGGGAGATTCCATAATGGATTAGTTTCATGAACTCAAGAAACCCTGTTCATGTTATAATATCAATAAATCCATCATTTAATATAAAAAATATTAGATGGATATTTGACTATCATCATCTCTCTATATCTATCAGATGATAGAGAGGAAATATTTAACAGGGGATTCCATCTTGGTATAACCTTCAAACATTCCTAGACCTCAGGGTTAAAAATAATCTCATCGATTGTAATAAATCATTCAAAATAGTCATAGGATTAGTAATGAAAAGAATTATGAGAACAACGATTCATATCCAAATAGGATACACAAGAACCCTTTATATGATTTGACCTCTAATGGGAATTCACCTTGATATAATTACCGCTAGGTATAAGAAATTATCTCTCGTGGGACCCAAAATCTATTATGAGTCCATCACTATCACTCATCTTTAAGTGGATATAGAATCCAATTAGACTATAAAGGCTCTAATTCTTGATATAAGTATGACAGATATGATGCCATCATATGGTATGAGACTTGTATCGAACACCCAATTAGGGGATCCCCAATGAATTAGTCCAATACATGTATGTGGTGAGTTGGTCAACTATTATTCCTTATTTATTACATCGACCATGACTCATGTGGGATTAGGTATTTTCAATGATAATATCACTCAAATCATAAATTTATCCTAACTACGAAATCTTTATTGTGTAATCCATGTTCTATGACATATTACTCTATACATGGGAATCTAGGTTAATGTAATTTATAATGAAATTACCACATTACTAAAATATAGGGAAATAAACTTCCTAATCATCAATTATAGTTCATTACACACTAGTGGGATTGTGGAACATCAAACTATGATAACACAAATTCTTTCAATTATAATGATTCTTTTGATAGATTCTTATTTCTTGAGCTCCATTATTGGTTCCTAAGATCCCTCATATATGTCAATGAAATATGACATTAGTCTATGTGGATTAAACATAAATGATGTACATGGGTTTTGATTCCTCTTATGAATAGGATATATATGATTCAACATGAGTGTTCATTCCCAAAATAGAAAATCATTTTTCCTTCCTGGATGGTATTGAACTCCAATGAGTATGGTTATATGGCTTTAAAAAATAAGCATGAACCCATAGCTAGGAATAATGCTAAATGGATAGAGAACCATGGATACATAAATATGGTCTCATTAATATACCTCATATCGAATAAGATGGTTTCAATTCCTAATAATTTTACTAGTGGAACCATTCCCTAATAAAAACATTGAAGGAATTCAAATAAAATATCTTAACATTATAAAAGAGACCTGTAATATAAAATATTTTCTCCTAAAAGGGTTTGATAAGCCTGGCCTACCATCCTCTCAAACAATTTGAGTTACATTGATTCATTGGGTTTGAAACCCCAAATAACCTCCTACCATTAGAAATCTATACTATACCATATTATGGATGGGGGGACAGTTTGGAGTTTCTATGAGGGATGAAAATTATAAAAATAATTTTACTTCTTCTAAGATAATACATGAACACCCATGATTAGGTTTTAGTGACAACACTTCTTGAAAAGGTAACTAAAATTGTGAAGCAAATGTAAAATCACATATTTTGAGAATAATTGAATCATTATTGGAATTGGGAATATTATGAAAAACAAATTTAGCACCATGACATCATTTGAATGAATCAATGATTCCAATATGAATCCTTTATGATTAGGGATATCATGATTAAAGATTTTATTAAAAATTATGCATTCAATGGATATTTTATATCATTGTGATAATAAATTCATTTTCTATGGTTTCCATTCTATGTTGTTAGATGAAATCCTTAGACCTTTGGATAACTCATTAACATACACTAAGAGTGAGGCATATTTGGATGAAAAATAAGTGCATCCATAATCTTAGAATAATTTAGTGACCATTTTGAAAATTTTAATTAAAATTATTCAATGATAATTATATAATAACATTTTAGATTTGGATGACCAGCAATATTTTATCATAAGTCATTTGAAATAGAATGTGAGAAAAAAACTATTAATACATATTTATCTGAATGGTTTGGAGAAAATAAGATTAATTATAATTATTTACGAATAATATAGAAATATTTTTTTGTTAAATATATATTCACTATTTAAGATTCAGTGAACGTTAACATGGATAAATTATGACAACATGTGATATTAAAAAGGGAACATCGTGTTTGATAGGTTATATGACATTGAAAACATGTATTACATAGATAATCTGACACATTAAGAAATGAAAATGTATTTCTTTTTAAAAAAATTCAATCACTCTGAAAGCATATGATGCACTCAACATCGGGTTAAAAAGAAAAAGGATTCCCAATAAAAATAGTATTTTTTAAATGTGAATAATATTACCTAGATATTAATTTTTTTTATGCATATGGGAATATAATACATTAAAAAATATAATTTACACATAATGGAAATATATTCATTAGAAGTAAAATATGAATCATTTTATTGAAGAAGAAAAGATTATCTAAACAACATAAGTTTCTAAAAGGATGTTTGTTCACTTTTTATATTGACAATATGAAATTAATATTAACAAATTATCGAATATTAATTTTAGAAAATCATATTTATTTTTTAAATATAAATTTCAGAATTAATATTACATTATATTTTTATAATTTTAAGAAAATATTAATTTTTTGTGGAATAATGAAAAATATGTGTTTTAAAATAAAGCATCCTTTTTGTTTACATTATTTCCAAATAAAAATTATATTATAAATTAAAATTAATGAAAATTTAGATAAAACATATTACAATTTAACATAATTTTCTCATTGGAATCACTTTTATATTGAAATATGGTACATAATAATTTTTTGATTTTGAATGCTTTTCATTGAAAATAACATTTATTGATGCCTTTATGCATTAAAGTTTTAATTAAAATTTCCCCTATAATTGAATTGAATTTCAAATGGATGATTTAATATTTTTAATAAGACGAATTTATATTATCAAATAAGGTAAAATATATTTATTACCATTTTGAAGTGTAAAAGTAGTAAAAATTAATTACTATAGTTAATGTAAAAGTTGGTTTAACTGGGTCAAATTTACCTAAAAACAAGTCAAGATACCATTTAATGGAAATTTATAGACAATATCATCTATAAGATTATATGAATACCTCTTTTGGTTCTTGTTTAGGATAAAAATGTAATTGTAATTCATTATTTTAAAAAATTCTAGTAGAGTCATCTCTTCAAATTATAAGGGTCTCCCCTTATCTTCCCCTCATCACACATCTGAAATAATTTTCATAGGCCATTACCTACATAAATAAAAAAACTAATCCTTTATAAAAATTATATAATCTTCGGTTAGGTCACCAATCAATCCAATAAATGCATTTGATTAAATATTAATAAGGTTATCTAAATAAGTTGTAGCATTCTTGAACGAGTGGTTTTATTTTCTTTATTATTACACATCCATAAAAAAATTTTCAGTCAAGAAAATATAATACCATGAGAATATTTAATATATTTATATGTTATTTTTTAAATTTAATAACTTAAATATATATATATATATACTTCAATAATATGGAAAATGAACCCATCGATAATGTGTATGGCTGAAAAATGCCTTGTGAAGCAATGCAATTCGTTTTCTATCACCACCATTAAAGGATATATATATTGATGTATTTAAAATATTTTTAAAATATTTAGGAAGTTAATATATTTATTTATTTTTTATATAATATATATATTCATAATTTACATTTTTTAAAGAATATGATAACATTACTTTTGTGTATAACAGATTACTACCATTCGAAGTGATGTGATTCATTTTTTACCTAACCATTAATTGATTATATTAAGGTTAAAAATATTTGATTTGTGTAATATTTAAAACCTAATATTACTTATATATATAAAATAATATATAACACATACCATCCAATCCATCAGAAAACATTAATGTTTCCCGAGTGTATGTTTGGACTACCATGTGAACGTAACGACGTGAAATGTTTTTAATTTTATTTTTACATAGACGATAACAAATATTTATTTCATTAACATAAATTATCTATATTAAATAATTATTCTTATTTAATGGTGAATTAATAATTAATTTAATTTTTTCCATCAATCAAGGAAAAATTGTAAAAAATTTCACATGTATATACAACCTACTACCTCCATGAAAAGTGTAATCCATTTTATATATATAAATTTATATAATTCACTAAATAGATTTATAATTAATATATATTATATCAATATAATTATTGAAAATATGTAGATGATGGAAACATGAATAAATTAAAAGGGCCTGAATTATTAAAATAAAAGATACATAAAAATATTAAGCAATTATCCCTTAAAATAGTGAATTTTACCATGAAATATTAATAAATCGGAGAAAAAATACAAAACTGAAGTAATTTGTTTTTTGAGATTTATGATTATGGTTATATATTATTTTATAATAAACATATAGTTTTATATAAGAGGTTTGGATACATATAATGCAATATTAACTTAAGGTACTTCTTTCTCCTCTAACTTTTACATTCATGAGACGTATTCCATATTAACCACTTCTACCATTGTGTGGTTTATATATAACTCAATTGTTATTTTATAAGTCGGATATTTATAATGTTATTAAACTTGTTGTTTCATTGGATTTTATTTATTTATCAAGATTATGATTCCAGTTAATCCAATATGGAACGATTTTATTTTATATTCTGATAATTTTTTAGGATTGATTATTTTTTTCTCTCTATTTGGGAAATTATTTGATATATATATTAAAAATTCAATATATTTTATTATAATATTATTATTAATGAAAATACTTATGTAATAGATTCCTTTTCTACTCTCATTGCCTCTAAATATGAATACAGACATTTTTAATAAAATTTGATATTATTTATCTCATTGACAAAAAATATTTTATCATTAAAATCCATCTTTTCTAAGAAAAGATCACAAAAATGTTCATAAAATTATCCAAATGATTACATTAATAAATTTTTACCCCGGATTTAATTTTTATAAATTTTTTTGAAAGTAACATTCATTTACTTTTGCAAACAAGGTCATTTGGCTATTATATAAAATCGTAGAGGAATATTTGTTTCATCATTTACACAAAATATGGAATTTCCCACCATCATGTCTACAATGTTTTTATAATTTTTCCATTATAAGATATTTTATTTACTTTCAAATGAATTTATTATCAAAATATTTTAAAAAATGTCAATTTATAATGAATTTCTATGTAAAAATGGTTTTATTCTTCAAGAATTATATTAATGATATTTTTATGGTATTTATATTAATTAAAGAAAAAAACCAAAATAGTAGTTATGAAATATTGGAAATATTTTATTATAGTGTCATCAATATTATTTTACCAGATATTTTATGATCATTTTGATTAGCTATGTACAATTTTATTACCATTCTTTATTTTACTCTAGATCGTCTATGCTTTTTTTATTTATTTAGGTATGTATTATCATTTATTATGTTAGTTTGTAAATACCAATGTATATATTGATTAAGGATAACTCATTTAATATGATGAACTAATTTAATATATTATATGATAAGTTGGGACTAGAATTAAAAAGGTGTTTGAAGCATCATTATGCCTCAAATGACATATCATTTTCCTAAATTTAATGGGGTTTCACCCATGGTTCGAAAATGTCATATGAAATTTTTTTAAAATATATTTTAGAAGTAAGATATTTTTAATTCCATCATTATTAGATCAAACACATATGTCCACATTATTATTATATTAATGAGAATATTCGTCGATATTTTTTTATGGTCAAGTTATTATTTATATGTCATAATATGACCATCCCTTATTCCTAAAATATTATATAAAATTAATTGTTTAAATGTATTTTTTAGTTATTTACCATTCCTTATATATTATTCTTTTTATTATGGATAGATTACATTGTACACATATCATTAATGATAACTAATTCTCGCCCCTTTCTTATGATTCTGTTCCCCAATGTGATTGGAAATGTTTTTGGATTGATATACTAGGACATGATAATTGGAATAAACAATATATAAAATAAAATATTTTTCTTTATTTTTTGTTTTCTAATGTATGTGAAATTCATGTCTGTATATATTTCACCATTACTACAAAAATCTCCAGTCAATCAAGATGTGATAGCATTGAACTAGTTCCAATAAAATAATGTGCACATTGACTCTGGGTATTAGGGTTGTGTTCTTTATAGCTGGTAAGAAAGGGTTTTTAGTTAAATTGTGAAAACTATATTTAGGATGACATATATTAAAGAAAAATATGATATTACCTATTTTAATAATAATTATATTTTTAGGATAATATAAAAAACATCTATGATGGTAGAAATTATGTGGTTTTTTAGCAAATAAAATCCAATATTTATACTACAAGTGTTCATGGTTTTGACATTGATATACATATGGGTAATAACTCTGAAAATGGAACAATGAGATTTACTCAATAAAAAAATTTTACGTGAAAATGAAAATGAAAACAGAGTTGAATTAAAACTCCTAGGTGATATTATTTGGATAATTCACATTTATTTACTAACCATAAGGAAGGATTTTATTTTTTTTAAACATTTCCAAAGAAACCATGACTATTATTACAAAATTAGAAATGCATTATTTTTTTAATATATGTTCCATGATTCTATAATTATGGGATTATTTATCATTTTTCATAATTTTATTTTCTAATATAATGTATTAAAATGTTTAAAAATATAATTGGGAGTGTGAAATTAAATCTAAATCAGTTCACATACACAATATAGGGATTTCCCTCGTGGGAATAATGGTGATGTTAGAGCTATAAATACATATCAAACTAGTCAAATTATAAGCATATTGGGGTAGATGACTATGTTTATGAGCAAAAGAATTTCCTGTATGGAGTTTCCTATTGATCCACTATACAGTGTAACAATTTTTGAGAACCTTATACATGAACTACAACATCATTTATAAAATCTAAAAATTCATTTACATCTAATCAATGGATATGTTTGTTGGAGAATATATTCCTAGATTTGGGAAGGAATTCATGATAGAATGTTTTCATGGTATATTTTCATATCTTATAAGATACAGATGATCTATGATCACTAATTAAAAAAATGATGAATTAGAAAAAACAAACATTTAATATAAGGTTTTAAAGGTAAAAATAATGGAAATGTATTTTCCATGAAAGCATTGAGTAGATATAGAGATAAAATTATTCAATCCAAGGAAAAATAAAGATAATAATGTTTCAATATATATTTCTAATAATATTAGTATGGAACAGAACGATAATGACTGAGTATATACTCACAAGAGTAAGATTGACCATTTCATTGATTGGAATAATCCAATTCATCAAATAACATTATTCCCCAAGAAATTCTCATCAAATGGGTTCATTATTTATTTTTGTATAATGATATAGAATAAATTATATATTAATAATTGGTTCTAAGGTAATCAATAGAAAATGAAGAATAAAAAGTAAAAGATAGATAACAGAAATAAGGGACTAAGGGATTTTCCCCCTCATGAATACCAAGTGATGAAAAACTCTAGTAATTTCATTATGGGAATTAGAGTTTTCATCATTTGGGGTGAAGAAGGGAATAATGATCATGATTTCAAGGAAATGGATAAAATTTTAAATGTTAAATTATTAAAATATAATTTAATTGGGAATTTAAGAAAGAAATATCCCAAGATTCAAGGAAATATTCACTAGAAAGAAAATAAGGGATCATGGTCAATCTTATTCTACTACTATAGAGAATTTGAATAATGTAAATGCCCATTTGGATTCATGAATTATTTTTAATAATAATTTTATTAGTTTTATTTGGGTATATGATTAATAAAACATTTAAGGACTATAATTTACTAGTTTTTCTATATGTATTTTAGGGAAAAAATTAAATTGTACCATGAATGATGATTTAGAGGAAAGAATATTTTTAACTAAAGTGTGAATGATGATAAACATTAATTTTTACTTGATATTTATGTAATAATGAAAAGGATATGTTTATAAATAGTTGCGGGGTCAGTTAAACTGGTTAATGATTTTATGGATTCTATTATCTTTTAGTGAGTTTACGTCATTTTATATTTGTGGAATATATTAATGAAATTAGGATTTTATTTTTTTTAATCATTTTTGTTCTTTATTATGGTTTTATAGTGATTATGGTGTTCAATTAATTTCATTGTTAAGTTTAGAGAAACATTATGTAGTTTGGGGAATATCATGTTAAGATCAATTTATAAATTTAGTGGCCTACCTTCTACATTTTCTGAATTTCATTTTGGACAGACATATTTTGGATGGATCATGTATTTAACTACATATAAAATGGGTTAATTTGAAATTTGGTTTTTATTGGATGACATACAGAATCCATTTCTTTCATTTAAAATATCGAGAGACAAGACGAATTCCGTTCTTTTATTTTTGGATCCAATGATCAGTTAAATGATCATTATAGTACATAATTGAGAAAATAATTTTGAATGGATATTCATTTATATAGTATGAAATAATTTATAAATTGGTTAATGAAAAAAATATTCTGAAATTTAAATTTATAAATAAAATTTTATCATGTGAAAATATATTTTTATAGGTTTCTATATTGATAGTCAAATAATCCTTCATATTTAGGACAAGATATTGAAAAAAATAATTTTATCCTAGTACCATTCTTTCTGATGAACCAATTTTATTTTCAACACATTATAATATTTTTATTTTAGAAACATAACTTTACAGTGATAATTCACATATTTTGGATGAATGATCTCTATTATTCTATATTATTACTTTCACAGTTTTTTGTACTTCCATATCATTACATACCACTAGTGTTCTTATTTTTGGAAACCTAGTTCATTTTATTCTAGATGACATTAATTCATTTATTTTTCAATTATTAATATGATGATTTTTATCCTTTTTATGTGGATTTTAATATTTTTCTATTTTCAATCTACTAATTACTTATATGAAGATTAAATTTTGAGGATACAATTTTTTTAATTTTGTAGAATGTGACACCGAAAGATTTTAAGAATGGTTTAGGATGTTTGATAGATTATATGACACACAATACCAATATTATAAGCGAATGTAAAAAAAGACATTATTATGCATTTCATTTTAAATAAATTTAATCTCTTCAATAGAATGCGATGAATGCGACACCAGGTATAATTAAAGAACAGAACCCTTTTAAAAATAATTAATTAAACGTTACCAATAAAACACAAAATTTAAGTTGGTGGTTATTAATTCTAATAAATTATATTATAAAAATTATATTACATACCTATGTAGTTGGTAAATTAATTTATTTATCTATGAATTTGAAAACAAAAATGAATAATTTGAAATAAAAAGAAATATTTTCTGAATGAACTTATTTTTTAATTCAATTTAGTTGGGCTTTGACCCCAAAATATAAAATTAATTTTTACCCAGTTTAGAAAATTCAATTAACAAAATTATAATAATTTTTTAAATTTACAAGTCCAAATTATATTTTTGTGATTTTTAGAGAAATTTATAAAAATATTCATTTCTTGTTGAATAGTGAAAAATACCATTTTTAAAAGAAAAATTCCATTTTGTTTAAATTATTTTGAAATATAAAATCAATTGTAAAATTTTATTAAATTAAAATTCTTTATATTATATTACAATTTAACAAATTTATATCATTTTAATCAATTTCATATGTAATTATGGAGAAATTTTTTTGAAATTTTAATTTTTCTCTTTTTAAATCATATTTCTTCTACAGGTCTTTGGGTTAAATTTTGAATTTAATTATAACAATTAAAATTATAGAATTTTGTGAAATTAGATTACATATATTAATTTATAATAATATATCAAAATTATTTTTTATCTATTATGAATATTGAAAGTAGTAAAAATTAATTACCAATGGTAATGAAAAAAATGGGTTTATGAGAGAATAAAATATGAAGATAATAGTTAAAATGTATGATTTTCATCTCAAATTTCCCTTCAATAATAGTGTTTATAACATATCAGCTATTATATTAGATAATTAAACATTTAAGATATTTTCATTATAAAAATTTGGTTTTAATTCATTTCTGTCAAAAATTCAATGTGTATCATTTCTCCCACTTACCAAAGGCCACCCCTATCATCTCATATTCACATTATAGATACCCATTTAATTAAAAAATAGCATCCAAAATGCATTCCTTAATCATATTCCCAAAATATAGAGGCCTTCGGTTATTTTGAAATTTTACCTTATAAGTCTTTAGATGCATGTCTAAAGGTATCATCCGAAGAAGAGACAATATTATAAACTGAGGATTTCTATATAATTTATTCGTCCACCATCATAAAATATCCATTAACCATGATTATAAAATTAATTCAGTATATAAAATATATTAATATTTTATTATTTCAATGTTGTAACCAATATAAATATCTTATTCTATCAAATGGGAAATGAAACCCTTCGTTGTGGCTATAGAGGACTTCTCCCTCATGAACCAATATAATTAATTTTCAATAACCAACCTACATTGATGGAATTACTAATGTATTTAAAATATTAATATCATATTTATGACGTTATTATTGTTAGTTAATTTTTATATAACATATTCCTTCATAATTTTCATTCCATACGGGATATGATAACGTCACTCTTGTGTATGTCAGACTATCACTATGTGAAGCGATGTGATTCATGTTTCCATTACACTGTAATTGGAAGGTATTTAGGGTAAAACTAATAATTAGAGGATTTATTTATTACCAAACCAATTTAAAAAAATTTAAAATCACCAATAACTTTTTACTTTCAGATCTATTTGAATATAATAATTTTTCTCATGCATACATGTGGACTACCGGCCCTACATTGTGATGTGAAATGTCGTTAATTTTTTTCCTGGATAGTAATAAAGATGTATTAGATTAATATAAATTTCATATATGAAATATTAAAATTCATTTAATGGTGATTTAATATTAGTTTTAATATTATTCTATCCATAATGAAATGATAGGAACAACATTCACGCATACATATGGTCCACCGTCTCCACGAATGGAGTAATCCATTTTTTATCTATAATTTTTATTGATTTTCCTAAATTCAAATATAATTTATATATATTATATTCATATAATTTTTATAATTCATTATATAATGTATCCATTATCAAGGTAAATGGACTAAATTTATTGTACTAAAACATATATGAAAAAATTTGCAAACTTCACCGGAAAGAGTGATTTTATCAAATAATTATTAATAAATTTGGGATAGAAGACTATAAGTAAATCCTAAATAGAATGAGATATATGTGTTTGGATATTTATTATAATTATAGTTGACTTATATTTATTATAGAAAATTTTCAGAAATATATGATGGAAATAAAAAATGATGTAATGGTTTCTCATCTAACTTTTACTTTCATGAGATATATTCTATATTACACTCCAATTACTTTGTATGTTGTATATAATGACCCTCATTGTATATTATTTCAGGAATATATTTTTCTAAAATTTATTTAATGTATCATTTTAATTTTTTTATTTTATGGGGATTATTTTTCTAAAATTACCAAAGTGGTAAGGTTTTGTTTCACAATATCACCATTATTCAAAATTATTTATTTTTATTTATATATTTGTAGAAATATTTGATATGTATATCTGAAATCCTATATATGCTATTTTATTATGATTACACAATTTTTTTTGAAATAATATAAATTTTCATCTATTTGGAACATAAAATTATTGAGAACACATTTTTATGAAAATCTAACATTATTTATTTTTTCAATTTAAAATCTTTTATTTTCTAAATACATGTTTTAGAATATAATTTTAAAAAATATATTTAACATAATAAAAATAAATTATTGAAGATATAAATTATGATTATTTTGATATTGGATGTCTTATATTATAATCATTCACTATATCACTCAAAATGATGAATATTATGTTTATTTATTGAGGTATGTATTATCATTTCATATGTTAATTTTTTTAATACAAATGTTTATGTTGATTATGTTGCATCCCATTAATATGAGTAATTCATTGGACTCATTATTTAATGGTAGGGGAATTGAATTAAATTTCCCATCAGTGTATCGTCATGTTTAATGAGAGAAATCAGTTGGCCCAATTAAATTTGATTTTATGATAGTTTCAAAATATCTTGTGAACGTTATTAAAATTATGTTTCGTATGTTTGGTATTAATAATTCTATAACAATGATATCGGTTTTTGTTTTCAATTTCACTATTTAAATAGTTATAATATCAATTTCTATGTTTCAATATATGGTAATTATATATATATATATATTAATCATCAAGTACTAGATTGTTATTCTCATGTTTTTCTTATGCGATCCCTTTTAGTTATTTT
Organism: Viscum album; assembly: GCA_963277665.1. Lineage (NCBI taxonomy): Eukaryota > Viridiplantae > Streptophyta > Magnoliopsida > Santalales > Viscaceae > Viscum > Viscum album. The sequence continues at coordinate 1,530,812,730 of OY728146.1, read as the reverse complement.
CTGTTCCATATTAATTATTCATATTTATTCAAGATATATTTTTATTGAACATATTACCTTTCATAACATTATAGGTCACCCAATTTTTATTATTCTTTCACCAAAATTTTAAGAAATGTTTTATGATTGATATGAATGGATATAATAAAGGGAACAAATATGTTTTGAACAAAATTAATTTGATGTACTGTTTGTTTTAATATGTATATTAAATTCAAATATTTAACGATTTAATGAATACATATAAACTAGATGGTCCTTCTGCAAGTTATTCCCTTTTTTGTGATAATGAAATAAATTTATCACTAACTATGAGCTATATGAGTCTGGATCTTTACATAAGCATATAAGTTTTAATTTTTTGATTTCAAATGATATATATGATGTGAAATCATCCTAATGTGATTCATATTTTCAGTTGATAATTATTATGTTTTTATTAATTTATTTGGTTTTCGAGGAATCAGTAAATTTGATGGGGGATTATGTGAATGTCTCCAACGAAAAATATGTAATAAAAAATATCTAATTATATCATCATTTATAGAAATAATTATTTTTCATCATAGATAAAGAGATGATCCCTTGACCCCTATAGATAGTTTATGAGAGATATAGTGTTACCTCTCCTCCTATTATCTCAACCGATTAGGGAATCAACTTTTTTTTCTCATCCTTGCAAAAAATTATTTTGTGATCAATCATGAATGAAAAAAGTGATCTTGATTGATAATTATATCTCCCATAGATTCTTCCAAGATATTCTTTGAATTTTTTCCACATGTGAATCAATACTAAAGGGATTATTTACATAGATCCAACATTGAGACAATAGTACATAGAGATCATGTCAACCATATAATCAAGGAAAAAATAATTAAAACATTACGTAATTATATTTATCCTTATGAATTAGTTTAAAATTACATGTGATGATCATCTTATTTGTTCTAAACTATATGATAAATTCAATTAATATAATAATTTCATTTTTCATGACATAATTTTCAATGTACAAAAAAATAAAAAATAATTACGACTAAAAATATAAGATGTTTATGAAATATATTTTCTTCCACTGCAACCAAAACCAACATTATTATGGGTAGATTTCATGACTACTTCATTGATAGGAAAAAGAGGTAAATTCACATGTCTTTATTAGTGTTAAATTATCATGCATGGATAAAATAAAATAATTCCATCAGCTCATATTATTATCATTTCATAATCCTGTGATACGCTCAAATTTCATTATAATTTCTCCTCTGTTAGTCTCAAATATGTCATACTAAATAATTAATATGATTGAGAATATTATTCTTGCAAAATCCAACCTCGTTAATGGAATTATCCATTCCACTTTAAAGAACTATCAAAAATTTTACATGCACCAATATTCCAAAAAAACTATATTTGATGTTAAAATGTTGTGGGGTTAAAAATTGATGAGAAAATAAAATACGCCATTAAACTATCAGAAATAAATAATAAGAAACACTATTGTTTTCAATAACTATAGTAATATTTTTAACATTTAGTATGATCAATGAATGTGAATCATTTTCAAAGATTCTTTAATTGAAATTCTTATCATCTTAGTTTACACAAATCTAATGTTGAATCATTAAGGATGTCTTGTAAGGGAGATATTCAATTAGAAACAGTAATCGATTAATGGGTGTACATCTAAATTATACTGATAATAAATATTATATGTGGTTTTTAGTCAATAATTCCTAGATAATTTCTCAATATTGAATAATTATATGAAGGACACTTGGATTTGTCAAGATCATTGGATTTCGAACCTAATTTTATCATTATTTTCTATAATTACAAGGATGGATCAAGGTTCCCACAAAAATGAGGGATTATGTTATGTATGTTTATTATTACATTAAATGGGTGATTCATCTTACTATTAAGAAGACATATAATAATATTTTCCACTAAATATGGTTACATTTCATGATTAATAAAATCAAAAGAATAATTACAATGTTTATAAAACCATAGTTGGAGAATATGATGAGTTATTGGGAAACTGTTATTTTCTAGCTAATCTATTTTACTATATATAAATGGTGAGAAATCATAATCAAATTTATCATTATCCAATATTTTCCATATATTAGAAAATATGTTTGAAAATGTGAACTTATATACCTATTATGTATATATTTATTTAAATGTTAATCATGATTTATTCAATAATTCACCAGGTTTTGGTTTGTTTTTTATGAAAATAAGAATTTAATCCTCAAAAAAATAAATTTAGAATATTTTAAAATTATGATATACATGTCTTGAATATATTTAATCATGTGTATTTCTCATTCACAACATCACTAATGACTAAATCTCAACCCTTGAATCATTAAACTTTTGAGTCTAGTGTTTGTAGAATAAAAACCATATATTCAATGAGATCTAAAAATAATAATCCCACTATAATTTCATTATATAATGGATGTAAATGTATGGAATAACATACACAAAATCTTGAATTTACATGGAATGAAATGTCTGATTTCAGATTCCATAGAAGATACAACTAGAGTATTTTATAAGATTCATGTATTCCTGGAGATGATTTTGGATTTGAATTACATGATTTTTACTTTGATTACAAGACATATATAACTCAATATAGAGTCATGTTAAATCCATTACATTTCTTGAGGAAATTACACATCGTTTATTTTTTATCATGTATATACATTGGTTTCCAATCCATATACAATACCCAGAGCATCTTTCTTTTCTCTTATATTATTTTCATATTCTACTATATTTTTTCATCCATAATTAATTTTATTTAATTAAATTATTGTTTTAATAAAATTAGTTTCCACTAATTTTTATTCTAAACATTTGGATTTCTAACCTTTATTCGTTTTTATTTAACATCCTTATTCATCCCTTGTTTTCCATTACAATTATTTTTCAAAAAAAATGATTTCATTTCACTTATTTTGTCTTTATTCATAGTTTTTTTAATTAATTATTAACTCATTTAAAAATGTAATTATTAATTATAAATTTTATTATTATTATATTATGAATATTGTAAACATCACTTCTTATGATTGACGATGTAATGTAAACATCATCCACCTTCGCATAGGGGTCGATAGTATGGGTAGTTTAAAGATAATGAATACCTAAAATCTATACCGAAAAAGCCTATGTCTGTTAACCATGTTAAAAAAAATTCAATCTCACATTATTTATCTTACCCTAAAATTATGTTGTTGATTTTAGAAACTAGTTATTGTTAATTAGGTTATGACCAATAGCCTATGATTCATTCTAATTAGATTACATGTTTCTTATTACTGGGTTATCTACTATTATATACTAAATATCATTTTCTAACATTGTTTGTTTCCACTGGTTAGAACAATATTAATTTGTGTCTTCTTCACTACTTTGCTTCATATTCGATAGGCTTATCAAAAGTTAGATTTAGGATATCTATTTGCATATTCCATGAAATTGATCATGAATGGTACTAATAATATATTTTTAAACCCCATATACTTATTTTTGTAATCCTAAATAAATTAATGTGATCCTGAGGAATCCTCCACCAATGGTTCTTAATGTGGGGTTTATTTTTTGCAAGATGTCTTTCTGGGTTTGACCCCAGATTACAAATGTGTTATGCCCGAGTAGTAAAATTTTGTTTTGGAAATTATAAATTTTTATCACATTAATCCTATTAGATTCAAAATATCATTATTGGTGCATCAAATTTTAAAATAATTTATGGGGATTTTTGTGCTTAATAATAGTGTCCTTTAGATAGAACTTTAATTAACTCCCCCATACCCTTTCATCTTAGATCATCCCCTTTTATGATAGATTTTATTCTCATGGAAAAGAACTTACAAAAACTTATTTTCATCTACTTCCATGATGTATGGTCCCTTGACTCACTCAATATTCCCAGACACATAAAAACTTCTTTCTTCCAATCCTGATATCAATATAATTGTAGATGCATGATGAATATACACGAGCATCTAATACAATGATATTGCACTGCCGAAATCATATAATTTTCAAAATGATCAAACTAAATTCAAGGAGAGTGATGAATGGCACAAGAGTGCACCATATGGGAGTACCCCTTTCTATCAATTATTTTTACTATTCCCAACATTGTTCTCCCACCAAATCATAAAAAACCAATTGAAATAATACCTGAACACATTATTATGGTATAAAATATGTGGTAATTTAGTGTAACTAAATGAAATGATACAGATTAATATATTTCAAGTTTCTTATTTTTTGATGCCATTTTTTTAAAAAAAATAGTATCATTAGATTGAATAAAACATAGAGTGTCACTATTCTCATTACATGATAGATCCATGAATTGACATAGAAATATTTCTCTTGAGTCCATTATGAAGTGGAATAAACATCTGAATAAATTCATAGATAGGAACATCCAACCCATATAAAACAAAATGTTATGAAATTAAATTCAAAATATCAATTTGGCAGATTGAAAACCCTCCTATAATGAATGGGACAACTTCATGAAGCTGAACCAAAATTTCCGAGATCAAATACAAATTGTTTGGCTACAACATAATTTTTTTTATCACAGATTACATCCGAATACATGAACTATTGTTGATGTCTTCGATGAAGGATGGCTCATGATAAAGAAACATGATGTTACTAGAGTGTTTTAGAAAAAATATCCCAAAATTTGATCCTATTTGAAAGTGATATAGGACCACCTAGAGATATTATATATATAGTAGAAGATTTTACCAACCTCATGACCTAGGTATAATTCATTTACAAGATGTTGTAATATTTTCAGATTCCTTTTTCATCCCACCTCCTCCTACACCTTTCATGGATATCCAATAATGTAATATGGATTGAGACTCAAACAAATATGATTATTATAGTGTTGTAATAGAATATACATAAATCCAATATTGTAATAATATTATTTAAAATCAACAATGTTAGCAGTAGTTAATAATCTAGAACTAAGAAAAATAACACCTCCTGAAAAGGATTACCCAATCCCCATTATATCCTAATATTGTTTAATTTTAGTAATGGAGTGTAAAATTTCAACCAATGAATTTGGGAACACTATTTTACCCTCCACAAGGTCCGTCTCATCGATTATAGATACAATTTTAAAAACATTTTCCTAGTGCTCAACAATTTGCATCATCTCTGCAACAATTGTTTCAACAAGATCCACTAATTCCACAACAAAAATTCCATCCTCTAAAATATATTCTAGAAAACCAAATGACATAATTTATGAATACATTTTTTCAATATATATTTACCCAATAGACTATGATGAAAAACCAAAGGTATTCCCTATGAAACCTTGAAAATCAATTTGGGGATAATTCAAAAACAAATCAATAATATTATTGGGTACATTTCATAGTAAATCTAGGGAACTTTAAAGGAATATTATAATGTTATATTTCTTTATAGTGGAATGATTTTAGAAATTCATCAACCCTGGGGAGATGAGATCAACTAGTCAATTGAATCTGAAAATTTTGGTGAGGAGAAAACTCAAGAAGTATAATCAATAAAAAAATAATTTATACAAGTAGCCTATAAAGTGAATTTTATATGTGTAAATAACTCAATATAATATAAATCACTAGTTTATATAGTTAATGAGATAATCTATAAGAGGGAATGATAAAAAAATTCTTGATATTTTTTTAACAAATTCACACAAACATTCCATTTTATGATGAAATTTCTAATGTGAATGGTTATGGATTTTTCTATAAAGACAAAGATCTTATTAAAAATGAAAATGGATGATTTATGATTTATCTAACTAAATGAATAACTATCTATAGTTGATCATTGTACGGTACCCAAAATATGATACACCCCTAAGATTCTTAATTCTTCCACTCACAGACATATAATTTAAAAATAGCATTATGAAACATGGGTGAAAGTATCAATATCACACCTATGGGAATTTTCAAAAAACCTAGACTATGTGAATTAAAGCCAAAATGAGTCACACTCCAACTGGTATAATTCTCCAATAAGAACAATCAAGGACATATTGATAAAATATTAGTAATGGATGGGAAGTTAATTTTACTATCTCATTTTATAGTCCAAGATATAGTTCAAGAAGGAGGGGTCCCTATAATTATAGTTTTACCATTTATCACTACTAGAAATATGTTGATTGATGTTAATAGAGGGATGCAATTATTTTGTTCATGGTGAAGAAGATGTTGTGTTAATTTTTGTGATTTCTACTATAAAAAGTGATGAATCATTAGGTTCTACAGCCGTATCACCTACAAATAAAGAAGATTATTCTGTAATCATTATGGATTGTATATTACTCCTAACTAAAACTAAACATGTATAAAGTGCTCATAAGAATTGAAATTTCATTGAATCTATTAGATGGAATTCCATCATACCTTTCATCCCATAGTTTTTAAGAATCGTTCTCCTAGGGTTGTTTGATTACATGTGGCTTCATATTAATGGAATATTGTTTGACACTTGGTGTAAATAGAGCATAAATAGGGAGGACACCCAAGGTTGTTATAATATGTTAGTTTTGATTTTAAAAAGGATTAGTGATGTTGGAGGCATAATGATAGAGTTCCTTGACCAATAGGGATCGAAAGAACAAATAAAAAACATATAGTAATTTCATGATATGTAACTGTATATGTCCTAAAAATAATATAAAACATTATATTTAAATTTCATATATAAAATAAATGACATAAAAATTTTCAGTATCATTAAATTTTTATTAAACTTATGTTCTTAACTACCCTCAGCCTTTCTCTCATTTTATGAAACTACTATCCTCCTCCTCTATCACTCTCATTCATCAGTTAATTCCACTCAAATTCATCTTTTATCCATACATACCATCCCACCCCATCTTGACCTACTTCTTATTCTGCTTACTTATGGAATGGAAGGAACCAAGAACTCCATTGTATGGTTCTCTAACCACAAACCCTTCCCTGGTGAACCAAAGTCACCCAAGAGGAAATAACTAAATCCTCCTCCACCACCTACAGATATATCCCCTTGATCCTTATCATTCAGCTCTACCACCCCTGATGATTTAGAGGGATTGTAGTATAGGCCCAGTGGGTCGAAAGGTGTGGTCTAGCTACATCTCCTCCAATGTATGAACATATTGGCCCATGATCATTAGACCAGGTTACCTATCTCAAAAATAATGAAATGAATTATAAAAAGAACATGGATCTAACAATGATAGATAAGATTCATGTTCATGTGGTGTCCCTTCAAATCATTGGTTGGGTTCACCTTTCCATCATCACCCATGTGTGCAGGGATACCATCATACATCTCTTTTTTGAGTTCCTTCCCACCTCTAAGATTAAAATCACCCACATCACATTTCTTCATAGAGGAAATAAATTGGATCTAACAATTAGTAATTTTAGTGTCATACATAGAGTTAATTTCCTTGAATATCTCACCTACCTATATTTCAAAAACCTACAGATCGATATAAATAATGTGGATTTATAAATGCATTCAACGTTAATTATAATGGTTTTTTATATATTTTTATGATCCAAGAATGCTGAATTGATCCCCGCTATGGGTTTCCATATTATGGATTGTTCATAGGGATCTAACATATTCATAGACGGCCCAAAGTAGTTTTAATTAGAGAATTAGATTAGATGAGGTCATCATACTAAAGATATCCACTGGTGGCCCTACCACAACATGGAGAGAAGGTTTTCCCTATTTTACAATACATAGATATTTTTTTTCATGTATCACTCTGATAAGAGGTCCCACAACTTTGACACCGATTTGAAAATTATTCTATTTTGTAGATTTTATCCCATAAATTTAATTATACACCATAATATATTGAAATATGGATTAATGGGTTTTTTCTAATTTTTGGAATTGTGGTATATAGGGGATGCAGATGAGGCACCCCCCCCCATCTAGTACCATCCCCAGCATCACCGTACCTTCCCTCATCCACCATACCTTATACCACCCCCACTACCTATACCCCTACCAAAAAAGTATCATCTCATTGTTCCTCTACTATAACACCAATACCCCCATACAATTTTTTAACATACTATATCCATGAATTCCAACAACTGGAATGTTCTCTAGTGTACAATGGTGAACCATCAACAGATTTATCTTCGTCTCCATATCCTTTTCACTGAACCAAAAAAGATCACCAATTATCCCATTTAACATAGAACTTACTATTACCACCCTCCCAAACTCTCTCCCTAGAAAACATTCCTATAGACCTCACAACCCCTTCCTCCAAGATGGAATTCCTAATGAATATTTCCTGGAGTAAGTACCCTACAATTCCATCTTCTATCAGGATGCATCTTATTGATTCAGCTTCCAGACATTCAACATTAGTATGAATCAACACCTTTCATCCACTATCTCAATAGATCTAGATACCTAAACCATGAATCTTATTCATTTAGTAGGTCCTCTAGCCCATTCCTCCATCGATGAGATAAATTTGGAAGTAGTAATTTAAACCCTTTCTATTTGGGAGGGGAATTTTGATGGAGAGACTGGGGAGTATACCCTTATTTTTTAGGCTTGTTCTTATACACATCCTCTTATGTACTCAATCCTAGGATATTTTTTTAACTCATTTTATTCTCTTTTACACAAATTTATCATCTTATATAAATATACCATAATGTTTTTTACTACACTAATAGAATACTTATTTACATTTTTCACTTCTTCATTACTTTCTACATATCTTCTTATGTTCCATCATCAATTTTCACTACATTATCTACAAGGATAGAAATTTTCCTCCCACATGTAATGGATTATCTTTTGGATAACATCGATAGACAACATAATGAACTCTATATCCAAATCCTTATTTAGGAAGAGACTCTACCATGATGCATGTGAAAGTCACTACAAACACATTAGATTTATATTATATACCTCCCTAACATGGTCAAATATTCCAATTTTTCCAATAATATCAATGACAATCCCATCAGTTCTTGGAGGAGCCTATAAACCACTAAGTCATTGGAAGACATTGTCTGCTCTATTTTTCTATCTTTCAGGCTAGCAATGTCATAGTTATCACTTTATAAGAGACCCCAAGTAATTTTTTCCTATATATCAATTTTTATTGGGGATGTTTTTGTATTTTATATAATTTTATATTAATTGGTCATTATAAAAATATTGGAATCGATTATTTCATTTATCTAAGATTAATTTATTGTAAAATAAATTGTGTTCACCTGCCTATTTTTTGAGTTACAAATTGGTTAACCTAAATGGACTAATTTTTTATCTTGTAGAGGTATTTTTATTATAATATTTGTGTTTTTTTGAAATGATCAAATCATAATAAAAAAATATTCCCCACAACATGGTATTTGCAATAGGGAGATCTCGATTCCCATATTCTAATTTCTAAAATTGAAATTTCACTAAAATTAGTGATATACTTTATAACCCTAAAGCATTTTATTCCAAAACATTGAAGACATGTGTGGGGGAGGCGTCCAGAAGCATTATTTTAGATACTGTTAGATTATTGGGTACTACCATTAGTATATGAGTTATTATTCATTCAATTCACGCATTAAACTAGATATCCCATTATATTCATCTAAATAAAAGACAACGTTGAGTTTGATATTTTGGAGATCCATTTATATTCCTATTTATGTTATTAGAATGATCATTATGTTGAGTAATTTAATTATAATTCTATATTATTTAAATTTCATTAGATTATATTTTTACTGGATATTATGCCCGGAGTTGTCACTAGTAATTTTTTTGTACTCCCATTCCAATGAAGATTCTAGACGTACAGTGTTATATTATTTTATAGGGATACATCTTGATAGATTATTGGGGAATTTAGACATATGAGAACATTCATTGAGACCATATTGAGGCTATGATTGAACAAATATATTATTAAAATGATTAAGGAAATCATTGATAATCCATTTTTTATTTTACCCACATATACATATTTTTTTCTATTGCCAATTATATACACAAAAAACCCTATTATTATAGAGTTCTTTCATGACTATTATCCTCATCACACTGGTCTTAGTACTATGCATGATTTTATTTTGAACAATTTTGGAGGTTTTTTTCATCTCATCATCAAATTGGATATTGATAATGATGATATGTATAATGGAATATTCACCATATTGATAGGATGTGTTACATGATTATCTTTTTAATTCTATTCACCAAAAAATTTACTTATAATATATATATATATATATATATATTTGGGTTAATAATAAAGAAGGAAAAAAATAAATATATACTATAGAAATCAATCATATGTCATATCATATGTAGTATGGTGAAGGATGTGAGATTTTTAGTTTTCATGATTTTTAAAAAAAATGTAACATTGTACATTGTTGATGTTATCTCGAGACATTAATGGACCCCAAAGTTCTATTTATAATATCATAACATTTATTCAAGGAAGAGTTACATAATTTCACTTTTTTCACTAATGATGAATTATACAGAAGAGTTATACCTAATTTTCTGCTTCAATTTTACAATCATCCCACATACCATTTGCCTAAGAGACTTTTGAACATTATTTCATAATCCCTCAGTCATTGTTTTTTTCATTATAAAGTAGATATGATATTAAAAAATCCATCATATGGTTATGAACATGTATTTAGTGTATGATCATAACTCTGGTCTCATTTTACATTGAGTGATTAGTGAAAATTCTTTCTTAGTTAAATTGTAATACTTGTAAAGAATCTCTAGAATGGTTATGAAATTGTAATTAAATGAATAAATAATATAAAAAATTAATCCAACTATGAGGAAATAATTATTTTCCCTACATGAATGATTATATAGAGCTTTAATTTCCAACTTGAACACTTTTTTATATGTTTTCGAAAACACATCTTATTTAAAAAGTACCTCATTTTCATCCATGTTGAGATTTATTTATCGTGAGGACAATAAATTGTTCACATCTATGGGGATTTTATAAAACCAATATATATGATTTTTTTAATACATTTATTTATATGATAACCATATTTTATTTTATAAAGCATTCACTTTTGAATCTTTTTATAGGAAATTGAAATTTAGGACATAGAAAAAGTTTCATAGAAAGTTGGATAAAATATGAATTTCAGGTTATGAAAGGAATTCTTGAAATTTACTCCTCAGTTATAGAGTCCATGTAGACTAAATGATACTAAAATAATCATTACATGACAAGAGACTAGTCCATGTCGTGTAAACACTTTACATGTCATGAGATATTCAAAATTATAATCACACTATAATATTACAGTGTGATGGATGTAGAAAAATAGAATCATAAATAGTACATATAGAATTTAAGTGGAATGAAAAGTTTGATATATAATGATTTCATTGTTATAGCCCGATGAATCCTCAAATTTCAATACTTCCAAGAGTTGATTGGGGATCTTAAGTAGATGACATGTAATTCCATTACACATAATTGAGGGATCAAGATAGAGGAAACATAAATCTATTACATGTCATGATGAATTTATATGTCTTGTACATTTTTATCTCCTATATATTTTGGATCCATCACCACTTTTAAAAGATGAAGCATCTTTCTTTTCAGTCATTTTTCCCTTCATTCTCTATATTTTTTCCAATCATAATTTTAATTCATTACATTACTTTTTTAATCATTTCTATTTTCATTTATTATTATTCCTCACCTTTTGAATTGTATTATTTTTTCATTTTCAGTCAACCATATTGTATACCTCCTGTTATCCATACTGGTTTCCATTGAACTTCAACACATTCGATGTCTTTAATATTTTGTCTTTCAACATATGTTTTAGTGTAATTATAAATTGTTCTAATTGTTTATTCTTTATCCCTAGATAGTATTATTAATATTCTAAGAGTTGTGAATAAATCCTTTATTTTATTTAACACTTCCCTTCGTGGGAAATCCTCTTAGGGTTAGTGGTTGAGAGTAGGGGTCTTTTTAACCTAATAAATATCTAAAACTAAATCTAGGTAACCCTATGGAAAGTACTAATGTTTTAAAAAATCAATCTCATTAAATTGTACCTACCGAGAACAAAAAAGGTTTAATTGAATGACCAAGACATAGTATGAGTTTATTTGGCTATGAATAATACCATATGATTGTTTCGACTGAGAAGACAAGCTCTTTGAGCTTATATTTCCTACTACACTAGAATAATGATTAGATTCCTGCTTAGGTTTTCAGAACTGGTTTGAACATGATCCCATGGTACCATTTTCACTAATTTTCATATATTCCCATATTTGTATCATATGTTAGATTATGGATTATCCTTTTATATATACTAAAATTGATTGCAAACACATCATTGAATATTTTTTGAGACCCATGCATTATTCATTAGTAATCCCAATCCAAAGAAAGTGATTATGAGGAATCCTACCCCAATGTTTCATACCATTGGGTTTCATGACTTCAAGATTTGTCTTTGGGATCTACCCCATACTTCTACTCTACTATAACATAGTATTCATGTGTATTTTAGGAAATAATAAATTATAATATTATCCCACACTAAGGAATAAACCACGCCTTATGAAAAAATATGGGTTTTTTATTAATAAAGTTAAAATTAAATATTTTTCAGGCCGATGAATCTTATGATAAATAATATTTGGTTAGGTGATGGTATTGAGACATGTCCTCGAAATTGTTTTCCATAAATTAAAAAAATTAAAAATCCTTGGTGTATTCATTATACATTCCTAATAAAGATAGGGTCCATCATTAAGATGCTTGAAGAATAAAACCATGTTCTCCATGAGGAGTTACTATATTGAACTCTTCAATGTTATCATGAATTATAGTATATTAAGTACCATCCAATTTGTTATTTATTTTTCCTATCTTATCACCTTCCCATTTCATAAATGTCTATTTAAATTTATTACTTTATTCATCGTGATTAATTTTTTATTTGTATTTACAATGTTGATATTAAACACCCAATGAAATCTAATGGTTAGGATCATGTAATAAATGTATGAGAATAACTATATTTTTATTTCATCTTGAGTGATGAGAGAAAACACAGCTTGTGAAGTAAATTAAATATCGGGAATATCATAGAATGAACAGTTATGAAATTTTAATTAATAGAAAAAGGAATCTGAATAAATTAATTTACTATGAGGCATGCATGAATATCAATATAGGATTCATTCAAGGGAACATATTTTTCCAAAATCATATAGATTAGTTTTTAGCAACGAAATACATGATTCATAATTAAAAAAATATTCATTTGGAATCCCCATTTAGTTGATTGTTTCTTGAAGATGATTATTTGATTTATTGTGGGAGAATTTGAAAATTCAAATCTATATACACATTTTGAATAAATTTATTTATGGATTAATCATGTTGTGTTTGATAATTCTATGGATTTTAGTTTTTCATTATAATAAATAAGAATATATCACTGAAATGAAGAACTGATTAATATTTAAAAAAACATGATTTAAACCATTTGAAATGACTGCAATATATGAAATCCAAATTCATAGCATCCATGAGGACCATAAAATAGAATACGAGTCATTACATAATGTTTGTTCAGTTCACATCCTATAAACTCATTACATGTTGTGTGATCCTCAAAATTATATTCCATCAACAGTTGAATTACATGATGAAAGTATATTAATTGAATCCCATACATGAAATCAATAATGTAAAAAATGTGGAAGGATAAATATATCATTACATAGAAATAGATCCTGAGGAATCTATAAGATTAATGATTTCTAAGATAAAAGTATAGATGTAACGTACATTTTGATTACTTTAATTATAGTACATGTATTATTTGAGAGAGACGAAACAAAAAGCTATTATATGACATGATGACTTCGCATGTTGTTTTCATTTTGAGACTATAAATATTTTTGATCCTTCGCCATTTAAAAAATAAATAGCTTTTTTATCTACGACCATTTTGATTTCTCATTCTTCTCAATTAATCCTCAAAACTAAATTATAATTAATTATATTATTATTTTTAATAAATTTCATTTCTGTTTCAAAAAATTTTACTCCATTGGACAATTTTGATAAGTTAAATTTCATTCAACCTCATTATTCAATGCCCACTCCCAATTATGTTTTACATTCAACATCAACACTAACTGGTTCTTCATTTTTTTCTTCTCTTAATGAATGTTTTGGATCAATTCATACTTTTCCTAATTATGGATTGCACATTTATACATTATTTTATGATTATGTAATGAATGTTCCACACATCCATTATTTTAATTATAAAAATCAAGGATTTATAATAATCTATGGAATAGGGTTCATAATTAGTGGTTTTTTGAACCTAATGAATAAATACAAAAGAAAATTAATAAACATAATTATTTAAAAAGAAAAAAATTAATCTCATTCTATTGAACCTCCATGGCCATCAAACATGTATTCAAATGAACATGAATAAGATGGAGTAGATAAGAATTGGACCAATATCGTTTTTATTCTTTCTATTTAGAAGATAACATTACTATGATTATTTTTTCAATAACTATTCACCACATATTAGATTCAAGATTTGTCTGATCAATTGGGAATAACTTGATTAATATGATTCATTTTATCTAATTTTCATAATATTCCATCAGTGTATCTGAATATTGATTTAGTGTTATCTTTTTTATATAATGAAATTTAGAATTTATCGTTCCTTTATTATATTTTAAAACCATATTTACTTTGTTTAGTAAACCCAATCCAATGAAAGGGGTCATGGGGAATCCTAATACGAATGTTTTGACCTATGGGTTGCATTCTTGGAACATATCTCTATGGATTCGTCACCATACTACCATTGTGCATTGACCAATTGGTCAAGTGTAGTTTAGGGAATTGTAAATTATAATCTAATAATTCCTAAAGGAATAAAAAATTCCTTCTAGGAGAATCAATATATTGTGTTTGTGTGTTATAATTGGTCATTTGAGGAAGAATTATCTATATATACCAATTAAAGAATCCTTTTTAATTGAATCTTAACGACTTATACCCGTGATAAATTGAATCATAATGGGGTACAAGCTAGTATCATCTATAAATAGAATATTTAGTTCATGATTCTATTTTGAATAATTTTTCTGTGGGAAATGGTGTCTCTGATGAAATTGAGTACCATCATTCAACATCAAACTTAGAGACAATTTGAGAAAACAATAAGGTGATCAGATGAAATTAATAAAACATGTATCCATGAATTCCATTTCTTATGGGAGAACATACATTATTGGGTCTAATTATCCTATACTAGTAGTTAAAACTCATTTTTTGATATGTCCATATATATGGAATTATGAGGTATATAGTGTCCATATCCACTTATCCATACAAGAATATCCAATGTTTTGATTACATTTTTCAAAAATATTCTAGGATACGATGTAAAATGTACAAATAATTTTTTAAAGTATCAATATTTCTTAGAGCTGATATATGTATCAAGTAAACAATTATATATGACATAGGTCGATTAATAATATAGAATGTATGTGTCTAAATGTTTCAGTAAGGATAGATCAACTTTGAAGGAAAAAACATTACATTTTGTAGAGATATGTCTGTGATTTTGGGAAATATATCATTGTTAATTTTTTTCATTAAAACTTTTCTAACCCATAAAATATAGTTTAAGGGATAAAAAATTGATATTTCAAAATTTAAGATTCTCAAATCCATCACATCACAGTAAATTCATTTTCACAATGTTGAGAGAGAATAAAACATATCATATCAAGTTATCCATTAATATTAATTGACCTATTTGGTGTTGATATATGAAGTAATTTGATCCCTATTATATTTATTATGGTTTGATAAATAATGTGTTAAGAAAAAACATGGGAACATGAATCTATTTTGTGTAGGAAATGTTATTATCTTTCCCTCAAGAAGTTAGTTGTAGTGTCTTAGGGATAAAAATCCTAATAAATTAAGGGATATGAATACCAAAATCAATTTTACCAACAAAAAACCACTTTAAAATTCTATTTCTAATTTCTTATCTTATTGATCCTTTAGATAAGCAATAGATAAATATGAGTAAGTATAAGTGGAAATGTCAAATACCACTTCTGTCTACAGACTATAAATTATAGGTTACTTCCTAGAAGCCACACAATAGTGTCTCATGAACTATTTTGTTTTCTGTGAACCCCTGAGTACCAGATGTTTTCCTAGATGATATGTAGTATATCCAAGGTAAAAAATCCATATAATTGTGTTTTAGTCACTTGACATCAAATTTAAATTCCAATTTAAGGGCGAAGGGGCTTGTGATTATACTCAATTACAAGGGTCAGTCACATCTAATTACCACATAATTCTTATTTCCTTCCTCCATGTGACATTGCAATGAAAGTAAATCTATTATTTAAATTTTTTTCAACACGTATTGGGATTGGAATGTTATAGTCCTCTCCACCCTAATCCAACTTTTCATTTTTTTAACATTCTTAGTTATAATTACCCATTTCATAATATTCCAATTACTACATGAATTGTAAAAATGGTTTCAATATCATACATTCATATAATATTTTATACATAATTTGTTTTATAAATTTGAAATCAATTTCATTATATAAGAAAAACTAACACACAATGTACATTAATTTTGTATAAAATAAGAAATCTTATATTCTCATTTCAATTTCAATCATGAATCACAAGCATTGTTTAATGAAAATTTCCATTATTTGGATCTAAAAATAATAACAGTTCCTTGATAACTATATTAATTGTGGAAAATATATGATTATGTGGGATTATTATAAAAATATCTATAACGGGTAATAAAATAATGGATTTCCATTAGTGAAATGAAAGACATTCAAACCCATGAAAATTATAACCTATTTCACAATAAATCATTTTGAATATATATAGTACATATCCACATGAGAACATAAACCATTTATCAAACAAACACTTGGAACAAATTATAAAACATATTAAAACCATAAATAAAAAATGAAGAACAAGATTTACCACAGGCATAGACTAGTAGAAAATGGCCATTTGGGGTGTCTGGGAGGACTTGGGTTTGAGTATCACATGCTTCCTTATTGTGTGTGTTTTCATGTTATATTGTATAATTGTAGTTCCCATTACCACGAAATTTTTTATAATAAAAAGAATGAATATAAGTTATCAATACAACTCATAAAAATAAAAAAAAAATCAATTAAAACTATTCATAACATTTACCTACATTGAGAAATAAATTGATTAAAATAAAATCTATCTATAGAAAATATTATATATCTTTGAGTATCATATTTAAAACATATGTTCTCTTATGTCTAACTGTTATTGGATTTTTTTTTGCAATATTAATTTCATATCATTAACCTAAATTTTTATCCACATCCCTTTTCTCCATCAAATAACATTCAACTCATAATGAATTTGATAGATGTATAAGGCTCACCCATTATGATGAGATTTATAAGGATAAATTTTGTATCATTTTCTAAATATATTTCATGTAATATAAAATCATTTTTCACCTTTCATTATATTTTTGGGGTATCTTTATAGGTCATTCAAGGGTATTTATTAGAAAATATAAAAATATATTAGGGTATGATACATTGATGAGGTGTACATCAGAATAAATAAGATGGATATGTCATGGACCGATGAATTTGAAATGAATAGTTTTGGAGCCTCTATTAATTTTTGATAGGCTATGGTGTTATTGAAAATTATAGCATTTGTGGTGTTTTGAAAACCTCTACTATTCTAAGGATTTCTATATTTTTGGGAGTTTGGTTCCCCGTAGAACAAATTTGGGAAACCAAGACCTCAGTATTGTATACCTTGTAGGTCAATTATCTATTTGGATAAGGGATTCTTACTATGTGGCCTATTGCACTACACCATGGTCTATCCCTTTTTCATCACGTCTTTTAAATTGTAATTTGTTTTGGTGGCTTGGTTTTCATTATTCTCTCAAAAATTCAGAACCCCAATTTATTATTCCAAATTCCTATAATATGAATTTATTTCAACGCTTTTCCACTTGGAGTATCTCAAGATAGGATTTTCCCCATTAACATATTTCTTCTTAGATCAACATATAACTAAATGTTATCGATCTCCCTCGGGTAACTATATTAATCTTAAGATTTGAAACCCTCTATATTCTCTTCTATACTTTTTTGGGGATTGGAATATCCTCTTCTTATTAATTAATTTGATCCATTTCTTGATGGATTGTGATTCTATGGATTTATACTAGAATATTGTAACACATTTCTCTCCATTTGTGGATCCCATAATGTTTGATTGAGTGATATAATTATAAAATATAGGTGGCATCATAATTGTTCTCCATAAAATTAAAATCATGATTGATTATATGATTAAATTTAATTTTGTTATGATTTTTATTCTAAACCATAAATTTTTGTGACAAAATTTTTGATTTTAAATTAATTTTAATCATAAAAAAATTCACAATTTTGGAAAATAATTTTTTTTAGAAAGGATGGATTCGAATGATTTTAGGTAAATTATTGAACAATATCTCTAAATGAATGATAATATTGAAATTCATAAACATGATGAAATAATATTTATTTATATTGACATTATAATAAAATATTGATCTAAATTTTTTGGGAAAATAAACTATGAATGATAAATTACTATGAAATGAATGATTTTCCAACCAATGATTGGTTAAATTCATATTTGAACCCATTTAGTTAGTCAGTTACTTCGATTAGGATGCTAAGACTATAAATACCTATCAATGGATTGCTACTTAAAACTCTATCTATATTTTTTGACATGAAATTCCCAATATGGATTCAATATTAAATTTATCTATATGACCTAATATTTAGTGATGTGTGCACACACCATGAGATGTGATGATTGAATTTGAAATGTGATGATCATATATCAAGGAATAATGATCCATTGGAATAATGAAAATATTTATTTTAAAAATTTGATCATTAATATTCATTTATTATAGAATTTATTATCTTTTCTAATTAAATTTAATGAAAAATGTTCATTATATATTTTATTAATATAATTTACATCTATTTTACATGAAATATTGTATAAAAGAAAATGTAAATTTTTTTAGAATTTTTTTAATTAAAATTGATGAATAAATTATATATTAGTATTAGATGTACTTATAAAACGTTCGGATAAATTGAAAATTGGATCTTTTTCTCAAACCCATCCATTTTTGTGCATTTATATATTTTCATATGTCATTCATAAGGAAACAAAAAGGAAAACATAGAGTTGGTGGGTTTTCTTGAATCATTTGAACTTGGGAATGATAGTAACTATTCTATCTACGATCTAATTGTTACACATAGTCATGAGTTCTTGTCTTTTTGATAAGGTGTCTTATTATTGGATGGAATTTTCATTTGAATGTTTTTTCTTCTTATTTATCTTTCTCATTGTGGATTACATGGAATAATGAATATTTATTAATTTATCTTCAACTATTATATCATACTTATGGAATTATAATTCAATTTTATTTCTTGATAATTTTACATGCCAGTTGTAAACCCATTGGGATCAGTAACACCTTTCATGAAATGTCTAGACGGGATTAAGAACTATAATTCATTGATATAAATAATGGGTTTTTACAAATTTTCATTTGGAGAAAGAGGTTTTGAATCATTCAATTGTGTCGGTATGTGATTTTGGATATCCTAGTATATATCTGGTTTGATTTTAATGAAATAAGGGGTAGATAAAAGTGAATACCAGGTCATCTCTCATTGTAGAGATCCTTAAGTAACCATGGTTGTTTGGGGAAATTATCATAGAGGGAAATTTTGATTTTATTATAGCATTTTTTGAAACTTTTTTTTATATTTTTAAATACCAATGGTATGAGTTTTATTTATGTAATTGATATTATTGTATCTCATGATTGAGTGGATTTTCCGACTACAATTTTCAATATTCTCATTATTCATAATGATAATGTGTATAATAATAATTATATGATGAAATTTATATTGAACTTGATTGGAAGTTACTATAGATTTGCGAAATGGAATCCCTTTAGATGATTTATTCCTCCTTGAGATGGTGGTTCGTGAATTCCAATCAAATTTTCAAGTACCCACAACCATTCCAATTAATTATCTACTTGTCAAACCCTAATGTGATGAAATTATAGTTCATTCCCAATATGTTATTTGATAGAAACAACCATTTTTCAAAGGGTATAATGACCCTAAAGTGGAAGAGTATTTTTTCCAAGGGATTTAAATTCTTTTCGTGTTCATAGAAACACTTGACATAAAAATGTTGATGTGTTCTACCATTAGGATTTAATTGATATGTAAGAGGTAGTGGTATTTAATGAATATGATGATTAAAAATTTATAATTAGAGTATAAATTATACATATTTCTATTTATAGAATAATTCTTTCCTAGGTATATGGTTTTCGAAAGACTATAGAGTCTCTCATCCTCTAATTTGGTGACATATCCCTTAATTAGTTTGTGAATTTCTCTACAGAACTCATTCATTATTTATTAGGTAATCATGAATGGGATATTCAATTGTTTATAGTTTGAGATGGTTTTTTGATGTTATATATAATCTCATATTTTCATTATGATGTTCACATTATAAAATAACATGTTGGATAAAGCATTGATGGATGATATTTTCCTTCATGGAATAATGAAATTGGTGGGAGTGTCTCTTTCTATGGATGGATGTTCAATTTTTATTTTTAAAAGAACAGGAATGTGTGATGAGTCACCTATAGGATATAAGAATCTGGAATATTTTACATTGAATTAATTTTAATTATTATTGACGAACTAGAATCACCAAACATACAGGGGGTTGTCGTGGTCCTTGGAAATGATCCCCCAAAATGTGGATACAAACCATTATTTTGGAGAAGGTGTAATAATAAATTACCAGGATATCATTTGGGTTTCCTTTTCTAGATGGGGCATCTATATAATTATTTCTATCCCTAGAAATATGACCAATGACAATAATCACACAGTATATTTATTAAATCTAGTAGAGATCGACTTATTTTATTTCAATGTCTCATAATTTGTAATGAAACCCTTGTTTATTATGATACATAAAATATTTATAGTTCTTTTACTCTATTTGAGAACCTATATAAACTCTATAATATATTTTCTATTCCATATAGTGAAAATGTCTTATCAAAACCTAGAGGTACCGCATTCGAATAATATAATATAATAACTAAGTGGTTCTTGCCACATGTATCTCAAATAATGATTCTAAACATATTGGGATAGTGTCATGAGTAATTTGATTCTATTCTAATGATAATGAGAGGAACCATCATTACAGATTCATATTTAATGACTTATTTATTTAATAAGGGGAATATCATTCATTCCTATTGACTCTTGTTGTGTATCTTCTAATCATTCCTATGGATTTTATGTATAATGTTATTGAAATTACTATTAATATCATAAGGATAAAATATTAGTGTCTTTTATGGGCATATTTGTTATTATAAAAGTCATAGATCGAGATAAATAGGTATTTTATGGTCCTCAACTTGAAACCCCTTTATTTAATTCTTGATATGGATTCACAAATTTCCCAAATATCCCAAGTTTTTCATGTTATCTTTGTCGATTCTACTTTAATGACATTGAAGGGTTGTGTGGTATTTTGGGGTTAATGGGAATTGAGGTTGAGCATTTCCAGAACACCATTATATGAATTTTGATAGGTAAAATTTTTGTGTTATTTTCATCAAGATAATGATACATTGAGTAATGATCTTTTATTAGTGGTCAACAATTTTTCCAATGTGTGTTCATTATAATTTTATGAGTTTTCGTTTGTGTGAGGGTATATTTCACTATTAGAATAGTGTATGTTACCCATCCAATCTAAATTCAGTCCAACCAAATGAAAATAGATAAACTGAAGGAGGTGTTGATCTTGTCATAGGTTATTTTGTGAAAAATATTTCTATTATCGAGTTTGTCACCTTGGATGGTGCACGTTCTTTCAAAAAAGAATGCTGATGGGACACTCCTCCTTTGTGTTGATTACAAATAACTCAATTGAATGATGTTAATGAACATATATTTGAAGAATTAGAGTGAATATTACTTTTTATTATATAAAAGGATTATATTATTCTAGAATATTGATATTCATTTGGTTACCACCCCTTGGGTATAAAATATTTTTAAATGATAGAGACCCCCTTTAAGTGTACAGATTCCCATTAATACTACAATGTTATTCATTTAGGTTTAAAAAATATCATATATTTTATTATAGAACCTATGGACATGATATTCCATGAGAACCTAAATTTTTTAACATGGGGATTTAGATGACATCTTGGGATAATCTAAAAGTGAGGATGGCATGTTATTAATTTAAGATATGTTGTAGAAATTTTGAGAGATTGATAAAATTATGAAATGTTATTGAAAATTAATTTCTGGATTCTTGAAGTAATTTCCTTGGTTCATTTGGTCTTCAAATATAGTATTTTATTTTATCTCTAAAAGGACAAGGTTTTGATTAATTGTGATCAACTAATTAATATCTTTTATATTTAGAGAATCTATTGTACAATGTTGTATTAAAATTATTTGGTCAAAGACTAAACAAGTTTGCATCTCTAATTTCCACTCTCTGTCATAAAGAAGTAATGTTTATATAAGAAGGTAATTTTAAAAGTTAATTTGATTAGTAAAATAATTTTTTCATGTGTATTTTATTTCTAAATCATCAAGATTATGGGTTGGTCTATATCTTATATTATGACAAATTATGTTCAGTTTTGGGATGAATTATTTTATATGGTGATCATGTGGTGGCCTAATGTTCTTCATAGATTTTGTCACATGAAAGAAACTATCCCTAAAATGATATTGAATATTCAACTATGGTATATGATATATAGTGTTGACAGTACTATGTTTTAAGAGGATGTATTCACATATATTCTAATCCCATGATTCTAAATTATATCCTATTATAAAATGGTTTTTATCTTAAAAAGTGGCAATGGGTAGAGTATCTAATTATTTTTATTATAATTCTTCAAACACTATTCATAGGAATGTTTTTTTTGATTATATGAGTAGGAATCATTGATCCAGTAAAATTATAAAACCATCATAATAGTGAATTTTGATTGATATCCTTCCTTAAATGCATTTGGGATATCGAGGGAATAAAACTGAGATTAGTCTATGAATCATATATTTTTACTCCAATCGTCATGTGATGATTAATAAAGATCATATTCTTTATAATGGGTTCCATGTATTTAGGGATTGTCTTTATGGTTTGGAGACTATTGGGATGTGTTCATTATCTATTGAGGGTGTACTATCATCCCAAAACTAGTACATTACTCATTTTCTCACAAGGAATGTTTTGATGCGGAAATATATAATTCCATGATGGTATTTCGTTATAACAACATGGTGTTGTTCATGAAAATTAAGTGATGATTTAGGTAGCTAGGTATGATATGATACATCTCTGATAGTTTCTCACATAGTTATAGTTTTTAAAAGGTCATTTTTGCACACCAAAAACATCAGGAACCATTCATTCTATTTTGATTATGACATGGATATGGGAAGTGATTTATGTGTATTTAATGGTTGTGTTTATACAACCCCATGATGAAATAATTAGATATATGTTGGGATTGATCATCCAACTAAATCTTCTAACACTAAACCCATTCAAGTTACCAAAAATTTGAGAGACATGTGATTCATTTACATTAATGAGATAGACATATTACATGTAGTCATATATGATATTTTTACAAATTGAGATCCTTAATTCACATATAATTTTTTAAAAAGGCCTCTAGCTTTCAACATGTTCATAGGATATTTCTTGTATGAAATATTATCCATATATGGATAACTATAAATAGTGATCTTTAATAATTAGTGAAGAACTTCATAGATCATGATTTTTTTTATTTTTTATGGTTCTTGGAATATTCACATAGGTCTAGTGTTGGTTGTTTATTAATAATAGTTATCATATGTCCGTCTTGGAGGAACCCTTTAAGGCCCTATTTAGTCATTCTGGTAAATATATATTATGTTGGATGGATATTGGTGAGACTTCCATGGGTTTTCATATTTTGTTCATGAGGCTATGATAAATATACATTTTTTTTAAATAATTATAAGATTATATAGCTGAAATAAATTATATTCTAATCATCATCAATTCCATTTATATTTTTTTAGTTAGTGACAAGTTTTTTAAGGGTTTAAATATGGTTTGGTCACTGAAAAATATGGCAATGTAGTAATATTATAGGGAGATATGTGGTTCCATATATGTTTTATGAGAATGTTGAAAATATGGAATACCACATACACATAAAATATCATCTAATGTAGATACATAATGTGTTTCACTTTTCAAATCACCAAAAGTATCCCTATGTTCAATACCATATTTTTTGCATGGAATAATTTGATATTTAGGCTCTTTAATTTTGGATTGAGTACCCATTTGAGATCATTTATTTTTCTATTATGTTTTTTTGGGAGGTCAGAAATATTAATTCATGTTATCTAGTGACATGCGTCTAATTCACAAGAAACAAGGGATTGTGAGGTATTAATGATACTGAATATGCCACATAGATTTGGCATGGAGTCTTCTTGAAATAATTTTGGTGGTAGAAATCATTTATAGTGAGGATAATATAAAATATTATCACCCAAATTCATGTACATTACAATACAATTTATTTGATTATCCTTTTCATGGTGTCTACTATGGTGTTTAATGAGATTTATGGAATGGGATTTGAATTTTATCGGGGTTTATTATATGGATGATGGGTTCAATGGCTGTGAAAGGTTTTCTATAAAATGGATGTACAATTTCCATTTTAGGGGTTTTGGGGCCACTTCTAATTATGGAATTATTGTGGCATGGGGTAGGGCTATAACAAAGGCGGTGTTTGGGGAGATTATTCATTTTTAGGGTTCCAATGACATGATGTTTGTGATGGACCAGGGTTATACCCCATGTAAATATAATATGGGTGATTCCTACACCATGTATCCAAGATTAACTTGGATAGATGGTGGATTCATAATATCATCATGCCATGAGATGTGGTGAAGACTAATTTAGAAATTTGATGTCATGGTCATGGAGTACTATTGAATGGAATTTTTTTCTTATATTTTATAATCATAAAGACTCTATTAATATTCAATATCCATACCATTCAAATCTATTTGACCACTCCCATTTCTTTTGGTGACTATGATGAGTTGATTTTGGCCACATCAGATTATTTTCTTTGGGATCAAAGTTCTAGTTGATGATATTGATCTCCCTATAATAAGTTTATCTTTACATGAATGGGAATCCGAAAAATTTATATTATATTATTTATATTAGTGTGATTAAACAACATGTTTATAGTGTATATGAAAATTTTCATATGGGAATTTTTTTAGAGGTCTTTATCATTTATCTCTCTCATCTTAAATCACTGTTAGTAGTTCCTAACATGGGTGACTAGTTGGTCTCATGATAAATTGAAGGTTGCACCATAGTTTTTTTTCTAAAATTAAATTTATTATTGACAAAAAACATTAATTTTAATTTTTTTCCAATTGTTTTATCATCCTTGAATTGTTATGATTTGAGTAATAATTTCAAATTCTAGAGATTTATAAAAAATCATATTTTAAAGGGAATTGATTATATGTTTTTACGTTAGAAAAATATACTTTTGAATGATTTTTTATTGATTCGTGAAAAATAAATTAAATATTTTTTTCTGGGAATGAACATGATTAAAACTTCTATTTCTGTAAGGAGGTTAAAATGATTTTTTAAAAGAAATTAGGACACATAAATTTTAATGATGAATTTATTTGAAATGAATGATCATTCTATAATTTATTTGTTTAAAGAACTTGTGATTATACATATTATGTGGGCCAGTTGAACATTAATTCTATGAATATTACTCCCAAGACATTGTTGTATGATAAATAATCTAACTAATCCATGTTTTACAAGAATTTTTCCATCGGGGTGTTAATTGATTTTATCCCAATTGCATATGCCTTAGTGATGTGTGCACACACTTTGGTCCATGATGATTGGAAGATGTGTTTGCGGATCATATTTCCTGAAACAAATGAAACTGAGGGCATATGACTATATTTTCTTGTTTTTATTTGATTAAAAATTTCCATTGATTATAAGACTATTTTATGTGTTCTTATTCGAATTTATTAATTCCAATTTTCATGTAAATTATATCCCTTTGATTGGAAATATAAGGACTAGGCCTTAATCATTACATAATGTTGAATTCAATGAATAATTCACATTGAGTATCTGTTCAGGTTTAGAGATTTAGAAAATTAGGCCATAACTATTACATCTCAAAAAGTACAAATTTGAAAATTTTTCTCAGTTTCCATTTCTTCCATTAAATAAAAACTCTTAAAAAAATAAACTTTTCTACTTTCATGTTTTAGACAGCATGACTTTTCCATGATCCCATCCTTGACAAACTTATTCATTAAGTCCTGTGACAAACATTTCAAAACATGGTATGAGCATAAAAATCCTAGTAAGGGTTATAAAATAAGGAATGAAAACATTAGTCCATCAAAACATAAACTTTTTAACATACCTCATGAAATCATATGATTTAGGAATTACATATAGAAATCATAAAACATAAATGTAACTTATGTAATTCATAACATACGTACATTGTAGCTTTGACACTTATGTAGGGAGTTACGTTTGGAATACCCATCATAATATATTCCCTAAATATCATAGGAGAAACATTAATGTTTACCTCTTCCATGTTTCCCAATACATTTTAGAGAAATCTCTGGCTCACCCTCCCAAGGTTAATCACAGAATCACTTGTATACATAAACAATGCCCAATTATCATAACATAATCATAACACACAACACAAGAATACAGGAATGATAATATTTCCACATTGAATTCACAATATATCACATCAATATATTAAAATAAACATTTTTTTTCAAACAATTTTCAAAAACCTTTAAAACATTTAATGAAGATAATTTTGAATCAAATTGTCTCATACCACTTTTAAGATTATAATGGAATTAACATTTTAAAACATTAGTTTCTATATAAATAAATCATTAAAAATATTTCTAAAACATTAAAATTATAGGGAAATATATATAAGAATAAATCATTAAAACAATATTTTAGTTAAGGTGTTCTTAACCAAATGTGATTTTATTCAATAAAAATAATTGAGGAATAAAATTTAATCAAAAAATTATAATATCATGATAATAAGGATATTCATGATATAATATTTCAAAGGTAATTATATAAACCATATAAATTTTAATTGGTGTATAACCACAAATAATTCTTATAGGAATATAAATTGAGGCAAAGTCCCTTACAAAGATCGTATCTGTAGATTAAGGATAAATCAATGACATAATTTTGTGTGAGAAATATGAATACACCCAATATAAGTAGATATTAAGTGTAACACAATAATTTTTCATTCACACATATTCATATAACAACATAATCATGATGTAGAATATTAACCCAAATAATTGAAATTTTCTTAAGAAGTTCTCTTACATAAATTTAACAGCCTAACGACGTCATTTTGAAATTAAAAAAATTAGTTGATGAGGGAAAAAGGGTATATCATCACATGGATATAAAATGAACATAAATAAGGATATATAATAACATATCCCTATATATAAGATGTAAACTAAAAGAAATAACAAAAATAAGTCCTTTAAAAAAAGGATGGTGAAAGGTTCCCTTACCGATTTGGTAACATAAGAAACATACACCCCGTTAAAGAATGATCATACAATGAAGATGAAAATACCCATAAACTAAAGTATATTACACATATAATAAAATAATTGGTAGTACATACACAACACAAAAGAAAATAGTGGCAATATAGCATGAATATCATATGAATAAAAAGTGAGATGAAACCCCCTTAAATAAAAATTTGATTTGGATGGATGGAAAACCCCTTACCACTTTGTAATAAATCGAGTCATATACAAAAAGTTAATAACAACCATATAAATCCCATAATACCATGAATATAAATAGAATCATGATAATATATGTCAAATGGTAGTACACAATACACCATATGCAATAAATAATTGGCCTACAATGGAAATCTCACGGAATTAAAAGTGAGATAATAAACCCCTTAACTCGGGTCTAACTTGTCCCATTCGTTCTCTAATATCCTGAATAATAAACTAAAGTTAATTTCTACTTGAATAAGAACCTTTATAAATTTTAATATTCCTTTTATATCACTTATTAACAAATTATATACATTATTCAATCATTTTAGTTAATAATGGTCGTTTTGACGATATTTGGTACTAGAGTAAAAATGAACTTCTAATAATTACTAGTTGTTCTTGTGGTCAAAATTCCATTATCTATAGAATGATATTCATGATTTATGTATCATATATATCATAAATATCTATTATATATATGTATTTATAATAGTACATAACATTTGGAGGCAATAAATAAAATGGACAGTTCATAGAGATGGTAAGCCGTACGTACGCATGAACGCTACTTTCATTTATATTTCTTATTTAATGGAATGAAAACATAATATTAAATAGTTATATTATAATTCCAGTATAATATAATATATAATTTCATCAATTCCATCCATTAACTGTTCTACGTATGGAATGAATGAGTGATATCACTTTGAGGGGGTTGTAGTCCGCACTTCCACAATTTAAATTATCGTATTTAACCATTTTGGAAACCATATAGGTATGATATAATTGAAAAATAAATATGTATATAGAAAATATATATATAATATATATGACCTTTAAATACAGTTCCATCTTAATATCCACAATAAGATGTGGTTGGAGAATATTGAACGATCATCTTTTCGTGAGGCAGTAGTTTGTCGTCCATAGAAACTGTATGTTCTTTACCCATTAGACAGAGGTGTATGTAAATTTAGTTCTAATACTTCACATATCAACAACCTAATATATTTAATATAAAGGTTTTCTTATAAAAGAAAGTAATAATTATAGTTTAGGTGGTTTTGGAAGTAAAATAAAATAAACGAATTTAAGAGAAGTTGTTACCATTAAATCGGGTAACTCCCTTGGGTTTGAACAAAAAATATTTCTTGAAGTGCCATCTGCATAAGGTATGGATTCAAGGTGGAAGAGTGGAGTTTTGAGAGCTTATATAAGCAGATTTTGGATGAGATATGTGGATTGAGAGGTGTGATTAATGGGTTAGAGGTGATGGATTTTTTATAAGGGGGAGGAGGGGTTCTTTAGAATTGTTTGAAAATATTATTTTATTATATAATGATTTTCGGTTTCTAAAGGCCCAAAACATATTAATGTCTATGATAATATGAATCTTATAAGAAATAAAATCATTCAATAATAATTTTATTGGTTTTGGATATTGTTTTATTTTTTATAATCTCATTTATTTAAATCATTCATGAATGAGGTAAACACTGCATCATTATTGTGTCATAAATAATTTTATTCCTATGATGTCTAAAAATTATAAATAAAATCACATGATTAAGGAAATATATATATATTTCTAATAAATATTTATTGTAAAATATATCAATTATATAACCCCACATTAAACTTGTTTTAGAAAAACAATTCATGTTTATGATATTTTTTTTACGTTAAATAAAAAGTTATTAATGTCATAATCGTACCATTGTTTCGTTAATAAGCCAAAAGTATTACCTAATGATTTTATTGGTCGGAAAATATCTATACAAAAAGGTTAGGACAAGTTTTAAGGTAATTTAATATTATTATAATATTATTTTTACTATGAATTACCCTATTTACCATTAACCGTGGTAAATAAATGTCAAAAGTCACTATCCAAAAAAAATTATTTACATATTATTGAATCAAATTTTAAATACTGATAACAAACATGTATGTATAATTTTCAAAATTCAATTCATAAAATCTGTAATGTTTTATTTAAAAGGAAAAGTTTATTTTTTAACTACTACTTCGTGTTTTAACTACTCATCAAAAATTGAAGGTTTTTAGAAAAATACCAAAAATTATGCCTAAGCTATATTTGATATTATGATTTAAAAATTTATTTATATATTACCAAATTATAAACATATAAGTTTCATTATTTAATTTAAAATTGATTCCCATCGTCAAAATAAAAAAGTGTATTTTTATTAAATAAAAAATATCAAAAGATTGACCCTTGTTTATGTCCAATTTCAAAGTGAAATTACTTTCAATAACATAAATTGTATTAAATGGTAAAAATATAATCTATTTACACATTAAATCCATTTATAGAGATAGTATATCCTTATAAATAAAAAATATATAATGTTATTTTTGAATTAAAATGCACTATTTTTCATTATTTATAAAAAAAGTGAATTTTATAAGAAAAAATACAAAACATTTACCAAAAGTAAATTTTTATGCCTCGATTCTAACGAAGAGTTTTATTTTTCCAAATAGAACATATAAAAGATAACAAAAATATATTTAATGAGGCTTCGCCATCAATACGTAGTAAACTGACATTTTAAATAATATTAGAGTATTTATGCTTAAATTTGGCTTCATTCACATTTTGAGCCTCTAACTTTTATTGAATAAATGTAAAGACATTTAGAAAAACATGTATAATCATATTTTAGTTAGTTATGTTTATTCCCACCAATACAATGGAAAGGCGTTAAATACAATTTAAAATAATATTATATTATTAATTTTTAGTATGACTCAGCATTGTGTGCAACATTAGACATCAGAGAAATCCTTTTTTGCGTGTCAGGTACGCCATTAAATATACCATCCCCTTTAAATTAAAATTAATATTAAATTCAAAAATATTAATAAATATGAAAATAGCATATCCTCTATTTACCTATGATGTTACATCCTTCCCCCCTTTTGGATATTTTATCCTTTTAATTTTAAAATTGGTCTTGGAAAAATCATTAAAAGTATCACATAGAAAAGAGTGTCAATAAAACAATTTTTTTAAAAGAAATAAAGTGGTGTACAAAGGTCACCCAAGATATCTCATATGAGGACTCCGTGTAGGAAAATGTTGAAATTTAAGAGAAACTAAGTGTCATGTTCTGATAGAGAATGCTAAAAAACATTTTCAGGAAATGGTTATCTCCCATAAACCCATAAAATTGTGATAAGTTAAATATTCTTTGATTACCCTATTGGAAAATTAAACAAGAAACGTTTTTTTCTTGTTTTAAGTTCAATTTAAAATATTTTAGGAATTATTTTACTACTTAGAATAAGAACATATGGGAATATAATAACCTTTCATGTAGAGTATCATCCTTTGATAAATTTCTACCACAAACTCATCTTTTCACCAAAGGATGTTTATTCAAGATGAATTGGTCACACTTGAATCACTAGAATCAACTTCTAGAGAATCAAATAATCCACAAAATATAAACTATATATTTCCCATGTAATTAGACATTAACCGTAACACAAATTTTTAGTACAAGTTCATATAATCACAAAAAGGATATTATATTAGGCAAATAAATATAACTCTTAATCCCCAAAATTGACAAATAATACCCCATGTTGAGAAACTACCATTCAATAAACATGAATCCATATAATTCCACAGTGTAAACCAATATAATATTGAATCCCAAAACTTAGAAGTACTTAATCACATAGTCTTCCCCTATAAATCGTATCATTTATCTCTAAATTACATATACATAACCTAAAGTCTCAGACTGAATGGTAATTAACCTAGTCACATATTCTCAATGATAGTTTAATCATTTCCATAAATAACTGAATTAGCCATATTTCCACAATAAAACATAGTCTTTGAATATAAAAATTCAACCATTAGTGTTTCCCCAAAAGATATAATGTCTTCCAAAATAACATTTATCACCTAATCACCAAACCATTTTACTATACTAAGAATATCAATATTATAAAACAAAAGTTTCCAAAATCAACTTATTCTTGATCCATACAATTATTTAGCTAAAATGAATAATTCATACTAACCAGGGACTTCCCATAGTCCAGTGGTAGGTGATTAATCCCAATAGCACTTTGGTTGTGGGTTCGATTCATGTACCTCTTCCTGATGCGATGGGTTGTCACGCGGTCTGTGTGTTGTCCTTTTTAAAAAATATTATATAATTTAATTACATCCAAAAAAATGAGACAAATTACTCAAAAATACCATAACCTATTTTATCCTCCAAGGTTATCTAATATATTTCATTTTTGACCCCAAAATGTAATAACCATTTATCGCCTCTAAAATAACGTTTACTCCGTCTAATAAGCTAACCATTATGCTCTTGTCACTTGTGCTTAAATATCACCCTAACCATTAATGTGGCCTAAATATACCATTGATACCAGCTATAAACACCCAGACTTAATCATTTCATAATCATTAATTTAGTGAATAATTCACATTTAGGATCTTTTCAGGTTTAGAGATTTAGAGACTTAGGCCATAAATATTATATCACAAAAATTACAAAGTAGACCCTTTTGTGAAGTTTCCATTTTTCATAAAATTAAAAGTCTTAAAAAAAGAAGCATGCCTACTCCCATGTTTTAGACATCACCACTATTCATTTATCCCATACTTGGCCCTATTTGTCATTATGTTACGTTAAAATAATTAAAAAATATGAGATGAGCATAAAAATCTCAATAAGGTTTATAAAATAAGGAAATAAATCATTATTCCATCAAAGCATAAGATTTTTAACTTACCTCATGAAATCATATGATTATGAATAACACATAGAAATCATAAAACACAAATGTAACTTGTGGAATCCATAACATAATTACATTGTAGCTTTCACATATATGTAGGGAGTTATGTTTGGAATACCCATCACAGTATATTCCCTAATTATCTTAGGAGAAACCTGTACATTTACCTTCGTCACGTTACCCGATGCAATGGAGAGCTATCTCGAGCTCAACCACCCTATTTTTATCACAGAACCACCCATATATGTAAAAAATTCCCAATAAACATAACTAAATTATAACACATAACAAAATAATTAAAGAAATATAACATTTCCATATTACAATCACAATATATCATACCATGACATTGATACATACAATGATGTATCAAACCATTTTAAAACCCATTTAAAAACTTATTAAATATATTTTTGAATAAAAGTATCCCATACCACATTGAACAATATAAAGTAATTAACATTTTAAAACATTAGTTTACATATAAATAAATCCTTAAACTATTTTGAAAACATGTAAATTAAGGAGACAAATACAGATGAATAAATCATTAAAACAATATTTTAGTTAAGGAGTTCCTAACCAAATGAGATAAGCTTGAATACAAATAATTGAGGAATAAAATTTAATCAAAACATCTTAATATCATGAGAATAAGGATATTAATGATATAATATGTCCAAGGGAAGCATGCACAACATATAAAAGTGAATTGTTTTATAACAACAAATAAGTCCCAATTGAATTTAAATTGAGACAAAGTCCCTTACAGAGATCGTATCCTTTGATTAAGGATAAATCAATGAAAAAATTATGTGTCACGACCCGCCTTCACCAAGATGAGGGAAGGGAAATCATATTCCCAGACCCTTCCTTCTTGATGTTGAAGGAGAGATAATGTCCCCCGAGATCCGCCTTCAATAGGCCACGGAGTGGTGACTAGAACCAAGGGTATATAATCACACACAAGATGGATGGAATTACCCTTTTTCTTTATTACGATCAATAGATAAGATAGTAAATCCCAACAACACAAAAGTAAATACCAAAAAGTACAAGGAGACTAAAAAGGTAAAGTACCATGAAAAAGAAAAACTGCAACTGCTACTTTCCCAACGTCAGAGCTAGTACAACCCCGCACGATCCTTGAATTCCTCCAGGAAACCCGAAAGAATTTTTATATATGTAGGCTGATCATACATGTATACTCAGTAGGGAATACCAAAGACTCTCGTGCATCGCTATGGAGGAATTCTAAAGCCCTGTGGAAAAAGAGATAACCAAAGCACCTAGCAAGGAAAACTATCCACCAAATCCTCACAAAGGCACACTCCCCAAATAACGCAATTCAAGTAATTTATATTAATAGAAAATCGACATTTGGATACCTCGTGCCACATTCCCATCGGTTATTGAAGGCATTCTACGCATCGAACCAATCCTGCCATTCTCACCGCAGTCCCACTACCACACCCCGCCCACACACTCCTAGGCCACAGCCACACATCCCGCCCATAAACACCTGGGCCAAAACCACCATCCTTCCCTCAAACACCTGGGCCACAAACACCACACGTAACCACGACCACAAACACCTGAGCCAGAACAACTACCGCCACGCCCGAAGACACAAGGGCCTCATCACGATGACTCTTGGGAAACAACCTGCCTGCACACACCTGGCCTGAACACCACAACTACCATGCCCAAAGAATCATGGGATATAATAGACCATAGGCTGTCAAAGCCTACCGAAAAAGTCATGTGCTATTCAAGAAAGGTATCAGAAAAGGAGCTAATAACCAGCCACTCATAGTGTTGTTGTGAAAAACACCCTCCCCCATGAAATGGGGGTGTTCGGCACTAAGTCATCATCTTGGGTGGGGAAAAAATAAGAAACATAAAAACTAAAAATATATGTATAGGTAACAAGCACTCATCCCAACCAAGGGTTTTTAATTCCGAACTAATCACAACACTCTTTTTACTATTCCTTCATAAAATAAGGTACAACACTCATGGCCAAGTCACAACTCATTCCCAAAACCAATTCCCCATTTAAACCATTCTTATTTTCATGTTCAAGTGATCCCATTTAGGTGAATTCTAATCTACTGGGAAACTAACCGGCATAACCACAAGCCCGAGAATGAGAAATAGCCTAACATCAATTTAATCATTCACACCCTATTCTCTTGTGAAGTCACAACATCAAAGGGTTCAGTAGGATCTCTCAAAGTACTCTAACCAAACCATGCCTCGAGATACATCCCCACACATATTTAGATTCACAAACAACAACTGTGCCACAATAGAGGATCCCATCCTCATCCATATCACCCCATAAGCATTGAGAAGAACAAACATACATGCCACCAAGACAGAGCAAGGAAGTTTCCAGACTCAAGCACATCATTCAGTAAGTTTTCTTCTTTTTATTTGTTTAACCGGGGTGATCACACAAGGATTTTTGTTCACTATACATTCAATTAATCGGCTGAGTTTATGTGATTAACCAAATTTCCATGTTGGAGTTATTTAATCATCACAGAAGACAAGGGTTCATTAGTGCGCAAGAAAATACCACCAACGACCATGATTTTGAGTGAGCATAAGCCGATACCGTTCACAACATATTGAATTATAAAAGAGTGCAGTAGAATTGTCAAACACACCCCATCAGTCTTTAACTATTTTTTTATTATCTTTGTTATGGTTTTGTTTCATCCATTCCCACAAAAATAGTAGCGTACCCACCCAACATGATACACAGTAAGGAAAGATGAAGGAAAATCTCTATTTGGAAGATCAAAGATCGATGTTTCTCTCCACGCGCCAATAACTGGGGATGAATGATTTGGAGGGGAGGAATGTCGGGGACTCCAAGGATGAGCAGAAAGGCTCCTCCACAGGCACAGCACTAGCCTCTGGAAAGGAAACTCCTAATGCACAAGGAAAAAAGGGAGACTAGACAAGAGAAATAAGAAGAAGAAGTAATTCCCATGTGATATAAGGATGAGATCCCGTTGTTACGGGATATGGAAATTTTAACAGCTTTAAAGTCGTATCACGGTTTCACCATGCGGTTGAGTGGTTACACACGACTGAATTATTTGTTATTAAATAACCCTCATCAGGAGAAGGTGGTAAAAGCTGTGACTTTAAATGATTTTATATAAATATAGGGGAACATTACACGGACACACATCTAGGTCCATTGAGGGTCTCCCCACTCTTAAGAATTTAAAAATTGATTATGGTGCAAAAAAACCACCATGAACCACTTCTACATGGTTAAAAAGTCTTAAAAGTGGCGTTACGGTAAAAATTGTAGAAGAAAAACTCAACAAGGTTGTGTGACACTGATCAGTCACACCGATCGGTGACACACCAATCGTGTCACACCAATCAGTGACACGCCGATCGGTTGCACCGATCGATCGCACCGATTGGAGACACACCTATCTATGACACTGATCGGTGACACACTGATCATTCGCATCGATCGGCTACACCCTGATCGGTCGCACCGATCAGAGACACACCAATCTGTCGCACCGATCAGTGAAACGCCGATCGTGTCACACCGATCGGTCTCACACTGAAATGACATCCTGCTACCGAGACTCCATCCTTAGGATCCATATTTTGGAAAAGGGATGGACCATGAGGTCTAGGGCATTACATCAGATACCTCTTGAACTTTTCACATCCTCGAGAGGAAAAACTAGACCTAAAGAAAAGAGGGGGGTCCGAACAACCACCCTTAAAGATACCTCTCTGGAGTGATCCTCATCGACATATAGGAACACCTTTCCCTTAAACAACCATGCAACATTCAAGGGTCATGTTGTCCAGTCATATGGATCAGGGAGTTTCTTCCTCCATGTTAGGATATTATCCGCTTTGGGCGGCACTGACTCGCCCGCACGGGTTTAATCGCATCCACCTTAATGCATCTTGATTAGGGATCGGGTCCTCCCCTCCCCACAGCCAGGACTCTTCACACACATCTAGTGAATAAAGAAAAAACATACATTCCATTATTAACAAGGAAAAGTGTTCCATCACAAACAAGTATAATCAAAACATAACAAAACTCAAA
The DNA here is from genome assembly GCA_963277665.1 of Viscum album. Classification (NCBI taxonomy): domain Eukaryota; kingdom Viridiplantae; phylum Streptophyta; class Magnoliopsida; order Santalales; family Viscaceae; genus Viscum; species Viscum album. The sequence continues at coordinate 1,530,775,553 of OY728146.1, read as the reverse complement.
AAAGCTACGGGTACTGGGCGCAAATTTGTGCCTCCCATTCCCAGGTACTCTCTTCATGCCCACCATGCCTCCACAACACACGAACTAAAGTAATGGTCTATCCACATAGCACATCTTCCTCATGATCCCAGATCCTCACTGGTCTTTCCACAAAAGTCACATCATCCTCGATATCCAGATTTCCCCCATCGAGGATATGTGAATCGTCGTGTAGATACCGTCGGAGTTATGACACATGGAAGACATCATGTATTCTCAGTAGCAGCGGTGGTAATTCTAGCTGATAATCCACTTCTCCGACCTACTGTAGCACTTGGAATGGTCCAATGAGTCTAGGAGAAATCTTCTCCCCTTACAGAACCTTCGTTTCCCACACCGAAGGGAGACTGTTAGGAATTCTTGGTCCCCGACTTCGAACTCCAAGGGTCTCCTCCTGATATAAGCATATGAATTCTACCGGTCCTGAGCCACCATCATCACCTCCAGTATAAGTTGAACCTTCTTCATCGTGCTCTCCACCTCTTCTGGGAGAAGAACACTTGTTTCCCCGAACACGGTCCAGCACATGGGTGAGCGACATGGCCTTCCATACAAGGCTTTGAATGTAGCCATGCCAATGGTAGAGTGATAGCTATCATTGTAGGCAAACTCTACTAGAGGCAATTGCCGCACCCAAGATCCCCCAAAGGATAGGATATATGCACGTAGAATATCTTCCATTGATTGGATGGTGTGCTCTGTCTATCCATATGTCTGGGGGTGGAAAGTAGTGTTAAGACATAGCTGGGAGAAAAAAACATGTTGTAATCCTCTCCAGACTCATGAAGTAAACAGAGCCTCCCTATCCGAGACTATGGACCTCGGAACTCCATGAAACTGCACCACCTCATCAACGTTCCTCCACGCTAAGGCATCCACTGCACCCAACTCCTTGATCGCCAGAAAGTGAGCCAATTTCTTCAACCGGTCCACCGCTACCTAGATAGCGTCACAGCCCCCTTGAACCTTGTGTAGCCATATGATGAAATACATTGAGATGTCATCCCACATCCACTCGGGGACGTCTAAAGGCTGAAACAAGCTGCATTGAACACAGTGTTCAGCCCTCACCTACTAACACATTAGGCACCTGGCCACGAACTCTACCACCGCCCACTTTACCTCGGGCCACTAGAACAGACCCCTCATGCACCAGTACATTTTGGAAACTCCCAGGTGCACTGCTAGGGGTGAGTTTTGGAACTCACCAAGAACCCTCTTGCACATAACCTCTGGAACAAACATCTTCCCTCAGAAAAGAATCTGATTCAGACCATCTTCTAACCATTCTTCCTGAGTGTTGCCTTGGGTAGCCCTATCGCGTGTCACTTTACTCTATATGTCCCTCCATTGATACTCCTCCACCTGCAGCATTAGAGAAGATTTAACTATAATATGATATAGGCAACCTCAACCACCATCCATCCTCACATCCAGCTACAGGATAGCCAACTCCTCCATCACCTTCCAAACATCTACCGACTCTTGAACTGCTTCCTTCTGTGACTTCCTGCTCATGGTATCGGACACCACATTCCCTTTTCCTAAGGTGTAGGAAATCTCGAAGTCGTGGTCCTGAAGAAACTCCATCCACCTTCACTGTCGTATTTTCAGGTCCTCTGGGAGAAGATATAATTCATTCATTTGTGATCCATGAAGACCACGATGCCCTCCCTGATGAGGTAATGCCGCCAAAACTTTAGTGAAAACAGGATCGCTCCAAGCTCGAGATCATGGGTGGAATAATTACGCTCATGGGGACGTCACTTTCCAGAACCATAAGAGATCACCCCTTGTCATTGCTTCATCACACACCTGAGGGCATGTCCTGAAGCATCGCAGAATACCTCATACGCTACCCCTTCTTCTGGAAACCTTAGCACTGGGGCACTTACAAACTTCTCCTTCAGATAGATGAAGGCTGCCTCGCACCACCCATTCCACACAAAAGACTAGTCCTTCATGGTCAAAACATTCAAAGGTTCTACATCTTGGGAGAAGCTGGGCATGAATATCCAATAGTAACCTGCCATTCCACGGAAACTATGAACCAATTCCATGTTCTTGGGTGCTGCCCAAGAAACAACCGCCTCAACCTTCGATGGGTCCACCGCTATTCCTACTCAAACACCACGTGCCCACAGAAGTTCACTTCTCACATCCAGAAGATCTACCTGGAAAACATCCCATAGAATTGGTGCTGTCAGAGGACCTCTAAAACCATTCTCAGGTGCTCAGCATGATCCTCCTCTGATATTGAGTAGATCTGGATATCGTCAATAAAAATGACTTCGAACCGATATAGGTATTCCCAGAATACAATGTTCATGAGCCCCATAAACATAGTTAGAGCATTCGTAATGCCGAACGACATGACCACAAACTCAAAGTTCCCATATCTGCACTTGAAGGCAGTCTTCGAGATGTCACCCTTTTTAACCCTCAACTTGTGATATCCTGACCGCATGTCAATTATGGAGAACCACCCTACCTTTTTTAACTGATGAAAAGGTTGTCTATCCTCGGGAGAGGGTAACGGCTCTTGATCGTTTCCTAATTCAGTATCTGGTGGTATATGCACAGTCTGAGACCACTATCTACCTTCTTTGAAAATAATACTGGAGCACCCCATGGTGATGCACTTAGTAAAACAAAACCCTTCTTCATCAGATCGTCAATCTGAATCCGCAACTCGGAAGGTTCCATCCGGAAAGGATCCATCGAAATCGGATGGGTACTAGGTTGCATGTCTATCCTGAACTCAACACTACATTGTGGGGGTAGAGGTGACACCTCGTCAGAGAAGACGTCCGTAAACTCACTGAAGATCCCTCAGACTTCCACCATTTCGGAATATACCGATTCCACTGATAATTTAGCTAAAAAGGAAATGAGGGGCTCCACTAGCCTGATGCTTTTATGGAAACCCCTCTTGCTGATGAAAGTTACACATCAGCTGCCCAAATCTGAAAACATGACCCTTCCTCGGAAGTAGTCAATGATGGAACATACGGAGAACAGCCAGTCAATGCCTAGGATGACATCGTATGGATGTATCTGAAATAGTAGAAGATCCCTGATAGACTGATGTGGCACTATCATCTATTTACACCCTCTGCAAATATAAGACGTGTCGGTCTGACCTCCGACTGGTGTGCTCAGAACCAGGGGAACTGGAGGGATCTTAGCATCTAAAATCAGAGCACGAGACAGAATGGGTGCAACAAAGGAGTGCGAAGCTCCTTTATCAAACAAGGCATAGGAAAGGTTACTAAACAAGCTGATCGTACCTCAAACAACTTCTGGACCTATAGGAACTGCTGCCTCTGCAGCATGAAACTATCCACACCCTGCTCCTTTTCCTCTTGGCTATTGGACACCTCCTCAACCGTGCCCTGGTTGAGGTCCTTGAGGGGAACCCTGGGGTTAGCCTCCTCCTGCCACATCTGGTCTCGGAGAGGCGGGAGATTTCTTACCCTATTACTGCAGCTGAAAGGGCCTAGATGGAAACTGCTGCAGATAAAGTGGGCACTGACCCTGCTCACCCTCTCTATATTGTACTCTATCTGGGCACTGATTCCGAAGGTGCCCATGCTTCCACAGATGAAGTATCTCGGCCCTGGGCCTGAAATGAAAGGGCGAGGTCCAAGAGATTGGAACTGGAACTTTTGAGGCATGCTTCCTGCTGGTCGAAACCTAGAGGGCCCTGACGTTGGAGGCTTGCTGCTGATGACTTTCCCCCTCGATGAGCCCAACTGGATTCCCTCTCACGATGCACCTCCCAGCATGTGCATCCTTTCCACCACTTCATCCTTCTTATGGACCTCCAAGTACGTCAGTAGGGTGAAGGGAGTAATATTATACTGGAGAAAAGGTCAATGTGACTCCTCCAAACGTCTCACCGGAGACTCCTCATCCGGAAATAGGTTAGGAGAAAAGCAAAGTAGATCCTTGAACTTGATCCCCAACTATCTCACTGACATACTCTCTTGCTGGAGGGAGAGTAGTTTCTGCCTCTTCTCAGCCTTCATCGTGGAAGAGAGGAATTCTTCCCGGAACTCCTTCTCGAAGTTAGTCCACGTCACCTCAGCCTCCCTCTTCTCCCCAAGATAAAGCATCCACCATTGAGGCACAACTCCACACATCTGGCTTATAGCCAGAGGATCCCAGTACTCTATCGAAGCCTGGATCAAGCTGAAATCAATCACCAACTGCTCTAGCCAGCTCTATGTCTACATATATATGATGCTACCCTCATACATCCTAAGGGTCTGCCGCTGAAAGGCACAAAGCGTCCTCTGCCACTGATTGTCCTCCTCCTCTCAGTAAGTCCTCTACCGATCGGCCAAGTCATCCTCTTGGGCCTCGATCGCCTACACTACTCGTGGTCGTCTCCTTGGTTCCATAGCTGCAAGGTAAACAAGGAATGCCTAAGTCCGAGTAGTGTAGAATGTTGTTCTTAAGTTTTTCTTAGAATTATTATTCATTTTAAATCCCCAAATACACATGAAACACAAGAACACAAGTCATTATGATTCATGTACCTTCCCTAGTGTCTCTACCATGCAATCAGTGTAGCCTTACATGGTCTTTCGGTAGGCCAGGATTCTTTGAATCAGATCACAGGGGCCCTAAAATCCCATCTTCTAACCGATCATCCATGTCCTGTTTCACGAACCAAGATCACCCAACACATTTTCCCTACCATCTCCTGAAATCCTCACTATGCCTAACCCCAGACTGCATCCTATCTCTCGACCTCCTCTGATACCATTCTGTCACGACCCACCTTCACCATGATGAGGAAAGGGACAAATGATTGTCAGACCCTTCCTTCTTCAAGTTGATGGAGAGATAATGACCCTCGAGACCCACCTTCAATAGTCCCAGGAGTGGTGACTAGCACCAAGGGTATAGAATCACACACAAGATGGGAGGAATTACCCTTTTTCTTTATTAGGACCAGGAGATAAGATAGTTAATCCCAACACCACCAAAACTATGGGGTAAGAGTAAAGAAAAAATAAAACCATTCCCATATGTATGTTATAAAACAAAATACCACAAAGTACAAGGAGACTACCAAGGTAAATTACCAATGAAAAGAAAAACCACAACTGCAAATGTCAAAACATATGAGCTAGTATGGCCCCTCACGATCCCTGAAGTCCTCCTAGAAACCTGAAAGCAGTTTTATATATGTAGGGTGAGCATAAATGTATACTCAGTAGGGATGACCAAAGACTCTCGTGCACAAGTGGGGAGCCATTCTAATGCCCCGTGGAAAAATAGATAACCAAAGCACCTAGAAAGGAAAACTATCCACCCATGTCTCACCAAGGAACACTCCCAATATAACTCAAGTCAAGTAATGTATAGTAATATCACATTGAAATTTGGTTAACCCGCGTCACTTTCCCACTGGTTAATGAAGACATCCTACGCATCGAACAAATCCCGCCATTCTCACTGTAGTCCCACTGCCACACCCCGCTCGCACACACCTTGGCCACAACCACACATCCCGCCCGTAAACACTTGGGCCACAACCACCCCATGTAACCACGCCCGCAAACACCTGGGCTAGAACAACTACCGCCACGCCCAAAGACACCTGGGCCTCATCCCGAAGACTCTTGGGAAACAACCTTCCCTCACACAACTGGTCCAACCACCACAACCACCCTACCCAAAGAATCATGTGTTATAATGGACCTCAGGCTATCACAACCTACCGGAAGAGTCTAGGGCTATTCGGGAAAGGGTGAAGAAAAGGAGCTGATAACCATCCACTCATAGAAGTGTTGGGAAAAACACCCTCCCCCTGAAATGGGGGTGTCCAGCACTAATTGCTGAACTTTGGTGGGGAATGAATAAGAAACATAAAAAATACAGATATGTGTGTAGGTAACAAGCACTCATACCAACCTAGGGTTTACAAATCCAACCTAATAACAACACCCTTGTTACTATTCATTCATAAAAGAAGGCACATCACTCACGACCAAGTCACAACTCATTCCAAAAACCAATTCCCCATTTAAACCATTCTTGTTTCTATGTTCAAGTGATCTCATTGAGGTGAATTCTATACTACTGGGAAACTAACTGGCATAACGACAAGCCAGAGAAAGAGAAACAGCCAAGCAACAATTTAAGCATTCACACCCAGTTCTCTTGTGAAGTCACAACAACAAAGGGATCAATGAGATCCCTCAATGTACTGGAACCAAACCAAACCTCAAGATAAAACACCATACATATTAAGAATCACAACCAACAACTGTGCCACAACAGAGGATCCCATCCTCATCCATGTCACCCCATAAGCATCGAGCAGAACAAATATACACGCCACCAAGACAGAGCAATGAAGTTTCCCGACTCAAGTAAATCATTCACTAAGTTATCTTCTTTCTGTTTGGTTAACCAGTGTGATCACATAAGGATTTTTGTTCACTGGAAATTCACTTTATCGTCCGAGTTTATGTCATTAACCAAATTCCCGTGTTGGAGTTTTCTAATCATCACAAAAGACAAGGGTTCATTAGTGTGCAAGTAAAGACCACTAATGGCCAGGATTTTCAGTGAGCATATTCCCATACAGTTCACAACATATTGAAATTATAAAAGTGTATAGTATAATTTTCAAACGCACCCCATCATTTTTTATCAATTTGTTTATTATCTTTGTAAGTTTTGGATTCATCCATTCCCACAGAAACAGTAGCGTACCCACACCGCATGATACACAGTAAAGAGAGATGAAGGAAATCCCTACATAGATGATCAAAGATCGATGATTCTCTCCACGCACCAAGAACTGGAGATGGGCGATTTGCAGGGGAGGATCGTCAGGGTCTCCAAGGATGAGCAGAAAGGCTCCCGCACAAGCACACCACTAGCCTCCGAAAGGGAAACACCAAACGTAGAAGTAAGAATAGAAGAATAGACAAGAGAAAGAAGATGAAGGAATTCCCGTGCAATATAAGGATGAGATCCCATTGTTACGGGATATGGAAATTTGAACGGGTTTAAAGATGGATCATGGTTTCACCACATAGTTGAGTGGTTACACACAACTGAATTAATTGTTATTTTATAAATCTCATCGGGAGAAGGTGGTAACAACTGTGACTTTAACGAATATTATATAAATAAAGGGGAACGTTACACGGACACACAGCTGGGTCCGTTGAGGGTCACCAAACTCTTAAGAATGTAAACATTGATTATGGGGATAAATAATGGCCTTGAACAACATCCAAACGTTTAAAAAGGCTTATAATTAGCGTTACGGGAAAAAATTAGAAGAAAAGCTTGACAAGGTTGTGGGACATCGATCGGTCACACCGATTAGTGACACACCGATCATGTCACACCGATCGGGGACACGACGATCAGTCGCACCATTCGGTCTCATTTATTAGTGACACACTGATCGGTCGCATTGGTCGATGACACCGATCCGCGACACACCAATCGGTCACACCGATCGGAAACATACAGATCGATCGCACCGATCGGCAACAAACTGATCGATCGCACCAATCGGCGACAAAACGATCGGTCGCACCGATCGGTGACACAACGATCGGTCCCACCGATCGGCGACACACCGATCGGTCGCACCGATCAACGACACCCCGATCGGTCCCACTGATTGTGTCACGCCGATCAATCACACACTGAAATGACATCCTACTACCGAGACTCCATTCTTAGGATCCAAAATTTGGCAAAGGGATGGACCATGAGGGTCGGGCCCATTGAATTATGTGTGAAAAATAATAATACACCCAATATAAGTGGATATTAATTATTAAGAAATCATGGGTAATTCAAACATATTCATATCACAATATAATTAAGAAGTATAGGTTTATCCCAAAGAAATTTAATTGGGTTAAGAAGTTCTCGAACAAAAATTCGACAGCCTAACGACATCATTTTAAAAATAAGAAAATGAGTTGATGAGAGAAAAATGGGTCTCTCATCACATTGACATTAAATGTACATCAATAATGATATTGAATAACATATCCCAACATATGAATATGTAAATTAAAAGACATAACAAAAATAATTCTTTTAAAAAGTCGCTGGTGAAGGGTTCCCTTATCGATTTGGGAACATACAAAACATACACCCCTGAAAGAAGGATAATAAAATTAAGGTGAAAATACCCATAAAATATATTACATTACACAAAAAATACAATCATGGATAGTATATACACCACATAAATGTAAATAGTGTCAATATAGCATGAATCTCACGGGAATAAAAATTGAGATAAAAACCTCGTACCACATTGTAACAAATTGAGTCGTATGAATAGAAGTTAATAACCCCCATATGAATAACATAATACCATGAATATAAAGATAATGATGATAATATATATCAAATGTTAGTACACAATACACCACATTAAATAAATAACTGGAAAAAATAGAAATCTCATTGAATTAAAAGTGAGATAATAAACCCCTTACCTCGTGTCCGACATGACCCGTTCATTCATTAATATCATGAATAATAATCTAAAGTTAATTTATATTCTCTTAAGAACCTTTTTAAATTAAATTAGTCCTTTTATATCAGTTATTATCATATTATAAACATTATTCATTCATTTAAGTTAATAATGGTCGTTTTGTCAATATTTGGTACCTAAGTCAAAAATGAACTTCTTATAATAACAAGTTGTTCATGTGGTCAAAAGTCCATTATCTACAGAATGATATTCATGATTTAGATATCATATATATCATATATATACAGTATATATATGTATTTATAATATGACATAACATTTTGAGATAAGAAATTAAATGCATCATTCATTGAGATGGTAAGTCTTGCGTACGCATCAAAGATACATTCATTTCTATTTCATATCTCATGGAATGAAAATATAATGATAAATATGAATATTATAACTCTAGTATAATATCATATATAATTTCATTCATTCCATAATCTATATGTTCCAAATATGGCATGAACGTGTCATATCACATTGAGGGGCGGTAGTCCCAACTTCCTCAAATGAAAATATCATATTTACCCATTTTGGAAACCCTAAAGGAATGATATAAATGGAAAATATAAAAGTATAAAGACAATATAAATATAATATATATCACATGTAAATTATGTTCCATATTAATGGCCACCATATTATGTGGTAGGAGAAGATTGAACAATCATTTTTTCATGAGGCATTAGTTTGCCGGGCACAGAAACAGTATGTTCATTACCCATTAAACAGAGGTGTGTGTGAGTGTCGTTCTATTCATTTTCATATCAACAAACTAGTATATTGATGATATTGGGGTTGTTATAAAGGAAATGATTAAGAATATGTTTTGGGGTTGGGGATGTAAAATAATGGAAATTAACTAAAGTGAACACATTATATTTAAATTTTGTAACTCCATTTGGTTTGAACAAAAATAATTTCTGAAAGTGTCTTCTGCCTAAGGTAATGCTTCTAAATGGAATAGAGGGGTCGTGAATGATTATTTAGGTAGATACTGGAAAATACAAGGTGCTTGAGATGTGTGAGTAATGGGTATAGGAGAGGGATTTTGATTAGGGGGACGATGGGATCTTTTGGAATGATTCAAAATATTATTTTATTATATAATTATTATCAGGTTCTAAAGGTCTTAAACATGTTATAGTCGAAGATAAAATGAATCTTGTTCGAAATAAAATCATTCAAAAAAAATGGACCGATTTTGGATAATATTTTTATTTTTATAATCCTATTTATTTAAATCATTCATTAATGAAGTAAACACTGCATCAAAATTGTGTCATAAATAATTTTATTTCATTAATTTCTATAAATTATAAATAAAAAACTACAATTTAGGAAATATTTTTAACATTTTTAATAAATATTTACAGTCAAACATATCAATTTTATAACCCTACATTTAAATTGTTTTAGCAAAACAATAAATGTTTGTGATATTTTTATTTTTACATGAAATAAATAGTTCGTAATGTCATTATGATAATCAATGGCTTTCAATGTCAAAAAATCATACTCAAGGATTTTCGTGATCAGCCATTATTCATCCAATATGTTTAGGATAACTGTTAAGGTAATTTTATGTTATTATAATATTATTTTTACCTTTAATTACACTATTTACCTTTAGTCTTGGTAAATAAAAGTCAAAAGTTACTCTTTACAAAAAATTATTTTTATCTTACTGAACCTAATTTTACTTATTGATAACAACCATGTATTTCGTATTTACAAAATTCAATTCACAGTAGCAGTAAAAATTCATTTAAATGAAAAAGTCAGTTTTTAACTACTACTCAGTGTTTTCACTATTCATAAAAAATTGATGGTTTTTAGAAAATTACGAAAAATTCAGCCTAATATATATTTGATATTCTGACTTCAAAAATGATTTCTATTTTAACAATTTCAAAACAAATAATTTTCATTAATTAATTTAAAATTAATTCCCTTTTTTAAAAGAAAAATCGTTTTTTAAGAAATAATAACTATCAAAAGATTGGCACTTGTTTATGTCTAATTTCATAGAGAAATTACTTCAAATAAACAAAATTGGATTAAATGGTAAAAATATAATATAATTTCACTTTAAAGCCATTAAAAAATATAATTAACCATATAAATAAATTATATTAAAAGAATATTTTGAATTAAAATGCTGTATTTTTCACTATTCATAAAAAAATGATTTTTTTCAAAAAATACCAAAAAATTACACAAAGTAAATTTTGATGTCCCGATTCTAAAGAAGAATTTTATTTTTTCAAATATAACATATAAAGGTGACCAAAACTAGATTTAATGAGGGTATTCCATCAAAAGGTGGTAAATCGGCCTTTTAAATAATATTGTATTATTTATACTTAAATTTGGATTCATTCACATTTAAAGTTTGTAACATTTATTGAATAAATATTAAGACATTTAAAATATTTGTATAATAATATTGTAGTTAGTTCTGTTCATTCGCGCAAATACTACAACTAGGTGTTTATTACTATTTAAAATAATATTATATTATTATTTTCTTGTATGACTCGACATTGTGAGAAACTACATACATCAGAGAAACCAATTGTTACATGTCCGGTACTCCATTAAACATAGCATCCCCTTTAGAGTAAAATTAATATTTAATTCAAAAATATTAATAAATATGGAAATATTATATCCTCTATTTACCTTGGATGTTACAGGACATTAAGGTTTAGTGAACATACAAAAAAACATTTTCATACCTTTTTATAAATGTTATATCAAATATTTTATTTGAACTTCTAATTGAAAAATTTGTGGAATAAACTTGGGACCTTTTTCGGAAACATTATCTTTCACTTTGAGAGACATTAGATTATCTTATTCTAATTTCTTGAAAAGGGAAGCTGCCACATGAAGGTGATTGTTGGACTTGATTTAATTGACCTAGTTTAATGGTGGTAGCCGGTGGTGTTTTGATCCAATAATTTTACATAGTTATGATATTTTTCTTAATGATGATTTGTTATTTTATTTGGTGCGATTTCACTTTGGGATATATTTTTGCTTATTTAACATTCTCTAATCGTGGAGTTTGGAATAATATGTATTCATTGATTTATCATAATTTTTTAAATAATCATTCATTTTTAAAATAAGAGATTCGAATTTGATAATATATTTGATAAACAACCTCGATATTATGTCTCCCAGATGATATATTTCATTCAATTTAATCATTTTGTTATATTATAGAACACACAACCCTTATCATAGATGAACAATAATATTATATAAAACTAAAACCAAAATATTAAATTTTATTGTACTAGTATTTCTAACTAAATTATGAAAACTATGGAAATATTTTGGAAATAAATAAAATACGAATCATTTAAAATGAAATTAAATTCTTTCAGAAAATTTTCACTTTTCTAAAAAAAATTATTAGTCATGATTTTCACAGAACATATAAAATAAATTTTTACCATATTTAGAAAATGAATTTTAAAAATGAACATAATTTTTCAAATCAAAATATTATTAATATATTTGGATGAATTTCTTTGATATTTTTGAAAATACCCATTCTTTGAGGAATACTGAAAACTTCTAATTTTTATAGAAAATTGATTTTTTATTTAAATAATTTATAATGTTAAATTAAATTTGATATTGGTTTTAAAATAAAAGAACAAAAATATTAAAAAGGAAAAAAATTATTCCATTGGAATTATATTTATATGGAATTTATATATTAAAACCTGCTGTACTTATGAGAATTTTCTCCTTGGAAGCATGCTATTCATTCTCATCCATGGGTATTATCTTAAATGAGATCTTGTGACATGTGAATTAAATAGTGAAAAATGGAGTCAATAATTAGTATAAGGATAATTTATATTATATATATCTACAATTTAATTTTATCCCATTGTGAATAGTAAAATTAGTAAAATTAATTTCCAGGATTAAGGTAATTAATGATTTTCAATGGGGTTGGTGATCTAAAATTTGAAGGGATAAAATGAATTTACAACATGAACAAATCCAATTATTTGAAAATATTTCGATCTTTTCACCTATAATGGTCAATAATTACAAATTTTATTGGATTTGAGTATAATTAATATGTGGTTGTAAATGAATCTAATAAAAAATTCAATGTTATTCACCGTCCATACTTATAAAAGAATACCCATTATCCTGGCCTATTAAAAAATTCAAATTGATTTGGATTATCCAATATAATACCAAATAAATTCATTAATCATATCATAACTTATTATATACCATGTTTAGATAATAAATCCATCCTACAATATTGTTTGGTTAAATCAAAATGAAGCTGTTCGAAGACGATGTGACATAGTGAAACGAGAATTTATATTTTGTTTCTTCTTCAAACTCCTTAAAATATTATTAATCTACAATTATAAAATAACATGAGTATGTTTCATATGATATTATTTTATATGTTACATTAGATACCTATATATATCTCTCCACATTCAAGATATTAGTAATGATTTAGTCGATCATATATATGATAGACTACCACTACATGAAAAAATATAATTTTCTTCAACTCCACCATTAAATGGTGGACTAAATAATATATTCATCAAATTAAAAAGATATTTATGATGTTATTATACATATTTAATTATATTATCACATATAACTTCTTACTTTCCATGTTGTTTAATATAATATATACCTTCTCATGTGTTTGATGGACTACGACTTCACAAAGTAATATGATTAGTCTTCCACATACACCTTACATGGAATATTATGATGATATGTTTTCAAAATATATATGATATATATATATATATAAAATTATATTGATTAATTAAAATTAATATATCACACACTTCTAAATCCTTTCCACACTAAGGAAATGATAATGTCAATCATGTATACTTACAAACATCTATCTCAACAAAGCGATGTGATCTATTCTACATGTTAAAATTTATTTAATGATAATAAATGTTTATATCAATAAAAAAATATATTTATAACATAAATATAATTATTTATATGGTGTATCTATATAATATTCTGATGATCTGAAGAAATCCTTAAATACTAGCAAGATAAAACACAAAAACTAAAATTATAAATAATGAAAATAATGAATTATTATTAAAAAAATTGTGGTCAAAGTTATAAGATTAATATATATGATATTATAAAAATAAATATAGTTATATTATTTTTTTAATATTTTTGAAAACAATTTTATTATAGATTAAATCATGTTCAACCAAATGGAATATTTATGTAAGTGACCGAATCTCATTTTCCCAACATTCAGGCATATAGTAATGTTATGCGCATAAATTATTTAACATTGTGTATGTAAAAAACCATTGACATGTAATATTAATACTCATTCATTTATAATTTCATAATAGGTTTTAATTTTTATTTTCTCACCCATGGGTAATTGAATTGAAAATTACCATGACATAAATATTTTAATAAATATATTATTCATCATTAGGTTATGTTACATCTTGAATTTATTTTACAATATATGATTTAGTGTTTAATTTCTTTTGAATATATTATTATTTATTTATACATTTTATATTTGTAATTTTTATACAAATAATTAATTCTTTCATTAATTTTAAATTCAATGTTATGATCATTGGAATGGTTTATTTCACAATCTCATTTTAATAAGGATTATTTATAAAAAATTATCCATTTAAAAAAAATTAATAATTACTTATCTAAAAAATAAAATTAAGTTCTTATCATCTAGTTATTCTTGTTATTTTCAATTATTATTACCATTTTTCCATGCGTTGGTTTATAAAATGAGTTGAAAATTTTTATTTAAAAAATCTAATATTATTTCCATCTTCAGTCAAAAATTGTTGTATATCAGAATACATGGTTTCTAAAAAAATTAAAAAAAAATTAACCTTTAAAAAATGATTTGATAAAAGATGTTTTCCAATTTTTACTTTATTAATAAATTTTTGATATAAATATTCATATAATTTTTGGACAAAAAATTCAATTAATTTTATAGACATAGTGAATTTATTATTTATTTTAATTTGAACCACATGAATATTATTGTCGTCTATAATGATTACTCAATATTTTAATGGTTTACATACAAGTGTAAATTTTATTTTAAATGAAAACTCTATTCAAAATTTTTGGTGAAAAAATATTCATTAATATTATATTTTTATGATGAAAATATAATTTTTATCAGCAATGTTTTTTGAATATATTTTTATGGTATTTATATTAATCAATGACATGAAACCGTTATATCAATTATTCTACATTGGGAATTTTCTGTTTTTATACTAACATTATTTATTCTACGTAGAGTTTATGATCATTATAAACATATAAATTGTTGATATACACTGTAATGATTCATTTTTTAGTCATTAACATTCCATCTAAATGTTAACATTATTATGATAATTGGACATTAAACGTCCCATAAATATCCATATTAGTTATCAATTATATGCTTACTAAATAAACCGTATATCATTTCTATACTTGGAATTTTACATTGAATGTTATTTGACTGAATGTGGAAATATGGTTTAATGCACATTCTTTACTCACTATAGATATTTTATGATATAGAACATAATTCATTAATTAAATTGATTATTTTATTTATGATGAACTCATTTTATATGAATTAATTGGTGAGGCACAGAATTATATATCCCCCCGATGGATCATGAGATTAATTTGATAGATTAGTAAGATATAATTTATTTTGTTTCTGGATATAGTTTTAAATAATATTATGAAAGTCATAACTATAGTGGTATCCTGTTTCCTGAGATCATGGAATCCAATAATTAATCATTTCAGACATTAAGAATTAAGATATTATGACACCTGAAATCTTAAAAATGATATTATATATGGATGTATTTTATTCAGGATTAATAGATAAAATTTAATGTATTTTCAATTATTTATCATTACATATCGATTAAGCCTTATCTATTCATGATAATCATGATATTTAATTTCTATGTGTGTTCATTTTTTAATATTGTATATTTACTATTACCTATATAATTAGGATATTAATATTATTGATTTAAAGTACTTTGTTTATAGGTTTTTACCTTTCCATATTGTTTTTTTATTATCTAATGAGGATACTCATGTTATTGATTAAGAGGAATGCGTGTTCATATATTTTCAATGACACATTGATTAAACCTTATTTATTCATGATTGTAAATTTTTTTAATGAAATTTATGTTCATCTATTTACCTTTCCTCATTGATTATTCTTATTCATTCATGACAACTTATTCATTATGAAACACATAAAAAGAATTTGAGAACGTCCATATTTTTTTCATTCCAAGAAACCCCAGAAGTGTACTATGAATGATATGTAAGGATATCCTATAGGGAGTAATTATATTCTCGGAAATATTTATGTTATGATTTTTATATTAAAATATGATAATGGAATCATATATCATTCAAGATTACCAAGATTATTGAACTAATTAGTTCTCAGTAGAGTTGTTCCTTATATCTTATTTTTATGTAATAATGTATAAATCGAATTTAAGTTCCTATAGGTGGAGTTATAGTAGTTGTAAATAGGTATTTTTTTATAGAAACATAATTAACATGATTTTTGAATTTTTTTATTGGGGAACACTACACTATAATATAATTTTAGGATATGTTTATAAGAACATCTTAATGTCTTAGTAAGGTATATATTGTGTGGGATTTCATAGATATAAATCCTTATTTGGATTAAAAAAGTGGATGTGGTTGTAGAACATATGTACTTATGGGTAATAACAGTAATAAATTATCATGAGGCTTGACTCAAGAATGACATTGTAGATGTCATTGGGCCTTACTTCTCTCTCGTTTTGACACTATTGGGGATATGATTTGGATAGATCACATTTTATTTACAATTTAATATAAAGGATTTGAATAGATGATTAAAATTGATTAACTAGGATAAAATATAAGTTTCATAGATTGAAAATAAGATTTCTTGATTTAGTCTTAATATTAATTAATATGTGGTTTCCCACTACGATTTTTATTGCCCACACTATTCTACGTGGATATAGTCAATGGCTAGAAACCAATGGAATCATGTTATCTTTGAATATGAAATAAAACGTGATCAATATGTGAAACAAAATAAAATGATGACTAGATTAAATTATATCATGATTATTCCTTATTAGTTATATTTAAATCGGATTGAAAGCATATAAATTATCTAACCCATGAAGTCACCAATGAATACGAGGATGGAGTTCTCTATGTAGTCATGTGGTGTAGACCATGTAGGAATGAAAGATCTATTTCCTTCATGTGAGAAATTTGATATGATACACCCAAGATATGTCTCAATGGAATAATGAAATGTTTATTTTTTGGAGAATTTAGACATAATATAAAGAATTAATAAGAAAAAAATTATGATTACAAAGAAAAGAAATAAATTTCATTATAGTGGTCTATTTAAACATATTGTTTGTAATTATGGGGAATTATATATGTTAGTGACACATTATGAATGTTATACCAAATTCCACGGATGGTAATATTTTTAAATAGAAGGGATGGGGTATTTATTTATTAGGGTTAATGAATAATGTTGTAAATATTTTTTTTCATAAGTTAATTTTTTAAATGTATCTCAATGTACATAAAAATTTATTTCATATTGGAATCATATATTTCATCATGTAAGATTAACATTAATTTTATGAATATCATCATGAGTATATAAGTTTACAATTGATCTAATGCTCAAATAATTAAACACCCATTTTTTAGGTTACTTGTAATCAAACATTATAGATATTTGTATATTTTGGGTGTAATTTATGGAATTATAACCAATTGGTTTGGTATATATTGAATTGAAAATGATATTTAAGGATAAATTCCTTTAAATCATTAGGGATTAATCTTTCAGTAATGGTATCCTTTAAGATTCTCTAAACTATGAAACAGAGGTAATTATGGGTTATTAAACTTTTCTAATGATATAATAATTATATTAATATGGTTTTCTATTACGTAAATAATGTATTCTATGCAAAACTCCTTTTTCTCAGAAATTAAATTGGTCATGAACCCATAATCGATGGGTGATAATGGTTTAATACCTACCACTATATTATGTGATATTGTGGTTAATTTTTCTATACTTTTAATTAAATAAATGATTTTTAAATAAATATTAATTATGATAAAGTGATATTATATTTTAATTTTAGATATTTGTGTATTATATTGTATAAATTGTGCTAACCATATTAGTTTATTGAAATATTAAGAGATAAACTCAGATAAAATTAATTTTTTTGGGTTTTATGAAAAATTAATATTTTCTAGTGATTTAGACATATTATTTTTACATTTATGGATATTCACTTCTGGTGTAAGAGATGAATTATAAATTTTAAAAAACCTAAAAAATAAATAAATCATATTTATAAGATATGATGTATATATATTTCCCTATAGTCTTAATAAGTGGAATATTTCCCCAACATTCGAAAAAGGACATCGAAACAAAATATTTACGAGTTAGCTTTATATTAGATTACTCAATGGTTATTTAAATCATGACAGTTTCATTGTTTTTTGGTCCAAAACATTTCATTGATAATCCAATTTTTCTAGATCAATGGTCAATATTAGTATCTATAATAATAGAAAAAAATTATTAATGTATATATAATCACAGTAAACCAATTTTCTCCAATGTAGAACTATATTTAGATATTATTCTTGATGACCATCATATTTCTATTTTTCCCTTTTCAAGAGGATATTTTATTAACCCTTTTACAATGTGGGTTTTTGGAACAATGGAATTTCAAAATGTCAATCCCTTAATTACATGGATCAACTATAATTTGGGAAGTCATTATTTATTGAATTTTGGTTGAAGGTAACCCAACAAGAATTTAAATAGTAAGATTATATTAGATAGTATATGTGACATGCAATATCAATAATAATTAACTCTTTGGATATATTTCATTAAATTTGATCTCATCAAAAACATTTACATCACGAAATCTTGAGGATAAAAAATTGTAATATATTATAAAATTAAAACAAATCATATTAAAATGGAGGGTATTAATAGTACTAACTAAATTTAAAGTGTTATGGTAATCAAACAATTATAAAAATATTTACAATCAATTAAATTAAAAATAATTGTTCTCTGAAAAACATAATTTTTCTAATAAATCCTCATATTTATCCTTTATGCATATGTTTAAAAAAATTAGAACATTAATTTTAATATATGAACAAAATTTATGATAATGTTATATAAAAATTATATTAGGGATGACTTCAAGGTTTTTTTTGAAAATATTTATTTTTTGATGAATAAGGGAAAATAGTTATTTTTATTGAAAACAATAATAAATTTTAAATAATTTACGAGGAAATTTTATATTTTAATCATTATTAAAAGATTTTTTATCAAATATTCTAAAATTATACTACTTTAGGCCATTGGAATTAATTATATATTGAATATGATTATAAATTCATTATATATTATGTATATTTTCTCATAGGAAACATGCATTCTCATCGTGTCTATGGGTATAATTTTTAATTGGATTCTGTCACATCAATAAATTAAATTTGGAAAAATTGAATCAATATTTCGAATCCAATTAATTTATATTATAAAAAATGTTGAAATTATATTTTCATCATTATTTATAGTAAAAGCGATAAAAATTAATTACTACAGATAAGATTAAAACTGATTTACCATGGATTAAATGAAAATCATAGGAGTTAAGATGGAATGAAAACTATTAAAAATACATTTTTCGATAAATTTTTTGACCTTATATACTATAATAGTTAACAATGCCCCATTTTAGAGGAATATGGAATGATGAAAACATTGGTGAAATTTCATATTTTTAGAAATTATATAAGTGTCCTCTCTCCCATTTATTAATTGTCAACCCTTATAATCTCATATTCAAACATCCAAATTGATCCAAATCTGATGATCCAGGTCCATATTTTGTAAAAAATACCATCCCAGCATCATATATACCATTGTTCGATCAAAAATCCATGCTATGGTGTATTTTTGTGCAATTCTATAGATGTTTCCAAAGAAGTGTTACTGTTCCTAAACGAGCATTTATATATTGTTTCATGATCAACTACAATAAATTATTATTAAATGATGCCTATATAATAGTATCATTATGATCATTATACATATATGATATTATATTAATTTAATTATTATATCCATATCCTATTCTATCAAATGGGAAATGAATCCTTCGATCTTGTGCATAGATGACTACCACCCCATGAAATGATCTAATCTATTTTCCATCACCACCAATCAAAGATGGATATAATGATGGATTGAAAATATTTATATGATATAAATTATACAATTATACTCTGTAATTTTAATATCACATATACTTTCTTACAATCTACTCCATTTAAAATATGTTAATGTCTCTCAGGTGTATAGAGGAGTATATCCTTGTGAGGAAATATAATTATTTCTTTAAATAATTTTTATAGGATTATAAATAAGGATAATATTATTGAATATATGTAATATTTTTGGAATTTTATTTGTTATAAAATGATAGTATTTCACAAAAATGTTTACCAAATTATAAAATATTGAAATGATAACTTCACTCATGTATATGTATGGCTGACTAAATCCATCATGAAATGTGATTTGTTCTCAATGTTCAGTATTTTTTAGTGATTATAAAAAATTATATTATCAAAAATATTATTTATACCATTAATATCCTTTTAGAGATTATATAGTTGTATAATTTTTATAATCAATGGAACCTTCATAAAAACACATAATAGAATAGAGGCAACTAACACATGAAACAATGAAATTAATGAATTATTATTAAAAAATGTGTCATAATATGTTATTAGGGATTTATATATGATATTAGAAATATGAATATAATTATATAATATATTACTAAAATATTAAAAACAGTTATACATGGGGTAAATAATGTTCCGATATAATTAATAGTGAATTTTGTGACGTCATCTCAATTGATATTTATTAAGACATTATGTAATGTTAGAAACCTAATTTATTTTATATGGTATATATAATTTCAATTTGACTTCTAATATCTCAATTTTATAAAATTTCATGTTATTTTATTTTTCAAATTGATTGAATTCATTGAAGTGTGATTTAATTGAAAATAACACACTGTTAGTGAATTTCAAAACTCAATTTTAATTTATTAGGTGATATTACATCTTTATTGTATTTTATATTCTATGATTATGTATGTATTTATTTAATTCATATTATTTATTTATACTTATATATATAGATTTACAATTGATACACTTAATTTTTTTAATTATTAATTCTCACATCAATGTTATTATTTTGTAAGGGATTATATCATAATGCAATTTTAATTAGGATTATTTATACTTATATTTATATTAAAATAAATTAAATGTCCATTGTTTTAAAGAAAATGTTAATTCTATTCTCCTGAGGTTACATATGTTGATTTCAAAAAATATTACAATTTTTCTTGTCATTGTTACAATAATAAATTAGACTATTTTCATAAAATCCAACATCATTTTTCTTTTAGGTCAATCATTTTTTCTTCAAAATCAATGAAATTATAATAGAAGTAAAATTTTTAAAACCTTTTAAAAAATATTAATTAATCAAATTTTTAACAATTATTACTTTTATTAAATGTAAATAAAATGAAACTTGATTTTTTTTTCATAACATACCCCAATTTATTAAATAAAAAGGAAAAATTATTTTATCATGCACACCATGAAAATATATTTTACTCTCCATTTCTAAAAAAAATTATAAATTTTTTTAATATTCAACAAAAATTTTCACTGAAAATAATTTAATTTTTTTTCAGAACTGTTATTTTTAAAATGTGATTTAATGATGAAAATAATATTTTCCATAAGAATTATTTTTAAAATAATTCAATATTATTTATATTCTTCAATGACAACATCGATATGTATAACTTATAATCCATATGTAATATTTTTTATTGATACCAATCCTATTCATTCTAAGGATGGATTATGATTATTTTGACCAAGTAATGTATTTCCATTCACATTCCCTATTCATTTTTATAGTCTTTAACTTTTAAATGAAATATCCACTTTCCGATGATCATTTTAAATATAATTTTCCGTGCATATCCTAAATAATATTCATGAATAGGATTATGACTTAAACAATATATCATAACTATATATGGGTTTTTATGTTGAATTTTTTTTTCTTTGAAAAATTGAATTATGTACTTTAATTACTAAATAAGGATATTTTAAATTAAAACTCATTGTTCATGAGTTAAATTTATTATTCAATATACGAGGAATGATTTGGACACACAATTATTTGTGGTGTTTGGAATTATATAGAACCTTGATGCATTAGTAGTGTCATTAGGTGAATCTATTATCTATAATTAAACTATATTCTACATTTTTTTAATCTATTGTTTGATGGGTCTTGAATGTACTCATATCCTGATTCCTATGATTTTTAATCCCAAAAATTAACCATTTCCATAATTAAGTATTATGTTAATATTATCCCTGACATTTTCAAAATGACATTATCAATAAATGAATTCCATGAATACTTATTTTATTAATTATCATGTGATTCTAGTAAAGTTACTTTCCATATTGATTAATGATTCTCTATTCATGATAGTATTGTCATTTAAATGGAATTTTTGTTTAGTTTCATGCCCTATAATTTTGATTATTATTTATCTGATATTTTTTGTAAATGTATTGATTAAAAGTAATGTTTCCTCATTATACGTCATTGCAGAATTATTTTTCATTCTCTAATCTAGATTGTCATGTTATTTATTTAATGTTATGTTTGTTTATATATTTACCAATTTATATTTGTCCATCATTATCTAATTATGATAGTAAAATTTTTAAAATGGAATGTGTGTTTATTTATTCAACGAGATATTTTTATTTTGTTTATTGATTCATGATAGCTTCCACTTTATGAAACTCTTATTAAGAATTTAATCACATCTCAATTTTGACACCATTCCCATTAATCATGGAATTTTACTACAATTTATCTTAGTGTACATTCTAGAGGGAATAATGTTATTCTCAAAAAAAACATTTTGTTTTAATTTTTATAATAAAATTTTATATGAAAATCACACATGTATCTAGATAACCAAAATTAAAAAAAATTGGTCATTTGGGATGTGATTCCATTTATTTTTACTTTTGTTGAAATGAAACCACATATTATTGGTTATCAGGTTCATATTCATTACATAAATTAAATATTTCAGACATTCCTTCTTAAAATTAATAATGGAAGAAATAAGTAGTTTAAAATTAAAAGTAATAGTCTATAAAATATTAAATAAAATAATTGTGGAATAATTTAAAATAAAATAATATTATAGGATATCAACTTGAATGGAATACTTTAGAAAAATGATTTTATGAAAATCTATTAAGTTACAGAATGTCTTTCTTCATAAATAATCTAACTCCTAACAAATATATTTATATATTTTTTAATTACATTGTAAATATTTTAATTTTATATACATTATCATAATGAATTTTATATAATTTGTTACCATGACATATTTCTTAAATAAATAATCTATTTTTACGTTGAATGTTTTGATGATGTTTTTTTCATAATGAAAAAACAACAGTAATAGATAAAACATGGTCAATGGAGTCATTGTTACTTCATGTTAAAAATATATAAACGAAATATTTATATTTTTTTAGATTCAATACACTTTTATATAAATAAATTGAAATATTACATGTAAAATTAATCAGATCACTTTATGGAGGAGTTAGTCCACATATTTGCCTAAGTATTGTTTTAATTTTTTAATATATAGAAATTGTTGAAGGGATGTGACATATTATCCAAATATAAAAAAATACATAATAAATATGATTTATTTTAATTAAAAACATTATATAAACAATACATTTAATGTAGTGATGAAAAATTAAACACATCGCATCATGGAGTTTATAATCCTCGTCTATACATGGGCGATGTTTTCATTTTTCATAGGATGAAGAGAAGATAAAATTGTGTGTGACCAAAATATAATAACATTTAATTGTATTTAAAACAATAATGTAATAATATGATCATGGTTACAAATGTATTTATGGCTATTGTTAAAAATAAATATGAAAATGCTCATCTACAAGATATATATGTTCCATAAGGATCCCATTTATGTTACAATTTAAGATAAATCAGAAGATATTTTAGTTAGAATAGATCCTATAATACATTTTAAACAAGATAGTAATGGTATTTTTCATAGCAGGATTGATCTATATAGATCAACACATGTGTGTAAAATAGTGGAGGAGATGACATTCAATAAGTGTGGTGGGTCGAAAACATTAAAATTACTGAATTATTAGTATATTATATGTGTCTTAATCATGAATAATTATTCCCAACAGAGTTATATTGGATTATTATTATAAAAATATAAGAACATAAAAATGAAATCCTATTTATATAGTTTGATGATTCCTTTAAAATATATTATTTTTTATTAATGTCATCATTAAACTAGTTTAACCACAACTATTGCAACCCAGTATTAAATATTTTAGGGTCGTGAAAGTAATTTTAATAATGAGCTGTGGAACATAAATGAAAATTTAACCACAGGCTCAAGAAAAATATGTAAAAATGAATCAGTATAGGGTATCTATAATTTTATAATGATTTAATATTATTTTCAATCATTCAATACCATTTAATGTAATTTTCTATAATATTTATATATCTTGACATTATAATAATACAAATAGAAATTTATTTATTGTATAATATATTTTATCATCACATATATATTTTACTAATTATTAAAATTATTGGACCAAATAATTTATCCAATACATATTAATTTATTTAGTTTTAAAATCCTTAATTTAATTTTCCTTTAGCTTGCACGTGCCTTGCTTCGACACTGAGTTCCCGTTGAAGTAAAATATATTTTCTACTAAAATTAAAACACAATTTCCATCATAAAAATACATTATTAATATTTAATATAAACATTGAAAATGATTTCTATCATATAATTATCTCTATGAAAACATATTATAGATATTAGAATAGAGAGAGTAGAAATTTTTAATTGTACTTAACATTAATAAATATAAAGTTCATAATCAAAATCACATGAAAAAATATTTATTATTTATTTTAGGATATTAATTATATCATATCACCAATAAATTAAATTAATTTAATGTTTATGATTGACATTGAGACAAGCCTATAGTTTGTTTTACCCATTATAGGAGTGATAAACTAATTCCAAAGATACTATTCATCATGATTAAAAATGAAATTGGAATATGTACAAAATGAAAACATCATGATTAAAAAAATAAAATAATATGTTATGTTCTAAATTATTATATGTGGTAAAAATAATTTTTAATATATGTTCGAAAAACACTCAGGAAAACAGTTTTTATGAAAATGAATTTAAAAAACAATAAATATTTTTAACAAACTAATGTATTATAGGGATTCATAAGGAATTAGATCGACTATTTCAAAATAAAATTGATATTATTTTTATATGAAACTAAAATAAAAATCCATCGAGTTTTTAAATTAATTAATCTATAGAAAAAAAACTTGTTTTTAAATCGGTATTTTTTAAAATTCATTATAAAGTGAATTCTTTTAGAAAATTGAGAAAAATTCACCCAATGCCTATAGTGAAATTCGTATTTTAGAAATGATTTAAATTAATCAAAATAAATTCTAAAAGTGGTTCAAATATTGGAATTAAAATGGTTTCACCATTAAAAGGTGGTAAAATTTCATTTTTTGAAAAATAATTCTTCTATATGAAAAAATGTATTTGTTCTTAAATTGTATCTAACAAACTCATAATATAGATTCTAAAATTATAAGTAATATATATAGTTTAAAATTCAGTTAATACAATTCATAACAGCTTTTGAGCGACTAGTTTGGTAAGTCATGGTGCGCTTGAACTCGGTGTCGTGTGTAGTGAAAATTACTGTGTTACTTTGAAAAAATAATGTACTACGAAATCATTGGGTGTTAGAGCTTGGTAATAATTTGTGCTTGGGACTAGCTAATCCATGTAGAGGGAAAATCTAATCTACCTCATTTAATGCAATTTTTTTGGTTTTCCAACTTTACTGTTGATTTGATTTTCACCATTGGGTGATTCACATGTTTTGTGCAGTTACCACTAATGTTATTGACGTTCTATTTCTGTAGAAAACCGATGAGATGAGGGTGTGCCATCTCATGCATCATATATTCACTTGTATTAAATCACATGTCAGGCATTTTTTCCATGCCATCTAGGATGCATTAGCGATTGCATGTTGTTGTGATAGATGTTGTGTAGAATGTGAATGTTGTTGTGATAGATTCCATGATAAAAATACATGTTATTTGATAGGGAATTGTTGTGTAAGGTTATATTTGATGTTACTCCAATATTTTGTTCTTGAGGTGTTATGGCCCATCATGGACCAGAATTTGGTGGATCATTGCCTTGTTTTCCTTGTTATAGCATGTATAAGATTCCAAACTTTGATTCGCGGGGAGTATGGCCCCTCACTGATCGGAATTCGTCACCTTCAATGATATTTTCATTGTTTTTATGGCATCTGGAGTAGATTTTGAGGCATATTATCTAGAAAAACCCATAATACATGTCGTGTAATGTTATGTACACTCCATGTGTTCTTCGGTTTGGGGAGAAATAGTATTTATTAAGGAAACTCCGTGTATTATATATACCCATTGTGTAGTATCTAACCGTGTCATAGGCCATGTGGATAGAGACACGAGATAAGGAATTTTCTTTTAGGAACATGCCATGAACCAGTTGGGCATGCCTATTATTGTAGACATGGTGTTTGCCCGTGTAAATCACAACACAGACTGATAATACATAAGTTATACAAGCCTTGTCATGATCTAACGGCCCATGTAGTTTGACCCAAGTACCCGACCATGCCACTAAAAACACAGGTCAGTGTTATCCTTTCACATACATGTTGTGTCTGCCTTGAACACACTGTGTAGTGTGAGTCGTGTGTCAGGCTGTGTCACTAACAACACGGTCCAGGTGAAGATTGTCTTGTGCACATTGTGTCTATCATGAACATGCCGTGTAGTCTTGTCTTAGGAGAGTCGTGTGGCTTAACTGTTTAGAAGGAATCAGATAGGGAATTAGGATTCAAGTACACATTGTGTGTTAAGGAAACACACCGTGTGTTTGGGGTGTTACATGACCAGTTTATCCAGGAGTACACACCCATTTGAATGTCTTAAGGGAACAGGCCATTTAGGAATTATACATGCCTCGTAATAATGTTTTTTGAAACTTGAGTGTTTTCTTTCTCACGTTCCCTTTTTACCATTCTATTTTTCAGTCATTGATAATCTTGTTTTAAGGTTTGCGCTTGACCTTGCAGATTCATGCCACTGAGACATCCTCCCATTGTATGCCAGTTGCCAAGTGGTGATCGGACACCAGACAAGGCTGATCATGGACTACGTGCAGATCCTCCTATCGTGCCAGTTCTAGCACTGTCTATTATACCCAATATAGGTGATGATGCACATTTTAGAGAGGGATTTTTTACGATGATTTAGACCATTTAGGGAGTGTCGCCTCCTACCCCATTGATGGAAGTGTTGATACATGTCATTCAATAGTACCATCCTCCTACTTAATCAGGGGATGGGGGACCACAGTCTATAGAGTCATGACTAGAAGCCACACTGAGGATTTTTGAGCATCTCAAGATACCTAGAGAGAAGTGGGTGATGCTCGCTCCCAACATTATTCGAGACTCCGCCAAGAGGTGGTGGGATGTGATCTCACAGGCGGGACGCTAGCAGAATATGTCTTGGGATGCATTTTAGCGCATCTTCTATGATTACTACTATTTGGAGACCTTGAGGGCCGATCGAGCCCAAGAGTTCATGAGTATAGAGCATGGTACTCTTACTCTTATAGAGTATTCCTCTCTCTTTACAGAGCTATAGTGTTTCACACCTATTCCAGGAGGTGCTGAGTGGTTTCTTGTACGGAAGTTTGAGGATGGTATGAGGCACGACATCCAATCTCAGGTGAAAATCATCAGGTTTCATTCGATATCCTCTATCATCAACCAAGCACTGATCACTGAGCATAATATGAAGGATTCTGGAGCTATGAGCCAGGGCGGTTTGGCATCCAGAGTTCGTATTCTTCCTACTAATAGTAGGAAGCGCTTCAGGGAGACTGCACGAGGAGATCAGAGTATGTGGGATGCATCTTTTGGTATCAAGGTGGTGTGCTACCAGTACATAATGAGCGGGAATACGAGGCCACATTGCCTATGAGACCAAGTGGAGTGCCGATCTTGCAGCAAGATGAGTCACCTTCAGCGCTTCTATCAGATCATCCCACCAGCAACTGGTGACAGGGGTTCTTCTATGACATCTCATTTAGGGGAAGCACCACATGTTTTTCACCAGTCAGGGAACTGGAGTTCTTTCGGCCGTTCTAGACGACTTAAAGGTCATGTCCATGGTGGTCAGTCACTGAGATTTTAGCGACATCATGGTGGATCAGCTCAGAGTGATAATGTAGGTTCAAAGTGACGCCGTACAGGTCAGACTTTTGTAGTGGAGCAGACCCAGTAAGATCAGGATTCCGGACCCTCTACCATTTTAGGTACAACCATTGTAGCTACTTTTTTAGTTTATTATATTTTTGATATAGAGGATTCCAATAAATTTATATCTATTTCTGTTGTGTAGAGCCTTGGTCTCTATATCTTTTCCTCTGCCGATATCTTGATGATATACACTCCCTTGGGGACTAGAACAGCTAGTGTACATCAGTTATGGGAGTGCACTCTGCTGGTTGGTGGGGGACACTTCTTATGGGTCCTCTATTTTCTAGAGATGACATGTTATGATTTCATTCTTAGGATGGACTAGTAAGTTCCATTCTAGGTGGTTGTCGACTATTCTCACCATAGGGTGAGTTTCACGACACCAGAAGGTGAATTTTTTCATCATAAGGGAAAATGGGATGTCCAGGCGAGCAGAGCCGGTCCCAAGCATCATTGGCTGGGAGAAGTTACAGCCCAGATTGAAAGTCTCTATCTGGATGACCAGGGAACATTACAATTAGGCTTTCCTCATGTGGTGATCGTTTCAGGGATGTCTTTCCAGAGGACTTTTCAGGTTTGCCTTTAAAGCGGGTGGTAGACATTTCTATTGATCTTTTTCCAGGGGTGGCACCTGTGTCCATTCCTCCTTACAGGATGGCTACATCTATGTAGAAAGAGATCCAGAAGCAGTTGGAGGAGTTTTAGGCAAAGGGTTCCATCCGACCCAGTACTTCTCCTTGTGGTCTGCCTGTCCTGTTTGCGAAGAAGGCATAAAGTACCCTCAGGCTTTGTGTGGACTAACGGACCTTGAACCAGTTGATGGTAAAGAACTAACATCCCTTACCTACGATTTATAATCTCTTTTATCATCTTCGAGGATCTCGGGTGTTCATGAAGATTGACCTGAGATCCTGTTACCATCAGTTCCACGTCAGACCATCAGATATAACTCTTACAGCCTTCTGATGTAGGTATGGATTATATTAGTATATGGTTATGTCTTCCGGTCTCACGAATGCACCATTAGTTTTCATGGTACTGATGAACCGAGTGTTCCATCCATACTTGGATTCCTTTGTGGTGGCCTTCATGGAAGATATCTTGTTGTACTCTCACACTTGACACGACCATGCTACCCATCATGAGATTGATTTGAGTACACTTAGTGAGAATCAATTATATGCTATGCTCTCAATATTCCCCTTTTGGATGGATTAGATTCACTTCTTGGGTCAGGTTATCTCAGAGACAGGAGTATCAGTAGACCCAGAGAATGTGAGGGCAGTAGTTTTTTGGGAGTATCTAAAGAACATCTTGATGGTGTGGAGTATTCTAGGGCTTCCTAGATACTACAGCACCGCTAACGGGTCTGACAAAGAAGGTTAAAAAGTTCCTATGGTCAGATTCTTGTGAGTTAGCCTTTCGAGATCTAAAAGAAAGGTTGACTTCATCACTGATACTAGTCTTGCAACAGCCGAGCAAGAGTTATACTGTTTACCATGTAGCATCAGGAATCAGGCTGGGAGCTGTGCTTATGAAGGGAGATGGAGTCATTGCATATGGGTCTCAGAAATTGAGGCCACATGATAGGAATTACCCAATGCATGATCTCGAGTTGGCGGAAGTTGTTCATGCCTTACGTTTATGGAGACATTATCTTCTGGGAGAGCATTTTGTGGTTTTCACCGTCCATAAATGTCTCAATTACAGTTTCAGTCAAGATGATCTAAATTTGAGACAGCGAAGGTGGGATGAGTACCTTCAGTCCTTTGACTTTGAGCATTCTTATACACCTGTGAAAGGAAAAGCAGTGGCTGATGCGTCGAGAAGGACTCAGATACAGGCAGTTCAAGAGGCCATAAGTGAGTGGCATCTTGTGGCTCTATTCTATGAGATGCATTTGTAAGTGTACAACGGTCAGAGGAAGAAGTTTCATTCTTCTTTGGATGTTACCTCTACTCTTCTTGATCGAGTGAGAATGAGGAAGCTAACAGATTCAGAAGGCCACATCCTATGGGAGATTGATTCAGAAGAGGAACCTATTCGTAGAGGGACCATAGGCGAGGATGAGATCTTTCATTTCCAAGGGAGCGTATGGGTGATAGCATATATATGCGAGGATATGATCCCAGATTTTCATTCCTCAGTTTGTGCAGTTCAACCTGGTGTCACCAAGATGTATCGTGATCTACACAGTCTGTATTGGTGGCACGGTATAAAGAGGGATGTTGCTGGTTTCGTCATGTGGTGTTCCACCTATCAGCAGGTGAAGGCAGGGCATTAGCGACTAGCAGTTCTTTTGCAGGAGTTTCTCATTCCCGAGGGGAAGTGGAATGATGTCATGATGGTTGTCATAATTGTGTTTCCGAGGTCACATCGAGGGAATGACGTAGTTTGGGTTGTCATTTACAGACTCACAAATGTTTCTCACTTCTTGCCGATCAAGGAGACCATCAGTGTTGATGAGCTAGGATGGTTTTATATTTGTGAGATTGTTCATCTGCATGGAGTTCCACACTCCATTGTTTCAGACAGGGATGCCCATTTTTCTTCTCGGGTCTGGCAGTGGCTTTATAAGGCTTTGGGTACACAGGTACTTTTGAGTACAAATTACCACCCCCAGACAAATGGACATTCCGAGTGTGCGATTCAGGTCCTTGAGGACATGCTCCGAGTTTGCATCCGAGATTTTGGAGGTTCTTGGGAGAAGCACATACCTCTTGTAGTGTTTTCCTACAATAATAGATTTCATGAAACTATTCAAATGACACCTTATGAGGATTTGTATGGTAGGTCATTACGATCACCCTTATGTTGGATGGGGGAAGGAGAGGTATCTATGTTGGGAGATTATCTTTTTTAGGAGACCATAGAGTAGATAGAGTTGATTTAGAAGAGGATGGCTACTGCGTAATCTCGACATAAGTCTTATGCTGATCAGCGGGGATGACCTCTGGAGTTAGAGGTCAGGGATCTGGTTCTTCTTTGTGTCACACTGAGCTTGGGACAATGGAAAATTAAGAGATTGGTAAGCTTTCAACGAGGTATGTTCGGCCGTTTGAGGTGTTGGAGAGAGTTGGGCATGTTTCCTATCATTTTTAGTTACACCAGAGGTACTAGGTTATGCATGATGTTTTTCACATTTCTTAGCTCTGTCATTTCTTTTCAGACTCACCTCATTTCTCTCAGGTTGAGGAGGTTGAGCTCGAAGTGGATGCGACATTCAAGGAACATCCTATCTGAATTGTTGATCGTAGTACAAAGGTTCTCTGTGGCTGGTCTGTCCCTCTGGTACGAGTTCTATGGAAGCATGGGAGGGTATAGGATGTGACTTGGGAGACAGAGGCCGATGTGTGAGCACTGTGGCTGGAACTGTTCACGGTTTCTTCTTCTACGCCGTGCAAAGTAAATTTTAGGACGAGTTTCTTTAAGGGCGATGTTTGTAAGAACCCAGTCTTTCTTTTCAGGTATTTTTTCCTTTTCTGTTCATTTTTGTGAAAAATTGGAATTTCTAGAAATTTTCAATTTATACATCATGTACTTTATGATTACACACCGTGTACTCGGTTACCGCATGTAGCAGGGTGCTGGCTGTGTAGCAGCCATGCACACAGCCGTGTGGGGGTGACTGAAGGTAGGCTAATGTGGAGTACAGAAATGGAGAGTATTGTCCATGTACATAGAATGTACACACAATGTACGTTTTTTTCAATAAATGCACTGGGGTTGTCTCTAAATTCCTTAACCGTCTTCTACTAGGTTTTCTTCATCCGAGAGAACCTGTACTGTCGTGATCCTTCACCGAGCCACCGATGCTCCACCCGATCTCAGATTCGACCGTTGTCGATTGTGTTAGGATCACATCGGTATGCTCTCTCTTCTTCCTGATATTCATTTGAAGATTTTTCTTCTCCCTCTTGTTATCCTCTGGTGAATGTTTTAGATGTTTTTGTAGATCTACCTCATTCTAGGTTTATCCAAGGGCCGACACCAGAGTATATCGATTTCATAATTCCTAGGATGGTGGTTTGTACCTTTCCGTTGAAATACTTTTAGTATTGTGTGCAATTTTGACTAATAACCATGAATGGGGTTTTATTTGTTTACCATTTTTTTAGCCAAGTTATTTTCCTTCTATGATTGTATGTGTAAGTAGAGGCTAATTGTATGTGAATAGGGTTTTTTTCTATGCCTCAGATGTGTTTTCCCAAGCATGTTCTGTTTATGGTCGTTTGGTCATGTTTAGCTGTTATGCTTCATTGACGTTTCCATGCCTAGTACTGTAGGATAGAGTGATTATTTATGACATGATTGAGATGTTATAAACTGGTTAGCCAAGTTGTTCTGTAGGTTTACTTTTTCTATATTGCACTACTATGTGTTTTGACCTACATAGGGTCGTGAGAACCTGGAGTAGTATACTATAAGGGGAATTGACCAAGTGAGCTTCATTAGAGAGTCTTTGGGCACTTCAGTATATAAGGGGGATTGACTAAGTGAGCTTCCTTAGAGTGCCTAGGACCACATAGGGATATAAGGGGAATTTACCATGTATGATTCCTCATAGAGTACTTGACTGTTTTAGACTATAAGGGGAGTTGACTGTGTGATATTCCTCAGAGAGTCTTTGAATTACATGAACGACTTGGGCTATGAGGGGAATTGACCATGTGAGATTCCTCAGAGAGTCCTTTACCTTGGGGATATAATGGGAATTTATTGTGTTAGATTCCTCAGAGATATATTAACTACCACAGACTATAAAAAGAATTTCCTGTTTGAGCTTCCTCAAAGAGTCTTGATTTACCTTTGACTATAAGGGGAATTGATTGTGAGCGCTTCCTTAGCGTGTCTTTATATATTCTTATAACTGGACCTCAGGGGATAGGCTATGTGCACTTTATAGAGGGTTAATGTGCTTGTTTATTTGTTTTGATATATGGAATTGTTTTCTATTGAGTAATTTTTGTTTACTGCTTCTTTACTTATACCTACCATATATTCCCTGACTGTTAGGCATTTCCCTTTGGGAGGTTTCCTACTAGGATTTACTCTCACACCCTATTTGGGACATGATTTTGGGCCCAAACAGATTATATTGCTATAGGAATTGACAAGGGAAAGTTCCATTCTACTTTAGGTACATGACTTTCTTCTCTTTGATGGTGGTTTTTTTGGTGGCGATGTTGTACTCCGGCAGATGTTTCAGCTCGCCAAAAGGTGCCGGATATGGAGACGACATTTGGTGTGGACAGTGATGAAGTGATTTCCAATGGTGGTATGACGATGAAGGTCTATGATGGTGTCTATCACTGCATCTTAGCGGCACCGAGGTGGTGCTCTACGGCGACAATGATGGTGATTTCGGTGAAGACGGGGTCAGCGGTGGAGACAGCTCTCTGATGGGTGTTATTGTGTGCGTCTCGAGGCGACGGTAGAGGCGTGATGTTGAATTCATTTTAATTTTCAAATTTTGAAATGGTATTTTCAGTGGCGGCATTGCGGAGTCACGGCGGTGGTGGGATGCAGTTTTTTGAATTTTGAAACTCGTAGTCCTAGTTTGATGGCGAGTTTACTAAGTAGGTAGTGGTAGGTTTTTTACTGATGTTTTTATCTGATTAGAACATTGTTAAGGTTCACACTTTTCCATTAAAAGTGTTATTGGAAAATGAAAAAATATGGATGATGGAGGTACTTGACTAGATGTGAAGATGGAGAGCATGGGACCAAGATTAGGCTTGCGATGCTGAGGAGCTATTTATCTGTTTCCTTTTATTTTGGTATAGTAATGTTTGTATTAATCATTGTGACTTGTTTGGCTATTTTCCTAGACAAAGACATCATGCATCATTATATATATATATATATATCTTCTCTAGTTGTTTATTTCTTCAGTTTTCCGTGGTACACTATTGTTGGATATTTACTAATTTTGCTATTATATTTTTTTTCTCTTCTACTATGTTACTTGGCCAATGAGGGCATAGTTTCCCCACTATCACACCTAAGGCCCTCGCTGCTAGTCGGAGCCTCTGACATTCGATAAATGCACTTGATTCCATTGGACCGACCGGGTACGGGGTGCCTTTGGGTGGATTCTGGAACCAGAATGTTATAATGTTAATCTATATTTATAATGTTTACACTACATTTCCCTTTTTGTTTTTACTAGGGTAACATGAATATTTTTAGTAATGAAAATATTTTTTCCATTATTAAAAAAATTTAAATGAGTCTTATTAGATAATTTCAACATAAATATTATATATATGAAACACAATTTGATAAATATAAATATAAAAAAGTGTTAAATTAATTATAATAGAAGCACATGTAATCCAAAAAATTGACCTTTTAACCACAACTGTGCAAATAATGTTTTCTTATATTGAGGTGTCAATTTATTAATTATAATACTAAAAATGGGACTTTAATTTATTATAATTTATATTAATATAAATTTATAAATAAATTTTAAGAATATATATTTTTTAGAAAATTAAATCCCAATAAAAAAATATAATGTGATGAGAAAATATATTTTATATATAATGCGATGAGACGATATATTTGTAATCAATATATTGATAAAAAATTGATAAAAAATATTTGCAACAATACAATGTTTTTATATATAAGGTAAATATAAATTTTATTTAAATGACTAAATTCGATTAATTTATATATATTTGAACTAATTTTATTTAAAATAGTTAAAAATATATATAACATTATAAATAATTTAAACAAAAAATTAATTTTTTATTTCAATTCTGTATTTTTCAGAATTCATCAAAAATTGAATATTCTAAAAAAATAAAAAATATTCACCCAATGATGAAATGAACATTATAGATTCAGAAAATATATTAAATATTTTCAGTAAAAATTAATGAATGTGGCCAAAATAAAATATTTTTGAAATTATCCATTAAAATTGTCTGTTAGAAAAATACACTTTTTTCTGAACAAATATAATTTAGTTTAATTGATACATATTTTATTTGTAGTCAATATATTGATAATAAATTGATAAAAAAATATATTATTAATAAATAATTTAATTCTATTTATACAATTAATATCAATTCATAGGTGATAATAATTATATTAAATCACAATATTAATCATATACATTTATTCAGTAAAACACTATCATGAATGTAACATGTGCAATTGGGAAAACTCTGTATTAAATGTAATGAAAGATAAATCACTATTATGTGTTATGAAAGATAAGCTAGATATTCCAATTAACCAAAAAATCAAAATAACTAACTTCATTTGAAAAATAAATTCACCAAACCTAGGTTGTTACATTCTTGCACCCATAAAATAAATTTATCAATAAAAATTAACCTTAGTAATCAATTTATTAACATTTGAAAAAAATTTATCATGGAATACCACATTCTTCAAGTGAGTAGTATAACATCATTATAAATGAATAGTTCTAAATATAATGGTTTCCCAATAAAATTCATAACTATGTCTCTACATAAGATAGAATAGCCATAAATTCACGACATGAACATGGAAGAAAAATATGAATAATTTTTGATAGTGATAAAGATCACGGATCCCTAAAAAATTGTTGATCTAGAGGAGTTTAATGGCCATAATACCATAAAACAAATAGGTGTAAAAAAATACACTAATATCATCCTAAATTATAAAAATATGATGTTATTTTAATTCAATATTTTTTATGGTGTTGAATAATTTCATTTGATAATATACTTCTGTGATTTCAAAACATTTTTAATGTAAAATACCATCCATTGGTTACTCCTTTATCAATATCCACATCATCACATACAAAATGAAATGGGTGTTGTTTTTTTGCATAAAGAACTAATGGATCACGAGATCCATAAATAGAATGATAATTCATGTTTGATATCAGTAGTTATAAAAAATGGTTAGCCAGGTACACCTAATATGGAAAAATCCTCATATAGTTGTTTAATACATTAATATATTAATCCTCATACAATTTTCAACTTAAACGTTTCCAAAAAAATGGTTATCAGTTTTAACCTTCTAAAATTAATAATTTATAATGATTGTCCTTTAATTTCCCAAAATCAAAATAACATCAATCCAGTAAAAATTATTAAGCATCTCATTATAGTCACATGAAAAATAAGCAAATATCATGGTCTTATATACTAATAAATATTTTTAATAGGATAAATTATCATAAAATATCATCTAAAACATAAATGATTATTCATTATGTGAATAAATATAATATTATTGAACATATTCAAAATATTGAATAATTTTTTAATAAATGTTAATGATGACATAAACCAATTTTTCACCAAATAAATTATCTATTGTGATGACATGAATACTATTTGATTTACATTACCCATACTAATCACTAATTTATACAAACTAAATACCATATTCTTATCCTCATGAAAATGTTAATCAATTTTCTTGGTCACAGGAATCAGTCATCATACTCATTAAAATCAATAATTAAAAATTTATATAGAACAATCCATAGATATTTTATAATTCATAAATCCCAAAAAAATACATTAATTATTTCAACTCATACAAAATCCATTAACTAGGCTCCATTATCTAATTATTTAATAACTCTTTATTATTAAATGTCATTTGTATTCCCGTCTCTATAAAAAATAAATTACTCACAAAATTTTTCTTATTATCTTCAATAAAGTTCCCTTTATGAAATAAATTTTAATAATTATATACATTCCATATATAAAACATAGATCCATTAATAATTCTTTTGGGAGTCGAACATGCCCAACCTTTATGTGAACTAAACTTTTCATTTTCCCTAATAAGTCACTTATGTTGTGTCCTTCTTCACTGCACAAAATACATTATCTCATTCATTTGAAACATTACATGGAATTTTTCCTCCCACATATATAAAACTAAATATTTTACACACTATAGTCTCCACCACTCAAACTCTCAACGAACTCTATATTTCTATTCTTTTGAAATTAAAAGGATTGTATATTCTGAATTTTTTGAATCATATTTCATGATAACATAATAATAATAATCACAATATACTTTACTATACTCATTATCTCATTTTCTTAAACATCAAAACATTGTATATAATGTTATTACAGGTGCTTCAAGTTCCCACCATTGTCTAATAATAAAAATCATAATGTGTAAAACTAAAATCATGATGGGGAAACAAATAATCTTGAAAAGTATCATATACAATGTCTAAATCATTACACATTATTTTATTTAGGATCTTTTATGTCATTTATAATTATTATCTATTTAAATCTATCATGATGGATTTTAATGTGTTTATGAAATTTTTAAAATCAATTACTACATAGTTTCAATCCATGCGTACATCCTTTCCCATTGGAATCAACCAATTACTAATCATGTATAGATCAATACGGTGTTTTGGGGTTGTTACCCCGAAGGAGAATCTCTTCCAGAACCACATCCCTAGGTAGTATCCAGACATGGATATTATTTTATTAGAGCCACTCACTCTATCATTAAATAATATTCCTTGTTATCTTCCTAATCATTGACTCATCTCTATACATGTCCTTATAGACATACATAGACATAACCATAGATATATACCTAGGGGTCTCAAAAATATTATTTATCTTAGTTTCAAAATGGTATCTAAATCTCTCATTTGTCACCCATTATAGAGACCCATAATTCTCATTCAGGGATATAATATTTTTTAAGATAAATAGATATTATATTTCACAAACCAAATCATGGGTAATGTAATACATTAAGGGAAATGGAAACATGGAACACAATATTTTAATTTGGTTAAATATCATTAATGTATCCCATAATTATTTTTCCACATATTTATCTTTATAGACATACAATACATAGAACCATTCTTCATAAATTGAGAAAAAGAAACAAAAACAATTGTGAGATAATATCACCAGTAAGGGTAGATATAAGATATATGTATCTATAATAATATGATACCAAAATATAATAATAAGGGTTTGTGATAATAGAAAAACCTATGAAGTGTATCCCTATACTATCATAGATCATAAATGAGAGACATGGAAAAATATATTTATTTCATAAGAAATTAGTCTTATGTAAATAAAATAACATGAGCCATTAGAGAATAACAATATCAGAAGATATTAAATTTTTTTAATGCCCTTAAGTATAGAAAATAATTTCCATATTTGTCATGGTTCAGTCCCCAGACCATAATAATGGACAATTAACCTTGATAAACCTGGTATAATCCCCATTCTAACAATATTTATCTGAATATTTTTCACTCCCCCATCTATCCATTTTTTAATTATTCAATTTTGAATCCCATTCCAATCTGATGTTACTGAACCATGTTTACTTCTTATTTTAGACTTGCCTTACATATCCTTGTTAACTACCAATTCTATTCATGCCTTAATAAACCATAATCAGTACCCTTTACATTCCTTTATATCTCATGAGATTGAAATATTTAACCAGTTAAATGAAGGTAGATATAGGTCACACCCATCACATAATGAAAGCCATATTTTTTTACTAAAATATCATAAATATTAATCATATCATAACCATTGAAATGAAATGGGTATCAAAATATTTTCATTATATGAAAAACCATAGAATTGGTAACAGATTAATAATCCCATAATCATATAATATACAATTAAAATAATTAGTTTTCATATGAATTTCCTCAGGGAAAAACTTGTGGAATAGAAATGGTTTTCATAAACATCATTCCATAAATTCATAACCCATTAAAAGAAATAATGTGAATGGTATCCTTGGATAATTTCCACTATAAATCATTTGAAACACCAATGGATGTAATTATTGATGTAAAATAATTCTAAAAGATGATTTAAAACATTTATTATTAAAAATATCATTTTCTCATTTAAAAAATCATTGAAAGATAAAAAAAATTAATTTATTTTCACTGAACATGACTATGAAAAATATCAAAGGCGGAGTTGAAAAAAAATATCATAAACATTTTAAAATTTTATTTTTTCAACTATATTTCAATAAATATTATCTAAAAATTTATATATATAAATATAATTGAAAAAAATAAAGATATATTTTGGAGAAAATAGAATTCAGATCGAAAAGGTAAATAATGTAGTATTTTCATAAAATCATTTTATTATTAAAATTATTTAAACCCTACAATAAAAATAGTTCCATTACATGAATATTTCATCGATAAGAATATAATAATAAATTTCTGGAGGATTCAAGTGTGTTCATTCGTAATATTTCAATGTTACAGACTTAATCATAAAGTATCTCGTTATACACTAAGACTTTAATATAAAACAAATACCATGTTGGTTTAATTGAATAATATTTATCATTATGTAATAATGTAAAGTGAAACATAAAATAACATGACTATTAATAAATTCATGAAATTAAATGTGAATGGTTTTTATATACATGTCAAGAAAAAATTGATGTGCATAATAAAATGTACGTAGCAACAAAAGAAAATTGAGACAAAAACTCTTTATCTATTTGGTGAAATTTGAACCATAAAACCCATGTAAGAGTTAAAATAAAAATAATTTAAATAATAATAATTTTAAATAGAATTAGCATAATATACATTCTTTTTCAACATTAACACCACATAATTTAAATATGTTGTGAATATGACATTTGTCTTACTGAAAGTAAAAGTGTAGTGGAAATCCATCACTTTAAGTCCTCACATCCACTGTAACCATTAAAAGCATCCTATATAATAAACATTAGACA
Organism: Viscum album; assembly: GCA_963277665.1. Taxonomy (NCBI): domain Eukaryota; kingdom Viridiplantae; phylum Streptophyta; class Magnoliopsida; order Santalales; family Viscaceae; genus Viscum; species Viscum album. Next base: position 1,530,735,394 of record OY728146.1, on the reverse strand, counting down.
ATTATAGATATATTATAGAACCCCATTCATACATATAATTCCATATATGGTCCAAATATTATATGTTTATTAATGATTCCTTGAAAAAGATACATCTCATTTTGTAATCGATTTGTTTTTAATATATGGATTGAAATGATAGACTTTTGGTACTCTTACATGGATCAGGGTTAAATTTTTTTGTAATTATAACCATGATATAAATATCATATAATCCAGTATATATTTATTTATATTAAACCAACGAAATTAGTGAAATGAAACAAATTAGATTGTTCATGTGGACGGTAGGTCATATGTATGCATGAACACTATTTTATCATTTTATTGTTATGTCGAAAGAATAAAAATTAATTAATATATTATATTTATAGAGTAATTATTTTTTGATATATATTATATAAAATTATTACACACATCCTTAATAAATCACTGGTAATATATGAATGAATCACATCACTTTAGGAGGTAGTAACCTGCGGTACACACAAAAGACGTTATTGTATTTTCTGAAAATGGACAGTATAAAGGTATTCATGATATATCAATTAAATAATTATTATAGAGTAATATATTATATATATATAATCTATAAAATATAAATACACCATTCCTTCCAACCATAATAGTTGTTAATTGATAAATGAATGACATATGTTCGCGAGGCGGAAGTCTGTCGTTCATGTGAATGATGATTTCTTATCATATATCACTGAAGTGCATACTATTTTAATTTATAACATTAAGAAAAAAATTTATAATTATAAATTATATATGAATGTTTTTATTTAATAATCATATAATTATAATTGAAGGCACATAAGAATCAATTAATTAAAAGATCACATGGACTCGCATCACATTTTTTTGGATATCCTTCTTATATTTCCCTAAGAACTACTTATGATGGATTAATTACCCAACTATGGTTTATAGGATAGTTTGAGTGAGTTTTTTCTATTATTTGGGTAGGTTTTGGTCAAAACAAATGTCTTTATATATTTGAATAATGTGGGAGAGTGAACGCCCTATTAGAATTAGGAGGATTGGAATTCTTGTAATTACACAAAAGTATTCACTACTGGGAAGTCTCCCTTACCACATATAAATCCAAAATTATTTAATAATGTATATTATGGATTTATTGGTCTATATAAACCTCCACCACATTAAATATAACACAATTTTTTCATGTTATTCCTTAGTCATTATAATTAGTCGATTATTCCCTTTTTGTTTTTACAAAAGTAATTTGTAGCTTTTTATATATCACAGAAATTTATTCTTCAAGACTAAATATAAATAAGAATAATTAGATAATTTAAAATTAATTATTCTATATGTTAAAAACAATTTATCACTTAATGATTCACTATATTGTAAAATTAATTTCCATATAAGTGCATGTGATGCAAAAAATCATTGTTATAACCTTAATTGTGCTAATATTTTTTTGTTTGTAGTTTAGGGTTCCATATATTCATTAAAAAAATAATCGGTATATTAATGGAAAATATTTTATATTTCTTGATATTTATAAATCCATTTGTTGAATATAATTTTTCTAGTAATTATAATTCGTTAAATAATCTAACACTTATTACCAAATAACAATAACATCAATTTGGACAATTTACATTTACATGGGATTATAATATAACAATAAAATGATGGAATTAAAATAATGTTTTATAATCAAGTATAATTTTATTTAAAAATAAAAAAAACTTATTGTAACTCAATAATTCATTCAAATTGAAATTTTTTAAAATTTTTTGTATCATTTTTAGTATTATTAGTTACATAATAATTCATTCATTGGTGATTCATATTCATTTGAAATAATTATTTCACCACAAAAATAATTTATTATCATGATAGACTTTTTTGAAAATAATATTTATAATAGAACATGTGATTAATTTTTCCTATCTCATGGCTTTATAGATATTCAAGGAAAGAAAGTTTCATTTTTTACTCAGTTTCATTGCAGAACATATTCAATAGGACACTTTCAAGGAATAGTATCACACTAAATAATGAAAATATAGATTATTGTGATAAATGTGTACACATATACGTTAAATGGGTGATAGAAAAGATATTAGGTGATATTAAACACTATTCATAAAACATAACCCCTGATATACATGGTTTTACCTTAATCACCGTTGTTAATTATAACTATTTTCACGAATCAATGTTATATAAAATTATGTTGCCCTTAATGGATAATATAAATCATTATCATTGAAAATATTGAATCTTTTTGTTTCAAATTCATATAACTAACGTTTCTTAATTTAATTTAAAAATATTCATGGAGATGTGATAAGAAATCTGGGTTTTAAAGTGAAAATGTTCAAATGATTATAATGTTTTTATATCTTAATTTTTTATAAAATTGATTGAAATTAAATTATTTGTATTGATTGAAACAAAAGTGAACTATTCTTACCGAAATACTAATTCAAAATATAATGTTACATTGTAGAAAATTAAAATGATAAGTTGGTTTGTAATAAAAAATATTTTTTTCATTATAAATTTAAAAAACATATCATAAATAACCTAAGAAAATAATATAAAACAATTTTGGTTTTAGGATTTAAAAAATCTATTTTAATTTTTAAAATAAATTTTATATAATGGTGAAAATTATTTTTTTTTGCAATGATTAATTAAATTATCCTTTATAAAAATATTTTTTTTGAAAATGGTACTTTTTTTAAATTATTCTTATTTTATTTATAATTAATAGATAGATAATAAATTTATAAAAATTATATAGTTTATTATGATTGATAATTCTATTCACACCCTTCATTTTAATGGCTAGGGGATAAATATAATATTAAATAAATGTAATAATTGTATATTGTTGTTCTCTAAAACTCCGTCTTGTGTGAGACACAAGATATGGAGGAAACTTTTTGTTTAATATAACACAACCTTGATTAATGTTATCAATATTAAAATATAAACTTGATATTATGCATAATAAAACCCAAAAAACTGTAAATTATATTTTAAAATAACATTTTACAAAATATGGAGGTGTTACAGTAATTCACTATTTCGTGATAGTCCCATGATTAAATGAATTATACAAAGGGATTAAAATTTTTACATTTCCCTAATAACATAAGCTTATTGTTTTATATAATTATGAATATCCTTAAATTATATTGGGAACCTTGATACATAGTTTCTATGTTTGGCATTGAAATAAAATATTATATTTTCAATCAAGTCTAAATCAGGATGCACTTAATCCTTTAAAATATAATTTCCATTATTCAAAGAGAGAAAGCATTATTGATCCAAATCATCCATAAGAACCATGTAAAATATTCATATATTGGATATTATTATAATAATATTATAATGTGATTAGAAATATTGGGGACACATTAGGCAAGTTAAAAAAATAAAATCTTGGTAATTTTTTTTAACATATCCAACATGTTTATCTACAATATTTTACATCATTGAAAACTATTCATTACCCAATGTATTGGAAATGTATATCAGGTTCAACCATATTCATGAGTTATATATGTATCACCCATCACCATGAGATTTATCTATCTAGAATTTCATCGTCAATAATTCTAAATGTAAGTACATTTGTGCATAAAGGTCTTGACTTCTATATAGAATTTTATTTATCATGATATATGAGGTGATATATATTTAAAAATGATATCATTATTTTTCTAGTAGAGAAATTTTAACCGGGAATGGTGTTATATGGGTGGATATGAGTAGTTAGAGAGTATTAGATATGGGATGGGTGGTCTTGGTTTTTGTCTACCACCACCAGAGAACTTCATGTAGAACACTCGATCCTCAGTGGGATTGTTATTGTCTTTGTGGGACTATAGGGCTTACCATCTAGTTTATGGATCATTTTTGAAAAAAGGGGGCATTGATGGGGTATAAAATAATAATTGAAATCATGACTTCCTAAAGGGGTATAAATCTATTCTCTCATACACTTTATCATGGGGACCAAGGGTTTGACCCCTTTCCTCCATCACATCATCCTTAATCAAGGGGAGATATTAGTACTATATTACTAATATTTGAGGAATAAATTCACCTCGAAAACCCATAGTACCTCAAATCCAATCTTCTTTATTAATTATTTATTTTTTATTTTGAGTATTTGGTTATGATTCCATAGAGTCTATTTTAATTATAAGATTATCATGTGGATTTTAGATTTGTTTTGTAGAGGAGATCCTATGATGATGTCTCTTCATAGTCATGTGACATTTTTATAGAGGAAGGAAAGAATATTTATTTTTTATATTTTGGTATGAAAAATGTTTATTATGTAATTTATATTTCATCTCCATTTTGAATTTTTTTCTGCCAACATATACGACATTTCTAGAAAATATATTCTTAAAGTTGTGAATTGTTTTACTGTGTCATTGGTTCACATTTTTTACTATATTAATTATTATTGTTATTTATTAAAATTTATTATATTATTTATGTCATATTTGGTGGAAAAGTCTTATAACTTTATTTGGGACACACCTCTGTCATCAGAGTGCTATATGTACCAATTTTGATGTAGTGGGAGCACCAGATAATTATATAATATTTTTTTCCTAGTATAATTCAAATAATGAATTGGTAATTAATTATTTGATAATATGTTTAAATAATTATAAATAATTTATGATAAGTTATTATATTAATTGTTGTGAGTTAGGTATGTAGAATGTACCCCATGACATATTCAGGCGTGCACAACCACTTCTATAGTGAGATCATATACTCTGCTTAAAATGGAGATTAATTTCAAATATATGTTGGTTTCCATTATAAACCTTCAAATTTATTTTATGAATTTAATAATACTAATATGTAATTCATGGACCCACTTCATTAGGTAGTGGTCCTCAATAAATATTTTTATGTATTAATTTAAATTACATTCTTAATATTAAACTATAGATGGTATTGAGGGCCCCGATAGTCCCTCACGTTTTATATGACCATATCAGTAACTGATATTTAATGATATACGTTATTTGGGATATTTAATTCCTCGAGGCGTGTAATTTAATGATTTTTAAATGAGATTGATATAATTTTCCTATAGTATGTGTCATCAACCACCTCAATATAAGAAAACACGAGGGATGAATATGGTTGTCCCTACTAGGCTATTGATGTTATTACATAGTTTCCATAATACCATTCCCTATGAATGAGTTTATTAAACAAAATGTTAATATACATTTTTGGAGATAAAGAGAATTTAACTTCACTATATCCTTTTTATTTATGAATATGTGTTTAGGGATGTTTCTCTCACCTACTAAGATGCATTTATTTGGGTGGTTAGAAATTGTAATGATGGCGGGATCTATAAGATATTTCGACTAACTATTAATCCTTGAAATGAAAATACAATTATGGATATCTTCATACAATTAATTATCTAGGAAACCAATGTGGCCTCCATGAGACCTATGGTTACCCTCGAAGGTTCCCTTGTGAATTTTGACCACAATGAGAGGACGAATCTGAGAATGGTAAGAGATGATCATGTGAGTCACCTTAGAACCTAGAATTATAAAATGGGTCTATTATGGTATTGATTAGTTGTCTCATTCACCTGGGGCTCGATTATGGTATACAACATGTGGCAGGGTAATGAAATCCCATTACATGATATATATATATATATATATTTATATTTATATATTGGATATGGGATACACCATCAAGAAAATTATAATATTATAAATGGAAAAAACAAACCAAGTGATTATGTAAATGCCTATTGGGTGTCCATGATGTATTTACCGGCATCCAAATTCACTTCTTAGTATTGTTATTTTGATCATGTATATAACACAATCAAGATCTTATCTATGTGAATTGTTGAATATAATTGTTAGTATTTTTATATTGAACAATGTGATGTAATTCCCAAGATTTCAAGATTCATCCTCAAATGTATATGGGAACCCTTGAAAACGAGGTATCATAATACGTATATAATGTCTTTGATACTTCCAATATAGAATATAATTTTTTCATTATCATTTTCAGGGTATGTATAATTCACCCATTGGATACGTCTAGTCGAACCGACGACACTACTTGAATATGATAGGGATTATGAGGATGCCTTAGATCTATCCAACTGGCACAATAACATGAATGATGCTTTTTGAGATATTTCCCATGATACATATGTATTTATTTTGAAGTTTTTACCTATAGTTTGGTGAGAAAAAATTGAAATGGATATTGATCCATAGATGTTGTGGTATGTTGACTTTGAACATTATATTATGTGGATTCCTAGTGTACCTTGTAGAATTAATGTATTAAATAAGTGGAAAAATGATTATGTGTAATTATAAAATATATCTTAATATTAGATGATGTAGGTAAAATAAATCTTTTTTTTGGTCCTGATGATTGATAATGGTGAATATTTACAAACATTTGAGTACTTTATTATTAGTTCATTGGGTTTCACATACACAAACATTTCATTTGATATATTTATTTTAATATGTGATATTCATGGTGGGGGATCATCATTGTATCAGTGTAATACATATACATTAAAGATTATTATAGATTATGTGGTTTTAATTATCATGCGTACCATTATGTTTTTTATTTATACATGAAAATTGATTACTTTGCCAATTAGAATAAACTATTGTTTGGGGGTATAGTTTCCCAGAGGTACTATACCTTACACCATGCACTAGATGGTAATCTATGACATTTGGGGAGGCTACTCTGAAGTCCTATGGAAAATCCATTCTAAGTCAGCAGTTGAATGACCTATGTTTCTGTGATATTTCAATATATTATCAAATAATTTATATGGATTATATCATAAAAATTATTAAAATTTTATGATTTCATAATATTTGTGGAGACGATATATAGTTGATATTCTAATTTGTTAAATAATTTGATAGATATAAAAGCAGAGCATGGAGAGAACAAGATTTCAAATGATGCCATAATAACTAGGGATAAGGGATTTGAATTTTGGAATTTGATGTTAGGGTATTATAAATTCTTCCTCATGAGACACATAAGTGTTTTGTATTAAATTATTTCTGATTTATTATTGGTTTCATCTCCGGGAAATTTTCCATGATACAATATTCATGCATCTTGTTTTAATTTCATATTCATATGATCATAATATATTGGTCTGGTATTTTTATCAAATATGATGAGGTTAAGCTATTTAATGTATTATTCATAGATCCTTTGAAATTTATCCATATATATTCTTCATGTAATGATACATAGTTATATCATGATATGGATTTTTATTGAATGAAATGTAATATAGATCAACTTTATGATGTCTACTATTGATAATGAGAATTTACCTTGATTAAAGGATATAAGATGACCATAGTAGGTTGATAAACATATTAGAATCAATTATAATAAACTCATTCATGGTGGATATCATTTAAGTTCAGGTTTTTAATTTTTCAACAAAAACTGACATGGTGATTTCAAAATACCTTCTAAGTGGAATTTTACTAAACTTAACATCCTTTTATGATAATTAGATGTTATTATTTGAAGTAATATGTCTTTCTTGTATGGGTTGAGTTGAGAAAATTTTACCCTCAAGGGAGTAATTATCATAAATTGATTCTCAATTATGATCAATATGAGATTTTTGATTTATGAGGTGGTAGATACATATGTAGAAACCTATGGAGGACTAGTTTCATCATAGGCAAGTAGTTAGCATGTAATTCAAAAGAATATTATGTGAGACTCTAGTGTGGGTCATTTTGGGACATGAGTAGTCATGTGACTTTTGAGATAATAACATAGATGTGTTTTCTCTATGACATAATTTCTTTGAGACATGTATTGTGTGTTAGGAGGTAGATATATGTGATTTGATATGTGGATTAGGGTGTTATAGAGTCAAGTATTATTAATTAAATGTATTGAAATACACATTGGAAACTTATGGGGGGTTCCCAATACATTATAATTTGTATAAATGGTAATCAGGGGTGTATTGATAAATAATATCATGGTACCCATGTGGTACTTCCATGAGTGTAATATTGGAAAGAAGATTCCTTGGGATTCTATAGTGGTAAAACCTTGAGTGTTAGGGAATTTTCTATAATGTTATGGTTCTGAGGAGATTATTTGTGTGACTACATTCCCTATGTATTTATTTATTCACTTTTGGTAGTGTTTTTGAACATGCATAGATGATGATTTTTTGGAATTACATTATAATGGTGGTTAATTATTGGCAGGTAATAGACCTCTTAATGTGACCAATTTAATAGAGTGATAATGGCACAAATAGTTAGATTAGGAAAACATTAAATGTATTATGATCACTAATTTAGTTGCATGAACCTAGGATTGATGATATTGGACACGGGATGAGCCTAGTTTGACAATATGAAATTATTAAACATGAGTATTTTCATATAAGGGTATGAGTTATTTTGGGTAATGGGGGATGGTGTGCACCACTTTGGAAATAAAATCCTTTGGAAACATGAGGAGTGCATGAATGATTATAATTTATCGTGTTATTTATGGATACTAATGGATTTATCATGTTAATATAATGAAATAGATTTTAAAATTTTGGTGCTTGAATTGTATTTCCTCAATTTATTGGTGCATGATTTTGTGCATGATAATTTCATTAAAATTGGATTGTTATGTTACATTTAATGAAATGCCCATATAAATTTTAAATATAACATAATTAGGTTATAATATATGGGATGAATAACATGATAAATAAATATGTTAATAGTATCATAAATTATTAATGAAATCCAAGATACAACCCACTCAAAGAGGAACTATTGAAATTGAATCATGGGTAGTGGTATAACTGATCTAGGAGAACCCTTGTTAGGGAACGAGGGGTTGTGATGTTGATTGACTAGGAGGAGTGACTTATATATGATGAAGGAATACATTATTGTTATCCTCTATGATGAATATATGGGATATTCTATGGTGGGGATCCCATTATTTTTGTTTGAGGGTTTCACCGAAATTTTTGATGGATCTATTAGGCTATCATGGATACTTTTTCATGGGATGGGAATGAGTGGGGATTTATGTTTAATAATTATCACATGGGTTTGAGTGAGAAATTAATATGTATTTATTACTTGAAAAAGATGACTGAGCATTACTTTTAGAAGTATGAATATCATGTTACATGAATTATCAGAATAACGAGATTGTTATTTGGTTGGTTGTAACATAATTTTGATAGTATTGGGATAATGAACTCAATAAATTCGTAATCTATAATGTCTTTTAGGTAAAAAATAATTTGTGATATATGATGGGGTCTGATCATGTAATCTGGATCTTGATTAATTGAATTGATCGATGCATTATCATATTGGTGGGAATGGATCTTTTGGTATTATATATCCTGAATATCATTTTATATTGGTGGGGACCCAAATGGATAATTTCTGGATACTTAAGTTCCAAACTATGTGATCATGTTAAGATGATTTTGGAATATCTATGGTGTTTAAGGAATCATGATTTGTTATTTGGAACCTCGTTGTTTGTAAAAACTAGGATTTTTCTAAACTGTCCATCGTGTCTATTTTAATGTTTCATCCTTCAATAGAATTGGATTTATGGGAATAGGAATCATGTTGGATATATCAACAAGTTAATTATTATTATCAGTAGAGGCATTAAAAATGAAATTAATTTTATTTAAAACATTTTAATGGGTGGTGGATAATCATCTAATTCCATTCCGAATTGAGAAGAGGGATGATATCATGTTATAACTTATTTTTTGATTAATAATTAGGTGAATTGAATTGAAACCCATTTTGAGTTCATCCTTACACATTTTTATGGGATATATGTTGTGAAATATAGATTTTATGATGTTCTATGGCTCAGAATCAACCATTACAATCAAATTAATAATGTGGAACAATACCTTAGTTGGGATGGTTAATTGGAAGATGAAACATGGTTATCTTGAGATAGAATAATTTCACAGAGAACTATTATATTAGTTTTATTAATGAAAGCGAGGTATGGATCATAATTTCTATGTTTAATATCATTACATTTAAAGTCTAAATGTGATAGTTATTTGAGAAATTAACATTTGAATATAGGCTATAATATTGAATTATTTACCATTTTACGTTGAGGATTATTATTATGATAAAATATGTCTTCTTGGATAAAATAAGTGTTATAGTGGGTAGTTTGTAGGTCCCTATATCCATACTTGTTTTAATTTTCTAATTAAATTTTAATTTTTTATAAGTTATTGTGGCCAAAATTTAAAACCAAATGTCAAATATAATTATGGAGGTTGTAACCCCACAAAATTGAAATTTTATTGATGGAATAAATCATTGAGGTTTCTTGTAAGAAATGAAAAAACATTATGTGTGGCATAAATGGACGGAGATTTAGTTTGCAGGACTCGAAAAAAAATTTCAGTTGTTTTCCTTATGGAACTATATGCCAAATCTGATTACTTGATATACAGTGGCCTAGTTCTATAGTGCTAATGGATATTTATGGGGGAATATATAGTAATATTTTTACCACGTTGTTCTTTATATGTTTTTTATTTTCTCGTTTTTGGAATTCAATTACGATTAAAAATAGCATAGTGGAATTGGATGGGTATCATGAGGGTATATTTAGAGGATATAACATGATGATGTATACATGGTTTCATACATTGTTTTTATTGATATATGAATCAATATTGGTTTTTTGTAAAAAAATTCAACAAAAAATATTTTTATATTGAAAAATCATCTCCCGATAGGGTTTTTTTTCCATTCATTCTAGAAATCCTAAGACAATGTCCTCTTATAGTAATAAAACATTTAAGGGAGGTATGTGGTCATTGTGTTTTTATTTGAATCTTTATATAATTTATTAATTATTATTATTATATTATTTATTACGTGTTCTAGGAAATTTTCTAAAAAATATGTCAAGATAACATTGTAGATCATTTGCATGAATTTTGAAGGATTTTGATGTGTTGGGAGTGAAACATGAGTTTTTAGGATTTATTTTTCATGAGGATAAATCATTTAAATGATACCATGTTATTTGAAGGATTATTTCATTAATTAAAAATGTTTTCAGTTACTTATTGGATGAATTGGTTTAATTAAGGTGCTCAAAATGTGCTCATTTTATTGTTATGTCTTGGTGAGAATTTCTATGAAACATTAAAAATGGTATCCAATTATTATGATTGGAGAGTGTTTTTATGAATGTACCCATCTGTACTATGAACATACATATAAACTTGTTTCATGTTTTTAACTCCACTTGAGGAAATACGATTTTTATAATTATGAATATTTTTTAAATAAAAATAATGTTGTTGATAGAAATGTACATGGTGCTAAGGGGCATAATAGTCCCTTTTATACTATAAGGACATCACCCAAGCCCATAAATATGGATTTAAATTTAACCTCGATCAAAAGGATACATTAACCACTTGAGGGGAGTAATTTAAATAAATTGAGGTGAATGAGATATAATATCTCTACTATAAGATCCCTCAAGAACCAATTTATTACATATCATGTTTTACCTAGAGAAAATTCCTTATGTTTTTTTAGAAAACATTATATTGGTTCCCAAAGACCCTTTCTAATAAAGGAGTTTATTAGAGTGTAAATGAATGTCCTAGGTATTCTATGATGAATCTTTTGAAACCATGAAGCTGTTGGGATCATTTGACATAACATTAGGGTGAGTGTCCCTTACCAACTATGTTGAAATTGTTTGGATGATTGACTATCTGAAGACTAAAAGACGGGTCGAGTGCTCTGAGTGATTCTTGAAGTATGGGAAAGATATTTTCATTAAGGAAATTTCCATATATTTACTATAATAGGAGACCCAATAGGAATCAATCAGACCTAAGGGGACCCTAGGATTTTCTACATTGACCTATGACCTTATAATGTGGATATATAATGGAATTGGAAGCATTGATTGGATGTATTATATTAGAAAAGTGGTCAATAACTTGGGACTCTAATTTTTATGATAAGTTTATCCATTCTCCTTGGGGAGCGATAATGATCTGAAATGTGAGTTAGGATGATAACCACCCTTGCCATGATTTATAAAAACACACACACTTATATATATATATGATTAATATAGAATAATATCTTAAGGAATTATGAAATTAAAAATATAAAATAATCTTGAAGAGATCTGGTAAACAACCATAGGGTGCGTCTGATAAATTTATAAATTATAAAATGTTTATCCATTGATGTAGTTTTTAGGACTATATATGATACAATGAGGATCATATTGATGTGAATTCCAAGATTCACATTATTTTATCTGATTAAAAAACCAGAAGATGAAATAACTTGGAATCAAAAATTCAAAAGAAGATCTATATAGGGAAACAAAAATTCCAAGGGACCCATGGATGACATGAATTTTGAAGATCCAATTGTTATGTATTGAAAAGATTTGTTATTATCTTTAATGTGGGAATCAAAGGACTTCAATAAGATCTGTATAACTAAGGAAATGAGAATACATGTATTTTATTGGTATTCCTGGGATTTCTGGGATCTGACCGGTTAGAATGGTGACATGGAGGGTGTTTGAATCTTATTTTTTCAGGATTCATGGGATTAAACATCAAGAATTATAGACAGTTGTTTGGATAGCTTCTTAGGGATCCAAGGTTCTAGATGCATATACATTATAGATTTTCCTTTTCCATTGATCCTAATCATATGTAGATTCCATGGAATCCACATAGGATCATGTTTATTTTTTTAGAGACACTATTACAAGAAGTTATTCAAGACACTTCTTGAATTGGATGAAGCACGTGTGGTCTATTTGGGTGGATGAACAATAGTCAAATATATTTTTTATTATTTATACTTTACCCATTATTTAGTTATTTAAATCACATAAAATAAATATAGACTACATTTAATATTTATTTATAGGGTTACATTTGTGTTTCCCTGCAAGTTATGTACTCACGCCATGCTCTAGAATCCATGTTACATAGGTACCAAAGTAGACCTCGATGTTGTTGTTGGAACATGATGTGAAGAAGATCCATATCATGTTATGAATTAACTAAGATAACTTAAGTGGGATTAGAGATAGGGATGGAAGAGAGGTTTTGTTATGTAATCTAACTTCTTATGCTATAATTTTATTTATTTCACCATTTTTATATTTGATCATCATGGTGGGAATCTATCTTTCTTTATATGTACATATTAATTATTTCATTTTATTATTTATTTGGATAAAATATTTCTCTGGAATACTGTTATATTTATTAAGGATTTAATATTTGTGGTTTTTTATAAAATTTATTTTATAGCCTTATTAAGTGGTATATTCTCCATCTAGTTCTACCATAGACCCCTACTGACAGTCGGAATCCTCTACTATAAAAGGAAAAATACATGAGTCCCAATGGGAAAATGGGACTAGGGTATTGGTTTAGTGAACTATATTTGTAATAAATTTAACTAAAGTACTATATAATGAAGAATAAATATATAATCTTGCAAATTTTCATCCTAAAACACATTTAACTCATAGGAAATAAAATTTATCTTTTCACATTAAAAAATGGATATGTAACAGTTTCTATTGAAAATAAATTAAAAAAGTAAAATCTAAAACAGTGTATAATGAATTGAATTTTTGAAAAATTGAGAACAAGACGAGAAATATTTATAAAAAATAGTGGACATTTTTTCTAATAATTCTACAAATTTAATAAAAAAAATTATAATTTTTTACATTGGTAGGAAACATCAAAATATCCCAACTTGTTACCATTAATTTTTTTATTATTAAGATGTTAATATGAAATTTATAAGAATTTGAAAATTATCATCTTTATTCATAGAAAATAAAAATTAAATATATTAAAAATATTATTGAATATTAACATAGAGGAGAAAAATTAGAATGTAATAAATTAAAACTTGGTTTTGATGATGAATATCATACCATAAGAGCCACATATATATATATATATATTCTAACTGATGAAGAATTAAATTATATTAGTATTATTTTTTCAAAAGTACATTTTTTATTTTCATTCCATTGTAAATATTCAATTTACATATTTTTTACCATGACTTATTTCGTATACAATTCAGTTGTGTTTACATGTGATGCTTTGAGAACATCCAACACATAATTCCAAAACAACTATTATAGTTTAATGTGTTTAAAGTGGAAATTATTCCATCATATATTGAACAATATTAATGAAATATTTATTATATTTTTATATTAAATAAAATTTGTATGTTTTTATTAAATTTTGACATGTATATTGAATCATATCGCTTCATGGATACGATACCCCCTATACGTCCAAGATATGGTATTATTTTCCAATAGATTGAAAGGTTAGAAGGTAAGTAATAAAATAACTTTTAAAAATAAAAATTATTTTATTAATTATTATAATATTAATTTCATTGGTCATAACAACCCAATATATGAGGTAGTGTTGAAAAAAACACATTACGTTGTGGAGATCTTTGTGATCGCATTCAAATGAGAAATATTTATATTTCCAATAGGATGGAAAAGGAGATGAAAATAATTACCCCATAAATATAATTACTATTTAAATGTAAAATAAATATGACATTATGATATAATAGTTATATAATATTATTGCTATTCAAAATATGAAATAAACCAGAAAACACATAGTTTATAGTTATTAATATTCTTGGAGAAAACTCAATTGGTTTACAAAATTATCCTTATAGGTTGGTTTTTTAGTAATAAGGTATCTTAAATGAAATGGTGAGGAAGGATGATGAGGTATTTAGGATGACCATGGATAATTTGAATGGAAAAAATAGGTCTGAAAAATATTAGATATGAGATCCTATATTAAAAGTAGGTTGTGTAAAAAACCAGTAATTACATGAAATATTAATAAAATAATATGTTTATAACGCATGAAAAATAGATCCAAAAACATTATAATATAATACAATCATCCTAATATATATATTAAATAAATAAATCAACATTTTACCTTTTTAAAATCCCATTTAAACCTTTTTATTTGTTTTAACACCCTCATTGACCAAAATAATCTTTAGACATTGTTAAATATTTTTCACAAGTAATGTGTCATTATAGTAATTTTAAAAATACAAATCAAGGGATAAATATTCAATGAATGAATTGATAAATAATTTTCCCTTCAATTCTGTGTAATATTTTTATTTATCAATTTATTTGAACTTTATATTTATATTTATACATTAAATACTATTTTATTTAATTTCAAGATAATTCATATATATTGAAGTTATATTCATTGTCAAAGGTGATTAATTGGAATATAATCTATTTCAAAGTCGCATATAAAATATAATTATCTAGTAAAATTATTTTAAACTATGATACATGTAACACCCCGACCCCAGTTACCCAGAGTCGGTGCATTATTGCGTAACATTGGGATGATCACAAAAGATCAAGTCTCGAAAGACCGATTAGTTTAGTAGCCTTGGAAACACTAGATACATTCATAAATGTTACATTACATCATAAAGTGAAAACTAAAATAACAAAGTATCCATAGCCCACACTCATATCCTCTTCTGACTATCCATGAAGGTCATTCATAAAATACTTTTTCACATCCTAGAAAATATTAAAACACTAAAAGGGGTGAGAACAGATGCCCAGTATGGATAAAAATATAGCGGAAGATTTAATAAAAAATGATAAACATTTAAGGAAATGTATAACTAAATCAAAAGACTTTTAAACTTGAACTTCAACATAATATGGAAAAAGTAAAATTAGATAATGCCATTTACTTATTCACATGGATATTCTACTGATCGAATAATCACATGAAATATAAATAACCACTTTCATAATGATGGAATGGATAATTCCAGACTATCATAACCACGTAGCCAAGAACTCGTGCCAAGACTATAAATAAGATTTTTTCAAGGCCTCATGCCAAGACACTAGTTTGTCTCATGAGACCTGCCGATGCATCGAGGAGCTATAGCAGGCTCCACGAGTCACTTATTAAGTCCAATGCATTCCTCATATGAATATGTTTCAACATATCATAAACCATAACATAATCGTATCACATAAAACACGAATAAAGGAAACATAACATTTCCACATTTCAATCACAAGATATCAATACAACACATTGATATAATAAAAACACTTTCAAAACCATTTTCAATACCAAAATAAAAGAAAATTTAAACTTTGTATTTATTTTTCATTTAAAAAAAGTTATGGCCTATAGAGGAAGACAAAATTCAAATAATGGTCACGGTGGTGGAGAAGTCGTTGTCACTGCATACATATGACAAAAAAACATTCCCTTTTGTCGATTAGTAAAATGCTTTATATAAAAAAGATTCCTTTTGAATAAATGTAAAAGTCAAAGGGGTTTATACACCGTATAAAAGAAATTTGTGTATAAAACAAAATATGCCTCAACGAATGAAGATTGAGAAAAAGTTCTTACAAAGATCAATTTTTTTAAAAAATAGATCTATTATGTGTATTTACTATAAGTACACATAAAGAAGGTAAAAAAAATACAAGATAGGACATAATAGTATCATGACATAATTTGAAAGTAGGAGATTAACCCAAAGAATGGAAATTGGGTTAAGAAGTTTCCATACCTTGTGTCCGACTTGACTCGACCGTTCTTTAACTTCCTAAATAATAAAATGGAGTTAATATCTACATTATTAAGAAACTTTTTCAATTTCATTATCCCTTTACCATGTTATGAACATTATGTAATTATTTATGGTAATAATGGTCATTTTGTCGATCTTTCGTACTTGAGTCAAAAATAAACTTCTTATAATTACAAGTTGTTCATGTGGTGAAATATTTAATATATCCATCATTATATTCATCAATCAGATATCATATATATCATATATATCCATTATATACATTAATTCATAATATTAATTAACATTTAGAGGTAAGAAATTAAATGCACTGTTCATGGAGACGGTAAGCCGTACGTACGCATAAACGCTACTTTCATTTATATTTCGTATTTAATGGAATGAAATCATAATGATATAAAGGTATATTATAATTACAGTATAATATCATATATAATATCATTTACTGCATCCTTTATACATCCCACATATGGCATTAACGATTCAAATCAGTTTGAGGGGGCGGTAGTCCGCACTTCCTAAAATGGTATCATCGCGTTTACCCATAATGGAAATCATAAAGGTATTCCATAAATGAAAAATAAAGAATCTTATGTAAAACATAATCATATTATATATAATATATAAATATAGTGACATCTTAATTGCCACCTTTGAAGGTGTTATATGAGTGTTGAACAATCATCGTTTCTTGAGGCAGAAAATCGCCATCCACAAAAACAATATGTTCTTTAACCATTAGATGTAGGTGTGTGTAAGTGTAGATCAAATCCTTATTATAAAAACATCCTAGTATATTTAGTATACTGTTTTTGTTACAAAATAAATTAATAAAAAGAGTTTAGGGGGTTGGGGAAGCAAAATAAAACAAAATAACATAAGAGAAGACATTACCTTAAAATCAGGTAACTCTTTTTGATTTGAGCCAAAGGCTTCCTTGGGAAGCATTCTGCCAAAAGTGAGTCATCTAGGAGTAAGATAGGGAAGTTGGGAGAGTATTTGGGCAGATTTTGGCTGATCCAAATGACTTGAAAGTTTGAATAAGGTGGTAGTGGTGGGGGCCTTTTATAAGAAGAGAGGAGGGGCACTCTTGGAAAGTCATGAAATGTTACTTTATTATATAATGAGTTTCAGATTTTAAAGGACCCACACATATATATTTAAAGGATAAGGTGATAAGGGTTCGAAATCTACTCATACAATAGGTTTTTGACATGTGTAAGTATTATATTTTTTATTATTTTTTCATTTTATTTAAATCGTTAATCAATGAGGTAATCACTGCATCATCATGGTGTCATAAATAATTTAATTTATTTAATGTCTAAAAATTATAAAAAAATTATAATTATGTACTAAATATATTTATCTTTTTAATGAAAATTTATAGTAAAAAATATGACTGTTATAACCCCATTTAAAAATTGTTTTAGTCAAATAACTAATGTTTGTGAAATTTTTATTTTAACATTAAATAAAAGGTTTTTAATGTCATTTTCCTACCAAAGTGGCTCCATGGGGTCCCCAAGTTGACCCATGGATTTTCTTGGTCGGACATGACTCATCCAATAGGGTTAGGACATGTTCCAAGTTCATTTCATATTTTTATAATATCATTTTTACCTTAAATTTCACTAATTACCTTTAATCGTGATTACTTAAACTTAAATGTTACTATTCACCAAAAAATTATTTTAATCCCATTGAACCACATTTTACTTCCTAATGACAACCATTTATGTCTTAATTTTTAAAATAAAATCACAAAAGTGGTAATGTTTCATTTAAATGAAAAATCAGTTTTTTAACTACCACATAGTGGTATTACTATTCATAAAAATTGAAGTTTTTCAGAACAATGCCAAAATTTCACCCTAAGCTATAATTGATATTCCGAATTCAAAAATGATGTATATTTTAAAAAATTACAAACATATAATTTGCATTAATTATTTTTATAACTAATTCCCGCTGTCATAACAAATAGCGTGTTTTTAAGAAACAATATATATCAAAAGATTGACAATTGTTTATGTCCATTTTCAAAGTGAAATTAATTCTAATGAACACCATTGGATAAAATGGTAAAAATATATTATAATTATACTTTAAAACCACTCAATAGTATAATTTATCACTATAATTTATTTTTATTAAAAAAGATGTTTTATGTTTTTTTCACTATTAATAATGAAATAGAAGTTCTCCGAAAATTACAAAAAATTCAACTTAGGATAATTTCGATATTACGAATACAAAAATGAAGTCCATTTTGAAATATAAAATTTCTATAATTTTAAAGAGTGGGTATTACTATTCATAACGGCTACTTTGATTAGTCGCGGTGTGTTAGAACTCAAATTTGCGTACAATGAAAGCTATTCCATTATTAAAAGAGAGGCATATCGTGAAAGATTGGGGTGTTACATTCTCCCCTACTTCAATAAATTGCATCCTCACAATTTTAAAATTTTCTTCGAAAATAAATGGTTGAAAATAGAAAATACCTTTGTGGAAAACCCACATCGAAAATAGGGTTAATAAGAATATAACATTCAAAGAATGAAAGAGAAGTACAAAGGTCACCTGAGATAGCCCATACTAGGATTCTCTGAAAATATGGATATGGAGGAGAAACAAACCATCAAGGTCTGATGGAGAGTTGTAGACAACAGGATTACGAGAATTTTAACCATAAGAAAATCACAAACTTGTGATTGGTTACATGGTCATTGAATCCTCAGTTGGAAAAGTTAACCGACAACGTCTTTTTTTTAAGATACCTTTTATAATGTTGAGGAATTTATTTAAGAGATTAACTAAGAATGTAAGGAAATATACTTACTTGTCATGTAGGCTTTCATTCTTTAATAATTTTTTACCACGAACCCATCTTTCACTCCAAATGGTTAGAGAACTCAAACATATTCTATTTATCCTAATTGTATAAGGTTCCAAATATGACCACATACCATTTAGATTAGGAAAACTATATTGTAATAACCATGGACATCATGTAGGCTAGTGGTAGGTAATAAATGACTGTCGCACTATGGTTGTGGGTTCGATTCCTGCAGCTTTGTCCGACGCGATGGGTTATCCCCCAGCCTGCAGGTTGTTTTTTTCCTATAAGTATAGTATTATAATATTCAAAAAATAATCTTCAGAAATGTTTTAACCTTAAAAAATACTATATAAAGTTCAAATTAATTCATTCCAACCTTTATAGTTATCCAAAATACCTCTGTCCATACTTTTTCTAAAAGGTCTCTAAAATCCAAAATCAATTATAACCTCAGATTCCCCAAACAATGTAAAGTTTCTCTTATTGTCACATACTAAAAATATGATTACCTTCATCATATTAAAACATTAATGAAATGAAAAAGTACTACAGTACAATCCTTATATATATCACATTATTCTTTTAACTAGAATATAATCCGTGAGTCCAAAAGCACCAATACATTAATTATTCAACTTCAAATATAGTAAAAGCATACGATTTTCCTTGATCCCTTGGCCTTTTCTGTGGTAAGTTTCCCTGATTCTTAGGACATTCATTTGCATAATGCCCCAGTTCCCTACAATTGTAGCATTCAACATTGATAGCCTCTTTCTTTCTCTTGCAATCACGAGCATGGTGGACTTTTTCTCCACATTTACAACAAACTCTCATTCCTTTTAGACAAGTACCAGGGTGATTCTTCCCACAATTATCACATAATGGAAAATACTTCTTTCCCTTTTCCCCTTTATCTGTCTCTTGTTCCACCGTTCTCTTCTTCTCTTTCTTTACTTTGTTGTCATAAGATTTAGAGAATTCCTTTTCTGTCTTGATAGCACATGAGACAATATCTTCGTACGATGAGAAGGATTGTGATTCTAAAGCTTGATGTAGAAATGGTTTTAACCCATCAAAAAAACGATCAATCTTATTTCTTGGGTTACGTATATAATTTGCAGCATACCTCGATAACCTTGTAAATTTGGCCTCATACTTTGAGACATTCTCATCCTCCTTTTGTCTCAGACTCAGAAATTGCCTTTCCATATCTTATTGATGGTCATGAGGGAAGTATTTTTCTAATAAAATACCTTTGAACTCTCTCCATTCCATACTTGATACTTCATCATCTTCCTTTGTATTTTGAATCAACGACCACCATTGATCAGCATCTCCAGTGAGGCGGTGAACTGCCATGACAACCTTCTCCCTTTCACTACTTCCCAAGGCATGGAATATTTTCTCTAAGGAGTTTACCCATTTCATAGCTAATAATGGATTTGTACCCCCATTAAATGTTGGCAGTTGCTACCTCATGAAGCGGTCTAACATTTAACCTCCACGTTGTAGATCAGGGTGCTCCATACGAGTAAGGTTATTATTCATGACCTGAGTGAGTTGTCCCATTATGGTAATAAGTTGATCAGCATCGATTGTATCTCCAGATCCACAATAATTATCTTGAGCAGGAGGGAAATCCCTACACGGAGTGCGTGCATTGATACAGTTTCCATTCCTTCCGCTAGGCACCATTTCTAAACAATGGCATAAACTAGATTAGTTTATGAATCAAAATACATAATTCCACACTTGTAAAATACTTAACATAAATTGAACTATTTATGGATATAATCCATAATCAAAAAAATGTTTTCTTTGAAAAACTATATACTTATAACCCTTCATAGTGGTTTGTAAAGAAAATGTGAATTATCCTAAGCATATCCCCCGGGAATGTTGTAACTAAGAGTGCAGCAAGGCCCGTTGTCGTGCACCAGTTCCCATTCGAGTCTATGTCAAAGCGGAGTTTTCGGGTTTTACCCCTAGGTACACCTGTTCTAGAGCCGCCTCTACCTGCTCTTATCCAGACAGGGATGTATTGCTCGGAAAACTCACAAAATCTCTATAATACCAAAATTCTAGGAAGTTCTTCTATACTAATCCTCAATATTTATCATTGGGCTATATGCTCTAATAAGAGTTTACCGAAATCTAGCATCCAAGGTTACTACTAAACTGCCTCTGATACCAACTGTAACAGCCCGACTCCAGTTACCTAGAGTCGGTGCATTATTGCGTAACATTGTCATGATCACAAAATATAAAGTTTCGAAAGTCCGATTAGTTTAGTAGTCTTGGAAACACTAGATACATTCATAAATGTTACATTACATAAGAAAGTGAAAAACTAGAATAACAAAGTCTCCATAGTCCACACTCATATCCTCTTATGAATATCCCTGTAAGTCATTCATAAAATACTTCTTCACATCCTGGAAAATATTGAAACATTGAAAGGGGTGAGCTCAGATGCTCAGTAAGGATAACAATATAGCGAAAGATTTCATAAATAAACATGAACATTTAAGGCAATTCATAACTAAAAAAAAGCCTTTTAAACTTGAATTTCACCATAATATGGAAAAAGTAAAATGAGATAATGCCATTTACTTATTCACATGTATATTCTACTGATCAAATAATCACATGCAATATCAATAACCACTTTCATAATGATGGAATGCATAATGCCAGACTATCATAACCACGTAGCCATGGCCTCGTGCCAAAACTACAAATAATATTTTGTCAAGGCCTCGTGCCAAGACACTAGTTTGTCCCATGAGACCTGCCGATGAATCGAGGAGCTATAGCAGGCTCCACCTGTCACTTATTATGTCCAATGCATTCCACATATGAATAGTTTTAAACATATCATAAACCATAACATAATTGTATCACATAAAACATGCATAAAGGAAACATAAAATTTCCACATTTCAATCACAAGATATCAATACAACACATTGATATAATAAAAACACTTTCAAAACCATTTTCAATACCAAAATAAACGACAATTAAAACTTTGTATTTATTTTTCCTTTAAAAAAAGATATGGCTTGTAGAGGAATCCGAAATTTAAATAATGGTCATGGCAGCGGAGAAGTCGTTGTCTCCGCATACGTACGACAAAAAAACATTCCCTTTTGTCGTTTAGTAAAATACATTGTATAAAAAAGATTCCTTTTGAATAAATGTAAAAGTCAAAGGGGTTTATACACCGTATAAAAGAAATTTGTGTATAAAACGAAATATGCTTCAATGAATGGAGATTGAGACGAAGTCCTTAAAAAGGTCATGTTTAAAATAAAATCGATCTATTATGTGTATTTACTATATCTACAGATAAT
Source organism: Viscum album (assembly GCA_963277665.1). Classification (NCBI taxonomy): domain Eukaryota; kingdom Viridiplantae; phylum Streptophyta; class Magnoliopsida; order Santalales; family Viscaceae; genus Viscum; species Viscum album. Next base: position 1,530,712,403 of record OY728146.1, on the reverse strand, counting down.
GAAGGTAAAAAAATACAAGTTAGGACATAATTATATCATGACATATTTTGAATGTAGGAGATTAACCCAAAGAATGGAAATTGGGTTAAGAAGTTCCCCTACCTTGTGTCCGACTTGACTCGACCATTCTTTAACCTCCTGAATAATAAACTAGAGTTAATCTCTACTTGCATAAGAACCTTTTTCATGTTCATTATCCCTTTACCATGTTATGAACGTTATGTAAATATTTATGTTAATAATGGTCATTTTGTCGATCTTTGGTACTTGAGTCAAAAATAAACTTCTTATAATTACAAGTTGTTCATGTGGTGAAATATCCATTATATCCAACAATATATTCATGATTTAGATATCATATATATCATATATATCCAGTATATAGATTCATTCATAAAATTACATAACATTTAGAGGTAAGAAATTAAATGCACCGTTCATGGAGACGGTAAGCCCTATGTACGCATGAACACTACTTTCATTTATATTTCGTATTTAATGGAATGAAATCATAATAATATAAAGGTATATTATAATTCCAGTATAATATCATATAAAGGTATTCCATAAATTAAGAATAAAGCTTATTATTTAAAACATATACATATTATATATCATATATAAATATAGTTACATCTTAATGGCTTGAAAGTGTGAATAAGGTGGTAGTGGTGGGGGCCTTTTATAAGAGGGGAGGAGGGGCACTCTTGGAAAGTCATGAAATGTTTCTTTATTATATAATGAGTTTCAGATTTTAAAGGTCGCAAACTTGTATATTTTGGGGATAATGTGATAAGGGTTCTAAATATACTAATCCAATAGGTTTTTGACAGGATTATGTCTTATATTTTACATTATCTTTTCATTTTATTTAAATCATTAATTAATGAGGTAATTGTTGCATCATCATGGTGTCATTAATAATTTAATTTATTTAATGTCTAAAAATTATAAAAAATTATCATGATGTAGGAAAGCATTTTAGATTTCTAAGGAATAATTATTGTAAAACATATGATTTGTATAACTCAATTTAAAAATTGTTTTAGTAAAATAACTCATGTTTGTGACATTTTTATTTTAACATTAAATAAAAGTTTTTTAATGTCATTTTCCTACCAAAGTGGCTCCATGGGGTCCCCAAGTTGAACCATGGATTTTCTTGGTCGGACATGACTCATCCAATAGGGGTAGGACATGTTTCAAGTTCATTTCATATTTTTATAATATCATTTTTACCTTAAATTTCACTAATTACCTTTAATCGCGAGTAATTAAACTTAAAAGTTACTATTCACCAAAAATAATTATTTTAATCCCATTGAACCGCATTTTACTTCCTAATGACAACTATGTATGTCGGATTTTTGAAAATCAAATCACAAAAGTGGTAATTGTAACACCCGATACTTTTATGTTATATAAATCATCAATGGAATCTTTTTATACACAATACTTGCTTGGCTTGCTTTACACGAAATCGCGACCTTCCTCGATAGCTTGCGTCGTACGCAATACCGAGTTTCACTAAACAACGATATGCTATTAAAATATTATTAAAACTAGCCGTTATGAATAGTAATAACCACTTTTTGAAATTTAATAAATTTTATTTTTCAAAATGGAATCATTTTTAGATTCGGAATATCGAAATTATCCTAGGGTGAAATTTTGGTATTTTTCTGAAAACTTTCAATTTTTGATGAATAGTGAAACCACTAAGTGGTAGTTAAAAAACTGAATTTTTCTTAAAACTTAATTTTACCGCTTCTGTGATTGGAATTTTAAAAATCCAAGAGACACGGTTGATGTTAGAAAGTAAAATGTGGTTCAATGAGATAAAAATAATTTTTTGGTGAATAGTAACTTTTTACTTTTTTTTACCACGGTTAAAAGTAAATAGGGTAATTAAGGGTAAAGATGATATTATTATTACCCTAAAAAATGTCCTAATTCTATTGGACAAGTGTAGTTTGACCAAAAACAAACTTAGGAATAAAATATGACCATTTAGGCCCACATGGATTAGATTAGGACATTTATTATTAATTTATATAAAGAAGGGTTAAAATAGTTAAAATCAAATTTTAATAAGTAAATAATTTTTAATATGGGGTAATACATAAGATAAATTAGACTATAAATATTCATTAGAAATATAGAAATATTTCCTACATAATGGTATTTTATTTTTAATTTTTAGACATTAAATAATTTAATTTATTTATGACACAAAGATGATTTAGTAATTATCTTATTAATGAAATATTGACATAATTAATGTTATAAACACCAAAATAAATGTAATTTGAGACTTTTTATGAATTACACTAATTTTCTATGTTAATATGACATGTTAGTATTGATTTAATTTACTTGGTTCGATCTAATAATTCTTTTATGATTTTCACAAAAATCAATTACTAAATAGTGTCAAAATTGACATAAAATAGTTTTTAAAACAAATATTATATTAGTAATTGTTATTTTATTCCTAAAAATCGAAGGTTCTTCCAAATTACTTATATAAGGTTATATATATTAATAATAAACAACTTGGGGTTCGTTTGGCTGCTTGTAGTAAGTTTATTAACCATATAATATAAGAACACAAGAAGACACGGTAAAAGTAAACTTATTTAACTTTATGTTAAATCTAAATGATAAGGTTAAAATAGAGACCTAAACTTGTCTAAATTATATTGGATGAGAGGATTTCGACCCATCCCCACCTTAGCTTCAAAATATATCAATTTGGATCTATTTAAAACCTAAATTGACTTTATAATAAAATAATAGTTTTAGTTATTCCAAAGGTGCCCCTCTCCTCCCTTATAAAAGGACACCTCCTCCCCCTCTTCCTCACACAACTTTTAGCCTTCAATCTCGGACAAACCATTCCACTTTCTCCTCTCCAATTCCCTAGAGACATCCTAGAGGTCCTGGTCTTCTTCAAAGACCAATTTTAGTTCCCTAAAAGAAGGTCTCAAAGAAGCACTTCAAAGAAGAGGTAATTTCTGTTACCGATTCTTTCATCTTTATTTCTTCTTCCACTTCTTCTTCTTTAGTTGTTTAATTATGAAGTAATAACATCAATATTACTCATATACTGATATGTTTGTATAAGTATGAAACAACCCTATTTCACCATCTATCCATCCTACGGAAAAAGAAATCACCGCGCGTGCGTACGTACGGAATACCGTCTCCACGCCGTGGTGTAATCTATTTTCCACCACCACCTTACTTGGATGGGTATAATGGTGTCAATAATGACTATATATGTCTATTATAAAGTGATATTGATTCTGAAAAAGTATACATACACTCCAATACAATTCCACGATCATAGGAACGATATCATCACTCGTGCATACGTACGGAATACCGTCTCCACGATGTGATGTGACTCGTTCTACATGATATTTATTTCATAATGATTATATAAATGAATTTAATGAATGAATATGATATATATTACACTAAAACCATTCTAGAAATGAGGTATCTATAACCTAAAGAGAAGAATAGGAATTTATTCGACAAAACACACATAAGAACAAAAAGTTATAAACACCCAAATAACAAATAGCAATGAAATATTACTACTAAGAAGCTAAGAAAATGACCATATATGATATCATAAAAATAAGTATGATTCTTTAATAAGTCAATAACATTATTTAAATCATTATACAGGAGGTTCGGACACTTACGAAGCAAAACGGACCTAAGGTAAGGGAAATATCACAATCTCATTTTTATCCGAGATTGTTTATACTTTGTTATTTACTGGGGTGTATTTTATCATCCACATCCATGTTCCCTCAATATGTAACATTTTTTCCATCCACATACAATATTTTAAATCCAATTTTACCCTTCGGTGAGTTTTTATTAAATGATATGAAAGGAATCTTTTGTCGTTTTTCGTACGAGGAACTTTTTGACCTTTCTGACAAAAGTACGAGAAGAATGTTTTTTTAACTTATACGACATGAATGGATTTTTAAAACATTATTTCAAAAAAGCTTCCTTTACAAGTTTTCAAGTTTATTTTTAATCAACTTCTTTTAGTTTATAATTGTACGACATGTTAAGAAAGGAAAAGTGTTTTTGAAGCAGAAAGGATATTTTCCTCAAGAATGGAGTTCAAGTGTTTTATCAAAATTATTTTCCATCTAAGATAATAAAGGGTTCTGTTTTTATCCCAATTATTACATTGATTTGATTATGTTGTGATGGAATTATATTTTTATGAATTCCTTTATCTTATATGAATTGTTTTATGATGTCACGATGTTTAAGCTTCCCATTTTTATTACATGGGTTATGAAATGATGTATGATTTATGATTTTGTGGCACTCATAAGAATGGCATCATTATGAGACGGGTGGGACCTATATCTCCCTCCAATGCACTGGGTAAATATTTTATATCTCATGAGATAGACATGGCTGGAATGGTAGGTTATACCGGTTCAGTGAAACAAGACTGAAACAAGGGTAACTCAGTTCAGAAATGGACTATGTCCACTAAGATAGTCCTGGAAATGAGTCTTGACTAATAAGATATGATTCTCTATTATTATGTGTGTATGCCAAAAAGTTTCATGTTTTAAGTTATGACTATTTGGATTTCATTTCACTACTATGATTTATCCCATGTTATGAAATTATGCTCTCTTTTGGAGGTTAAGATTTCCAAAATGTTATGTTCTTATTAAAATGATGTGATTGATATTTCTTTAGTTTACCCTTACTGAGCATTTGAGCTCACCCTTTTATGTTTTCTTTTCCCCAGGATATAAAGAAAGGTTTTAGGTAAAAAAAAGGAAGATATTTATGGGAGATGTAGAAGTTCTTTCACCACGATTAGAAGATTATATTTCGAGTTTCCAAAGACACTAAACCATTACGATCCTTGTGTGTGTGTGTTTTTGTTATGTACTAAGTATTCCGCAAAATTAATGTAATGTCCATGTACGTCAAGCTTCGGGTATCTACAGTTGGTATCAGAGGAAAGGTATAGTCAACCTTTGGAAACTAGGATGTGAAAGCCTTAGTAAGAACCCTAAGGATAAGTCTAAGCACAGAACACAATATTAGTGTTTTAGAAATGGCCATGAATAACCTAGGATAATACCTTAAGTGTGAAATTTTATTCTTTAGTATGTGGTTTTCCTATTATAATTATTGTTTCTCACATTATTCTTCTTGGTTTTAGTCAATGGCTGGAACCCGAAGGAATCGTGTTAATGCGGAATGCGACGGGCAAAGCAATGATTGTCCCCCTGAGAAACCAAATGTTATGGGAGCTGGAATTCAAAATCTTGTAGCCATGCTCACACAACTTTCTCAAGCTATGAATCAATGCAGGACATCCAAACGAGAAAAGGAAAGAGAAACATTCTTTTGAATCCTTCATGAGGCAGCGTCCACCTTCTTTCAGCGGGTCTACTGATCCAGTAGTTACTGAACAATGGATTAGTACTACTGAAAAGATATTTTCAGTTCTTCAATGTTCTGAACATGATAAATTCATCCTAGAAGTGTATCGTTTGGAAGGAGATTCTGATCAATGGTGGAATCTTATTAAGAATACGAGTCAAAGGGATGAAATTGAGTCCATGGAATGGGACGAGTTCAAGAACTTATTTTTCAATAAGTAATTCCCTCGTATTCTACGAACAAATATGGAGAAAGAGTTTCTTGAACTGAAGCAAAAAGATGATGAATCTGTTGGTACCTATGAAACAAATTTTACAATACTTGCAAGGTACGGTTCTGGTATTATTATCCAACCTGAGAATAAGATCGATCGATTCTTTAGTGGCTTAAAACCAAGTCTTCGAAGGGCCTTAGCCGTAAGGGACTTCAATAGCTACGAGGAAATTGTTCGATGTGCTCTCAAAGTCGAGATGGAGATTGGAGTAACCAATCAGTCATATGGGTTTTATAAGAAGAGGAAAATGGTGTTCAAAGGAGAATCTAAAGATCCCACTGAAAAGAAGATGAGCTTTCCCTTATGCTCAAAGTGTGGAAAGAAACATGGAGGGAGTTGTCTTAAAGGGACAAGTTAATGTTTCAAATGTGGAAAGGAAGGTCATCGGGCATTTGAATGCCGCGATGATGGGAAGAAGATGTCTAATGATGCAAACAATGGAAGGGATACACAGAATGAACCTACTACACTTCAATGTTTCAAGTGCAAGGATATGGGGCATTATGCCAATAAATTCCCTAATCCAAGGGTTGATGATGATGGTCGACGTCAACAAACTATTAAGGCTAAAGACAAAGGATAGTCACATGCAATTTCTATCAGCGATGTGGAGTACAATAACGATGTGGTGAAAGGTACACTTACCATCCACTCTAAAGTAGAAAATGTTTTATTTGATTCTGGATCCACCCACTCTTTTATTTCTGAAGAATTTTCTAAGGGTATTACTGTATTACCTCAAGAATTAGATGTTGAGTTAGCTGTGACAACACCTTATGGCACAACAGTCGCATCAAAAGTTTATAAATCTTCTCCAATCGAAGTTTGTGGGAAAGTGATTCCTGCAAATATTGTGATCCTTCCTATAGTGGAATTTGATGTGATTCTTGGCATGGATTGGCTTTCTTTATATGGAGCTCATATAAATTGACAAAGAAGGGAAGTCACATTTCATATTCTAGATCAATCTATGATCGTCTATCAATGCAAGGATGAACATAACCTTCCAGTGCAAATTTCTTCCATTTTATGGGTATTGATTCCACTAAATGAAGGTTATTTATCTCAAATTGTTGGTGAGAAACTCACGATTAAGAATATGCCCATTATAAGGGAGTTTGATGATGTCTTTCCGGAGGAATTACCAGGACTTCCACCAAATCGTGAAGTTGAGTTCTTAATAGAACTCGTACCGGGTGCTTTGCCTATTTCAAAGACACCTTATAGAATGGCCCCAATTGAGTTGCAGGAATTGAAGAAGCAAATCTAAGAGAATCTTGATAAGGGATTCATACGCCCTAGTGCATCACCATGGGGAGCACTTGTTCTATTTGTTAAGAAGAAAGATGGATCAATGAGACTCTGCATTGATTATCAAGAACTTAACAAGATCACTATCAAGAACAAATATCCTCTCCCATGCATTGATGACTTATTTGACCAACTACGCGGAGCTCAATACTTTTCCAAGATTGATCTTCGTTCAGGGTATCATCAATTAAGGGTCAAAGGGGAGGATATACCAAAGACGGCTTTCCGTACAAGGTATGGAAACTATGAATTTATAGTGATTCCATTTGGTCTTACTAATGCCCCTTCTATCATCATGGATCTGATTAATAGATTCTTTAGAGACTATATTGATCAATTTGTGGTAGTCTTTATAGACGATACTCTTGTCTATTCAAAGAGAAAGGAAGAACATGAAGATCACTTGAGAATTATATTGAAGGACCTGAAAAAGGAGAATCTTTATGCCAAATTTACCAAGTGTGAATTTTGGCTTCACAAAGTTGCATTTTTGGGTCACATAATCTCAAAAGAGGGGATATCTGTGGATCCAGCAAAAACAGAGGTTATCAAAATATGGTTGAGACCGACAACAGTAACTGAGATCCGAAGTTTTCTTGTTTTGGCTGGATATTATCGACATTTTGTGAAAGTTTTTTCACGATTATCTAATCCACTCACCAAGTTGACTCGAAAAGGATTTAAGTTTGTCTGGATGGAAGAATGTGAAGAGAATTTCAAGGAGTTGAAAAGAAGGTTACCCAGTGCACCTGTACTCACAGTGCCTTATAGTGGAGAAAGGTTTGTGATCTATAGTGATGTATCCAAGAAGGTATTAGGGTGTGTTCTTATGAAAAATGATATGGTGATAGCTTATGCCTCACGACAGTTGATAATCCATGATCAAAATTACCCAACACATGATTTGGAGTTAGATGCGGTAATCTCTGCATTACAGATTTGGAGGAATTACCTTTATGGTGAAAGGTGTGATATTTATACTTATCATAAAAGTTTAAAGTATATTTTCACACAAAAGGAGGTGAATATGCGTCAAAGAAGATGGTTGGAGCTGATTAAGGATTACGACTGCTCAATCCATTACCACCCTGGGAAAGAAAACAAGGTGGCAGATGCATTAAGTCGACAAGACCATTCTAGTTTATCCATGATGAGGATAAAAAAATATCCAATATTTATGGATTTACAAAGGATAAATCTTGGAATTATAATGGAAGGGGAAAAATATTATCTTTCTCAAATGAAGGTTCAACCATCTATACATGTGAAGATTAAAGAGGCACAGAAAGAAGATGTCGAGTTACAAAAGAAGGTGAGAAATGTTCATGAATTCAACCATGATTGTGATGGGATAATAAAGTTCAGGAATCGGGTTTGTGTTCCTCCCATCCCCGAATTAAATAAGGAGCTGCTGGATGAGGCTCATAGTTCTTCATTCTCTATTCATCCTGGAATCACGAAGATTTATAGGGACCTGAAAGAGTACTTCTGGTGGGATTTCATGAATAGAGATGTTGCTAAATATCTCTCTCGATGCTTGGTTTGTCAACAAGTTAAAGCTGAGAGACAGAAGTCTAAGGGGATGTTACAACCATTACCCATACCCGAATGGAAATGGGAAAACATCACTATGGACTTTGTCACAAGACATCCTAAAACATCCAAAGGCAATAATGCTATCTGGGTCATAGTTGATCATCTTACAAAGTCTACACACTTCATTCCTATTAGAGAGGATTTCTCTCTAGATCAGATTGCCAGAATATATGTAATGGAAGTGGTAATATTGCATGGAGTACCACTTTCTATTATATCCGATCGGGATCTGAGATTTACCTCGAAGTTCTGGTGAAGTCTTCAGCATACTCTGGATACATAGTTGTGTTTCAGCACTGCTTATCATCCTCAGACAGACGGTCAGTCTGAGAGAACAATTCAAACCCTAGAAGATATGTTGAGAGCTTGATCTATGGATTTCAAAGGTGGTTGGGATCAACACCTACCTTTGGTGGAATTTTCTTATAATAATAGATTTCACTCCAGTATTCAGATGGCTTCTTATAAAGATCTCTATGGAAAGAAATGCAGGACTCCAACTTGTTGGGATGAAGTTGGGGAAAGAAAGCTATTAGGACCTGATCTCGTTGATAAAATGGCAGAAAAGGTCAGATCTATTCAACAACACATAAGAGCAGCTCAGAGTCGACAGAAAAGTTATGCCAAAAACCGAAGAAAAGACCTAGAGTTTGAAATGTGTGATAAAGTGTTCTTACGAATATCTCCTTGGAAGAAGGTTATGAGATTTGGAAAGAAGGGGAAGTTGAGCCCTAGATATATTGGTCCTTTCGAAATACTGGATCGTGTTGGGAAGGTAGATTACCGATTGGCGCTTCCATCGAATCTCTCTCAAGTTCATGATGTGTTCCATGTATCTCTCCTGAGAAAGTACATACCTGATCCTTCAAATATACTCAGCTCAGAAGTTATACCGCTGGAGCAAGATCATTCTTATGAAGAACAACTGATAGAGATTCTGGATCGTAGCGAAAAAGTCCTACGAAACAAGACCACTCTATTGGTGAAAGTTTTATGGAGGAACCACCAATTAGAAGAAGCTACATGGGAGCTTGAGGAAATGATGAGGGAGGGGTATCCTCATCTGTTTGTTACAATGTGACGAATTTCGAGGGCAAAATTCATTTTAAGATGGTAGAATGTAACACCCGAGACTTTTATGTTATATAAATCATCAAAGGGGTCTTTTTCTACACAATACTTTCTTGGCTTGCTTTACACGAAATCACAACCTTCCTCGATAGCTTGCGTCGTACGCAATACCGAGTTTCACTAAACAACGATATGCTATTAAAATATTATTAAAACTAGCCGTTATGAAAAGTAATAACCACTTTTTGAAATTTTATAAATTTTATTTTTCAAAATGGACTTTATTTTTGGATTCGGAATATCGAAATTATCCTAGGGTGAAATTTTGGTATTTTTCTAAAAACTTTCAATTTTTGATGAATAGTGAAAACACTAAGTGGTAGTTAAAAAACTGAATTTTTCATAAAACTTAATTTTACCGCTTCTGTGAGTGGAATTTCAAAAATCCGAGAGACATGGTTGATGTCAGTAAGTAAAATGTGGTTCAATGAGATAAAAATAATTTTTTGGTGAATAATAACTTTTTACTTTTTTTTACCACGGTAAAAAGTAAATAGGGTAATTAAGGGTAAAGACGATATTATTATTACCCTAACACATTTCCTAATTCTATTGGACAAGTGTAGTTCGACCTAAAACTAAATTACGAATAACATATGACCATTTAGGCCCACTTGGATTAGATTAGGACATTTATTATTAATTTATTTAAAGAAGGGTTAAAATAGTTAAAATCAAAGTTTAATAAGTAAATAATTTTTAATATGGGGTTATACATAAGATAAATTCGACTATAAATATTCATTAGAAAGCTAAAAATATTTCCTACATAATGGTATTTTATTTGTAATTTTTAGTCGTTAAATAATTTAATTTATTTATGACACAAAGATGATGCAGTAATTATCTTATTAATGAAATATTGACATAATTAATGTTATAAACACCAAAATAAATTTAATTTGAGACTTTTTATTAATTCCACTGATTTTATAGGTTAAGATTACATTTTAGTATTGATTAAATTAACTTGGTTTGAACTAATAATTCTATTATGAGTTTCACAAAAATCAATTACTAAATAGTGTCAAAATTGACATAAAATAGTTTTTTAAACAAATATTATATTAGTAATTGTTATTTTATTCCTAAAAATCTAAGGTTCGGCCAAATTACTTAGATAAGGTTATATATATTAATAATAAACCACTTGGGGTTCGTTTGACGGCTTATAGTAAGTTTATTAACCTTATAGTATAAGAACACAAGAAGACACGATAAAAGTAAACTTATTTTACTTAATGTTAAATCTAAATGATAAGGTTAAAATAGAAACATAAACTTGTCTAAATTATATTGGATGAGAGGATTTCGACCCATCTCCACCTTATCTTCTAAATATATCAATTTGGATCTATTTAAAACAGAACATGACTTTATAATAAAATAATAGTTTTTGTTATTCCAAAGGTGCCCCTCTCCTCCTTTATAAAAGGACACCTCCTTCCCCTCTTCCTAACACCACTTTGAGCCTTCAAGCTCGGCCATACCCTGCCACTTTCTCCTCTCAACTTCCCTAGAGACATCCTAGAGGTCCTGGTATTCTTAAAAGACCAATTTTAGTGACCTAAAAGAATGTCTCAAAGAAGCACTTCAAAGAAGAGGTAATGTCCGTTACCGATTCTTTCATCTTTATTTCTTCTTCCACTTCTTCTTCTTTAGTTGTTTCATTATGAAGTAACAAAATTAGTATAACTCATATATTGATATGTTATTATAAGTATTAAACAACCATATTTCACCATCTATCCATCCTACGGAAAAAGAAATCACCGCGCGTGCGTACATACGGAATACCGTCTCCACGCCGTGGTGTAATCTATTTTCCACCACCACATTACTTGGATGGGTATAATGCTGTAAATAATGACTATATATGACTATTATAAATTTATATTGATTATGAAATAGTATACATACACTCCAATACAATTCCACGATCATAGGAACGATATCATCACTCGTGCGTACGTACGGAATACCGTCTCCATGATGTGATGCAACTCGTTATACATGATCTTCATTTCATAATGATTATATAAATGAATTGAATGAATTAATATGATATATTTTACACCAAAAACATTCTGGAAATGAGGTATCTATAACCTAAAGAGAATAATAAGAATTTATTCGACAAAACACGCATAAGAACAAAAAGTTATAAACACCCGAATAACAAATAGCAATGAAATATTGCTACTAAGAATCTAAGAAAATGACCATATATGATATCATAAAAATAATTATGATTATGAAATAAGTCAATAACATTATTTAAATCATTATACAGGAGGTTCGGACACTTACGAAGCAAAACAGACCTAAGGTAAGGGAAATATCACAATCTCATTTTTATCCGAGATTGTTTATACTTTGGTATTTACTGGGGTGTATTTTATCATCCAAATCCATGTTCCCTCAATATGTAATATTGTTTCCATCCACTTAAAATATTTTAAATCCAACTTTACCCTTCAGGGAGTTTTTTATTAAAAGATATGACAGTAATCTTTTGTCGTTTTTCGTACAAGGCACTTTTTGACTTTTCTGACAAAAGTACGAGAAGAATGTTTCTTTAACTTATACGGAAGGAATGAATTTTTAAAATATTATTTAAAAGAAGATTACTTTACAAGTTTTCAAGTTTATTTTTAATCAACTTTTTTTAGTTTATAATTTTACGACATGTTAAGAAAGGAAAAGTGTTTTTGAAGTAGAAAGGATATTTTCCTCAAGAATGGAGTTCAAGTGTTTTATCAAAATTATTTTCCATCTAAGATAATAAAGGGTTATTTTTTCCCTATTATTACATTTATTTGATTATGTTGTGATAGAATTATATTTTTATGAATTCCTTATTCTCATATGAATTGTTTTATGATGTCACGATGTTTAAGATTCCCATTTTTATTACATGGGTTATGAAATGATGTATGATTTATGATTTTGTGGCACACATAAGAATGGTATAATTATGAGATGGGTGGGACCTATATCTCCCTCCAATTCATTGGGTAAATATTTTATATCTCATGAGATAGACATGGATGGAATGGTAGGTTATACCGGTTCAGTGAAACAGGACTGAAACGAGGGTAACTCGGTTCAGAAAGGGACTTTGTCCACTATGATAGTCTTGGAAATGAGTCTTGACTAATAAGATATGATTCTCTATGATTATGTGTGTATGCCACAATGTTTCATGTTTTAAGTTATGATTATTGGGATTTCATTTCACTACTATGATTTATCCCATGTTATGAAATTATGCTCTCTTTTGCAGGTTAAGATTTCCAAAATGTTATGTTCTTATGAAAATGATGTGATTGATATTTCTTTTGTTTACCCATACTGAGAATTTGAGATCACCCTTTTATGTTTTCTTTTCCCCAGGATATAATGAAAGGTTTTAGGTAAAAAAGGAAACTCTTTATGGGAGATGTTGAAGATCTTTCACCACGATTAGAAGATTATATTCCGAGTTTTCAAAGACACTAAACTATTACGATCCTTGTGTGTGTGTGTGTTCTTGTTATGTACTAAGTATCCCGTAAAAGTAATGTAATGTCCATGTACGTCAAGATTCGGTTCTCTACAGTAATGTTTCATTTAAACAAAAAATCAGTTTTTAACTACCACTTAGTGGTTTCACTATTCATCAAAAATTGATGTTTTTCAGAACAATGCCAAAATTTCACCCTAAGCTATAATTGATATTCCGAATTCAAAAATTATGTCTATTTTAAAAAATTCCAAAAAAATAAGTTTCATTAATTAATTTTATAACTAATTCCCACTGTCACAACAAATAGCGTGTTTTTAAGAAACAATATATATCAAAAAATTGACAATTGTTTATGTCCATTTTCAAAGTGAAATTAATTATAATGAACATAATTGGATAAAATGGTAAAAATATATTGTAATTATACTTTAAAACCACTCAGTAGTATAATTTATCACTATAAATTATTTTTATTAAAAAATTTGTTTTATGTATTGTTCACTATTCATAAAAAAATGGAAGTTCTCGGAAAATTAAAAAAATTCAACTTAGGATAATTTCGATATTACGAATAAAAAAATGAAGTCCATATTGAAATGTAAAATTTATATAATATTAAAAGGTGGGTATTAATATTCATAATGGCTACTTTGATTAGTCGTAGTGTGTTAGAACTCGAACTTGCGTACAATGCAAGCTATTTCATTATTGAAAGAGAGGCGTATCTTGAAAGATTGGGGTGTTACATTCTCCCCTCCTTCAATAAATTGCGTCCTCGCTATTTGAAAATGTTCTTCGAAAATAATAGATTGAAAATAGAAAATACCTTTGTGGAAAACCCACATCATAAATAGGGTTAATAAGAATATAACATTAAAAGAAAGGATAAGAATAACAAAGGTCACCCGAGATATCCCATACTAGGATTCTATGAAAATATAGAAATGGAGGAGAAACAAACCATCATGGTCTGATAGAGAGTTGTAGACAATAGGATTAGGATAAAGTTAACCACAAGAAAATCACAAACTTGTGATTGGTTAAATGGTCATTGAATCCCCAATTAGAAAAGTTAACCGACAATGTTTTTGTTTTAAGTTACCTTTTATAAAGTTGAGGAATTTATTTAAGAGATTTTCTAAGAACTTAAGGAAATATACTTACTTGTCATGTAGGCTTTAATTCTTTAATAAATTTTTACCACGAACCCATCTTTCACTCCCGATGGTAACAGAACTCAAAAATATTCTATTTATCCTAATTGTATAAGTTTCCAAATATTACCACATAACATTTAGATTAGGAAAACTATTTTGTAATAACCAGAGACTTCATGTACGCTCGTGGTAGGTAATAAAGGCATGTCGTACTATGGTTGTGGGTTCGATTCCTGCAGCTTTGTCCGAAGCGAAGGGTAATCCCCCAACCTGCGGGTTTTCCTTTTTCTAAAAGTATAGTATTATAATATTCCAAAAATAATCTTCAGAAATGTTTTAACATTAAACATAACTATCCAAAGTTCAACTTAATTCATTCCAACCTTTAGAGTTATCCAAAATAACTCTACCCATACTTTTTCTAAAAGGTCACTAAATTCCAAAATCAATTGTATCCTCAGATTCCCCAAACAAAGTAAAGTTTCACTTATTTTCACATACTAAAAATATGATTACCTTCATCATATTAAAAAATTAATGAAATCAAAAAGTACTGTTGTATAATCTTATATATATCACATTATTCTTATAACCAGAATATAATCCTTGAGTCCAAAAGCACCAATACATTAATTATTCCACTTCAACTGTAGTAATAGCAAAAGATTTTCCTTGATCACTTGGTCTTTTCTGTGGTAAGTTTTCCTGATGCTTAGGACACTCATTTGCATAATGCACCATTTCCCTACAATTGTAGCATTCAACATTGATAGCCTCTTTCTTTCCCTTGCAATCACGAGCTTGGTGGCATTTTTTTCTCCACATTTATAACAACCTCCCATTCCTTTTAGGCAAGTACTGGGGTGATTCTTCCCACAATTATCACATAATGTAAAATACTTCTTTCCCCTTTTCCCTTTATCTGTCTCTTGTTCCACCGTTATCTTCTTCTCTTGATTTACTTTGTTGTAATAAGGCTTAGAGAATTACTTTTCTATCTTGATAGCACATGAGACAATATCTTCGTATGATGAGAAGGATTGTGATACTAAATCTCGACAAAGAAATGGTTTTAACCCATCAAAGAAACGATCAATCTTACTTATTGGGTTACGTATATAATCTGCAGCATACCTCGCTAACCTTGTAATGTTGGCCTCATACTTTGTGACATTATCATCCTCCTTTTGTCTAAGAAACAGAAATTGCCTTTCTACATCTGCTCGATGGTCACGAGGGAAGTATTTTTCTAAGAAAATCTCTTTGAACTATCTCAATTCCATACTTGATACTTCATCATCTTCCATTGTATTTTGAATCAACGACCACCATTGATCAGCATCTCTAGTGAGGCGGTAAACTGCCGTGACAGCCTTCTCCCTTTCGCTACTTCCCAAGGCGTGGAATATTTTCTCTAAGGAGTTTACCCATTTCTCAGCTAATAATGGATTTGAACCCCCATTAAATTTTGGCAGTTTCTGCCTCATGAAGCGGTCTAACATTGATCCTCCACGTTGCGGATCAGGGTGCTCCATATGAGTAAGGTTATTATTCATAACCTGAGTGAGTTGTCCCAGTATGGTAATAAGTTAATCTGCACCGGTTGTATCTCCAGATCCACAATAATTATCTTGAGCAGGATGGAAATCTCTACACGGAGTGCATGCATCAATATGGTTTCCATTCCTTCCACTAGGCGCCATTTTTAAACAATGGCATAAACTATATTAGTTTATGAATCAAAATACATAATTCCATACTTGTAAAATACTAAACATAAATTGAACTATTTATGGATATACTCCATAATCATAAAAATGTTTTCTTTGAGGAAGTATATACTCATACCCTTCATAGTGGTTTGTAATGAAAATGAGAATTATCCTAAGCATATCCCCCGGGAAAGTTGTAACCAATAGTGTAGCAAGGATTGTTGTCATGCACTAGTTCCCGTTTGAGTCTAGCTCAAAGCGGTGTTTTTGGGTTTTACCCCTAGGTACATCTGTGCCAGAGCCACCTCTAGCTGCTCATATCCAGACAGGGATGTATTTCTCGGAAAACTCACAAAATATCTATAATACCAAAATTCTAGGAAGTTCTTCTATACTAATCCTCAAAGTCTATCTTTGGGATATGTGCTCTAATCAGAGTTTATCTAAATCTAGCTTTCAAAGTTAGTACTAAACTGCCTCAGATACCAACTGTAATGCCCCGACCCCAGTTACCCATTATCGGTGCATTATTGTGTATCATTGGCATGATCATAAAAGATCATGTCTCGAAAGACCGATTAATTTTGAAGCCTTGGAAACACTAGATACATTCATAAATGTTACATTACATCATAAAGTGAAAAACTATAATAACTAAGTCTCCATAGTCCACACTCATATCCTCTTCTAACTATCCCTACAGGTCATTCATAAAATACTTCTTCACATCCTGGAAAATATTAATACATTGAAAGGGGTGAGCTCAGATGCTCAGTAAGGATAACAATATAGCAGACACTTTAATAAATAAATATAAACATTTAAGGCAATGTATAACTAAAACAAAAGCCTTTTAAACATAAACTTCAACAAAATATGGAAAAAGTTAAATGATATAATGTCATTTACTTATTCACATGGATATTCTACTGATTGAATAATCACATGCAATATCAATAACCACTTTCGTAATGATGGAATGCATAATGCCAGACTATCATAACCACGTAGCCAAAGCCTCGTGCCAAGACTACAAATAAGATTTCTTCAAGGCCTCGTGCCAAGGCACTAGTTTGTCTCATTAGACCTGTCGATGCATCTAGGAGCTATAGCGGGATCCGCCCATCACTTATTAAGTCCAATTCATTCCTCATATGAATAGGTTTAAACATATCATAACCATAACATAATCATATCACATAAAACATCCATAAAGGAAACATAAAATTTCCACATTTCAATCACAAGATATCAATACAACACATTGATATAATAAAAACACTTTCCAAACCATTTTCAATACCAAAATAAAAGAGAATTACAACTTTTTATTTATTTTTCATTTAAAAAAAGTTATGGCTTGTAGAGGAAGCAGAAATTCAAATAATGGTCATGGCGGTGGAGAAGTCATTGTCGCTGCATACGTACGACAACAAAAACATTCCCTTTTGTCATTTAGTAAAATTATTCATATAAAAAAGATTCATATTGAATAAATGTAAAATTCAAAGGGGTTTATACACCGTATAAAATAAATTTGTGTATAAAACAAAATATGCCTCAATGGATGGAGATTGAGAAGAATTCCTTATAAAGATATTTTTTTTAAAAAAATAGATATATTATGTGTATTTACTATATATAAACATAAATAAAGTAAAAAAATACAAGATATTACATAATAATATCATGAAATAATTTGAAAGTATGATATTAACCCAAAGAATGGAAATTGGGTTAAAAAGATCCCTTAACTTGTGTCCGACTTGACTCGACCGTTCTTTAACCTCCTGAATAATAAACTAGAGTTAATTTCTACTTTCTTAAAAACCTTTTTCAAGTTCATTATCCCTTTACCATGTTATGAACATTATGTAATTATTTAAGTTAATAACGGTCATTTTGGAGATCTTTGGTACTTGAGTCAAAAATAAACTTCTTTTAATTACAAGTTTTTCATGTGGTGAAATATCCATTATATCCAGCATTATATTCACGATTTAGATATCATATATATCATATATATACCGTATATACATTCATTCATAATATTACGTAACATTTAGAGGTATGAAATGAAATTCACTGTTCATGGAGACGGTAAGTCGTACGTACGCATGAATGCTACATTCATTTCTATTTTGTATTTAATGGAATGAAATCATAATGATATAAAGGTATATTATAATTCCAGTATAATATCATATATAATATCATTTACTCCATACTTTATACATCCCACATATGGCATTAACGATTCAAATCACTTTGAGGGGGTGGTAGTCCGCACTTCCTAAAATGAAATCATCGGGTTTACCCATAATGGAAATCATAAAGGTATGCCATAAATGAAAAATATAGAATCTTATGTAAAACATAAACATATTATATATCATATATAAATATAGTAACATATTAATGTCCACCTTTTAAGGTGTTATATGAGTGTTGAACAATCATCATTTCGTGAGGCAGAAATTCGCCATCCATAGAAACAATATGTTCTTTAACCATTATATGTAGGTGTGTGTTAGTTTAGATCGAATAATTTTTATAACAACATCCCAGTATATTGAGTATACTGGTTTTGTTATAAAAGAAATAAATAAAAAGTGTTTAGGGGTTTGGAGAAGCAAAATAAAACAAAATAACATAATAGAAGACATTACCTTAAAATCAGGTAACTCTTTTTGATTTGCGCCAAAGGCTTCCTTTGGGAAGAATTATGCCCAAAGTGAGGATTCTATGAGTAATAGAGGGAATTTGGGAGAGTATTTGGGAAGATGTTGGCCGAGCCAAAAGGCTTTAAAGTGTTAATAAGGTTGTAGTGGTGGGGGCCTTTTATAAGAGGAGAGGAGGGGCACTCTTGGAAAGTCATGAAATGTTACTTTATTATATAATGAGTTTCGGATTTTAAAGGTCCCACAGTTATATATTTAGGGGATAAGGTGATAAGTGTTTGAAATCTACTCAAAGAATATGTTTTTGACATGTGTAAGTCTTATATTTTACATTATATTTTAATTTTATTTAAATCTTTAATTAATGAGGTAATCACTCCATCATCATGGTGTCATAAATAATTTAATTTATTTAATGTCAAAAAATTATAAAAAAATAATCATGATGTAGTAAATATTTTTACCTTTCTAATGAATATTTATAGTCAAAAATATGACTTTTATAACACAAATTAAAAATTGTTTTAGTAAAATAACTCATGTTTGTGACATTTTTATTTTAACATTAAATAAAAGGTTTTTAATGTCATTTTCCTACCAAAGTGGCTCCATGGGGACCCCAAGTTGACCCGTGGATTGTCTTGGTGGGACATGACTCATCAAATAGAGGTAGGTAATGTTTCATGTTCATTTCATATTTTTATAATATCATTTTTTCCTGAAATTTCACTAATTACCTTTAATCGTGATTAATTAAACTTAAATGTTACTATTCACTAAAAAATTATTTTAATCACATTGAACCAAATTTTACTTCATAATGAAAACCATTTATGTCGGATTTTTTAAAATAAAATCACAAAAGTGGTAATGTTTCATTTAAACGAAAAAATCAGTTTTTTAACTACCACTTAGTGGTTTCACTATTCGTCAAAAATGAAGTTTTTCAGAACAATGCCAAAATTTCACCCTAAGATATAATTGATATTCCGAATTAAAAAATGATGTATATTTTACAAAATTACAAAAATATAAGTTTCATTAATTAATTTTATAACTAATTCCTGTTGTCACAACAAATAGCGTATTTTTAAGAAATAATATATATCAAAATATTGAGAATTGTATATGTCCATTTTTAAAGTGAAATTAATTCTAATGAACAACATTGGATAAAATGGTAAATATATATTCTAATTATACATTAAAACCAATCAATAGTATAATTTATCACTATACATTATTTGGATTAAAAAAGTTGTTTTACGTATTTTTCACTATTCATAAAAAATGGAACTTCTCAAAAAAATACAAAAAAATAAACTTAGGATAATTTCGATATTACGAATACAAAAATGAAGTCCATTTTAAAATATAAAATTTCTATAATTTTAGAAAGTGGGTATTAAAATCCATAACAGCTACTTTGATTAGTCGCGGTGTGTTACAACTCGAACTTGTGTACAATACAAGCTATTGTATTATTGAAAGAGAGGTGTATCTTGAAAGCTTAGGGTGTTACATTCTCCCCTCCTTCAATAAATTGCGTCCTCGCAATTTGAAAATGTTCTTCGAAAATAATCGGTTGAAAATAGAAAATAGCTTTGTGGAAAACCCACATTAGAAATAGGGTTAATAAGAATATAACATTAAAATAAATAAAGAGAAGTACAAAGGTCACTCGAGATAGCCCATACTAGGATTCTATGAAAATATGGATATGGAGTAGAAACAACCCATCAAGGTCTGATGGAGGGTTGTAGACAATAGTATTAGGATAAAGTTAACCATAAGAAAATCACAATCTTGTGATTGGTTAAACGATCATTGAATCCCCAGTTGGAAACGTTAACCGACAACGTTTTTGTTTTAAGTTACATTTTATAAAGTTGAGGAATTTATTTATGAGATTTTATAAGAATGTAAGGAAATATACTTACTTGTCATGTAGGCTTTCATTATTTAATAAATTTTTACCACGAACCCATCTTTCACTCCAAATGGTAACAGAACTCAAAAATATTCTATTTATCCTAATTTTATACGGTTCCAAATATTACCACATACCATTTAGATTAGGAAAACTATTTTGTAATAACCAAGGAATTCGTGTAGGCTAGTGGTAGGTAATAAAGGCCTGTCGCACTTTGTTTGTGGGTTCGATTCCTGCAGCTTTTTTCGATGTGGCGGGTTATCCCCCAACCTACAGGTTGTACTTTTCCTAAAATTATAGTATTATAATATTCCAATAATAATATTCAGAAATTTTTTAACCATAAACAATACTATCCAATGTTCAACTTAATTCTTTCCAACCTTTATAGTTATCCAAAATACATCTATCCAGACTTTTTCTAAAAGGTCTCTAAATTCCAAAATCAATTGTAACCTCAGATTCCCCAAACAAAATAAAGTTTCTCTTATTTTCACATACTAAAAATATGATTACCTTCATCATATTATAACCTTAATGAAATCAAAAAGTACTACAATACAATCCTTATATATATCACATTATTCTTATAACCGGAATATAATCCTTGAGTCGAAAAGAACCAATACATTAATTATTCTATATCAACTGTAGTAATAGCATAATATTGTCCTCGATTATAAGGCCCCAGCCTTAAACCTTACTTAATCTTGAGTTATTACAAGATTACACATTGAGGATCTTTTCGGGTTTAGATTTTTAGAGAATTAGATCATAAAACTTTCATTATATTCTACATATAAACAAAGTGGTTACATAAAGATAGTATTCTTCATTCCCATAAATGGAAACAAATTTAAAATAAAACATGGATTATTTCTTGACACTTCCTTGACACTATCATCATATCATGTACCTTTCCCTTGACCTGTAAAAAGCATTTCAAAAAACTTGGGATGAGCATAAAAAGCTCAGTATGGGATATAAAAATATGGAAAGAAAACATGGGTACATATATACATAAGAATGAGATCATACTTTACCCATAAAACATAATCACTTTAACTTACCTCATCAAATTATGAATAAGTCATAGAAATCATAAGACATAAAGGTAACTTGAGGCATTCATAACATTCGTACGTAGGGAGTAACCCTCTTGGTTACGTTTGGAATACCCATCATAGTATATTCCCTAAATCTCTTCGGAGAAACCTTAATGTTTCACTCCTTCGTGTTACCCAATGCATTGGAGAGCTATATCGGGCTCACCCGCCCTTATTTTATCACAGAACCACCCGTCTTCATAAAAATTCCCAAGAACCTCAACATAATCGCATCATATAAAACACGCATAAAGGAAACATAACATTTCCACTTTTAAATCACAAGATATCAATACATAACATTGATATAAAAACATCATGAAAACCATTTTCAATACCAAAATAAAATAAAGGTAAAACATGGTATTTATTTTTCTTTTAAAAACAAGGTATGGCTTGTAGAGGAAGCCGAAACCCAAATAATGGTCACGACGGCGGAGAAGTCATTGTCGCCGCATACGTACGACAAAAACATTACCTTTTGTCGTTTTGTTAAACGCTTTGTATAAAAAAGATTCCTTTTGGATAAACGTAAAATTCAAAGGGGTTTATACACCGTATAAAAGAAAGTTGTGTATAAAATAAAATATGCCTCAATGAAAGGAGATTGAGACGAAGTCCCATACCTCGGGTCCGACTTGTCTCGGTCATTCATTAATCTCCTGAATAATAAACTTGTGTTAATTTCTAATTGATTAATAACCTTTTTAAAGTTCATTATTCCTTTTATATAACTTATTTTCATGTCATGAACACTATGTAATTATTTAAGTTAATAACGCTCATTTTAACGATCATTGGTACTTGAGTCAAAAATAAACCCTTTATAATTACAAGTTGTTCATGTATCCATTATATCCAGAATGGTATTCATGATGTAGATATCATATATGTCATATATATCCAGTACATGCATGCATTTATAATATTACATAATCATTTAGAGGTATGAAATGAAATGCACCGTTCATGGAGACGGTAAGCTGTACGTACACATGAACGCTACTTTCATTTCTATTTCATATTTTATAGAATGGAATCACAATGATATAAAGGTATATTATAATTCCAGTATAATATCATATATAATATCATAGTTCCATCCTTTATACGTCCCACATATGGTATGTAACAAATCAAATCACATTGAGGGGGCGGTAGTCCACACTTCCTTAAATGAAGATATCGCGTTTACCCATAATGGAAACCATAAAGGTATGACCAAAAAGAAAAATACAGAAGCTTAAGTAAAACATAAACATATTATATATCATATATAAATATAGTGACATCTTAATGGCCACTTTTGAAGGTGTTAATAGAATGTTGAACAATCATCTTTTCGGGAGGCATAAATTCACCATCCACAGAAACAGTATGTTCATTAACCTTTAGATGTAGGTGTGTGTAAGTGTAGCTCGAATCCTTCTTATAACAACATCCTAGTATATTGAGGATACTGGAGTTGTTACAAAAGAAAAGGATTAAAAGATTTTAGTGGGTTTGAGAAGCAAAATAAAACAAAAGGACTCAAAAGAAGACACTACCTTAAAATTGGGTAACTCCCTTTGGTTTGAGCTCAAAGGGTTCTTTGGGAAGACTTCTACCAAATGTGAGGCTTCAAGGAGTAATAGAGGGAAGTGTAGAGACAAAATGGGCAGGGGTTGGCCGAGCCAAAGGCTTTGGGAGTGTGGGTAAGGAGGTAGAGGTGAGGGCCTTTTATAAGAGGAGAGGAGGGGCACTTTTGGAAAGTAAAGATAAGTTACTTTATTTGAAAATGAGTTTCGGATTAAAAAGGTCCCACATTGATATAATTCTAGGATAAGGTGATAAGGGTTCGAAATACACTCATCCAATAGGTTTTGGCCATGTTTAGGTTTTAGATGTTACATTATCTTTCCATTTTATTTAAATCGTTAAATAATGAGTTCATCGCTGCATCCTCATGAGGTCATAAATAATTTAATATATTTAATGTCTAAAAATTAGAAAAAAACTAATATGATGTAGGAAATATTTTTAGAATTCTAATTAATATTTATAGTCAAAAATATGACTTGTATAACCCCATGTAAAAATTGTTTTAGTAAAATATTTCATGTTTGTGTCATTTTTACTTTAACATTAAATAAAATGTTATTTATGTCATTTCCCTACCAAAGTGGCTCCATGGGGTCCCCAAGTTGACACATGGCTTGTCTTGCTCGGACATGACACATCAAATGAGGGTAGTACATGTGTCAAGCTCATCTCATATTATTAAAACATTATTTTTACCTTAAACTACACTAATTACCACTATTTGCGATTAAGAACTTAATAAGTTACTATTCACCAAAAAA
This sequence comes from Viscum album, assembly GCA_963277665.1. Taxonomy (NCBI): domain Eukaryota; kingdom Viridiplantae; phylum Streptophyta; class Magnoliopsida; order Santalales; family Viscaceae; genus Viscum; species Viscum album. Next base: position 1,530,688,201 of record OY728146.1, on the reverse strand, counting down.
TTATTTTAATCTCATTGAACCACATTTTACTTCTTAATGACAACCATGTATGTTGGATTTTTGAAATTTAAAACAAAAAAATGGAAAAATTTCATTTAAACGAAAAATCAGTTTTTATAAGTACCACTTAGTGGTTTCACTATTCATCAAAAATTGAAGTTTTTCAGAAAATTACCAAAAATTCACCCTAAGATATATTTGATACTCAGAATTCAAAAATTAAGTCTATTTTACAAAATTCAAAACATATAAGTCACATTAATTAATTTAATAATTAATTCCCGTTGTCATGACAAATAGCGTGTTTTTATGAAACAATAAGTATCAAATGATTGACACCAGTTTAAGTCCAATTTCAAAGTGAAATTGATTACAATGACCACCATTGGATTAAATGGTAAAAATATATTCTAATTTCACTTCAAACCCAATTCAAAAGATAATCTAATCATATAAATAAATTAGATTAAAAAGCTGTTTTGATGTAAAATGCAGTAGTTTTCACTATTCATTAAAAAATGAACATTGTCAGAAAAATACCAAAAATTTATCCAATGTAAAATTCAATGTCCCAATCATAATGAATATGTTTATTTTGAAAAATAATGATTATAAAATTGTCAAAAGACTGATTTAAAAAGGGTTTTCCATCAAAAGGCAGTAAAACAATCTTTTAAGAATATTAGTGTATTACATGCTTAAGATTGGATTTATTTTCATTTTAATCCTCTAAAACACTATATAATTCATTAATAGACATATATAAAAATATATATTATTCATTACTTACTTGGGATGTTACATCCTTCCCCCCCTTTAGAAAATTGCGTCCCCGAAATTTATTTACTTATCAAATAAATGGGGGTACTTATCCCTCATTGCATTTTCATATTCCCATGTTGCCTCTTCTATCATGTGGTTTTTACAAAAAAACCTTTACCTGATTAATCACCTTATTCCGTAACAATTGCTCACTGTGGTCAAGAATCTGGACCGTTTGTTCCTCATAAGATAGGTTCTCTTCCAGCTGAACTACCTCTAGACTCAAAACATGAGATGGATCTGGCATATACTTTCTCAACATCGAAACGTGAAAAACATTGTGTACCTGAGATAAACTCGGAGGTAAAGCCACTCGGTAAGCAACTAATCCAACTCTCTCCAAGAATTTCATATGGTCCAATGAACCTTGGACTCAGCTTTCCTTTCATACCAAATCGCATCACACTTTTCCATGGTGAGACTTTGAGAAAAACATGATCACCTACCTCAAAAGATAGATCCTTCCTCCTGTTGTCTGCATAAATCTTCTGCCTACTCTGAGTTGTTCTCATGTGCTTCTAAATCAGCTGAACTTGTTCTGCCATCTCTTCTACCAATTCTGGTCCTATCATCTTCCTTTCACCCACTTCATCCCAGAAAGCTGGAGTTCGACACCGCTTCCCATATAATGCCTGAAATGGTGCCATCTGTATACTGGAATGAAAACTGTTATTATATGAAAATTCAACCAAAGAAAGATGTTGGTCCCAACTTCCCTGATAATCCATAGAACAAGCTCGTAGCATATCTTCCCAGGTCTGAATTGTTCGTTCTGACTGCCCATCTGATTGAGGATGAAAAGCTGTACTAAAATTTAATTCAGTACCCAACAACTTCTAAAGGCCTTTCCAAATGTTTGAAGTGAACGTGGGATCACGATCAGATACAATGGAGAGAGGAAATCCATGTAACCTGACTATCTCTTTAAGATACAAACGGGAAAGTTGATCTAGGGAAAAAGTATCTCGTATAGCAAGGAAATAAGCAGACTTGGTCAAGAAATCAACAATAACCCAGACTGCATTATTACCTCGAGATGTCTTCGGTAATCCCACAAAAAAGTCCATGGATATATTCTCCCATTTCCACTCTGGCACTGGTAAAGGCTAAAGCATCCCTTTCAGTAACTGTCGCTCTGCTTTAACATGTTGACATGTCAAACACTTCATAGTAAAATCAGCAATATCTCTTTTCATTCCATCCCACCAGTAATACTCCCGCAGATCTCTGTACATCTTAGTACTGCCAGGATGAACTGAAAACAGAGAACTATGATCTTCACATAACAACTCTCTCTTCAACTGTGAATCACAAGGCACACACAATCTCTTCCTAAATCTCAAATCGCAATCATTATCAATGTTGAATTCAGGAAACTTACATTTCTAAACCAGCTCTACCTTTTTCTGCAACCCACTGCCTTGCTTCTGTGCTTTCTTAATTCTATCCGATAGAGATGATCTCACTGATACCTGAAACAGAACAGAAGAACATCCTTCACCAACAACTTCTATGCCAAAGTTCATCAAATACTTAACCAAAGGATCACATTCCAAACGCAACATTGCTAATGAAGCATTACTTTTTCGACTCAAGGCATCCGCCACTTTATTTTATTTTCCCGGATGGTAATGAATTGTACAATCATAATCCTTGATTAATTCCAACCATCTCCTTTGTCTCATGTTCAATTATTTCTGATTGAATATATACTTTAAACTTTTGTGATCGGTATATATTTCACACTTTACTCCATACAAATGATGCCTCCAAATTTTTAAAGCAAAAAAAAACAGCAGCTAATTCAAATCATGTGTAGGGTAATTTACCTCATGAGTTTTCAACTGTCATGAAGTATAAGCAATTACCTGATCATTCTGCATTAGGACGCAACCAATTCCTTTCAATGAAGCATCACTGTAGATAAAAAACTCCCCATTCCTGGAAGATAGTGCCAAAACTGGAGCATTCACCAATCTTCTTTTCAATTCATGCAAACAATCATCACATTATTTTGTCCAGATAAACTTAACACCCTTCCGAGTTAGCTTAGTCATTGGACTAGATAACCATGAAAAATTTCTAACAAACCCTTGGTAATAGCCTGCCAAACCAAGGAAGCTATGAATCTCAGTTACATTTGTGGGTCTTGGCCAGTCTTCCACAACTTTTGTTTTTGCAGGATCAACAGTTATCCCATCTTTAGAAACAATGTGACCAAGGAATGAAATTTGTTCCAACCAAAACTGACACTTGCTGAATTTCCCATACAATTTCTTTTCTTTTAAGGTTTGCAAGATAACCCTTAAATGTCTTTCATCCTCCTCTTTACTCTTAGAAAACACCAAAATATTATCAATGAAAACCACCACAAACTTATCCAAGAACTCATGGAAAACTCTATTCATTAAGTCGATGAATACAACAGGTGCATTGGTTATCCCAAAAGGAATTACTACAAATTCATAGTGCCCACATCTTGTACGGAACACGGTCTTCGGAACATCTTCTTCCTTTACCTTCAGCTGATGGTACCCCGATCTCAAGTCAATCTTTGAAAAAAACTGAGCTCCCTGGAGCTGATCAAACAAATCGTTGATATGAGGCAAATGATATTTGTTCTTAATAGTGATATTATTCAAGGCTCTATAATCAATGCAAAGTCTCATTGAAACATCTTTCTTTTTAACAAATAAAACAGGGGCATCCCATGGTGATGTGCTAGGTCGAATGAAACCTTTCTCTAATAAATCTTGCAATTTCTCCTTCAACTTTAAAAGTTCAATTTGATCCATTCGATAAGGGTGTTTTGAAATTGGATTAGCATCAAGAACTAAGTAAACAGTAAACTCAACTTCCCGATATGGTATTATTCCAGGCAACTCATCAGGAAAAACATCAGGATACTCATTTACCATTGGCACATCATTAATCTGAATAGTTCCTTTATTTTCAACAACGTGTGAAAAGTAACATTCATTTCCATCTTTTACAAGTTTTTCGGCCTCTTGATATGTTATCAACAATAAGGGTTCATTCTTGTACACAAACTGAAAGTCTTTCTGAAAAGAAACTTCTTTATCTCTACAGTCAATCTTAGCATGGTAAATAGAGAGCCAATCCATACCCAGGATAACATCAAACTCTACTAGAGGTAGAACAATAAGGTTTGAAAGTAGGTTCTTTCCACAGATAAGGATAGGAAGACTATTATAAATTATTTTTTCCACAACATTTCACCCAGGTGTTTTTACCAAAAGTTCAGGAGTCATTTCATGAGATGGTATTCCCATTTTACTAGAAAAGGTTTCAGAGATGAATGAATGTGTAGACCCCGAATCAAACAACACACTGGCATAATCTGAAAAAACAAACAAAGTACCTGATACAACTTCATTTGATGGCCTGAAATCTGCTGAAGTAGTTGCAAAGGATTTCACCACCCCTTTCTGCTTGTAGTCTAACTGCTTCCCATCACTCAAGATCTTTGTCAGACACTCGTTTGCATAGTGACCCATCTCATTGCACTTATAACATTTCACTAACTGTAAATCGAATTTGGTCTTACCTTCACCTTGTTCCTTTTCAGTGCAATCACGAGCCTTATGTCCCATCTTACCACATCAGTAGCACTTTCCAGAATTCAGAAGAAATTCCCCATCATGCCTTTTTCCACATTTATCACAAACTGGAAACTTAGTTTTCTTACCATCAAACTTTTTTGAATAATTCTTACCTTTCTCCTGCCACCTCGGTCTCTTCTTCTGCTGGTTGTTACAGAACACTTGGTAATCGGCAAACTCCATTTCCACCTTCTCAGCACATCGAACAAGATTTTCATAACATTTAAACTCACGAGAAGCTAATGCCCTTCGATATTTTGGCTTTAATCCTGAGTAAAAACGACTGATTTTTCTATCAAGGTCTCAGATAAAATTTAGAGCATACCTTGCCAATCGAGTGAACCTTTCTTCATAGGTAGCCACTGAGTCTTCCTCTTGCCTCAATTCCAAGAATTGATTTTCCATCCTATGTCGAACAGGCTTAGGAAAATACTTCTCAATAAACATACCTTTGAACTCATCCCAGTTAAGAGCATCAATCTCATCGGAATCCCCGATATTTTTAACCATAAACCACCACTGATCTGCCTCACCCTCCAAACAGTAAATAGTAAGACTATCCTTTTGATTTTCTGAACACCCCATGACATCAAAAATATACTCCAATGCTTTAATCCACCCTTCAGCTAGCACAGGGTCAAATGATCCTCTTAATGATGGGGGATGTTGCCTCATGAAATGTTCCACCACTGACATGTTCCTCTGTGGTTGGTCTGGCTGATCTCGTGCATGGATACCACCACCATTTATAGCCTGAGTCAACTACGCCATTACTGCAACAAACTGTTCAGTTCCAATTCTGACCATCTTAGGATTCTGATTTGGAAGGTTATTTCCTTCTGTATGCCTTCCTAGCACTGCTTCCCTGTTTCCTCTGCCGAAAACCATTCTGAACAATCATGTCTTAGATGAAGCAACATGGTAATCATTAAATGCTATATCATTTCAAAAAAAATATTTTTGGATAATCATTTAATAGAATTATAACTCCTAAAGTTATCTAAAAGGTCCTCTGATACCATCTATAAGGCCCCAGCATTAAACCTTACTTAATCTTGAGTTATTACAAGATTACACATTGAGGATCGTTCCGGGTTTAGAGTTTTAGAGAATTAGATCATAAAACTTGAATTACATTCCACATATAAACAAAGTGGTTACATAAAGATAGTATTCTTCATTCCCATCAATGGAAACATATTTAAAATAAAACATGGATTATTTCTTGACACTTCTTTGACACTATCATCATATCATGTACCTTTACCTTGACCTGTGAAAAACATTTCAAAAAACTTGTGATGAGCATAAAAAACTCAGTAAGGGATATAAAAATATGTAAAGAAAACATGGGTACATATATACATAATAATGAGATCATACTTTACCCATAAAACATAAGCACTTTAACTTACCTCATCAAATTATGAATAAATCATAGAAATCATAAGACATAAAGGTAACTTGAGGCATTAATAACATTTGTACGTAGGGAGTAACCCTCTTGGTTACGTTTGGAATACCCATCACAGTATATTCCCTAAATCTCTTCGGAGAAACCTTAACATTTCACTCCTTCACGTTACCCAATGCATTGGAGATCTATATCGGGCTCACCTGCCCTTAGTTTATCACGGAACCACCCGTCTTCATAATAATGCCCAAGAACCTCAACATAATCGTATCATATAAAACATGCATAAAGGAAACATAACATTTTCACCTTTCAATCACAAGATATCAATACAACACATTGATATAAAAACATCATGAAAACCATTTTCAATACCAAAATAAAAGAAAATTAAAACATGGTATTTATTTTTCTTTTAAAAACAAGGTATGGCTTGTAGAGGAACGCGAAACCCAAATAATGGTCACGGCGGCAGAGAAGTTGTTCTCGCCGCATACGTACGACAAAAACATTCACTTTTGTCATTTTGTAAAACTCTTTGTATAAAAAATATTCCTTTTGGATAAACGTAAATGTCAAAGGGGTTTATACACCGTATAAAAGAAATTTGTGTATAAAATAAAATATGCATCAATGAAAGGATATTGAGATGAAGTCCCATACCTCGGGTCCGACTTGTCTCAATCGTTCTTTAATCTCCTGAATAATAAACTTGAGTTAATTTATACTTGATTAAGAACCTTTTTCAAGTTCATTATTCCTTTTATATCACTTATTTCCATGTAATGAACACTATGTAATTATTTAAGTTAATAACTGTCATTTTAACGATCATTGGTACTTGAGTCAAAAATAAACCCTTTATAATTACAAGTTGTTCATGTATCCTTTATATCCAGAATGGTATTCATGATGTAGATATCATATATGTCATATATATCCAGTACATGCATGCATTTATAATATTAAATAATCATTTAGAGGTAAGAAATGAAATGCACCGTTCATGGAGACGGTAAGCTGTACGTACGCATGAATGCTACTTTCATTTCTATTTCGTATTTTATAGAATGGAATCACAATGATATAAAGGTATATTATAATTCCATTATAAAATCATATATAATATCATAGTTCCATCTTTTATACGTCCCACATATGGTATGTAACGAATCAAATCACTTTGAGGGGGCGGTAGTCCACACTTCCTTAAGTGAAGATATCACGTTTACCCATAATGGAAACCATAAAGGTATGAACAAAAATAAAAATACAAAAGCTTAAGGAAAACATAAACATATTATATATCATATATAAATATAGTTACATCTTAATGGCCACCTTTGAAGGTGTTAAAATATTGTTGAACAATCATCATTTCGGGAGGCATACATTCACCATCCACGGAAACAGTATGTTCGTTAACCATTATATGTAGGTGTGTGTAATTGTAGCTCGAATACTTCTTATAACAACATCCTAGTATATTGAGGATACTGGAGTTGTTACAAAAGAAAAGAATAAAAAGATTTTAGGGGGTTGGATAAGCAAAATAAAACAAAAGGACTCAAAAGAAGACATTACCTTAAAATTGGGTAACTCTCTTTGGTTTGACCTCAAAGGCTTCCTTGGGAAGACTTATGACCAATGTGAGGCTTCAAGGAGTAAGAGAAGGAAGTGGAGAGACAAAATAGGCATGTGTTGGACGATCCAAAGGCTTTGGGAGTGTAGGTAATGAGGTAGAGGTGGGGGCCTTTTATAAGAGGAGAGGAGGTGTACTCTTGGAAAGTAAAGATAAGTTACTTTATTTTAAAATGAGTTTCGGATTAAAAAGGTCCCAAATTGATATAATTCGAGGATAAGGTGATACGGGTTCGAAATAAACTCATCCAATTAGTTTTGGCCATGTTTAGGTTTTAGATGTTACATTATCGTTCCATTTTATTTAAATCGTTAAATAATGAGGTCATCGATGCATCATCATGATGTCATAAATAATTTAATTTATTTAATGTCTAAAAATTAGAAACAAATTACTATGATGTATGAAATCCTTTTAGATTTATAATTAATATTTATAGTCAAAAATCTGACTTGTATAACCCCATATTAAAATTGTTTTAGTAAAATAACTCATGTTTGTGTCATTTTTACTTTAACATTAAATAAAAAGTAATTTATGTCATTTTCCAACCAAAGTGGCTCCATGGGGTCCCCAAGTTGACCCATGGATTTTCTTGGTCGTACATGACACATCCAATGGGGGTAGGACATGTTTCAAGCTCATCTCATATTATTAAAACATTATTTTTACCTTAAACTACACTAATTACCACTAATTGCGATTAAGAACTTAATAAGTTACTATTCACCAAAACATTATTTTAATATAATTGAACCACATTTTACTTCTTAATTACAACCATGTATGTCGGATTTTTGAAATTCAAAACACAAAGATGGCAAAATTTCATTTAAACGAAAAATTAGTTTTTTATAAGTAACACTTAGTGGTTTCACTATTCATCAAAAATTGAAGTTTTTCAGAAAATGACCAAATATTCACCCTAAGCTATATTTGATACTCCGAATTCAAAAATGAAGTCTATTTTACAAAATTCAAAACATATAAGTCACATTAATTAATTTAATAATTAATTCCCGTTGTCATGACAAATAGCGTGTTTTTATGAAACAATTAGTATCAAAAGATTGACACCAGTTTAAGTCCAATTTCAAAGTGAAATTGATTCCAATGACCACCATTGGATTAAATGGTAAAAATATATTCTAATTTCACTTCAAAACAAATTCAAAAGATAATCTAATCATATAAATCAATTAGATTAAAAAGCAGTTTTGATGTAAAATGCAGTAGTTTTCACTATTCATTAAAAAATGAACATTGTCAGAAAAATACCAAAAATTTATCCAATGTAAAATTCAATGTCCCAATCATAATGAATATGTTTATTTTGACAAATATAGATTATAAAATTTTCAAAATATTGTTTTAAAAAGGGTTTTCCATCAAAAGGCTGTAAAACAATCTTTTAAGAATATTAGTGTATTCCATGCTTAAGATTGGATTTATTTTAATTTTTAGCCTCTAAAACACTATATAATTCATTAATAGACATAGATAAAAATATCTATTATTCATTACTTACTTGGGATGTTACATTGATCCCTTGGACTTTTCTGTGGTACGTTTCCCTAACGCTTAGTATATTCATTTTCATAATGCCCCATTTCCCTACAATTGTAGCATTCAACATTGATAGCCTCTTTTTTCCCTTGCAATCACAAGCTTGGTGGCCTTTTTCACCACATTTATAACAAACTCCCATTCCTTTTAGGCATGTACCGGGGTGATTCTTCCCACAATTATCACGTAATGGAAAATCCTTCTTTCCCTTTTTCCCTTTATCTGTCTCTTGTTCCACCGTTCTCTTCTTCTCTTACTTTACTTTGTTGTCATAAGACTTAGAGAATTCCTTTTCTATCTTGATAGCACACGAGACAATATCTTCGTATGATGAGAAAGATTGTGATACTAAAGCTCGACTGAGAAATGGTTTTAACCCATTAAAGAAACGACCAATCTTACTTCTTGGGTTACGTATATAATATTCAGCATACCTCGCTAACCTTGTAATGTTGGCCTCATACTTTGAGACATTCTCATCCTCCTTTTCTCTCAGACTCAGAAATTGCCTTTCAATATCTGCTCTATGGTCACGAGGGAAGTATTTTTCTAATAAAATCTCTTTGAACTCTCTCCATTCCTTACTTGATACTTCATCATCTTCCTTTGTATTTTTAATCAATGACCACCATTGATCAGCATCCCCAGTGAGACGGTAAACTGCCATGACAACCTTCTCCATTTCGCTACTTCCCAAGGCGTCGAATATTTTCTCTAAGGAGTTTACCCATTGCTCAGCTAATAATGGATTTTTACCCCCAATAAATGTTGGCGGTTGCTGCCTCATGAAGTGGTCTAACATTGACCCTCCACGTTGCGGATCCGGGTGCTCCATACGAGTAAGGTTATTTTTCATAACCTGAGTGAGTTTTCCCAGTATGGTAATAAGTTGATCAGAACCGGTTGTATCTCCAGATCCACAATAATTATCTTGAACATGAGGGAAATCCCTACACAGAGTGCGTGCATTGATACAGTTTCCATTCCTTCCTCTAGGCACCATTTCTAAACAATGGAATAAACTAGATTAGTTTATGTATCAAAATACATAATTCCATACTTTTAAAATACTTAACATAAATTGAATTATTTATGGATATAATCAATAATCATAAAAATGTTTTATTTGAGCACGTATATACTCATAACCCTTAATAGTGGTTTGTAAAGAAAATGAGAATTATCCTAAGCAAATCCCCCAGGAAAGTCGTAACCAAGAGTGCAGCAAGGCCCGTTGTCATGCACCAGTTCCCATTTTAGTCTAGCTCAAAGCGGTGTTTTTGGGTTTTACCCCTAGGTACATCTGTTCCAGAGCCGCCTCTACCTGCTCGTATCCAGACAGGGATGTATTGCTCGGAAAACTCACAAAATCTCTATAATACCAAAATTCTAGAAAGTTATTATATACTAATCCTCAATGTCTATCTTTGGGCTATGGCTCTAATCAGAGTTTATCTAAATCTATCTTCCAAGGTTGGTACTAAACTGCCTCTGATACCAACTATAACGCCCCGACCCCAGTTACCCAGAGTCGGTGCATTATTGCGTAACATTGGCATGATCACAACAAATCAAGTCTCGAAAAACCGATTAGTTTAGTAGCCTTGGAAACACAAAATACATTCATAAATGTTACATTACATTAGAAAGTGAAAAAATACAATAACAAAGTATCCATAGTCCACACTCATATCCTATTCTGACTATCCATGCAGGTCATTCATAAAATACTTCTTCACATTCTGGAAAATATTAAAACATTGAAAGGGGTGAGCTCAGATGCTCAGTAAGGATAACAATATAGCGGAAGCTTTCATAAATAAACATAAACATTTAAGGAAATGTATAAATAAAAAAGCCTTTTAAACTTGAACATCAACATAGTATGGAAAAAGTAAATTGAGATAATGCCATTTACTTATTCACATGGATATTCTACTGATCGAATAATCACATGCAATATCAATAACCACTTTCATAATGATGGAATGCATAATGCCAGACTCTCATAACCACGTAGCCAAGGCCTCATGCCAAGACTAAAAATATAATTTTGTCAAGGCCTCGTTCCAAGACACTAGTTTGTCTCATGAGACCTGCCGATGCTTCGAGGAGCTATAGCGGGCTCCACCCGTCACTAATTAAGTCCAATTCATTCCTCATATGAATAGGATTAAACATATCATAAACCATAACATAATCATATCACATAAAACATATATAAAGGAAACATAAAATTTCCACATTTCAATCACAAGATATCAATAAAACACATTGATATAATAAAAACACTTTCAAAACCATTTTCAATACCAAAATAAATGAAAATTAAAACTTTTTATTTATTTTTCATTTAAAAAATGTTATGGCTTGTAGAGGAATTTGAAATTCAAATAATGGTCACGACGACGGAGAAGTAGTTGTCGCCACATACGTACGACAAAAAACATTCCATTTTTTCATTTAGTAAAATGTTTCGTATAAAAAATATTCCTTTTGAATAAATATAAAAGTCAAAGGGGTTTATACATCGTATAAAAGAAATTTTTGTATAAAACAAAATATGCCTCAATGAATGGAGATTGAGACGAAGTCCATACAAAGATCATTTTAAAATAAAATAGATCAATTATGTGTATTTACTATAAGTACACATAAAGAAAGTAAAAAAATACAAGATAGGACATAATAATATCATGACATAATTTGAAAGTAGGAGATTAACCCAAAGAATGGAAATTGGGTTAAGAAGATCCCTTACCTTGTGTCCGACTTGACTCGATCATTCTTTAACCTCTTGAATAATAAACTAGAGTTAATCTCTACTTTCTTAAGAACCCTTTTCATGTTCATTATCCCTTTACCATGTTATGAACATTATGTTATTATTTAAGTTAATAACAGTCATTTTGTCAATCTTTGGTACTTGAGTCAAAAATAAACTTCTTATAATTACAAGTTGTTCATGTGGTGAAATATCCATTATATACTGAATTATATTCATGATTTAGATATCATATATATCATATATATCCAGTATATACATTAATTCATAATTTTACGTAACATTTAGAGGTAAGAAATGAAATGAACCGTTCATGGAGACGGTAAGCCATACGTACGCATGAACGCTACTTTCATTTCTATTTTGTATTTAATGGAATGAAATCATAATGATATAAATGTATATTATAATTCCAGTATAATATCATATATAATATCATTTACTCAATCCTTTATACATCCCACATATGGCATTAACGATTCAAATCACTTTGAGGGGGTGGTAGTCCGCACTTCCTAAAATGAAATCACCGCGTTTACCCATAATGGAAATCATAAAGGTATGCCATAAATGAAAAATAAAGAATATTATGTAAAACATAACCATATTATATATCATATATAAATATAGTGACATCTTAATGGCCACCTTCGAAGGTGTTATATGAGTGTTGAACAATCATCGTTTCGTGAGGCAGAAATTCGCCATCCAAAGAAACAGTATGTTCTTTAACCATTAGACGTAGGTGTGTGTATGTGTAGCTCTAATACTAATTATAACAACATCCTAATATATTTAAGATACTATTTTTGTTACAAAATAAATTAATAAAAAGATTTTAGGGGGTTGGAGATGCAAAATAAATCAAAATAACATAAGAGAAGACATTACCTTAAAATCGGGTAACTCTTTTTGATTTGAGCCAAAGGCTTCCTTGGAAAGGATTCTGCCCAAAGTGTGGCTTCTAGGAGTAAGAGAGGGAAGTTGGGAGAGTATTTGGGCAGAGTTTGTCTGAGAAAAATGTATTGAATGTGTGAATAATGTGGTAGTGGTGGGGGCCTTTTATAAGAGGAGAGGATGGGCACTCTTGGAAAGTCATGAAATGTTACTTTATTATATAATGAGTTTCGAATTTTAAATGTACCACACTTATATATTTGGGGGATAAGGTGATAAGGGTTCTAAATATAATAATCCAATCGGTTTTTGACATGTTTATGTCTTAGATTTTACATTATCTTTTCATTATATTTAAATTGTTAATTAATGAGATAATCGCTGCATCATCATGGTGTCATAAATAATTTAATTTATTTAATGTCTAAAAATTATAAAAAAAATTATCATGATGTAGGGAATCTTTTTATCTTTCTAATAAATATTTATAGTCCAAATTATTACTTGTATAACCCCATTTAAATATTGTTTTAGTAAAATAACCCATGTTTGTGACATTTTTATTTTAACATTAAATAAAAGGTTTTTAATGTCATTTTCCTACCAAAGTGGCTCCATGGGATCCCCAAGCTGACCCATGGATTGTCTTGGTAGGACATGACTCATATAATAGGGGTAGGACATGTGTCATGTGCATTTCATATTTTTATAATATCATTTTTACCTTAAATTCTACTAATTTCCTTTAATCGCGATTAATTAAACATAAAAGTTACTATTCACCAAAAATTATTTTAATCCCATTGAACAAAATTATAATTCCTAATTACAACCATGTATGTTGGATTTTTGAAAATCATATCACAAAAGTGGTAATGTCTCATTTAAATGAAAAATCAGTTTTTTAACTACCGCTTAGTGGTTTCACTATTCATCAAAAATTGAAGTTTTTCAGAACAATGCCACAATTTCACCATAAGATATAATTGATATTCCAAATTCAAAAAAAATGCCTATTTTACAAAATTCCAAACATATAAGTTGCATTAATTAGTTTTATAACTAATTCCCGTTGTCACAACAAATAGCATGTTTTTAAGAAACAATATATATCAAAAGATTGACAATTGTTTATATCAATTTTCAAAGTGAAATTAATTCTAATGAACACAATTGGATAAAATGGTAAAAATATATTATAATTATAATTTTAAACCACTCAATATTATAATTTATCACTATAAATTATTTTGATTAAAAAATTTGTTTTAAGTAATTTTCACTATTCATAAAAAAATGGAAGTTCTCAAAAAATTACAAAGAAATCATCTTAGGATAATTTCAATATTATGAATAAAAAAATGAAGTCCATTTTGAAATATAAAATTTCTATATTTTTAAAAAGTGGGTATTACAATTCATAACGTCTACTTTGATTAGTCGCGGTGTGTTAGAACTCGAACTTGCGTACAATGCAAGCTATTGCATTATTGAAAGAGAGGCGTATCGTGAAAGCTTGGGGTGTTAAATTCTCCCCTACTTCAATAAATTGCGTCCTCGCTATTTGAAAATGTTCTTCCTAAAATAAAATGTGGAAAAGAGAAAATACCTTTGTGGAAAACCCACATCAGAAATAGGGTTAATAATAATATAACATTAAAGGAAAGAAACAGAAGTACAAAGGTCACCTGAGATATCCCATACTAGGATTCTATGAAAATATGGATATGGAGGAGAAACAAACCATCAAGATCTGATGGAGAGTTGTAGACAACAAGATTAGGAGAAAGTTAAACACAAGAAAATAACAAACTTGTGATTGGTTAAACGGTCATTGAATCCCATGTTGGAAAAGTTAACCAACAACATTTTTGTTTTAAGTTACCTTATATAAATTTGAGAAATTTTTTTAAAAGATTTTCTAAGAACGTAAGGAAATATACTTACTTGTCATGGAGGCTTTCATTCTTTAATAAATTTTTACCACGAACCCATCTTTCACTCCAAATGGTAACAGAACTCAATAATATTCTATTTATCCTAATTATATAAGGTTCCAAATATTACAACGTACCATTTAGATTAGGAAAACTATTTTGTAATAACCAGGGACTTCGTGTAGGCTAGTGGTAGTTAATAAAGGCCTGTCACACTATGCTTGTGGGTTCTATTCCTGCAGCTTTGTTCGACGTGACGAGTTATCCCCCAACCTGCAGGTTGTGCTTTTCCTAAAAGTATAGTATTATAATATTCCAAAAATAATCTTCAGAAATGTTTTAACCTTAAACAATACTATCCATAGTTTAACTTAATTCATTCCAACCTTTATAGTTATCCAAAATACCTTTATCCAGACTTTTTATAAAAGGTCTCTAAATTCCAAAATCAATTGTAACCTCAGATTCCCCAAAGAAGTAATGTCTCTCTTTTTGTTACATAGTAAAAATATGATTACCTTCATCATATTAAAACCATAATGAAATCGAAAAGTACTGCAGTAGAATCCTTATATATATCACATTATTTTTATAACCAGAATATAATCCTTGAGTCCAAAAGCACCAATACATTAATTATTCCGCATCAACTGTAGTAATAGCATAAGATTTTCTGTGATCCCTTGGACATTTCGGTGGTATGTTTCCCTGACGCTTAGGACATTCATTTGTATTATGCCCTATTTCCCTACAATTGTAGCATTCAACATTGATAGCCTCTTTCTTTCCCTTGGAATCAGGATCTTGGTGGCCTTTTTCTCCACATTTATAACAAACTCCCATTCCTTTTAGGCAAGTATCAGGGTAATTCTTCCCACAATTATCACATAATGGAAAATCCTTCATTCCCTTTATCTGTCTCTTATTCCACCATTCTCTTCTTCTCTTGCTTTACTTTGTTTTCATAAGACATAGAGAATTCCTTTTCTGTATTGATAGCACACGAGGCAATATCTTCGTATGATGAGAAGGATTGTGATACTACAGCTCGACAGAGAAATGGTTTTAACCCATCAAAGAAACGATCAATCTTAATTCTTGGGATACATATATAATATGCAGTATACCTCGCTAACCTTGTAAAGTTGGCCTCATAATTTGCGACATTCTCATCCTCCTTTTGTCTCAGACTCATAAATTGTCTTTCCATATCTGCTCGATGGTCACGAGGGAAGTATTTTTCTAAGAAAATCTCTTTGAACAATCTCCATTCCATACTTGATACTTCATCATCTTTGTTTTTATTTTTAATCAACGACAACCATTGATCATCATCTCCAGTGAGGCAGTAAACTACCATGAAAACCTTCTCCCTTTCGCTACTTCCCAAGGCGTGGAATATTTTCTCTAAAGAGTTTACCCATTTCTTAGCTAATAATGGATTTTTACCCCATTAAATGTTGGCGGTTGCTGCCTCATGAAGCGGTCTAACATTGATCCTCCACGTTGCGGATCAGGGTGCTCCATATGAGTAAGGTTATTATTCATAACCTGTGTGAGTTATCCCAGTATGGTAATAAGTTGATCAGCACCGGTTGTATCTCCAAATCCACAATAATTATCTTGAGCAGGAGGGAAATCCCTACACGGAGTGCGTGCATTGATACGGTTTCCATTCCTTCCACTAGGCACCATTTCTAAACAATGGAATAAACTAGATTAGTTTATGAATCAAAATACATAATTCCATACTTGTAAAATACTTAACATAAATTGAACTATTTATGGATATAATCCATAATCATAAAAATGTTTTCCTTGAGGAATTATATACTCATAACCCTTCATAGTGGTTTGTAAATAAAATGAGAATTATCCTAATCATATCACCAGGAAAAGTCGTAACCAAGAGTGTAGTAAGGCCCGTTGTCGTGCACCAGTTCCCGTTCGAGTCTAGCTCAAAGCAGTGTTTTCGGGTTTTACCCCTAGATATATCTATGCGGGGGCCGCCTCTACCTACTCGTATCCAAACAGGGATGTATTGCTCAGAAACTCACAAAATCTTTATAATAAAAAAATTCTAGAAATATATTCTATACTAATCCTCAAATTCTATCTTTGGGCTATGTGCTCTAATTAGAGTTTATCTAAATCTAGCTTCCAAGGATAGTACTAAAATACCTCTGATACCATCTGTAACGCCCCTACCCCAGTTACCCAGAGTCGGTGCATTATTGCGTAACATTGGCATGATCACACAAGATCAAGTCTAGAAAGACCGATTATATTAGTAGCCTTGGAAACACTAGATACATTCATAAATGTTATATTACATCATAAAGTGAAAAACTACAATAACAAAGTCTCCATAGTCCACACTCATATCCTCTTTTGACTATCCCTGTAGGTCATTCATAAAATACTTCTTCACATCCTAGAAAATATTAAAACATTGAAAGGGGTGAGCTCTGATGCTCAGTAAGGATAAAAATATAGAGGAAGCATTCATAAATAAACATAAACATTTAAGGCAATGTATAACTAAAACAAAAGCCTTTTAAACATGAACTTCAACATAGAATGGAAAAAGTAAAATGAGATAATTCCATTTACTTATTCACATGGATATTCTACTGATCAAATAATCACATGAAATATCAATAACCACTTTCATAATGATGGAATGCATAATGCCAGACTATCATAATCACGTAGCCAAGGCCTCATGCCAAGACTACAAATAAGATTTTGTCAAGGCCTCGTGTCAAGACACTAGTTTGTCTCATGAGACCTGCCGATGCATCGAGGAGCTATAGAGGGCTCCACCTGTCACTTATTAAGTCCAATTCATTATTTATATGAATAGGTTTAAACATATTATAAACCATAACATAATCGTATCAAATAAAACATGCATAAAGGAAACATAACATTTCCACATTTCATTCACAAGATATCGATACAACACATTGATATAATAAAAACACTTTCAAAACCATTTTCAATACAAAAATAAAAGAAAATTAAAACTTTTTATTTATTTTCCATTTAAAAAAAGTTATGGCTTGTAGAGGAAGCCGAAATTCAAATAATGGTCACGGCGGCGGAGAAGTCGTTGTCGCCGCATACGTACGACAAAAAAACATTACCTTTTGTCGTTTAGTAAAATTTTTCATATAAAAAAGATTCCTTTTGAATAAATGTAAAAGTCAAAGGGGTTTTTACACCGTATAAAAGAAATTTCTGTATAAAATGAAGTATGCCTCAATGAATGGAGATTGAGACGATGTCCTTAAAAAGATAATTTTTAAAATAAAATCAATCTATTTTGTGTATTTACTATATCTACAGATAAAAAAGTAAAAAAATAAATGATAGGACATAATAATATCATGAAATATTTTGAAAGTAGGAGATTAACCCAATGAATGTAAATTGGGTTAAGAAGTTCCCCTACCTTGTGTCCGACTTGACTCGACCGTTCTTTAACATCTTGAATAATAAACTAGAGTTAATATCTACTTGCTTAAGAACCTTTTTCAAGTTCATTATCCCTTTACCATGTTATGAACACTATGTAATTATTTATGTTAATAACGGTTATTTTGTCGATCTTTGGTACTCGAGTCAAAAATAAACTTCTTATAAGTACAAGTTGTTCATGTGGTGAAATATCCATTATATCCAGAATTATATTAATTATTTAGATATCATATATATCAAATATATCCAGTATATACTGTTGTACCTCTCGTACCCCTCGTGGTTTAATTTTCATGATCACAATCACTCTCTTATTTATCTAATCTTGTTTTAAGTGTTTTTGGATGATAGGCATGATTTCAGGTGGCCAAGGAATTGGGCCAAGAAAGCAAGAAGCCAAAGTGGAATGATTTTCAGTCCACCGGCCAACCGGTGGCTTCACCACCGGCCAGCCGATGGACCCTGGGCAGAAGGGACACCCACTGCCTTCTCACCGGCCAACCGGTGGCCTCCTCACCGGCCGACCGGTGGCACCCAGGCAGAAGGCTGAGCCACTACCTCAGCACCGGCCAACCGGTGGCCTCAGCACCGGCCAGCCGGTGGCACCCAGCCAGAACAGTGTCAGCCACTGCCTCAGCTCCGGCCAACCGGTGGCCTCCTCACCGGCCAGCCGGCGGCGCCTGGACAGAAGCCCTCCTCCATTTTGCAAGCACCGGCCAACCGGTGGCCTAGCACCGTTCAGCCGGTGGAGCCAGTTAAACTAGTCGTTGGGCTTTGACCAGACCTGTCCACTTGCCTCTCAACGGCTCCGAAGGCCTCTCCAACGGCTCTGAAGCCTCCCAAATGCCATTTGAGGGTTCCCCCTCTATAAATAAAGGACCAAGAAGCCCCGGAACACAAGCGAAACATAAGGAAGCCCACGGGACAAATTTTACATCATTTGGCTAACCTCCGGCGGATTGCTTCAAAGAACCCCCAATTGCTCCAACACATTTCCACATCCAAGGAGCACCACCATAGAAGCTTGGGAGCGCTCTTCATCAACTTCATCAATCCCTTGCCGCCCAAGGCTTCTCCCATTACGGTTTTTCATTATTTATTTATTTTGAGCATCAAATTGGGTTTGTTCCTACAAACCCCCAACTCTTTCTCTCATCCTCTCTTTTGGGTTTTCACACCACCTTCAAGGTGTGAAGAGGTTAAGCAAGCCTTCCCTTTAAAAGGCTTGTGTCATAGGTGATCTAGCCATCACCTGTAAGAAGGCTAGTGGGTTCTTTCTCAACCAATAAAAGCAAGTTGTAATAGGTTCTAGACTAACCTTAAAGTCTAGTGGGTTTCTTTCTAAAACCATTAAAAAGCAAGCAGTAGTAAATCTTTCAACGGTTGAGTTGGGAGCAGAGACGTAGGCTTGGGTTTAAGCCGAACTCCGTTATCAAGTTGCGTGTCTTGCCTCTTTTATTTCCACTGCACCTTTAACTTTGTTTTTAAATTGTTAATTATTTTTTAAAAGGCAATTCACCCCCCCTCTTGCCATCACTTCTTCTCTTCTCCGCCCAACAATTGGTTTCAGAGGCAAAATTTGAGTAATACCCTAACCGGTTTCAAATTCAAGATTGTGATGGCTTCAACTTCTTTCGCCCCCGAAGGATATTCTTTGGGCCGTGCTCCATTTTTTTATGGAACCGACTATACCTATTGGAAAACCTGCATGACTACTTTTCTTAGAAGCATTGGTTATCCTATTTATAAAATTGTCATGCATGGTTATTCTCTCTCCTCTCCCGATGAATCCAAATGTACTCAAGCCGATATTAAAAATTTCGAGCTTGATGGCAAAGCCATGAACGCTCTACATTGTGGCCTTGATCGTAATGAGTTCAATCGAGTTTCCACATGCACCTCATCACATGAAATCTGGAAACTTTTGGATGTTACCCATGAGGGGACCAACAAAGTCAAGGATACTCGATTGGACATGTACCGTCAAGATTTTGAGTCTTTTACCATGCATCCATCTGAAAATATTACTGAAATGTTTACTCGTTTTACTGACGTTTGCAATGGAAGAAAATCTCTTGGAGATGATGTGTCTGCAGAAACGATGGTCAAAAAGATCCTTTTGATCCTACCAAGCTCATGGGAACCAAAAGTCACGGAAATCCAAGAAGCAAAAGATATCAAGACCATGCCGGTCGAAGAACTCATTGGATCCCTCATGACCTATGAGATCACCATGAGGAGGCAAGCTGAAAAGGAAGGAAAACCGATCAAAGTTCCAAAGAACATCGCCTTCAAAGTTAAACAAGAAGAAAGCTCCTCCTCCTCATCGTCTTCCTCTTCAAGCGGTGATTCCGAAATGGAGAATCTTGCCCGCAAGATGCACAAATTCATGAAGAAGCACAAGAAGAAGAAATCCCGCAAGGCTCAAAAGGGAAAACACGATGAAAAATCCGAGCCCGAGGTAACATGTTACGGGTGTGGCAAGAAAGGCCATTACAAGCCCGATTGCCCACTCAACAAGAAAAAGTCCAAGAAAAAGGAAAATAAGAAGGATTTCAAGGCCACATGGAGTGATATCTCCACATCCTCCTCCTCCTCCTCCTCAAGTGACAACGGTAAAAAATGCCTAATGGCATTTCATGAGGTAACATCTTCCGACTCCTCATCCTCTAGTTCTTCCAATTCTTTTAATCATTTGTCCTACGAGGATCTCCAACATGCTAGAGATCAATTGGAGGAAGGTTTTCACGACCTTTCTTCCAAATTTGTTGCTTTAAAAAAAGAATTTCAAAAAACATTCTACCGAAAAGGAACAACTTCTCAAAGAAAAGGGGGAGTTGTCCCTCAAAGTCCAAAACCTTCCCGATGTTGATTCTATGGAATTAACAATCAAAGATTTAAGGGAATCTCTTGCCAAGTTCACCCAAGGTGAACAAAATTTAACCAAATTGCTCGATTCCCAACGCATATCTAGAACCACCGAAGGGCTTGGCTATTCCAAGCAAGCTTCCTCTTCCCATGCTCCAACTTTTTTTGTAAGGGGGATCTCTCAATTTAAATTTTGTAATTATTGCAAAAAACCCCTGCACTTAATTTATGAGTGCGATTGCAAAAATGCCCGGTATGGAAGGCCCAAAACTATTTTCTTTAATGATGAATTTTATAGTAGAAGACCCGCCACTCGACAAGTATGGATTGAAAAATCCCTTTTAGCGAGTCTCACCGGACCAAAATTTGTCGCGGTTTCAAAAACCTCTCCCCGGTGATTTGTTATTCTTATTTAGGGGGAGTTAGGATTGTTTAAGCTTTTTTTGCATTTTTTATTTCAAAATTCTCATTTCAATTTTCGATTCAAAACTTTCAATTCAAAATTCTCAATTCAAAATTTCAAAACGTTCAATTCAAATTTCAAAAATTTCAATTGGTTCAAAATCTCTATCTTGTTTTTCAACTCAATCCCTCAAACAAGTTTTATGCCCCGTGCTATTTTGATAATCACAAAGGGGGAGAAATTCTTGGTTGATTGGGGGAGAAATCTTTCTCTCATGCTTTAATGGATAAATTGGAAAGTAAAGCAATTTAAAGCATGCCTTTCATTTCATTTTTACATTGTTTGTTTTGGTGATTGTGATCATCAAAATAGGGGGAGATTGTTGTACCTCTCGTACCCCTCGTGGTTTAATTTTCATGATCACAATCACTCTATTATTTATCTAATCTTGTTTTAAGTTTTTTTGGATGATAGGCATGATTTCAGGTGGCCAAGGAATTGGGCCAAGAAAGCATGAAGCCAAAGTGGACTGACTTTCAGTCCACCGGCCAACCGGTGGCTTCACCACCGGCCAGCCGATGGACCCTGCGCAGGAGGGACACCCACTGCCTTCTCACCGGCCAACCGGTGGCCTCCTCACCGGCCGACCGGTGGCACCCAGGCAGAAGGATGAGCCACTACCTCAGCACCGGCCAACCGGTGGCCTCAGCACCGGCCCGCCGGTGTCACCCAGCCAGAACAGTGTCAGCCACTGCCTCAGCACGGGCCAACCGGTGGCCTCCTCACCGGCCAGCCGGTGGCGCCTGGACAGAGGCCCTCCTCCATTTTGCAAGCACCGGCCAACCGGTGGCCTAGCACCGGTCAGTCGGTGGAACCAGTCAAACTAGCCGTTGGGATTTGACCAGACCTGTCCACTTGCCTCCCAACGGCTCCGAAGGCCTCTCCAACGGCTCTGAAGCCTCCCAAATGCCATTTGAGGGTTCCCACTCTATAAATAAAGGACCAGGAAGCCCCGGAACACAAGAGAAACATACGGAAGCCCACAGGACACATTTTACATCATTTGGCTAGCCTCCGGCGGATTGCTTCAAAGAACCCCCAATTGCTCCAACACATTTCCACATCCAAGGAGCACCACCATAGAAGCTTGGGAGTGCTCTTCATAAACTTCATCAATCCATTGGCTCCCAAGGCTTCTCCCATTACGGTTATCATTATTTATTTATTTTGATCATGAAATTGGGTTTGTGCCTACAAACCCCCAACTCTTTCTCTCATCCTCTCTTTTGGGTTTTCACACCACCTTCAAGGTGTGAAGAGGTTAGACAAGCCTTCCCTTTTAAAGGTTTGTGTCATAGGTGAGCTAGCCTTCACCTGTAAGAAGGCTAGTGGGTTCTTGCTCAACCAATAAAAGCAAGCTGTAATAGGTTCTAGACTATCATTAAAGTCTAGTGGGTTTCTTGCTAAAACCATTAAAAAGCAAGCGGTAGTAAATCTCTCAACGGTTGAGTTGGGAGCGGAGACGTAGGCTTGGGTTTAAGCCGAACTCCGTTATCAAGTTGCGTTTCTTGCCTCTTTTATTTCTGCTGCACCTTTAACTTTGTTTTTAAATTGTTAATTATTTTTTAAAAGGAAATTCACCCCCCCTCTTGCCATCACTTCTTCTCTTCTCCGCCCAACAATTGGTATCAGAGGAAAAATTTGAGTAATACCCTAACCGGTTTCAAATTCAAGATCTTTTTGTGATAGCTTCAACTTCTTTCGCCCCCGAAGGATATTCTTTGGGTCGTGCTCCATTTTTTGATGGAACCGACTATACCTATTGGAAAACCCGCATGACTACTTTTCTTAGAAGCATTGGTTATCCTATTTATAAAATTGTCATGCATGGTTATTCTCTCTCCTCTCCCGATGAATCCAAATGGACTCAAGACGATATTAAAAATTTCGAGCTTGATGGCAAAGCCATGAACGCACTACATTGTGGCCTTGATCGTAATGAGTTCAATCGAGTTTCCACATGCACCTCATCACATGAAATCTGGAAACTTTTGGAAGTTACCCATGAGGGGACCAACAAAGTCAAGGATACTCGATTGGACATGTACCGTCAAGATTTTGAGTCTTTTACCATGCATCCATCTGAAAATATTACTGAAATCTTTACTCATTTTACTGACGTTTGCAATGGAAGAAAATCTCTTGGAGATGATGTGTCTGCAGAAACGATGATCAAAAATATCCTATGGATCCTACCAAGCTCATGGGCACCAAAATTCACGGAAATCCAAGAAGCAAAAGATATCAAGACCATGCCGGTCGAAGAACTCATTGGATCCCTCATGAACTATGAGATCACCATGAGGAGGCAAGCTGAAAAGGAAGGCAAACCGATCAAAGTTCCAAAGAACATCGCCTTCAATGTTCAACAAGAAGAAAGCTCCTCCTCCTCATCGTCTTCCTCTTCAAGCGGTGATTCCGAAATGGAGAATCTTGCCCGCAAGATGCACAAATTCATGAAGAAGCACAAGAAGAAGAAATCCCGCAAGGCTCGAAAGGAAAAACACGACGAAAAATCCGAGCCCGAGGTAACATGTTACGGGTGTGGCAAGAAAGGTAATTACAAGCCCGATTGCCCACTCAACAAGAAAAAGTCCAAGCAAAAGGAAAAGAAGAAGGCTTTCAAGGCCACATGGAGTGATAGCTCCACATCCTCCTCCTCCTCCTCCTCCTCAAGTGACAACGGTAAAAAATTCCTAATGGAATTTCATGAGGTAACATCTTCCGACTCCTCATCCTCTAGTTCTTCCAATTCTTTTAATCATTTGTCCTACGAGGATCTCCAACATGCTAGAGATCAATTGGAGGAAGGTTTTCACGACCTTTCTTCCAAATTTGTTTCTTTAAAAAAGAATTTCAAAAAACATTCTACCGAAAAGGAACAACTTCTCAAAGAAAAGGGGGAGTTGTCCCTCAAAGTCCAAAACCTTCCCGATATTGATTCTATGGAATTAACAATCAAAGATTTAAGGGAATCTCTTGCCAAGTTCACCCAAGGTGAACAAAATTTAACCAAATTGCTCGGTTCCCAACGCATATCTAGAACCACCGAAGGGCTTGGCTATTCCAAGCAAGCTTCCTCTTCCCATGCTCCAACTTTTTTTGTAAGGGGGAGCTCTCAATTTAAATTTTGTAATTATTGCAAAAAACTCGTGCACTTAATTTATGAGTGCGATTGCAAAAATGCCCGGTATGGAAGGCCCAAAACTATTTTATTTAATGATGAATTTTATAGTAGAAGACCCGCCACTCGACAAGTATGGATTGAAAAATCTCTTTTAGCGAGTCTCACCGGACCAAAATTTGTCTCGGTTTCAAAAACCTCTCCCCGGTGATTTGTTATTTTTATTTAGGGGGAGTTAGGATTGTTTAAGCTTTTTTTGCGTTTTTTATTTCAAAATTCCCATTTCAATTTTCGATTCAAAACTTTCAATTCAAAATTCTCAATTCAAAATTTCAAAACTTTCAATTCAAATTTCAAAAATTTCAATTGGTTCAAAATCTGTATCTTGTTTTTCAACTCAATCCCTCAATCAAGTTTTATGCCCCGTGCTATTTTGATAAACACAAAGGGGGAGAAATTCTTGGTTGATTGGGGGAGAAATCTTTCTCTCATGCTTTAAAGGATAAATTGGAAAGTAAACCAATTTAAAGCATGCCTTTCAATTCATTTTTACATTGTTTGTTTTGGTGATTGTGATCATCAAAATAGGGGGAGATTTTTGTACCTCTCGTACCCCTCGTGGTTTAATTTTCATGATCACAATCACTCTCTTATTTATATAATCTTGTTTTAAGTGTTTTTGGATGATAGGCATGATTTCAGGTGGCCAAGGAATTGGGCCAAGAAAGCAAGAAGCCAATG
Organism: Viscum album; assembly: GCA_963277665.1. Taxonomy (NCBI): domain Eukaryota; kingdom Viridiplantae; phylum Streptophyta; class Magnoliopsida; order Santalales; family Viscaceae; genus Viscum; species Viscum album. The sequence goes on along the minus strand of OY728146.1, from coordinate 1,530,662,836 downwards.
TGGACTGATTTTCAGTCCACCGGCCAATCGGTGGCTTCACCACCGGCCAGCCGATGGACCCTGGGCAGAAGGGACACCCACTGCCTTCTCACCGGCCAACCGGTGGCCTCCTCACCGGCCGACCGGTGGCACCCAGGCAGAAGGCTGAGCCACTGCCTCAGCACCGGCCAACCGGTGGCCTCAGCACCGGCCCGCCGGTGGCACCCAGCCAGAATAGTGTCAGCCACTGCCTCAGCACCGGCCAACCGGTGGCCTCCTCACCGGCCAGCCGGTGGCGCCTGGACAGAAGCCCTCCTCCATTTTTCAAGCACCGGCCAACCGGTGGCCTAGCACCGGTCAGCCGGTGGAGCCAGTCAAACTAGTCGTTGGGATTTGACCAGACCTGTCCACTTGCCTCCCAATGGCTCCGAAGGCCTCTCCAACGGCTTCGAAGCCTCCCAAAGGCCATTTGAGGGTTACCCCTCTATAAATAAAGGACCCGGAAGCCCCGGAACACAAGCGAAACATACGGAAGCCCATAGGACACATTTTACATCATTTGGCTAACCTCCGGCGGATTTCTTTAAAGAACCCCCAATTGCTCCAACACATTTCCACATCCAAGGAGCACCACCATAGAAGCTTGGGAGCGCTCTTCATCAACTTCATCAATCCATTGGCTCCCAAGGCTTCTCCCATTACGGTTTTTCATTATTTATTTATTTTGAGCATCAAATTGGGTTTGTGCCTACAAACCCCCAACTCTTTCTCTCATCCTCTCTTTTGGGTTTTCACACCACATTCAAGGTGTGAAGAGGTTAGACAAGCCTTCCCTTTAAAAGGCTTGTGTCATAGGTGAGCTGGCCTTCACCTGTAAGAAGGCTAGTGGGTTGTTGCTCAACCAATAAAAGCAAGCTGTAATAGGTTCTAGACTAACCTTAATGTCTACTGGGTTTCTTGCTAAAACCATTAAAAAGCAAGCGGTAGTAAATCTCTCAACGGTTGAGTTGGGAGTGGAGACGTAGGCTTGGGTTTAAGCCGAACTCCGTTATCAAGTTGCATGTCTTGCCTCTTTTATTTCCGCTGCACCTTTAACTTTTTTTTAAAATTGTTAATTATTTTTTAAAAGGCAATTCACCCCCCTCTTGCCATCACTTCTTCTCTTCTCCGCCCAACATATACATTCATTCATAATTTTACATAACATTTAGAGGTAAGAAATGAAATTCACCGTTCATGGAGACGGTAAGCCGTACGTACGCATGAACGCTACTTTCATTTCAATTTCATATTTTATGGAATGAAATCATAATGATATAAAGTTATATTATAATTACAGTATAATATCATATATAATATCATTTAATCCATCCTTTATACATCACACTTATGGCATTAATGATTCAAATCACTTTGAGGGGGCGGTAGTCCGCACTTCCTAAAATGAAATAACCTCGTTTACCCAAAATGGAAATAACAAAGGTATGCCATAAATGAAAAATAAATAATCTTATTTAAAACATAAACATACTATATATCATATATAAATATAATGAAATCTTAATGGCCACTTTTAAGGTGTTATATGAGTGTTGAACAATCATCGTTTCATGAGGCAGAAATTTGCCATCCACAGAAACAGTATGTTTTTAACCATTAGATGTATGTGTGTGTAAGTTTAGCTCAAATACTTCTTATAACAACATAATATTATATTGAGGATACAGTTTTTGTTACAAAATAAATGAATTAAAATATTTTAGGGGGTTGGAGAAGCAAAATAAAACAAAATAACTTAAAAGAAGAAATTACCTTAAAATCGGGTTACTCTTTTTGATTTGAGCCAAAGGCTTCCTTGGAATGAATTCTGCCCAAATTAAGTCTTCTAGGAGTAACAGAGGGAAGTTGGGAGAGTATTTGGGTAGATTTTGGCCTATACAAATGGCTTGAATGTGTGAATAATGTGGTAGTGGTGGGGACCTTTTATAAGAGGAGAGGAGGGGCACTCTTGGAATGTAATGAAATGTTACATTATTATATAATGATTTTCAGTTTTTAAAGGTACCACACTTATATATTTCGGGGATAAGGTGATAAGGGTTCGAAATATAATAATAAAATAGGTTTTTGACATGTGTAAGTCTTATAGTTTACATTATCATTTCATTTTATTTAAATCGTTAATTAATGAGGTAATCACTGCATCATCATGGTGTCATAAATAATTTAATTTATTTAATGTCTAAAAATTATATAAAAAATATATCATGATGTAGGAAATCGTTTTATATTTCTAATTAATATTTATAGTCAAAATTATGACTTGTATAACCCCATTTAAAAATTGTTTTAGTAAAATAACACATGATTGTGACATTTTTATTTTAACATTAAATAAAAGGTTTCTAATGTCATTTTCCTACCAAAGTTGCTCCATGGGGTCCCCAATTTGACCCATGGATTTTATTGGTAGTACATGACTCATCCAATAGTGTTAGGAAATCTTTCAAGTGCATTTAATATTTTTATAATATCATTTTTACCTTAAAATTTCACTAATTACCTTTAATCGCGATTAATTAAACTTAAAAGTTACTATTCACCAAAAAATTATTTTAATCCCATTGAACCACATATTAATTACTAATTACAACCATGTATGTTGGATTTTTGAAAATCAAATCACAAAAGTGGTAATGTCTCATTTAAATGAAAAATCAGTTTTTTAACTACCATTTAGTGGTTTCACTATTCATCAAAAATTGAAGTTTTTCAGAACAATGCCAAAATTCACCCTAAGCTATAATTGATATTCCAAATTCTAAAATGATATATATTTTACAAAATTCCAAACATATAAGTTTCATTAATTAATTTTAAAACTACTTTCCATTGTCACAACAAATAGCATGTTTTTAAGAAACAATATATATTCAAAGATTGACAATTGTTTATGTCCATTTTCAAAGTGAAATTAATTATAATGAACACCATTTGATAAAATGGTAAAAATATATTATAATTATACTTTAAAACCACACAATAGTATAATTTATCACTATACATTATTTTTATTAAAAAAGTTGTTTTAAGTATTTTTCACTATTTATAAAAAAATGGAAGTTCTCAGAAAATTACAAAAAATTCATCTTAGGATAATTTCGATATTACGAATACAAAAAATGAAGTCAATTTTGAAATATAATATTTCTATAATTTTAAAAATTGGGTATTACTATTCATAACAACTTCTTTGATTAGTCACGGTGTGTTAGAACTCGAACTTGCGTACAATGCAAGCTATTGCTTTATTGAAAGAGAGGTGTATCGTGAAAGCTTGGGGTGTTACATTCTATCCTCCTTCAATAAATTTCGGCCTCGCTATTTGAAAATGTTCTTCGAAAATAAAAGGATGAAAATAGAAAATACTTTTGTGGAAAACCCACATCGGAAATAGCGTTAATAAGAATATAACATTAAAAGAAAGAAAGATAAGTACAAAGGTCACCCAAGATAGCCCATACTAGGATTCTATGAAAATATGGATATGGTGGAGAAACAAACCATCAAGGTTTTATAGAGAGTTGTAGACAACATGATTAGGAGAAAGTTATCCACAAGAAAATCAAAAAATTGTGACTATTTAAACGGTTATTGAATCCCCAGTTGGAAAAGTTAACCGACAACATTTTTGTTTTAAGTTACCTTTTATAAAGTTGAGGAATTTATTTAAGATATTTTCTAAGAACGTATGGAAATATACTTACTTGTCATGTAGGATTCCATTCTTTAATAAATTTTTACCACGAACACATCTTTCACTCCAAATGGTAACAGAACTCAAAAATATTCTAATTATCCTAATTGTATAAGGTTCCAAATATTACCACATACAATTTAGATTAGGAAAACTATTTTGTAATAACCAGGAACTTCGTGTAGGCCAGTGGAAGGTAATAAAGGCCTATCGAACAATGGTTGTGGGTTCGATTCCTGTAGCTTTCTCCGACGCGACGAGTTATCCCCCAACCTGCAGGTTGTCCTTTTCCTAAAAGTATAGTATTATAATATTCCAAAAATAATCTTCAGAAATGTTTTAACCTTAAATAATACTATCCAAAGATCAACTTAATTCATTCCAACTTTTATAGTTATCCAAAATACTTCTGTCCAGACTTTTTCTAAAAGGTCTCTAAATTCCAAAATCAATTGTAACCTCAGATTCCCCAAACAAAGTAATGTTTCTCTTATAGTCACATACTAAAAATATGATTACCTTCATCATATTAAAACCGTAATGAAATCAAAAAGTACTACAGTACAGTCCTTATATATATCACATTATTCTTATAAACAAAATATAATCTTTGAGTCCAAAAGCACCAATACATTAATTATTCCACTTCAACTATAGTAATAGCATAATATTTTCCTTGATCCCTTGGACTTTTCGGTGGTATGTTACCCTGACGCTTAGGAAATTCATTTGTATAATGCCCCATTTACCTACAATTGTAGCATTCAACATTGATAGCCTCTTTCTTTCCCTTGCAATCATGAGCTTGGTGGCCTTTTTCTCCACATTTATAACAAACACACATTCCTTTTTGGCAAGTACCAGGGTGATTCTTCGCACAATTATCACATAATGGAAGATCCTTCTTTCCCTTTTTCCCTTTATCTATCTCTTGTTCCACCGTTATCTTCTTCTCTTACATTACTTTGTTGTCATAAGACTTAGTGAATTCCTTTTCTATCTTGATAGAACACGAGACAATATCTTCGTACGATGAGAAGAATTGTGATACTAAAGCTCGATGGAGAAATTGTTTTAACGCATCAAAGAAAAGATCAATATTACTTCTTGGGTTACGTATATAATTTGCACCATTCCTCGCTAACCTTATAAAGTTGGCCTCATACTTTGCGACATTCTCATCCTCCTTTTGTCTCAGACTCAGAAATTGCCTTTCCATATCTGCTCGATTATCACGAGGGAAGTATTGTAATATGAAAAACTCATTGAACTCTCTCCATTCCATACTTGATACTTCATCATCTTCCTTTGTATTTTGAATCAATGACCACCATTGATCAGCATCTCCAGTGAGGCGGTAAACTGCCATGACAACCTTCTCCCTTTCGCTACTTCCCAAGGCGTGGAATATTTTCTCTAAGGAGTTTACCCATTTCTATGCTAATAATGGATTTGTAACCCCATTAAATGTTTGCTGTTTCTGCCTCATGAAGCGGTCTAACATTGATCCTCCACGTTGCGGATCAGGGTGGTCCATACGAGTAATGTTATTATTCATTACCTGAGTGAGTTGTCCCAGTATGGTAATAAGTTGATCAGCACCAGTTGTATCTCCAGATCCACAATAATTATCTTGAGTAGGAGGAAAATCCCTAGATGGAGTGTGTGCATTGATAAAGATTACATTCCTTCCAATAGGTGACATTTCTAAACAATGGCAGAAAGTAGATTAGTTTATGAATCAAAATATATAATTCCATACTTGTAAAATACTTAACATAAATTGAACTATTTATGGATATAATCAATAATAATAAAAAAGTTTTCTTTACGGAAGAATATAAACTCATAACCCTTCATAGTGGTTTGTAAAGAAAATGAGAATTATCCTAAGAATATCCCCCGGGAGTGTCGTAACCAAGAGTGCAGCAAGGCCCGTTGTAGTGCACCAGTTCCCGTTCGAGTCTAGCTCAAAGCGGTGATTTCGGGTTTTACCCCTAGGTACATCTGTGATAGAGCTTCCTCTACCTGCTCGTATCCAGACAGGGATGTATTGCTCAGAAAACTAACAAAATCTCTATAATACCAAAATTCTAGAAAGTTCTTCTATACTAATCCTCAAAGTCTATCTTTGGGCTATGTGCTCGAATCAGAGTTTATCAAAATCTAGTTTCCAAGGTTAGTACTAAAATGCCTCTGATACCAACTATAACGCCCAACCCTAGTTACCCAGAGTCGATGCATTATTGCGTACCATTGGCATGATCACAAAAGATCAAGTCTCGAAAGACCGATTAGTTCATTATCCTTGGAAACACTAGATACATTCATAAATGTTACATTACATCATAAAGTGAAAAACTACAATAACAAAGTCTCCATAGTTCACACTCATATCCTCTTCTTACTATCCCTACAGGTCATTCATAAAATACTTCTTCACATCCTAGAAAATATTAAAACATTGAAAGGGGTGAGATCAGATGCTCAGTAAGGATAACAATATAGCGGAAGCTTTCATAAATAAACATAAATATTTAAGGCAATGTATAATTAAAACAAAAGCCTTTTAAACTTGAACTTCAACATAATATGGAAAAAGTAAAATGAGATAATTCCATTTACTTATTCACATGGATATTCTACTGATCGAATAATCACATGCAATATCAATAACCACTTTCATAATGATGGAATACATAATGCCAGAATATCATAACCACGTAGCCAAGGCCTCCTACCAAGACTAAAAATAAGATTTTTTCAAGGCCTCGTGCCAAGACACTAGTTTGTCTCATGAGACCTGCTGATGCATTGAGGAGCCATAGCGTGCTCCACCCGTCACTTATTAAGTCCAATGCATTCCTCATATTAATAGTTTTAAACATATCATAAACCATAACATAATTGTATCACATAAAACATGCATAAAGGAAACATAACATTTTCACATTTCAATCACAAGATATCAATACAACACATTGATATAATAAAAACACTTTCAAAACCATTTTCAATACCAAAATCAATGAAAATTAAAACTTTGTATTTATTTTTCATTTTAAAAATGTTATGGCTTGTATAGGATGCCGAAATTCAAATAATGGTAACGACGGCGGAGAAGTCGTTGTCTCCGCATACGTATGAAAAAAAACAGCCCCTTTTATTGTTTAGTAAAATGATTCGTATAAAAAATATTCCTTTTGAATAAATGTAAAATAAAACGGGGTTTATACACTTTATAAAAGAAATTTGTGTATAAAACAAAATATTCCTCAATGACTGGAGATTGAGACGATGTCCTTACAGAGATCATTTTTAAAATAAAATAGATATATTATGTGTATTTACTATAATTACACATACAGAAAGTAAAAAAATACAATATAGGACATAATAATATCATGACATAATTTGAAATTAGGAATTTTACCCAAAGAATGGAAATAGGGTTAAGAAGTTTCCTTACCTTCTGTCCAACTTGACTCGACCGTTCTTTAAACTTCTGAATAATAAAATAGAGTTAATCTATACTTTCTTAAGAACCTTTTTCAAATTCATTATCCCTTTAACATGTTATGAACAATATGTAATTATTTAAGTTAATAACGGCCATTTTGTCGATCTTTGGTACTTGAGTCAATAATAAACTTCTTATAATTACAAGTTGTTCATGTGGTGAAATATCCATTATATCCAGCATTATATTCATGATTTAGATATCATATATATCATATATATCCATTATATACATTCATTCATAATATTACGTAACATTTAGAGGTAAGAAATGAAATGCACCGTTCATGGAGACGGTAAGACGTACATACGCATGAACGATATAGTCATTTTAATTTCGTATTTAATTGAATGAAATCATAATGATATAAAGGTATATTATAATTCCAGTATAATATCATATATAATATCATTTAATACTTCCTTTATAAATCCCACATATGGCATTAACGATTCAAATCACTTTGAGGGGGCAGTAGTCTGCACTTCCTAAAATGAAATCATCGCGTTTACCCATAATGGAAATCATAAATGTAGGCCATAAATGAAAAATAAAGAATATTATGTAAAACATAAACATATCATATATCATATATAAATATAGTGACATCTTAATGGCCACCTTTGAAGGTGTTATATGAGTGTTGAATAATCATCGTTTCGTGAGGCATAAATTCTCCATCCACAGAAACAGTATATTATTTAACCATTAGATGTTGGTGTGTATAAGTGTATCTCGAATCCTTCTTATAAAAACATTCTAGTATATTTAGGATACTGGTTTTGTTAAAAAATAAATGAATAAAAAGAGTTTATGGTGTTGGAGAAGCAAAATAAAACAAAATAACATAAGAGAAGATATTTCCTTAAAATCAGGTAACTCTTTTTGATTTGAGCCAAAGGATTCCTTGGGAAGAATTCTGCCCAAAGTGAGGCTTGTAGGAGTAAGAGAGGGAAGTTGGGAGAGTATTTGGGCAGAGTATGGCTGAGATAAATGGATTGAAAGTGTGAATAAGGTGGTAGTGGTGGGGGCCTTTAATAAGAGGAGAGGAGGGGAACTCTTGGAAAGTCATGAAATGTTACTTTATTATATAATGATTTTCGGATTTTAAAGGTCCCACACTTATATGTTTGGAGGATAAGGTAATAAGGGTTCGAAATATACTCATCCAATAGGTTTTTTACATGTTTAAGTATTATATTTTACATTGTCTTTTCATTTTATTGAAATCATTAATTAATGAGGTAATCGCCGCATCATCATGGTGTTATAAATAATTTATTTTATTTTATTTCTAAAAATTATAAAACAAATTATCATGATGTAGGAAATATTTTTATCTTCATAATGAATATTTATAGTCAAACATATGACTTGTATAACCCCATTTAATAATACTTTTTGTAAAACAACTCATGTTTGTGACATTTTTATTTTAACATTAAATAAAAGGATTTTAATGTAATTTTCCTACCTAAGTGGCTCCATGGGGTCCCCATGTTGACCCATTGATTGTCTTGGTCGTAAATGACTCATCCAATAGGGGTAGGACATGTGTCATGTTCGTTTCATATTTTTATAATATCCGTTTACCTTAAATTTCACTAATTACCTTTAATCACGATTAATTAAACATAAAAGATACTATTCACCATAAAATTATTTTAATCCCATTGAACCACATTTTACTTCCTAATGACAACCATGTATGACGGATTTTTGAAAATCAAATCAAAAAAGTGGTAATGTTTCATTTAAACGAAAAATCAGTTTTTAACTACCACTTAGTAGTTTCACTATTAATAAAAAATTGAAGTTTTTCAGAACAATGCCAAAATTTCACCCTAAGCTATAATTGATATTCTGAATTAAAAAATGATATCTATTTTACAAAATTCAAATCATATAATTTTCATTAATTAATTTTATAACTAATTTCCGCTGTCACAACAAATAGCGTGTTTTTAATAAACAATATATATCAAATGATGGACAATTGTTTATGTCCATTGTCAAAGTGAAATTAATTCTAATGAACACCATTAGATAAAATGGTAAAATTATATTCTAATTATACTTTAAAACCACTCAATAGTATAATTTATAACTATACATTATTTTTATTAAAAAATAATGTTTTAAGTATCTTTCACTATTTATAAAAAATGGATGTTCACAGAAAATTACAAAAAATTCAACTTAGGTTAATTTTGATATTTCTAATACAAAAATGAAGTCCATTTTGAAATATAAAATTTCTATAAATTTAAAAGTGGGTATTACTATTCATAAAGGCTACTTTGATTAGTCGTGGTGTGTTAGAACTCGAACTTGCGTACAATGCAAGCTATTTCATTATTGAAAAAGAGGCGTATTGTGAAAGCATGGGGTGTTACAATACATATTGAATTTCGTAGTTTTAGTCTTTTTATAAAAAAATTTTATTGATCTTATGTTTGCAGAAGTGATGTGTTGGTCTTCTATAAGGATTCATGAGAATCATGGTATCTCCAAAATTATAAATAAATTATTTCCATATTAATAATTTAATAATATTAAATATAAAAATTTAAAACCAATCATATATTCTTTATATCACAATAAAACAAATAATTGGGTTACTAAAAATTTGAGAGTTTATTTGGTATTTTTATTAACATGAAATAATATAATGGACATAATCACACTCAAGGGGGGAAATAATGACATATTTTATATGGTAGAATGGTTATGGTAGAATTGAACCCATATAATGAATCAACTTCTTGTTTTGGATTGACATTGAGACTATATCCACTTTCGATAACCTTAATTTATTTATTTTATCCATTACATCAATGATAATGTTTTACCATGGAAACTATTCATGATGAATAAAAATAATAATATATATATATATATATTAAAATTTTAACTAGAATATTTTATTAATTAAATCAATATTTCAGTATTAATTTTTTTGATATTTATGAAATTAATTTCAAAATAAGAGCAAAAAATCACTGAAATATGTTTTTTTTAATATGTGTTTCTTGGAATAAAAATGGATTTCTTCTAAATCAATTATAAAGAAGAATAATACAATATTAAGTAGACAATGATTAATAAAAGTGGCTTTATTTTAAATGAATGAAAAATATAAATTAGAAAGATTATTTAATGTTTCATTACTTATTCAAATTAAATGGTAGTTCGGAAAACAAATCATTTTCACTATTCATTCAAAAAGAATTTTTTAAAAAAATATAAAAATTCATCCTAAAAATGTTATTAAATGATGAATTAGGAAACATTACATATATGAATAAATTATTAATTAAAATATTCAATAAATTGAATATAATATCAATTCAAATAAAGTAATAAAAAATGTTTTTAATGAAAATGTAATTTTGAAGAGTTAAATGACATTATTCTCATTCCTTTATAAATAAACCAAATTAAATAAATGATAAAAATTTAAATTTAAAATATAATCAATTTATTTCATAATAATATTTTATAAATATTGATTGTTTTATTATAATGATATAAAAATACATTATATTAACGAAAATATTTTTATGAAAAATAAACATTTTACATGAAAAAAATATTATATTCATTTCTAACCAATTGAAAAACGGTTCCCAATTGATTATTAATTTTTTAATAGACTAACTTTTAACATTTATTTTTTAATATGTTTATACTATTTAAACTATCCATATAGATAGATACGTCATAATATGATATTAATATAATAATATTTTTGTGGTATTTCTTAATTAATTTTTAGATCATCATTTTATATAGATCACTATATCAAATATATAATTTAACAAAAAAATATATTATAGTAAAATTTTACCATAGATGTAGGTGTATCTGAATATTCATAAATTATAATGATTTATAAATCAGTCGTATTCCATTCAAGAGACCATCTATAAGGATTTGACATAATTATATATAATGTAAAGTTATGTTTTTGGGATATTAGTTTTATCTCCATGAATTTAAAAATATGTGAAATAACTCTAAACCCACCAAGTTGATTCACATTGGGAAGTGGTTGGAATAATTTTTCCAGTATGAACCGAAGGTAGATACTAGATCCATTTCTAGTAGGCATACCCCTATTCACACTCATTTTCATTAATATTTATATGTTTATTAGTGTAAAGATTGTAGATTTAATTTAAAAACACTAATTTGAAAATAAATTTATTCATCATTTATATTTTTTCATTTAAAAATATTGGGTTTATCAAGATTTCATATTTTTTATTATCACGACCATTATAAAATTATTGTCTCAGTTCAACATCAGTTAAATTATAAATGTTCTTACCTCGTAATTTTATACACCTTACAATAATTAGTAAAGTGGATTCCATTTAAATGAATTTTTTGGTATTTTATTTATTGTTAGAGTACACAATATTTCATTTGTATTGTATGATAAACTGTTTTTAGTTTTATTACATAACGTAAAGATTAATTGTTAGATGTGATATTTGGTTCTGATATATTCATGTATAATGATTTCATACATTTAATTTTTTATTATAGATTGGATGGGATCAGAATTATTTAAATACGTATACCCCTTCCCATATTCCATGGGAAATTAGAACTCCCCAATATTGTATACCCCATCCCCTATCTGTGGGATGTGATTATAACTCCGCATTATTTATGCTACACCATTGATTGATGGGAAATAATATTTCCTAACATATATTAAGATTCTCATTCTATTCTCTGTAAAATTTGGTTAATTAAGTTATAGAACATTCAAGTATAGATAGTTTCATGGTTTTTCATTAAATTTCTTGAATTTTAAAATTCTTTGTATGTCATTTTCTTTTCATTTCATCTATTTTTCATACAATGGCTAGTTATTATTTATTGTATGAACATATATTTATAATATGTATATAGAGTGTTGGTTTAATCAAAATACTAATATCCACTCTTTATTGCATGCATGTTACCGTATTAGTTTCTTAGATACATTGTTATATATTATCCATGTAAGGTAAAGTAGGCAGGGCTTCAGTCTAATGAACCATTGGGATTTTTATAATGGAACTCAACTTTATTTCCATGTGTGGAGGGAGTTAAAAGTATATATTTAGTGGATAACCAATAATGTTTTAGGAGTTATTTACATGATTTTGGATCAAATATGGTTCATATGTTCTTTTGAGTATGTTTTACAGTGAATAATATATTTTTTGGTATAATATTTTGTATGTGGTAGATTCTATAGACTCAGTTTCTATATGTACACATTTTATTGTAGTTACCACTCTTCTTGTGAATGGTTTTTACTAATAAATAGGGATCCATAATGGAACTAGTTTCAATTTGATCCATGATTTATGGTCTCCCCATGGGTAATGTTGTATTTCAAATATAGATAATCATATGTTTTCTTATTCGACCAATGGGAAACGACCTCCCACATCAAATTTTTCAAACCCCCAATATTTACGATATCATCAAAATAAATGGAGAATGCCCTAAAGTCTTTTGGATAAATAAACTAGTTCCATTTAAGAAATTGGGTAATGTTCATTCTAGATACATTCCCAATTATTCATTTATCTATTCAAATTTTACAATGGAATTCATTATATTCTATGATAATTGTGGTCTCTAATTTTTAATCATGACATAGTTTAGTTTGGGTCATCCATAATTATATTTTTCTAGATACATATAATCTTATAGGAATGGTAAGTTTTCCATTATAATTTATTGTTAGTCTATATATTATGTCCTTCCATGAGACACAACATATTATGAAATGCAGAATAATTTCATTACAACATTATTTATTAGAATCCAACATGTACATCATTATTCAATATTTAAAACTCTTATCAATTAAAAATAATAATTTATTTATTATTATGTGTGACTTTTTTATTAATAATATTTATCATTTTTAATTATTAAACATATTTTATTTCATTTTGAATGAAAATATTCAGTATTAAATAGAATATTTCATCATGATATGTTGATATGCATGATTTTGTTTTCAATATAATCGTATAAATTTCAGTAACTATTTAAAATTTTACTAGGATGTTAGTCTGAAATTCATTCAAAATCATTTATGAATTATCACACCTCTTAGATTAGGTGATATTATTATATCCCTCAACTGATTCTATAATTCTTCCTTAAATTACACAAATATTTTTTATTGAGTCCAACCCGAACTTATACACCAATCTAGTACTTTATCTAGTAGTTTGGAATAAAACAAAAGACCCTGTGATCATATAATTTTTGAAGTATATTGGGTTGTTATTAATCATAAAAAGAAGTCATTAAGTATATTTAATAATAATATATTATAATAAAAATAAACGAAATGTGTTCATATCCTGATTTTATAACTAGACTTCTTATATTAATAGATAAACAATGCTCCTTGAGATTAGAAAATAATGATATTGGAATGTTAATTAAAATTTCAATATATAATCATTATAATAAAATAAATGGAGTTAATAATCACCCTCTGTAGATGTTTTTGATGAAAAATACAATCTAATCGCATCTTTTTTCATCAAAATTAATCAAACCTAGTTATTTTAAATATCCATCCATATATACTAGTTGATCATAAGATATAATGTCTCTATAGACCCCAAACATGAACCAATAATATCAAATGATTCAAAGTACTCATTTTTAATGCCTACATGCATCAAATTTTACTATATTAAACAAGATAAACAACCTTTGAATCAAAACATCTCATTTTCACCATCTTAGATAATATATAAATATTTATTTTTTATATCCATTAGTAATTATATCACCCCCTCAAATATAAACATACATTCCATTTATGTGTCTAATATAATTAAATTCGTACAAAAACCATAACTCAGATGGGGGGAATAAGAAATACTATATGATTTCAAATACTAAAAAATATCCCTTTGGTACATATATGATTATTTACATAACATGGTGAGTTTATATGGATAATACAATAATAATATTAAAATTGAAATTAAATATCTATAATACTAATTTATTCTATTAAATATAATTATACATTTATAAAAATTATTAGTTAAAATTATAATAAAATGTAATGTATTTTGAAACTCATTCCAACAAAAATGATATGAAATAGGCATTAGAGTAATAATGTAACTATTATGATTTTAATAACATATATAATCAAAGGGTTATACATGGTTTTCATAACATATGACTTTTCTCTATGAGAAATAATTCATTATCATTTGATAATTGATTTTAATCTATAATCTTTGTTCTCTCTATACCATTATTGATATACATTTTTCTTCTAATATACTAAATTCATTAAGTTTTTTTAGAATATATTCTTCCTTAAAACATAAATTTTGTATATCTGAATGTCTCACAATTAGTGTTTTGTCTACAAAACAATCAAAACATATTTATTTATTTTGAATTACATAATATTAAAAAACTACCTCAATTATTATTTTTAAACTAAATCTCATTTTAGACTCAAAAATAATATTATTTTTACTTTAAATAATCAAATAATTTATATTATAGGTTCATGTTTTTTCTTTTTTATATTCTTATTTTCCACTATTAAATTTTTAATATTTGATGTACTGTATATGGTCATTTTAAAATGACATTTACAGAAAACATCCCTCATTAATGAATTCATCAAATATAAACCATGGAAAAATTAAATTTCAATTATATTCCTCTAGATATATTATCTATATATGATTTATTAATCCAAATTGATTATTCATAAGATATTAATCCAGCGAAACATTTTTAGCTAAAATAATCCTTTCATTATTAGGGGATTACCTCCTTTTTTAAGTTAATTCAATTATTTTGTATTTTATACTAAAAAAATAAATCATGTTTTAATATTGAGTTTTTATGATACATTACAAAAAACTATATACAAAAAATATTTGATTTTATTTCACATATTTTAATAATATTACTCATAATAATTTAAAAGTGTACTGTTAGACAAACACCAAATAATAATGCATTTGCAGTGTTAAACAATGAGGGCTTGAATACTATGATTAATATATTCCATTATATATAAATAAAGAAAATATAAATTTATGAATTAGTAATATGTTTGAAATATTAAAGGGAAGTGTAGAACAATTTTTTATGAAGTAGAGAATAATGAATTATGATAATGGTTGAGTATAAGTATTGTGAAATGGAGAATATGACCATTAGGATCTTAACATTATAATATATGACTGTTAATTCTTATTATGATATGTTATTATAAAAAAATTAGAAATAACACATATATATGGTAATTTTGATGGAAAATAAATCTATAGGGATGAATTGATTCCCTAAACCTAGAGAATTGATTGATCAAGAAATCACATAGTAGATCTTCTAAGGGATTTAAAATCACTGGGGTACTCCCTTAACTAATCCCTAGCAGATATTAAATAAATTAAGATTGAGATAAATCAATTATTTGGGATGTTTAGGATTATATCTATCACCTGTTGGTCAATATTCGATTATCCACCCCAATAAAGTACTACTGTTGAATAACATACCCTCAGGGAGTATACTATTATAATACGACATTTTGTATCTAGAAAATAGTAGTATGAATGTGTAAATATTATTATTAGAAATGTGATAGTGGTTACAAAGATATTTTTATCAATTATTTAAAATAAACATGATTATAAAATTAATATGACAAATAAAAATTTCAATAAAAAAATTATGTAATATTTTTTGAAAAAAATGATTAAAATTAAAAATATATTTTAAAAAATCAAATAATTAAATGAAATTTTATTTCCATGAAGGATGTTTGGATAACACTATTTATATCAATATAGATGATAATAAAGATCTACATTGTCACATGTACTATTAATAGGGATTAAAATCTTAATATGTTATATAAATTAATGTATTTGGAAGTGTAAATATTGTTATTTATAAGATAAAACATCAAAAAATAGAAAAATATTTTGATAAAATATATTCCATTATTCAAATAGTATTTTTGAAATTATCAATTAGTTAATTTTTCATAACATTCTAGGAAAGTAGATTTTTCGGAATAATATGTAAAATAAATATAGTATATGTGTTATGACATAATATTTAATTCAATTTGATTTATTTAATATAATTCTTCAATATATAACCTAAATTATATTCTCATTATTATATTATAATTCAATGTAATAAGATTTATTTTCCAAACCAATAATGAATCTACCTAAATAGAAATTATATTTTTTGTTATATAAACAATCATATTATTAATAATAATCCCTTCCACGTTAAAAATAAAATAATTTTATGGATCTTAACTAACAATATTTTAAAATACAAAAATAATATTCCCATTGAAAAAAACATTTTCTAAAACCAATGGATATCTAGTAGTTTTTTATATTTTATAACGTTGAGTAAAAAACAGTATATATAAATTAATACACATGAAACACTATTTTTTTTAATTACCCCCAATTTTATGATTCATATTCAATCATAATACATTGGGCTTCACATTTCCCCCGTACCCTCAATCTATGTGACATCCTATTTCTGGTAGCCACCCAGATGTGCCCCGTACCCGGTCGGTCACATAGCCTTAAGTGTATTTCCTTGAATGCCAGAGGCTAGCGACTATCAGTGAGGTCCATGAGTGTGATAGTGGGGAAACTATGCCCTCATTTTCATAGCAATGTAGTGGAATTAACAAATATACAATAGAAGAAGTAGTAAAGTCATGAAATAAGTAAAGCGAAATACTGAATAAATAAACAATTATAGAACATATATATAATTTTGCATCATACATATGTCTAAGAAAGTATCCAAACAAGTCACAATGCTGGAATACAGTAGTAAACCAAAGTACAAAAGAAAATAGATAAACTCTAGATGAATCACAACCCTCAGCTTTGTCCCATGCTCTCTAGCTCCATAACAATCATGTACCTTATGTAGAAGGGCACTTTCTCTTAACTATACCTACAAAAAAAGAACTTTTTGGGCCCAAAATCATGACCCAAAAAAGGTATGAGACGAATCCCTGTAGGCAACCACCCAATGATCTATGCCTAATAGCTAGTGAAAATATATGGCAGGACAAATGTGAAAGAAGTAATAAACATGGAAGTACTCAAAAGTAAATTGTCCTACCAATTCAATTACAATCAATTTACATTTTATAATTTAGGTAACCAATTACTAATACAAGAAACCCTCTAGAAAAGTTCTCATAACATATCCCCTCTATTTCAGCTAAAAATCTTAAGTAACCCCCCTGGGTAGTTATCACACCCTAAACCCTCTGGTTTAATTTAAAATTAGGATATAATGAAACTCTCTGGGGAAGAACTCTCTGTCAATTCCCCCTATAGTCATGTATAATCAAAGACACTCGGAGGAATCACTCACCATCATTTCCCCTATATTATTTTAATAGTAAACTACATACACTATGAGGAATCACTCAACGTCAATTCCTCTTGTGGTCTCGTAACATAACTATAGACACTCTAAGGGAGTACTCAATGTCAATCCCCACTATGGTCTCACAGTGTGATAATTATAATAGACACTCTAGGAAATTTCTCACCGTCAATTCCACCTATGGTCTCACTACACATGGATTCCACAACCCCATGTAAAGTAATCATACACAAATGATTACTAGCTTCCAAAGGAAACCTTGAAGTACTACATAGCTAAAAAGGTGCAGGGCATGACATGACATATCAGATAATATCAATCCAACCTAACTATAAGAGGCATGGAAAAAAATCAGTCTAACATGAAAGAGATACCAAATAGTCAACATCAAACAACATTGGAAAAATATTCATATAATGAAATGGATAACCCTATTAAAAATAATTAACCACTACCCAAACAAACAAGGCCTAGTAGGAAATAACAGGGCTAAAAACCATAAACACGCAATTCCCGGAACAATGGTATTGGCACTTTTGCACATATAAGTCAAAGAATTTATATAGAAAGGTACAAAACACCTACCTCATCATTATACGGATGATATATGTGAACCTCAGGCCTTGAACCTCCCTATAACACAGTAGATCTACAAAAATGTTAAAATGTTAAAACAAGGATATCTCGTGGAAGATGGGAAATCTGGGGTTGATGTTAAAGGAGAAGGGAGAACTCAAGGATGTGATTCCAACACAATCTACGGAGTTCGAATCGGAGAACGGATGGCGAGTCAGGGGCTCAGAGAAGATCTGGAGCCGTAAATATTCTCTTGGATGAGATGAAATAATAAGAAGAATTGTGTTATGTCAATTAGATGCAACCGATTCAATTTAATGAAAAATAAAGCAATTACACGACATGTTTATTAAATGTACATGGAGTTTACTTTCCTTTTTCGGCCTCCTAATTAGGCGATCTCCAGGTCCCCATACACAGCCATGTGCTCAGTCGCTACACGTCCAACACACTATCACCACAAACAACCAGGTACACATCGTGTAATTAATGTACACTACATATACTCATAAAATTTCCATAACACCTATTTTTATAAAAAAACCATAAAAGGAAAACATACATAAAAAGAAGGATTGGGTTTTTAAAATCAATATAACATCAATGGTGTTATTAATGTTCAAATGGGATCATTTCATGATTTATATTTACACATTATAATTAAGGTATTCATATCAGATATCTTTTATTCCATTACATCCCTTGTTAAGGGATATTTTTTAATTGATTATGTACTCATATGTTCAAAATAAATCATGTACCATACAATTAAATAACAATAAATTATAGAATACCATTCACCCTCATTAATCTCATTCCATAAATCGTTATGTATACCTATAAGGATACCATGATACTGCATTGTCTTTACATGAAATGTTATTATGTTGGGAATTCAAAACCTTATATTTATTCAAGGGTATTTGTATATATAATATCATGCTATAGTAATATTGTTTTCAAGTTAAAACGTTTTTCATTCATAGGAAACATTATGGCATGATAATGAATCACTATTGATCACACAGATAGAAAGAATGTAGTGGATTAATCTCATCTTAATAATTTATTGTTATTTATATTCCACTTAGTTTATAATGATAATGTAGAAGTTATGTTGAAACAATTGATAGATTTATAATCCACTAACCACGTTGACACGAATGTGTTTTACATTTATATAGAAAAAGGAATTTGATTAATATTTCTAGAAGCTAAATAATAGGTTGGTTAATGAACCTATCATAAAACAACCATTTAACGGAGATGGATTTTTCATTTTTTGTGATGTGTCCATTAGTGGATATGGATATGTACTCATGAAATATTATATTTTCACTTCCAATACATCTCAATAATTGAATCCTCATGATTAGAATATTCTTGTTCATGATTTGGGGGTTTCCACTGTGATATTTGGGTTAATTATATGAAGATAATGTCATTATGGGTAGAATTATGAACTTTACATAGACATATAATATGTCAAGATCATATTTAAACTAAATGTACTAAAAATGAGAGAACGGGGAAAATTATAGATTCTTAAGGACTATGAATGTTTTATTCATTATAACCACATAAAATTATAAATGATATGGATGAATTTTGTAGGATGGACCACGATGTTCTTTAAATGATGAGGACTGAATGATATCCATTGATCACAGACATTGAAGAAATTTATATAGAAGTTTCATGGGAAGGAAAAATCAATTAGATCACCATTTATTTCTAAAATATTATAATTGAAAATTAAAGTAGAATACATAGAGGAGAACATATGTTATAATAAAACATATGATGGAATGAAATAGGAATCTTTATGGTTTCAATGTTGATCAAGAGAGAAAATTAATTATTAGAATTTGGATATATATCCATTCTGTTAATGAGTTAAATAAATATCCTTAAATTATTGATGATTGGTTGGTGTTATATATATCCCAAAATCAACAAAATATATTTTCAATTATAAGATCATTTCTAGTGGTATAAAATATAAATAGATTTGATTAATGATAATTTTATTTGATTTTTATCTTAAAAAGTGTATTTGGAGTGAAAACTACACAACATTTTGCTAAAACCATGACACATGTCATTATTTATGTTGGAAAATATCATTATGAACATTAATATTACTCTTCCACTGACATTTGTGGGAAGTGCATCAATATGTATAATCGTTGATATAAAAAATGTCTTTACATTTTATAACTACATAATATTATTTATCTATTATTCACCGTAATCATTTTTATATTCATTTTTCCACGATAGTTCATAGAGAACCACTACAAAATTGTTTTTAAAATCATTAAAAATTCATCAATATATTCCAAATGATCCCTCTAATGTGAAAATTAAATAAATAAACCAGTGAACAACCAATTATCCAAAAAATTCATCATAGTTTGATATATTAATTACAACATTTGAGGTATTTTTTTGGTCTATCTCACTTAATTTTTAAGTCTTTTATGATCAATATCATCCACATGTTGAACTCTTCTGCCAAAAAAGTCTCTACATGCACATTCAAATAAGAACTATTAATGTTAAATATTGGAAAATATGTATGAATAAAACATACTAAGTTGAATTATGAGAAAAAATGTGTGAGTAATAGACATTGTAAATGATACTATAGATATGATACATATGAACTAGAAACATATCGTGTTTCTTAGAGTTAAAAAAGGAATATTTTTCAAATAAATGTTAGGATGTAAAATTTTATATCGCTGATAATTTATTTCTAGAGGTATCACCATTGAAACCCTTAATGATATTTGGGATAATGGGGAAACTAATTCCAAGGTTCATTAGTCCATTGAGATATTAAATTGTGGTGAAAATTTTTTCTATAACTAATCACTCACTCAAAATAATTTTAAGGTCTTTGATTTGTTCAATCATCTATGTTATTAATTTATATGTCAAAATAGAATCATGAACTAAAATTAAATGGCATGGATTTTGATCCTAATTTTTGATATGATAGAGAAACCATATAAATTATTTATTAATGTGAACTATCCCTGAGTAACAAGAAAACTTGTCTTGTAAATGTGTTGTGGAGAAATCCATAGTTCAAAGAAGTAACATGGGATCTTAATGTAGTAGTGAAGGATAGATACCAAAAATTAAATAGAGGTAGGAGGAAAATTGGAATTAAAAAGTTTTATTTGCAGGGGGTTATTTAATAGATAAAAATCCATATATTATTTATAAGAGAATTCATGCTTTACAAACACTATTTAAGTATGTTTTAAAATAAAAGTACATATAATTTCTATTACATTTAATTTTCAATCACGTAACAAAATATGTGAATATAGCTCAAAAGAGTTAAGGTAGATACATACTAATGTATAATTTATAAATAATTGTGAACCCCATATTCTTGAATTATTATAAGAACACCAATCGTTTTATAAAAATACTAAAAATAAATTGAATAATCATGAATATAATCACCATTATAAAGTTAATTTTAGAACCTTTTTAAGATATCTAATTAGAATGGACATGTATATATAGTTTGTAATTTGATAAGATAAAAATATAATCTAATAATTTTTAATTAAATTTTTTTATAATTTTTGAAATTTATAATTTTGTTACCATTAAAATACATATATATAAAGGGAAATGACACTGGATTATGGGTGAAAATAAATAAGGGATGTACTGATCCATTATGATCATCCATTATGATTTTAAATTATCTAAGAAACTAAGGGAGTTTAAATTATTTGGGATTAAACTTTTCCATGACCATTTTGAGATTCAACAACAGATACTTGATCAAAATAGATTATGAGTGATTTTCATGATCATACGATTCCTCTTTTAATTAGTGTTTAGTGAAACACCCCAAAAAGTACTAACATCTCAATCTGTACCCTGATGGAATATAATTATGTAATAAGATAATAATATATCAATATGTGATTTAAAATTAATATAAATTTAATTTTATAGATTATATTTTGGTTACATAAATCTTATTTTCAGTCATAATTAGAATTACCAGGAATATATTATGAATATAATAAATTTTATTCTGGATATAATGAGAAAAATTCTAAATTTATAGAAATTATATGATTAAAAATACAATACATATTTATTAAAATGTTAATAATTTGAAATAAATTCCTATCTTCTTGTAATGGTTTTGTAAAACCCAATATATTAGATAATAAATAGTAATATAGTTTTATAGTGTCCCAAATTTTTTATATTGTTTAGAATGAGGAATATGTCATAAAACAATTATATTTTAATAAATAAAAAATATTTTTTTTTCATTGAAGCCTTTCACATGATTTAGGAATCCAAATTTCCAAAAATTCATTTATTTTTGTATTTCAATATATTTTATTTACTAAATAACTAAAAAATAATATTCTTTATTCATTTATTTCTACGTTACATTATATTGTTTCATTCATATTCATGCAATGTTAGGATTTTTTAAATTAGGAAAAAATTGACATCTTGTCCAAAAATAAAATATTCACAATATAATGAAAAAAGATTAACCCATATATAGTTATTATGAGGAAAAAATATAAACAAGTTATATAAAAAATATTATCATTTACATATCATGATTTTCTATAATTATCAGTAAAAAAATTTCTCTCATATCCAATATAAATGTCTTTAAATGTAGGTGTTATAACATCACATTTATGGTAATTAAAATAAAATATTTAATATTTCTTATATATTGGAAAGAAAAAGGCAAGGAAAAAAACATACATATGTTTATATATGAATCCTTATACCTACACGTTATGTAAAGTGATCAAAATACACGACAGAAATCAAATCGAGAAAGAAAAAAAGAAACCAATGTAAATATAAAATTTTATTATTTAAGAAATATAATTTATAAATAACATTAAGGTATTGGGGAGACCTAAAGATGTACTAAATAATTATAAATCTTACTCTTTGAAAATTAAAGATAATGGATTTCCAATTTTTATCATGATCAGTTTTTATAATGATTAATAATATGTTTATTTGATTGATTAATTATGCACTTCAACTAAATTAAATCAATTTAATATATCACACATAAAAACCATATGATATGAAAGAAATTCATTTATGATATACTTATTTTACCTATTCTAGGACACATCTAATTATTATAATTTATCCCCCTATAAAATGATAGGGAAATGCAATATCTATTTCATATAGTTTAAATATGGATCTCCATAGATTTATAACTATAATAATAAGGTCAATCATTCATCTTTTGTGGATACATCAAGTTCAAATTATTTTCTCAAAATATATAAAAATATAATAATGATAATATTTATGTATAAATTTACAACACTATCAATATTGTAATCATATAAATCTCAATTATTACCCCTCTAATAAAATATTTTAATTAATGTCTTCCTCTTTATGATGTATTATATTTTATTTACCTCAAATCCTTTATCTAATATCATTACATTCTTTATATCTCAATGTGAACCTAATTTAATTTTTGTGTGATCAATACCTCACTTCATAATTTATACCATAAATATATAACAATAATATTCAGATAATAATTCCAAATTATAATTAATTATAAGAAATAATTTCTTTTTTAATCATTAGTTGATATCATTCCCATTAACCCAATACATGTGGTGATCCATATATTGTAAATGTTCTATACACATATTCTTAATAATAATATGAAATTCATGGGTATGATATAACAAGAATATAAATTACAAGATTTTATTATTCATTATTCATAGATGATATGTATACATCATTTACTGTATAGCATATTTCTAGGTCTCCCCATCAACTTCTTCAAAACACCAATTATATTCACAAATAAAATTTGTTTAAAATAAATGTTGTTATCAATATAAGAAGTCCATAATAATCATTAATTCCACCCACAATATAGTACTATTTTACATTTCCTTGACATTTCCCAATAAATTTCTGATGAGTCATCTATTTTTTCCTCATATCAATTGACAATCAAGTAAAAAAAACCAAATTTTGTAGTGTTTTTTATCATTTATGAATTAAAAATGATCATTAATTGATATTAAATATTTCCTTCACTAATCAATTTACTTTTTTACATTATATAAAATTGTCACGACCCCCTCCCCACAAAGTGTACCCCTCCTGGGCCGGCAATGTGAAAAGGGAGATAATGACCCCCGAGTCCCGCCTCCAGTAGGCCCCGGGTTGGCGACTAGCACCGAGGGTATAATAATGTACAAATGGGAGGCATTACCCTCTAAGAGAACACAAGCAGAAGAGAGAGATAGAATAGACTCCAATCAACTCCAACTCAGAACTGAAATATAAAAAGGAAACCAAGTACATATATGAAATGTCATGAAAAAGTACTACAACTGAAAGGGAAAACTAAAAGTACCCAAAAGAAAGAAAAACGACAGCGACCACAAGCCCGAACAGCTCCTCCTCCAACCGCAAGCTAGTAGTAACCAGCTTGATCTCCAACCTGCTCCAAGTGACCTGAAAAACAGTTTATATTTACATAGGGTGAGTATAACAGTATACTCAGTAGGATCCTCCCCAAGACTCTCGTGCAAAAGTAAAGAAAGCATGCTAAAGCCCAGTGAACAACAAGTGAAACTAACTCGTTATCTAAACAGGTATACTATGTTCCCAACCTCACCATGGCTACTCTCACCAAGTAACGCATACAAGAATATAGAATATAGTAAATAATATCAAGGGTACCCCGCTACTACTTCCCCACTGGTTTGCCGCTTTTCCCCAACGACATATGTCCTATGCATCTCTCTCCAAAGGCTTGCTCGCAGACACCTGGGCTAAGCTCCACAATCTGCACCTCGTGCACCACAAAGGATTGCCCGCAGACACCTGGGCGAAGCACCACACCGTCCTCACAACCAAAGTAACCAGGTAGTTTTCGAGAGCCACCATAGCTCGTATAACGTGTATCATACGTCGAGTATTATTCCTCAAGCCATCACAGCCCATACGCCGAGTAAGGATCCTCAAGCCATCACAGCCTATACACGTTACACCTATAGCATTCCATAGGATACTATATCCAGAGTATATGTGTGTGAAATAACCACAAGCCATTACAACCCTCTACACACATATATGGGTAAAACTAACCACTGTTCCTACCAGCACAAGGATCTACCAAGAGAAGAGAGTGGGGCCAAAGGGGGTAGTCAGCCATTCAACCTCCCATCAGAATGTTGGGGAAAACACCCCCCCAGGGCTTAGAATACCCGGGGTGTCAGTTGCCCTTACCGACAGGGTGGAGTAGCATATAGAAACACAAAAAGTACAGAATATATAAGTAACTCACATCCACACTATGGGCATTACCTAGTCTTAGATACAACTGCAGCTAACGTCTCTCAGACTCCAGGCTGCTACTTCTTTGACTAGGTATCCTATAAGCACATAAACAATGAAGAGCTTTATTAGATTACTCCATTCTCATTTTATCAATTCCACTGTACGTTAATTAATTCTTTAAACATTAATTAACCATTAACAATTTACCACCTTAAACTAAATTGGCATCACATTCAAAAACTGCTCCTTTTTAAGATTCACATCACCTTTAAATTCCAGCATCTCCATCCCCGTGGATTTTCACCATTTAATCAAACATTCATTACAGAATTACTTTTCCACATTCCCAGGCATTCTAGAAAAACATCATATGCTTCTAAACGCAAATGAGGATCAACACGGTGAGTAGATATACTACCCGTCAAGTCTTTGCCGCCTATAGAAAGAGCATAGACCCCTCCTCCATCGAGAGGCTAAACACGGAAAGCACGTGGCATACCCCGCGTGTTTTCGCCTCCTTCGGAAAGAGGGTAAGAAAGACCAGCTGCCTTGAGTAGTGGGGAAAAGTAAAGCAGATAAGCAACCAAACCAAACCACCAACATCAAACCATCACATTCATCTCATACCATCACCCTTGGTGTCCTCCCCGACACCCATATGCATAAACCGATGCATCTCGCCACACTAGGCATCATCCGCTGCCACAACCACAAGTCTCCATGCCTCCACATATCACAACAGCCATCCAGGCTCACATCACAGCACAATCAGTAGGAAAACAAACATCACAAAGTGGGCTCTCGGCCCTTTAACAAACAAGAGGGTAACTCAGAACCCTTTTAGAAATTCCCACATAATCTATTCTCTAATCCATATTGAATTAACAGACTTGTTATTCATAGGTTCCAATCATGGATACCTAATCATTAAGCTATCACAATTTAAATAAACAGATTAATTTACATGCCTCTTTATCTTTAGCCAATTAATTAACAATTAATTCCGGATTTACGTTCATTATCAATTTCTATCATGAACGAACAACAAATCAAAGAAAACATAGGTATCACTATATCTAGGAAAACATGAGGCAAACCGTTATCACGTTATAAAGAAACAGCATGTGATCAACCAATTCTTTTAATCCGGTTCAAGTATTCAATTAGGTCAATTTCATTGTGATCCAAAGAGATAAATCATGCTAATTCTATGATTGCACATATACAATTAGAGAAGCCATGAATCCCCTACCTCGAAGAGTTCTTGACGTCCTTTATCCACACAACGGGTCACAGTCCTCTTCTCCTCACGACAACTGCATCCACTGGAGGATGCCACAGTACGACAGTACCAACCAACCCCAAGAAAACCAATTAGAACCATGGAGATTACATGCTAATATGGAAGGAAGAATAAGAGAAGGTGATCCCCAAAGGAACGATGATAAAACACACCTTATATGGAAGAATGATGGACACAGATTGGTTGCATCAAACAGAGCAGAACTGATCTGAGTAACATTTGATTGTGAAAATCCTATGGGAAGGATTGCAAGGTTCTAGCGTCTCGTAGATGAGAACCAGGAGGAAGAACAATGAAGAATGATATCTCGTTCCCTTTAAAAAAAATTAGAGAGGCGACGGTTTAAGATCCGATTTATTCTCCATTAAAAACGGATCGCATTAACCCACGCGGTTTGACCAAGTAAAAACATCCCGGCCTTAGGAATAATTAATATAGGATTTATGGCCTTTGAATCGGCCTTAAAATTCCTTAAAATAAGGTTTTAAAAGTATTTTACGTCAAAGAAAACGTCAAATTTGCGAAGCAGGAAACACTGTTCACATACTCAAAATTTGGCAAAGTATGGAATCGGTAGCTCTTATGGAGTCTGGAAACACTGTTCATTCGTGAAATTTGGCAAAGTATGGAATCGGTAGCTCTTATGAAGTTTGGAAACACTGTTCATTCGTGAAATTTGGCAAAGTATGGAATCAGTAGCTCTTATGAAGTCTGGAAACACTGTTCACAGAACTAAAAAAATTGGCAAAGGAAAGAAAAGCTCACCGATAGAACCTTACTGATAGAAACACAAGTCTACTGATAGATCCTCACTGATAGAAGTCCACTGATAGGACCTCACCGATAGAAACACTGTTCACTGAACCTCACCGATAGAAACACTATTCACAGAACTAGAAATTTGGCAAAGTGTTAGCCGAGCTACTGCTGGACTGCGGCTACAAGTATACTGAGCTATCAGTGTGCCGTGGCTACCGGTAAACCCAGCTACCGGTAGGATGCGGCTACCGGTAGACCGAGCTACCGGTAATCAGCAGCTACCGGTAGACCGAGCTACCAGTAGGCAGCAGCTACCGGTAGACCGAGCTACCGGTAATCAGAAGCTACCGGTAGACCGAGCTACCGGTAATCAGAAGCTACCGGTAGACCGAGCTACCGGTAATCAGCAGCTACTGGTAGACCGAGCTACCGTTAATCAGAAGCTACCGGTAGACCGAGCTACCGGTAATCATCAGCTACCGGTAGACCGAGCTACCGGTAGACAGCAGTTGGGGGATAAGTCACCTTGACCTCCCGGAACACCTCCAACACCACATTTTCACAAAGTAATGGACCAGGGAGGTCCGGGCCATTACATTAGATACCTCTCAAAACATTCTCGTCCTCGAGAATTAAAAACCAACCCAGAAGAAAAGAGGGGTCCGAACAACCACCCCATAAGATACTTCTCAGGGGAAAACCACCATGAGTTGTTCAAAAGCTGGAAAAAAACTACGACATTCGAGAGTATGGAAACAAATAATCCATAACCAAACAATTCAAACATAACATCACATCAAAGGTACATAAATAAAACATGAAAGGTCTAACCATAAAGGAAACGTCATTACATGGAAAGAGTTAAACATTAAACAACTCTGGGTACTGAGCACGTATCTGTGACTCACGCTCCCAGGTACTCTCCTCCATGCCACCGTGTCGCCATAGGACATGAACTAAGGGAATAGAATGCCCACGCAACACCTTCTCCTTACGATCTTGGATCTCCACAGGTCGCTCATCGAAGGTTGCATCATCATCAATATCGATCTCTCCCCAATCGATAACATGAGATTCATCATGAAGATAACGACGAAGTTGTGATACATGGAAAACATCATGTATCCGACTCATCTGAGGGGGAAGTGCTACTCGATATGCCACAGATCCAACACGAGCTAACACCTCGAAAGGCCCAACAAACCGGGGAGAAAGCTTACATCCACGACCAAACCTTCGCTGCCCACGACGGGGAGTCACCTTTAGAAACACATGATCCCCAACATTAAACTCTAACGGTCTCCTTCTTTGATCAGCATATGATTTCTGATGATCCTGTGTGGTCTTCATCCTCTCACGAATCACCTGAACCATCTCTGTTGTATTCTACACTAGTTCTGGTCCGAGAATTGTCGACTCTCTAACCCCAGTCCAGCACAACGGAGAACGGCATGGCCGGCCATACAAGGCTTCAAACGGAGCCATACCGATGGTAGAGTGAAAACTATTATTGTAAGAGAACTCTACCAAGGGTAAGTGCTTTTTCCATGAACCTCCAAAATCAAGAACACAAGAGCGCAACATGTCTTCAAGAGTATGGATTGTTCGCTCTGTCTGAGCATCCGTTTGAGGATGAAAAGCAGTGCTAAGGCATAGTTGAGAGCCAAAAGCATGCTGGAGACCTCTCCACACCCTAGAGGTAAAACGAGGATCTCGATCAGAAATGATCGTCTTAGGTACTCCGTGAAGCCTCACCACCTCCTCCAGATACTGCCTTGACAAAACCTCCACTGAGCTCGACTCCTTGATTGCTATGAAGTGGGCCGATTTAGTTAAATGATCCACTACCACCCATATAGCATCATGTCCTCCCGGAGCTCGAGGTAAACCTGTAACAAAGTCCATTGAGATGTCCTCCCACTTCCACTGAGGAATCTCTATGTGTTGGAGAAGACCACCAGGAACACGGTGTTCGGCCTTCACCTTCTGGAAGACTAAACATTGAGACACACACTCTGCAACCATACGTTTCAGCCCAGGCCACCAGAACTGACTCCTTAAGGATGGGTACATCTTCGTCACACCAGGATGTACTGCCAAGGGTGAACTATGGAACTCTTGGAGAACTGTCTCGCGCATCGCCAAGGGAACAAAATGCCTGCCATGATACAACACTCGGTGTTGTTCATCCTCCGACCAACCATCAGGGTCTCCCCACAAACAACTCTGTCTCTCCAAACTTCCACCTCTAAATCACCCAACTGAGACTCTTCCACCTTCTACATCAGGGATGACTGCACCGTCATCTGGAAAATACAACCTCTTCCCCCAACTTCTCCCATATCAAGATGCAAAGATGATAGCTCTTCCATCACTCTCCAGGAATCACCAGATTCACGCACAACATCATTACGTGACTTTCGGCTCAGTGCATCAGCAACAACATTTCCATTCACAGGTGTATACGATATTTTGAAGTCGTATTCGAGTAAGAACTCCATCCACCGACGCTGCCTCAAGTTCAAGTCGTGTTGGGAGAAAACATACCTCAAACTCTTATGATCGGTGAAAACCACAAAGTGCTCACTAGTGAGGTAATGTCTCCACAACTTCAGAGCAAACACCACGGCTGCCAACTCAAGATCATGGGTGGCATAGTTGCGTTCATGGGGACGCAATTGCCGAGACCCATAAGAAACAACGGTCCTCGGCTGTATAAGAACACAGCGTAGCCCCAGATGTGAAGCATCACAGAAAACATCAATCTGGACTCCCTCCGCTGGAAGACAAAGGACTGGAGCACTTACGAACTTCTCTTTTAGATACTCGAAAGCTATCTGACACTGATCAGTCCATACGAACGCTTGATCCTTCCTAGTCAAAGCTGTCAGAGGAGTCGCAACTCGGGAGAAATTAGCTACAAACCTCCTATAATAGCCTGCGAGACCAAGGAAACTTCGCACCTCTGACACGGTCTTGGGGGCTGGCCAAGACACCACTGCTTCTATCTTCGAAGGATCCACAGCTACTCCCTGTTGGGACACAACATGTCCCAAGAAACGAACTTCTCGAGCCCAGAACTCACACTTGGACAACTTCCCAAACAACTGATGTTGGCGAAGAACTCCCAAAACGGCTCGTAGATTCTTTGCATGCTCCTCTTCAGATGTGGAGTACACAAGGATGTCGTCGATGAAAACCACAACATACTTGTCCAGGAATTCACGGAACACAACATTCATCAACCCCATGAAAAAATCTGGAGCATTCGTCACGCCGAATGGCATTACAACAAACTCATAATGCCCATGACGACAGCGGAAAGCAGTCTTCGGGATATCCTCATCCTTTACACGCATATGATGATATCCTGACCGCAAGTATATCTTTGAGAACCAACTTTAACCCTTCAGTTGATCGAATAGGTCATCAATCCACAGGAGAGGATAGAGGTTCTTTATTGTCACTTTGTTTAACCGACGATAATCGATGCACAACCGCAAACTGCCATCAGCCTTTTTCACAAACAAAACTGGTGCACCCCACGGTGACACACTTGGCCGAACAAAACCACACTGCAACAGACCGTCGAGCTGAATACGTAGCTCTCGTAACTCAGAAGGGGCCATCCTATACGGAGACATAGAGATAGGAGACGCTCCTGGCTGTAGCTCGATCCCAAACTCGATCTCTCGTCGAGGGGGTAAGGATACAACCTCTTCTGGAAAGACGTCAGGGTACTCCTCTACGACCCTAGGAAACGCCAACTGTTGAACCTCTAAAGAACTCAGCGTCATCCCAGCCATCATGGATGATAAGGATGGAACTTGTCTATGACCCATCCGAGGATCTCTCTCACCAACAAACACCACTTTCTCTCCATCTTCATCAAAGAAAACGACCTTCTTCCTGTAGCAATCCACAACAGCCTGCACCGAATACAACCAATCCATGCCAAGTATGACATCATATGGTTGTATTCGCAAACATAGGAAATATCCCCAAGAGCGGTGTTGCCCCAACACTAGCTCACAGTCTCTACATACTTCAAACAAGTCAGCTCGACCTCCAACTGGCGTAGTCAACGCCAAGGGCACTGGAAGTCTCTCTACCTCAAGTCCCAAAGCATGGAAAAGGGTATGTGATATGAAGGAGTGTGTTGCTCCTGAATCAAACAAGGCATACACCAAGGTAGAAAACAAGCAAAGGGTACCTCGAACGACATCTGGCTCACCTGGGGCTGGTAACGCTAGAGCATGAAGCTGACCACGACCTCGTCCACGGCCTCTCTGACCCTGATGACGACCACCACCACGGCCGCGCTCTGCTCTCTGAGGACGGGGAGCGTTATGGGGCTGTCCTCTTCCTGCTCCATCTACCCTCTGGTGATCTAAAGCTAGTGCAACCTGCCACTGCTGCCTTGGCTGCAACTGCCTCAACGGAGGAACCGGGAGTGGATCGCCCGGTGCGCGATGACTGCTCTGAAAAGTCGGGCACTCCCGCTACTGATGACCACGACCACCACAAGAAACACAAGCGCCTGATCCCTTGGCATAGGTCTGAGAGTTTCTGCCTTCGGAGAAACGAGATGGGAAGGGCTGGGACCTACCCCCAGGTGAACGGAAATTATTCTGTACTAAAAACCGGGAACCCCGGACCACAGCTCTACTTCGTGAGGAATCATGACGATTCCCCTCTCGTGACGATCCAGTCCTGGCCAAGGTCCTCTCAACAACCTCTGCCCTCGCCAGCACCTCTAGATATGTCTTCAGCATAAATGGGGTGACCTGACGCTGGATCTCTGGATGCAAAGCCTCCTAAAAATGCCTCGCCCTGGCCTCATCATCTGGTAATAGGTCTGAAGCATATCGTAGAAGGTTCCTGAAACGGATTCCAAACTCTCGAACACTGGAGCTCCCCTGTCGAAGGGTAAGAAGCTCCTGGAGACTGGACACCTTTGCAGTCGACGAAAGAAACTCGACTCTAAACCTGTCTCGGAACTCCTCCCATGAGATTGCTGACTCCTCACGATCACCGAGGAACAAGAACCACCACTGCCTCGCTGCTCCACGCAGCATCGTCACAAACAAGGACACCCAGTGTTCCTTCCGAGCACGAATAGACCTGAAGCCTATCTCGATCTCCTCCAACCAGTCTTCTGTGACTGCATCTAAAACGGAGCCCTCGTACTTCTGTAGACTCTGGCGCTAAAACTCTCGAAGTGTCTTCCTCCAAGTGTCATCTTCGTCAACCTCTACTCGGCGGCGATCTGCTGGAATAGCCTGATGGGCATCTTCTGCGCAAACCTGACGAGGACGTCGACCTGGAGCCATACCTGCAAAATAACAACTGTTAGAGCTCCTAAGCCTGGAATATGGAAGACTCAACATTAATTAATTAATGGTTTTGTTTTATTAATTTTAGGTTACATATCCCAAGGTCTACCCATTCAAACACAAGCGCAAAGAATAATGATGCATGATCCTTTCCTAGGTCTCTACCCTGCAACCAGTATCACTTTGTTTAGTAGCCATCGTAAGCTTAAAGGTCCGTGCAACAGATCATAGGGGGCCCTAAACGCCTATGTCTCTGCCGGTCTCCAGTGTTTACCCTGCTTTCTAAACATGAATGACATCGTTTCCCTACCATCCCATGCATCCTCACCTGTGCCTAACTCCAAACTCCATCCTATCCCTCAACCAGAGCCTCTGATACCACTCTGTCACGACCCCCTCCCCACAAAGTGTACCCCTCCTGGGACGACAATGTGAAAAGGGAGATAATGACCCCCGAGTCCCGCCTCCAGTAGGCCCCGGGTTGGCGACTAGCACCGAGGGTATAATAACGTACAAATGGGAGGCATTACCCTCTAAGAGAACACAAGAAGAAGAGAGAGATAGAATAGACTCCAATCAACTCCAACTCAGAACTGAAATATAAAAAGGAAACCAAGTACATATATGAAATGTCATGCAAAAGTACTACAACTGAAAGGGAAAACTAAAAGTACCCAAAAGAAAGAAAAACGACAGCGACCACAAGACAGAACAGCTCCTCCTCCAACCTCAAGCTAGTAGTAACCAGCTTGATCTCCAACCTTCTCCAAGTGACCTGAAAAACAGTTTATATGTACATAGGGTGAGTATAACAGTATACTCAGTAGGATCCTCCCCAAGACTCTCGTGCAAAAGTAAAGAAAGCATGCTAAAGCCCAGTGAACAACAAGTGAAACTAACTCGTTATCTAAACAGGTATACTATGTTCCCAACCTCACCATGGCTACTCTCACCAAGTAACGCATACAAGAATATAGCATATAGTAAATAATATCAAGGGTACCCCGCTACTACTTCCCCACTGGTTTTCCGCTTTTCCCCAACGACATACGTCCTGTGCATCTCTCTCCAAAGGCTTGCCCGCAGACACCTGGGCTAAGCTCCACAATCTGCACCTCGTGCACCACAAAGGATTGCCCGCAGACACCTGGGCGAAGCACCACACCATCCTCACAACCAAAGTAACTAGGTAGTTTCCGGGAGCCACCATAGCTCGTATAACGTGTATCATACGTCGAGTATTATTCCTCAAGCCATCACAGCCCATACGCCGAGTAAGGATCCTCAAGCCATCACAGCCTATACACGTTACACCTATAGCATTCCATAGGATACTATATCCAGAGTATATGTGTGTGAAATAACCACAAGCCATTACAACCCTCTACACACATATATGGGTAAAACTAACCACTTTTCCTACCAGCACAAGGATCTACCAAGAGAAGAGAGCGGGGCCAAAGGGGGTAGTCAGCCATTCAACTTCCCATCAAGAAGTTGGGGAAAACACCCCCCAGGGCTCAGAATCCCCGGGGTGTCAGTTGCCCTTACCGACAGGGTGGAGTAGCGTATAGAAACACAAAAAGTACAGAATATATAAGTAACTCACATCCACACTATGGGAATTACCTAGTCTTAGACACAACTACAGCTAACGTCTCTCAGACTCCAGGCTGCTACTTCTAAGACTAGGTATCCTATAAGCACACAAACAATGAAGAGATTTATTAGATTACTCTATTCTTATTTTATCAATTCCACTGTACGTTAATTAATTCTTTAAACACTAATTAACCATGAACAATTTACCACCTTAAATTAAATTGGCATCACATTCAAAAACTGCTCCTTTTTAAGATTCACATCACCTTTAAATTCCAGCATCTCCATCCCCGTGGATTTTCATCATTTAATCAAACATTCATTACAGAATTACTTTTCCACATTCCCAGGCATTCTAGAAAAACATCATATGCTTCTAAACGCAATGGAGGCTCAACACGGCGAGTAGATATACTACCCGTCGAGTCTTTGCCGCCTATAGAAAGAGCATAGACCCCTCCTCCATCGAGAGGCTAAACACGGAAAGCACTTGGCATACCCCGCGTGTCTTCGCCTCCTTCGGAAAGAGGGTAAGCAAGACCAACTGCCTTGAGTAGTGGGGAAAAGTAAAGCAGATAAGAAACCAAACCAAACCACCAACATCAAACCATCACATTCATCTCATACCATCACCCATGGTGTCCTCCCCGACACCCATATGCATAAACCGATGCATCTCGCCACACTAGGCGTCATCCGCTGCCACAACCACAAGTCTCCATGCCTCCACATATCACAATAGCCATCCAGGCTCACATCACAGCACAAGCAGCAGGAAAACAAACATCACAAAGTGGGCTCTCGGCCCTTTAACAAACAAGAGGGTAACTCAGAACCCTTTTAGAAATTCCCACATAATCTGTTCTCTAATCCATATTGAATTAACAGACTTGTTATTCATAGGTTCCAATCATGGATACCTAATCAGTAAGCTATCACAATTTAAATAACCAGATTAATTTACATGCCTCATTATCTTTAGCAAATTAATTAACAATTAATTTCGGCTTTACGTTCGTTATCAATTTCTATCATGAACGAACAACAAATCAAAGAAAACATAGATATCACTATATCTAGGAAAACATGAGGCAAACCGTTATCACGGTATAAAGCAACAGCATGTGATCAACCAATTCTTTTAATCCGGTTCAAGTATTCAATTAGGTCAATTTAATTGTGATCCAAATAGATAAATCATGCTAATTCTACGATTCCACATATACAATTAGAGAAGCCATGAATCCCCTACCTCGAAGAGTTCTTGACGTCCTTTATCCACACAACGGGTCACAGTCCTCTTGTCCTCACGACAACTGCATCCACTGGAGGATGCCACAGTACGACAGTACCAACCAACCCCAAGAAAACCCATTAGAACCAAGGAGATTACATGCTAATATGGAAGGAATAATAAGAGAAGGTGATCCCCGAAGGAACGATGATAAAAAACACCTTATATGGAAGAATGATGGACACAGATTGGTTGCATCAAACAGAGCGGAACTGATCCGAGTAACATTTGATTGTGAAACTCCTATGGGAAGGATTGCAAGGTTCTAGCATCTCGTAGATGAGAATGAGGAGGAAGAACAACGAAGAATGATATCTCGTTCCCTTTAAAAAAAATAAATTAGAGAGGCGACGGTTTAAGATCCGATTTATTCTCCCTTAAAAACGGATCGCATTAATCCACGCGGTTTGACCAAGTAAAAACATCCCGGCCTTAGGAATAATTAATATAGGATTTATGGCCTTTGAATCGGCCTTAAAAGTCCTTAAAATAAGGTTTTAAAAGTATTTTACGTCAAAGAAAACGTCAAATTTGCGAAGCTGGAAACACTGTTCACATACTCAAAATTTGGCAAAGTATGGAATCGGTAGCTCTTATGGAGTCTGGAAACACTGTTCATTCGTGAAATTTGGCAAAGTATGGAATCAGTAGCTCTTATGAAGTCTGGAAACACTGTTCATTCGTGAAATTTGGCAAAGTATGGAATCAGTAGCTCTTATGAAGTCTGGAAACACTGTTCACAGAACTAAAAAAATTGGCAAAGGAAAGAAAAGCTCACCGATAGAACCTTACCGATAGAAACACAAGTCTACTGATAGATCCTCACTGATAGAAATCCACCGATAGGACCTCACCGATAGAAACACTGTTCACTGAACCTCACCGATAGAAACACTATTCACAGAACTAGAAATTTGGCAAAGTGTTAGCCGAGCTACTGCTGGACTGCGGCTACAAGTATACCGAGCTATCAGTATGTCGTGGCTACCAGTAAACCCAGCTATCGGTAGGATGCGGCTACTGGTAGACCGAGCTACCGGTAATCAGCAGCTACCAGTAGACCGAGCTACCGGTAGGCAGCAACTACCAGTAGACCGAGCTACCGGTAATCAGCAGCTACCGGTAGACCGAGCTACCAGTAATCAGAAGCTACCGGTAGACCGAGCTACCGGTAATCAGCAGCTACCGGTAGACCGAGCTACCGGTAATCAGCAGCTACCGGTAGACCGAGCTACCGGTAGGCAGCAGCTGGGGGATAAGTCACCTTGACCTCCCGGAACACCTCCAACACCACATTTTCACAAAGTAATGGACCAGGGAGGTCTGGGCCATTACAAAAATTCAACAAACCTTGCCTTTTATTTTTTAATAAGTTATATTTGATATATATTTATATATATACTTATATAATATTCATATTATGTATGTGTTAAGATTGCAGTTACCCAATATCACTTTATATTAAATACCCTCCATGAGTAATTTCAAATATTATTTATACTTATCCATTTCCAATACATAGTTTAGTTAACTCTTCAAATGATTTAAATTACTAATCTTAATATATCATGATGTATTTTACATCTCTAAAAAAATATTCTGATATGTAATATCATAATTTAATGTATCAAAATTCAAAATATTAAATTCATCTATTCCTTGGGTCGAGGTTAAAGAGGAAACATATTTATTTATTGCCATAGATACTCTATAAATAAATTAATGGTTTTCACATAAAATTTATAATTTATGAATATTTTCATTAGTGAATCCTTCAATATGTATATTATTTATTCTAGACTGATGAAATATTATGTTAAAAAATATAAAATCTATCAATATCTAGTTTTTTATCAATAAAATATTTATTATGTTTTGTCAATTAAAAATCTCATGTAATTCATATTTAATTCATTTATGAATTCAAAGATGAAAATACCAAAAAATAGGATCATTTGAAGGGTTTTAAGACGCCAACTCATTGTCAATTATTGAAACACAATTTCATATATCTATCTTTCCTTTTTTTAATTTTTATATCAATTATTGTGATACATAATTTTTTTAAATATTCTATAGATTTTTTATTACTATGGTTCTACATACTATTCATTGGTTATGTTGGAATTAAGATTTAAATACTATCTTGTTAGAGCTTTTATATAATTTTAAAATATATAATATTTTTTCTTTTGGGGATGAATTGTTTGGAATCTCCTATTTAATATTATTTTATATCTTGGTTCCCATTATTAGGTGAAATTATTTACAATTATTTAACAAATAATAATATGTTGGAAAAATATCATACAAGTTATGGTTAACACCATTTTCAATATGTGTTCACCTACACAAATTCTATCACACAATGTTGAAAATTTTAGTAGACAAACTTTATTATGGATCATCTAAGGAAAAAAATATATTCTTGGTTAATGGGATCTAATTTTTAGTTTTAATTTTATATATATCATTAATTTTCAATAATTAACCCCTTTTTAAATTATAATGTAATGAAACCTTACACAATTACACAATTATATAATTATAAAAATAACCCCCATTGATTGGGAAAAAATTATACCATTTAAATCCCTATCATATATCAATATTCACTCTCTAGTATTACAAAATAATTTAATAGAATTTTTTAGTGAAAAAAAAACTTATTCCATTAAACTCTAGTGTAAAAAAATTCTTGAATTAATACCCTCTAGAAATTACACATGTAGAGTAAAAATCATCATTTTATATTAAAATGGATTCTCAAGTTACCCATAATACTTCTAGTTAGTTGGGGATAAAATATAATATTAATAAGATTTACATCATAACATACCCTAACAATATACATATGTAATTATCCAAAATTTGTATTTCAAAATTCCCCACTAATGTCTCTATGATATTTTACTATATTAAAGTAACCACCATCGAGCGTTAGTCCAAAACATACTAGATCAATGTCCACAATCATTTGTTTTATCCCATTACAAATCTTCTACTATGAGAAGTATATCACACATTTTAATTCTTATTTAATCCTCATATAGTATTTCTCTCCAATACAGATATGATTGCTAAAGATAACAACTCTATTGAAAATTTTATGATATATAATAATAAATACATGTGATTTCATCATATTTATTTTTTAAAAACCAATGAAAACAATATTTATTCATTCTAATTTTGCAATCCCAATATAACCTTCTAATGATAATCACTATATTTAATCATTCACTATGAATGACCGATGAGTACCCCAACCATTAATATCTACCTTAAACTTTTTGATGAAATTATACTGTCATAGATCAGTTAAGACATGCCATATCATCATTCAAGTTATACTTCAGTATATTATATATTTCATATTTCCATTCATTATGGATGTATAAAAAATTATTTATTTTATTGTTGGATATCATATCCTTCAAATGTTATATCCAAATCTATATCAAAAACCCCCTAACAATAACAAACACTTTAACATAAACCCATGATAAAATTATTCATCATTGTACATTATCATTTAATATTGAGAACTATTTAATTGATAAACTAATTCAGTTAACATGTAAAAAAATAATGATAATATTACTCTTACCATTTATTTCTACATTTACATTAATTTTACCTAATTCTTGTTATTAAGATATGATAATTCATTATTTACTTCTTTAATCATAATTTTTAATAATCCTTACTATATTATTATAAGTTTTAATCTATTGTGATGCATATTTTAATTAATTCTTGAGCAGTGTGAATGACACATTTCTATGTACTAATAAATACATCAAAAAATATATTGTATATTTTTAGTTTTCAGACAACATAATAATCAACTAATTTGAAATAAAATATCTTATAATGATGATTGATATAGAGAATCCATATAATGAGTTCATCACTTGTTATCTAATTTTCTAATGAAAAACATTTTAAAAATAAAATTAAACCATTATAATAAATATTTTGTTGTAAATTTATCTAGGATTAATTATTTAAAAACCAACAAGGTCAGAAATTCAATAAAAATGGATTTATTTTAAAATTTTATGATTCTCTACTAAACGGGTAACATTGAATGTGATATTTAATAAAACATATTTAATTTATTTTGTAATATGTCACAATTCATTTATAATACATTCAATGTCATATTTTATTTGATGATACAATTATTTTTGAATCTAATACATGACAGCACAATATCATGTATTTTATTTATCATTTTTAAAATCTATAATAATTTTGGACATTATATCCTTTGATGATTTAGGAGTAATAATTTAACATTTGTTTAATTAATTACAGAATAATTTAGAAATTATATTATTATTATTAAATTTCACTCAAAAAATGGTTTAACAAAAGTTACATTACATATTGATTTTATTTTTGAATTTTTGAAATTTATATACATTTTATAATTTTTTAATTCAGTAAAATACTATTATATAATACTTGTTTTGAATTATTGTAGTTCAAATTTATTATTTTTAATGTTTATTTGATAACATTATCTTGAACTTTTAACATTTTTATCAATGTATAAGTATACTATAATGAGAAGAGATGTATTATTTTCTTGATACATGATTCGATGAGTGATGATTGAAAAGACTAATCTCAAATAAATTGTTTCTAAAATCAAAATAAACTCGTTAAAATATTCAGTAAACATTCTTTTTTTTTATTTTCAATGAATTATTATTACCTCTTATTGTAAATATTGTTGTAAATATAATAGTACATCAAATTTTTAAATTTGTTTTCATATATACTAAAAAAATTGAAGTGGGATGCACACTTCATTGTAATTTTTAGAAAGACCAATCAGAAGATAATATATATTTTATTTTTATTTCAACCAAACAAAAATATCTGACAAAATAACCATTAGTGTTTTGAATATCATTATACCAAAATTCAACCCAGGATTCCTGGAATGTAAGATGACAAATTTTACAAATATAATGAAGTATAATCGTGAATCATATTAATCCATT
Organism: Viscum album; assembly: GCA_963277665.1. Lineage (NCBI taxonomy): Eukaryota > Viridiplantae > Streptophyta > Magnoliopsida > Santalales > Viscaceae > Viscum > Viscum album. Next base: position 1,530,621,866 of record OY728146.1, on the reverse strand, counting down.
AATATTCATCTTTATATGCTTCTAATTTTCTCCATTTAATGTGTTCTTTATAAACCATTCCATTATTTTGAGATATCATGATAAGTATATTCATTTTCCTCCTAGGACAATTTAATTTTTGATCAACGAGATCGAATATATTTATAAGAGGAATCATATTCATCCAATCATTTCAGTCAAATACACTCTGGTGCATTGTGTTTTTTTCATCTAAAATTTAGAGTTTATCAATTTACATTGTAATTGGAAATTCTTCTTATTTTTGATTTATAAAATGATCTCATGGTTAGATCAACATCATGAAAGTGATCTACCTAAGAAGTTCTTATTCTAGAATTTTCTTTCTTCGATGTCATTTGTAAATAAAAATCTAATGATTAGAAATTGTTGAGATTTTGTATTTATTTTATAGACCCACACTAATTTTTTTATTATAATATAATAACTCCTATTTCATGAAGTATTATTTAGTATACTATGCTTTTTTATATATAATGAATTAATATCCTTAGCTCAATTTATTTTATTCACCATTATTTTATATTATATTATTAATTTGTTTTTTTATATATGAGTTCTGTATTTTATCATATTATAATAACATATTATCATTAATCAATCACATTTTTATCTACATTGGTTTATTTAATAATGTAAATATATAACAAATTATAACAATGATTGAAATTTAATTTGGAGTGTGATGAAAAATTAATCATTTCTTTGAAATTAAATTCCACCCCTCTTGATGATTTTATATGGTATCTATTAAAATGATTTGAATCTAACCATACTAGATTATTTTAATTTATCATATTTTGAATATTGTGTTTCCTTACACTAACGTATATTTGAATGTTTATCTAATTTTATTTTCTATAGAAGGATCATTACAATCTGAAAAATTATATAATATAAATCAAAATGAACCACAAAATATTGAGGGATGCACTGAAAAATGTTTATATGTTCACATGGAATCAAACATGATAAAGAGTAGTGTAATAATTTAAGGATGTTATAATAACACCAAAATTTATATACGGACACTTCTATATTATCTCATGATGAGAAGTCATAGTTTTTACATAATTTGCGAGTGACAAATAATCAACTACATGCTATTCAAACGTATATATAATGTTTAGTATTAATATATATTACATCCAATAATAAATGGTTGAAACAAAATGTAATTATTTTATTAACATAATAGTTTTTATAACGAAAATGAATCAGTCTTGGGAAGAATTACATCCTTTCACCATTCAATAACCAGAATAAATTCCCAAAATGAGCCAAAGAATTATGATTGTTGTTCTTAGTTATCAATCACATGGAGATGTCTAATTATAAAATGAAAAGAGTGAAATGAATATTACAATAATATTACCCAGTGAATGAGAATAATAAAAAATAATTATTTATTATACTAGGAATAACATAATTATTTCATTTATTAATTTTATCAGTCTTATAAGGTATTATAAAATATTCTTAACGAGAGATATAGAGAAAGTGGGAAAGACTAATTAAACAATTTTATTATAAACCAATGAAGTATTAATATCAAAAAATATATCATTAATACCAAACACATCAATGATAATACAAAATAAATATTTATGTGATAGTATTTCCGAGCGTATTGAAAGTGAGGATGCCCATATGTCTAGAAAGATATTCAAGAATTCAAACATTTAGAGAAACTACCAGTTAGATAAAAACTATATAAATCATGAATATATGAAGAATAATTCTTTTTAACTCATATATTATCAATTAAGAATCACTACCACATTATCCATGATGGTCCAATCCAAAAAAAATGTAATCGAAAAAATGATCAATGAGAAAATGAAAAAAAAAATTATGGTATTATAGTCACATGAATTGTAATGAATCTAGATTATTTTGTTTAGTGGGTATAATATTTCTATAGGTATTTATACATTTTTTTCATAGATACAGAATAGTGTTTTGGATTCATAGTTTCTAGGAATTATTATATTAAAAAATTAATATATATTAAAGCATGTGCAAACATATTTTTGGAATAAATGAATATCCCATGGATTGAGAAATAAGTTGAAAAATATGGGATCATGGTAATTTTATGAAAAATTGTGTTTAATATAGGAATAATATATACTTGTTTAGTTTTACATTTATTAATGAATGAGACCGTTGTAGTATGTGCTATGAGAACTAATTAATTAATTAAATTTAATAAGTTAATGGTAAAACTCAATTACCTACCTATTTATATTAAATTATGTAAAATTACTAAGGTTGGCCACTTAACATTGGTATATAAAAGGGAATTAAGAATATTACTTAGTAGGTGTTGATAAATTTAGGAAAATAGATCAGGGATGAATGGTCAAGGAGGATTGAGAGATAGATGAACATAGATATATCTTCTCTATTTTCAGAGGCGGACATGATCCTCAATAATTATCAATATATTTATTGATTTATGATATTATATTTATGTATTAAAACTGTTTTTATAATGTTGATCATTGAAATGTATATATTATTAATTTAACTGCATAATTATTTATGTTATATAGAAATCTGAATTAGTATTCCTATTTTTATTAACTGTTTTGTTATGCATGTGATTCAATCTTCTTTAATTTTAAAATTTTATTATCATTCTTAAAATTCATATTAGAAAATTATATTATAAATCTTCTCATGTGACAATCCTATCTCAATACATCCTTGTTTACCTACATGGGTTAGTGATTTCATATATCCCTACCGGTTCATGTTCGATTGAACATCAAAAATATGTTAATTTTTTAAATAATGTAATATCAATTTTTTCCCATATATCATGAGGTTATAGAAGTTACCGATTATGATTCTAGTTATTGGAACTCTATTTTTGAAACTATTAGTTAATTTAAAAATTATTGGGCAATGTATGTCCTTTTCTTGTCCCTCGAAAACAAGGAGTCAATGATCAAAGGATTTATCCTTCAAACCCAATGGATTACGTGAATCTAACATGGATTAAGGTAAAATTACTGATTGTATAATTCTGTAAAATATATGTTTAAAGAAAAAAAATAATTGGAAGATATCCCATGGTAAAACAGTTAGGGAAGTTCAACAGAGATCTATGTTCCATGGAATGATTCACCACAAAATCAGATGTTTTGTAAATCAAGCAATATTTTTGAATAGTTTTTATAATTCATGAAAATAAAAACATACACAACATGTATTCTAGTAAAAAAGGTCATGTATTCCATTAAATTTGTTGGAAAGTGTTTTTATTAGAGTTATTTATCACATTCCTTGGGTGAACCATACATGAAATGGGACCTTGTACTAGAGATGTGATGTGTACCCAGGGACTATAGGGTCAGGCACATGACTAATATACATGGGAAGGAATTTGTACTTAAAAATGGATAGGTTAGCTAATAATTTCCAGAATTCATTGGTACGACCTATGTACATGGGAATTACCAGGATACATGGCCCCAAAAAAGAGTATATTGGACAAGACAACGTAGTAGGGAACATACTAGAATATATAAGAATACTAATGAAAATCAGGAAATATCATCAATTACTTACATACTACATGTACATTTTTCAATAGACTTCCACTTTTTTCTCCTTCTCTAGGACTCAATTATTGTCCTACAACTATCCTATTTTGAGTGGTGTTCTACATAGGATGAGATGATGACATTTGTTTTAGTAATAACGATATCAAATGAAGTGTTATGAGTATGATAATTCATCCAAAGACCCTTGTGTGAAGGCAGTGACAAGTGTTTTTTTCAATGATCAATTGGGGACTGTACAACCCTTCCTTTTAATGTTTTACGTCTCCCATATCCTTGAAATAGGTCCAGGAATATATCATCTATAGTGAACATGGTTTCTCGATCAACAAAGTCGTAATCTTAGGGATGGTACTACACTATATCCTTCTAGGTGGCCAGCCTATAATATTATTATCAAGGATGAGATGGTACTCTCCACATTATAAGGGGATTAGGACCTCTATATGTAAAGTGTTACTCCCAACAATCTAGATTATATGGTGATTTGGCCCTCCATTAGAGTAGTTCTCCATTAATTATTCCATGAATTTATGGGGTTTGGTTCCTCTATAATAATACTAAATAGGTTAAACAATGTCTTTAATTAGATCATAGTTCTCCCTATGTTATTGAGTATAGTTTTGTGGATATGTCCCTCCATTCAGAGTCATGGTAGGTTGTGAAAGATGGTTTGTATATAAAATGTGCCTTTGATGGATATAGGTAGACTCATCATTCTGAGAATATTTTGGAGGTAGAGATCCCCATTCTCAATCTCCGTCTTTGAATTTATAAGAATATATGAGATGATTGAGATTTATCACAATCCTAATATTGGGTTATTATAAAAACCATTTGGATTTATCTTCCCTTCTAATTTTCATGTAATCCAACATGGTATATCAATACTCAATCGTGAATATACTTTTCATCATTTTTTCATGTCCTATGTAGATGAAAAAAATGATTATTTTTTATAAGTCTAAGCCAATTTTTATGTATCTTATATATATGTGGTGTATCTAACTGGGTTCAGTGGTCAGACTTTAGGATATTGATACATGCACTCAATTTACCAACTATTTAAGTTTATGTATGTTTGGGTTTCCCGAATATTTCAGTTTTGTGGGTATTTTATCCCTTTTACAATGTATATATTGTTTCACACTGATATGTATTTGGTAATGAACCTGACTATAGTATCCAAAAATAGTGTAATATTTTTTAACATTGTCATTAGATATAAGGAATGAAATCCCAAATGAAAAAAATATATATTATTATTTGTTATAAACTATATACATACATGATTCACATATTTCATTTTAATACAAAAAATTTCAAATATTTTGTTTTCAAGATTGAAATTATTCCCTCATTCATATCGATTCATAAAAATATTAGTACACTACATGGATTCCTTGGGAATGTAAAACACCAGAAAGGGTACAGATAAAATATTATTTAACAGTTATGCTATGCAGAAACTATATATAATAAATAATAGTATTCAACATTGAACGGAATATAAATAAATAGAAATAAAATTAAAATAATAACTGATAATGAAATTAATCTGTTGATAATATCGTTGAGAAATAATACAGTATTACAATAATAACTGAATTTAATGAAGTGGCTAATTTTATGATTTCATTAATCCCAAGAACATGACTCTTATAAAATATAGAACTTTAAATGACAATTTAAATTATAACTAATAACTTAATTAGTTCAATCATAACATGATTCTCCGAAGGGAAATACCGATGAATTGAGTGGATAACATTAATCAGTCAGAACCAATGTAATTCAGGTCGAATGAATTCATCATATATAAAATAATCAATTTAATTCATAGAAAATATGTGTAATCATCCAATATTCATAATGATTAATGACATATATTTAAGAAATCGGAATAATTCAAATTATTTTTAATGTAACCACTATATGTGACATGGTATATCATATTGAAAATAAACATATCCATGATACAAGAATATTAATATTTTAGATAATTATAATTTTCAATGAAGTATGATCATAAATTTTTATCACAATTTGGATAAATATGCTATGAGGGTGGGAGAATTGGAGTATTATAGATTAAAATTACTAAACATTTAGATCATGTTTCGTTGTTAATAAAAAAACACATCCCATATTTTCCCATAACAATATATGTATTGAAATGAAGTCATGCATGGGACACACCGATTTTTTGTTTGTTCATCCTAAATGGGCATTTTCTAAGGAGCATAAAATTAAAATGTATCGACGTACCAAATCCTTGAAGGCTATCTTCTAAAGTAAAATGTTTGGGATAAATCTGTACTATACCCAGGCTCACTTTATTTACAATACGTAGGGTCCCACAACCTCATTCGAATGATTCACCCTTTATGTCTCTCTATTGGGCTCACTATCTGTGAAAGGATCGACGTCTTCTTATTTTTTCTCACTTCTCTTGGAATACATCCAATCCTAGTATATAGAAAAATAGGTCAATAAATTTTCATGAAAGGATAAATCCTCTAATATATTTAAATTCTTTTTTAATTTCCCTCTTTCACCTATAGATGAAATCCAATTTTCCATGTGTTGTTAGTTATAGGAAATTTTATTCTAGAAATATTTAAGTTCATTTATAAAAAAATGTCTCCCTCCATATTCTATGCGGTATCACTTAGCCCTTATACATCATGGGCCTCCTTTTCATACCAACTCTGTGATCATCCTCTCCGAACTGGCTCTACGAACCACCCCTTCTTATGCAGAATTTATTCTTGACAAATCACTTCTTCTCCATGAAGCACTTCTTCTTCTACAGACCGACTCATCCTCTGTGGACCACATTCCATTTTTATCTATAGATCCCAAAAAAATTATTGGTTGTTCCCATGAAATACTTCACTATTCATAGAATACTCCATCACGAACCACTTCACATCGTGGAATCCTTCATTGCGATCAACATTTGAACATAACATAATTCATATGGAGAAATATTGTTTTCTAATGAAAATGTATCTTTGTAATTATGGAATTTTTGGTCCTTATAAAGGAAATGAAATCCAAAAATCTTGATAATCCAATTTAGCAAAATATCTTATGTAGTAAAGCCTTCACCACATACTGAGATCCCACCCCTGAACTATTTTCCCATCACGATTCATGTATCATCTTTGTTCCTTCACAGCTTCAAAAATCACTGCCTCATTTCCTTGAATGATGATGCATTCATCGAACCATTTTCCTTCAATGAACATCAAATATCCCAGGATCCATTTTTTCCCATAAACTATTTCCCATACACGGGTTGTGTACTCTGCTTCGAAGTCCTCATAGCACTATTATGTGGAAATATTCCCTTCATAGATTTTGATCATTGTTCCATGTACCTCCCATGTGGTCCTATAACTATGCTACACAGTCAATGAGCTATGTAATACTATGCCAAAATTATTCATTTTCGAAAAAAACTCTGAATTTGAGGACCATAAATTTGGTATACACTAGAAAACTACGCCACCTTAAAATCCTTCTTTTGGAAACACCCACCATAGTTATTGACAATCATTTAGCTTTTTCAACACACACAAACAAACCATAATAACCGATAGGGCTAATTGAGGGGTTTATTTACAAGATAAATAAATATATGTGGTAATATTGGAAGCATAGAAAATAAATTAGCTTCATAATATTAAAATATTCCTTAATAAATTGAAATTGAGATTAATTACCTTACCAATAATAATCAATTGAATCACATAACCCATGAATGAATAACATTTAAAAACATTTAATATCATGGGTGAAGTGCACTATGTTGCATTTGTTGTCAATTATGTATGTTGTTGTCAAAAGGTGACATGGAAGGGATGAATGTCAAGGAGCGTCAAGATGTGAATGTCAAAGGATGTGATGGTGATGGTGATGAATGGAGAATAGCCATGGAACATAGAGGAATGTCACTTAGGAGATTCACTACGTGACATTGGAGATGATGGTTGAAACATTCTCTAGTAATAACATACGATTGTAGAACTGATATTAATGTTTCAATACTTGTATCAAGATGATACTAAGTTACACCACTTGAAGAATGGATGATGATGGAGCATCATCATTACATCAGACGATTGTTGAGCTGATCATTAAGTTTCAAGAACTTGTATCAACTGGATACAAAGTCACAATAATTATAGAAGACCATGCATTGTATTGACAATGCATGAGGAGTTAGTTGAAGGGATCCATCCACAAGTTCTAAGTGGATGAAGTGGTTTAATGAAGTCCATGCACAATCACTTAGTGCATGATGAATTGAAGATGATCCAACTTGATCTCTGATTGGATCATTGCAGAGTGTTGAATAATTATTTAATTCAGGAGCTTCAGTTGAAGATGAACCTTCGGGAATTTCACTCCTAAGTGAAGATTAAATGTTTAATAGGAATGGAGTAATTCTTAAGAAGAATAGAAGAGAAGAAATGAATAAGGGAGAATGGCTTGGAATGAATGGCATTTGGAATATTTCACTCGGGAGTACATTGTTTTTATACAAAGTATTATTTTGTCCTTTGCCAAAAAATTGGCCAGCCAAGGGTTCAACCCCAAGGCACATGTGGGCCTAGGCGCCATGCCCATGGGGGATCCCATGGAGCAAGACCAAGGTGGCAGGAGGCCACGCGGTGATCAAATCCACGCGGCAGGGGCGCATAGCGCGCGCCCGCGAGAGGCAGAGTGGGCGCCAGTGGCGCACCCGAGTGGCAGGGGTGGGCGCAAGAGCGCGCCCACAGAGAGAACTCGGTGCGGGGCGGCACCGAGAGGGGAGAAGTTCAATTGCGGTGAAGGGGGGAGCGCATCATTGATAAACCGTGGAAAACCGGCCTCCGACTCGATGTGGGATGTGGGATTTTTCCGCAGAGCGAATCCTGGCCGCCCGATCGATCGCGCGCCAGATCTCGACCGCACGATCGATCCCGCGCGAGATCTTCTGATCGCGGCCGTCCGATGTATTTAAAACTCCGGATCGGACGGTTGAGGAGTCGTCCTCTACCATGAGCTCGTCCAAGGCCACCCGCGACTCCTCCTTCGAACCAAGCGCCTCCCGAGGACGGATTTCGAGCTCCCGATAACCGTTGTTCGAGCTGAAGGATCCATTGAGCTCGTCTGAGCGTAACAAATGCATCCATGCTTAAAAAAGGGGTTTGCATGGAAAAAATGTGAAAATTCGAGGAAGGCCGAAGGCAAACGAAGTGTCGAGGCCATGATGTTCGTGTTTTGCATGGATTGTCTTAAAATAAGGCCATGCATATGTTCGGCTTCGCATGCACGTGATGGAATCCGAAAAATAGGCAACCCGCATTGAACAGAGGATGATATCAAGATTTGAAAAATCTTGATATCCCGAAACGTTCGGGAATTTAAGTTGTATCCATGAGGATATTATGAGGCACATCTCTGCCTATAAAAATGAAGCCGAGCGACGAGGATTGCTTGCTGAAGTTTTGTTGAAAACCCGATGATCTGTGAGTGCACCTTGTGCCTCGCGAAGAAAGAAGCCCCGCACAAATTCACTTGCGCAGCTGAGGTTCCTTTCGCGCACACTTGCGCGAAATAATAAGGAGGTCCCATGCGCGCCTATCTTGCGCGACATGAAGAGCCCTCCCTGCCCGCATTCTTGCGCGGCAGGAGGAGCTTGCGCGGCAGGAGTAGCTTGCACGCCCCACAGTTGGTTGCACCCTTGTGGCTTGCGCGACCCAAGGCCACCACACCTTGAACGGTGCTTGAAGGATAAGGACCTATGGGTTGTGTGTGAAATAATTGAATTGAAGACCACACTTCGAGTGTGTGAAAGAGGAGGAAGGCCTTAGGCTGTGTGGGTGCTATGTGAACAAGAAGGCCGCAGCATTTTGTGTGTGCAAGAGGAAGAAAGAACAAAGTGTTTGTGCATACCTGAACTAAACAAGTAAAGGCCGGAACCTAGTGTGTGCACAAAGTAAAGTGTATACACTTAGAAGAAGAAGGAGAAGACTTACACACTACATTATAACACACTTTTCAGTGTGTGAACAAATTGAACAAAGTTTGTGAATAAGGGAGAATGTGTGTGTGCTTAAGGAGATTACACCCTTTGGGGTTTATCACCCCAAGAAGAAGGAAAGGGGAGTGCAAGAATTCATGCATTCACGTGCACATGTGAACAAGTTGAATCTGCTTGTGTGCATTCTAAGTTGTCCAAGACTGAAAGTTCTTGAAGAATATATTGAGAAGCCATGCAGTCAGTGCATGAGGAAGAAGAGTTGCCATGCACTCAGTGCATGAAGTTGATGTAGAGTGAGACTGAAGCCAGACTAAAGTTAAAGACATCAGCTGCCTGAGTTTTCAGTAATTGAGAAGACCCTAATCAACATAAGTGATCATAAGTTTTGAGCAAGACCAACAAACCTTATCAGAGGCTGTTGAAGATTCTTAAAGAGAGAAGCCAGGTCATCCTGAGAAGAAGGAGATAAATCCTAAGCAAGACGAGAAGACCTGATCAAGTGATCAGAAGTGAAGAGCAAGGCCAACAGTCTTTATCCCTGACTGCTGATGATACTTGAAGAACATAAAGTGAAGAAGAGCTACTCGTGTGACTCGAGGAGCCAGGAGAATCCCCTTGTGAGAATCAAGGTGGAAGAAGTCTTTAGTGGGACTCTGGAGTAGGCCAGTGGGACTCTGGTAACACTGTGGGATGCAGTATAAAGACCCTCCTGTGGGACTCAGGAGAGATACAGTGGGACTCTATATCAACCATTGTAATACTAACAGATTATAATGGAAGAAACCATGTTGGGTGTATAACCAACATGGCTAGGACGTAGGCCGTTTGTGCCGAACCTTGTAAATCCTTGTGTCCTGTGCCTTTACATTTACTACATCACTAGAGGAAAGGCTGAGAGATACAAGAAGAGTGGATCGAGGCCTTAACAAGCCATAGAGGTTTAATTGATAAATAATCAATTAGTAAAAAGTTTTAAAGGATCACTGATTCACCCCCTCTCCCTATCAGTGATTCACACTGATCTGGGCACTTCAATTCGTATCAGAGGGAGGTTACCTCTAAAAGATCCAAGGGAGTCTTTATGAAGTGAAGATTTGAGGAAGTGAGTGAATACCCTCAAATAGAGATATCTACCAAGACTCTGAAAAACAGGAAGAAGAAACAGGCAAAGAAGATGAAGAAAGCCTGTCCTAGCTGTGATGAAGTTGGAACAATGAATGATATTCTAAATGCATTCAAACATCTTCAGAAGACAGTCCCCAAAGAAGTGGAAATGTGTATTACTACAGGCATCCTTGATCTTCAAGATGAAAAATTACAGCTAGAAGAAGAATCCAATGCAATGGAAGATCAGTTGGCTAAAAGGGTTGGCATAACCAACACTCTCAGAAATCTGGTGAAGGCTAAAGATGAAACAGTATCTCTTTGCAATGAAAGATATGAAGACACTACTGAAGAATTGCAAAGAAGCCTTTCTGAGAAAGAATTCTTTAAGACTGAGGTCAAAGATGTTTTCCATGCACTGGAAAAGAGGCACAAAGTTTCAATGAATGTCTGAGATGCTCAACATGAAGAAAAAGTAAACAGGGTGAAGGAGCTTGACAATTCATTACAAGAAATGAAGAAGGTGCATGAAGACCAGTTAGAACAGTTGAAAGAAAATTGGGAAGGAAGGATAAGAACTGTTGAGGATGATAAGAACTCCCTTAACATGAAATGCTTTGAACTAGAGGTGATATTGAAAAATCTGCAATCACCCAAAGCTGAATCCTCCCAGTCAGCTGAAAGTAGAAATGTTGCTACACAAGTGTTCTTTGAGAAGGATGATTCTAAAAGAATGACATCCTCTAATGAAAGGGAAACATCTTCTAGAAAGAAGGTACCATCCATACCATCTTGTACTCATGCTTCTAAAAGTGTTTCTACTAAAAGTGCAGGATGGAAGAATGAATCCAAACAAGTATGGATGAAGACAGTGAAGAAAGAATGCTCTCCTGAAATAGCACAGCATGTCAAGAAAAGTACTCAACAATTAGAAGGACTGAACAGGTCAATATTTGTGGGTCAGTGTTGGTGTTGTAATATTTATGGGCACTATGCAAAGGATTGTTGGTACAATCCACTGAATTTCAAATCACAAAGGAAGCCCATGCCAAGGGGGAGCAAGCCAGAAGAAAAGAAGCAACATCCATAGGTCCGGAGACATCTGTTTACTGCAAATATATTTGGATTACTTGACAACATCTGGGATGATTGCAAAAGTGGTCAAAAAGATACATGTCAATCGCCAACTGTATCCAGAGCTAAAAAGAAGAGAAGATCACTGAACCTGGCTAAAATGGAATCCTTGGGAAGCAAGATGAAATTAGAAAATTCTCCCATGAAGATGTTGAAAAAGGAAGATAATTCCTTGGATTCTAAATCCAAGAAGGGTAATGCATCCAGAAGGACCACCAAGAAAACATGCTTCTACTATGGAAAGAAAGGACATACCATGGATCTTTGTAAACAAGCCATGAAAATCAATAGAAGCATAATGTACTCACACAGACAATCAATCCAGAAGAAGCAGAAGGGATTGATTGAAAACAAGTTGCCAATGAAAGGTAGCTTGACAACATCAAAAGAACCATGTGGAACTTCCAGAATTGAGGCCACACTTCCAAACGATTTTTTAGTCATATGGCCGAATCAGTTGCAACTTTCCAGAGAACTGCAAAGAGATGAAGATGAAGTTCAGGAATTTGCTAAGGCAAAAGGGAAGAAGAAGATTTCACATTAAGATGTGTTGAGATCCACACCAGCACAAACATCATTGAAGATCAAATGTGCAAGTGTGAAGAATGGTGAAAATGGGACATCTCGGTTGAGAGAATCTTCTCAACCTTGTTGTTCACATTGATGAACCAAGGAGGTTCCATCTTATTCCATAACCACTTGAATTTACATGTGTTAACATTTCAGGGAATTGAAGATGATGATCATTCTCATCTAGAGAGTGGTTTGGATAGAATGGAGGGCACCCCTTGAGGGGGAGCCAATCTGGAGAAGATGGGATTCTGAGATTAATACCGTCTTGAGAAAAGTGAAGGTATTCCAATCATACTTTCATCCCTTGTTTCATAATTGGGTTTATCTTGTCAATTAAGGGGGAGTATGGATTGAAGACAAATGGATTAAAGGGGGAGCTTTATCTTTGCACCTGAACTTTCTAATGAGTTTTGTGAAGTTGTGCAGGATTTAGCAAATTCATTGTTATATCTGAAAAATTTCACCCCCTAAAGCATGATCTCACATGTATAGTGAATTCTGGACAGAATTGAGTACCTTGGTTACATCACTCTTGTTTTCTACACTGGGTTAGCCCAAGTAGACTTAGAGTTGATCTACTAAAGGTTCTTTGCTCAAGAGAACATGTGGCATCATCCATCTCTTAGTGTTTTTTTAAGAAAATACTTTTCAAAGGGAGGAATTGATATTTTGGAAGAGAACCACACCACACCTTTGAATTTGATTTCCAATAAGGGGTAGAAAATATTGGTACACATATTGACCAATTAATATGTGCTAAAGAAGTGTATTGACAACAAATACCAAGGGGGAGATTGAAGTGCACTGTGTTTCATTTGTTGTCAATTATGTATGTTGTTGTCAAAAGGTGACATGGAATGGATGGATGTCAAGGAGCATCAAGATGTGAATGTCAAAGGATGTGATGGTGATGGTGATGAATGGAGAATATCCATGGAACATAGAGGAATGTCACTTAGGAGATTCACTACGTGACATAGGAGATGATGATTGAAACATTCTCTAGTAATATCAGACGATTGTAGAACTGATCTTAATGTTTCAATACTTGTATCAAGATGATACTAAGTTACACCAAATGAAGAATGGATGATGATGTAGCATCATCATTACATCAGATGATTGTTGATCTGATCGTTAAGTTTCAAGAACATGTATCAACTGGATACAAAGTCACAACAATGATAGAAGACCATGCATTGTATTGACAATGCAGGAGGAGTTAGTTGAAGGGATCCATCCACAAGTTCTAAGTGGATTAAGTGGTTTAATGAAGTCCATGCACAATCACTTAGTGCATGATGAATTTAAGATGATACAACTTGATCTCTGATTGGATCATTGAAGAATGTTGAATAATTATTTAATTCAGGAGCTTCGGTTGAAGATGAACCTTCGGGAATTTCACTCCTAAGTGAAGATTAAATGTTTAAGAGGAATGGAGGAATTCTTAAGAAGAAGAGAAGAGAAGAAATGAAGAAGGGAGAATGGCTTGGAATGAATGGCATTTGGCATATTTCACTTGGGAGTACGTTGTTTTTATACGAAGTATTATTTTTTCCCTTGCCAAAAAATTGGCCAGCCAAGGGCCAGCCACGGGTTCAACCCCAAGTCACATGTGGGCCTAGGCGCCACGCCCATGGGGGATCCCATGGAGCAAGACCAAGGCAGCAGGAGGACACAAGATGATCACATCCGCGCGGCAGGGGCACATAGCGCGCGCCCGCGAGAGGCAGAGTGGGTGCCAGTGGCGCGCCCGAGTGGCAGGGGTGGGCGCAAGAGCGCGCCCGCAGAGAGAATTCGGTGCGGGGCGGCACCGAGAGGGGAGAAGTTCAATTGCGGTGAAGGGGTGAGCACATCTTTGATAAACCGTGGAAAAACTGGCATCCGATTTGATGTGGGACGTGGGATTTTTTCGCAGAGCGAATCCTGGCTGCCCGATCGATCGCGCGCCAGATCTCGACCGCACAATCGATCCCATGCAATATCTTCTGATCGTGGCCGTCCGATGTATTTCAAACTCCAGATCCGACGGTTGAGGAGTCTCCCTCTACCATGAGCTCGCCCGAGGCCACCCTCGACTCCTCCTTCGAACCAGGTGCCTCCCGAGGACGGATTTCGAGCTCTCGACCACCGTTGTTCGAGCTGAAGGATCCATTGAGCTCGTCTGAGCATAACAAACACATCCATTCATAAAAAAGGGGTTTGCATGGAAAAAATGAGAAAATTCGATGAAGGCCTAAGGAAATCGAAGTGTCGAGGCCATGATGTTCGTGTTTTTCATGGATTGGCATAAAATAAGGCCATGCATACGTTCGGCTTCGCATTCACGTGATGGAATCTGAAAAATAGGCAACACGCATTGAACAGAGGAAAATATCAAGATTTGAAAAATCTTGATATCCCGAAACGTTCGGGAATTTATGTTGTATCCATGCGGATATTATGAGGCACATCTCTGCCTATAAAAATGAAGCCGAGCCACGAGGATTGCTTGCTGAAGTTTTGTTGAAAACCCGATGATCCGTGAGTGCAACATGTGCCTCGCGAAGAAAGAAGCCCCGCGCAAATTCACTTGCGTGGCTGAGGTTCCTTTCGCGCACACTTGCACGAAAGAAGAAGGAGGTCCCCTGCGCGCCTATCTTGCACGACAGGAATGGACCTCCCTACCCGCATTCTTGCGCGGCAGGAGGAGCTTGTGCGGCAAGAGTAGCTTGCGCGCCCCGCGGTTGGTTTCACCCTTGTGGATTGCGCGACCCAAGGCCACCACACCTTGAACGATGCTTGAATGAGAAGGCCCTACAGGTTGTGTGTGCAATAATTGAAGTGAATAACACACATTGAGTGTGTGAAAGAAGAGGAAGGCCTTAGGCCGTGTGGGTGCTAAGTGAACAAGAAGGCTGTAGCATTTTGTGTGTGCAAGAGGAAGAAAGAACAAAGTATTTGTGCATACTTAAACTAAACAAGTGAAGGCCGGAACCGAGTGTGTGCACAATGTAAAGTGTATACACTTAGAAGAAGAAGGAGAAGACTTCCACACTAATGTATAACACACTTTTAAGTGTGTGAACAAATTGAACAAAGTGTGTGAATAATGGAGAAGGTGTGTGTGCTTAAGGAGATTACACCCTTTGGGGTTTATCACACCAAGAAGAAGGAAAGGGGAGTGAATGCATGCATGCATGCACGTGCACACGTGAACAAGTTGAATCTGCTTGTGTGCATTCTAAGTTGTCCAAGACTGAAAGTTCTTGAAGAAGATATTGAGAAGCCATGCAGTCAGTGCATGAGGAAGAAGAGTTGCCATGCACTCAGTGCATGAAGTTGATGTGGAGTGAGACTGTAGCCAGAGTGAAGTTAAAGACATCAGCTGCCTGAGTTTTCAGTAATTGAGAAGACCCTGATCAACAGAAGTGATCAAAAGTTTTGAGCAAGAACAACAGACCTTATCAGAGGCTGTTGAAGATTCTTGAAGAGAGAAGCCAGGTCATCCTGAGAAGAAGGAGATAAATACTGAGCAAGACGAGAAGACCTGATCAAGTGATCAGAAGTGAAGAGCAAGGCCATCAGTCTTTATCCCAGACTGCTGAAGATACTTGAAGAACTTAAAGTGAAGAAGAGCTACTCGTGTGACTTGAGGAGCCAGGAGAAGCCCCCTGTGAGACTCAGGGTGGAAGAAGTCTTAAGTGGGATTCTGGGGCAGGCCAGTGGGACTCTGGTAACACTGTGGGATGCAGTCTAAAGACCCTCCTGTGGGACTCAGGAGAGATATAGTGGGACTCTGTATCGACCATTGTAATACTAACAGATTATAATGGAAGAAACCATGTTGGGGTGTATAACCAACATGGCAAGGACGTAGGCCTTTGGTGCCGAACCTTGTAAATCCTTGTGTCCTGTGCCTTTACATTTACTGCATCACTCGAGGAAAGGCTGAGAGATACAAGGAGAGTGGATCAAGGCCTTAACAAGCCATAATGGTTTAATTGATAAAGAATCAATTAGTAAAAAGTTTTAAAGGATCACTGATTCACCCCCTCCCCCTCTCAGTGATTCACACTGATCTGGGAACTTCAATGGGAATAACTAAATTCATGATATAAAATTTTAATGTGGAGTTATATTCAGATAATAATAGACTATATGAATATAATATCTAAATATTCCTTAACAAGAGAAAATTTGAGGTGAAGTCCCATACAAAGATCACATCATTGAAGTGACTGTTTGTAAAATGATTCAATTATATGTATAATCTATAAATCCACATAAATAAAGTGAAAATACAAAAAATATATAAAATATATATTTTTATAAGTAATATTATCATCACATAGTTAATTAATTATATGTTTAACCAAATTAATGGAAATTCCGTTATGAAATCCCTTACCTATAGTTCGACATCATTCAGCAATGTTCAATAATCACGAATAAATATTTTTCAAATGTTATTAATATATAAAATTACCATATTAATATTTATAGACCATTTTATGATCTTATTACTACATATTTCCAATTAAGCATTTGTTATATTTCGTTATCTTAACTGCTTTAGGTGTTAACTTATTTTTTCTCTTGTGTTTCTTATCTTGAATGTCTAGATTATATTGAATATAATATAAAATAAAACGTGTCCAGAATGATATTTATATTATAAATAACAAATTTATTAATTAAATACATTTTTATAACTATTTTGGTATTATTATCAATGAAAATAAATCACATTTCTTGGTAGATATGAAATGTTGTACATACACACTCGTAATGATATTATTTCTAAATGGATGATATTCTAAGGAAGTGGATGATATATTAATTTTCAGAATAAGTATAATTTAATAAATAATATATATATATATATATATCAATTATATACATCATTAGAACAATCCATTGAAAATCGTGATTAAAAATAGATTACCTCACCATGTGGAGACTTTAAACCATACTTATGGATGCATGTTTATTTTTTCATAAAATGGACAAAAGTAAGAACATGGAAGTCTCCTAATAATAATAAAATCTTTGTATATATACAATAATGGATTTATTACTTTATAATAGAAACAAAAAATAAATTTGATGTATCATAATAAATAAACATAAATGATATAGTACCAACATTTATCTTTTATTCAGTGAACATCCTTTAAATATCTCTGTAGGGACACTATAGTTTGTCATTTAGAAGGACCAAAACCTACAGAACATAAATTATGATGTTTGGAATATAATATTTAAGTGAATGGTCAAGATATATGGCTCAAATGTCTATATATAACTAATGTAAGGGGTTCCCTTTTATTATTTAAGTTAGGGGAACTTCCAAATTATCTCAAAATATTAAATTAGTATAAATTATTTCAAATATATAAATGAAAAAAATTATTAATTTTGTAGATAAAATTATTATGGTTATAAATCCATTCATATAATTATAATTATATGTTTTTATAATAATTTTGTAAACATATATTTTTTATTTACCCCTTGTTTTACCTCGTGAAATCTTACTTTGAGATCATGGATTTTTTCTAATGAAGTGTCAACATTGTTAAAATAAAATGAAAAAAAACAATAAATGAAACCATGGGGAGATTTTCGTCTCTATCCAAATATGAATAAATGTTTTATTATTTTTAGTATTTTAATATCATTAACTAAAATATTATTTATTATAAATAATAATAATATCTAATTTATGCATTATTCATTACATTGACATTAATAACATAAATTCAACATGATAGATTCAATAAAATATTTTAATACATCACTAATATTTCTAAATAATCTATAAAAATATTTTATGAAATTAATTATCCAGAATTATATTTATTTTTATCTTTTAATACCATTTATTTGATTATTTGGGTAAATTATATAATTTTTTTAGTGTTTTGAAATAATTTAAGTTAATTATTACAACCCTAACTTTTAAAAATAAATTACAATGTTAAAGTAAATATTTTTGACTTAAAAATAACATTTATAGGTCAATATATATTCTGGATAACAACCCATTATAATATTTATATTTATTAAAATCATGTGTGAGATATCCTTGACTTTTCAATAAGTAAAATATTATAAGAGAAATAATGACTTCATACTAGAAAAAATCAGGAATATATCCAAAAAATAAATACTTATGGAATAAAATTACTCATAAAATTAAATTGGAGATCATTTATGGTTTAATGTGGAGTAAATTTTATTTATTTTTTAAACTATATTACCCAATTTAACTATTACAATGGTCACATAAATTAAAAATGTTACTTTTCATACTAGAAAAAAGAGAAATAGTTACTAAATTTTGACCATATGAATCCATTTTTCTAAATTTAAAACATATATTTTGAATAAAATTAATTAAAATAAAATCATTCATAATGAAAGTAAATATTTTTTCTTAATAAATGCCTTTCAATGATGAATAATTCCCTTGTTCCAAAAAAAATGTTCTTTTGGTGATTAAAGTTATGTTAATTATATTATAAATAATGGAAGAATAATTTTTTAATTTCATATAAAATTTAAATCATAAAGGTTTTTCAAATAAAATCACAATCATAGTTTTATAAAAATATGTATTTTTTAACTATTCACTTAAAAATCAATATTTTCATAAAAATCTCCAAAAAACATCATATGTGAATTTTAATATGATGATTAAAGATAATTATTTCATTTTATGAAATAAATTTTATAATGGTGTCAAAAATTAATTATAATTTTGTATCATAACAATAAAAGTGAATAACCTTTTGATGAAAATATATATTTGAGGAATAAAATAAAATTAGTAAAATATATTTTTTTATTTTATAAGAATAAAATCTACATCCTCATCTAAATTTCATAATATAGTTATTCATATTTATACCCTTCTATTTTAAACCTAATTTATAAATATCCAAAGAAAATATCTCATTTTTTAAGGCGGGTGTTGTGTGTGATGTATGATATCTAATAGGTTATATCTAAATAGTGATATACCATAAAATTTTGGTGTGTTACATTCTCTCCTCCATTAATAAATATTATCCTTTAAATTGCAAATTTCACTTTAAAAAATCAATGGTAGATATTTTAAAATTATATTTTTGGAAAACCAAAAAAAAATATGGTTAATAAAACATCTTCTTAGTAAGAGGTGAAGGGAAATCTGAATGTCAACACAAAATTAATTATTTTATTATGATAACTTTCAAGAAAATATAGACATGGATGATAAATAAAACTATTAAATCATAATTGAGAGTTATAGTGATCTTATTAATTTGAAATTTAATCATAAAAAAATTATAAATTTTGTGATGGGTTAAAATACTATTGATTTCTCTGTATGAAAATATATTTGATGATGATTTTGTTCAAAAATATTTTTCCAATAGTTAATTGATTAATTTATTATCAAAATAAAATGCTATAGAAAATAAAATTACTTCATTTCAATCCCGGTAATAGGAAAACCACATCCTTTGGTTGTGTTTCAATATATTTCCACTTCAATTCAACCCCCATGAGATGGATATCAAAATTTAATTTTTCCTTAATGAAACAATTTAAATGATTCATAAGGTACATTCATTACTTTGAATTATAAATATTTTATGAATCATAAAAATTTATCAAATTTTATAAAAAATTTAATATCCAAATTTAATAATAATTCAATCCATAAGTATTTAACCATAAGACACATTCAATTTTTATCTGTCCAAATTAAATATTCTATTAATTTTGAAGGTAGGTTAACAAATATTAAAAATCACGTCAACATTAGATTCCAAATACAATATAATGTATCTCTTATTTTCACTTATAAAAATTATGAAAACCAATATCAATATAAAAACATAATTAAAAAAATTCATTATTCTAAAAATTCAATCTATTGTTTTTGAATATATTTCATATATACAAAGTTATATTAAACACTATAAACCATGAAAATAAAAACTACAATAATTTCTTTATCATTAGTAACATATTTAGGGATACCTAACCCCAATATTGTTTCTTCCAAAATATCAACCTAAAAAAATATATTCTCTTTGTTATTGGCATTATACATCACATGCTTCTAAATTCTTAATGAATATGTAATCCCGTACAATCCTTATATATACAATTATTCTTATTACTAGAGAATTATTGAAAAAATAATTATTTATCCCCAATTAAAATACCACATTACTCATTATAATTTTACTATATCAATCACATAAGCTTAACTATGATCCCTACACTTTTACATAGGTATATTCCTAGGTATATTGTGGAATTAATTTTCATAGTTCCCCTTATCCTTACAATGGCACCATTGTACATTGGAAAATTATTTCTTACCCTTGAACTAGTGGGCATAATAATCATTTTATCAAAATGTGATGTAAAATTCGTTTACTCTAAAAAATATACCAAGGTGTTTCCTTTCACAATTATCAATTGAGGGAAAATCGATATTTACATTTTGTTCATGGATCCATATTTATCTATGGTGTCTTATACTTCTCTTTTTACCCTTTGATAATAGGTGACTTAAAAAATTCAGTCACATTCTTGATATAACATGATACTATTTCCAAATATGATGATAATTTTTAGTTATCCACATCCCTTTTATAGATTCTCTTAATACAATAAAATAAAAATAATTCTTACCCTTTGGATTACCATCAATGAAGAAGTTCCCATTAATTATTTTTTAACCATTTATTAATAATAAATCAGGAATGATTATGTCATGTCATTGTGATTCATCATGTATTGCCCAAAACAAGTGAAATTCTTAACATAAATAGAAAACTTTATGCATTCCTAATATCATAAATCAAGGATTAATTTAAATTTTCTTCTATAAATACCCTCAAATTTATAATATGGTAATTTTTTATAATCTATGTTTCCCCTACTCTAGTCTATATGGTTTCTACTAAACTTTCATTGATACTAACTATAATGACCCTAACCCAAGTAGCTTAGTGATGGTTTATAAAAATATTACATGGTTGTAATATGTAATCAAATCCTGAAGAACCATATATGTAAGTAGTCATGATAAAATATAAAGATAAATGATTCCTATAATACATTTGAAAATAAAAGTTAACACATAACTGTTTTCAAGAATATCATTATTCTGTCTTGCATATCCTTACATAATGATTTTATTACACCCAATAGATTGACATATAATGTTATTTTATCGAATCGCTGAGATCATGTTCTTAGTAAGGGTGAATTATATTAGAGACTAATAATAATAAAAATAAATGAACAACATGGAATATAAATAATTGAACTGATATTCCATTTAAATAATAACTTAGTATGAAATGAATCCAAATATTATATCATTCTGAAAATGTTCTTCATAATAGTAATAATTGAAATGAAGTAAATAATAAATTATTGAAATTTTTGTTTACTAGGAACATGATTTCATTACCATCTTGACCTTTCAAAATACATTTTTAGCTATAGAAAAAAACTTATTTACAGATAACAAAATATGATTCACGACAAGAGACTACTAAAGCATCAAGGGAATAACATTAATAATGAACACCCAAGTATTTCATGTCCAAATAATTCCTTATATATATTTATATATATCAAATAATATATTTAATTCATAAAAATGTGTCTTATCATAAAATATATAAATTTAGTGAAAGGTACATATTAAAAATGTTAACCTAGTTATCCAAATTACATTTAAACTAAAAGTCATATATGAAAATGGTATATGACTTATAGAAAAAACATATCATTGTTAAAGAATATTTCTATTTAATAAAAATATAACTTTAATTTATTTATGAT
This sequence comes from Viscum album, assembly GCA_963277665.1. Taxonomy (NCBI): domain Eukaryota; kingdom Viridiplantae; phylum Streptophyta; class Magnoliopsida; order Santalales; family Viscaceae; genus Viscum; species Viscum album. The sequence continues at coordinate 1,530,599,582 of OY728146.1, read as the reverse complement.
CATATAAAATTTTATGGGGGAATATATACAACACCAAAATTATGTTTCATTGATAATATTTCAATTTCCCCAATAAAGTGAAATTTGGAAAAATTCCCTTACTAGTTGTAATTAGTTGAATAATTTTCCCCATGAATTAATCACACATAAAAACATTAAATTTCATGAGAATTAATGAATTCATAATATAAAAAGTCAATAGGGTGTCCCATACACCTCATAAAATAATATATCTACAAAATATCAAAATATTCCTCAACATGAAAAAATTAGAGATAAATTCACGTACAAATAACATATCATTGAAGTAATATTTAATGAAATGAGTTTATTATATGTATCAATTTCAAATAAATATAAAAACATAGTATATGAACAAAAACATAAACAATTTTAATTCACATATAATATTTTCATTATATAATAAACAAAGAAGATTTATAACCCAATAAATTGAAATGGAGTTATGAAATCCCTTATATCATGTGTGACATACTTAAAACCTGTTATTAAATTATGTTTAATTTTATTATTGTGTTATTAATAAAAAAACCATCATATTAATATTTATAGAATAATAAGGGATCATTTTATAGAGTCTTTCAACCTATTAATTCGTAATTCTATATTATTTTCAATGTTTCAGTTGTTAATTGGATTGTTCTCTCATGCATGTGTTGCCTTTAAAGGCACAATTCTATTGAATAACATGTAAATATAAAATCACCATAATGATATTAATCTTATAAATATAATATGTTTTCATTAAATAAATTTTATAATCATTCATGATTTTTTAACAAGTAAAATTAATTTCATCGCTTCATGGAGATCTTAAGCCATACGTACACAAGAGAATCAATATAATTTCTAAATGGTTGATATGGTTAAGAAGTGGATTGATTATTATTTATTCAGAATAAATACATTGTTATAATTTTCATATTTATCCATTATTTCCAAACCTAAATCAATCCATGTAAAAGGGTAGTGGAAAACAATTTACACCACTACGTGGAGATAGTAAGTTGTACGTACGCACTCACAGTGCATTTATTTTTTTGTAGGATGGATAAAAGGTTGAATATAATTGATAAATAATTATAATTTAATCTTATTATGTATATAATTGTTGTTATTTATTTTATGATTCAAAAAAAACATGAAGAGGAAGTAGACGAAGAAATAAACATTAAAGGATTGGAAAAGGTGACTACATCCCCTTTGGTGAACTCCCTTTAGATCAATTCATATGGGGAATAGAGATGATATTTTGGAAATTCATGAACCTCTTGATCATGATTATGGGTTTTTGAAATATAATTTTTATGGTATGGTGGACGTAGTTATCTCCAACTGTTGTAGATAAATGAATGAATGGGTTCTATTTTATAATTTATTTGAGGAGACTTATAGATTTTCCAAAAATAGAAAATTAATAAATATTAATTTTTAATTTAAAATGGAAAAAACATTTTAATTTATAAGATAATATATTAATGGGAATGAATATTCCCATATAATAAAATACACACTTTCTTATATAATTTATACAAATACATTTTGATTTAAACCCTTATTTAATCACTTTATCTCTAACTATGTCAATATGGATTTTTACAATTTCATATTCTATATTTTAACAATAATTTTTAAAAATATGCATAAATGTGTCATGGATCATATTAAAATCTCATACTAATTAGTTTGAATAATTTAATCTTTTTTGAATTTGATATTATTTTAAAAATATTATTTAATATAACAAATTTATAAGGTCAATTTTATGATCTTTTCATTACATTGACATTCTTAAATTTTGTAAAAAAGAAAAATTTTATCCATATATTTCAATAAAATAAAATTTAAATATATTATATTCAATTATTTTATAAAATTAATTATTTAAAATTATATTATTTAAATATTTTTTATATACTTTTTTATTGTCCCACTAATTAAATTATTACTAAATTAGTATTTTGAAATCATTTATAGTAATTATATATCCAATAAAAATTTTAAAAAAATTCCATGATGTAGATAATTTATTTATATTTCCTCATAATATTTAGATTAAAATACATCCTTTAAATAACACAATATTACCAAATTTATATTTATCAAAATTATTAGTGTGACCTATTTTACATTTCCTTAATAAAATTGTTTACTAATCATAACCAGATCCAAATATAAAAAATTGTCATATATCGGAACCATGAATACTTTAGGAAGACCATTACTATCCCAATATAATTTTTTCAATATTCATAGACATTTTCAAGGCTATATTATATTATTTCTAATTGATATTCCCAAATTCACCCATTATTATGGTAATCAAAGTTCATATTATTACTACTCATATTGGAAAACAATAAATGAAATCTATTTACAAAATTTTTTACTTCATAATCAAATAATAAATCCATTTTTAAAAATTTAAACCATATTTGGTGAAGAACTTAATTTTAAATTTTCCTCTAAAAATCAAACGATGTACTACTTTCATGAAAAATGAATTTTTAATCCCATGAATGCACTTATACCAAAATAAGGTATAAGGGTGATTATAATTTAAATAATTCAATTATATCTAACTAATGAGTAATTAAGATAATTTTATATAAGATAAAAATCCTAACGTATCTTTTTAATATAATGAGAAGACCTGTTTTATAGAAATTGGTACTTTTTCACTATTGGTTGGAAAATCAATATTTTCATTAAATTAGAAAAAAATCACCATAAAATAATATTTGAATAATGAGTTCTAATATATATGAAATGTTATCAAATAAATATTATAAAATTTTAAAATATTATTCATTTTTTTTCATTTAATGAAAGAGAAATATCTTTTTGAAGAAAACATATATTTGAATAATAATATTACGTTCACATATTTTTTCTGTTTATTTCCAAATAATAAATTAATATGAACCACATTTATATTTCATTAAATATTTAATCTTATTCACACCATCCAATTTATTGACTAATTAATAATAATAAAAATATAATATTTTAGTATTATTTAAACCCCAGTGTTGTATTCTACACAAGCGGTCTAAGACAATAAATTTAAAAAGAGACACACTATAAATCATTTGAGGTTTCTAATTTCAAAGAGGATATTTTCTTCAATAATTTAAGTAAATGAGTTTAGTAACTATTTATATCTCTAAACATTTTCATATACCACACTGTATGAATACATATAGTTACTTAGTCGATGGTCCCTCATATTATTTATTCCCAATTGATGCTTAATGTTAGTCCATATTATATTATAGGTAGGCTTGGGGTGTCTTACTCAACTTCAAACTACATTGTGGGCCTCGAAATTGACGGTCCTGATATAGTGGTATCATATGCGGTTATGTCATAGTGACCATGATAGGAGATGGAAATGATTATGAGGATTGGTTTGGGAATGTAGGTAAATGGTGTTAGAGTGTTTCAAGTATAACTTTCAATCCATAGAATATAGTGTTAGTGTTATGGATGAAGTACCCACTCACCAAGACTCTCATTTCCTTCTTTCTAAATTGGAATGATTTTGAATAAGTTATAGTGAATAAATATAAAAGAATCATAATGAATCATGTCTTTCTAAACTCATGCCCCTCTTGCGTCTTCTCACCACATATTCTCTTTTAGCATGGAACATCTTTTTTATTTTAAATATATTTATGTTAATAAAAATACCTAGGATTCTATGTTAGATTAATATTTTTGAAAGCTTAAGTGATGATGCTTTATTTCAAGTATGAACTCAAGAGGTGAGTCCTCCATGTTGGTGAAAATAATTACTTCCACATGTTACAAACCATATATATCCACCTAAACTAGATTCTGAAGATAAACCTATGCCTGTTGAGTAGGAGACAGATATATTATGGTTAGATGATGATGCTCATAGAACTAGTGCATGACACAAGATCTAATAAAGGATTCCTCGACAATTCTATAATGATGCAGAACCTTGGGCATTGTAGGATTAAATCAAGGTGACATTAGGATATTTTATGATTTTTTATAACTTGTACAATTCGATGGTTGTTCTTGCAATTAGATTTCTTAGTAGGGAATAAGGGAACTGAATCATTTAGGTGATAAAAACCCATTATAGGGAGACCCAATAGTGTTATAGAGACATTGTTCTGTACATAATAGAGTATATTATAGAAAATCCTTTAGTAACCAAGGTTTAGATATATGTGATGGAAATATTTTTTTTCTTCCTTATGTGGGACCCCTGTTGGTGATATGGTGTTCCTGACAACTATGCTCTAATAAAGTGTTGTGGAGCATTGAAATATCACTTTTTGGTTATGTTATCTTCCTTAAATCAATCAATTCATATCGAATCATCCCCCACCAACACATGTTATCTTGTGAGATGATCTAAATCCATCTAGGTGATTCAATTTCTCCCAATATAAAATCTATCGAGGTGTACTTGATGTGTTCCTTTTGGTTGTATGTTCAAAGTTTTTACCCTGGGATTAAGTGTTGAATGTAATCACTAGTAATGGAAAAAAAGTAGGGTGTATGGAAGTAAACAATAAAAAAATATGATGCTAATAATCAACAGGTTTCAGTATGATCTGTGTTACAACACACCACTTTTATTTTATATCCATAGATTTAGTATACATTAGTATTAGTCACTCTTTCCTTAACAAATCCTATAGTTGATACATACAGAATCACGTGGATCCTTAATATTGTACCATGCATCTAAATACTCATTTTGAGGATCTGAAAATTATTCCCTACACATTTTGATGTGTGACATAACTCTTTGTGAAGAGATATCTTCATGGGATGTTTTCAATGTGTAAATAGGGCCCTGTGATGTTATAAATATTGTAATGGAAGATACCAATTATTGATATTTTTTATAGTATGAACATTTAAATATTTTAAAATATGACGAAGTTTATTTTAGGCCTAGTGAGTCCCCTGGGAAATACCGTTGTTTTTCATGTAAAAGAAAAGAAGAGTTAGATTCATTGAATTCTATTTCTCAATCGAAATGAATATCAATAAGGAGTATCAAAATTCCATTAGAATTCACACATCTTTAACTTATTTAATAGTTTAAATATGGCTTCCAAAAATCAATCTCCTCTCTAGGTACAATCAGATATGGTTTAATAATGATGATGTTCCACTTATAAAGTCTTGACGTATCTACAAACACAACTAGTTTCTAGTGATTATTTTTTATGTGAAATTCCCCCCTACATTCACATCTCTTATGAACTATAACTAATTATTATAAGCAGAAATGTTAATTTATTTACCATTGATTACCTACCCATAAACTCTATGTGTGCAGAGGGTCGTTGAATGAATATGTTGATTTTTCTATACTCACACATAGATCATCGACATTATGGTTATAAATAATATGGTAATTTATGAATATTTTAGTTTTATTTTTTAGATTATGATAACTATAATCTTGATGTTTCTATAGGCATTATAAGGAACGAAGAATTTCTTTCTTCTAAAACCCATAAATGAATGTTAATGTGTAGAGACTCCATATTTTATCCTAGTGATATCAAAAGTTTGTAGCGGAATATTCATGGATATCATCCCCCATTTAATTCCCTGATCTAGAAAGGGGTACAATTTTATTAGATTATTATATTGTATAACCATTTTGGAGGGGAAAATTACTTTATTAGATCCCCCACAATGAGACATACAGGGTGGGGATATGAGTGCATAGGAATTTACAATGCCTCTAGTACTTAGATTTCATTAGTGTTAATAATATGGTGGGAATCATTTATGTGGGGGATGTGGATGTGAAAACCCCATGATTAGGATTACATAACTAAATTTATTTTAGTGTTGTAGATTATGACCATAAAGGTGAGGAGATATAAGATTTGGTTCAAGAATCATTTTATTTACATAATCCATCAAAGGTTGAACTATATCTTTTCATAGGTATATATTAACATGAGATATAGGAATTGGTTGTAGTTCCTATGGGACTATTAATTTGATTTGTAACATATTCTTGGAAGGTAAATGTGGGGTAATATTACTTTAATATGATATCATGATCTAGAATAGTGGAGGATGTATCTGATTAGTTGTCTTCATTTTTGCTAGATATGGTAGACAAGGGTGTGTTTCTAATTTTTCGTTAATCTTGGTGACCCCACCATATCTTCATCATTTGGGAGATTCTAATTATTTACACATCAATTATGTGGTTTTACATGGTTATATTTAATCATTATATACACCTTTACGATTTTCATAATGAGGAAGGATTTCCTTAGCTTTAGTGTATAGATAGTGGGTCCTATCGTGTTACATGAGGACTCGTCGAGGGAGTTCATCACATCCCCTCTAAAAGTACATCTGAGTGTGGAAAATATGTATATAGACTTTTATTTGTTGTTTTCATAGTATGGATGATTGACATATTGTTTTATCAGGTTTTTCTAAAAAATTAGAGTCCACAACATAATTAGGATGATTTTGAGGAATTTATAAATCCTCCTTAACATTTTAGAGGAGAATTTGGATGAGATTTTGGGGAGCTATATATTGGTGATCATCTAGTGTCCTGGGTACTCAAAATGTTTTTCTATAACAATGACACTTAGTATTCATCATTGTTTTGAAGAGGATCAATATTGTCTTCTTGGACCTTGTAATAGATGAGAATAACATTATACCACCAGGTGTAGATCAATATTAATGTACGATCAATGTTTTACGACTATTTAATGTAGGTTAGAATGGTTGTTTTTTCATATGACCAATGTGTATCACTTTCCACTCTTTCTATTTCTTATAAAGGTAGCTATCAATCCACTATTATCATATCACCATCTGATGTACAATATGAAATACACTATAGATTATGATTTTTGTTAGAATGAGATTGGTGGGGCCTGTTTTGGTTAGGCTAGATGTGGTGTTTGTAATGATAGAGAAGATTTTGGGGATCCACAAGTGTATGAAGATGGCCCTAAACTAATGAAATATTTACACAAATTATTATCATAATATTATGGAATTTGATTAAGGAGACATGTTTTCCTTAGATAATCTGCTTGATGAAGATTTTGTAGAACTATTCAATGAATAAAGTTATCCATGAGGATCATCAGGCCATTCGACATCCTATTGAGGGCTGGAGAGGATTCATACCAATTGGCCTTATACCCAACATTGGACTGATTAAATGATGTCTTACATACGTTGGATTTGAGTAGATATATTTAGTACCCATTTCATGATATATTATAGGTATATATGGACATAAAGGATGAATCCACCATCATGGAGTACATTGAAGAAATATAGGTATGACAGAAGAGGATCAAACATCGATAGATGATTCTATTGGTTTTTGAGCATTCAGATAATGGAAGTGTATAGGAGAGATCCTTTGAGAATAAGAGATTGATTTAGGATCATTACCCATCTATTATATTTATAATGTACTTATTTTGATAGAAAATACAATAATGAGTATAGAATGTAATGAATCCAAAATGTTTGGTTTATTCTTTTGAATATTTAATTATTTATGTCTAGTTTTTTCCTTATAGACATCCCTTTGTTTGGGAGTCCCAATATGAAAGACATAATATATTAAAAATATTAATTGATATTAAATAAAAAAATTCATACATTTTTAGAATAAATGTTTTTCCTTTTTATTGTGACATTAGATTTAATGTTTACTATTCATAGTGGTCAAATATAATGTTAAACTTATTAGAAAATATAAATTATTCGAACTCTAAATAAGGAATATTTTTTTATTTCAATTAATTGATTTGGAAATTTTTTATTTAAAAATAATCCCCCATATTTGATGAAAATGTGGTTCTCCAAATATAAAATATTTAAAAATTTGAAAAGTTTATATTTGAATTGTAAAAAATACATATATTTATTCCAATTGTTTTGACCCTGAATTGAGTATCTCATAGATTTTTTTTAATTTATTATACATTAAAAGATACAATATATAAAATCCCAATTGAAAAATTAGTATAGTATTTTTTTGATAACCATATGGATAAGTCATACTAATTTTATATTAATAATGAAAAATAAAATATAATACATAATAAAATCTAATAAACTCCAACCTTAAAAACTCATTTTAAAATACACTCTCCCAAAACTGCGTAATGGGAACAAAAAAAGGGTTATACCAAAATTATTAGTAATGGTAATTTATAGTGGAATATATCATGACTCAACAATAATTAATAATAATATAAAAGTAAATTACTGAACACACATTCCTTTTAAATAACGTGAAAAGAAGTAATAATTTTTATATGGTAAATTACAAAACACACATGAAATTTAATGAATAAGTAGATAGTGAAATGAAACCATGTATTTATTCAAAATTAAATTTTCATAGAAAATAATTACTACATTTTTAATTAAAAAAATGATTAATTATTTGATCACATGTTTTGAAGGAACATGATACTATTACCATCAAGGTATATTCTCACGACTGTTTAAAAGTACTAGATAAAACCCCATTTGATTTTGCCAACTGATTCAACTCATTAGAGTATTGATGCATAAAAGAGATAATATTAGACATTATCCACCCATTTCTATTAATCCATATCATTACTCATATATAAAATAATATATTTCATAATGTTCCTTATCATTAAATATATGTATTTGGTAAATAATATAGATTTATCAACATTGACCGAGATTATCAAATAACATTGAAACTAAATAGAATATGTAAAATTATATAAGGTTTATAAAATAATAAAATACATTACACAATAAAATGGAAATTTAAGAGAAATGCGATTTCCAAACTAAAATTATTAAATTAAATATATTGTTTCAAGTGGATGATAAAAATTACAACAGAATGTGAGCATTCTCAATAACATATATAACTGAGTAAATTTTAAATCAAATCAACTTTGATAAATAAAATAAAATTACAATATAAAATAAAATGAATAATTATGTATTCATGATATTATATATTTTATGGGGATGTATATAAACAACATAAAATTCAATTAGTTCATAATAAAAAATAATTCAAAACAGAATATTAATTGAGATAAAATCACTTTCGAGAAGCTTGTTTTTTTTATTGAAATCTATATAAAATAATAAATAATTGACTTAATAATTTTATTAACATACACCTAAACAAAACTAATTTTTAAAATATCATAAGATATACTTTTATAGTATCTAATAACCCTTTTTTAATAATCATGAATTATTTTCCCTGTTTCAAATGTTAATTGCCTTATCTTTCAAGTTTGTTATGAGTTGTTAATTTATTTTCAATTTCATTGAATATGGATTCATCATATCCAGATGCTAAACCATGATCTTAATGTCAAATATATCTATTATATATTTTTTAGGGTAATCCAATAAAAATCATTACTTGTAATTAAATGTATCATTCATTGGGATGGTAGTCTGTATGTATGAATGAAAACAGCTTCTGTTTTCATGTTATATTGAATGAAAGAAAAAAATATTATATATTTTAACATTAACATTATTTTATAATATTTATTCCATATACAATACATATATTTATTAAAACAATGCTTAATACATTCCATGTAATGTTTTAATGAATCACGTCGCTTGACGAGATGGTTGACTATTGTATACATTAATAACATTATCGTATTCCCAAATAATGGACTACATGATGGTATGTGTTATATAATAATTAATGAATCATAAATACAAAATAAATATCCTAAATATCATATATAAAAAATATTTTCATCCTTATTATAATCCATAATATGTGATAACAAAAAAAACTAATGGCATTGATTCTTGTGGTGGTAGTCCACCATACAGACGAAAAATGATTTCATAAACATCTAGATAGATGTGTTTGTGGTGTAGTTATTTACCATAATATAATTTAATATAAGAATGGTTAATATACTGAGGTTATTACATAAGTATAATATTAATTGAATTAAATAAATTGGGGGATGAAATATAGTAAAAATATTTGTTGATGAAGGTTTCATCTTCTTCAGGTATATCCTTTTGGTTGGGAAAATCTACCATAATTGGATGTATTTATTAAATAATAAATTATTCTAAAATTAGGGTAGGGATTTCTGGAACTGAAATTCGTAGGGTTTGGTGTATCCAAATTTATTGCGGATTCTGATGAAATGGGAACACAGAATGACCTTTTATATTGTAAGAAGAGTGACATTTTTGTAAATAAAAAAATAAATAACTTTTTAGAGGACCCACTTACCACACATTCCATCGTAATTTTAGTTTAATTGGAGGTATGGAAGACTGGTCTAAAATATAACTTCAACGCTAAACAAATACATTTTTAACAAGTTACGCATTATTATTTATGTTTAGTGAATTTTTTTATTGTTTTTAAGAATGTAACATGTATCATTTTAATTACATAGGTAATTTACCCATTGAGACTATAATTTAAAAGTTATTGGTTAGATAACTTATAAAAATTATTCTAAATATTAAATCAAATTAATTAAATAAAAAACCTATGTGTGTGTAACATTAATATGAATATACATTCATGTAATGCACAAAACACAGTTTTAAACATAATTAGATTAATTAATTTTTACATATTTCACTAATCATTATGGTAGAAATTTAATTTTACCATATTAAGTTAAATAATTTATTTATTCTAAATAAGAACTTTATTTTTATTAATTCTTTTTATAATAGTGGATATACTAAATTAAAATTTAATCCCATATATGTGATGAGAAATAGGGGTTTTAATGTGAAAATGTGCAAATGTTTACATAGTATTTATATATAAATTCAATAGAATAATGATTCTAATGACATAAATCCTGAAAATAGATGTATAATTTATCAAATATAACATTAAAAACAATTCATAAATTAATTTAACTTGATAAATTATTTTGATAAAAAATCAATTTTCAATTGGTATTCATTACATGCACTATTCATAAAAAATTAATTTTCTATGAAATCATTTTACTATAAGATAATTTCAAAATAATTATTTAAAAATTGAAGTTTATATTTAAAAATAATTTTTATAGTAGTTTCAAACGTTATTTTTAAAAATAGTTCACCATTAAAAGGTGGTAAAATCATCATTATGAAAATTTCATCTTTTTATACATAATATTGGATTTTTAATTACCTAATGCATATGAATTATATTGGGTGAATGTAATAAATATATTTAATATATAAATATCATTAATATCATTAAAAATTGTAATTAATTTAATTTATTTTTATTAAACCATTTAATTCATGAAAAATTTATTCTATAAAAACATTTCAAGTATATTTACGTTGTTTTTTATTCATTACATATTAATCGGAAACCTGTGAATTCAAAATTATATTTTAATTATTTATATAATCTAGTAAATAACTACCAATTAAATGGCTAGGAGATAAATTTCATTTAAAATAATAATATTTATAGTATATTTGTGTTTGGTCAAACATGATCTTACGAGTACTACAAGCTATCAAAAAAATTATTGTTTATATCTCTAACTAACATAGTGTTGCGTGAATTGAAAACCATATAATGAAACGAATTTATTTAAAATATAAAATATATCATAACATCCTAATATATTATATTTCATTATTTTATATGTTTTCTCTGTCATGTAGTCTATTGAATAATAATTATTCTTTTTTAATTTTTGGGGTTTCGCATTCTCCACAGATTAAATAAATTTAATCGTCATAAATGAGACAATATATTGGTAATCATGAATCTTAAATTTGGGAATATTTTTTTTTTCAAAAACCCACATCATAAAATTAATTATAAAATATCACCTTAATAATAGATAAATAGAGATATTATGGTAATATGGAATAATATGTAACTAAGAACCTAGTTACGATAAAATTAGTGTAAAGTAAATATATAAACATAGATTAAAAATAAATACTTATACGAGTGATTAAGTTAATTGATTATAATAAATTAAATAGTCAATGTATATATTTGGGCCTCAATTCTATAAATCTATGATAATATAAAAGACCATTTGATTAATCATAACTGAATGTATTAGTATAAAATGTTAGTTTCAATATAATTTTGGTATTATTCAATAATTATTTCATTACATAAAAATATTAGAAAAAATAAATAATTGATATATTTCTATTTTAAAAATTTAATTTTATTCATTTTATTTGATTCAATCAATTTCATATTCAATCTTTTAATCTAGGAAATGAATATAAAAAAATGATTATTTTTTATAAAAGACCTAAAATTTACTTTTAATAAATCATAAGATCTATTAAAGAGTGAAAATATTATAAATTATCTCTTAATTTTTCCCAAAAATAATATGGTTAATAATTTAGTATTGAAACATCAAATTTAATTCAATTTCCTCACCATTAATAATTATTCGTGAAATTGTTTAACTTCAAAGAATGACATATTTTCCAAAAAATTGCATAACTCAGTGGTTAATGTTAAACCCTTATCGTCCTTTAGTTATTGGCACATTCCCTACATCCTTTCTATATATGATGGGATTTCACAAAACATACATGTTTGTTTCATTAATTGTATTAGTATGGTACCAAAAATGCAATATGATGATAATAGTTGAAATTTATTCATTAAATGTCATACTTTCTATTGTTTTCACCAATTTTTTTTACATAGTATAATAATATGATTTTATTATTTTTAAATTTACATAAATAGTAATATTAATGATAATTATTATAAATATCATTAATCTTATGTCTATAATATAAAATGGAGTTTATATTCAAATAATGTTTTCCAAAAAACAAATACAATTCATATATTTCTACAAAATTTCATCAATAACATTATACACTCTTTACATAAAATATAAAAGTGTATTTTATGTCATATATATAATTTTTAATATTAAATTATTTAAAATATATTAGTATATAAAAATAATATATTTAGGAATACAAAATTTACACCTCTTATAAATAACCTTGGAATATAAAAAATAAGGCTGAACACAAATTATTAGTAAGGGTTAATTATAATAGAAGGTATCATGAATAAATAATTATAATGAATACATAAAGGTAAATAAATTTACATACATTACATTTAAAAAACTCAATTGGGAATAATCAATATGGAATGGAAAATAATTGATCACATTTTTTATTTAATCAATAACATGCGAAGGAAATTAATACATATATTTTTTTGAGTGATGATATGATGAATAATAAAAACATAATTGTAAATTCATGAAATGTGTAATTATTCGATGTATCATTTCCTAGGAATATTTTACCCTTATCATCATGATATTTTCTCAATATAGTTTAAAACTAATTTGTAAAAACCAAGGTGATTTGGAAAAGTAATTTATCTCATGAGACAAATGATGCATCCAGAAACTACCACTAATGAGGACTAACCAAATTTTTTATGAAACAACAATTTCATATATATTGAATACATGATTTAATTCATGAAAAATATTTATTATCATAAAATACCCACATTGAGTAAAAAATACGGATATAACAACATTTCCCCAATTAATCAAAAATAATATAAAGTAAAAACCAGATGTAAAATGGTATTTTTTAGGAAACAATCATATCCATGACACCATAATATGTATATTTAAGATTAAATTATTTTAAAATGTATAATTATTATATCAATGTGTTTATTTCAATATAATGTCAACAATCACAAAAGAAAGTGAACTTTAACAATAACTTATATAACATGGTAATTTTCATATTAAAACCCATTTGATGATTTAATTCAAATTGAATATTAATATAACTTAAAAAATTATGTATTAATGTTCTTTCATGTCATCAGGGGAAGTATATACACTGATTTTTTTTAAATTGGTCATAATTACAAATAATAATGATTGGAATGAAAAATGAGATGAAAACCATTACCTTACACTTAAATTTTTTGAATGATATTTATCGTCATGTATAATAGATTTAAATGTATTATTAACTTAAAACTAAACCATATTAATATTTATAATATCATATATTATTATTTATTAAAATATTATCACATTTTTTAAATAATATTAGATTATTTATATTATTTGGGTTGTTAATTACGATATTAATTTAGTATGTTTTAACTTGTTAGTTTTTTGTTCCATATATATAGTTCCAGATCTAATCATATATAGAATTAAAACCTTGATGTAAATATTATATATATTCTGTATATATATTTTTATAGTAAGTTATAAGTGATAAGAAATGGAAGGCAATTTTTAAGGAGACGATAGGTCGTACGTACTCATGAATGCTACTTCAATTTTTATTTCATATTAAATTATAGAAAAAGAAATAAATATATATGTATATTATGATTAATTTAATATAATTATTTCATGAATATTATATGTTTATTAAACCAATTGTTAATTCATTTTGTCAAGTGTATGATAGACTCATAGTGCTTCACGAGGTGGTAGTCCTCCGTGCATAGAATCATCGTTATCATATTCCCACAAAATTGAAAGAATGTTGTTATGTGATAAATTATAAATAAAAAAGAATAAATACATAATAAATATTCTAAATAACATATATAAATATGATTTCTATCATTGTTATATCTCTTAGAAGGTTGTAAGGGAAAAAAACAACATCCATTCATGAGAGAGTAGGCTGCCGTAAACAAGAATAATTATTTCGTAACCCAATTGATGGAATTTGGTTTTGTGGTAGGTTATAACCTTATCATCACTAAATTTTAGTATATTAATGATACAAATTTTATGATATATTAATGAAATGAAAATAATATAAGGGTCTTGGGGAGGAAATAAAAAATATGTTCTTGGATTTAAGTTATCTATTCTTCAAGTATATCATTTTGGGTTTTCCCAAATAGAATCCTTGGAGGGATTTACACCCCAAATAATATTTCTATTATGATGTTTTGGAATTTTTTTTATTGATTTATCTTGGGTGTGGGTGATCCAAATGTCATTATAGGTGTAAATAATGGGGTGATTGAATTTCTATAGAAAAAACATATCATTGTTAAAGAATATTTCTATTTAATAAAAATATAACATTAATTTATTTATGATCATATAAAATTTTATGGGGGAATATATACAACACAAAAATTATGTTTGATTGATAATATTTCAATTTCCCTAATAAAGTGAAATTTGGAAAAATTCCCTTACTAGTTGTAATTAGTTGAATCATTTTCCCCATGAATTAATCACACATAAAAACATTAAATTTCATGAGAATTAATGAATTCATAATATAAAAAGTCACTAGGGTGTCCCATACACCTCATAAAATAATATATCTACAAAATATCAAAATATTCCTCAACATGAAAAAATTAGAGATAAATTCACCTACAAATAACATATCATTGAAGTAATATTTAATGAAATGAGTTTATTATATGTATCAATTTCAAATAAATATAAAAACATAGTATATTAACCAAAAGATAAACAATTTCAATTCACATATAATATTTTCATTATATAATAAACGAAGAATTTTTATAACCCAATAAATTGAAATGGAGTTATGAAATCCCTTATATCGTGTGTGACATACTTAAAACCTGTTATTAAATTATGTTTAATTTTATTATTGTGTTATTAATAAAAAACCATCATATTAATATTTATAGAATAATAAGGGATCATTTTATAGAGTCTTTTAACCCATTAATTCGTAATTCTATATTATTTTCAATGTTTCAGTTGTTAATTGGCTTGTTCTCTCATGCATGTGTTGCCTTTAAAGGCACAATTCTATTGAATAACATGTAAATAGAAAATCACCATAATGATATTAATCATATAAATATAATATGTATTCATTAAATAAATTTTTATAATCATTCATGATTTTTTAACAAGTAAAATTAATTTCATCGCTTCATGGTGATCTTAAGCCATAAGTACACAAGAGAATCAATATAATTTCTAAATGGTTGATATGGTTAGTAAGTGGATTGATTATTATTTATTCAGAATAAATACATTGTTATAATTTTCATATTTATCCATTATTTCCAAACCTAAATCAATCCATGTAAAAGGGTAGTGAAAAACAATTTACACCACTACGTGGAGATAGTAAGTTGTACGTACGCACTCACAGTGCATTCATTTTTTTGTAGGATGGATAAAAGGTTGAATATAATTGATCAATAATTATAATATAATCTTAGTATGTATATAATTGTTGTTATTTATTTTATGATTCAAAAAAAACATGAAGAGGAAGTAGACGAAGAAATAAACATTAAAGGATTGGAAAAGGTGACTACATCCCCTTTGGTGAACTCCCTTTAGATCAATTCATATGGGGAATAGAGATGATATTTTGGAAATTCATGAAACTCTTGATCATGATTATGGGTTTTTGGAATATAATTTTTATGGTATGGTGGACGTAGTTATCTCCAACTGTTGTAGATAAATGAATGAATGGGTTCTATTTTATAATTTATTTGAGGAGACTTATAGATTTTCCAAAAATAGAAAATTAATACATATTAATTTTTTATTTAAAATGGAAAAAACTTTTTAATTTATAAGATAATATAGTAATGGGAATGAATATTCCCATATAATAAAATACACACTTTTTTATATAATTTACACAAATAACTTTTGATTTAAACCCTTATTTAATCACTTTATCTCTAACTATGTCAATATGGATTTTTACAATTTCATATTCTATATTTTAACAGTAATTTTTAAAAAGATGCATAAATGTGTCATGGATCATATTAAAATCTCATACTAATTAGTTTGAATAATTTAATCTTTTTTGAATTTGATATTATTTTAAAAAATATTATTTAATATAACAAATTTATAAGGTCAATTTTATGATCTTTTCATTACATTGACATTCTTAAATTTTGTAAAAAAGATAAATTTTATCTATATATTTCAATAAAATAAAATTTAAATATATTATATTCAATTATTTTATAAAATTAATTATTAAAAATTATATTATTTAAATATTTTTTATATACTTTTTTATTGTCCCACTAATTAAATTATTACTAAATTAGTATTTTGAAATCATTTATAGTATTTATATATCCAATAAAAATTTTAAAAAAATTCCATGATGTAGATAATTTATTTATATTTCTTCATAATATTTAGATTAAAATAAATCCTTTAAATAACACAATATTACAAAATTTATATTTATTAAAATTATTAGTGTGACCTATTTTACATTTCCTTAATAAAATTGTTTACTAATCATAACCAGATCCAAATATAAAAAATTTTCATATATCGGAACCATGAATACTTTAGGAAGACCATTACTATCCCAATATAATTTTTTCAATATTCATAGACATTTTCAAGGCTATATTATATTATTTATAATTGATATTCCCAAATTCACCCATTATTATGGTAATCAAAGTTCCTATTATTACTACTCATATTGGAAAACAATAAATGAAATCTATTTACAAAATTTTTTACTTCATAGTCAAATAATAAATTCATTTTTAAAAATTCAAACCATATTTGGTGAAGAACTTAATTTTAAATTATCCTCTAAAAATTAAACGATGTACTACTTTCATGAAAAATGAATTTTTAATCCCAGGAATGCACTTATACCAAAATAAGGTATAAGGGTGATTATAATTTAATTAATTCAATTATATCTAACTAATGAGTAATTAAGATAATTTTATAAAAGATAAAAATCCTAACGTGTCTTTTCAATATAATGAGAAGACCTGTTTTATAGAAATTGGTACATTTTCACTATTGGTTGGAAAATCAATATTTTCAATAAATTAGAAAAAAATCACCATAAAATAATATTTGAATAATGAGTTCTAATCTATATGAAATGTTATCAAATAAATATTATAAAATTTTAAAATATTATTCATTTTTTTTTCATTTAATGAAAGAGAAATATCTTTTTGAAGAAAACATATATTTGAATAATAATATTACGTTCACATATTTTTTCTGTTTATTTCCAAATAATAAAGTAATATGAACCACATTTATATTTCATTAAATATTTAATCTTATTCACACCATCCAATTTATTGACTAATTAATAATAATAAAAATATAATATTTTAGTATTATTTAAACCCCAGTGTTGTATTCTACATAAGCGGTCTAAGTCAATAAATTTAAAAAGAGACACACTATAAATCATTTGAGGTTTCTAATTTCATAGAGGATATTTTCTTCAATATTTTAAGTAAATGAGTTTAGTAACTATTTATATCTCTAAACATTTTCATATACCCCACTGTATGAATGCATATAGTTACTTAGTAGATTTCCCCTCATATTATTTATTCCCAATTGATGCTTAATGTTAGTCCATATTATATTATAGGTAGGCTTGGGGTGTCTTACTCAACTTCAAACTACATTGTGGGCCTCGAAATTGAAGGTCCTGATATAGTGGTATCATATGGGGTTATTTCATAGTGACCATGATAGGAGATGGAAATGATTATGAGGATTGGTTTGGGAATGTAGGTAAATGGTGTTAGAGTGTTTCAAGTATAGCTTTCAATCCATAGAATATAGTGTTAGTGTTATGGATGAAGTACCCACTCACCAAGACTCTCATTTCCTTCTTTCTAAATTGGAATGATTTAGAATAAGTTATAGTGAATAAATATAAAAGAATCATAATGAATCATGTATTTCTAAACTCATGCCCCTCTTGCGTCTTCTCACCACATATTCTCTTTTAGCATGGAACATCTTTTTTATTTTAAATATATTTATGTTAATAAAAATACCTAGGATTCTATGTTAGATTAATATTTTTGATAGCTTAAGTGATGATACTTTATTTCAAGGATGCACTCAAGAGGTGAGTCCTCCATGTTGGTGAAAATAACTACTTCCACATGTTAAAAACCATATATATCCACCTAAACTAGATTCTGAAGATAAACCTATGCCTGTTGAGTAGGAGACAGATATATTATGGTTGGATGATGATGCTCATAGACCTAGTGCATGACAAAAGATCTAATAAAGGAGTCCTCAACAATTCTATAATGATGCAGAACCTTGGGCATTGTAGGATTAAATCAAGGTGACATTAGGATATTTTATGATTTTTTATAACTTGTACAATTTGATGGTTGTTCTTGCAATTAGATTTCATTGTAGGGAATAAGGTAACTGAATCATTTAGGTGATGAAAACCCATTATAGGGAGACCCAATAGTGTTATAGAGACATTGGTCTGTACATAATAGAGTATATTATAGAAAATCCTTTAGTAACCAAGGTTTAGATATATGTGATGGAAATTTTTTTTTTCTTCCTTATGTGGGACACCTATTGGTGATATGGTGTTCCTGACAACTATGCTATAATAAAGTGTTGTTGAGCATTGAAATATCATTTTATGGTTATGTTATGTTCCTTAAATCAATCAATTCATATCGAATCATCCCCCACCAACACATGTTATCATGTGAGATGATCTAAACCCATCTAGGTGATTCAATTTCTCCCAATATAAAATCTATCGAGGTGTACTTGATGTGTTCCTTTTGGATGTATGTTCAATGTTTTTTCCCTAGGATTAAGTGTTGAATGTAATCACTAGTAATGGAAAAAAGTAGGGTGAATGGATGTAAACAATAAAAAAAATTGATGCTAATAATCAACAGGTTTCAGAATGATCTGTGTTACAACACACCACTTTTATTTTATATCCATAGATTTAGTATACATTAGTATTAGTCACTCTTTCATTAACAAATCCTATAGTTGATACATACAGAATCACGTGGATCCTTAATATTCTACCATGCATCTAAATACTCATTTTGAGGATCTGAAAATTATTCCCTACACATTTTGATGTGTGACATAACTCTTTGTGAAGAGATATCTTCATGGGATATTTTCAATGTGTAAATAGGGCCCTGTGATGTTATAAATATTGTAATGGAAGATACCAATTATTGATATTTTTTATAGTATGACCATTTAAATTTTTTTAAAATATGACAAAGTTTATTTTAGGCCTAGTGAGTCCCCTGGGAAATACCGTTGTTTTTCATGTAAAAGAAAACAAGAGTTAGATTCATTGCATTCTATTTCTCAATCGAAATGAATATCAATAAAGAGTATCAAAATTCCATTAGAATTCACACATCTTTAACTTATTGAATAGTTTAAATATGGCTTCCAAAAATCAATCTCCTCTCTAGGTACAATCAGATATGGTTTAATAATGATGATATTCCACTTATAAAGTCTTGACGTATCTACAAACAGTACTAGTTTCTAGTGATTATTTTTATGTGAAATTCCCCCCTACATTCACATCTCTTATAAACTATAACTAATTATTATAAGAAGAAATGTTAATTTATTTACCATTGATTACCTACCCATAAACTCTATGTGTGCAGAGGGTCGTTGAATGAATATATTGATTTTTCTATACTCACACATAGATCATCGACATTATGGTTATAAATAATATCGTAATTTATGAATATTTTAGTTTTATTTTTTAGATTATGATAACTATAATCTTGATGTTTCTATAGGCATTATAAGGAACGAAGAATTTCTTTCTTCTGAAACCCATAAATGAATGTTAATGTGTAGAGACTCCATATTTTATCCTGGTGATATCAAAAGTTTGTAGCGGAATATTCATGGATATCATCCCCCATTTCATTCCCTGATCTAGAAAGGGGTACACTTTTATTAGATTATTATATTGTATAACCATTTTGGAGGGGAAAATTACTTGATTAGTTCCCCCACAATGAGACATACAGGGTGGGGATATGAGTGCATAGGAATTTACAATGCCTCTAGTACTTAGATTTCATTAGTGTTAATAATATGGTGGGAATCATTTATGTGGGGGGTGTGGATGTGAAAACCCCATTATTAGGATTACATAACTAAATTTATTTTAGTGTTGTAGATTATGACCATAAAGGTGAGGAGATATAAGATTTGGTTCAAGAATCATTTTATTTACATAATCCATCAAAGGTTGAACTATATCTTTTCATAGGTATATATTAACATGAGATATAGGAATTGGTTGCAGCTCCTATGGGACTATGAATTTGATTTGTAACATATTCTTGGAAGGTAAATGTGGGGTAATATTACTTTAATATGATATCATGATCTAGAATAGTGGAGGATGTATCTGATTAGTTGTCTTCATTTTTTCTAGATATGGTAGACAAGGGTGTGTTTCTAATTTTTCGTTAATCCTGGTAACCCCACCATATCTTCATCATTTGGGAGATTCTAATTATTTACACATCAATTATGTGGTTCTACGTGGTTATATTTAATCATTATATACACCTTTACGATTTTCATAATGAGGAAGGATTTCATTAGATTTAGGGGATAGATAGTGGGTCCTATCGTGTTACATGAGGACTCGTCAAGGGAGTTCATCACATCCCCTCTAAAAGTACATCTGAGTGTGGAAAATATGTATATAGACTTTAATTTGTTGTTTTCATAGTATGGATGATTGACATATTGTTTTATCAGGTTTTTCTAAAAAAACTAGAGTCCACAACGTAATTAGGATGATTTTGAGGAATTTATAAATCCTCCTTAACATTTTAGAGGAGAATTTGGATGAGATTTTGGGGAGCAATATATTGGTGATCATCTAGTGTCCTGGGTACTCAAAATGTTTTTCTATAACAATGACACTTAGTATTCATCATTGTTTTGAAGAGGATCAATATTGTCTTCTTGGACCTTTTAATAGATGAGAATAACATTATACCACCAGGTGTAGATCAATATTAATGTACGATCAATGTTTTACGATTATTTAGTGTAGGTTAGAATGGTTGTTTTTTCATATGACCAATGTGTATCACTTTCCACTATTTCTATTTCTTATAAAGGTAGCTATCAATCCACTATTATCATATCACCATCTGATGTACAATATGAAATACACTATAGATTATGATTTTTGTTAGAATGAGATGGGTGGGGCCTGTTTTGGTTAGGCTAGATGTGGTGTTTGTAATGATAGAGAATATTTTGGGGATCCACAAGTGTATGAAGATGGCCCTAAACTAATGAAATATTTACACAAATTATTATCATAATATTATGGAATTTGATTAAGGGGACATGTTTTCCTTATATAATCTGCTTGATGAGGATTTTGTAGAACTATTCAATGAATAAAGTTATCCATGAGGATCATCAGGCCATTCGACATCCTATTGAGGGCTGTAGAGGATTCATTCCAATTGGCCTTATACCCAACATTGGAATGATTAAATGATGTCTTACATACGTTGGATTTGAGTAGATATATTTAGTACCCATTTCATGATATATTATAGGTATATATGGACATAAAGGATGAATCCACCATCATGGAGTACATTGAAGAAATATAGGTCTGACAGAAGAGGATCAAACATCGATAGATGATTCTATTGGTTTTTGAGCATTGGGATAATGGAAGAGTATAAGAGAGATCCTTTGAGAATAAGAGATTGATTTAGGATCATTACCCATCTATTATATTTATAATGTACTTATTTTGATAGAAAATACAATAATGAGTATAGAATGTAATGAATCCAAAATGTTTGGTTTATTCTTTTGAATATTTAATTATTTATGTCTAGTTTTTCCTTATAGACATCCCTTTGTTTGGGAGTCCCAATATGAAAGATATAATATATTAAAAATATTAATTGATATTAAATAAAAAAAAATTCACACATTTTCAGAATAAATGTTTTTCCTTTTTATTGTGACATTAGATTTAATGTTTACTATTCATAGTGGTCAAATATAATGTTAAACTTATTAGAAAATATAAATTATTCGAACTCTAAATAAGGAATATTTTTTTATTTCAATTAATTAATTTGGAAATTTTTTATTTAAAAATAATCCCCCATATTTGATGAAAATGTGGTTCTCCAAATATAAAATAGTTAAAAATTTGAAAAGTTTTTATTTGAATTGTAAAAAATACATATATTTATTCCAATTGTTTTGACCCTGAATCGAGTATCTCATAGATTTTTTTTAATTTATTATACATTAAAATATACAATATATAAAATCCCAATGGAAAAATTAGTATAGTATTTTTTTGATAACCATATGGATAAGTCATACTAATTTTATATTGAGAATGAAAAATAAAATATAATACATAATAAAATCTAATAAACTCCAACCATAAAAACTCATTTTAAAATACACTCTCCCAAAACTGGGTAATGGGAACAAAAAAAGGGTTATACCAAAATTATTAGTAATGGTAATTTATAGTGGAATATATCATGACTCAACAATAATTAATAATAATATAAAAGTAAATTACTGAACACACATTCCTTTTAAATAACGTGAAAAGAAGTAATAATTTTTATATGGTAAATTACAAAACACACATGAAATTTAATGAATAAGTAGATAGTGAAATGAAACCATGTATTTATTCAAAATTAAATTTTCATAGAAAATAATTACTACATTTAGAATTAAAAAATGATTAATTATTTGATCACATGTTTTGAAGGAACATGATACTATTACCATCAAGGTATATTCTCATGACTGTTTAAAAGTACTAGATAAAACCCCATTTGATTTTGCCAACTGATTCAACTCATTAGAGTATTGATGCATAAAAGAGATAATATTAGACATTATCCACCCATTTCTATTAATCCATATCATTACTCATATATAAAATAATATATTTCATAATCTTCCTTATCATTAAATATATGTATTTGGTAAATAATATAGATTTATCAACATTGACCGAGATTATCAAATAACATTGAAACTAAATAGAATATGTAAAATTATATAAGGTTTAGAAAATAATAAAATACATTACACAATAAAATGTAAATTTAAGAGAAATGCGATTTCCAAACTAAAATTATTAAATTAAATATATTGTTTCAAGTGGATGATAAAAATTACAATAGAATGTGAGCATTCTCAATAACTTATATAACTGAGTAAATTTTAAATCAAATCAACTTTGATAAATAAAATAAAATTACAATATAAAATAAAATGAATAATTATGTATTCATGATATTATATATTTTATGGGGATGTATATAAACAACATAAAATTCAATTAGTTCATAATAAAAAATAATTCAAAACAGAATATTAATTGAGATAAAATCAGTTTCAAGAAGCTTGTTTTTTAATTAAAATCTATATAAAATAATAAATAATAGACTTAATAATTTTATTAACATACACCTAAACAAAACAAATTTTTAAAATATCATAAGATATAATTCTATAGTATCTAATAACCCTTTTTTAATAATCATGAATTATTTTCCCTGTTTCAAATGTTAATTGCCTTATCTTTCAAGTTTGTTATGAGGTGTTAATTTATTTTCAATTTCATTGAATATGGATTCATCATATCCAGATGCTAAACCATGATCTTAATGTCAAATATATCTATTATATATTTTTTAGGGTAATCTAATAAAAATCATTACTTGGAATTAAATGTATCATTCATTGGGATGGTAGTCTATATGTATGAATGAAAACAGCTTCTGTTTTCATGTAATATTGAATGAAAGAAGCAAATATTATATATTTTAACATTAACATTATTTTATAATATTTATTCCATATACAATACATATATTTATTAAACCAATGCTTAATACATTCCATGTAATTTTTGAATGAATCACATCGCTTTACGAGATGGTTGACTATTGTATACATTAATAACATTATCGTATTCCCAAATAATGGACTACATGATGGTATGTGTTATATAATAATTAATGAATCATAAATACCAAATAAATATCCTAAATATCATATATAAAAAATATTTTCATCCTTATTATAATCCATAATATGTGGTAACAAAAAAAACTAATGGCATTGATTCTTGTGGTGGTAGTCCACCATACAGACGAAAAATGATTTCATAAACATCTAGATGGATGTGTCTGTGGTGTAGGTATTTACCATAATATAATGTAATATAAGAATGGTTAATATGTTGCGGTTATTACATAAGTATAATATTAATTGAATTAAATAAATTGGGGGATGAAATATAGTAAAAATATTTGTTGATGAAGGTTTCATCTTCTTCAGGTATATCCTTTTGGTTGGGAAAATCTACCATAATTGGATGTATTTAATAAATAATAAATTATTCTAAAATTAGGGTAGGGATTTCTGGGACTGAAATTCGTAGGGTTTGGTGTATCCAAATTTATTGCGGATTCTGATGAAATGGGAACACAGAATGACCTTTTATATTGTAAGAAGAGTGACATTTTTGTAAATAAAAAAATAAATAACTTTTTAGAGGACCCACTTACCACACATTCCTTCGTAATTTTAGTTTAATTGGGGGTATGGAAGACTGGTCTAAAATATATCTTCAACACTAAACAAATACATTTTTAACAAGTTACGCATTATTCTTTATGTTTAGTCAATTTTTTTATTGTTTTTAAGAATGTAACATGTATCATTTTAATTACATAGGTAATTTACCCATTGAGACTATAATTTAAAAGTTATTGGTTAGATAACTTATAAAAATTATTCTAAATATTAAATCAAATTAATTAAATAAAAAACCTATGTGTGTGTAATATTAATATGAATATACATTCATGTAATGCACAGAACACAGTTTTAAACATAATTAGATTAATTATTTTTTAAATATTTCACTAATCATTATGGTAGAAATTTAATTTTACCATATTAAGTTAAATAATTTATTTATTCGAAATAAAAACTTTATTTTTATTAATTCTTTTTATAAAAGTTGATATACTAAATTAAAATTTAATCTCATATATGTGATGAGAAATAGGGGTTTTAATGTGAAAATGTGCAAATGTTTACATAGTATTTATATATAAATTCAATAGAATAATGATTCTAATGACATAAATCTTGAAAATAGATGTATAATTTATCAAATATAACATTAAAAACAATTCATAAATTAATTTAACTTGATAAATTATTTTGATAAAAATTCAATTTTCAATTGAAATTCATTACATTCACTATTCATAAAAAATTAATTTTCTATGAAATCATTTTACTATAAGATAATTTCGAAATAATTATTTAAAAATTGATGTTTATATTTAAAAATAATTTTTATAGTAGTTTCAAAAGTTATTTTTAAAACTAGTTCACCATTAAAAGTTGGTAAAATCATCATTATGAAAATTTCATCTTTTTATACATAATATTGGATTTTTAATTACCTAATGCATATGAATTATATTTGGTGAATGTAAAAAATATATTTAATATATAAATATCATTAATATCATGAAAAATTGTAATTAATTTAATTTATTATTATTAAACGATTTAATTCATGAAAAAATTATTCTATAAAAACATTTCTAGAATATTTACGTTGTTTTTTATTCATTACATATTAATTGGAAACCTGTGAATTCAAAAATATATTTTAATTATTTATATAATCTAGTAAATAACTACCAATTAAATGGCTAGGAGATAAATTTCATTTAAAATAATAATATTTATAGTATATTTGTGTTTGGTCAAACATGATCTTACGAGTAATGAATGCTATCAAAAAAAATTATTGTTTATATCTCCAACTAACATAGTGTTGCGTGAATTGAAAACCATATAATGAAACGAATTTATTTAAAATATAAAATATATCATAACATCCTAATATATTATATTTCATTATTTTATATGTTTTCTGTGTCATGTAGTCTATTGAATAATAATTATTCTTTTTTAATTTTTGGGGTGTCTCATTCTCCACAGATTTAATAAATTTCATCGTCATAATTGAAACAATATATTGGTAATCATGAATCTTAAATTTGGGAATAATTTTTTTTCATAAAACCACATCATAAAATTAATTATAAAATATCAACTTAATAATAGATAAATAGAGGTATTATGGTAATATGGAATAATATGTAACTAAGAACCTAGTTAAGATAAAATTAGTGTAAAGTAAAGATATAAACATAGATTAAAAATAAATACTTATACGAGTGATTAAGTTAATTGATTATAATAAATTAAATAGTCAATGTATATATTTGGGCCTCAATTCTATAAATCTATGATAATATAAAAGACCATTTGATTAATCATAACTGAATGTATTAGTATAAAATGTTAGTTTCAATATAATTTTCCTATTATTCAATAATTATTTTATTACATAAAAATATTAGAAAAAATAAATAATTGATATATTTCTATTTTAAAAATTAAATTTTCTTCATTTTATTTGATTCAATCAATTTTATATTCAATATTTTAATCTAGGAAATGAATATTAAAAAATGATTCTTTTTTATAAAAGACCTAAAATTTAATTTTAATAAATCATAAGATCTATTAAAGAGTGAAAATATTATAAATTATCTCTTAATTTTTCCCAAAAATAATATGGTTAATAATTTAGTATTGAAACATCAAATTTAATTCAATTTCCTCACCATTAATAATTATTCGTTAAATTGTTTAACTTCAAACTAAGACATATTTTCCAAAAAATTGCATAACTCAGTGGTTAATGTTAAATCCTTATCGTCCTTTAGTTATTGGCACATTCCCTACATCCTTTCTATATATGATGGGATTTTACAAAACATACATGTTTGTTTCATTAATTGTATTAGTATGGTACCAAAAATGCAATATGATGATAATAGTTGAAATTTATTCATTAAATGTCATACTTTCTATTGTTTTCACCAAATTTTTTTACATAGTATAATAATATGATTTTATTATTTTTAAATTTCCATAAATAGTAATATTAATTATAATTATTATAAATATCATTAATCTTATGTCTATAATATAAAATGGAGTTTATATTCAAATAATGTTTTCCAAAAAACAAATACAATTCATATATTTCTACAAAATTTCATCAATAACATTATAAACTCTTTACATAATATATAAAAGTTTATTTTATGTCATACATATAATTTTTAATATTAAATTATTTAAAATATGTTAGTATATAAAAATAATTTATTTAGGAATAAAAAATTTACATCTCTTATAAATAACATTGGAATATAAAAAATAAGGCTGAACACAAATTATTAGTAAGGGTTAATTATAATAGAAGGTATCATGAATAAATAATTATAATGAATACATAAAGGTAAATAAATTTACATAAATTACATTTAAAAAACTCAATTGGGAATAATCAATATGGAATGGAAAATAATTGATCACATTTTTTATTTAATCAATAACATGCGAAGGAAATTAATACATATATTTTTTTTTGAGTGAAGATATGATGAATAATAAAAACATAATTGTAAATTCATGAAATGTGTAATTATTCGATGTATCATTTCCTAGGAATATTTTACCCTTATCATCATGATATGTTCTCAATATAGTTTAAAACTACTTTGTAAAAACCAAGGTGATTTGGAAAAGTAATTTATCTCATGAGACAAATGATGCATCCAGAAACTACCATTAACGAGGACTAAACAAATTTTTTATGAAACAAAAATTTCATATATATTGAATACTTGATTTAATTCATGAAAAATATTTATTATCATAAAATACCCACATTGAGTAAAAAATACGGATATAACAACATTTCCCTCAATTAATCAAAAATAATATAAAGTAAAAACAAGATGTAAAATTGTATTTTTAGGAAAGAATCATATCCATGACACCATAATATGTATATTTAAGATTAAATTATTGTAAAATGTATAATTATTATATCAATGTGTTTATATCAATATACTGTCAACAATAACAAAAGAAAGTGAACTTTAACAATAACTTATATAACATGGTAATTTTCATATTAAAACCCATTTGATGATTTCATTCAAATTGAATATTAATATAACTTAAAAAATTATGTATTAATGGTCTTTCATGTCATCAGGGGAAGTATATACACTGATTTTTTTAAATTCGTCATAATTACAAATAATAATGATTGGAATGAAAAATGAGAAAAAAACCATTACCTTACACTTAAATTTTTTGAATGATATTTATCATCATGTATAATAGATTTAAATGTATTATTAACTTAATACTAAACCATATTAATATTTATAATATCATATATTATTATTTATTAAAATATTATCACATTTTTTTAATAATATTAGATTATTTATATTTTTTGGGTTGTTAATTACGATATTAATTTAGTATGTTTTAACTTGTTAGTTTTTTGTTCCATATATATAGATCCATATCTAATCATATATAGAATTAAAACCTTGATGTAAATATTATATATATTCTGTATATATATTTTTATAGTAAGTTATAAGTGATAAGAAATGGAAGGCAATTTTTAAGGAGACGATAGGTCGTACGTACTCATGAATGCTACTTCAATTTTTATTTCATATTAAATTATAGAAAAAGAAAGAAACATATATGTATATTATGATTAATTTAATATAATTCTGTCATGAATATTATATGTTTAGTAAACCAATTGTTAATTCATTCTGTCAAGTGTATGATAGACTCATAGTGCTTCACGAGGTGGTAGTCCTCCGTGAATAGAATCATCGTTATCATATTCCCCAAAAATTGAAAGAATGTTGTTATGTGATATATTATAAATAAAAAAGAATAAATACATAATAAATATTCTAAATAACATATATAAATATGATTTGTATCATTATTATATCTCTTAGAATGTTGTAATGGAAAAAAACAACATCCATTCATGAGAGAGTAGGCTGCCGTAAACAAGAATAATTATTTCGTAACCCAATTGATGGAATTTGGTTTTGTGGTAGGTTATAACCTTATCATCACTAAATTTTAGTATATTAATGATACAAATTTTATGATATATTAATTAAATGAAAATAATATAAGGGTCTTGGGGATGAAATAAAAAATATGTTCTTGGATTTAAGTTATCTATTCTTCAAGTATATCATTTTGGTTTTTCCCAAATAGAATCCTTGGAGGGATTTACACCCCAAATAATATTTCTATTATGATGTTTTGGAATTTTTTTAATTGATTTATCTTGGGTGTGGGTGATCCAAATGTCTTTATAGGTGTAAATAATGGGGTGATTGAATTTTTATTTATAATTGAGGAGTGGAATCCTAGTAAATACCCAAATGTATTTACTAATGGGATGTCTCTATTACCCCATAAGAAATAAATTTTTAATAATAAATGATTTTAAGGATTATGTAGTTATAAAATAATGTAAATAGAAAAATTTAATAAATTTTTTATGAGGTTATTCGGTAGTCGTTATTTATAGTAAATTTTTTCTTTATAATTTTTCCCAGGATAAGATGTATCTTTTTATTTAACATGAAAATTTATCCTTTAATAATATCATTAAAAATATCATTATAGTATATTTTAGACCAATTATTATTAATTTTATTTCCAATTCATTAAATTAAAATATTAAGTGTATGTTAAATATATTTTAATAAAATAACATGTAATGCAAAAAAACCCTATTTAAACCTTATTAGGGTTAATTATTGTTTACATTTTTCACTCATCATTATTGTAAAAATTAAATGCTACCATTTTATAAAATATGAATTATTTTCATTCCAAATTTTGAATCAATGTCTCCAAATTACATTCAAATAAGTGGAAAATTTGAATTTAATCCTACACACTTGATGAGAAAGAGGGTTTTTAATGTGAACATGTTCAAAAGTATAATAAATTTTTAAATCTATATTTAAGATAAGAGACATTATAATGAATTAATTGGATTAATAAATTTATGGTTGATCTATTATTACTTGAAATAAAATTTAATATATAATTTAACCTTCTAAAATATTTAGATTAAAAGTTATTTTTCAATATAAAATCATTACTTTAAATTATTCATCAAAAAATTAATCTTAGGATAAAAGTGCCAAAAATTCACCCAAAAATAAATTTCTATTATTTTTTCAATTATTTTATTTTGTAAACTAAAATTTATAAATATTTATAAATTTTGTATCAAAACATGTTTTCCATTAAAAGGTGGGAAAAATTCTTTTGAAAAAGTAAAACTTTTCGGTATAATATCAGAATTCTTCTTATCATGTTCCTTAAAACATTATTGGATGAGTGACCAAAATGGTTATATAATATTTAAATTTCTTTAATGTCACACCCAAACCAGAAACCGTTCTTTTATTTTATTTCTTTTGGTCATAATCTATCTTGTTCTTGAGTGGGATTGACTTCCTGTTGTTGATGGGAAACAATTCCTATATTTTTATGATTTTTTCAGTTGAATAGTAGGTTAACATAGTAAGTAGTAACCATGTGGTTCTCATGAGGACGTATATCTCATTCGGGGTTTTGATGTATGGCTTGTTCAAAGTTTATTCAATTGTGGAACAAGCATGAGATTTTGCAGAATGAGTTAACATTAGAAAGTGCCCTGATTTGAGCACAGTTCGAGCAACTATTTATCTTCTTATGGAAACCATGTGAGGGTTCCTCCACAAGGCTATTTTTGGAACATGGTTTGATCAGGGATTGGATGAACATGTGTCCAAACTTTGTGGTCATCCTTGAATGGTTTGATGATTTTATTCTTTCCATATCCCTTTTATTTTGATGAATCTTAGGGCCTTGGTTGACCTGATTTTTGGTGTTTTCATCCTTTCTTAGGGTGTGTAGAGGGTCTCCTAGATCGATTTCGTGCATGTTTCATCATCTGAATTTGAAATATAATCATTTTGGTCCATTTTAGTCCTTCTTCAAATTTTGAGGTATCTTTCCTTATCCATTTTTTTTATTCTAATTTTATTTTGGAGATATTGAATATTTTTGGAATCTTTCTTAGTTTTTAGGATGTTTTGAGGTATGTTGGATGCAACCCACAAATAAGTGAAAATATATGAGTGAATAAAGATATATGTATATATATATATATATATATTCTCCATTTGTGGATATTATCATGTGGCCATGTTAATATGTGGAATGGGGCTAGGTGTGATCATATAAATATAAATTTATGTATAAAGGGATTTGTGTGTAATTGTGAATGAAAATTCGTGTAGATTACCCATATATCTATGTTTGGACATATATTTAAAGATTTCCTTATGCATATTTGAGGATATAGAAAAATTTTATTTTCGGGGAAGGTTCCCTTATATATATTTGTGAATATGAATATGTGAAGAAGTAGGAAATAGATTATTGATTGACTATCGATAGATGTGTCGATTACAGAGATATATCAGATTGGACCTCTTCTCTTTCAGGTAGTTTCCATATTCCTAAACATTAAACATGAATTCCATAATTACTAGATTAATTTTTAAAAAATCATTTTAGAATAAAAAATATATGAAACCAAAATTTTATGTGGAAGATAGAAATACTAAATTCATTCATTTTTTATAATATACCTAAAAAAGAAATGCTAGTTTTTTAATGTTAATATACTATTTAATCATTCTATTGGGAAAAAGTAGTGTATTTTCAATGTTCAGATTTTTTTCAAAATTTATATTAATTAACATTAGTAATGAATGTTTGGATCATATATTTATGTCATGGATTTTTTTTGAGATATCATGATGTGTATACACGTTTGTTACCTACTGTTTTTTGGAATTTCATGTACCTCCATGGATAATCTTCATTTTAGGTGGAATTCGCCTGAATGGGTTCAGGAGTTGGTCTTATCATGAATGGCTGCTTCGTCAATATAAGTGTCAAATTTTATTAGAATCCACCCTTATCACTTTTATCATGACCATAGAATGATATGTGTCATAGTGAGATTCATCAAACAACCTCCATCTTAATCACTTTTAGATAGACTAAATCCCCTTTATAGAGATATGACTTTTGGGATGTGCCAAAGTTGATTCTAGTGTAGATCAAGAATGATGGTTAATGTCTATAGAGATCCATCAAATATCAGAAGATGGATATGAACCATGTATGTCTACGGATTGTCCAGTCTGTGTCTCTGTGTGTCCCACGACATCTGATTTAAATGTATTCTACTAGTTCTATTATGTTTTAATGATAACATATCAAATGTTATGTTTCCATTAAGAATTATTATATCAATACTTATTTACCAATAATCGCATTTCCACTTCTTTTTATTCTGTAAAATAATTTGTTTCACAATATTTATCTTTATTTTAAATGCTTTAATGTAAATACATTCATTTTTAGTGGATATTTTCGAAAATGGATGGTTAAATGATTCCTTATAAATTATAAGATTGTTATTTTTTAAAAAAATAATACTTATTTAAATAAAGGTATTTCATACAAGCATGCATGGATTCTTTCTAATTGTATGAAATTGGGTTTGGTTCTTCTATTTTCATTCATACTGAGCATCTTAGTGCTTGCACATACATTATTTAACATTTTTCAATTTCCATGTCTCATAGCATTATTTTCCATATGAGTTTGAATAGTTCTCTTAATGGTGGTGCCCCATGGGGTCACAAGAAGGAATGTTCAACCATATAGATTAAATTTCTTCTTTTGCTTATATTTTGTTATTATATTTTGATATTGTTTATTTATTATTCTATTATTTAAGGGATCAATCATTCTATAATGATTATATTCGATGGTCGATAATAGTTTCCATCCTAGGACGACTGAAAGTGACCATCAGGCCTAATTGTGTTCTAGCTCGTGTAACATATTCAGAGTCGACCAAAGTATGTTCTTGATAAAATGGTATCAGAAAATGTTTATCCCTTCTCATTTTGGGATTTCTAGTAGATTTATTGATATTATTTTCCGAAATCATGTGTTAATTAATGGGTAGGTTATTGATTACCATATATTATGAAGGATGCTTCAATTACCCATGTAGTCCTAGATGGTCGTGCATAAAAATCTAAACATGGATCTCAGGTTTTTTCAAGGGATTTTTATTTGGGGTTTCTTGTTAGTTTCATGGAATTGGTTTTCATTATGGGTATAATTTATAATGTTCATGGTTTTTATTCACAGTTTGGTAATCTATATGAAATTAATGTTATTTCATTGGTTTAACTCCAATTTATTCACAGGATTGGCGCATGGTCCGCCTCACTTTGATACCATGATGTATAAATCAGATGTATTCATATGTTTTTGTTATTTTCAAATTTTGAGTCATTGTTTTGTTTTTTCATTCTTGTTATTGTTTACTGTTTTGTTCATGGTTTTTCCCTAGGGTCATAAAAATGGTATGTGGGTTATTGAAATTAGATTTCCAAAATAAAAAATTTGGATTAAAGGAAGATAAAATGATTTCTTCTGAAAATGGATGGTATTTTAAGAATTGTTTTTTGTTATTTAAAAGGTCTTATAAAAAGATAATTAGAAATTATTTTTGAATAAATATTGTGATTTTGGAAAAAAATTTCTGAAATATGAAATTAATGTTTCATGGAAATTTTGAAATGTTAATGTCTAATGATAAGAGGTGCCTTTGAATTGTTTATTGGGGTTTTAAATTTGGTTTGGAACATATATTTTGGTGATAAAAATTTATTATTTTTACCCATTATAACCCTATGAATACACACATATATATTTGGATGTCGTATAAGAATGGTTGGTAGTATGTTTGAATGGGAACATTAGCTGGCATATAAATCTATATTTGTGAGGATTTATAATGTACTAATGGAAGGTGTTTAGTTTTTAATTATTATTATAATTCTGAAAATGGGTTTCAAAATTAGATATTTCTTTAATTTTAATGTTGAGTGAGTTGTTTTTTAGTAATTTAATTTTTTATTAGAGTCTTCATTCATGGGTTTCTTGTTTTGGCATGTTGAAAATGTGGTTGGAATGTTATTTTGAGTATTTAGTTGTCATTTTTATTGATTTCTGGAATTTAAGGTTTTGATTAATTTTTAATTCATTTTATTTATTCTTATTCATTGAGAATTCCATAGAAGTGTCTTTAAAAAGAGTGATCATTAGTCTCTATGGTTCTGTCCATTGTATTCTATGTGATGTTTGGTCTTATAAATTGGTTTTGGACATCCTTTAGTGGTCATGCTTCTCAAATTCATGTTATGGGATTCATAGTGGAAATAATGAACATTTGTTTCTATAGGTATTCTCAACTAT
This sequence comes from Viscum album, assembly GCA_963277665.1. Classification (NCBI taxonomy): domain Eukaryota; kingdom Viridiplantae; phylum Streptophyta; class Magnoliopsida; order Santalales; family Viscaceae; genus Viscum; species Viscum album. The sequence goes on along the minus strand of OY728146.1, from coordinate 1,530,564,324 downwards.
GACACTTCCGAGAATACGGATCTAGTAGTGGATCTAGAACATTCCTAGACATTAGACCACATGTGAGACTTCATGTATCATCGTCTACCATGTTTGGATGAAAAAGAGGAGAGTACATATTTTACAGTTGGCTTATGAGGAGATGTTATATTGGGTGTTGCCAAATGGGTGTCTTGAAGAGGTTCTAAAAGTCTCATTATTAGATGTGGATGTTTCAGTTTAACAATCTCATCTAATGACTATTGGGAATCAGATTATTCAAGACTAAATGGATCCAATAATATGTCTCAAAGTGAATATTTTTACACAGGATTAGACCGCCCGAGTGTGGTGGGTTTCCAACCAACATGTTATCTGTGGTGATGGATATATAACTATTTATGTATCCTCTTAGTGTTGAATTTCATTTTTGAAACATATTTTTGGGAGATCAATGGTGATGTTTTCTTGGTAATTTTGTTGTTGTTCTTTTTTTATGTGATCTTTTCAATGAATTTCTTTTCATTGGAGTGTTTGCAGTTTTTTTTGTAGTGCTTATTTGGGGATGTTGATTCCATATATAAATTATGAATCTTGGTTTATTTTTTTGTTTAATTATAAACAACTTCATTTAGTCCCCCTCATGTTTGGGGTTAGTTAATTCTAGTTTGTACTTATATGGTGGGGTGGCTGATTAATGGTCAGTTGATGTATTCTCTTAAACATTTAAGGTGTCGTCGGGGAACATAAGAGGTCACAATAGTGTTAATTTTTTTTATCGAATTGTGGGTTATTTGGTCCTGTGAAATGTTGATTGATCAGTGTCCCAAAATTGGATGGAGACCTTAAAAAAGGAACATGTTGGGAAATTTATCTTAAACATACTTAATGGGGTAATCCATTATCTTCGTTACAGAAAACCCTAATGATTTACATTATTGGTTTTTATGTTAGTGGTCGTTGCATTCAATATTGGGTGGAGATTAGAAAAGTGGGTTTCAGTTTTTTCTCCATTGGTGCCCCTAGCCTCTTTCCCAATTTTTTTGGTGGTTCCCTGATGGTGGTCTAACCAACTTATTGATATCCTGATTTTCTATGTTTAGTTGAGGACAAGATCTCTACTTTTAGTTCTCATGTGCTATCAATTTTTCATTAAACGTCATTGTGTCCTATCCTTATTATTTAATCAATCAAGTCTCTTAGGTCCTTTAGGGGGGAATAATGGGTAATGGTGGGGATAAATTTCACACCTCAACCTGACACCTCTCTTTATTCTATCTTTTCATGTCCCAAAATACCTTTTCCTTGAGCAAGTTTGATTTCATAATTTTGGAGGGAAAAATCATGATTTTTGAGGATTTAACAAAGTTCCATTATTGGCACACAAATTTAGTAGTAACAATTCATTTTCCCATGTATTTTTTGTTATGTAACATTCCTTGGACAAGGATTATTAAAATACCATGTTAATATTGTAGTTTTTCCTTATTTGTTGATAGTGTTGAGGGGAATAGTTTGACCGCGGTTTACTGAACTATGATTCCTCCTAGGGTTAAACATGTAGAGGTGACCTGGGAATGCATTTTCTATTGTATGGTCTGTGCACAATCTTATAGATCTTCCAGACGCACCCGACATTCCACCCAAACGTAAAAAAAACCAATATAGAAATTAAAATATGGGTAAATAACTAGATAATTAAATAAATGTTTTAATAATAATGCCTTAATAATTAAAATAATTTGATTATTATTATTATTTTGAGGATGATTATTATTATTGTCATTTTAATTAATATTAAAATAATAATATTTTTTTTAGAAAGACCCTAAAGGGATTTTCCCCTCCCATTTCACCTGAGTCATACAACCCCCCCCTCTGAACAAACCCAAATTGTTCTTCACCTCCCCTAATTACTACTTCTTCTCCCTACCAACTCATCCCATTTTTGGGGGTTTTTGTTGATCCATTGAGGTAAGAACTCTAGATCCCTCCTACTCCCTTGGTTTGGAGATTTTCAAATCTCTATCACCCCTCTTATTTCAGTTAAACCCTATTCCATGGGCCGAAACGATTTTGGTAGTATTCCTCAATTTTTATGATGAGAAGAGAGTCCCTAGAGTATTCATTCTGTGTGTTTTAGCATCATCCACTAATGGTTGTGTTCCTTTGTCATATTCATTCTGACTTTCATAATTGGAGGCATGTTTTCTTGGCCCATTCGTGTAATCCCATTTTATTTTTGGTCTTTTGGAGATCATGGTAGATTGTTAGTTGTTTAAAATGATTTTTGTTCCATTATATGTGGCCCACACATATTCTTATTTTTAGGTACATACGGATACATACATACATATATATATATGTGTGTCTGTGTGTGTGTATATATATGTGTGTGTTTGTCTGTCTGTGTGTTATCACTATTATAATTATCCAGCTATGGCCATGTTAACTTGTAAAAAGCATATAGGTGTACACATATAAATATGAATATATTTATAAAGTCCTATGTATGTAATTTTTATGTTTTATCCATGAAGCCAAGTCTTATATTCTTTTCTAAATATATATACATGGATTCCCTTGTGCATATTTGAGGCCTTGTGAATATGTATATTTTGGAAATGTGAAAATATATGTATATGAAGTTGAATATGAATGGATGTGGGAAAGGAAATCATTGAGAGGTTATCAATGGAATCATCATTTTCCAATATGTTTTTCCATGGCCCTCTACACTATGATTTCAGTTAAAAATACCAAACCAGTAAATAGTTTTCCAATATTTCATGATTGTTTTAGGAAAATATTTTCAGGGTTATGTAAATTATATAAAATTAAAATTATTTGTGGAACTTATAAATGAAAAATTACCATATTTTTTATAATCTTCATAAACAAGAAATGTGTGTTTTTAATTTTTATATATTTTTTCAAAATTGTATAGAAAAAAGATACATATTTTGAATGGTTGTCTGGTTTTAAAAATGATGATTCATTAAAAGTGGTAAGACATGTTTTGGATAACATATGTATTTGAAGAAAAATTGTTTTGAGCTCTGATTTAGGGTATTTAAGGTTGGTTCCATTTGTTTTTTTATTGAATGAATGAGCTCCTCCTTGGATACTCTCCATTTAGGTCGAATTTGAATGGATGGTGTCAGGTTGTGGTCATAACATGAATGATTAATACGTCGATATAGCTGTCAAATTTTCATGGATTCCTCACCTATAACGTTTATTATGTCTATATGATCCTAGGCATTATAGTGAGAATAAAAATATTGTTTCCATCAATATCCCGATTAAACCGTCTAGATCCCAATGGATGAGATATGCCTTGTGTTTAGTGCCATCAGTGGGGCTACTATAGAGAAACTAGATTTTATATGACAATGGATTTGAATTATACAATGGAAGATGGATTTCAACTGATTATGTCTAGGGTGTATTCACTCAGTGTCTAGGTATATCTCACAATTTCTCATTCCCATTAATTCTACTTGTTTTGTGATTTTGTAATACAAATACCACAAAGGATATGTTTCTAAAATTAATATGTATATAAACATTAATTTACCTATACCCTACTATTTTCTTTTTTTTTATGAAATTATAGATACAAAATCTTTATGTATATGGAAATTACATTTTGTTCAAACCAGAAACCATTCATTATATCATGGGTATAAGAAAACATAAAAAGGGTGAGCTCTAATGCTCATAAATTGTAAACATTGAGAAAATAAAACAAACCATAAACATTTGAGTGTAAAATTTTTAACATAATGATTAAACATCAAAATCCTGGGTCATGAAATAAATCATAGAAGTATGTAATGAATCATTCATAATGGAAGATTAATCAAAATAAATATAAATGGAAGAAAACATTGAATTTTTTCAAACCATTAATGACATAATATTATTTCTATAGTAGCCAAGGTATTGTTTCCAATACCATCATTGTGGACAAATTCCATTACTGAATCAGGTTTACTTATCATTACAGCCATATATTACTGATCCATATTTACCTAAAAATATAGTCATGTCTATCACATAATATATAAATTTTTACCTATTGCATTGGAGGGAGATATAGGTCCAACCCATCTCAAAATTAAATCATTCTTATGTGTGCTAGAAAAACATAGAAACATTCTCCATATGAAAAACCCATGAAATCAAATGGGTTTCATAAAAATCATTTCATCATAACTGATATAAAACAATTGGATTTCCTAAATAACCTTCCTTCATAAACAAAATAATATCATACTAATAAATGGGAAAGAAACATTAACCTATTTAATATTAGATAGAAATAAATTTTGATAAAACACTTGAGTTTTATTCCAGAAGAAAATCTGTTTTCTTCTTCAATTTTTTCTCTAAAACTATCGTGAAAATTTAAAAGAAATTAATTGACTTGAAATTACACTTTTCATTATATAGAGGAGCCTTCATTTAAATAAATAGTTATGAATATGTAAAAACTCATTCATGGCATATAAGATAAAAAACAATCTCCTCATACATTTTTCCGATAAAGTCAAAAAGTAACTTGTATGGTAAACAAAAGAAAGATTTATTCGAAAACATGTAGTAAAAGTCAAAATTGGTTAAATTGACTTTAAACATACATAGAATAATGGTTCAAATTTAATGAGAATATTTTTAGAAAACATGGAAATGGATGGAAAATATATACCTGGTAGATACTTACGAATAAACAATCTCAGAAAAAATGATATTAGAAAAGTAATCAATTACCTTATGTCTGATTTCTTCTATATGTGTCTTAAAATCTTGTATAGTGGGATTAAAAATATTATTAACTTGTAACAAAACCATAATAATTTCTATGATATCATATATAATTCACATAAAAATTTATATTACCCATTTATTTATCAATTCCATGTTAATGAAACATTTGGGGTAACAATCATTTTATTTATTTTATATGTTTGGACTTTTTATTCATTATATTGTTACATAGATCATGATTTAATAACATCCATAATGTAAAAATTTATTTTTAAATCATATATATTTATTATATTAATATATATATATATATATTATATATAGATAAATTTAATGGAACACACCGTTCGTGGACATGGTTGAACGTACGTATGCATGAACATTGTTTTTATTACCTTATTAAATTAAATTGGAGTATGTAAATGACATAAATATATATATATATATAGTAGAATTATTATGTCATATATTTCATGATTATTTATTATATATACATTATAATCATTTATGAATGGTTAACATGGAGAATTAATCTCATCGCGTTGTGGAGATGGTAAGCCATACGTATGCACGAGAACCGATATCATTCCCATTGTTGGGGAAAGGTATTGATATGGATGGTGTATAATATTCCATAATTAGGTTAATTTTTTAATTATTGTATGTTGTATTTATTTCCACCATTATATTATTTACAAATTGTTGGTTAATTTAAGTACCATATCTTCTCAAACGACCCAAAAAAGTTATTTATGACATATTTAGACTTATATTAACCATTTTACCAATTATTGGATACTTAGGAAACTAATATAATTTAATTAACATTTTTATGTTATATGTTAGTAATTGTGTTAATTTTGGACATTATTCGTACTTGAATTTTTTAAAAATTAATGACAACATGATTCCTAAAAAAATAAGGAATTAACTGAATTATAATATGTAAAAACCTTCTAAAAATATCATGTATGAAAAAAAATAACAAAATTACATTTTTAAATATTTATAAATTCATTTATTTTAATCTTTCATTATTGAGGTAATCACTACATCATAATTGGGTCATAAATAAATATATTTATCTAATGTTGAAAAATTTATAAAGAATAACATGATATATGAAATATTAGTATCTGTCCAATGCATATTTATAGAAATAATTATATATTTTCTAAAACCATATTAAAATCAATTTATTAAAATATATATGTTTAACTTATAATTAACATTATTTTAAACTAGTTATTATAAAATGTCATTTTCATATCCAAGTTAATCCATGGGGTCCCTATATAAACCCAATGATTCCCATGGAATGAAATATCTCATAATATTGGATTAGTTCCTGTGTTACGGTAGTTTAATATTGTAATAATATTTTTTTACCCTTATTTATCAGATTTATACTTTAACCATGTTAAATAAAATAATTACTGATGTTACTATGAATAATGTCAAAAAATAAAAATCATCCCATTTAAAAAATTTGAAACTTATAATTCCAAATATAGAATCCATTTTTCCAAATTTAAAACTCCGAATTCTAAGTAATTAATTTAAAATTATTTATGTTGTTGAAAAAAATGTGTTTTTATTTAAAACATTGCAGAAGATTGAAATGTTTTTACATATGAATTTAATTTAAAATTAATGAAAATGACATACATTTTATTATAAAACAAAAAAATATTATATTAATACTTTTATACTAATAAATTATATTTTTTAACCATATAAATTATTTTGATGAAAAAAGTTGTTTTCAATTAGAAGTTAGCGTATTTTCAATATTCATCCAAATATGAAAGTAATCAGAAAAATATCAAATATTTATCCAATGTAAATATTTATTTCCCACATAGAAATAATAAGTTTATATTTTTAAATATAACTTATAAAAGTTACAAAAACTAGATTTAAAATGGGTGCACCAACAAGAGGTTGTAAAACTGCATTTAAAAAAAATACTTCTTTTATCCGAAAAATTGAATTTTTCATCATATAATGTGTTAGATGATTGATAATGTTATATAAAATTCAAAATTTGGTTAATATTATTCATAATTTCTAGTTTTTATAATGTTTTAATATTATATTATTTTTTTAGTGGAATGTGATATTGTGTACCATGAAATCTATCAATGAAAGTATCTCTTCCATGTACCACAAGCCATGTCAATGTTGTGTGTAGTGAATGATTTTATTGATGTTTTTATAATATAATCCAAACATAGTCCATTTATAATTTTAAAAAAAATCTATTCTCAGTGTTGTGTGAAATTAATTCAATCAGAAGAACTTCAAATTGTGTGCAACACAATCCAAAAATAGTATAGCATATACCGTAGCCTAATATAGTGTTTCATATAGAGATAGCTAATCATGGTGTAGTGTACAACACATGACATAAAATTATCTATCTTCTAAAATCAAGGGGAGTTACATTCTACCCCCCCTTAAAAAGAATTTTTCCCTTGAAATTCATCAGTGTTATAAATGGTTTGTTACATGATTGTTTATTTCATAAAAACCCACATAGTAAAAATGAATAGTAAAACATAATTTTAAAATTAAATGTTAGAAACATAAAAATTACTGAAATTCACTCATCATTGGGTTTGCACAGAGTAGAACATTGGTGGGAAGTAAAAACATAGAAATAAAAGTGAAATATAAACATTATGTTTTGATGGTTAGTGATTGAGAATGAGAGTTAGAGAAAGTTAACTACCTGAAACCATAAATATGCAATTATTTATGGGACCATGTGATTCATCAAATAATAACGTACTTGGATAACATTTTTGGTTCCCAATATTCTTTCCCAAAATTTGATGAATTTGACATGAGAATAAATACTTACTTGATTTTTGAACAATCTCACTATTGTCCATACATTAAACAATTTCCACTTCATCTATTATTAAATGAAATGAATTATAATTTGTCATTTTGGATGGGTTAGAAGATCATTTGATAGAATTATTGGTTAGTATATATGTATCAATCCCAAAAAGTTTAACACACTTTATTAAATATACATAAGTCGATCTATGGTGAGATAAATCGTACATGGTTTCAAAAAGATACTTATACATAATCTATCAAACCACATAATAAAATAAATCTAATTTATACTAAATAGGGACTTCTTGTAGGCTAGTGGTAGGTGATAAAGGCCTATCTCACATTGGTTTTTTGTTCAATTCCTGCAGCCTTGTCGGACGTGACAAGTTGTCACTCGTCTTGCAGGTGGATCTTTTTCTAATACTATACTATTATAACATTCCATAAAAATAAAAGAAATGTTTTAGCCTTAAAAAATACTATCTAATTTCCTACATAATCCATTTCATCCTTTAGTATTATCCAAAGTACTTCTGTTGAATATCATATTACAAAGAAAAGAATTACCATAAATGTCATTTTTCCAGCATGTGAATAATATCATTTTCCACTATATATCATAAGATATATCTTGTTTGTCCCATTCCAAACATTCTAATGAATTCATCATGAATTATCTAGAGTCATGGTAATAACCAAAATTACTCAATATCCTTATTGAAAAAAATGAATTTTTCCTTTTTCCAAAACTTATTGGATATATTTCTTCAATCCTAAAAAGATGTCTAATTCATCTGTGACAACAAAACCCACATTTCAAAAAAAACCTTAACAAATTCTAAGGTAACTATTATCATCCAACATATCATTATATAAATATAATTATCTTAACATCATGGCCATCTTAAGTGTTATTCTTACCTTAATCATCTATTTCTTAAGAATATCACCTTTTAATTAAATCATATTTCTTATCCGTTATAACTATTCAACGTATTCTTTAAAATCCTTAGTAAAAAACAGAAACCGATAACACTTTTATAGTTCCACATTCATCATTTTTTTGATTAAAATACAAAAATAATTCAATCCTTCTACCTTAATTGTAGGTATGGAATATGGCATAACGTGTGTTATAAGTAGATACTTATATCTAGGCATTGAGTTGGGTAATGCCAATTGTTTCCAAAAATGATACATTTAACTCCATAACATTTCGTGACTCTATAAACCTTTTTATAAAAAATATAGCATCTTACACTCCATTTGATGTATTCCCAAAGGTTCTTCTTCCCTTCTTTTTGATATGTATGAATCTTAATCGTCTTTCATCTATGTTCCTCACCAAGGGAACATACATGAAAGTGTATCTTATACTTATTCAATGACTTAAGGATACCAATAATGTTATCCTTTTTAATGATGTATCAGAATGAATGATTCAGCATAATCAAAATATCATTAACTCTAGGAATTACACATTTTTTTGCTCATAGTCACCAATTTATTCATCAGATTTAGGGATTACCTGATTCATTCGGATTCCCTCTATTGACTAAATCATAAAATAAATAGTGTCAGAGGATAAAATCATTCTATCAAAACAACATTATCAAGGGGGATTACTTTCATTATTCGACATCTAATGTTAAATCCTAGCTTATTTAGGATAGTTAACATAATTCTCATATTGTAACCTATATTTATAATTATCCTTTGTTACTTCCCTTGAAATACCTTATAAATACCTCTGAAGATCTTACAAAATTCTTCACATCCTATTTTCCTATGTATGACTAAACCTTCACTCTAATACCAACTACAGAGAACCAAGCATGATGTACATGGACATTACATTTATTTTACAAAATAAATAATAAAAGACATAAAAATATTCCCAAATACCATATTATTTTAGTGTCTCTGGAAACATGGAACCTAGTCTTCTATCATCGTGAATGATCATGAACATCTATGATAATGATTTTCCAATTTTGTTTTCCTCACTAAATCCCTTCATTATATCCTGGGGAAAGGAAATCATAAAAAGGTTTTTCTAAAATTCCTAGTCATGGTAATCATGGAAAAAATAAAACAAACCATATACATTTGAATGTAAAAACATAAACATAATTTTTCAACAACAAAATCATAAGTCATGAAATAAATCATGGCAGTAAGGAAGGCATATATCACAAAGGAACAATAATCATGAAAACATATCATGGGAATAAGACCTGGAATTTTGGAAAAAAAATCATTCACATAACATCATTTTTATAGTAGACATGGTAATGTATTCTATACCATCATAGTTTGAAAAGTCCATTACAGAACCGGGCTTATATGTCGTTCCATCCATTTATTACTAAACCACATTTACCTTCCATTCCAATCATGTCTACCTCACAATATATAAATCGTTACACAATTCATTGGACTGAGATATAGGTGTCCCCCATCTCATAATGAATCAATTCTTATGTGTTCCACTAAAATATACAAATATTCACCATATAATAACCCATGAAATCAAATGGGTTTCTTAAACATCATCCAATCATAACTGATTAAAAAATGGATTTCCTAAATAATATTCCATTATAAACACATTCAAATCATAGTGATAAATGGTATATAACCATAATCCTATTTAATCTTACATGGAATATATTTTTTATAAAACACGTGAGATTCATTCTTGATTAACATATCATTTCTTCTTAAAAAAAGTTTCCTTTTCTCAAACTATTGTGAAGTTTTAAAAGAAAATAATTGAAATAAAAATAAACATATAAACCTGAATGGTAAGCTTCATGGAAATAAGTATTTATGAAGATGTAAAAACTATTTCTTTTCATATAAGATAATAATTCATTCTCCTTTTACTTTTTTCGGAAATGTCAAAAGTACCTCGTATGGTAAACAAAAGAAATATTCCTTCCCAAACATGTAGTTAAAGTAAAAATGGGTAAAAATTACATTAAAAAACATATAAGAATAGTACAAATTTTATGAGAATATTTTACCAAAATAGGGAAAGGGATGATAAATATATACCCAGTAGATATTATGAATAAAAAATATCTAATAAAACTAAGTTGGAATAGTTATCCCTTAACTTAGGTATGATTTATTTTGTATGTTTATTAAACTCATATATAGTGGTTTTAAACATATTGTTAACTTGTAATAGAACCAATAAAATATTTATGATATCATATATCATTGACATAAAAATTTATATTTCCCATTCATTTATCAATTCAAAGTTAAAGAAACATTTTGGATAACACTCGTTTTTTACCGTACGTATTTGGACTAGTTATTCATTATATTATTACAGAGGTCATGATTTACAGAATTCCGAAATGTAAACCATGATTTATTTATAATATATACTTGGTATATTAATATATATATATATATATATATTTATAATAGATACGTAAATTGAATGAAATACACTGCTCATGGAGACGGTAGGTCATACGTACGCATTAACGCTGTTTTCATTTCCTTATTAAATTTAATAGAAGTAAGTAAATGATATATATATATAAATAAATAAAATAAAATTATTATTTCATTTATTTTATAATAATTTATTATATCTACTTTATTATTATTCTGGAATGGTTTACATGGAAATTGAATCATATGGCGTCGTGGTGACAGTAAGTCGTACGTACATACGAGTGATGATATCATCCCCAATGTTTTGGAACACAATTATGTTGATTTAGTATAATATCTTAGAAATAGTATCATGTTATAATAATCATGTATTTATTATTTATACCATTATACCATTTCATGTAAGGTGGTGGTGGAAAACATATTTCACCACGATGTGGAGATGGAAATCCATACGTACACACACGCGGTGATTTCATTTTTCGTAGGTTGGATAAAAGGTGAAATAGGGTTGTATAATATTTATAATAAAATATAATTTTATGAGTTATACTTATGTTATTACATAATAATGAAACAACAAAATAAAATGATGTACAAGAAGAAATAAATTTTAAAGAATCTGTAGAAGATATCACATCTTCCTCCATGTGCCTCCTTTAAATTTCCTCTTAGGGCACTAGAGTTGGTCTATTAAGAAGACACGAACCTCTATAATGTAACTAGGAAATTTGAAATGATAAATGGTAGGATTTTTCTGAGCTATAACTCCCTAAATAGAGTGATGTTAAGAGGGAGGAGGTTCTCTTTTATATGGGAGGGGATGGAACTTCTGGAATGTTTCAAAATATTAATTTATTATAAATTCAATTTCGATTGAAAATGGTCCAAAACATATTTAATTCTAAGATACGATGATTTTGGTTCGAATAAACATCATCCAATAAATTTTTCACAGGTATTTTCAAATATTTTTTTTATCCTTATCGTTTTGGTTTTACCCTTATTTTACACTTTCTAATCTTATCCTAATACCATGTTATTTACACATTATGGATTAATGTAATTACCATATCCAATAAAATGACCCACAAAAGTTATTTATGAAAAACCTGAAATTATATTAACCATTTATCTAAATCATATATTTTTAGGAATTTAATATCATTTAATAAACTATTTTATGTTTTAAGTTATAAATTGGGTCGATTTAGGACACTATTCATACATTACATTTTTTAAAATTCAAAACAATTTTATTCCTTAAAAAATAAGGCATCAAATCAAATTTAATATGTCAATATTGGAAAAAAACAAATTTATGACATAAAATTAACCAAATTACATTTTTGGTAATATTAATAAATTAATTTATTTGAATAATTAATTAATGTGTTAATCACTACATTATAATTGTGTTATAAATAAATATATTTATCGAATGTATAAAAATTTTAAATAAAACATCATGATATAGGAAAAATCTATATATTTCCAGTTACTATTTATATACATAGATATTTTTTTATAACTCCATATTAAAATTGATTTAATAAAATTTATAAGTTTGGGTTATAAATATATTTACTTTAAATTAATTATTAAAAAATGTCAGTTTCACATCCATGTGAATCCATGGGTCTTAAAATTGACCCAAGGATTCCCATGGTATGACATATTTCATAAAATATGATATGGTCAGGTGTTAGGGTAGTTTAAGATTATTATAATATTAATTGTTTACCATTATTTACCATATTTACCCTTTAACCATTGTAAATAAAATAATTACAGAAGTTACAATTCATAAGGGACAAATATAAAAAATACATATTTACACAATTTAAACATTATGATTCCAAATATATAATATATTATTTCAAATTCCAAACACATAAGTTTGAGTAATTAATTTAAAATTAATCCTGTTGTCAAAAAAAACTGGTTTTCATTTAAAAATTTAAAAAATATTTAAATGTTTTTACATATGAATTCAGTGTAAAATTAATGAAAATGATGTAGACTATCATAAACTATAATAAAATGTTCTATTTATACCTTAAAACCATTCAATAATATATTTTAACAATATAAATTACTTTTATAAAAAAAATCATTTAGAATTTAGCATATTTTTACTGTTCATCAAAATATGTATGTTATCAGAAAAATATAAAAAATATATCCAAAGTAAATTTTTATGTCCCTTCTCCAAATAATAATTTTATCTTTTCATATGTGAGTTATAAATGTGTCAAAAACTACATTTAAAATTGGTGTGCCATCAAAAGGCGTTAAAAGGGCATTTTTTTTGAAATGTACTTCTTTAATCCAGAAAATTGATTTTGATCCAATATATTGCGTAAGATGAATGATAATGTTATATAAAATTAAAAATGTGGTTAATGCTACTAAAATGGATATTTTATATAATATTTTAATAATATATCTTTGTTTAGTGAAACTCGGTATAGCATACCCCACATGCTATTGAAGGAGGTCTCTCTTGTATGTAATGAATGCAATTTCAGTGGTGGGAGTATTGAATGATTACATAGGTGTTGTTTATAACATAATACAAATATAGTTAATTTATACATTGAACAAAATATATACCCAGTGTTGTGTGAAATAAATTCTATCAAAATAACTTGAATTTGTGTGCAACATAAGCCAAGAATAGTGGAGTGTATACTAGAATCTAGGAGTGTTTTACATATAGAGAAAGATAATCATGGATTACTGTACCACACGAGACCTCAAAAAATATTTATCATAAAATCATTGGGTGTTACAGAAACATTTTCTTTCACTATATATATATTTTTTGTAAAATTAATTTTTGGAATAAAATATCATTTTTTGTGGCTATTAAGGAAAATTGATGGTAAAATGATTCCATAAAACATATTATATTGATAATGGTGTTTAAAGAAATAAAAACAAAAATTTATTTAAATTTATATTAAACATGCATGGATGGGTTTTATTTTTTAATTCCATGGAATATGGAATGGTTCTTATTATGGTGTCCCTGCTAAGAATTTCAGCGATGACGCGTGCTCTATTTTTAATTTTTAGGTTTCTAAATCTACTAAAACTCATTATCTATTGGAGAGATCATGGATATTTGGTTGGAGGTGGACCATGAGTTTATATAGAGTTATTTGAATTTATTTATTTTTTATTTCATTTCTGATGAAAAATTTTTCTTTCATTTTGATCCTGTTTATTAATTATTCTCTAATTTATTGGATAAGGTTTTCCCAATTGAGTAAATTTGATGCCAAAAAATATTTGTTTTCCTAAGAGGATCAATAATATCTCTCGAGCAATATTGCGGTATATATCAGGTTACCAGTTCAGGGTTTTCGCAAGCAGGTTCTTAACAATTACTATCATTCAAGAATAGTAATTATTTAAATTTTAATGGTATTTTTTAAAAAAAATAATTAATTTTTAAAAATAAATTTCCTTTATATGAAATTAGTTTTTTTATATTTAATTATAATTAAGTATTAACCAATTAATTAAAACATATATTTTTATAATTTTTAAGTATCATTAATAACTTCTAATTTAATAGATAAAAGATAATTTAAATTTTATATAATAAAATTAATAATATACTATAGTTCGTTAAAACATGGTGTGATATTTAATGCAATATATCTATTAGAGACATTGTTGTTTGTAACAAAATCTGACTCATAAATATGTTCAATTTAATCATTGTCATATATTGAATTTATTTAAAATATAAAATATATCATATATTCTCACGATGTTATTGTAACATCCCAGGTAAATAAAGAATAATACATTTTCATATTTATTAATATTTTAGAATTGAATATGAATTTTACTTTAAAGGGGTTGCTATGTTCGATAGCGTACCCGATGCGTAACAAAGAGTTTCTTTGAAATCTTACGTTGCACATTAGTAAAAAAATAATATTATTTTAAATGGTAGTTAACATGTAGCCGTTGTATTGGCGGGAATGAATAGAAATAACAAAAATATGATTACATATGTTTTTTAATTGTTTTTATATTTACCCAATAAAAGATAAAGGCTTAAAATAAGAAAAGAATTCAATTTTAAGCATAGATACTCTAATATTCATTAAAGGTCCACTTATCGCATTTTCAGGGAGAACCTTCTTTAAATATAGCTTTGGTAACTCTTATAATTTCTATTGGACCAAATAAAACTCTCCTTTAGAATTGGGACATCAAAATTTACTTTGTGTAGATTTTTGGTATTTTTCCGTTAAAGTTCATTTTTATAATGAATAGTGAAAAATGTTGTATTTTAATTCAAAACCAATTTTTAATCTAAATTATTTATATGATTATATTATCTTTTTAATTGATATTAAAGTTAAATTAGAATATATTTTTACCATTAAGCCTAATAGTGGTTGTTGGAATTAATTTCACTTTGAAATCGGACTTAAACTACTGTCAATCTTTTTATACTTATTGTTTCATAAAAACTCGCTATTTGCTCTGAAAGTGGGAATTAATTATCAAATTAATTAATGCAACTTATATGTTTTGAATTTTGTAAAATAGAATTAATTTTTAAATTCATAATATCAAATATATCTTAGAGAGAAGTTTTGGTATTTTTCTGAAAAACTTCAATTTTTTATGATTAGTGAAACCACTAAGTGGTACTTAAAAAACTGATTTTTCATTTAAATGAAATGTTACCACCTCTGTGCTTTTAATTTATAAAATCCAACATATATGGTTTTAATTAAGAAGTAAAATTTGGTTCAATGGTATTGAAATAATTTTTTGGTGAAAAGTAACTTTTAAGTTATTTATCGGGATTAGAGGTAATTAGTGTAGTTTAAGGTAAAAATAATGTTTTAATATTATGAAATGACCTAGACACATGTCCTAACCTCATTAGATATGTCATGGCCGACCAATAAAATCCATGGGTCAACTTGGGGACCCCATGGATCCACTTTGGTAGGAAAATGACATTAATACCTTTTTATTTAAAGTTGAAATTAAAATGTCACAAACATGGGTTGTTTTACTAAAACAATTTTTACATGGGGTTATACAAGTCCAATTTTTGACTATAAATATTCATTAGAAAGATAAAATGTTTTCCTAAATCATGATAATTTTTTTAATAATTTTTATACATTAAATAAATTAAATTATTTATGACACCATGATGATTCAGCGATTACCTCATTATTTAACGATTTAAATAAAATGAAAATATAATGTGAAATCTAAGACCAAAACTTGTCAAAAACCTATTGGATGGGTATATTTAGAACCCTTATCACCTTATCCTTGAACTATATAAATTTGGTACCTTTTAAATCCGAAAATCATTTTAAAATAAAGTAACATTTCTTTACTTTCCAAGAGTGCCCCTCCTCTCCTCTTATAAAAGGCCCCCAACTCTACCACCTTACCCACACTTCCAAAGCCTTTGGCTCGGACAACCCCTGCCCATTATTTCTCTACAAATCCCTATATAACTCCTATAGGACTCAATTTTGGCAGAATTATTCCCAAGGAAGCCTTTTATCTCAAATCAAAAATAGTTACCCGTTTTAAAGGTAGTGTTTTCTCTTATGTTCTTTTGTTTTATTTTGATTCTCCAACCCCCTAAACTCTTTTTATTCATTTATTTTGTAACAACTACAGTATATTAAATATACTAGGATGTTTTTATAAGAATAATTCGAGCTAAACTTACACACAACTACATCTAATGGTTAAAGAACATACTGTTTCTGTGGATGGTGAATTTCTGCCTCACAAAATGATGATTGTTCAATATTCTTATAACACCTTCAAAGGTGGCCATTAAGATGTAACTATATTTATATATGATATATAATATGTTTATGTTTTCATTAAGTGTCTCTATTTTTCATTTATGGAACACCTTTATGGTTTCCATTGTGGGTAAACACGATAATTTCATTTTAGGAAGTGCGGACTACCGGCCCCTCAAAGTGATTTGATTCGTTAATGCCATACGTGGGACGCATAAAGAATGGATTTAATAATATTATATATGATATTATACTGGAATTATAATATACCTTTTTATCATTATTATTTCACTCCATTAAAGTATGAGATAGAAATGAAAGTAGCGTTCATGCGTACGTACGGCTTGCCGTCTCCATGAATGGTGGATTTCATTTCTTATCCCCAAATGTAATGTAAAATTATAAGTACATATATATAATGGATATATGTGATGTATGCTACATATAAATGATGAATATAATTCTGGAATTAAAATATACATACCTCCCATTTAGTTTTAATTCCATTAATATGACATAGAAATTAAAGAAGCGTTCATGCGTACGTACGGCTTACTGTCTCCATGAACGGTGCATTTCATTTCTTACCTCTAAATGATTATGTAATACTATAAATACATGTATATTCTGGATATATATGATATATATGATATCCAAATCATGAATATCATTATGGATATAATGAATATTTTACCACACGAACAACATGTAATTGTAAGAAGTCCACTTTCGACTTAAGAACCAAATATCGACAAAACAAGCATTATTAACATAAATGATTACATAATGTTTATAACATGGAAATAAGTGATATAAAAGGAATAATGAACTTGAAAAAGGTTCTTAAGCTAGTAGAAATTAACTCAAGTGTATTATTCAGGATGTTAAATAACGATCGAGTCATGTCGGACCCGAGGTAAGGGACTTCGTCTCAATCTCCTTTCATTGAGGCATATTTCGTTTTAAACACAATGTTATTTTATATGGTGTATAAACCCCTTTTAATTTTACTTTTATACAAAAGGAATCTTTTTCTATAAAGCGTTTTCCTAAACGATAAAAAAGAATGTTTCTTTTAATGTACACGGTGACAATGACCTTTTTCACCGCAGTGAGTATTATTTGGTCTTTGGCTTCCTCAAAAAGTCGTAATGTTTTTAAAATGAAATAAATACCATATACTATTTTATATATTTTGGTATTGAAAATGGGTTTTATAATGGATTTTTTATGTCAATATATTTATGTGATATATTGTGATCAAAGTGTGGAAATGTTTTCTTTCCATTATATTTTTTTTAGTTTTATGATTTTATAATGGTACTTGGACATTTGAGAGGTGGTTACATGATAAACCATATGACGGGTGGTGTCATGAATACCAGGATGGGTGGTTACGTTATAACCTCCAATGCATTGGGAATGGAATTCGGCCGTATGGCTATTCCATTAAGTGATATGTGTGGAAGTCGACCATATGGTTATTCCATTTGTGTATGTTTATGTCCCAAGTTACCTTTATATGTTATGTGATCTTTATATGGGTTTTATGGTAATATTTGGGTTACAAAATAGTAAGTAATGATCTTTTATTCATTGAATAGTTTTTACTACTTCATAAAGGTGAAACGTATTACTTTGATAAAGTATACATGGTTTACTTGTTGTTTTGATAAACTAACAGTTTTCATTCATTTTGTATCCCTCACTAAGCATTTTATGCTCACCCCAAGTTTTTTGAAATGTTTTTCACATGAATTAATGTGTAATAGGGTCAAGGATGGGATCAAATGAAAGTCATGCTATCTAAAACATGTAAGTAGACATGTTTCCTTTAAAGATTTTTTATTTTATGGAAACTTAGTAGAAGTTTCTACTTTGTAATCTTTTGAGATGTAATAGTTATGTCCTAATTCAATAAAAATCTAAATCGTGAAAAGATCCTCCATGTGAATTATTCATTTAATTCAAAATTAAGTAAGGTTTAAGGGTGGGGCCTTATAGTTATATTCAATTATATGCATGGTGTTTTCTTTCATACATGATATTAAATGAAATGTATTCTTTTAGAATGTTTTTGATGTTACACTGATGAACAAAATTGGATTAAAATATATATAATTGAAATATTTTTACATATGAATCAATCTTAAAAATTCTGTTAGTAAATTGTTCGAAATGAATAAAAATTCACAAAAAAACTATTATTTATAAGTATTCATATTTTTTTGGTATTTTAAGAATATTATATAATATTTACTCCAATATAAAAATGAAATTATGATATGTAAATTAATTTTTATTCTTCTAAATTTTTTTCTAAATCAAAAACAATTAATTTTAATATAAGTGTACATTTGAATCATTATTGCTTTTATAGAGAATATAGTTTTAACTGGAAAATATGATTTATTCATAAATCATGTAAAAAACACTTAAAATGAATGTTAATAACTTAATTGGATATATAATATATATTTCTATTAAATCATTCTCAAAAAGTGATATTCTGAAAATATTGGTGTATAACATATCTTTGTGTATAAATTTTTTTTTTCAGAAAATGCTTTAATTTGTTTAAAATGTGTTTTATTTTAATTTATAAGAATCTTCTCAAAAAAATAAAATTTTAAAAACCTTTTTAAAATATTTATTTTCATAAATTAGATAATATCATTCATACCCATCATTACAATAGTTAGGTAAAATTTTCATATTATGTTATAATATTTTAATATTATGAATCATTTCATTTAAAACAAAATATTTAGTGTAACATATGTTAAAATTATTGATGCATCCAACAAAATATGAACTTTATCTTATGTGTAGTTTGATATATCAAAAATATTAAATTTATTAGAATAAATAATTTTAAAAAATCTTAGGATATTACATTTTACCAAATTTAAAATGAGTTTTACCATTGAAATACATCACATTGGTACCAATAACTGATTATCTTACCACTTCATTACATCATTGGGTTACCCCTTAACATTCCCATGCTAGTGATTTGGTTACGGAACATTGATAGGTTTAGTAGTCCTATTTCATATCACTTAAATTATGTAATCAATAATCTAAAATGTTTGTTCATTACAAGAATTAACATGATCTAGTGTTATGACATCTGATTCCAATACATGTGATCAATCAGGTAGGTAATTCCATATGATATGTAAAACATAAAGATCATAAACCTAATAGAGGGTTAGTTAAAGGTAAAGGATATAATAAATGGTCCTGGTATAATCATGAATTTTCGAGGGATAGATATACCTTAGTCTTAGTTTTCCATCCTATCATAAACATTTAAATATAAAAAATCACATTATCGCTAACTAAAAATTATAGATTACATCAGTTCTTATCATAACTTCATTTATGTAACAAAAAATATTCCAGTACGTGTTCATGAATTGATCTAAAATTCTATTCTATTCTATCATCGATCACATGTCTTAATGCCTTTCATTCTACATCTTATTTCCATTTTGTTTGTGTTTTATACTTATTATTAGAATGAGAATAATAAGGATACATCTTAATGATTGAGTAAATTATATTGTTGTATGAAGACTCTTCTAGATGAGTTGTTTATCCCAACCACCACTGAAATCCATAGAATAAGATCATATCATATCCTCTAGGGTTCGATTTTTCTATTTGATCGACTGTCGTTCTATGGAATGTACATATTACTAAAACTCAATTTTGTATCAAAATATTTATTAAGTCTTTTCTATAACATTGTGGTATATATCGGATCCAGGTCATATACAATTGGAAGTGCTGCTTAATACAACCACCCCACATTATTATGGAATAATTTAGTAAGCTGATGTGATGTGAAACATTATCTATTATGGATAAAGTGTGATGACTTTGTAATGTGTTTTATTTCATCCCATAATTTCCTCATTATTACATAAAATATAGTCCGTAACTTTTTATAATACCTTTAATATTATTTTCAAAAACATTTTTGGAATTTTTCCAAAAATAACATTTTCACTAAAATATATTCAATGGGTTATATATCAATAATTTTTTTCAAAAATATCTTTAATATTGATAAAATTAAATCAAATAAAACCTCAAAAGGGGTGACAAACTCATTAAACCTATTATCTGCCTTAAACTCATAAACCCATGATGATATCCCTAAATATTAATTTCAAATTTAGTGGCGTAATATTCTTTTCCACAATATAATTTGCTCATTATTATTTAGATAAGGTATTATCAAAGACCAAAACAATTTCATTAGAAGCATAATTTCATCCTGGAAAAGATATAATTTCAAATTTGATTTAATTATTGAAACATCCATTTATATATATATATATATAATGAGTGCTTAGAATAACATCAGGTTACACTATAGGAAACATTATATGATTTTTGATAAGTCTTATTTATAAAAAATTAAATCATGGAATTCCAAAATAAGGAGTAGAAGATAGAGGAGTCTAAATTATTATTATTCATGTAATTAATTGTGATTGAATATACTTTTCATTTTTTTGTTTCCCACAGAGGTAATTGTCTAATATTAACATCATTAAAGATTTGATTGGAGAGTTGATTCACATATTTCCCAATCTCCTTAAACATTAAGCACTTGAGTGTGGGTGGATTATTATGGTTAGAAATATAATTAATTTTATCATTATATGTCTTTTTCTCAAATTATTGTCAGTCAATTTCATGATGATTTTTTATAAAAAAAATTAAAAAAATTGTTAGTCCCCTTAAAAAATTTTCCTCCATACTTCCTTCAACACATTTAGTATAAAGGAATGATCAAATTCGTTTATCTATTATTTTAGTTATTACCATTAATTTTATCATTATTTTCATTTAAAAACGTATGAATTATGGGTCACTCCAATTTCCATTTCCTCTATCAATGAACATTGAATTATTTATTTATATAAAATAAACCCCATATGGGTAACGATGTTTTCTAACTTGGTTTAAATTATATAAAGAATAAACAGACCTCAGTTTTTTGATTGGCTAACAATTCTATAAGAGTATCATACAAATCAAGTAAAATATGCCTCATAGGTAGTGAAATATTTATCATTACTCTAGATTAAGTAATGAAATTCCTTTTCCATTTTCATATAAACAACACAAGGAATGTATTTATCATATAATAAGTTATTAATGGAATCACAAAACCTAGATTCCATTTCTTCATATTGCCTCTTATCGCTGATAACAGTTTAACATTGTTCCGGTTCAATTTCAATACGAGAGATAGAAAAAAATAATTTTCCATTCTCCAAGCACTAGAGAATGGAAAATATATTCTCAATGGTACTGATCAATTATTCAGTAACTAGTGGAGCAGTAAAACATTATATAAGGGTGGATGTTTCCCAATCAAGGACTCCACAAAACATTTTTCCTTCCTTGGTTTATTTGGATGTTCAACATGATTTCTTAGAAAGATAGATTATTGTGAGATTTTAAATAATAGTTTTCAATAAATATCAAATAAAATATTGTGTCTCTAAATATAAACAACTTCATTTTCATTCACACTCATCATTAAGATGGTTAATCTGGGTTCTATAAATTTACAAAAATGAGAATCCTAGTGTGAGAAGTTATAATCCTTGTGTGGAACCACATAATCCTGAAAAAAAATTATTAGACCACAAAATCAGGACACCTTTTATCAATATATTCCACATTAGGATTAACCATGATCTTTTAAGGTCATTATTTAAATAATTCATGATGGATTGTATATATTTTCTCAATTTTCATTCCATATCCCCCAAGAGTGTCACAGAAAGTGTACATCAAGTCCCATTTTTGTTCACTCAGAGATGATGGACTCTATATCAATTCTTCCTTTTAATATTTATTACCCATAGGTACCTAATTTCAAATTTCACTTCCTCTTGTACTATCTTTATAGTGATTAAACATCATGGAATCCACTCGATTAATCAATTATAAAATTTTATGGACAATTTCTTATACATTGAATCATCCATAGAGTTATCCTTAGACATTTCCTTATCAATATAACCAATGATTTCAAATCATTGTTTCTAAAGGTTCTCAGATCCAAACTTCTATACCAAGTGTAGAGATACATGTTTCTCATACATATATATCACGTCATAATTGTTGAATATTAATTACATTTCTCAAAAACATGCCTAAATTCCATAATGGTTTTTTTCAATTTAGAGAATATATACAAATATTCATATTTATTCAATAATATTGAAAATATCTCAATATAATATTCCAATTTTTTAATCATAAAAACACACGAAAAATAATTTTTTTTCATAACAATGTAAATGAACCATAATAACGGGTGAGAGGAAATGGTCATTAAGGTTAAGCATGGGAAATAAGAAAAAATAATTTTACCATAAGGGTTTTTATAATATGAACGTAACATATAAAATCTATACACAACATATAAATGAACAAAATCATGTTTCATGGAATAATTATTAGCAGTTCTTATGATATAAATCATAATGGAATCCAAGAATATGATAATTTCATAAGACATATATTTTTTTAATATGCATATAAATATAAAATATTTTTTCATGGAAACCCAATAAGAAATTAATTATATGTTGGTATTGGGATAAACACATATGAGCCTTATTTTTCCATATGATGAGCTCTATTTTACCTATTTTATGGTGTCGTATAGTATCACTGATACCCTCTTTTAGGCTTTGAATAACCTCTCATGTACCCTCCTTTAGGAATCTTATAACCGCCCATGTACCCTATTTCATGAATGGGATAACATATTAAATACACATTTGTTCTCATATATCATTAATAATTACCCAATTCATTTTAGGGACAATTTATCTCCACCCATTAAATAACCCATATATTTTTGTTCCACAATATCTTAAAGAAGTTATCATAAAATAATCCATATAATGGAAATGGTTTTTAAAATTATTTATTAATACAAATAATATATCATGAAAGGATATAATAAGGATGGTAAGATTGGATAATATCCAAAAAAATAAGAAGAAACATAAAAGGTTGTTATCTAATATGTAAAATGACTTTTTAAAATTACATGGAAGGATTGATGATAAAAAGAACATTTTAATTTTGAAAATCCCATTTATCAATAATGAATGTTGAAAAAAACTAATAAAAATTTCATTGAATGTTACCTTTGAAATTTATCATGGATTATTCATACATAAAATAAAGTTTAAGACATTGGAAAATTAACTTCATGCTATACATGTTAATAAAATCAATCCTATAACATTTTCAATAAAATCCAATTGGGGCACATTTGGAAATTGACATGAACATTCCATTAAACCCATTTTTTATTATTAAAAAATGTTTAAATATTTATTTTAACTATTATATTAGAAAAAAATTGATTTTTTTTAAAAACATGATCATTGAAGATTAGGGATATTGGACCTATGAGAGAAACAAAGTAGATTTTACATAAAAGTATTTTATCAATAATTTTAATTATCATAATTCACATGAAATAATAACATGAAATAAAACATTAAGATATAATTATAATAAATATATACAAGATATAACCTATAAAAGGATAAGGATATACACATGATATTTTAACAAAGCCTCATAACATATCTATAATCCACAAATTGATAAATTGAAAAATAATCCATAATTTTTTTGTTAAAAACACCATAAATGATAGTTACTAAAATGGATACTAAATTTACAATGAAATTTTTGTTATTCATTATAAAACACATTTTTGTTCTGTATCCCTACACATGAATTAAATATATTGTGAATATGACTTGTTTCCCACAAAAGTAAAAAGTGAGACAGAAATCCCTCACCATAACTGTTGAATTCCATCAGACACATTTGAACAACATTTAAAAGAAATATATAATTATTATACATATATTAAACACCTATAATTATATATATTATACCTTATATGAATTACTATTCCCCTTTTATTTTCATTTAATTAATAATTCATTGTTAAAAATACATTTTGTGTAATATCTGCTTTGTTTTTCATGCATGTTATAAAATTTGTATCCCACATACATTGATCAGGGTCAAATATTATGTAGAATACTAACTATTATATAAATATAATATATTTTTATTACATATGTATTTAAACTAATCCATAAATGTTAGAGATAAACGATGAAATATGTCATTCATCGAAGTAACATGCCATACATACACAAGAATGGTGTTTCCATTTTGTCAATATATAAAATGAAATAATGAAAGGATAATAATATATTAAAATCATGGAATCATTTTTATTTCACATATATAAAATAAGTTAATTAAAATCATCCTTTTTAACATTCTATGTATCATTTGAACGAATCACATCACTTTACAAGATTGTAGTCTGTCATACACATGTTAGAAATTACCATAATCCAAAAAAAGGGTAAGTATGTTGGTACACATGATATCATGATTCTAGAACTATATAGATTTTTTCCAATACCATATATATTTATTTATATTATCCTTATTTACATCCATATAAAATATTATTGTAGAAGAAAACACATCTGTTTACAAGGATGTTGTCTCTCATTCACATGAGGGAAATTACTGTTTTCTTATAGGTTTGGAGGTAAGTAGATAGATTTATTATTATAGTTACAAATTTATAATAATTTAATAAATATTATATATAAACATTTTTTACATCATTATATCTACCATTGAGAGTTTTTTTTATAGAAAAATGAATAACATCTGTTCGTGATATGGTTGTCCACTATACTTATGAATAATGATTTCATACCCAAATTGATTGTTGAGAATATGGGTTAAAGTTTTTATATTAACCTAAAAAAATATCAATATACTTAGGAAAATAATAATTTTTACCAATATGTTTTAATTAGAACTGAATAAGATGGGGGAATAAATAAAACAAAACTATTGGTTATGTACATTACATCTTCTTTTGACATGTTCATCAAGATTTCCCAAAAACGATTCTTAAGTTTTATTTCTATCAAAACAAATATTTATTGAATGATATTTCAGAATTTTGGATGTCATATTTGAAGATATTTTCTCATTCAATGGGTTTTTCATGTGTCGGTTACGAGTGAGGGTGGCCTTTTAGAAGTGTGGTAAGAGGCACACATGTTAATTTTGAAAAGAAAATAGCGTACCGAAATTCATGGATTTCCAAAATACTCCAAAATGGCCTAGCATTGAACCATATATACTTTTTAATCTAAATATTTTATTATCATGGGTATTGGATGATTATCTCGAACATTTTATACGTTAGATTTTTATTTTATCGCTATGTAAACCCATTTCACCTAAACCATGATAATTATCTTTTACCAATTTTACAATTCATCATGGTAAAAAATTAATATAAAATTATTGGAGAATAATATATTCTTATAACTAAACTTATTAAATCAATTATTTCATTTTAGATTCACAGAAGTGGAATAATTTAATATTAAAGATATCCTAAAATTGTGATGAAAAAGTGGTATTATAAAGTGAAGGGTATCAAATGTTTAAAACCATTTATATAAATTTTAAATATTTAATTTATTCATATTTCATAAATTTACTTAATAACTATATTTTGGAAGAATTTTTACATTAAAAAATCCTAATAAAATTTGAATGTTTTTAAATCCATCAAAGGAAATGAAAATTTTTATTAAGAACGTGATTTTTTTTAACAATTCACTGAATATTTTTTCTTTATATAAAACATAAAACCCAATTATTTTTCATTATTTATCTTTATAAATAAATAATTTTTTTAAAATCATATGTTTCAAGAAACATGAATCATAATTAAACCTTGGTAAAACATTAATATTATAATTTAAAATTAAATTATAAAATATCTATTAAATTATAAATAATTAATAGTACTAAATATATTAAAAAACTTATAAATATTATATTTTTCATGAAAAGTTTTTAAATTCATCAAATTTAATTTATGGTCATAAAATAATAATGAATCAAATTTAATGCATAAAAGGCTATATTTTTATAAAGACAATTCTATAGCGTTTAAATGGGGAACCTCTTTAAATACAAATTTGACCCAATTTTTTAATATATTTAACAAAATGATGTTCTTCTTTTAAATCATAATATAAAATTTACATTGTCTGAAATATGTATATTTTTATGAAAAGTTTCATGTTTTGATGAGTAGTGAAAGATAATGCATCTTAGTTCAAAATTGGAATTTATTATAATTTAATTATATGGTTAAATTTTGTTTTCATTTTATTTGTAATTATAATTAGATATTTTTTATCAATTTGTAAAATTTATTTTGTTGAAATAAATTTCAGATTGAATTTTTATATAAAAACAATTGAATCTTTTGAAGGTTTTACATTAAAAACCTATTTTTCATTCAGTCAAAGTGATTAGTTGTTATTTATTTCCTTCTCACAATGTGTTTTGAATTTGGAAAATGGAATCTATATTCAGAATAATAAGTTCCATATTATGTACTTAGGTCCCCAAAATCATTGGAGAATATGAATAACAACATTAGGAATATTTGTTTTACCGAAATTAATGTAAATCAAGTAATTAAAGGTAAAATTATATTATAAATATTATAAAATTACCATAAAGCATGTACTAATTTAATTTTATGAGTTAATGTTGTCCAAAATAAACTGTGGAAATATTTTATGTCCTATCAGAGCCACTTGGATAACTTAATGGCCATTATAGTATTTTGTTATAGGGGAAGTCCAATATATCACACATTGTCTTTTAAGAATTATTCCATTTTCATATATTTTTATACAGAAGATATATTCATCTATAAATATTTATTATAAATATAAAATGATTATATAAATCATTGTATTTTTTTAGTTTTTAGGAAAATATTAATTTACACAAAGAATTTCATATGGATGATGTTATAATGATTCAATTAATGAAACATTCCATTAAAATATATTTCCAATATTAAAAGAAATATAATATGACTTATTTAAGGTGATACAGTAAATTTATAGGTTAATATGAAATTTTCTATGTGTAATTACTGGAAATTTTTGACATAATATTTCTATATTTATTTTATTAAAATCTATGTTATCAAGTGTTAAAATTGACACTTATGATATTTTATGAAAAGAATTTTTTAAATTAATTTAAAAATCATAAAAGTATTAAATAAGAACAAGGGAATTATATATGTTCTAAAATATCATATTTTGGCCATTTATTTTCTAATTGAAACTTTATCAGTAATAAAGTACGTCTAATATGTGTAGAAATATTGGTTATAATATTTAATTTTAATATTAATCAATTATGTTTTAAGAAAAAATGAAAATGATTAAAATAACACCATCATTTGACTTAAATTTGTTGCATTATTATATTATAACATTATCTAATGTCAAATTCAAATAAATGTAATATTTTAGGTTGTTGGATTGATATGTAAATTACCATAGATAAATATTTTGATAATTTCCAAAATTTCCACTCACCTTCATTTTAAATAGATACATCCCCTCTTACTTCCTCACACTACATTTTAGTTCTATCTCAAAAAAAACATACCAATGTAGGCCCAAAAAATTCATTTCTTCATCCTAGAATCATACCATTGTGATTAAATCCATCTACTGAATATTTTTTGTATAAACAAAACGGAGTTACCCGATAGTAAGGTAAAGTTCTTCAATGATCTCTTTAATTTTATTTCATTCCCCACACCTTAATTTATTATTATTTAATGATTATATAATAACATATAGTAATTAAATATAATTAGATACTTTTATATTATAAATTTCCCCTAAAATTATACACAATTCCATCTAAAGCCTAACAATCATACTATTTATGAATATGTGGAACTACTATGTTATGAAATGATGACTCTTGATTTTTTTATTTTACCTCTTCTCATGGTTGGGAATTATTATCGACATGATATTTTTCAATTTATAAATATTATATTTACATATTTATTCTTATTGAATTATTTTTTAGATAGTAAAATTATATACTCCATTTTGTGTAAATATGATAACATCATTCGGGGAACTGTGGACTACGAACTCCTGAAAACTACATAGTTAGTGCACACAATACATGGATTGTTTAAATTAATGTTTTAAATATAATATTTCACATATATGAAATCAATATGATACCGTAATTATAAAATTCATAAATACTATTTTCATTTCATTCATTTAATATTCCAATGAAATGAATTTAGTGTTTAGGAATGCGTACGACACACCGTCAATAAGTGTGGTGCATTTCATTTATAATAACCAAATATAATGTTTAATAACAAATAAATATATTCTAAATATAATTGGTAATTAAATCATGGTTTACATTATGGATACAATGATATCTTTATCTATGTAATACTATTATTTAGTTTATGTCAAAACATTCTCAAGAAACATGATAATTATCACCCAAAATAGTGAAAATAATTAGAGGACACGAAATATGATATTATAAAAAGATCATATTTCCTATAATAATTTTCAATATTCTTAGGTAATAAGATATTAACATTCTTGAAAACATTAAACCACTATTTAAATGAGGTCAGCAAAAAAAAGGAAACACAAGGTAAGTGATTTATGTCTCGCTTTTATTTTTCACGCGATAAATGCCATGTTCATGGCATATTACTTATATATGGTGTATTTAATTCTCATTAATAATTTATTTAAGATTTATAAAGAATATTATAAAATTTTTATTTACATATAATTTTATTTCTTTACTATACATTCTATTCTAATAATTATAAAGTGATATTTATTTATTTCACAATTACATCATTATTGTAGATTTTTTAAAGTCTCCACTGGGGAATAATTATCCTCCATCTTAGTGTTTTCTAAAAATGTTTCAGAAATTATTTCCTCTATTATCCATTTATTCGTTAAATTATTTTTTATCAATTTTTTCTTTTAAATAGATGCTTTAAATTGAAAGTTCTTGGTTTTTTTCATAACCTTTACATTATTACATGTCTAATAATGTAACATTAATGCTTCTTTTTAACTGATAATAAATTAATAGAATCTCCCTCGTTCATTATGCCTAAATATTTAGATAATATTTATTTAAATGTTTAAAATTTACTTTTAAAATAAATTAATTTCTTTTTTAAATGTTAGGCCATTTAAATAAATGATTACAAGTGGTAGGAGTTTTACTCTCAATTTAATTTCATTAAGGCATATTGTAATGTTCTACACCTATATTCATTCATATGGTGGATATACTATATTTTAAAATTTCATATAAAAATTTAATTATTTTAATATTATAATATGATCAGTTAAATGATATTACCTAATTGGAATTATGATTCAAATAATTCATTGTGGTACAGTACACTGTGGAATGTTTAATGATTATTTTCCTTAAGAATTTTTTAAATTAAATTTCAATTTTATTTCCATTCACAAGTGTAAAAAAGCATGTTGTCACTTATCATCCACAAGTAATTAATTAATAACCAAATATTATTTATTAAATATGTTTATTTTATAAGTAATATTAATTATTAATTAAATTAATTAAATGATATGTGGAATGCTTTGGATTAGAAATTATGGGTGGCGCCTAGATTTTATTTAGACCCTCCATGAATCGACAACCTCTTTTCGGATAAATTAGTTTCACCAAATAAATGGGTTTCTACCAATAGTTGTAAACCGTCTTGTGAAAGGTAATAATGTTGTATGCTTTCATGTTCCTCAAACGTTAACTCAAATAATTAAGCATTTACATCAAATTTATTTCAATTAATATTATTATTATCCATGAGATTATTGGTTTCAAATTTATAGGGTTTCATTTCATTCACATATTATTGATTAAATGGAATATTATATTAGGCATTTACCATTATATATTTTTTATTCATTATCATGTTTTTAATAGAATGTGTTATTAATTATTTATCCATACATATTGATTTATTATCATTAATGTGTTATTAGTTCTTCATTACTTAACATAACTGATAATTTGACATAAACATTAATTTTTTTTACTGTCATAGGAATTTAGGAAGTGTACTAGAAAAGATACTCATAAATACTCTAGAAGTAATAGTTTTATCAATGAAAAAATATTGTAATTTTTTTAGACATTTGTAATACAATACTCATGTATATATCTAGTTTAATATTACTACTAATTATATTGGTCCTCTAGGATATGATTCCTTCTAATCACGCCAATGTAATAAAATAAAGCATTGGATTCGAGATTTTGGGGTCGGGGTGTTACAGTTCGTATTAAAGGATGTTTAGTAGCAACCATGGGAACTGGATATTGGAAAACATATTCTTGGGAACATAAACAATTTTTTAGAATGCATGATATATTTATTTATTGAATAATTACATTTAATTTTATAGACATATGTCTAAGGGTAAGGATAGCCTTTATTTTTTATTTGATCTTTAAATTTATGGGGATTATGGGTTTCTATATTATTGGGAATACATAATTAAATGTATGATATAACTTTGTGGATAAAACATATCTTTAATTCTGAATATATTGAGAATATTTATGAGTATTATTTTCACATTATTTTATAATTTTAATATATTTTTAGAAAAGGAAAAACCCACATATTGAGTTACAACCTGCCGTGTCCCGCAATGTCGAAAGATTTTAACCCACATCTAAAGGGCGGCAAGGTTACAATGCTTACCACTATCCTATATGAAGTCATTGGAAGCACCAATTTATTTAGTTAAAATATCTAATGTATAAATGTTATTTGTATTTTAGGGGTATTTGTTTTATAAAATAGATTTCCTTGGATTATAAAATGATTTAGTTATTAAGTGATTAATGTAATTTTAGAATACAGTCACTATATTTGGATCCATATTTGATTATGTTAAACATAAGGAATTTTATTTTGGAGTAATTTTTTTTATTATGGACATCTTATGATTATGGTAATTTATGAAAATGATTAGAAAACCATGGAGATTATGATATTCTGGAAAATAATTTTTTGGAATAATATATTCAGAGTGACTGATGTTATTTGGAAGTTCATATGATCAACGAATTATGATTTCATGGTTTTAATCATAGTCTCGAATATTTTTGAAGAATGATAGATATTTTTTGAATGATCTATATAGATCTTTGGGGTTTTGTTTTTTAATTTCAGAGATTATTTTTGTGTAATAAACTTATGATATCCTAAAAAATTAGGCTTTGGAAAATGTCTAAACATTGGTGGAATGTAGAGTATATAATTTTTTATTTTTTCATTCCTAGAAATTGGTTCGAAATATTAAGGCGTATAAAAATTTATCTTAAATACTCATCGTTTGATGAAAATGATGAGTTTGTGCTGGAAATTTATTAAAGGGTGAAAATGTACCTATCTAGTTTTTTTATATCATAATGTTCCACGTCTTTGAATTAAATTAATTCTTCAACCCTAGGGAAAATATATTTTAATAAAAAATACTATCCTAGTAACTTTTTTCCTATGAATCAAATGGTCCATTAGATCATCACATATTTATATCATTTTGATTGATTTATTTTTATTGGCCATGTAGTATATAACTCTCTATTAGAACATGATCATAATATTTATTCTCTATTTCCATGTTTTCATACATGGAACCATAGTATGTCTCATCTTTGGTGACCTTTATACTTCCCTTTTTTTATTTTCATTTTGCGGTCTCATTAATCCATTTTTAAATGCATAATTTCGTCAAAGATATTTTGAAATGTTAGACCCCATGTTTTTTTATCTCATGTTCATATTCAGAGGAAGGTATTTAGTGAAGGATGGGATAATGTAAAGCACTATGAATTTACTGTGTGTATCTTATTAAATAAAATCAATTTGTTCAATTGTATAAATTTCACAAACAATCATGCTTGAACGACATAAAATGTAGTATTAATATAATAATTTTATATTATATTATAATCTATCTGTTAAATTGTTTGAAATTAGTAATATTTAAAAATAATAAAATCTATATAAATTATATATATAATAAAAAGTATTTAAATTCATCGAAATTATATTGTAATCATAATATAATATTGATTAAAATTTTACGTATAAATGGATTCATTTTTGTAATTCATCATTACCACCATTAATTAGAGAACCAATTTTATATACAATTTTCAAACATGTTTATATTTTATTTGAAAAAAATTATTCTATCAAAACATACTTTAAAAACATACTTTTGTTTAAATTTTTGTATTTTTCTAAAAATCTACATGTTTTGATGAACAATTAAAAATATAGGATCACAGGTCAAAAATTCATTTTAAACTAATATATTTATATGATTAATTTATTTTTTATTTTGGTTTAACGTATAAAAATATACTTTTTTTATAATTTAACCCATTTTAGGCCATTTAAATCAATTTCACCTTGAATTTTGATATAAAACATTTTGATATTTTTGACATTTTTTTAAAAACAGTGTTTGTCATTCCATAAATGTGATTAATATCTTTCATTTATGATTTTTGGATTTTAAAATATGGATTACATATTTTTAATCTTGGTGTTTACAATAATTTAAATATGTCCCTATTATTTTTATACATAATATATTCTAAATTAATAATATTTATTATTAATTAAATTAAATTTATATTTAGTAATTAAAGGTTAAAATTATATTATAAATATTACAAAATTACCCTAATTATTGTGATAATTTCAATGTATTATTATTGTGTACCAAAATCATTTTTTGTGCTCTATTGTGGCCTCTTCGAGCCACATGGATGACATTTAAGATTTTATAGTGTTTTATTCCTTATGAATTAAAATAGTTCACTCTTGTTTTTAAGATGTCTTATATATTTATATGTGGTTATACATAATATATCGTCCATAATAAATATTTATTTAAGAAAAAAAATCATCTAAATTATGGTTATATATTTCTTATACTTACGAAATAAATATTTTACATAATGGCTTGCATAATGATAATGCTGTAATAATCCAATTAATTAAACAATCCGTTAAATGATTTTGAAAACAAATAAAGAAATATAATTTTATTTAAATAAGGTTATCAATGAATCTTATGGGTGAATATGATATTTTATTGGTATATTATGTGATTTTTTGAATAAATATTTCTATATTGATTCTCGTAAATTCAATATAAGAAATGGTTTCAAAATTGACACTTATAAAATTTTATGTGAATAATATTTTATTAAATAATTTAAAAATAATAAAATATTAATTTATGGAAAAGGGATGATAAATGGAAAAAAATATCATAAATATTCCATCTCTATTGAAATTGACACTTTATATGAAAAAATTTTATCCTCTAAGCATAGAAAAATTGGTTACTATAGTTTAAATTATAATGGGTTAATTAACGGTTAATAAATACGATATTGAGTTAAATAAAACCAAATTTTTAATAAAAATTGTAGTATTATTATATTAAAATACGATATCATATTAGCATTGAATAAGTGAAATTTTTTTAATATTAAAAAATGATATTGATTTTTTTATAAATAAATATTTTGGGGTCATCCTAAAGTTCCTCTCGACATCCTTAAAAAAGGACACCTCCTCCTATACTTCCTCACACAACATCGAGTCTTTGAATTAGACCAAACCCTACCCAAATATGCCCCAAAATTACCTACGATCATATTATATGACTCTTTTTATAATAAGTCAATCCAAGGAAGCTTTTTGGTATAAACCATATATAGTTACATGAAAATAATATAGCATTGTTCAACAATCACTTCAGTTTTATTCCATTCCAAACTCAATAATTTGTAATTATTTAATGTTTATATAATAAAATCAGTATCCTAAATATAATAATTGTTATTCATATTCATGTTTCTACCTACAATTATACAAAATTTCATGCAATGGTTACTAAACATACTCTTATTTGGTATGGTGAACTACCCCTTGAGAAAATGGTGACTGTTTATTTTTCCATTACCCCTATCATGGTTGGAAATTATGATAGAAATTATGTTTTTATATGATATATATATATATATATAATTTTTTTATTTATTCTTATTTAATTATTTTATGTCACATACCATTATACATTATATAGTTTTAAATATGTTAACATCAGCGGTCGATGTCTGTACCATCGCATCTGAAAAGTAACGTGACTTCTCCACACAATACAAGGATTATATAAATTATGGTTTTAATAATAATATGTGAAATATATGAAATAAATTTGATATTTGAGTTATAATATAAATATATAGCATTTACATTTAATTCTCTTAATATGATAGTGAAATGAATGTAGCATTCAGACATATGTACGACCTGTCATCTCCATGAACGGTGCATTTCATTACTTATATTCAAATATAATTGTTTATTATAAAGACATACATACTAAATATATAAGATAATAACATAATGTTTTACATTATATATTTGAGTAAGTCGTTATCTATATAATATAAACAACAAATAACATGTGAAAATTTATTCAAGAAACCAGATAATTAATACCCGAAATATTGAAAATAAAGATGCAATTGGTAATATGACAGTATAAGAAGATAATATATGCTATAATAATTATTAATATAATTCAGTAATAATTTACTATCACGATTAAAACCATTTTACAAGAGTATATAGGATTCTAGCACAACAAGGAATCACAAGGTAAGGGATTAGTATCTCAATTTTTTTCTGTGAGATATATGATATGTTTCCCACATATTTCTTATATGTGGTGTATTTATTACCGATTAATGTATTCTATAGTAATTATACTATATAGTATGATATTTTTTAATCCATATAATTTTTAATTTCTTGAGAATATGATTATACTTATTGTAATGTGATATATATTTATTTCATAATCTCATCGTTATTCAGGAATAATTTTGATTTAGTCTCCATTAGTGAATATTTCTCTTCCATGTTTGTGATTTCAAAAAATTAAAAAAATGTTAATAATGTTATATAGTGATTGTATATATTAATTTTCACCCATTTTTTACTTCTTTAAAATTGTTTTAAAAGGAATATTAAAATCTTTTACAAAACAAGTACATTATATCTTTTCATAAAAAACTAAAAGTAATGTTGGTTTATATCTTATATATCATGGAAATAATTTCCCAATATCATGAAGACATTATTTTTTAATTATTACATTAAATTTATAAGAGTTTTATTTTATAAAAATATTTTATTCTATAAATGTGAGGAGTTTTAAATAAATGATTATGCATGGTAATATAATTCATTTAAATTTCATATTATTGAGGAATATTGTAATTTTATGTACCATGTTTTTTTATATAGAGTATATAAATACATTTTACACATTATATCATGAATATATTTATATTAATGATATTATATATTTCATTTATTTTTCTTCCATCATGTAAATTAGGATTCAAATGATTCAAGGTGGTATGGCACACTTTGGAATGCTTAAGTATTGTTTTACTTGTGAATGTTTTAATGATATTGCAATAGTATTTCTATTCATCAACATAAAAACACATTTTTGTTATTGAAAATCTATTGGGTAATTATAGTTAAATACATATTCTTTATTCTATAGTATTTTTGAGGGAATATTAATTATTAATTAAATAAAAATCACGATATAACGAATTATTTAGACTAGAAAATGTGGTTAGTGACCGGACATTATAAATACACCTGATACATCGATAGGTCCTCACGAGTCAAATTATTTATGCAAGTTTAAGGGTTTTCTACCCATAGTTTTAAAAAATATTATGAAATTTCTTGATGATATAGTTTTTCTTTTTAAGTAATATTGATTTCCAATAATTAAGAAATTCCTTCATATAAATTTTAGTTATTGTTATTATTATCCATAGAATTATTTCTTGAGATTATATGTGTATGTATTCCATTATTATCTTATAGGTTAAATTTCATGTCTTATCTTTTATTCACCTTTCAATATTGATTCATCCTCATTGGGTTAAAAGAGATTCATGTGAAATATGTTATTTACCCTGATATGCTAATTTATTCTCATTAATTAATTATTACTTCGACTTAACATACCCTTATTGTTCATTTATTGTAACCAATATTTTTTTATTTTCCCAATAATAGAAGATATTTAATATAAAAATATATATAACGATATTCTATAATGAATATGTTAATACTAAAAGTAGAAAAAATTCTATCATAATTAGTGAATTCTTGTGTAATATATGAATCTTGTATGTATATGGTTTACCACGACTACTAAACATATTGGCCCTTCATGATTTGATTCATTTAAATTAGGATAATGTAATAAAAAATGAACCCACTCTGGGATTGTATGGTCAGGGATTATTTGTTGGTATCAAACAATGATTATTAATGACATGGGGAACAAGATTTTAGAAATCATTGGTTACGCAACATACACAACTGGTTTAGGACGTTTGAAAATTTAATTTAAGGAATAAATGCCTTTTAATTTTTATTGAATCATTCTAAATTGGTGATAACCTTTATGTATTATTTTATCATTGGATTTATGTTGTTTATGTGTTGTGATATTATTGGTAATACAAAATTAACCAACAATATAACTTTTATGTTTAAAATAACTTATTTAGGCTGAATATATTTAAGTTGTCTCGAAGGAAAATTATACCATTATTCGATAATAATAATATAGTTTTATAAAAATGAAAAACCATTAGACTAAGTGGTATCATTTTTCATATAATAAAGTTGCTGGATTTGTACCCACAACTGAAGGACGATAAGGGTGTACTTCCTACTACTAGCCTATATGTTTTCCAAGTTAGCAAGTCAATTTTATTTAAAATATATAATGGAAAAAATTTATTTTTATTTTTAGGGATATTTTATTTTTAAAATATATTCCCTTTAATTGTAAAATGTTTTGGGGCTTAATTGATAAATGTTATTTTAGAAGACATTCATTATATTGGGTACCCTATATGATTAAGGTAAAAAATAATTAACAGTATTTGGATTCAATTGTGATTTTATTGTGGACATATAATGATTTTGGTTATTTATAAACGTGATTAGAAAACTATAGATATTATTAGATATAGGCAATTAATTTTTTGTTATATGACATTAAGAGTTATTAATGTTATTTACAAAACTATATGATCAAATCATTCAGATTTTCGGGTTTTAATCATAGTTTCGAATATTTTATTGGAATTATAGTTATTTTTAGAATGATCTGTAATGAACATTGTGATTTTACTATTGAATTTCTGAAATTATTTTTATGGAATTATCATGTCTTATCCAAACTATATTGGGTTTAGTCAATGTATAATGACTGTAGTAATATATAGTTATCATTTGTGGACTTTTTATATGTAGTGTTGATTCTAAATCATAAAGAATTAAAAAACTCATGTTAACATTAGATCCTTTAAAGAAAAGAATATTTTTTGGGATTTTATTACATGGTGAATTTTTACTTGTATAGTAAGTCTGATTCCTTATGTTCATAATAAATTATTTAAATGAATACATCAACACTAGGGAAAATATCTTCAAACAAAAAATGTTATCCTAGAATTTTCTTTTCTAATGAATAAAATGGTCCCTTAGAACATTACAGATTTACATCTTTGTGATTGTTAAAATTATCCTAACCATGTACTCATTCACTCTATATTAAAACATTATGGTTACATTTCTTTTCCATGACCATGTTTTTTTATATAGAACCCATTTTTGTGTCATCTCTGATGAACCTCATACTTACCATTAATTATTTTAATGTATGGGCCTCATTAATCCTTTTTCTAATGTTGGATTTCAACAATGTTATTTTAACATGTCAAACACCTAGTTTTTTATCCAGATTTCAAATTCTGAGTATTCAATTTATTGAAGAACGAGAGATTATAACACTACAATATTATATATTATGTATATTATTAAATAAATTCAATAAATTCAATATCAAATGTTCATGTAACACCACGCTTAAACAATCAACAATATATTATTAATGGTAATATTAAAAATAAAATTATTACATATATATTAAATTGGAATGAATGAATAGCACTATCCAAATTATGAAATTTGTATTTGTTATATATTTAATCAAATTTTATGATTTTATAGGTTTAATAGACAAATTAATCCAATTTTATGAAATAAAAAGCTTTATTTATTTAAAGGCACTTTTACCGACTTATAATGGAGAAACTATATTAAATTCAAATTTTGAAATAATTTTTTATTTTATTTTAAATCATAAACATTTTATTTTAAATAATAAAATAAAAAATTATTTTTTTTAATTTTTTGGATTTTTACTATATGTTTCATGTATTGATAAATAACAAAAAAACATTATTAAAGTTCAAAAATGTATTTTTGTCTAATTTATTTACATGGTTAAATTATGTTTTGATTTGTTTTATAGAAAAAATAGGTCAATGTATCATATAACATAATATATGGAATTGAGATAAATTTTATAATGAATTTGGATATAAATTCATTTAAATCTTTTAGTCCTTTTTACATTAGAAAGATGCTTTTTTATTCTATCAACATAATTAATTTTTAATTTATTTCTACATATTATGTGTTATGAATTTAGAAAAATAGATTACAGATTTTCAATAAGAAGATCTAAAAATTTTAAATATTTCTCTTTTATTTTTGGACAATAGGAATAGTAACATTAACAATATTTTTTATTACCAATGTTAAGGGTAAATCAAATAATTAATGGTAAACATTATGTTATTAATGTTTAAAATTACCCCAAAAATTTCGCAATTTTATTTTATGGGTTATTTTAGATAAGAATAATCCTTGGATTGTTTTTATGGCCTCTTAGATCCACATCGATGACATTAAGGATTTTATAATATTTTATTCTAAGGGATGTTTAATATATCACACTCCTGTTTTTAATAAGTATTACATTTTTAATATATGGTTTTATGGAATATATATTTAACTATAAATATTTATTTTAAACATAAAATTTTTATCTATGTTTGGTTAATTTATTTTATATTTTTATGAAATATATAATTAACATAAATGATATCCCATTGATGATGCAATAATGATTCAATAAATGATATAGTTAATTAAATGATATGAAAAATATAAAATAAATATAACATATCAAAAATAATGTGATAAAAGAATTTAATGTTTCAATATTACATGTTAGGGGTGGATTTATTTATTTTAAAGTAATATTTTTGGATTGATTTAAATAATTTCAAAGTTATCAATAGTTTCAAAACTAACACTTATGATATTCTAGGAAATTAAGATTTCATAAAATTATTTAAAAATCATAAAAATATTAAATAAGGACTTGTGGATGAGATAAAGAATCAAATATCATAAATTTTCCTTTTTTCTGATTTACACTTTATATTTAAAAACTAAAGAATCATAGTATAGAAATATTTGTTACCGTAGTTACAATTTAAATGGGTTAATAAGGTTTTATCCAAATTATATGTATTTAAATAACTCCAATATTTTTTAAAATATTTTAGATTCTTTAATTACAAAATTATCTAATATTATATTTCATAACAAGGCCAAATTGTGTTATTTGGACTAATATAGATTTTATTATAATTAAATCTTTTGATAACATTCAGAAGTTCCCCTTGCCTTCATTATAAAAGGACACCTCATCTTATACTTTCACATAGAACATTGATACTTCTATATTGACGAAACCCTACACAAATAAGGAACAAAATATCCATTTATTGATTATGTAATCCTTTATTTTGGAATAAATCAATACAATGAAGCCTTTTGATATAAATGAAAAAGTGTGTCTCAAAGACAAGGTAGTGTTCTTCAATGATCCCTTGAGTTTTAATTCATTACATAGTCCTTCATTTATTATTATTTTTAAGTTTATATAATTAATATTGTATTTTAAATATAGAGATATGTTTATTTATTGAATGTTCAAACTACATTTACACTCAATTCCATATAATGGGTAATGAATATATTGTATATGTGTACAACGAACTATTTCTCCATGTAACAATGAATGTTCATTTTTTCATTAAAAACTATCAGGGACGGGAATTATGATGGAAATTATATTTTACATATAAATATATCTATGATATTTGTGTATTTATTTTTCCTATATTATTATAACACACATACCTTTATACATTCCATTTTGTATAAATACGATAACATCATTTGGGGAAATGTGGACTACAACCTCTTTAAAGATACATGATTTTTCGACTTTATACATAGAATCTATAAAGAGGGGTTTTAATAAAAATATTAGACAAATATTAAATAAATATTCCAATTAGTTTTATTATACACAAATATCAATTACATTTCATTATTTTAATATGAAAATTAAATTATTGTAATGTTATTATGTCCTTACATCCTACCATCTCTATTAACATTGATTTTAATTACATAACTCCTAATATTATGTATTATTATAAATAAAAATATACTAAATAAATATGATAATTAATTCATGGTTTTAATTATTGATAATATTAAATTATTATCTATTTGATAGGTATGGAAAATGACATGTCAATAATTACTCATGAAACTATACAGTTAACACCTAAAATAGTTAAAATAATGAGAGAACATGTAGTAAGATATTTTAAGAAGA
Organism: Viscum album; assembly: GCA_963277665.1. Classification (NCBI taxonomy): domain Eukaryota; kingdom Viridiplantae; phylum Streptophyta; class Magnoliopsida; order Santalales; family Viscaceae; genus Viscum; species Viscum album. Next base: position 1,530,522,737 of record OY728146.1, on the reverse strand, counting down.
TCATATAGGAAATCATATATATTATTATGATTTAATAATTGAATATTAGAATTTTTAAAGCCATTTTATAGGAGTTTAAAAGACTCTGACTAAAAAAACACATTGTAAGGGTTGTTAGGCTCACTTTTATTTTCCATGTGATACAATCCATGTTCACCACCTATTTTGTGTATATAGTGTATTAATTACATATTAATATATTTTATGAGTATTATCCCATATATAATGATATTTTCACATTCACATATTTTTATTTCTATCATGGGAATATGATTCTAATAATTTTAATGTGATATGTACTTATTTCACTTTCTCAACATTATTTGGGATTTCTTGTGTTTAAGTATCCACTGGGGAATATTTTTCTTCAATGTCATTGATTTTTCAAAAAAAAATTAAAACTTTTTCTACTCATCTCCATTTATTTTTTAATTCCAAATTTACTCCTTTTTTAAAATTTAAAAAATATTTTAAATGGTATCCTCATGATTTCTTACAAAACAATTAATTTATTAGTTTTCATAAAGAACTAATGGTAATGATTTTTTTATCTTATATGGCGTAAACTGAATATTCCCATTATTATAACACCATAATGTTTTGATCATTAAATTCAATTTTTAAAAGGTTCTTTTAAAATAAAAAAAATTCTTATACATATGTGCGTCCGTTTAAATAAAAAATTACTAGTGCTAAGATAATTATCCTGAATTTCATTTCATCGAGGAATGTTGTAATTTGATGCATTTAGTTTATTTTATATTGTGTATATAGTACCATTGACATGTTATATCAGAAATATAATTATTTTTCAAGATATTCTATGTTTCATTCAATGTTATTCTATCGTAGGAATTATAATTCAAATATTTTATTGTGATATGGGACACTTTGGAAATTTTAATGATTATTTTTCTTTAGATTGTTTTTATTCATAGACATCAGTAGAACTTATTGTTACATATCCTGCAATATGGAATTATTGATAAATCTGTATTATTTTTTCAATAAGGATATTTCAGAGGGAATATTAATTATTAATTAAATCAATTACTTGATATGAGGAATTATTTAGACTAGATATGATGGGTGGTGCACATGAATTATATACACCCTCAATGCATCAACAGTTTCTGAGGAGAAAATTTGTTGTAAAAATTAAATGGGTTTCTACCAATTGTTTTAAACCGTCATGTGAATTCTAATTATAGTATCTGTATTAAAGTGTCTCAAACATGACGTCCAATAATTATGAATTTCCTTCTTTTGTATATCAATTATTATTATTATTATCCATGATATTATTTCATTTACTTTATCTATAAATGAATTTAATTCTCTATTTATTGGTTAAATAGTGTCTCTTATTAATTATTTACCCTGAAATATTTATTATTCCTTATAAATTTATATAAATGGAATATGATATCAGTTAATTTCTTTTCTGTATTTGTTTTTTCACATTAACTAATTAATTATTCTTGTATACTTACACTTATTTAGAATTGGAGCTCATAATTATTTTCGATCGCATCCTAAGAACAAATGAAGGGTACTAAAAAATATATACAAGGATACTCTAGATTGATTAATTTAATCATCGAAGGAATAATATTATGTTTTAACAAGTGTATTCATTTATAATAAAATACCCATATATGTATCTGGTTGTCCAAGACTAATAACCTAATTTTTCCATTGATATTTGATTCCTTATAATCAAGCCAATGTAATAAAATAATGTATTAACGTGGATAATATATGGTTATAGAAATCCAAATATTCTAAAAAATTCATTCCATAATAATTTTTAAATTATGATTTAAAAAAATATTTTTCTGATTTTTGTTCTATTTTTGGTGAAAATTGTTTTTAAAATATGTGAGAAAAGGAAAATGAAAATAATTTTACAAAAATATAGTTTTTATGTGAATAATTTTATTTACTCTTATAACTTTAGCAGAAACAATAATAATTAATAATAACCCATTTACAACATGTATAATATATTAATTTGATTAATATCAATCTAAAAAGTTTTTTAAAGTATTCCTAAACAACATTTTTTTGTGAAAAACATGTTTTTTAGAAAAATATATCACTATTTTATAATGGGATATATTTTCATTTAAAATTATTCATTCACAAAATAATTAATTTTAAAAAAAATGTTAAACATTATATTAATATAATTTTCTTAATTTCATTCCTAGTCATTATTCTAATACCTAAGTTATTGATATCATAATAAATAGAAATATTTTAATAGTATTTCTATTTTTTTAAGAATAGTGTTCATGTAACACTAGGTAAAAAAATTATTCCACTAAACATATAAAAAATTCAGTGTTTCTTCTAATAAAACATATCAAAATGAATAAATTTTTTTGAATAAAATCACAAAATATCTAGATTATATATGAAATTTGTTTCATAAACATTTCTTCATATCATAACATATTGGAAAGGAATTGGTTTCACACAAATTTATTCTTCACAATAATGATCCATTTGAATAAAAATTAATAGTTGTATTATTGGTTAAAATACCTAGAAAAAGGTGAGTCATATCAAAGAATGTCATCTTATATGGATAATGATTTTGAGTGATCAGTTTGAATATTTCTTAAAGAAGAAAATTGTTCCAATTTTAACACCAAAATTGAAAACTTAAATTTATTATAATTTTTACAAATAATATTAATTTAATTTTTTTGAATAATTTAAATCAAGAATATATAATTTATCATTATTGATGATGAGGAATTCTATTGATGTCGTATAGGTTTAAAAACAACGATCCCATTCACATTTTATTTAAAAATTCAACAGACCGTCATTCAAAAAGAGTGTTTTAGATTAATTTATAATATTTTTTATACACTCAAACATGGGTATACATTTTTTTGAAAAACCATTTTTAAATATTAAAATATATCACTAAAACATCTTTTTTAGACAGGGACATGGAAGAAAAAATGTTATCGACCAAAGAGTGAAATAATATCAATTTTTCAGTAAAAAATATATTTATCTAATGAGTACATAAAAATATAAAAATTAAACTGATAAATTTATTTTCAAGATATAACTAGGGGAGAATATAAATTTCTAATTTTTTGAGTTATATATCATAATATATTATTATGAAAAACTTATTCTTAAACAATCATAATAAATAATAATATTTTTACACAAACTCGCTTCTAAATTGGTAATATTTTAATCATAATCCCCATGGAATAATAATATTAAAAAAACATTGTTGTCATTAAATAAAAATTAATGATACAACATATTAAATGGGAAGTATGTAAACAACATAAAATACGATATGTGAATAACATAACAAATGTCCCTAAGAATAAAATTTCATCTAAATTTCCCTTACTATAAGTGCTAACTACTTTAATACTCATTACGACATCCAGTATAATAATTATAATATTATTAAAAATTAATTATAGACCAAAATATATATATATAAACCGATATTATATAATTATAAACATTTATTACCCAATTATTATCAATCAATGTTTTAAATCCAGATCCGGGTAAATAATGCTTCTATGTATTTTTATTTTTTGGTTAGGTATTTTTGTGCTATTAATTTTTATGATATAATCATCAATATATTTTTAAAAAATATATAAATATATTTTATATAAATTATTTTATTTATTTATGCCAATTTATAAATTTTATAGATAGAAAATGATTTTCACTGCTCATAGAGATGAAAAGATGAATGTAGGCATCAATGTAGTTTTAATTTTCTATATCGGTGGATTAAAAATAGGTAGATAATAATTCAAAAAGAAATTATACTTAAAATATCATATATATATATATATATATAATATACTCATTTTATTCATCTTTATTACCATTCTTGTAAATCATAAGTGAAAAATTAATCTAGTCTCTTAGCGAGGTTATTGTCTATTATATACCCGAGCGACATTTCCATATTTTAATAGAATGGTTGGTATTAGTGAATATTTTTCATTATAATTCTTGAAGTATAATAATATCACAAATATAATGTATATGTTTTAAATACATCATTATATTTATATGTGAGAGGTGGTAATGGAAAATGATTTAAATCAGTTTTCATGGTGTTAGTTTTCCATAGACAGGGTGAATAAATTCATTACTCATTAAATGGAAAAGTGGGATTAATATATGTAATGAAATTAAAATAAAAAAATCTCTCTATATTAGAGAAAATTAGACTATTATAACTGAAAAATTGAAAATAATTTTTTGGTGGTGGAAGAAGAAATATAATCAAAAATATTGTTTGGGAAGGATAAATTATCATGGAATATTCTTCATTTGATTGAACCAAAATACATACAATGAGGGATTCCAAAAAAAAACAAAGGCCTCCCAGATACTTGGAATTTTTTAGGGAAATTATTTTATTACTTTTTCTATAAAACAATTGGTTTTATAAGTTTGAAGAGGATATAAAAGCGTGTTCCCTTTTATAAGTAGAGAAGATGATCTAAAAGGAATTTTTTTGAAGAATAAAGTGTACAGATATTTTTATGGGAAAAAATCCACCTTGTGAATAATAATTACAACATATATGACATATGGTTTAAATTATACTGTGAAATTGTATTTGGACTTTATTTATTTTTATTACTGGTTATATTGTTTCCTTAACATCCTGGTATTCCTTTTTAATCCTAAATCCCACTATTAATTTTCACCAAAAATTAAGGTCAAAATATTATATAATATTTAGTTTTTTTTAAATTATATAATAAATTAAAAAAATCCATTCATAGAACTAAATATAATTATATTAAAATTAATATAGCAGACCTGAAGAAGTAGTGGTTTTCCAAAATGAAATTTTTCATATGTATGGAACATTTTAATATCAAAATTAATTATAAATTTTCATCCAACAAACAAAAATTTATTAACAATTAAAATATTTTCCTTATTGAACTTAAAAGAAATTTTTATACATTATTTATCTTTGATAATTATTTAAGTGGAATGGATTT